>CM060615.1:23771043-25197293 GCA_030578255.1 Tiaroga cobitis
ACGTCTCCGCGTTCATCCTCCGCTCCTCCGCCCAGGTATTCCTCCTGAAATTAAAACAAGCTCAAATACATTTCACAAAGTGTCCATGCAAACTGCGGCTTACTTCCTCTGCCATACAGCCGCTGGCCTCCTGTTGGACTTACCGGGGGAACCCGGATCCTCCAGACCTCTCGGCTGCCTTCCTGTTTAAAATCACGTACAAACATTTCACAGTCAGATCATGGTTGCTGCATCATGTACCAACAGTGAGTTTCCACATGGAGGCTCATCTGACCTTGTATCATCACAGGAGATGTTGTCGAAAAAGGACTTGGTTTTGTCGTAGTAGCAGTTTGATCCGAGAGGAACTTCCTCATCGGCGTTTCCTTCACTGTTCTGAGTGTCGACTCCCGAATCAGCCTTATCCTCGCCATTCAAAGCTTTCTCGGGCTTCTCATCTGAGCAAACACACACAACACACAGAGATCTATTCCTGCGTGTGTGTTAGACTACAGCACGAGGAGGCCCTTTCCTTTACTCTCGCTTGTAAAAAGGTGTGCTTAATTGTATTGAATGTGCACTTGATCTGAAAACTAAGAAGCACTGTACTTGTACTAATATGATATTAATGAAATAAAAGGCCACTTAAAGAGACACTTTCATGTTTCTGAACACTTATGTACACTTTTAAAAAGTGCACTTTGTAATGTCAAATTAGACTATTTTCTTCTAAATAATATTTTGCTGTGCTTTAAAGTACACTTATTTTGATGCATTGACTAACATACTACAGCACAAGTACTTGATTATAATTTTAACTGTAGTGTTATTCGATAATACATTTACAGTAAATATATTAATATGTACTAAATTGCAAGATCATTATAAATGTGTAATTATTTAAATACATGACACACAAGCTTCAACAAAAATAGCACTTAAGTATATTTAGTTTGGCATAAATGTTAGTACACTTGAACCATATTTAACAGTGTGGGGGAAAAAATAAATTACAAATAAAGTACTTAAGCCCTAAAAAGGTCAAGAAAAGCACTATAAAGTTCAACTAACCAATTTAAACTAATACACTTTCCTTGCAATTAACAAGCATTTAAGTGTCCAAAAACATTACACTGTTTACAGTTAACAAAGCATATCATTTCTATAATAAATAAAGCTGATCTGGCACATTTGGTGGTCAGTTCGTACCTTTCAGCTTGAGTTTGCTCTGGAACTCCTTGTCGATCTCGTCTTTGTTGAACTGAGCATTGGCGCTCTCAAAGTCAAAGTCTTTCTCAAACTTCATGGGTCCTTCTCTGCGCACAGGGAACCGACCTCGACCCCGATGACCTCCAGCGCGCCCGCGGCGAGCGGCGGGATGGCCAGCAGCTGAAAACACACAAACACTGGGTTATTGCTCTACAAAACACATTACGTCATTAATACATACTTTTAATGTGGGCCATATATGAAGTAAAAAATAAATCAAAGATTGCAAACAAAGGATCCATTCTAAGCATGCTTAATGACGCTCAGTTGCTAGAAATATAAAAAAGTCTATTAGCGCCTCAGAGAGGCCTTGGCAGACATTAGCTACATTTAGTTGTTGGTGTAGAGAGAAATGCAGAAGTTGTCGTCTACTGAAGAGGAGGTAAATCAAGCCGATTACTATGAAAGTCAACAAATACAGCTTGGGTGAACACAGCTACCCAAGTATCGCAAGGACACAAAGCCCTTTCCACACAGAGCAGTGCAAACACATTTTCTACTGTGTCTAGGGTGTAGAAACCCCTCAAACAGCTGTTTAAGCCGTCTGCTTAAAACATTTAAAGGTATGATGACGGGTAAAAACAGCGTTTTGAGTGAATCGCATGAAAACACTCAGGCCAGCAAAGCAAGTAAATAATGCATCATCTGCTTAATGCATTTTTTTCTCCCTTTTGATTTTGGGGTGAAGCATGTTCTCATCAGGATGCATGAAATTCACCCTTTCAAGTTCCGATAAATGAAGAAAGTATATGGACAGATGTGAAATACAGACGGGCGAAGCTCTTATAGGAATCATGCAGTTTTAGCATCCAACGGCACAGCATTGATGCAGTGAGGGCTTTCAGCAGAGGTGTTTTAACCTGCGAGCCGTTTAGTCGCGTCTCCGTTGCCTCCTCTGGACTGACTGGACTCCGGCTCGCTTGGTTTCGGGACATCAGTACCTGGGAGAGTATAGCTCTTCAGGACTATGACACATTAAGCTTTACCAAATGCGTGTAGCAGAACCTGTTTTAACACTAGCACTGCTCAAACCGTGTCATACATCTCTATTCTATTGATCTTTTTTTTTTCTGAAGCACTAATAAAACGCCTGTAATTCCTGGAAAATTATTGGCTATCCAGAATCCATCCAGAAGTTTGTCAAGTAACTAACAGCCCGAGTCAAAGGCTGTGTCTTAACTAAACTACCTCGACAGCATTTTGGGGCATCAGAAGCCCAAACGTTATTGCCAAACTACTACAGGCCCGTTCACACCAAGAACGATAACAGTAAAGATATCTATAACGAGAACTATATTAGCGTCCACACCAGCAGACGATATCGTTCAGTTTTGTCGTCTGCCGCTTCAAAAGCCCTTTCAAGTTGAGTGGATTCTGATTGGTTTATATCATTCAGAACATTTTTTTTCAGTCGATGAAAGTGATTCCAACAATATAATTTCTCTGTGCCATTGTTGTAGCATGGACTCTTTTATACCTGGAATTACTTTTAGAAGTGGATCTATCGTCATCTTTATAGTTATTGTTCCCGGTGTGTGACCGGACCTGATGGGCCCAACGTTCTTAATGTTAAAACAACAACAGTTTAGCAGTTTGGCTAGACTGGCATGACACATTAAATTACCTTGGATGTTAAAACATTTTATAGGAGTTAAGGGCCGTTCACACCAAGAACGATAACTATAATAACCATATTTGCGTCCACACCAACGAACGACAACGGTCTGTTTATTCTAAGCTCGCGTGCTGCGGTTTCAAAGTGTGTAGAACGTCATTGAACTAGAGGTGGGCGACATATCGTTTAGACGATAATATCCGAATTGTTGTCTGGACGATATGCAAAATTGGGATATCGAATATTTCACAATTTGTACAATCCGACCCCCCAAACATGAAAAGAGCTGAAGGAAGTTAAAGAGAAGACAAATAACGCACACTAACCTTCTAAACAACTATATGTAGCGATTTTAATACTGTAGGGGTTTGTTTGACTGTATTTTATTTTATTTTTTGCACAAAATCACGATCGTTCCTCAATTGCACGAGAGTTAAGCTGCTACTAATTTGCAATATACAACTACGAAGTTCTTACCTGTGTGTTATGCCGTTTCTTAGGTTGAAGCAACAATCCAAAAGAGTGAAGCCGATGTACGATTAATAAAATAGCTGCTAGAAAAGGCAAAATGTGCGTTGTTTGTGGAAAAATGAAGTCTGAAGTTAAAAAGTTTTTCTTAAATGTCTGTGCCTCAAGTGGCGAGCTTCGTGATTGCATCATTAGAAAATTGCGTTGTATAATGAGTCCAAAAGATGGAATACATTTTCCCAAAGAGATTACAAACCGAACCATTCCGGTGGTTGGACCATTTGCCCTGCCGACCAAAATCCGCGCTGGAGCGAACACCACAACGTTGCGCAACATCAAATGGCAAATGTAATGAAAGCGGAACGAAACTCATTATTTTGTGCTTCAAGGACCGTTTATCAGTTCGGACGAATGTCAGTGCAGCGCGAGCCGATCTTGATTAAGCGACACCGTTACTACATAAGAGAAGCGTAAACAAAGCATTTGAATTCGCCACTTAAGTAATAACATCGCTGCGAGATCTAGTGAGAAGCGGTACAATTTCTCCGTTATTAACGGATCAAACAGCACTGACGTGGAAACCAGGAGAAACATCGTTCCATGAATGAACTATAAGTTTAAGTCCACAGATCATTCACCATGGATTTAATGTAGTAACACTAACTTGTAACCATGGAAGTTTTGCAGAAATATTAAAATGCTTTCAAGAACGTCACACATCTTTTTCCAGCACTTCAAAACTCAAATGTTATATGTTATTTAAATGTTATTTTTAATGTGATGACCAGAACATTATTTGTTCATCCTTCAAAGATTACCCCTATTTATAAAAATAAAAGTTTCAAGGTGTAGGAAAACTCACACTTATTTAAAAAATATTTTTTTCTTTTAATATTAAATTTCTATGGCATTTCTTTATTCTTTGCTGTATCGAAAACGTACCGAACCGCGACACCACTGTATCGTATCAAACCGAACCGTGAATTTTGTGAACCGTTACACCCCTATTAAAAATATAAAAGAACAATAAAGACTTTATTGAATAATATTTTATTATTTTAAAAAGTTTAGGAGTCTTTAAATCAATAATGTCTCATATCTTTATGTACTAGTAATTCTATACAATAATAGGTCAAATCAAATGCAGCAAGTCTAAAGACCAACTGGACCTTCTTTGCCAGTTTGCACACATTTCTTTGAAGGATTGCAAAAATATCGTCTGAATATCGATATCGAGATATTGAAAAAAAATATCGAGATATTCATTTTTGTCAATATCTCCCACCCCTGCATTGAACATGTTTTTGCGGTTCTTGTTGCATTTACACGGGTTTAACCAGCAGATGTCCTCATGCTATGCTTTGAGTGAAGCTAGTGTAATCGATCTAATAATCTAACGTAGTGTTGTCAAAAATATCAATACTGAAATATCTGAGCAGTACCAACACTAATTTCCCGAAGTATCGATACACCGATACTAGCCGAGCGGTCACTTTCACTTCTCTCCAAAGGCACGTTGACAGACACCACACGTGACGCACTCGTCTCATTCGCTCTGGTATGGTTAAATAGCAAAAGTGAAGTGAATGGAGAGATGGCGAGTGCGCGGGGTCTTGCGACCGGCTTTGGTTAATTGATTAAGAACACTGCGTATGTCGGAGGATAGCATGGACACGTGTAAAAAACACCGCGAGCGGGCAACTCGGAGTCGGAGAATAGCGCGGACACGCGCCTCACACTGCGAGCGGGATGCGGGCACCCAAAAGATTGTTTGACTATCAATATCCCTCACATCACTCATTTTTTAAAATTATTTTATAAGTGAAAATGACCGATGATGAGCAATGCATTTGTTACAGTATATTTTAATCTTTGATAACAGTAGATAATAAAAATACATCGGATCATATTAGCTCTGGTCCAATGAAAAAATATTAACAGATAGAAACTCAGGACATTTTTGTTCATGTAAAATATACCTCATTGTCATGTTCTAGATTTGTTATATTTAGCTTAAAAAAAAAATA
Source organism: Tiaroga cobitis (assembly GCA_030578255.1). Lineage (NCBI taxonomy): Eukaryota > Metazoa > Chordata > Actinopteri > Cypriniformes > Leuciscidae > Tiaroga > Tiaroga cobitis. The sequence continues at coordinate 23,776,402 of CM060615.1, forward strand.
AACCTTAATATTGTGGCAGTTTTTTTTCTCTGTGGTATCGAAAATGGAACCGAATATCGATATTTTTCAAGGTATCGTATCGAAGTTAGAAATTCTAGTATCGTGACAACACTAATCTAACGGTGAATTTAGCTGACGTAGTCAATATAGTGGAATAAAAACAACACCTAGTCTTTTTCACCGCAACTTCAAAGGAAGCAAGACAAAGTTGTTGAAACGAGTTTACGGTTTATTCAAAAACTGTTTATTCATAGGGTATGAACGATGGATTTCCACATCCATTTTCTTGAAAAGGGGCTTGACTTGTCAAACAGTGGTGGACCTCAGCGATTAAATGCTCCGCAATGTCGTCTGCCTTTTTAAATGTGCGAGCCCTTAAATTAGAATGGCTTCTGATTGGCTGTCAGTTAGGGATGCTCCGAAATGAAAATTCTTGGCCGAAACCGAAAACCGAAAAAGAGGAAGCCAAGGCCGAAAACACCGAAAGAAATTATGCCAATTTTTAGTACTAGGGATGTCAATTTTCAGAAATTCCCATGATCGATTGTCGTTTAAATTACCGATCAATTAATCGATTAATCGTTAGCATTAGTGGCAAACAGCACAGGGTCTGCAAATGCTGCTCAAAAAGCTGTTACTCACCAAATTAATAAGAATGTTTTTTAATCTAAATAAAGGCTTAGTAGGATTGTAAAATGTTTTGATGTGATTGATAAATTAAATCAACTATTTAATATATAAATATAACGACAAATACAATGTGTCACCAATGCTGCCTCGTCAGAATGTGTGACTGTTGTGGAAGTGCTGGAACAACGCACTGAAAACGGCAACTAAACCCAATGAATTCACAACCATTTAATAAAATAGTGTTCTCATGTTATGTAATATGAAAGTCCCAAATTAACCATCGTTATTATTAGTTGTGCATTCTGCTTGAGCGGCGCGCGCTGAATGAATAACCGTTGAGCACTTTGTTAGCGTTTATTTAACTCAAAGAAACGCATCCTATTTGATATTAATCAGATATATACAAAATAAGCAGAATATTACAAAATTATATCTGCACAAAATGACATGAATGCACAAGTGAACTTTAAACTGAGTTACGTGCCATTCAGAATGACTCATATGTTGTGGTGGACGCGCTCAAAGTCTCTGACGAGCTCTTCCTGGAACAACGCGACATGGCATCTAAACCCAAATAATTCACAATGTTTTATTACAATAGTGTTCTCTTTATAATCTTGTGTAATATGACAGTCCCAATAGTCATTAGTCGTGCATTGTCGTTTGAGCTGAGCGCGCTAAAGATCACGTCGATTCTTAACCAAATGCATCCAATATGAGACCAATCAGATATAGATAAACGTACACAAAATAAACTATTACAACTTACATTTGCACAAAACAAAAGGCTGCGAATGCACACGCAAACTTATAGTCATGATGAAGGTGTAAAATAGTCCCAAACAACTCCGAGGTGTGTCATTCAGTGGGACTCAACACTTCACCACACCGGCGCGCTCGCTTACATGTTTCGCGGTTGAGCAGCACGCACGCGCATGATCCTGCTTAATCGATGATCGATAAGTTCTATCGATTAAATGTATTATCGACAATTAATCGATCGTCGATTAATCGTTGACATCCCTAATTAGTACTATTGCATTTATGGCTATGACTGTGTACAAACTTTACTAAAATCAAGGCAATGCAATTACATAAATTAATATACAATTTTCAAAGAATAAATCAAATACAAATTATACAAATATTTATTTATTTAGCACAATCCACAGTATAAAATAAAATTCAAACTTAAATGTTTAACTTGACCCCACTCATGTGTACATTAAATAATCTACTGGCCTGCAGAAAGGTTTTAAAATTAAATGTTCTCTAAAACAAAGCCGAGCACGAACTTCTCATCACACCAGCACCCAGTTTGCACGTCTAAATTAGTTGCTTACATTTAAAAAATGAGCATACAATAGCATAAAAAGCATTTTTAATGAACAAAGGTCCATATTTAATACAAATGTACACGAAACTTAATGAAATATGTTTAGTGAAATTAGAAAATTAAGAGAGCATTAATTTAGTTGTATACATACATGTTCCCATGTACATATTTTTTTGTAATGTCACAAGTAATCCCAGGGTTTACAAGATTATTTTTGTATTGGTGGTGGTAAACTACAAAATAAACATTGTCACATGTTTATGATATCTTTCTTCTTCACCTATTCCTGATGGTTAGAGGACAGTTACTTGAGTCGCTCACTGTCGTTTCAAAGAATAGTACAACAGCGAGCGCGTCGAGTATAAACGCCTCGACCGTTTGAAGAGGTGCGCGTGCTGTCTGTGGCGAAAGTATAAACAAGGCTTCCTCGCAGGTTCAGATATATATATATATATATATATATATATATATATATATATATATATATATATATATATATATATATATATATATATATATATAAATATAAATATAAATATAATACTGAAATACATCCACACCGCAGACACGTTGCACGTGCAGGTCGCGGTTTCTGTTTGCGTCATCACAACATTTCGGCCGTATTGTTTCGGTGATAAAAGTCTTTCGGCCGAAAACCGAAAATGCACTTTTGGGCCATTTTCGGCCGAAACTTTTCGGTGGCCGAATATTCGGTGCATCCCTACTGTCAGTGTTTCATCTTTCAACAGCTGGGAAAAAAATCATTCAGAAAGCGATCCAACGATAACCGTTTCTCTATATCGTTATAGCTGTGTTGTGAACTCTGCTATTCTTTAATATTGAGAACGATTTTTAGAACTATCTTTATCGTCCTTGGTGTGAACGGGCCTTGAGACTCAAATACAAGCTTCACTACTGGTACATGGCAGATGAAGTCTGGAGAGGGAATCCCCAAGTCGACACTTCCCACTTTCGATCTGATTGTGTTGGTCAATCACACGTTACGGTCATGTGTACAGCCCACAAGAGGGCGCCATGACTCATTTCATGTTCTGTAGGGCAGTTCAGAAACCAATGGGCACGAATTCTTTGTTGAAAGAAAGGAAATGTGTTTCCATTTGGAAATGTGGTAATGCTGAACTGCAACCGCCAAAATGTTTCCTCACCCCTCATCTGCTCCGCGAGGTCCACAGGCATCTGGGTATTGGTGGAGGCTGCACGAGTTGACACGGGGCTCTTGCGGCCCAATGCCGTGAGGGCAGTGGTGACCGCAGGTGCTGATGGGGCAGAAGGCTCCACTGGGGGGCTTTTTCGGAGAGCGTCCAGAGCCGGACTGGTGTGACCTGCATTACAGAAATGGCAAAAGTTAAGAGACATACGACAGTGACAAAACCTGACAGTTCACAGCCAAAAATGTTAAGAACCGCATCCACCCTGACCAGGAAATCAGTGCTGGTTAGAAGACAAAATCTGGTGAATTGTGTTAATGGAATAATTTGACAGTCACACATACTCCATTATAAATATTAATTGGAGAAATCTTAAATCAGCATTTCAGGAGACACGTACACACAGCAGCTAAATAAAGTTATTGCAGAGAGCTTAATCCAGTTTGGTACACACAGAGTTCAGGAGCGACAACAGAAAGTGGCAGGCGATGATAACCACACTTATATTAAGTGTGTAGTCTCTGCACAGAATCAAACTGAAGAAATAGTTATTGCAGTTGAGCCACCCCCACATTTTTAAATTTGGCTTTTGACCTACAGGAACTACAAAGACCATTGAGACATATAGGTTGACATTTCCACACAAACATGGTGAAAGTGGCTTCCTAGTGCACCGGTAGCTCAGATGGGGTGGCCACTCAGGCCAGGGAACATCACAGGAAGCCCAAGCACTGGAAGGCAGAGTCTTAGCATATTACACTTCTAGCAGCAGGGACAATCTAGCCCAATGGTGGCCAACTCTGGACCCTAAGGTCCACTCTCCTGCAGATTTGAACTCCAACCCTAATCAAAAACCCTCATTTTAAAGTAATCCAGAAGTCTTTAGTTAGACTCTTCGAGTATGTTTGATTAGGGGTGGAGATACAATCTGCAGAAGTAAGAGGACCACAGTTTCCCATCTCTAATCTAGCTCAATGATGCAAGACAGTCTAAGCAGAAGTGAGAAACTGGGAAAGCATGGTGGAAAGTAGGACCTTCAAGGTTGCTGGGCAAGGTGGGCCCTCCTTAAAGCTGCAGTAGGGAGATTTGAGAAAACGTTGACTTAACCTGAAAATTTGAACAAGCACAACTTACAGGTCCCACCCCCCTGGCCTCTGCTGCGCTACAGCCCTCCCTCCACAGCTCCTCCCCCAAAGCGGAGCCTGCCGTGAACGCGCAGGCTAGTAAGCAGGGCCACCGATGACGGCGGATAAACCGTTACGGCACATTCACTAGTAGGGACGAAACATCAACAATAGGCTTTACCTTGACTAAGGCCTGCCATACTTTGACTACAAACTTGGTCCTCAAATCATTACGTATTTTGCAATACATGTAATGTAACTTTATAACGTTGCACCCTTTCTATAAGTTATAAATAGCTAGTAAGTAGGGATGTGAATTTCTGCCACAAATGCCATTCGAAAATCGAGAAGCAAAAGTTGATTATCGTTAAAAAAAAAAAAATAATAAAAAAAAAAAAAAAACCCGCACACTCACAATGACAGAAAGGGAGGCCGATTTCATCTTTAGTGATGTGTCATCAAACAAACTGTTTATTATTCGAACGTATTTCGAGCATATTATACGAAGATGTTCAACTAGATCTTCACCCGCTGGCAAAAATATGATGCATGTGCAGATTTGCTTTCACTAGACTAAACTGTTGTAGATCCACGGCCAGTTCATCCAACGCTCTTGATGTTCTTAAATCTTCCTGTTGCGACTCCGTGTCGAGTGTGAATTGAAAGCGCTTCAGACGATTCAGTGCGCGAGGAACTGAACAGAACAACATTTATGATTTAACAACATATTGCATTAAAATAAAGTAACGAGAGGAACCTCACCCAACGTAGTGAAGTAAATGTAGCCTACTTTGTTACTACCATAGACGATTCTACCATAGACTGTAAAGGTTATACCCACCTCTGTTGGGCGCAGAGTTAACGGTCACGACAATGCTTTTCTTCTGATGTTTGTTTACACTATGTATAAAACGCTGGTATCCTAGATCGCGCAGGAGGGGGTTTCATTCATGTTAGTGACACCTTGTGTCCCCGACAGGAAAATACTCTGCTGCGCGATCTGTGACAGTAGGCACGCCGTCAATTATGTCACATTGGAATTGCGCGAAAATATAATGATATTCGAATAAGCAATTTTATGATCGAATTTCAAACGCAGTTCGACTATTCGAAGATCGCGACTCATCCCTACTAGTAAGATAATATAATGGTAACTAACGTAACATATATAATATAATTCGGCAATTATTCTAGCGATATGTAGGCCTAATGCTAGATAAGGTTTGCTAGTACTAGGGCTGGGGTAAACGATTATTAATTTAACGATTAGTCGGGCGATTATTTTATCGATTAGTCGACTAATTGGACGATTAATATACCGATTATTTTTCTGCTGCTCGATTAATAAAGAACCATAATGTATCTCAAAAAAATACGAACTGGCGTACTGAATCACTGAAAGCACGAACAAACTGCACGGAGAGCTAAGATGGTTAGCTAGAACCACCGAAGTGTGCAGAGCTCAAGCTACACAACTAGGGGTGTGACGGTTATTATATAACTGTGAGACCGACGGTTATAGTTGAACACCGTCATTAGAACTCTATAACCACCAAAACCGTGTTATTAAAATATTTTTTACAAACATTTTTATTATAGAGAATGTTTAAATACTAATATCAGCTTATGAGGGAACCGGAGGCAGAGTTAGTGGTGCTTCAGAGGCTGCTACTGATTCGGGAGAGGTCTGTGCCCCTTTAGCGATCAGAGCGCGCGCTGACACGGAGGTCTTGTTTATACTTGACGCGTCCGCACGCGGAGGTGCGCGCGGCAAAATGACGGAATTCCGGTGTGGGCACTGGGCGGTCGTGTGCGTTGGGTGTGCAATACCCCCTTTCGCTTGGCTGTGTGCACGGCTTTTTTTGTAACGGTGTGCGCGCGCCGCATCCGAGGATGAACGACTTCAAGCCGAATCTGCCCGAGTCAAACTTCGAGTCAAAAGTCAAATTTTATAGGCATGTTATCTAGGGATGTGCACTTCGAATATTCGACCTGTAATTATTATTCGAAAAATAAAATACTATTCGAATATTACTATGTTGCTTTGCTGGCCGTAAATGCAGTTAATCCATGATAAATCCCAAGCACTAGATCGCAGTTATAACTAAATGCACTGGGTGGCGCTGTGGAGTGTGTTAAGTTGTGTGTATTTGATCACGTCGTCTGCCTCATGAAGTTTGGAATTACTTCAAAAGTAATTCCATTTGTAAGATTATTTTCATCAAATTAATTAATCTGAGTTATAATATCATCATCACCACAATGAGAAATCACATGAAATCCAAACAGTCGACAGAGGAAAGACCGCTGTCCATCACTGCATCACGACTGTAGGTAAGCGCAGCTGGACCCCGCGTGATCCGAGATAACTTATCTAATAGCAAAATGATTTGAGACATATACTTCAAGTTTTGTTGAGGGAGACCGGTTTAAGAACAGAAAACGCAAAGTGCTGTTAGAAACTTAGAACACCGGTATCTTTGTGTCTCTGAAGCGTCTGTCAGCAAAGCACCTTTTCTCACTCGAGCATAAATTGCTGGCGGCGCCCCTGCATGTGGATATTGTTTTTCTCAACATAAACGTCAAACAATATAAACACGATAATCATATGCTGACTCGAGTGTGTGTGTACGTTCGCTACGATATCTGGCGCAATCTGCTTTATTAGCCGTTTTTTTCGTTCGCGGAGCTTGAGCATGCTTTTATTAATGCTTTTGTTTTTTTTATATTTTTTGTTTACACAAAGGCCTACTGTTAAAATGTTTTCAACTAAAAGAAAACTTTAACATATATTGTAAGCTTGTGAATATTGCCTAATTGTAAGCTTGTTCAGAAATGGTGACAAAAACGTTAAAAAAAAAGGTAACTTAAAAAAATAACGTATTTTTCGTTAAACGTCATTTAAATAAACGAATATTCGATTTTTATGCGCCCGAATATTCGAATGCAATATTTTTTAAAAATGCCTATCCCTATTGTTATCAATAACCTTTATTGGAATATAAATGTACATAAGCTTAGCGGCAGGAATCTGTGAGGGCAGCGGACAAGAAAATTGGTGCAGCCTTAGTAACAAATACCCTTGTATGGTTGTCTTGTCTATATACACTAAACATTAGTGCTGTCAAAATGAATGATTAATCCAAGTGATTAATCAAAATAAAAAAATAAATAACTCATAATCCTGATTGATACCTTCCTGGGGCCTCATTTATAAAACTTTGCTTAGGATTTGCGTCAGAAGTGGCGTACGGATGAAACATAGGGCGTGCGTACGCACAGAAATATTCAGATTTATAAAACCGTGAGCACGCACATCCTACGCACTTTTCCCTTAATAAATCACAATCAAGTCTAAATGTAGCGCAGCTTTTGATGCCAATTAATGCCAAAAAAGGCACTTGAGTGGCTAAAGGTTGCATTACGCATTACGTCATTACGCATTGTGATGGCATGGCATTTTATTACCATCCATTTGATTGCATCTGACAAGCTACAGATGTGTTATGAGGATGAATTGCAGAACATGCAATAATTATTATTGCAGAACATATTTCACTTTTATTTTTGCAAATATGTGTTAATTTGCATTTCTGTTATCTTCGTTTGATTTTGTTCGTTTTACACTGCAGATCGATCAAACGGGTGTTCATGTCTAGGCTGTTAATTGTAAGACTTGCTTTGTGAAGTCTTCATGTTATTTATGAGAGCCAGTATTGCCATTTCTTTTACACAACGGTCTACAGTTTCACACACTTTCACATGTTTCTTCCTTCTGCCGACGGTGTCGCCATTTCTCATTTCACCCGTTTTTGTGCGTACGCCAGAGCTTGCGTGAAGGACCGCACATTTTCCCGTCAAGTTTGCTTTTTATAAATACCAATTATTGCGTAGAGAGCGGCGTACACCTTTTGTGCGTACGCAACGTTTATAAATGAGGCCCCAGGTATGTACTATTATATAGCAGGGCTCTCAAGTTTTGAAGACAGGCAGCAGGAGTGACAGAATCACGTGAACAATTCCAGGATATGATTTTTTTTTCTTTGGTTGTTGCGTTAAATCTTACCCAGATACAATAGTGCTATTTTCTGATTGGCTATTGTCTAGCCCCTTTCTTTTTTTTTTGATTGGCTGATAAGTGGCAGGCTCGACCGCAGAACTCCAGGAGACATGCTTGATTCCTGCCGGTTCCATAGTGAGAGATTGAGACATTTTGGGCGCTGCGGCATATTAAATATATTATAAACAGTTTTTTCCGCGAGAGAAATACAAAAGACCGAAATGAGTGACTGTGACGCTCAATGCGTGACACTTGAGAGCTAATGGCAACAATGTTGCAGGTGCGATGCACCGCGTAAAAACCGGAATGGTATGTGTTTATACTTCTCATCCAACCACAATCAAATGCACTCAAATGCACGGATGGCGCGATTTATCTGGATAGTTTTTTTTTTTTTTTTACGATGACAAGCAGAAATGAAAACAAGCCGAAATGAAATCGCAGTAACGAGGCTATTTTTAAAATGTAAGGAGTAGAAAGTAGCCTTCAGATAATTGAATGAAAATGTAAGGAGTAGAAGTAAAAAGTCGGCTGAAAAATAGTAACAGTAAAAATAAAAATAATTACAATAACAGTAAAGTATAGTTACCCAAAATGTGTGTTTGGACAGAATACGAGACAATAGTTTTTTATCGATATTTAGAAAGAACAAAATTGCGCGAATCTGTAATGGAAACGCGACAGCATTTAACAGACTTACTTCTCTGAGTTATAATGTTCATTATACTAACCATTCAACTCTGGATTGATTCTGGAGGAATAAGCACCGGCAACAATCCATCCTCCAACGGATGCTCATGTTTTGATTCAGATCGTGCTCGAAGAGTAGTGGCTATTCGCGTCTCCGTTGTCAATTTGTGAGAGTGGGAGAGAGGGAGATCGCAGCTCTACAATAAAATAAAATTTTACCCATATTAAATAGTTAAAAAATCTGAAAATCAATCCGTGGCGGTCAGCGTCGATATTGTGGCGGGCCGCCACAAATGAATGAATGTATGGGAAACTCTGACGTAATTGACGTCGAAGCGCCGCTACAGCACTGGCTAGTACATTTGTAACAGGGTTCAGTTGTTATGGGAAGGAGGCGGGAACCGGCGAATGCTCAACAAGTTTAAATATTTTAATCGTTTGACAGTCCTAGTTTATTTATTATTAATCGCGATTAATCGCATTATTGTCATAGTTATGACATTAACTATGTCGCAATTATTTAATCGCAATTATTTTTATCTATTATAAATGTCTCTTGATTTTCTTTTTGTCCCATTATTTTTTCTCATTTTAATGCTCTTATCAACATGGAAAAGTGGATCGGCTTGCTTTGTGCAAATGCTTTTTATTGAAAACAACATTAACATATACTGTGTTCAATTTCACACTAACATTCTCACTTGGAGCAAATAATCTCTCAATGTAGCACTGTCCATTAATAAAAGGGTGAAAAAAATACAGACGAGGTCCTGATATTGACGAGGGGGCAGAGAATTCGCATCAGCTGTGTGTGTGTGTGTGTGTGTATGTGCTTGGCCATCAAGTGGTATTTCAGACTGGACGCGCTGCGATGATGATAGCTCAGTTCACAATGACAAAACACACAGATCACTTTGGTCTTGTCAATGGAACCATTTGGCAACTTTTTAAAAGTAAACTTTCCATTCAGAATTTTATTGGCATCCATTTCGGCGTCTCGCGCTCGCCATCCACTCAAAGCGTAACGTTAACCAATTATTTGGCCGGCTCGCAAGCCCAAACAAGTGTGTGCGGCGCGCCTGTTTTGTTTCCGGTCTAGCCAGATCCGCTCGCGTTTTGGTCGACGAAGCAACAAAACATCCTCACGCGGCGCAAGCCATTGAAATGAATGGGTTTCATAACGCATGCCGCGCCCTGTTGTAACAGCATGTGAAAAAAAAAATACAAAGTTTGCTAGGCCAAAAAAATTGATGCCGTTAAAATGGGTTTGCGTTAACGCCGTTAATAATGCGTTTAACTGACAGCCCTAAAATAAACAAATACAAAATGAAAGTATAAGCCAGCAGCCCCTCACGGACAACTGCTGGCACACAAAACAGAACATAAAAACACAACGTAAAATCAGGCCTGTTCCTCTCTCGATCTTCTGTCGTCGCTCCTCCTTTATGCTTCCGCTCCTCCGTGAGAGATGCGAGACCGGTGCGTCTCACAGGTTTCGTTCATTATCACTCATGCCACCGGCCTCGCGCCGCTCTCATGTCCCTCGGCCTCGTCCATGCACTTTCTTTAAAGAATAAGACAAACTCATCCTAATTTCACACCAAGGTCAAATGTGTTGCACTATTGCCAAGGGAGTGGACATGGACCTAGGTGGAAGGTTTCAGTTCAACCCTGGAACCAAACAGATATTTGCAACCCAGAGGAAAAGAAATTTGTTCTGATGGAGCTGGCAGAACCCTGGGGAAAGGGTAAGCAGGAGGCATCAGAGAGGAAAGCAGGTACAAGGATCTGGATGACTGGTGTGGTTGATGCCAATAGGGAGTTCCCCATCCAATCAATGTGGAGCCTAGCGGTGGGGGGGGGGGGGGGGGGGGGGGGGTTGAGAAGTGTGGCAGCACATGGTTTGGGGAATCACCGGGAAAAATCTACTGTTATGGAACTGGAAAGAAGTGAGCTAGGAGCCAGAAGATGCACAGTGAATTGCAGCAACTGCTGACCCAGTAGAGTTGAGTCGTAGCTGAGGTCGAACCACTCAAGGTCTGGGCAGCAACCAAGGAAAACCCCTTCCTCAGAGATATATTTGGATATATTGGGCTGGAAAAACACTGCAATCACAAGAGGTCACCAAGCAAGTTACAAGTTTAACAAGCTTGAGTCTCTTGATAAGGTGGGAAGATGAAAGACAGACTTGATGTTTATGACAGACAATGTCTCTGGTCAGCCAAGTTAGCTTGGGTCAGGCAAATGGGTTAAAACAGAATTCATGTGTCCTGTAGGGCTGTCAAATAAAAAATGTGAAAATGCAAAAACCATGCATTCGAATTGTTGGTGTGTTAAGAGGCGCAAGAGACATGATGACGACGTAACTGACGCATTTTGTTTTTTGTTCGCTTATCCAGCATACCGTGCGGCTGCGTTGCTAATTCGAAAAATGGCGGGAAAAGGCTTCCTGTTGACGAAAACCTTCTCAGCTGGTGGCAAAAATCGTGCAACGACATACTGGACCATACATCGGTCAGCACTCACTGCAGATTAGGGTTGAGTGATTTGGGGGAAATATTTTATTGCAGATATTGAGATTACAAAATTAAATCGCAAATCAAATACCAAAGTCAAGCTTCAGCTCAATATTCTCAGTAGTGTGCAGCACACACTCTAAATGAAAGTACAACCTGCCTTTAACTTTTGACCCCTCCACTACCCTGTAGTTTAGCAGATGCAGTGTGCCTTTCTGTTCATTTTGTCAGCTATTTTTTTTTTGGTCTCATATTTCGTCAACCATGTCCTGATTTCGTTTAGTCAAGTTTTAGTCGCCTAAATATCTGAGCATTTTAGTCTAGTTTTCGTCATGCTGCATAATGGTGAAATTGATAATCCCGATTATTTCCTCAATTATAATCATAATGATTGTTGTCATTTGAGAAACATTCATCAGATATTGCATTTTCACCTATAAGCACAAATCAAGAGAATGGTTTATTTTACCTCATCTAGTTTCCTGATTTACTATAGGCTATTTATCATAGGCCTACTGATAAAACAAAAAACTCCTCAAAATAAAACTAGTAACCTAGTAATTAGTAACCTAGTAATCTAATAAATCCAAATTACTATAAAGTTTTTCTATTAAAACTACAGCAAAAAATACTCGTCATACAGAGCTGCACAAGTGCAGTTATTCAGCAACCACAATCAATAGGCTATAGTCGAGATCCATGTTTGGATTTACAGCAGTTCATCACTGAGAAGGTTTGATGGCAGATTTAGTCGCAGCAAACAGCCGCTCGTGACAGAACACAACACTGATGACTGAATGACACTATTTGACCAGAACATCTCAAATGGAGAATGGAGATCGCTTAACTGCAGGTTACTTGTTTGTCTGTGTTTTCAGATCCGCACTTCTTCAGCAGCGTAGAGAGAGCGCGCGTATGGTTGCCAGATTGAGATGAAGTAAAACACTGGGTCGAAACATTCTTTTAACAGAAAAACTCTTGACTATGGGATTTAAAATGTTGAAATCTGGCAACCGCAAGTATAAATGCTTTGATACACTTAGAGCTTTATGTACTATTATAACCTTATATTCCTTGCATGTACATTAAGGAAATTATATGTTATTTAAGAACAATCGTTTCAAAAGTGAATGCGCTTTAAAAAATGAATGTCACTTCATTTCAATAAAAGTCAAGTCAACTCCTGTATTCTGCTCACATAATTCACTCCACCATTAAAATGTGATTATTATTCCCAAAGGTTTGCAGTGTGTGTATGTTGCCCATAAGCTATGGTAGTCAGAAAACTACTGGACCTCTTAATTTTTCCTCCACATGCAGGTGCCTTAAAACTGCCTCTGAACGAGAAACGAAACTCTTACATACGAAACTTTCAAAAGACAAGAGACAACAGACACAAAAGACCACCAAACGGGTGGGATCGTGCCGAGTTCTAAACACAAGGCTTTATTTCACATTGACCAATTGTTAGTAACATTTTGATTTCATATGACGGTTAGATAAACCCAAATCAATTGGCTTAGTTATAAACCTTAAATAGTTTGTTTTCGGTCCCCAGGCAATGGTTTACCTTCTGCTACGAAAGCACACAAAGTGTCACTGTTGAAAGCAGAGGCAATAGCATTGCTCTGAGGCAGTGCCGCAGTCATGCCAGTGTCACTAACAAAAAATCCCAATGAACTTCCTGTGAGGAAAGGAAAAGCAGGCACACACATCAGCGGTGCCACAGGATCATCAAATACCCTGTTCTGTCACTTCCGCTCAGCACCTTGTAAAAAATTATTGGATGTCTTGAAGTATTTTCCAGCTGTAGGCTAAGTTATAAAAATATGCCTCTCATTAAGAGTGTAACAATATATCGAAATACAAAAATGCAACAATATGTACAGTTTATAGTGTCAATAGTGTGTATATTTCACCCAAAATAAAATTGAGGAGAAAAAATTCAAGTTTACAGAGCTTTAGTGTCAGTACTACATTAAACTGCTATTATAATGTTGAATATAATGTACAGCCTAATAATGCAAAAGGGGAATATTTGTGGGTCCTGATAATGCCAAATATCTTGTTACCAGTAAAAAGCGTCTAAAATAATTCTGTATTTTCAGCTTCAGAATCATGAATATTTTTATTCTGGTGTCAGAATAGTCGGGTTTCCAGCACTTAGTCAAAGCCTATTCATTTTCACCCTCACAATATAATATCAAATTGACCATTTTAATCAAGTCATTTTTTTGTTGACCTTTTATCAAAGGTCTTGGAGTATCGCAAAAATATCGTATCGTGAGATGCATCGAAGAGTGACATGAGGGTTTTGTTACACCCCTCCTCAACTGAAACATCTCCAGCAGAGCTGTGAAAGGACACTTACCGACACCGACCGTCCCGAACTGTGGCGAGACCAGCGGGGCAGGGTTGAACTGAGGGTATGCCGTGACCTGTGGACGGCTGAACAGCCCGTAGGAGTTTCCTGACTGGAAAGATGATGGTGGGGCAGAAGATCCCAGAGAGGACTAACAGACGAGAAAAGAATAAAGCATAATGAGGTCAACTGGTCAAGAATTGAGGCCCTTGCACACTGAGTCTGAAATTTTTGCACGTTAAAAAAGAAATACGACCTCACGTTATGTCAATCACGCTTGCACACTGCCTCCGAACCTTTCGACCATCTTAAAAAATAAAATAAAAATCGAATCGGGTTCGATTTTCTGCGTTTTTCGCATCCGTAGAAAGCAGTTTGTTTTGAAAATTCAGAGCCACCAAATCACGAATACGAAAAAACGGCCTCTCGGTTGTTATGGATTCAGAGATTTTTTGGTAATCCTTTTGCAAGAATTAACAGGCATCCAATCCAATGTTAAAAGAAAATCTATTTATTTAAACAAATTAACATATTCAGTTGAAATAATTTTATGCAATTAATACACCTATGTGTATCAATATGACCTACCGTAACGCCCAAATCCAGACAACTGATTTCCTAGATATTACAGAAATCTAGGGTTGCCCCATAATAGTAGAGCAAACGTTAGTCACCGAGAGGAGGCTTTGTTTCTCTAAATAACCGCCTATGTGTAAATGTGCCCTTAGTCGACCAAATATGAATTAGTCAGAGAGTGTCTGAAAAAAGCTCCACGGGGAGTGGTGAAGTCGGACATGTGGTAATTAGTACGTCGGGCAGGAAATCTAAGAAATGATTAATCGCAACCTGTATGAATGAGCTGAAGAGATTAATCACACGTGTGTTGCGTTTCATTTTCTTTACGGTTTCTCTTATTTATTTACAATGATTTAATTATATTTGAATACTTATTTTCCTCACACTTGTAGTGCTTCTTGTTGTTTAATCTTATGTGGTTTCATGGGATATATTTCTCTCCATTTTAAGGTTTTTAACATCACAGGATGATGTTTTTAAGCTGCCTCCTGCTTCTTCGGCTGATAGAAGACAGTTAATGACAGGTTTGGGTACCAGACAAAATCTGTACATTGCTTCAGGACCGGATCTGGTAAAAAAGACTGGATCCACATTCTGGGCTTTCCTGAAGTATTGGAAGGATCTAACAGTAGACTCCGATAAAAGCTCACTAGACTTTGGCACATATGAGCCAAAAACACATTATTTGTGTGTCAAGCATTTTATAAACCTTCATTTTTTCAGGAATCAGCTACCGAGTGCATTCTTGTGTGTACCTGAACAATGGCGGGGTCCTGAGGCAGAGAGCATGTCGGTTTGGGAGGTTCACACACTGTCAGGTCTTTGATGTCACTTCCTCTGAATATGATGTACTCAAACGTCTCATCTCTGGGTGCGATGGGACGGTCCGTGGGTCGGTCCTCCGTGCCGAAGGAGCGCACTGCAACGAGAA
The DNA here is from genome assembly GCA_030578255.1 of Tiaroga cobitis. Taxonomy (NCBI): domain Eukaryota; kingdom Metazoa; phylum Chordata; class Actinopteri; order Cypriniformes; family Leuciscidae; genus Tiaroga; species Tiaroga cobitis. Next base: position 23,791,796 of record CM060615.1, read on the forward strand.
TTAAGAGAGCCAAACATGAGTTTAATGAGCTTTCATCCAAGTAATTCATAATAAATTAGTCTTCTCTGAGGTTTGACTCTAATCTTCTTAAAATTGGAGAGCTTTTGCTTGGCAAGTAATCCGGTTGTTAAGTTTGACGTCACACGTCACAGCTTTAAAACAACAAAATGGTGCTAATATACGCTCACAGTTTGCTTTAGTACTACCAAAAAATCACAATCCTAACATTCATCTTCATATCAAAGTTGGCCAGACAGCGATTCATCATTTTGGAATTGTTAAAATAGTGTCTGGGAGTTTTTAAAGTGGAGCTTAAATGTGTGCTATACTAATAGCATCTATAAAAGGACGTTGAGATAGTATTATCATTTGAATCACGGAAAAGAGTGGCAATAAAACATTAGAGATCCCTCAATGCAATAGTTATCTATGCATGCAAGGTATAAAGGTTGAGCATTTATCATGATAGTTTCATCCAAAATATCACAGTGATTATAATTAATACCATAAAACTGTGGTAACTTTGTATTAGCAAACAATAGCATAAGCATTAAAAAACATCTCTGATTAACGTTACACCGCTTACACTGTTTGAATGGGGAAAGAGGTTACAGTAGCAACAATAACTACAGTAACTGTGGTATTTTGGCATAAACACTGGTTATCATGGTACATTTGTAAGAGAATACATCACTTCGATGTAACAGCTATCCAGAGGGAGTGAATCCTACATTAAACACACTAACGTTAGTAACATGCTAAAATATTTGCGAAAAGCCAGATTGCGTGTTTTGAACACGACAGACGCGTTTACTTTGCCGTTATGATGCCCAAAACTACGGCAGGTGAATATGGTGCGAAGAAAACTGAAACACGCGTATTAAAGCCCTAAGTTACACTGCCGCACGAGGCTCCAGTGCTCAACACTGCTGTCTGTTTAGGGAGCTCACTACATTTTGAGACGCAGCCTCGATGCTAAATACAACGCGTACCCTCGCAATACTACGCGTAGCACGGACTGAAGAGTCTTTTGTGTGTAAAGAGTGTTTCCTGACCTTTGGCGAGCGCGACGGTTGAGTTCTCGGTGTCGATGGTGTAGAGAATGCCCTCATAACGGATCTCCGCCTTACTGATCAAACTGATCTTACTGCCGATATACGGCGTGCCGCCGCTCATCGTCACACGATCACTTCAGCTAAACTCAGAGAGTTTTGGTAAATATTTATCTACAATTCACAAGCATAAACAAACTGCTGCTACTGCGTGAGTGTGTTTGCTAATATAATATGGCCGCCTGCATTTTCAGGCCATCAGGCGGAAATGACGTTGACCCGCCTTCGTCCACGTCAGGGTTTCCCAACTATAAATGTTGGGAATGTCTCTCTCTCTCTCTCTCTCTCTCTCTCTCTCTCTCTCTCTCTCTCTCTCTCTCTCTCTCTCTCTCTCTCTCTCTCTCTCTCTCTCTCTCTCTCTCTCTCTCTCTCTCTCTCTCTCTCTCTCTCTCTCTCTCTCTCTCCAAGCATTGTATAAAATAAAATAAAATGTTTGGGGACCCAAACAGTTAACTTAAATTCATTAAAATATTCAATATTCAAGAAAGGTGTATATAATGTATATATATTATGTTAATTATTGGGTCGACTGAGTTTATTAGTGATAAATGTTCTATAGTTATACTGGACGAGTTTCTTTCTTTACTTTTTAAAATTATTATTATTTATTTATCCTTATTTTTTATTTTCATTATTATTTATTTAGTTGTTCATCTTTATTTATATTTTTTAATTATCTTTATTTATTTACTTACTTTTTTATTAATCTTTATTTTTTATGTTATTCTTTTTTTATTATTTATTTGTATGTAGCTTCATTTATTTGTATGCATCTATTTTCATTTATCTTTTTTTTATTAATGATTTACTTACTTACCAACCTACCTGTTTTGGTCTATAATAAATCTTTCCTAGTTTTTAAATGTGTTAGATCCAGTGGTGCATGCTCTCTATCTCTCTCTCTCTCTCTCTCTCTCGCTCTCTCTCTCTCTCTCTCTCTCTCTCTCTCTCTCTCTCTCTCTCTCTCTCTCTCTCTCTCTCTCTATCTCTCTCACACACACACACACACACACACACACACATATATGGTAGTTTAACACAAATAGTTTAAATTTAAGATTTTGTAGTGAAAACACTTAGATGAGGAGGCAAGAGTTGGCATTCCTGCAGTCGAAGTTGCAGAGGGACTTTCAGGCCGGGTTTCTGGCCATTCCTTGGACAGTTTGTCCAGTTGTTCAAAAATACATTTGTATTTGTTTTTCTTTGCACAGTAATATTTTACTGTTCTCATAATTTATTGCTACCTTTGTGTTAAATAAAGTTTGTAAAATGTCACTTTCTTGAGATCAAGTGCCTTTTCATTTCCATGGTAAAGCTCATACGGTAAGGTTTGAAGTGCTGGTTAGATGTTAAAACATTTCACTCAAACTATATCGCTAAGTATATGTAGTACAATCAATGTAAAAAGACACATTCCACATTGTAGTAATATTCACAATGCTCTGAGGAAGTATATCCTTTAAACACCACTAAGCTCAGTATTTACCGTTTTTTACAGTCGCTAGGACACATTTCTCAATACTTAGGTCACTTTTTCAAAACTATTCACACAGTTCTCCAAACCAACTTTCAGCTCAGCACAGCAGTTAATTTCACTTTCAAAATGCACTAAAACTACCAAATCACTTTATATTTGTCTCAAATCAACATATTCTTCCATCACACTAGCAAAGGTTGACAGCCAACAAACACACTTTGTCACCCACTAAACAATGATATAAAAAACACTAACAACAGATAGCATTATACAATATTTTCTTCTGTAAAACAAGCACACCTCTCTACTGTTTAGAATTCACTGCAATATATGTTACTGGAATGAATAAGACATGATGCAGTATGCTTCAATATATTTTATGTAGTTTTGTTGTTGTTGCACAGACTAATTCCAAAATACAAGAATTTGTATACACACCATTCACCGATACAGATACAATAGGAATCAGCTGTGGTTGGTCTAATTGTCCAATGGTTTTTATAGCATTTACAGTAATTGTAAGGTTTAAAATATATTTCATTAAAATATTACTGTTGAACTGTAGCAAATTGCTGTCTTAGTCAGTTTTGTATTATTTTATTGTTTTGAACATAAGTTTAACAGTTTTGAAAACAGTGTGTAAGCATGTGCAAATTGGCCAGTAAGTACACAGAGTTTTGGCGGTTGTTGTGTTGAAGTGAGAAAAGAATTAATGTAATTTGAAAGATGTAGTCATTGAATGCATTTTGTGCCAAAGCAATGATAATTGATCCACAGTTTAGCCCACATATACTTCTGTTGTGCTCACTGTGTGAAGAGTTTTGAAAAAGTGACCTAAGTATTGAGAAATGTGTCCTAGCGACTGTAAAAAACTGTAAACCATGTGAAAGTGCACAGGTTAAAATAAGCAAAGTGTAGGTAATTTGTTTAACAACCTGATAACAGTCACTTATGAAATTACATTTTATATTTATTATAACAGAGCCAAAAAATAAATAACTACAAAAAAATATTTGTTGCATTATGTTTATATATTTACTGACTCAAGTGTCAGCTTTATGAAGATAATTTGGTTAACCATGACAAATGAGCAGAAATCATTTTATTTCAGGCATATCATTTATGCTCTCTCTGTACAAATTGGGGGTGATAACAGAATAAATGAAAACCAAAGCATGATTCAGAAGTAATAATTTTTATTTACAAAAAGAAACGCAGCTAAAACAATGTACAACAGGTGTATACAGCAAGCCTTTTTTTTTGTTTTTCCCTTAAACAAACAAAAAAAATTTCTGCTCTGTAACCATTGATACTGCAGTTTACTACATTGTAGTCAAAAACTTCATTAGACTTCTTCTAGACCCTCGGCCTCTACAGTGGATGGCAGTGCCCCGTCAGGCTGGTTGAATGTACCCGTAACCCATTCTTCTCTGAACTCATCACATTTCACAGAGGTTATGCAGAACACAACATGCTATGACCAGGGATTTCATCGTTTTAGCAAACACCTCCATCTGCCCTTTAGTCTGCCGAAACCATTCTCAACCACTCTGGCTCTGCTTGTTTTCTGGTTGTACACAAGTTGTTGGGGTGTCAGTCGTCCGTTGTCAGTGAAAGGTTTCATCGGCCAGCACTTCAAAGGATAGGCTGCATCACCAAGGGCGTAGTACCACTCATCATGTCCACAAATGTTCTTTGTTACATCAGGTAGTAACAAACCCCTATCCACTAGGTCCCACAATCCTGACAAACGCAACCCTCTGCCATCATGCAGGCTCCCTGGCGCTCCTAAAAAAAGATTCCCCCTTCCATCCACAACAGCCTGTAGGATGATCGAATGCCAGCCCTTTCGGTTGAAGTACTCTGTGTGCTACTCCTCTGGTCCAAGAATGGGGATGTGTGATCCATCAATTGCACAAACACACTGTGGCAAACCCCATCTGCGCTCAAAATACGCCGCCATTTCTTTGAACTTTTCACAGTTTGGTAACTGGATAACTTCTTGCATGAGTACCTTCTCAACAGATGAGCAGAAATCGTGAACACAGTGACAGACAGTAGCAACTCCGACTCCAAATAAATGAGAGATGCTTCTATATTCTGAGTTGGTCGCAAGTTTCCACAGTGCAATGGCGATTCTTTTTTGAATGGGTACACTATGTCGGTAGTTTGTGTCATGTCTCTCCAGTTGGGGTTGCAATCGACGGCAGAGGTACAGAAAAGTATCCTTAGACATCCGAAAATGCTGTCCCACCATCCCGTTGTTATATTGTGTATCCAAACCGATCAAGAAACACAACGCATTTGATAGTAATCGCATATCTAAAACACACAAAAGTGGCAAAAAATATGTTGATGTAATCGATAATTAAATTATTCACAACTATGGTTTATTTTGATGGATTCATTTCTTACCAATCTTGTTCTTTCTGCCTGATGGTGCGCGTTTGTCCCAGCCATCTCACGGTCAATGTCAGCAATAGCTGATAACATACGTTGTCCAACTTTATATCTAGCATTACAAGCTTTCTGAAGAATACGCTTTTGTATCAGTGCTGGTCTCTTTTCTGCCATTTTGTTAATTACCTCGTTAGTAAACCAATACATCACAAACAAAAGCAGCACAGCTTGAATCTCCTCCATACTTTAACGTGTTGCTCAAAAATGATTACTGTCCGTGCAGACTGGGAGCGTGCAGTTCTACGTCACCAGACTAATTTGCATAATCTTCCCGGTACTTTAGACCGTGGTGTAAATGCAGAAAGCAACCGGTCTGGGAAAAAAGTTCCTGGGACAAAATGTTATGGGTAATTTCAGTGGAAACGCGGCTTATGTAAACAACACTCAAAGTCCTGGTTTCTTATTGCTTGTCACTTCACTACAAACTAAAATGATGCGTAAGATCGCAATAGTATTTCAGGCAGTCATAATAATACAGTCTGCTGGACTGGCTTGCACCTTACTTTTCAACAGCCTCCCCCAAATTTGTTCCACAAATTTGCAGTTATTGGGGATTCTTTAACCTCATCATCTGAGATAGCGGGGAGGCTCCTGTGAACACCTTGCTTATCCGTCCAATTGGCCATAGTGCTCTGGGTAGTTGAGGGTCCATTATGAGCACCACTGTGTCTGGTTAGTAAAACTAATATCAGGAGGAGGCAGCCTGCACCTTGGAGTTCATTTAAAGGTAATGATTGAATTCTTAACGACCTCAGTACATTTGACACATGTATTCAATATCAGAACTTGCCTTTAGATATATTATCTGTTGACTTAATTAGTTAAATCAGGTGTTTTAATTAGTGGACATAGGGTTAGGGTTGGGGAGGTCTTCCTGAGAGGTCCTCATGACTGGAGTTGAGAAGCACTGCTCTAACAGATTTAAAACCATGATTACAAGCATCAAAACGTAAAACCAATCCTAATTACATATTGTCTGTTTCCTGACCCGTTAAAGAGAGGAACAAAGAAGAAAATTGCCATCTAAAACGACAGGGCAAATGGTACAGAAGAAACAGGTTGCAGTGAACCCACATGTTGCCACTCTTCCCTGCAAAGTGGTGTGTTATCAGTGGAATTTCTGAAATGTAAGTAGTACACACACACACAAATATCTATTTTTCCCTTTAATTTTAACCTTTTAATGTTCTTTATCTGACTCTAACTGTATCTGTCATTCCTCTGTCTGTCTCTGACTGTATCATTATGTTTTGTAATATATCTAATGTATTGTCCTTTTCAATATTTCTAGCCAGCCTTTGTATCCTGTGATGGAACCGCATCTGGAGCTGAATTATTCTCCATTTTTGATCATAAGTTTTTTGGACTCACTTGGGGCCTTGTTGTTTGGACATGTTAGTCTGGTAATGAAGTGATGAAAATTAATTTGTGTCTGTTTTTCAGAATCATTTTATAATGATCATTTTGGTCAACTTGTGGTTTTAAATGTCATTTGCGTATTTCTTCTTTGTGTGAAGGCCGGGCCATGATGGCTAATTTGTTTCAAGTAATTAAAAAAATATTTAATTTCATGTCCATTTAAAAAAAAAAAGTTTGTAAATCAAAATGAAATCAAAATGATACAAAATACACTGTTTTATGACTTTTTTTCATGCATATTTTAAAGTTATAAATTAAATAAATGTTGACCTGTTTTTCAAGATTAGGATGTTGAATAATTTGTTTGTTTTGTGAAGTAATAGGGGAATTAAGTTGTGCGTTATACAACACTTAATGTATTTAAAAACAATTGTTTAAAGCTTATGCAGTTGATAAATAATTAACATTTAAAATTCAGCTGCCAGTCATTAATATGAAAAAATCAGGAAAATATATTGTATATACTGCATTTTACATTCTTCCTCTAAATATAGCGAATACAAAGATTCATGTAACTTACTGTAAAAAAATACAACAATTTAAAAAATACAGTTATTAACTGTAATCAGAGAATACAGTAAAAATCTGTAAATTAAATTACAGAAACGCTACTGTAAAAAATACAGTAACTGGCTGGCAACCCTGCTGCCAGTATTTTACTGTAAAATTTACAGGAAATTTTTAACAGTGTACTTTATAAGTCAAAAGCACACTGTGTCTGCTTTTGACTTATAAAGCTCTAAATGGTTTAGCTCCAGTCTATTTAACGGATCTTCTATCGCCCTACAATCCATCGCGTTTTTTAAGATCACTAATTTCGAGGCTTCTGGTCATTCCTAGGATATCCAGATCCACCAAAGGAGGCAGAGTAGCTCCGAAGCTCTGGCCTTCCTGATATTGTTCGTTGCTCAGACTCGCTCTCACAGTTTAAAACTAGTCTGAAGACGCATCTACATTACATTTACATTACATTTAGTCATTTAGCAGACGCTTTTATCCAAAGCGACTTACAATTGAGGACTAAACCAAGCGAGTCATCGTGAAGAGGCAAAAACAACGCAAGAAGTGTTCAAAATACAAAGTTCAGACATTGCTCGGAGTAGCATAAGCCAGGCAAGCGAGGATTTAAAGGAAAGGATTTTTTTTTTTTTTTTTTTTTTTTTTTTTTTTTTTTTATGTTAAGTGCTCCCGGAAGAGATGAGTTTTCAGTTGTCTTTTGAATGCTGTCAGGGATTCTGCATTCCGGATGACGGTGGAGAGATCATTCCACCAGCATGGAACCGTGAATGAGAATGTCCTGGAGAGTGATTTTGTGCCCCGCTGTGATGGTACCACGAGCCGTCGCTCATTGACCGATCGTAGGCTTCTGGTAGGGATGTAGACTTGTAGTAGTGAGTGGAAGTAGGAGGGGGCTGAACCTGTGGTCAATCTGTAAGCAAGCGTCAAAGCCTTGAACTTGATGCGAGCAGAGAGTGGTAGCCAGTGCAGAGAGATGAACAGAGGAGTGACGTGGGCCCTTTTGGGCTCGTTGAAGACGAGACGAGCTGCAGCATTCTGGATCATTTGTAGAGGTTTAGTTGCACATGATGGAAGTCCAGCCAGAAGAGCATTGCAGTAATCAAGCCTAGAAATGACCAGGGCCTGGACGAGAAGTTGTGTTGCATGCTCAGTTAGGAAAGGTCTGATCTTCCTGATGTTGTGCATAGCAAACCTGCATGATCGAGTTGTCTTTGTAATGTGGTCAGTGAAGGTCAGCTGATCATCAAAGATTACTCCAAGATTTCTGACCGACCTTGATGGGGTGATTGAGGATGAATCTAGCTGGATAGTGAGGTCGTGCTGTAGAGACTGATTGGCAGGGAGGACGAGAAGCTCAGTCTTTGCCAGGTTGAGCTGCAGGTGATGTTCCTTCATTTAGCCAGGCATTCATATAAATTTTTTATCTTACAGTAACTGTAAATTCGGCCTCTAGTTCATAAACGCCAGAGGAGAACTGGCCCCCGACTTAGCCTGGGTTCTCCCAAGGTTTTTTTTTCTCCATTGGGTCATCTGATGGTGTGTTAGGACACCTTTAGGTCACTGGATGGAGTTTTTCGGTTCCTTGCCACTGTTGCCTTTGGCTTGCTCAGTTGGGGATATTCAAATTAATTAACCAATCATACCATTGATCAGCTCTACCAAACTTGGATGTCTTTTTTTTTCCAGTAATAAACAAACATTGTTAAGTTGTTTTGATTGATACTGATTGATGGTTCTCACTTCCTGCTCAGCTACTGTTCGGACGCTCTTGCTTACTGCTCCGCGCTTTGCTCTATCGCTTTTATATTTTTTATTGCTCTATCGTTTATATTTTTATATTTTATTTCCTTTTATCACCTAATTTTAACTTCAGTACAGTGCTCAAACGCTTGAAAAAAGCAGAATTCTTTTCTCCGACCAGCCTCCCACTGAAAGCTTACATTCCGGGGAAGAGAAAACACAACTCCCTACATTTATAAGGATAAGAGAAAATGCCTCTTCTGGAATCTACTCGCTGCACTAACTGCCAGAGACTTTTACAAAGGATTGCAGTTCTCGAAACAAAGTTACTTGTGGGACCACCAAACCAGACGGAGCTTCATCATGGACGCCCTCAGCATACCGGTGAGTCCCATGAATCTAGTGCTCCTCGACAGGCTATACTGAGTGTAGAGAAACAAGCCGATCGACTTACAAATCGATGGCACAAACAGGGAGCGAGACCCAAAGGCACTCGAGACATCAGATTGTCACGAGCATCACACATTGCCGCAGTAGCATCCTCTACCCCAGATACGGCTCTGACAAGAATTGCAAACACTGGTCTCCTACCACCGCCTATACATCTTGAGAACAGATTTGAAGTATTAATGAATGAGGAATCCCTGAATGTAATGAATGTGATCGAACACAGAATGAATAAGCCAGTAGCTAACACTAATGCTAACTGGCGCTCAAGGTCGAGCAGACAGCGGCACTCAGCTCAGAGCGCAGCCGAGCCCAGGACTCTGATAGTGGGTGACTCGATAATCAGAAACATTATTAGCAGGGACACAACTACATGCTGCCTTCCACAAGCAACGACTTCTGATGTAAACAAGGAACTTCAGAACATTCTGATGAAACATAAGACTGCAAATCGACTCATTGTTCATGTGGGGAAGAATGATATTCATAAAGAGCAGTCAGAACTCCTTAAGAAGGATTTCAAGGAACTTTTTGAAACACTTAAAAGACTGAAAGTTCAGACATTCATCAGTGGACCACTCCCAGCAAGAGGAACAAACAGGTTTTCACGGTTGCTTGGGCTTAACACATGGCTGCAAAAAACCTGCAATATAAAAGGAGTGAACTTCATTGACAACTTCAATCTTTTCTGGAGTCAGAGACAACTGTTTCAACAGGATGGGCTCCACCCAAACAAACTTGGCTCAAGAGTGCTAAAGGACAATATCTACTTCTCCCTCCATCATCCTTCTGCAGTGTGTGCCAATCCACTCAACCTGAATGGCACACACACACCTGGACACAGTATGAATGACCACAGGACTTCACTTATGCACCTGAATGGACATGCGGCCGACACATCACACAAGGACAATGATAACACCACTCAGCCACAACAACCTCTGCTCACGGACACAATCTCAGCTGAGCCCTGCCCACAGAGCTCACCACAAACAGACTGTGACATATTAGAACTGCTAGAAGATTCAGCACCCAAGGACGACTTTCTGGAAAACAGCCAGGGAATACAGGACAGCATATCACAGCCTCCGATAACACCAGAACAACAGCCCCTCTCACCAGACACGTTATCTCTCTCTCCAGCAACTCCACTTCTGTGCTTCTCAGAGAAAATGGAACAACTGGTGTATGCTGGAACCAAACTATCCCACTCTTTTGCTGCAAGCCCCCAGATGTCAACCAAAAAACGGCAGGCCCCACAACCACCAAAGCCTGCGGGCCCAGCTCGCCCTCCTCCTCCTCCTGTGAGAGCTCTTCGGCCTCTGCCACAGCGCCAGGGCCCACACCATCCTCCAGCGGCTCGCGGTGAACCAAAAACAACTGATACCAACTCTCAGTGATATATGTCGGGTACCCGCTATGATAACAGTAACTTTCTTAAATGTTTACAAAACAAGCGGGAACCCAGTGTGCCTGTATCTTTCTCTATTGCTGTTCAATTACATGATAGAAAATCTAAGGCCTTCAAAAGCCATACAGCAAACCCATCTAATCTGGTGCCTATCACACGGCAAACTAAGATCGCTGTGGGGACAAAAAGTAAGACTGTTAAGTTAGCACTTTTAAACATCCGCTCACTTAAAAATAAATCACTTCTAGTCAACGACTTAATAACCACATACAACCTGGACTTTATGTTTCTAAATGAAACTTGGCTAGAAGACAGCTGCAGTGCAACAGTCCTCAATGAAACATCCCCTCCTAACTTTACTTTTATGAGTGTTTGCAGAGCGGTAAAGAGAGGCGGGGGCGTAGCTGCTCTTTTTAAAGATGTCTATCAATGTAAGCAAATATCATTTGGGAATTACCCGTCTTTCGAATATCTGGGTATTGTGTTAAAAGGCGCTCCACGTATTTTACTTATCATTATTTACAGGCCTCCAAAATACTCTCCAGCTTTTGCTGAGGAATTTACAGAACTGTTATCAACAATTTCCTCTGAGTTTGACTGTTTTGCCATTGCTGGAGATTTTAACATTCACATAGATAATGCAGAAACCAATATGGCAAAAGAAATCAAAACTGTTTTCAAAACTTTTGATCTGACTCAGCATGTACATGGACCCACACATAATCGTGGACACACTCTAGATTTACTTATCAGTAAGGGTCTAAACATCTCATCAATTGTTATCAAGGATGTAGCACTGTCTGATCATTTCTGTATTTTCTTTGATATACTGATCTCTCCTGCCATTGAAGCTAGATCTGTGTCTGTCAAGAAGAGATGCTTAAATGAGAACATTAGTGTCCTATTTATGAAGGCTATATCTTTAAAACCAAGCATATCTGCTGACTCTGTTGATTTTCTCCTTGAATCTTTTAACTCAAAAATTAAAAGTGTAATTGATGATATTGCTCCTGTGAAAGTCAGGAAGAGTGGTAGACAAAAAGCACCTTGGAGAAACTCAACAGCTGTGCAAAATATGAAAAGACAATGCAGAAGAGCAGAGCGCATGTGGCGGAAGACAAAACTTGTAGTCCATTATAACATCTACAAAGACAGCATCCATGCTTTTAATATGGAACTAGGCAAAGCTAGACAGACTTTCTTTTCGAATATTATAAACAGCAACTTAAACAACACACGCACTCTTTTTGCTACTGTAGAGAGACTGACAAACCCCCCAAGCCAGATTCCCAGTGAAATGCTCTCAGACATCAAGTGCAGTGAGTTTGCTTCTTTCTTCTCTGAGAAAATCAATAATATCAGAAAGGTGATCAGCTCATCCTTGAGTTGCGCTGGGGTCAAACAGATCAGACCACTACCTGAGAAAGTAGTTACTATGTCTGTTTTCGAAGAAATTGATGGCAAAATTTTGGAAGAAACCGTACAGCACCTTAAAACATCAACCTGCGCCCTTGACACACTTCCCACATCTTTTTTTAAAAGTGTGTTAAACAGCTTAGAAGCAGATCTCCTAGAAGTGGTAAATGCCTCACTTCTTTCTGGGAGTTTTCCAAACTCCCTGAAAACTGCAGTTGTCAAGCCCCTCCTGAAAAAGAGCAATCTGGATAAGACCATCTTAAGCAATTATAGACCGATCTCAAATCTTCCTTTCATAGGCAAGATCATTGAAAAAGTTGTCTTCAATCAGCTGAACAAATTCCTAAGCTTGAATGGATACTTTGACAATTTTCAATCTGGTTTCCGATCGCATCACAGCACAGAGACAGCTCTCATAAAGATAATAAACGATATTCGCTTAAATACTGATACAGGCAAATTATCAGTGCTGGTCCTACTCGACCTCAGTGCTGCATTTGACACTGTCGATCACAACATACTTCTTGACAGGCTGGAAAACTGGGTGGGGCTTTCTGGGATAGTCCTAAAATGGTTCAGGTCATACTTAGAAGGGAGAGGTTATTATGTGAGTATAGGAGACCATAAGTCTGAGTGGACTCCCATGACATGCGGAGTCCCTCAAGGCTCAATTCTTGCACCACTCCTATTCAACCTGTACATGCTCCCAATGAGCCAAATAATGAGAAAGAACCGAATCTCTTACCACAGCTATGCAGACGACACACAGCTCTACTTAGCCCTATCGCCTAACGACTACAGCCCCATTGACTCCCTGTGCCAATGCATTGATGAAGTAAACGGTTGGATGTGCCAAAACTTTCTTCAGTTAAACAAAGACAAAACTGAAGTCATTGCGTTTGGAAACAAAGATGAAGTTCTCAAGGTAAATGCATACCTTGACGCTAGGGGTCTAACAACTAAAAATCAAGTCAGGAATCTTGGTGTGTCTCTAGAGTCAGACCTTAGTTTCAGTAGTCATGTCAAAGCAATAACTAAATCAGCATACTATCATTTGAAAAATATTGCAAGAATTAGATGCTTTGTTTCCAGTCAAGACTTAGAGAAACTTGTGCATGCTTTTATCACCAGCAGGGTGGATTATTGTAATGGACTCCTCACTGGCCTTCCTAAAAAGACCATAAGACAGTTGCAGCTCATACAGAACGCTGCTGCCAGGATTCTGAGCAGAACCAGAAAATTTGAACATATCACACCAGTCCTCAGGTCTTTACACTGGCTCCCAGTTACATTTAGGATTGATTTTAAAGTATTATTACTGGTATATAAATCATTCAATGGGCTAGGACCTCAATATATTGCAGATATGCTCACTGAATATAAACCCAACAGATCACTCAGATCATTAGGATCACATCAGTTAGAAATACCAAGGGTTCACTCTAAGCACGGAGAGTCTGCTTTTAGCTATTATGCCAGCCGCAGCTGGAACCAGCTTCCAGAGGAGATCAGATGTGCTCCTACAGTAGTCACATTCAAATCCAGACTCAAAACACATCTGTTTAGCTATGCATTTACTGAATGAGCACTGTGTCAATGTTCGTCCGACTGTTTTTACTGTACTTTATTTTATTTTTTATTCTAAACTGTTTTAATTATTTCCTCCTATGTAAAGCACTTTGAATTACCATTGTGTATGAAATGTGCTATATAAATAAACTTGCCTTGCCTTGCCTTGCCTTGATACTGTGAAGCAGCTTTGATACAATCTGTATTGTGAAAAGCGCTATTGTGGCGAGGGGGGCGTGGTTCAGCGAAGTCTGTAGCGGGAGAGCGAGGGCGGAACCGAACGGTGAGTAAGTGGGTCAAGTGCAAATGACAAACATCTGTTTGTGATTTCAGTAATTGGCGTGAGGAGACCGCATATAAGCGGGCCGTGCTGACAGCAGTTTGAGAGAGGGACTGGAAGCTCGTGCATGCTGCCGTTTGTGTCTGCAGATTGGGAAGCTGTGAACAGCGGAAAGAGTGTTGCTTCATCGGCATCCTGAGAAGCTGTAGCCAGCGGGAAGAGTTTTTGTTTTACATGTGAATTGAGTTCTCAATTCTGAGTTAGTTGTGAGAGCGCCAGAGAGCGCAGTGAAAAGAGCATTACTAATAAAGTGCACGAGCTTCACTCTTTGCCGAACCTGAGTCTTCTTCCATCACCCACCCACAAATCCTGAGTATTATCACACTGGTGCCGAAACCCGGGATGGAAGGAGAGGCCGCCGCCAGATCAACTCTGTCATCACCGTTTGCGGATGTTATCAACGCGCTCGCGGGACTACACCAACAACATCAAGAAGCTCTGCTGAAGATAGAGGACCAGCAACAGCGCCGTTTCGAGGCACTCTTCCAGACCCAGCATGAGGACCGCGAGCAGTTCCGGAGCTGGCTAGACCGGGAGGCTCGGATGTCTACTTCGCCAGCTCCGGCCACGGCCCTTCCCCTCCATAAGATGGGTCCCCAGGACGACCCGGAGGCATTCCTGGACCTCTTTGAGAGGTCGGCCGAGGCCGGGAGCTGGCCGCCCGCGGACTGGCCTGTGCGTCTGATCCCAATGCTCTCAGGTGAAGCGCAGATCGCCGCCCAGCAGTTGCAAGTCCGCAACCTCCTAGTCTATTGTAAGGACTGGGCTAAAAGGGTGAATCTGAATAACTAAATACATCCGGCTAAAGACCCAAAAAGCCTGGAATGTTAATTTACACACACACACACACACACACACACACACACACACACACACGCATCCCCCACAAGTGAAGCCTGCTCAGGACAGAGCGTGGTGTCCAGTTACGAGACATTTTTATGATTGACTTGGAATTTGATGCTCAAGAGAAAGAATCTTCTCTTTTTAAAAGACATTTAACCAGATATATTCGATGTGTTTTTATGTGTGTCCATTTGCCCATGTCACATTGGAATGACTAGGATTTTATTGTAGCTTAAAGTGAATTATAAATACCTTCATTATGCATTTTAAATATAACTGTCTATTCCCCTAACTGGTACACACAGTTCTGGACACCTCCAGAATGCTTTCGGTGTGATCAATCAGAATACGTACCGTAATATCCAGTAAAATATAGTTTACTATGTTTTCCATCTTTGGAGTGAAAAGAGACCAAAACTAACATCACTGGTGTTCTTAGATAACAGCGTTTACGACCCAAAGGAATGTTCACAGAACTGTGGCTCTCTCTGAATTCTAACCAAGGAGGAGAAATGAATCCTGTATTCATATATATATATTATTATATATCCACTTGAGAATTGTATGAACAATGTATCTAAGTTCCCTATCTCATGAATTGCCTTTCTGTGGTTTGGTCTATGTTTCTCGACAACTCTAATGGGATAATGTTTTAAACTTTGCCAACTAAGGTTTAACCAAATCCATTTGTGGCAAGTTTGGTCTCGATAAACT
The DNA here is from genome assembly GCA_030578255.1 of Tiaroga cobitis. Lineage (NCBI taxonomy): Eukaryota > Metazoa > Chordata > Actinopteri > Cypriniformes > Leuciscidae > Tiaroga > Tiaroga cobitis. Next base: position 23,807,263 of record CM060615.1, read on the forward strand.
CCAATCTTTGTTCCCCATTTGTTAATTGACATTACATTTTGCTAAACTTTGTGACACATTAGTATTATAAGAATTGTGAAGATTCTTCTCTTAAACAACCGACGAAATTAGGGTTTCAAATGTCTCTCTTTGAGACAAAGAGCAATAAAACCCAAAGTCCCGCCTGTAAACTTCCAACCCTCTAATTGGCCAAGCCAACAGGAAGAGGCTGGATTTCTCAAAAAGTGATAAATGACGCTTCCCCCCCTCCGCTCTCGCTTCCGCTCTTGAACTTTCCAGCGCGTCAGAAACATGTAATTCACGCGGATGTCCCCTCAGGGGATCAGATCCTATCCTGGATCTTTTCTTTACTTTCTAGCCTAAGAACTGTTTTCTGTACTCAACTTGTTTCACTTCCACGAAGTGAAATGACCTGAGCCGAACTATTTCCTTTGGTAACGTGACCTAAAAGACTTCCGACCGCTGTTCAAAGACTCGCGCCGCATCACGTGACTCCACGGAACCAAGGATTCAGCTCAGGCACGCAGCTAAACCATGCGGGCCGCACGCGCACGGAGAACAAAAGATCTGCCGTCCAAAACGCGGCTAGACCATGCAGGCCGCTCAAGGAACGCAACAACACATGAGAGAACCCTTCCACATGCAAGTAAATTAGGGTTACCCTGTTTTCAGAGCATTAAGAATGTGTTTTCGTGTTGTTTCAGGAAAGTTGACTGTCTAGGTGAACGTAACCCTCTCTCTCTCTCTCTCTCTCTCTCTCTTACTCGCTCTCACGCGTGTAATTTATCCATACCTCTATCTCACACACTTTCTCGTTCATTGATGTCTTGTGTTGTTTATGTCTTTTTTGTTTGTAAATATATATATATTACTGTACCGTAGTAAATATATAAGTAGACATGCCTTTATTAAATCCATTATATTCATTTTGATTGATTTACTGTCTCTTTGCTGAGTTTCAAGTCTCTTAAGTGCCAAAAGATCTTATGCTACAAGCTTACTAAAATTAAATATACCTTAAAGAGTATGTGTTTATAGGGCGGGAAACCCAATTCTTCTGGCCAGAGAATTGCGTTTCCTGAAATCCTATAAAGTAAGGTGATATTGTGGACCCCACAAATATTATCCTGACAATTGAGCTAATTCATTTTACCTGTTCTGTGAAACGTGGTTCGTGTAATTAATTGCAATCAACTTGTGGTTAATTTCAAGGATTCACATGCATGCATGCAGGTAAAATGACAGATCCTCCCTTATCGGGAGATTTATTAACATGTAAGACTGATCTAATCCAAACCAGCTGGTGGCGTGCCCAGGGGTCGGCGAACCCCTACCGACATCTCTCTCTCTCTCCCTTCTTCTCTCTCTCGCCCTGTCCCTGCTCCCAGGTCCCGAGGCGGCTTCATACCTCGTCCGGCACCCCGTTGGAGGACCGGCACGGCAGCTGAGCCGGCTCCGTCCCCGCGTGCGCCGCCTCGGGGAACCCCATTGACGGCTGGCAGTCTGCCAGCACCGGCCCCTGCGGTCTCCTCGCGTCAATCACCTGACCCACTTCCCTCCACTGAGGTGGCGGGGAGGCCTGGGCCGGCCTGCTGGCGTTGCGGGGACCCTGGGCACTTCATCAATAGGTGTCCGGTGATGGAGGTCGGAACGCTGGTCAGGGTCCCCGACGCGCCACAGGTTGCCCCCGATCAAGCTGGGTTGTACCAAATTCCAGTAAGTGTAAAGGGGGGTACCTATCAAGCTTTGGTGGATTCAGGTTGTAACCAGACCTCCATCCATCAAAGTTTGATTCAGCCAATGGCATTGGATAAGAGCCGCATGGTTAAGGTGCGGTGTGTGCACGGTGAGGTGGTGGGTTACCCCTTAGTGCCAGTCACTATCCAATTTCGGGGGAAAAAGCATAGTGTCGAGGTGGCAGTTAACCAGCACCTCCAGCACCCGTTAATTTTGGGAACCAATTGGCCGGGGTTTAAAACATTATTGGCTTATTTATGTACGGGTGCTTCTGGGATAAAAAGGCAGGAGAAGAGAGCGGTCGTTCAGGTTGGCGAGGCTGTGCCGGGGCCCTCGGGGTCTGTCTCAGAGGAACGGAGCGCCTCAGAAAGGGAAATCCTTTTTGAGCGTGATGATTTTCCTCTGGAACAGTCCCGAGATGAAACGCTTAAAAATGCGTTTGATCAGGTCCGTGTGATCGACGGACAGCCTGTCCACCCAGACCAACCGCTCTCATATCCTTATTTTGCCGTGATAAAAGATAAGTTGTATCGGGTGACCCAAGACACTCAAACAAAACAAGATACAACTCAGTTGTTAATTCCAAAGAGCCGCCGGGAAATGCTTTTTCAGGCGGCTCACTGTAATCCGATGGCTGGGCATTTAGGGCAAACAGCTACACTGAATCGCCTAATGACCCGATTTTTCTGGCCGGGCATTCACGAGAATGTGCGCAGGTGGTGTGCGTCTTGTCGTGAATGTCAGTTGGTGAATCCACCGGCCAACCGAAAAGCACCGTTGTGCCCCCTTCCATTAATAGAGGTCCCCTTCGAGAGAATTGGCATGGACCTCATCGGGCCATTAGAACGATCCGCACGGGGGCATCGCTTTGCATTAGTTCTGGTGGATTATGCAACGCGATACCCCGAAGCAGTGCCGCTTCGCAACATTTCTGCTAAAAGTGTTGCGAGCGCACGGTTTCAATTAATCTCCCGGGTGGGAATCCCGAAAGAGATTCTCACCGATCAGGGCACGGCGTTTATGTCACGCACAATTCGCGAACTGTACAAATTACTGGGCATTAAATCGATTCGTACCAGCGTCTATCACCCACAAACGGACGGCTTGGTCGAATTGGTTCGATTTAATCGCACGTTAAAATCCATGGTTCGTAAGTTCGTTCGGGAAGACGCCAAAAATTGGGATAAGTGGTTAGAACCCCTCTTGTTCGCTGTACGCGAGGTCCCCCAAGCCTCCACGGGGTTTTCCCCCTTCGAGCTCCTCTATGGACGCCAGCCCCGCGTGGTTCTGGATGTACTTAGGGAAGCTTGGGAGGACGGACCTTCGAATAGCAAAAATGAAATTCAATACGTCCTGGACCTGAGAACAAAACTCCACACTCTGGGGCGGCTCTCTATGGAGAATTTGTTACAGGCCCAGGACAAACAAAGTCGGCTATACAACAGGGGGGCTAGACTACGCAAATTTACACCGGGAGATAAAGTGCTTGTATTGCTCCCTACATCCAGCTCTAAATTACTCGCCAAGTGGCAAGGACCGTTTGTGGTCACACGGCGTATTGGGGATCTTAACTATGAGGTTATTCGATCAGACAGGGACGGGTCACATCAGATATACCACCTCAATCTGCTCAAAAAGTGGAATGAGGCGGAGTCAGCGATGCTGGCGACGGTGGTGAGTGGGGAGGAGGATCTCGGGCCAGAGGCGAACCTAAAGTCTCAATCTTCCGCTCTGGCCGTTTGTGGAGACCACCTCTCACCGTCCCAGATCGCTGACATTCGAAATTTACAGACTGAGTTTGCTCATGTGTTCTCGCCCCTCCCTGGTCGAACGAACCTCATACAGCACCATGTTGAGACTGAGCCGGGCGTGGTTGTTCGCAGCCGGCCATATAGATTACCTGAACATAAAAAGAAAGTAGTTCAGGATGAATTAGCTGCGATGCTGGATATGGGAGTAATAGAGGAATCCAACAGTGACTGGGTGAGCCCGATAGTTTTAGTGCCTAAAACTGACGGCTCAGTTCGGTTCTGTGTGGATTATCGCAAAGTGAATGCCGTATCGAAATTCGATGCATATCCAATGCCAAGGGTTGACGAATTGCTTGATCGGCTCGGTACTGCTCGTTTTTATTCGACACTGGATTTGACAAAAGGGTATTGGCAGATCCCCTTATCTCCAATATCCAAAGAAAAAACTGCTTTCACGACGCCGTTTGGATTACACCAATTTGTCACTCTTCCTTTCGGGTTGTTCAGGGCACCGGCCACCTTTCAGAGTTTGATGGACAGGATCCTCCGGCCGCATGCTGCATATGCCGCAGCGTACTTGGATGATATTATCATCTATAGCAACGACTGGCAGCGGCATATGCAGCATTTGCGAGCTGTCCTCAAGTCGCTGGAGCGGGCGGGGCTCACGGCTAACCCAAAGAAGTGTGCAATTGGGCGCGTGGAAGTTAGGTATCTGGGCTTCCACTTGGGTCATGGGCAGGTGCGCCCCAAATTGATAAGACAGCAGCAGTTGCAACCTGTCCGAGACCCAAGACCAAAAAGGAGGTTAAACAGTTCCTGGGGCTAGCAGGATATTACAGAAGGTTTGTTCCTAATTATTCGGACCTTGCTAGCTCGCTGACTGGTCTAACTAAAATGGAAGCGCCAGATACCGTCCAGTGGACGGAACTGTGCCAGCAGGCTTTCACCCAGATAAAGGCTGCCCTGTGTGGTGGCCCGCTGTTACAGGCTCCTAACTTTGCTCTCCCTTTTTTACTACAGACTGACGCGTCGGACAGGGGGTTGGGCGCTGTCTTGACCCAGGAGATGGAGGGTGAGGAACGGCCGGTTCTGTACATTAGTCGGAAGCTCTCAAAGAGAGAGACTATGTACAGCACCATTGAGAAAGAAGCCCTGGCCATCAAATGGGCTGTCCTCACTCTCCGCTATTATCTCCTGGGGCGAGAGTTCACCCTCTGTTCGGACCACGCTCCCCTGCAGTGGCTCCACCGCATGAAAGATACCAACGCGCGGATCACCCGTTGGTATCTAGCTTTACAGCCCTTCAAGTTCAAGGTGATCCACAGGCCGGGTGCACAGATGGCTGTGGCCGACTTCCTCTCCCGGAGGGGGGGGGGGCTGCAGGCCGGACGGCTCCCCGGCCTGAGACGGGCGGTGGGGGTATGTGGCGAGGGGGGCGTGGTTCAGCGAAGTCTGTAGCGGGAGAGCGAGGGTGGAACCGAGCGGTGAGTAAGTGGGTCAAGTGCAAATGACAAACACCTGTTTGTGATTTCAGTAATTGGCGTGAGGAGACTGCATATAAGCGGGCCGTGCTGACAGCAGTTTGAGAGAGGGACTGGAAGCTCGTGCATGCTGCCGTTTGTGTCTGCAGATCGGGAAGCTGTGAACAGCGGAAAGAGTGTTGCTTCATCGGCATCCTGAGAAGCTGTAGCCAGCGGGAAGAGTTTTTGTTTTACATGTGAATTGAGTTCACAATTCTGAGTTACTTGTGAGAGCGCCAGAGAGCGCAGTGAAAAGAGCATTACTAATAAAGTGCACGAGCTTCACTCTTTGCCGAACCTGAGTCTTCTTCCATCACCCACCCACGAATCCTGAGTATTATCACAGCTATATAAATATATTTGACTTGACTTGACTTGACTTGGTTGGAGGGGATATGTGTCTGTTTGCTTTTGTTTTCTCCCGGATTTGCAATGCCAGCAAGTCATTTTTCAGAACTGTGACCAGAATCTGTCAGCAAGTACTTAACAGGCCCTCCAGCGCCACCGACTGAGTAGATTGGAATCATGGTAAATGGTTTGTGGCAATGATGGATCTAGCCACCCCATCAAAAGAAGATTGGGGTAATTGGGTCTGGGTCAGCCACATCAGAGGAGACGTAACCTAGGGGCTTGGAATTCAGGATTCCATCGATTTTAATGAGGATGGTGTTGAGCATTTCCTCAGTCACAGTTTGGGCATGTAGGGTGGCATTTAAGGCTGTCTTTATGGAAAAAATGTCCCTTTCCCAGGTCCGTCCAAAGTTTTTTCGTTTCACCTCCTTTTAAATTATTCCCTTGGTCGGAGTAATTCAGCAGGCTTGCGCCTGTGAGAAATGAACCTCCTCAGGGCCATTAGAAAAGAGTCTTTCAGAACCAGTGTGCTTTGTCAAAATGCTAAATGAGTATCCTAGTTACTGGGTACTTTGGATCCAGCAAAATTGGATGAACCATTTCTGGTTCCAGCTGGATACATCTATGTAGTCTTCCACCAACACAAATGATGTGCACTTCTTTATCATGGTTCTGGTTTACCAGCAGAAAGGCACTGGGTCTCCTCTGGGAAACTCTCTCTTTGAGCATCTCTTAGTATCTCCAATTCTGCTTTCTGATGTGTTTCAGCTGTAGGTCCATGTGAATCAGATGGAGTTGCCTTGTGCGGATACTCTGCAGTGGCCTTCACTAGGTCTGTAAAACATTCAAACTCTTTGGGGTTTGGAGGGCAGGGGCAGGTGTCTGTGACAGTGTTGAGGCAAGAAAGAGGCTTTTGTAGGTCTTCTGAATCCTCTTTTCTGGGAACCGTTGGGCTATTTGGCCAATGTTTAGGTGAGAGCCACAGAAAGGAAGGTTCTTTGGTCCATTGATTTTCACCTTCCAGCTCCAGTAGGGTCTTTCCCCTTGCAATGTCATCAGCTGGGTTGTTAAAGGAGTCAACATAATGTCAGTCTCTGTTTTTAGTCATCTCCTAGATCACAGCAACTCATGTCCCTATGAATACCTTGAAGCGGTAGGAACCAGACTGGAGCCAGTTAAGAACAGACGTTGAGGCTGTCCACAGTATAACTCGGGCGATGTTCACTGTTAGTTTCCTTTGCAAAACTTGGGCAAGTTGAGTGCCAGCTCCAGCGGCACACAGCTCCAGCCTGGGCATTGAAAGTTGTTTCTTGGGAGCTACTCGCGATTGGGCAGTAATGAATGGCAACTCAACTTGGCTGTGTGGATCCTCAGCACACAGAAATCTGACCATAGACAGTATAAGAAGTGGACAGAGCCATCTCATTGGAACTCAGTTGAGACAGTTGAAGCCCATTTTTAGCGATTTTTTAGCGATTTTTGAGCACTTCCATTCCTGACGCGCAGACTCAAACCGACTCAAACTAAGCTTGATGACTTGAGCAACCTGTCTGACAGACGTTAATCTTCTAGTAGCTGTGCGTGAAAATCGTTAGCATATTTTTACAAAATCTGTTTCTACGGGGCCATAATGTAACATAGAAGGTAATGGAGCCCTTTATACATTGTCGTGTTTCTTTAGAAATAAATAATGGACAAATGGAGTCTTTAAACGCCTCAGATGTAAAGTTATTCGCTGTCAAAGTGACGCCAAAATGAATGGGAGTCAATGGAAATGCTAACGCAAGTGAAGTTCTGCTACAACATGGCGGCACCCGACCGGCTTCAACTTCCGGTCGATGGATTACCCCCTTGCATCTTACACACCCGTAGGCCCGCTCTGAAGCTTCACAGAAGACGTGGACTTTGTTGGTGCAGCTGGGGTGGTCTAGTTTAAGGCTTACATAACAGCGAGGCAAGCTAAGTTTTTCCAGATGTTGGAGTTCTCCCATAGTTTCCAAGCTTCAAGGATATCACAAGGGGGCAGTGGGTAATCCCATTCTCTCTTATTATTTCACTACAGCTGAGCAAGAATCTTGGCCCTTGTTGTGAAAGGGGTGATGAACCTAAGTCGGTCATACTGGCTGGCCAGGACCCTGTAGATATTCCTCATGGTTGTAGGGCTTGCTTCCAACAAATGGGACTTATATGTCAGTGTGTCTGATCCACACCTCCAGCGTAGTCCCAGAGCAGTTTCCTGCGTGTCCATTTGACTTTGGTTGAGGCACTTGTCAATATCTTGTGACAGTATTTATGGGGGAAGGTTTCTTATGACGTCTGGGACATTACTTTTCCATTGCCTTAATTCAAAGCCTCCACTAGCCAATAGCTGGCTCTCAACTTGCTGACTGATGTTTTGGCTGCTTCAGGGGAAGAGCAGCTCTGGAGCCAATAGTCCACATAGCAGTGTCTTTTGACAGCATCACGCACATCATCTCCTTCTTGACTGTGATCAGTGACGTGCCTCTGAAGTGCATATGTTGCACAGCATGGGGAGCAAGTTGTCCCAAATGGCAGAACTTGCCATTCGTACACACTAGGAGGGTTGGCTCTCTGCATTAGTGGTGTCAACAATAATCGATTCGGCGATGCATCGCAATGCGGGAAATGTACGATTCAGCATCGATGCGGCAAAGTGCCATAATCAATTATGTCACTGTTTATTTTCTGGCCTTGGACAATAAAGTTTTAAAGTTTCAATTACTTCCGGTGGCATAATAACAACAATAATGATGGCTGAGGCGGAGGGAGATGACCGCGATATGGCGCCATTCACATATAGCGCCTAAAAACGCTAGGCGCGCCGTGTTCTCCTTTTTCCAAAACGCTAGGGCGGTTGCGCTCTGGAGGCGTCTGTCGTTGCGAAGCAACCATCAGCTGCACTCTCCGTTACAGCAAACCGTTCTTGTCACGTGACCTACGGTGCGCTTGTGGCATTCTGAAAAGTTGAGATGTTTTTATCTCGATGCGGTGCGGACGCGCTTGGAAAAAACGAGCGCGTCGCACCGCGACCGCCTCGCTTCCATTATGAGCGCGCATACATTTGAAATAACAAACTTGAGTGCGCAAAAGACGCGATATGTGAACAGGCCCATAGACGGGTAATCAAAAACACACCCAAAGCTTGGATTTAAATTTTATTTTATTTAATGGCATTTATGTTAAAGATACAAGAGAGTTATAATAGCAGCACACACATAGCAGCCAATAAATCTGTTGTTCGATATCTGACTGCCTGTATTGCCTTGTGACTGATGAAAAATTTGCCTTGTTGTGTGCAGTAGAATTGTGATGCATCGCAATGCATCGTAGAATCGAATTGAATCGAATCGTTACCTGGTGAATCGTAATCGAATCGAATAGTGAGGGCAGTGCCAATGCACACCCCTACTCTGCATATCACGCCACAGGAACCGTAAGAGTGTTTTTCCCCATTCATACCTTTAATGTCACTCCTGACAGCTGTGGAATGTTCTCTGAATCGCAGCAGGATGCCTAGCAGGGAAGAGCTCAAATTGGAACCAGACAGGAGCAGTTTCAATTTGTTTCCTTGATGGGTAAAGGAACAGTTGAACACAATTCTGTTTTTCTCATTGCGAGTCACCATATGGTGTGGGATGGACAGGAGGAGTCCTTTGGCAGCGTGAATTAACATCATCTGGTCTGAAGTCCCTGTCTGATGGAGCACGAGCCGTCTTCATCCACAGTATTCCCCACTCAAAGTCCTGGTTTCCTTCTGCCTGTCGCTTCACTACGAACTAAAATGACTTCCGCGTAAGAACATAATAGTATTTCAGGCAGTCATATAATAATACAGTCTTTTAGCACCCTCTGTTGGACTGGCTTGCACCTTCCTTTTCAACAAGGACACTGCGGTGAAATCAGGGACATTGACAGCGAACTAACAAATAACTATGCCTCTAACCACAGGTGTGGCCGAATGTTCATTGGAACTATGGTTTTGGGAAATAACAAATTGTTAAACTATGTTGGTAATGACGGAACATGCAACCATAGTTGGCAAAAAATGCTTTTGAGAAACACACCCCAGAATCTCCAGGCAGGCATGATCATAAGCGTTCTCACAAGCACTCACTTGACCGCCATTATGACTCCAATTACAGACCAAGTCATGAGAGTGTGCTCGAAGTGGATAACCACCCAGCCAGCAGAAAGCAGCAGTGCATATGCACAACTTCAGATTCTGAATCCTCTTCAGAGCTTATCTCAAATGATGGACAGATTTGAGGTTCGTCATCATTGCCATTTTGGAGAAGACCCCACAGATAATGTGGATGTGCTGTCTCTTCTTGCTCACAACCCTCTTTGGTAGTGGGCAGCAATCAGAAGGAGGGAGCCAATGGTTGGATTCTCATTCTTATCTCTGATGTTGGTGAGGTTATCTCATCAGCTGTCTTATGTCGCAGGCAAATATGGCTGTCTCAGATTTCTTTGCTGAATGCCATAAGGAATGAACTAATAAATTTGACAGTAATGCCTGGTCAAGTCTTTCAGCTATAGGTTCTCAGGGTGTGCTGGACAGGGCTAAGCATTTCATTACTTTGAGGGAAACTGTCCAACAGCTTGTCACAAGCCAGCCCCGGGCATTCACACAAAGGGCTACAACACCTCAAAGGCCGCAGCAGCCTGCCTGGTCTAGGCATGCATGTGGTGAATCAGCTGGTGTTCAGGAGCAGAGCAGAGCAATCAGAATTGTATCTCACATACCCAGAGAAGACCTCAGTCTTAGCAATCAACTGCTTCAGCGGCCCCACCTTTTTTCAAGGGTCTGAATGACTATGGTCAAGGACACACTCCAGTGTGTCACAAAGTGCAGGGTCTGTAATAAAATGGAGCTATTTCAGAGGTGCCCCCCAGCGGACACAAACTGGGTTTTACTCAACCTACTTCATGATTCCAGTTATCGGCCCATTCTCTCAGGTTCCTCAACCAATAACCAAGGTACTTCCATTAAAATTATTCCATTCACATCCCAATTTTTCTAGAGAACAGGGTCTTTCTCCGCTTTGCTTTCCAAGGCCAAGTTTTCCAGGTTCGGGTTCTTCCCATGGCAACCACTAGCATGAGCATTCTCGTCACAGCAGATTTGGCATCCAAACCCACCTGCTTTGAGCCTGTGAGTTTGGCCTCCGCGGCATCGGTCTCAGCAGTTAGAAGAGACTGCCACAAGACACTGAGCAATGCTAGGGCCCCATCTACTCTAGCTAATTACTCCCTAAGGTGGAGAATCTCAGACTGGTGTTTGGGCACCAAGGTTCATCCAGTAGCATATTCTGTTCCCCTTGTCACTCGGTTTCTTGTATTTTCAAGTTTTTGTAACTTTTCATGGGTGTACGTAGCACTACATTTGTTTACAACGGTGATAAACTTACCCATACAATAAAAAATGCATTCACCCAGTCGATATTGAGTATTCAGATGGTACAGTATCAACAAATATAACTTGTGAAGTGCTCTCAGAGTATGCATTTATTTGTCATTTTAACTGATGGAAACGGAGCGTACAAGTGGACTTCAAAGATTTCTTATCATGTGGCCCCCTTTATAGGACAGCAGTAGTATTACAGCCAATTTAAAGATATAGGATTTTTTGGAGTTTCGATAGTAATTTAAACGAAAACCGTAACCCCGATTAGTTAGAAAAGATATAGCACACTAAGTCAGAACAGTCTGAAGATATTCTGCCTGCAGCCATCTTGTTAGTTTCAAAATCCACATGACCAGCGACTAGTCAACATCAAGCTTAAAGCATCATGTCAGAGCATTAAAGTACCCTATTAGCATAATGTGTAATTTAGCTGTCTGTGAATGTAGAAGATCTACAAAGCCGTAAGTGCACGATAAATAAAGTTATTGTCTCTCAAAAGAAAGAATTGACTCTGAGCCGCCTAAACGAGTCGTCAGTCATTTGAATCCCACTTCTGTGATGGCTACACGTCACTGGGTAACACATTTGCATAATGCCAGCCTATGTTCTTCATTGGCTGCCCGCGAACAACATATACTTTGACCGCCCCTCAAACGCTGTAGCTAGCTGCTGGTTTGTGTTGTGTACATGTCGAGAAGATGCGGTTTTCTGCTCTGCAAAAGCAAATTCTTCCACTTCCAAAGGATGAGGATGTGAAGAGTCAGTGGTAAAAATTACCACAGCGGTACAACAGAAGTATAACCTTTTGACGATGGGATCAAATGGGATTTACAAAATGCTTATCCATTAAATATGGGCAGTACCCACTTTTTTTGGACCAACTTGCTCCTCAGAATCACAACCTGTAAGTATGATTAATTATTGATGTATATATTTTCTACCGGGTTTTCGAAATATGTTGTTTTTGTTTTTTTATATTGTGTAGGTCTCCAGCTAACCGGCGAGCTACTTCTGCAAATCAGCTGTGGCCCACTATCTCCTAAAATTGTGTCCATTAATGCGGGTTGTCTGTTGTTTTTACAACTTTGAGTGATGATTAAGGATGGAGCAAGATTTGTTTTACAAACTTTAATGTTATCAGTCATTCACATTAGCGCTCGACTAACGCATGCACTGTTATTGATACAGTTCCTGCATGAGCACCGCAATAAATTGGAAATATACACATGGGTTTGTTGATGGACATGCTCTTGTTAATCCTGATGGTGAGGAATTACAGCTGCAACATCTCATAATGTTCCTCAAACTGAGTAGTGTATCACTGAGAAACGTCCTGCTCAAGTCGTCCTTGCGATGGAGGTTCGGGTTGAATAACTAGTTCTTCCCATGTCATTGGACTCATGCTCAGATTGATATGGTAAAATGGATGCCGTCGTTGCTGTCTTTAGAGTGTGTGCAATCGCTGAGCTTTAGGAAGCCTCCGGAGCTGAAGTTCAGTTAAGGCAATGAGTGTTTCGTTTCCGTCGAAAATGTGGTGATGTACAATGTATATTATGAGAAAGTTAAAGTGTTTTTTGAACCTGCTGTAGGAGATCCAAAACAAAATTAGGAACCTTTAACATAACATAATAGGGGTGCTTTAAAGTTGACTAGTCTGTGCAACCCCTACTATTTACTAGGGCGCAGTGTTGTATAAAGTACTAGAAAGCAATACTTGAGTAAAAGTACAAGTATCGTCCTAGAAATAGACTTTGGTAGAAGTGAAAGTTACCTTCTAGAATATTACTTAAGTAAAAGTCTTAAAGTATCTGATATATACTGTACTTAAGTATCAAAAGTAATTTTCTGATATTTAATGTAATTAAGTATTTGAAGTAAAAGTAAAAAGTTTTTTTTTTTTTAAAGCAAGGGGTTAGAACTTTGATTGTGAACTTTATTGTGGCCGTTCGAAAGGAGAGAGGGAACGAGTATTGCGTAGCCGGCCGCACTGTAACCTGGGGAGTTCACATTTACATTTAGTCATTTAGCAGACGCTTTTATCCAAAGCGACTTACAATTGAGGACTAAACCAAGCGAGTCATCGTGAAGAGGCAAAAACAACGCAAGAAGTGCTCAAAATACAAAGTTCAGACATAGCTCGGAGTAGCATAAGCCAGGCAAGCGAGGATTTAAAGGAAAGGATTTTTTATTTTTATTTTTTTATTTTTTTATGGACATTAAAAAAAGTTGTCACTTCAGTCGTTAAACCTGCTATGATAGACCTTATTCAGAGCAGCGCCATGACAGGTATGAAAGTGAGGCTTTGAGGGATAGACTTACCGTGTTTCCAATGGCATCCGCTGTAAAAAGCTGAATAAAGCTCCTAGATAACTTACAATTTTCCACAGCTTACATTGTGGGGAGTTTTTTGTCAACTGAAATTTCTTGGAAAGATATTTTTCCAGTGTTTCATGAGCAGAACAATCCGAAAACACATTAAATAACAGTACAGCCCATTGAAGAGATGCATGTCTATCCCTCACAGCCTCGCTTTCATTCTCATTAAAAATCAAAGATGGCGCTGCCGTGAATAAGGCGAATTCAGGGGAGTATTATAGGCTAAGGCCACGCCCCCTTGGCAGGCTCTGACTTGTAATGACGTGGGGCTAGCTCATTGGTCGCACGTCAGAGGCGCCCGCGCCATTGGATATGCAGTTGCCGCAGCACAGCCGATGAGCGAGCTAGACGCTCAGTGTGCTAGCTGCGCAGCTGCAAATGCATTTTACACATAGGCTTCAGTAAATCAAGGAAAAGGAGTTTCCCCCCGGTCCTCCAGTAGGTGCTTCCAGGGCGGTTTCAGTTGTGCTTCCTCCTCATTTGGCAACAAACAAGCATTACGCTGAAATAGAGAGGCGCGGGGCGTGCGCAATGCAATCTAGGAGCAGTGATTCGCCAAACCTCCCTTATTCCAGTCGCACACATTTCTTCTGATTTTATTTTGTATTAACGATTAACGAAGATTCTTCAAGGAAATATAACGGAGTAAAAGTATACATTTTATCTAGGAAATGTAGTGGAGTAAAAGTGAAAGTTGACATAAATTTAAACAGCGTGTTGTCATCTCTACTTCCCCTTTAAGGTTTGTGGGGAAATATGCATATGTGTGACGTAGGGGGGGCAGGTGAATGATGGGAGTGTAAACAAAAAGAAAAGTATAGCGAAGGCGGAGTGAATTCAGTCTTGAGTTTACGGTGCGAACATAATAGTGATGCAGGCTATGCTCCAGTTGACTGCTAGCAAGAAAAGTGCCTTGTATGCCCGTGAATGTGTACCGCTGTGAGTGACAATAAAGCCGAGTTCATTGTTGAAATCAACCGACGCCTCACTGCGTGTGTTTCAGCTCTGTTAGCCCGGACCACTAGATGCAAGTTACCTGCAACGAGCCGAGTTATTATGTTGATGTCAGCTCGCTCTCAACTACGGTTCGGAGTGTAAGAAAGCTGAGGAAGGTAACACTGGGGGCTCGTCCGGGATCTAACAAGCAAGAAAAAAAAGTAAAGTTTCGTCGGACGCAGAATGACAGCGCTCGGGGCTAGAGCTAAAGCTAGCGCGTGGACGAAGAGGCCTGTCGAGATGGAAACCCCTAACGTAAGCACCAACCCATTTTTAATGGATATAAGAGACACTGATACGGACCAAGATAATCACGGGGACGGCAGATATAACGACAGCACTAACCCATTCACGGCTGGCATGGAGCGAACTTTAGCCACGGACGGAGCTTTTGCTCACGGCCGGATGCCGTCTTTCAACCTAGCTTTGCCCCCCACACCACCGCCATCACGGTTGACTAACCTGTTCCTAATGCCCGTGGAACCACAGAATACAACAGATGGTGAGTCCACGTACTTTTATCAGCAAACCTGTGACTGTTCAACGCATATGATAGCCAGCCCTGTAGCAGTTTTACCGCACTGTTTTTAAAATAGCCCCGCCCCAACGGTTGCCCGACGCGCCATTAATCAGCTAGCTAACCCGTTCACTTCCATGAACTGTACGGTACAAAACCCTTTCTCCCAGCCCCATGCATTGCCCTCTCAGTTCACATCGACACCTTTTCCACTCTGCACACCCCGGCCCGTGGAACGTTGTGGAGCAATGAGCTACAATGATAACTATGCCCCACACCGTAATCGATACCAGTACGGTCAGTCAGCTGTGGAAAGGGCCAAGTCAGCCCCACGCACAGCGGCGGATGTTGAAATAGAGGACGTTAGTGACGATGAACATTATGGATATCAAGAGAGAATTCCAATATTAAAGCCAGGCCATTTTGATGGAACTGGCTCCTGGAAAGACTTTATTCATCGGTTTGAAAGCTGTGCAAGGGCAAACCATTGGTCGGAAACGACAATGGCGGTTCAACTGAGATTCAGCCTGACTGGCGCGGCTGGAGCTATCGTCCATAAAAACCCCAGGTCTGACCGCTGGAGCTACAGGCGGATTGTGGCTGAAATAGAGACCGCCTACGGGCCACGGTCCGACCATGCGGCAGCCATCGGCATTGAACTGAGGCAGAGGGTTAGGGGGCAGAACGAAGCCCTGCACCTATTAAGGGATGACATCTACGAGAAAGTGTCCATTGTGTATGCTGACCGTACCGAGCTGGAGCAGGACGCCATTAGTGTGGAAGTTTTCACCAACGCCCTGGCCGACGCAGAGGTGGTGCAGAAATTACTGGAAAAGCAGCCGCGTACCCTATCCAGAGCATATGACATCGCACACAGCTACGAGACCACCAAGAGAGCCGCCAGAACAGTCACACAGTTCATGCAGCCTGGCCAACGCGGTCTTGTAAATCAAAGAGCCAGGGCCACCATTGTACGTGAAAATAACAGCAGGCCAGCTTGTGTGGAGCCAGTGGGGGTAGAGGTTTGGTCCATCAACTCACCAGAGAGGGCTTCAGGATTTAATCAGCAGTGGCGCCAGAAGAGAGACACAAATGTCAAAATGCCAATGGGGGATGTTCAATGCCACAACTGCTCCGGTCTAGGGCATATCCAGAGAAACTGCCCTTCCCCCCGACGACCCAGACAGCAAGGCCGGACAGTCAACAAGAACACAGCCCCCGACACAGGTAAAGTGGTCACCTGTTCTGCGAGTCAGGGAGACGACATGTGTGTTAAAATATTGATATATGGACTAGAAATGTGTGCTCTTCTTGATTCTGGTGCGCGGAGGAATGTGTTGCCCCTCCATCTCTTTAACTCTATTCCTGCAGAGTCCAGACCCCCAATAGAGCCATCTGTCGCACAGGTCCTGCAGGGTATCGGGCCCAGTGGTCTGGCCGTTCTGGGGGAGGTTAACTTACCAGTACAAGTTGGGAGCAGGGCTACCAATGTGAACTTTATTATGGCTGACACAGCTGAGAACACCGAGGTTATCCTGGGGCACCCTTTCCTACATCAGACAAGTGCCCAGCTGGACTATGGTCGACGTGAGATAACCCTCTTTGGAGAAAAGGTACCTCGTTTTAACCAAAACCATCAGCCCCGGGTACACATTGTCAGAGTGGCCCGCACAACAGTGTTGGAATCAGGGTGTGAGTATGTAGTGCCTGGCACCGCCCACCTGCGCCATACTACTGAGGGAGACCTGATGCTGAGCCCAACCAAAGGTTTCATAGAAAAGCACCACGTCCTGGTGGCTCGCATCATCGTACAGGCGCAGCGGTCCACCAACGTTCCCATTAGAGTTTTCAACCTTGGTGCCTTACCTGTAGCTTTGAAGAGAGGCGCTGTGGCAGGGATTCTACAGCCAGCTATGGTGGTGAGGAAGGTGGAGACCCAGCTGCCTCTGGCCTCACCGGCCTCTGAACCTATTAACTCTGTCTGTGTTTCTTTACCCAGCCACCTGCAGGTCTTGTATAACGAGAGCTGTGCTAGTCTGCCTGAGGACGACCGGGTGAGGTTGGCCCGTCTGCTATGTTCTTACAGTGACGTCTTCTCTACGGGGCCCACTGACCTTGGACGCACTGGCCTCGTGCAGCATGATATCCTCACCACCCCTGGGCCGCCTGTGAAACAGCAACCGCGCCGGATGGCTAGGGACAAACAGACTGCAGCAGACCAGCAGGTGCAGCAGAGCCTGGACACTGGTGTGGCCCGACCCAGCAGCAGCAGCTGGGCTGCACCAATCGTCATGGTGAGAAAGAAGGATCAGACGTTGAGGTTATGTGTCGACTACAGGCCCCTAAATGAGAGAACCATAAAGGATGCTTATCCACTACCTCGCATCCAGGACACCTTAGACACATTGTCCACTGCCAGGTACTTCAGCACGCTCGATTTAACATCAGGGTACTGGCAGGTGGAGATGACGCCGAGAGCCCGAAAAGCCGCTGCTTTCTGCACCCGTAAGGGCTTGTTTGAGTGGAATGTGATGCCTTTCGGACTGTGCAATGCGCCGGCCACATTCCAGAGGCTCATGGACCGTGTCCTGGCCGGGCTGCAGTGGGAGACCTGTTTGGTCTACCTCGATGACATCATTGTCCTGGGACGGGACGGAACTAAAATGTTGGAGCGGCTCAGTCAAGTGTTCGGCAGACTACGCGCAGCCAACCTGAAACTTAAACCTTCCAAGTGTGTCCTGTTCAGGGAGCAAGTGGCTTACTTGGGGCACATCGTCTCCGCCAACGGTGTCGCCACTGACCCTCAAAAGATCCAAAAGGTGGTTGGGTGGCCCGCACCCCAAAACGTATCTGAAGTGCGTCAGTTTGTCGGCCTGGCTTCATATTACCGACGCTTCGTCAAAGATTTCGCCTCCATTGCCAAGTCTCTCCACGAACTGACCAAAAAGTATGCACGCTTTAACTGGACGGGCGAGTGCCAGGAGGCGTTTGAACAGCTGAAGAGCCGGCTGACGTCAGCACCCGTGTTGGGTTATCCCCTCGACAGTGGCCAGTTGCTCCTCGACACGGACGCCAGTGATTGCGGAATTGGAGCAGTCCTCTCCCAAGTGCAAGAGGATGAGGAGAGAGTACTCGCCTATGGGAGTAGGAGATTGTCAGCCACTGAGCAAAACTACTGCACCACCAGACGAGAACTTCTGGCAGTTGTCGAGTTCACCTCTCATTTCCGGCAGTACCTGCTAGGTAGATCATTCATCATACGAACTGACCACAGCAGCCTACGCTGGTTGACTCGGATGAGGGAGCCTGAGGGCCAGCTCGCTCGCTGGCTGGGAAAACTGGCAGAGTACGACTTCCAGGTGATTCATCGTCCAGGGAGACAACACCAAAATGCGGATGCGCTCTCCAGAAGACCCTGCGGGACGTCGTGCCCATGCACAGTACCAGAGCCTAGCCTCAGTAACCAGCCCCAGCACAAAGGGATTCAGTGCAACATGGCCGAGAGTCCAGTTTCAGAGGATGATGGGGAATCTCCTGCAGAGCAACCTCCAGTGGGGGTAGTGGACGCTTCTAGTGACAATCAAGCTGGCTTTTCATTTCGTGCAAATGTCTACAGGGTGAGTGAGCCAGGCCAAGTTAAACTGTTTGGTGGTTGGACCCGAGAGCAGTTAATAAGTGCACAAGAAGCTGACCCAGGTATAGCACCAGTGAAGAAGTGGATGGACGAGGGGAGGTGTAGGCCACCCTGGGTTGACATCGCACCCTGCAGCCCTGCCACCAAAGCTTACTGGTCGCATTGGAAAAGGCTCTACCAGAAAGATGGAGTTTTGCTAAGGAAATTTTACTGCACGGATGGAAGGGTATTCTATCCACAGATCCTGCTGCCTCAAGAGTACCGCACCTCAGTGATAGAACAATTGCACGATGGCCCAGTCGGTGGCCATTTTGGAGGAGAAAGGACCCTTGCACGTCTCAAGGCCCGGTACTATTGGTACAATATGAGGGATGACGTCACTCTGTGGTGTCGCACTTGCACCAGCTGTGCTGCTAAAGCCCGTCCTAAGGAAACACCTCAAGCCACCATGGGCACAGTGCGAGTTGGTGCCCCCTTCGAACGGATCGCAGTTGATTTAATGGGACCATTAAATGAAACCGAAAGGCGTAACCGCTACATAATAGTGGTACAGGATTACTTCAGCAAATGGGTGGAAGCCTATCCTGTTCCCAACGAACAAGCAACGACAGTGGCTGAAAAGATTGTTTCCGAATGGGTGTGTAGGTACGGAGCTCCACAGTGCTTACACAGTGACCAAGGTACCAATTTCGAGTCAGCTGTGTTCCAGGGCATGTGTGTGCTGCTGGGAATTGACAAGACACGGACCACGCCATTTCGCCCTCAGTCAGATGGCCAAGTAGAGCGTTTCAATGCCACCCTGCAGAAAATCCTAGCCACCACAGCAGAACGATGTCATTGGGATTGGGACATTATGACCCCCTATGCGGTCATGGCTTACCGTGCAACCAAACACAGCTCCACGGGCCTGACGCCTAACATGATGTTGTTCGGACGGGAAATTACAGAGCCGGTGGATCTTGTTGCTGGGCTGCCACCTGACACAGGCAACGCTACTGCCCCGTCGTCCTATGTTGTACAGCTAAGGGAACGGCTCGAGCTATCTCACCAGTTGGCCCGGGAGGCACTGGGAAAATCTGTTGAGCGTGCCAGACGACAGTACGACAAAAATGTTTGCAGAGTTCAACACAAAGTCGGTGATGCAGTATGGTTCCTGGTTAAAGGAACAAAAAGAGTAAAGAATAAAGTGCGAAAGTTCCTGCCTTCCTACGAGGGTCCGTACTTCGTGGTGGGTGTACTGGACGATTTGGTCTACAGAATAAAAAGGGGCCCGAGAACGAAGATGAAAGTCGTTCATCACGACAAACTTAAAGCGTACCACTCCAGGACAACACTGGACAACAACTGGGTTTTTCAAGAGGCTGAAATGTGGACACCAGTGGAGGCACTACCCCTGTTGTCAGACACCAGCTCTTCGGAAATTGATATCAGTCCCCTTGACCTTCAGGATACATCACCAGAGACTGAAGACCCTTTGGTGGGGTCCCTTCCAGGTCTTTTCTCTTTACCACCGTCATTGGCAGTTTCACCGAGCAGCAGCCAGATTCCTTGCCGCACTGCTGGGCCTTCACTGGATGAAGCTGGGACCCTGCATGAGGCCAGGGGACAAGCTACTCGCCCTGTTTTGAACTCCACCCCTCTGCGTCGACCACGGAGGGTTCGCAGAGCTCCTGACATGTTTGGTGATTGGATTGTTCACTGAGCGTATCTGTTTGAGGTTGGGTGTAGGCGGATCGCTGCCCTCCTCAAACCAAAAGAGTTCCTGTATTGTCAAACCAAAAGAGTTCCTGTATTGTCAAACCAAAAGAGTTCCTGTATTGTCAAACCAAAAGAGTTCCAGTATTGTATTATTACCAAAGTAATTTGACTATGTTGAGCTTAAAATGTGAAGTTGGTATGGGTTAAATATAATTGTTTATTATCAACAGTCAGTAATTTGGATACTAGTGGGCTGCATAGTTTTGTTATAGCATCCTGGGTATGTTACTGCTAAGCACTTTATTGAGTATGGGTGTGAAAAATAATGATGTAAAGAAAAAAAAAAGAGTTTGTTAATTTGTTTAACAGAATATTTTGCCCTATTTTTGCACTCAAAATCCTGCAATCTAGAGTAACTTTACGCTAACGTGGAGTTTAGTGGTTAAACTAATGGTCACATTTTTCTCAGGGAATGTACAAGTGTAATGTTTAGGCCTGTGTACAGGGTAATGATGCTGGAGATATGTTAAAGGTTTAATCATTCTCCAGAGTGGGGGTAGTGTTGTCATCTCTACTTCCCCTTTAAGGTTTGTGGGGAAATATGCATATGTGTGACGTAGGGGGGGCAGGTGAATGATGGGAGTGTAAACAAAAAGAAAAGTATAGCGAAGGCGGAGTGAATTCAGTCTTGAGTTTACGGTGCGAACATAATAGTGATGCAGGCTATGCTCCAGTTGACTGCTAGCAAGAAAAGTGCCTTGTATGCCCGTGAATGTGTACCGCTGTGAGTGACAATAAAGCCGAGTTCATTGTTGAAATCAACCGACGCCTCACTGCGTGTGTTTCAGCTCTGTTAGCCCGGACCACTAGATGCAAGTTACCTGCAACGAGCCGAGTTATTATGTTGATGTCAGCTCGCTCTCAACTACGGTTCGGAGTGTAAGAAAGCTGAGGAAGGTAACAAGCGAAGTAAAGTACAGATACATGAAATTTCTACTTAAGTACAGTAACGAAGTATTTGTACTCCGTTACATTACAACACTGCTAGGGCTGTCATAACTAACACATTATTTTGCGCTAAATTATTTTTTCAAAAAATTTTGAAACAGAAAAATCTGTTTTTTTCCATCATCGTTTGGCTAGCATTACATTATATGATCGCACTCTCATTCATGCAAATGCTTTTTAACCATTCAAGCCACAAAAGAGAACTAAGTGCGGTACTGGCACGCATCTGTGAATCTCCTGTCTATGTGACACACACAACTTGTGCGCACAGAACCTATAGGGGGGCTGGGGAAGGTAGGATGTGTTCCAGGTCTACCCCCCCCCCCCCCCCCCCCCCCTCCCTCCCTTTATTCAGTTGTCTAATGGCTAATGTACAATCTTTCCAGAATAAGATGGACCTTCCACATGCCAGATGCTAAGTGGAGAAATCCTTTCGGGAGGCCTGCATCATCGCGCTGTCCGAGACGCAGCTGAACGATTCTGTTCCAGATCAAGAAATTAGTCTGGATAACTTCACCATCAGCAGACCGGACAAGGGATTCTGGTAAGGAGAGGGTGGAGGGGTGTGTGTTTATATTAACAACTGGTGGTGCAACAACGTCAAGATCCACGATAGGGTCTGCACACCTGACATTGAAATGCTGGCTCTTTCGCTGCACCCTTTTACTACCTCCCTCTGGAATTTCCCACGGTGGTTATCAGCTGTGTTTATTCACTGCCTGGCGTTAATACCAACACGGCACCTGAGCTGGCAGCCCAGAGTGTTCATGCTGTGTTGAGCAAATATCCTGACGCTCCAGTGTTTATTTTGGGGGATTTTAATAGCTGCAGGCT
This sequence comes from Tiaroga cobitis, assembly GCA_030578255.1. Lineage (NCBI taxonomy): Eukaryota > Metazoa > Chordata > Actinopteri > Cypriniformes > Leuciscidae > Tiaroga > Tiaroga cobitis. The sequence goes on from CM060615.1 coordinate 23,829,116, forward strand.
GGACAGTGTCCTCCCATCATTTAAACAGTATGTAGATTGCCCCACAGGGAAGGAAAATGTGTTGGATTTGTGTTATGGGAGCATATAAACAATGATTATACTACTCGTGTGCATCCCCTATTAGGCTCCGCGGACCACAACATCACCTTCTTGTAGGTGATGTTGATTACCTACAAGAATATATAGACAATATAGACAAATGCTCAATATAGACAAATGCTGAAGAGGGAAAATCAGCCACTCACAGCATCCCCCAGTGGTCAGAGGACGCAACTGCACAACACCAGGGGTCATTTGCATGCACGGACTGGAGTATTTTTGATGGCGACCTGGATATAAAAACTGAGACAAGTTTTGTATGACAACCGCGCTATCCTGGTCAAAACTCCAGACGACGGATGACCCACCAATTAAAACTCAAAAATAAATAACATGCATTTAATCGCAAAGAGTGGCTTTCACTGTGAGACATGAAAAACGACATGAAAAAGGCTAAACTTGCATATAAGGACAAATTAGAACAGGATTTCAGTAGCATGAACACCAGACAGGTTTTTCAGAAAGTGAAAACACTCACTGGAATCATTTCGAAAGCCAGCACTCCTCCACCTACTGACCCCAACTCGTTCACCAGAGACCTGAACAATTTTGATCTCAGGATCTCATCCTGCACACATGCCAAAAACTCTCCATGTCCCATCAATGGCCAGTCAGTACAAATTGTCGCCAGTTGCAGGTACTTTGGCCTTATTTTGGATAATAAATTGAGTTTTGATCATCACATCACAGCCATCCATAGACGCTGCCAACAAAGACTATTTGTCATATGTAAACTCAAGGTTCTTTCAGTCAAACCACACCTCCTGCTTCTCTCGTACTGTAGTGTCATTGAACCCATCCTCCTGTATTGTGCCTCCTGCTTTTTCATGCTCTCTCTCACCAATCGAAACAAGCTCCTTAAAATCACTAACATTTCCTCAAAAATAATTGGTCTTCCCACTCCCAACTTGTCGTAGAGCCGACACCATAATACAAAACCCCAGCCACCCTCTCAACTCATGTTTCACCCTTCTTCCCTCAGACCGCAGATACAGACAGCTACCCCATAAAACATTTGTGTATTTATGTGTACAATATATGTGTGTATGTGTATTTTTTGCAGTATGTGCATATTGTGCGTGCTGAATGTTGCTCCTGGTACAGTCTGTGAGAACAAATTTCCTCTATCGAGAACAATAAAGAATGAATCTGAATCTGTGAAAGCCGCTTCAGATTGCGCACGAGAACCCGCATTGAGTTCTCTACGCTTTTGAATGGACAGAAACACACAAAAGTATGCCAAAATGCCAGTTTAGGCGAAGCACAGTCTTAAAAGAGTTAAATGAAGTTAAATGAACGGAAAGAGTTATGAGAAAATGGGATGCGTCAGATGAGTGGCAGGTCTTAAAGTGACAGCAGCCTAATAACTGTCAGTAATGGTAATCAAAGAACAAAAAAAAAAAGAGAAAATCACTCACTGCTCTAATTTAATCATTTATGCAGTGAAGACTGGAATGTTTGATAACTTTATTAAATTTCTGTATATTTCCTTTTTGTGATTTTTGGCAGGACAAGTCAAAACCTGAACTGGTCTGGGCCAATAGAAGAAATCCTTATTGTTGAGCCCTGATATATTTAAGGGCACAGGTCAATGTGACATTTATTATGGGCTTATGTGAAGTTCACTTAAATTAAAAGTGTTATATCTTTTAAAAGTCTGATAAATATAAAAATTGATAGCTTTCAATAATAACTAATATTGAGTGGCTAGAATAATGGCTAAAATTGAAGAAAAAAATCAGTAGCAGTATTGGTATTAGTGATTATAAATAAAAAGATGCCATTAAACAAATATTTAAATATATACTGTCTTTTGTTGTGTCTACATTAATTTGAAGATTAAATGTGAAATTATCACAGTATAAATAAATAAAAAACTAATGTTAGGTGCTGTTAATCGCAATTAATTACAGAAAATGTGCGATAGTTAATTTTTAAATCATTTAAGAGCACTACTATTTACACACTATCAAAGTATTAATATTTGGAAATTTTAACGTTTTGTTATGTGTTTTCATCATTTTTATTAAAATATTTTTATTTCAGTTTTTAGTGTTAATAATTGTAATACTTCAACTTCAACTTATTTCAATTAGCTGCCAAGGCAACATTTCCAAATTTAAGTTGAAGATTTTCATCTAATATTTATATTTTATTTTATTTCAGCGTAACTTCAATTACTGAAAACTATTTTTTAATAGTTTCAGTTTAAGTTAATAGTAACAACACTGCTGCTGATGACTGGAGCCTTCATTTCATGTGTGTGTACATGATTTGAAACATTTTTCTAATCTTTTTATTTTTATTTTGTATATTTAAATGAAGTTTACATAAAAGTTTCTTACATTTTGACAGTCCTATTTCATAGAGACAATTGCAGCATGTTTTGTGTTACATTGCACATTTCGGCGCATACACTTCATCATTAATAGGTAGTATTATATCAGTCTTGTGTTCCAAGGAGGAAGTTCACACAAGTTCAAAAGAGGCATGAGGGCGAGTTGATCTTTCATTGCTAATGCTTTAATTGTGGGCTGTGCCTTTAAGATAACCTTTTGTTCATCGTTGTTCATGAGGTAGCTAAAATGTAGTAGAGCTGCATTCCATTTTATATAACAAGAAAAATATGACAAGAAAAATCATACTCACAAACAGTTGGAGAGCAGAGAAACAGGAACCGACAGGAGCTAAAATGTGTGTATTTTCATAAGCAGATTCCGTATTGTGAGGTGAGTATACAAGATGATTATATTTTTTGTATACATTTATGCAGTTTATATAACATACTGTGACAACATACATTTATAAGTATCATCATGGCTCTTAAAACTCAGACCTGTGTGTGTTCAGGGTAATGATTACCTATATATAATATGCATTTTTTTAAACATATTTTTATACAATCAAAGATACTTTAACACTTAAATGATGTCTTTCACATGTTCAACTGGTAAACATTAAAATATATGAGTTTTAAGTTGTTTAAAACCGCTCAATTATATATTGTATATAATGAAACATAAATACACTTTCTAAACAATTTTACAAACGCTAAAGCCAAAACTCATTTCATTGTGGGAACAAATCTGTGAAATCATGTGAAAACAACAATCAGTTCTCAAAGTCTTAATGTTATTTGTTGTCACACAAAAAGCCTTTTTGTGAAAGGATTCTGTCTCTGGTAGTTTCTCTTTCAGCGGTGATCTACATCCGTGTCTGTCTGCCAAGATCTGTTGTCGCAGGTTGAAGGATGTTTAAATGAAGCCTGTATAATCTAGACATGACTAGTCAGTCCAACGGTAAAATGAGTGGAGACGGAGGGCCTGAGGTTGAACTGGATGTTTTAAGGTTTGAGCTGTTTCATGTTTATTCACCTATTTATATATGCACTTGATTCACACATCATAAAACATGTCATAAAGTGCAGCTCTGGATTTATTTTTAAAGCTTGAAAAAGCCAAATAAACCTGCTTCACCGGGACCAAGTCACGTGTCACTGGGAAACGAGCCTTCGTCTCGTCTGTTAACGCTGAAGGAGAAAACCGCTCAACACCGGTGAGCTCATAGACCCCATCTCTGATACGCTTGTGGAAACTGACTCAAACAAGTAGTACAATTTTGTTTCCATTAAAACATTTTTTCATTTTAGGTTGATTAATCGTGAGGACTCTGACTTCTCTTTGCTCAGCGGTTTGTCAATGAAAAGTGAGAAATCGATGAGTTATTCTGTCAACTTCAGTGGAGAACCAATCCGTACAGACCTGAAGTATGTTAGCAATGTGTAAAACAATTATAATTATCAACAAATATGAATAATGTTGCATAATTAAAGGAATACAGGAATATATCAATAATCATTCACTTGCCATCATGTCATCCCAAACCCATTTGAATTCTTTTCTTCCGTAAAACACCAAAGGAGACATTTTGAGGAATGTTTGCTCTGGTCAATACAACAAAAGTAGACAGGAATTTGCCGATTCTGTATGTGATTAGATTTGCACCAATTTGTTTTGGTATGATTTCCAAGCATGCACCTAACTCTCAGCAGTAGGACGTAAGCAGATCGCAAAGAAATGCACGAACGAGATCATTTGAATTCATTCAACAATTTAAAAAAATAGTCAAACAGTTATGCATTGGCATGAAAGTGTTGAGCACCATAAATCTGCCATAAACATCTTCAGAAGCCATAATGACTGAGAGGACAACACAGTTCCATGGCAGTTCATTTTGGTAGTACGTTTTGGCGTATTGGTAAGAAATTCGTACGAACTAATATGATCTCACCCACCTTAATCTCAATCTCACTTTAGTTCACCCAAAAATGAAAATTAGCCCATGATTTACTCACCCTGAAGTCATAGGTGTGTATGATATTCTTCCTTCTGACGAATACAATCGGAGTTATATTAATAAATGCCCTGGCTCTTCCAAGATTTATAATGAGAGTGAATGGCAAGTCAATGATGACTTGAGGGTGAGTAAATCATGGGCTAATTTTCATTTTTGGGTGAACTATCCCCTTAAACAACCTGTAATGTACACATAATGGGGCTATAAAGCATATTCAGTGTAAGATTGTGCTTGTGTACACAATACATAAGGCTCAATGCTTACATGAAAAAAATATGTTAATTCTACATGAGATCAAGTCATTTCAGTAGCCTAATTAAAGCTGTTTATTTTACATGGAGTGGGTCGCCTCATGCATGGAGTCAGGCTTAGATCATTGTTGAGCTCAGTACTAATTACTCTATCATTGTAAACCCGGATACGGGATGCTTTTGCTTCTGACTAAGTCATTTCTTCATTATAGGCAGATTCATCGCACGGACTCTGACTTTTCTTTGCCAAGCGGTTTATCAATGAAAAGTGGGCAGTCAATGGATGATCCTCACAACTTCAGCAGAGAAGCAATACGCACAGAACTGAAGTATGTGTAAACAGACATCAGCAAATAGAATAAGTGGCCCAAACATTGTCAATCGTTTTTGCACGTGTAGCGACTGAAGGCTAATGGACAAAATGATAATGTGCTCGTTTTGCTTAATTATTGTCACGCTTAGTCTAAGGGAAGAAGAAGGTAGATGAGATATAACAATATAAATGTTCTTTATTAATCCAAGAGATGAAACACCAGCATAACGTGTGCAAAACACATACAAAACCAATGAGGGTGATGAGGTGAGGAACTTAAATACACAATGGTAATGAACATAATGACAAACAGCAGTGATGATTGATTAGTGTCCATGGAAACTGATGAGTGGCGGGAAACTTGAACAACTGAAACATGACAAACTAAAATTCCATAAAAACAAAACTAACTGAACATAAACGTGACAATGACCTTTAACTGACCTTTTTACTGGACCTGGCCTTGGGTATTTTAAGGTTTGAGTTTTTTTTTATTTTTTATTTAATATTATATGCACTGCATTCATCCAACAGTTAACCTAAAGTGTTAGCACTGAACTACATTCATTCATTCATTCATTCATTCATTTTGTTTTTGGAGTTTGAACAAACCAAATGAACATGCTGAACCGAGTCAAGTGTCTCTCGGGAATCAATCTTGCCCGCTAAAGGAAATCCCTGAACACAGGTGAGACCCTTATTCTAATAAACATGTGAATACTGCCTCAAACATGAATTATGTTATAAGATTTTGCCTCCATTAAATAATTTCTTCACTGTAGGCCGATTCATCAAACGCAGTCAATGGACGATCCTAACAACTTCAGAAGAGAACCAATACGCACAGAACTGAAGTATGTGTTAATGTGAAGCAACGTGTTAAACAATTATAAACAATTTAGTGTGTTTGTCTGATAGAGAAGTAAACACAAATTCTTATGGTGCATTTTAAAGCATATATTTACAGTATATTAGTCTTCAGAAAAGTGTGTCTGCTTCTCACATGGCAAAAGAGAAGAGTTGTGCCTCAAAGTTTGACATCAGTTTAAAGGGATTGTTCACCCAAAATTAAAATCAGTTACACACCTTCATATAGTACCATGTTGGTTCATAAGACTCTTATGCTATATTATATTGTAAGTACAGTCTTGTGTAGAACAGACCCATATTTAAGTTGGTTTTCACTGAAAAACCTTCACCACAATTCTTAATGTGCAGGAAGCAATGGTGTTGATTGGACTAATTTGAAATAACTTACAGGTATACAGCAGATGATGCAAAATATGAGTTTTTTGGTGTGTATTATTTATTTAGAGGTATAGTGTGTAATTTAGTGATTGTGAATAAAGCTCCTTTTCAATGTTATTGTGAACTAAAAATGTTTAGTTTTGTGTAATTTATGCTGTTAGGTGTCAGTATAATTCCAAGATGTCTGCCAGTGCAACATAAACAAAAAAACACTTACTGTGGAATATGAGCAACAGAAAAATTACACAATTCACATTTAATATAAATGCCCGTTTTTTCTTTCAGAACTCAGCAGAAGGAATTAAGGTCAAATGTTCTAAATGGTATTCCTCTCAGTGGTTTCATATGGATCTTTAAATCTAGATGTTTAAATCTTTAAATGATCTAGTATTTTTTTTATTATAACTATCTTATGTCAAACTTCACAGAGGACCTGATCTGGACATGTAAGCTTAAGAGGATGTTGAGGAACAGGTGTCAGTGCATTTTGGAGGGGAATGAAGAGCACAGCAGCCCCTCTCTGCTTGACAACTTCTATACAGAGCTCTATATCACTGATGTTGGAAGCAGTGAGCACAGCAGGGAACATGAAATCAGACAGATCGAGGTGGCATCTAAACATCCAGCCACAATAGATGCACCAATCAAGGCTAATGATATCTTTAAAGCTTTTCCCGGATCTACTAAACAAATCCTAACCGTGCTAACCAAAGGAATTGCCGGCATTGGGAAAACAGTGTCCGTGAAAAAGTTCACCCTGGACTGGGTTGAGGAGAGAGCCAACCAGGATGTCCAGATGATATTTCCACTTCCTTTTCGTGAAATGAATGGATTTAAAGAAAGGAAAATTAGTCTGATACACATTCTTCAGCGCTTCTTCAATCTAAAAATAGACGCAGAAGTGTTACATTCAGACAAATACAAGATAGTCTTCATTTTTGATGGACTTGATGAATGTCGGTTTCCTCTGGATTTTCAAAACAACAGGAGTTGCTCCAGTGTGACAGAATCAGTCTCAATCGGTGTCCTACTGACAAACCTCATCTGCAAGAACTTGCTTCCTTCTGCTTTGGTCTGGATAACTTCACGACCAGCTGCAACAGGTCAAATACCTCCTGACTTCATTGACCGAGTAACCGAGGTACGAGGTTTCAATGACTCCCATAAAGAAGAGTACTTCATGAAAAAAATAGGTGATCCAGACCTGTCCTCCAGAATAATCTCACACTTGAAGTCTTCAAAGATCCTTCACATCATGTGCCACATCCCAGTGTTCTGTTGGATATCAGCTACAGTTCTTGAAAAGATGTTTCGGGATTCTGATGGTAGTGAAATTCCCAGGACCCTGACACAAATGTACGCACACTTCCTAATTTTCCAGATCAAGCAAGGGAGTCACAAATACGATGGGATTTCCGAAGAAGGTTTTACGTCGGATAAGCAGACCACATTGTTGCTTGGAAAGCTGGCTTTTAAACAACTTGAAAATGGTAATTTATTGTTCTATGAGGAAGATTTGAAGGAATGTGGCATTGAACTCAATGTTGCATCTGTGTATTCGGGAGTTTGCACCCAAGTTTTTAGAGAAGAGGCAGGACTGCTTCAGGAGAGGGTCTTCAGCTTCGTACATGCAAGTATGCAGGAGTTCTTGGCAGCATTGTATGCCTTCCTTGTGTTTGTCAACAAGCAGCGAAATGTCCTCAGTCAGACGACAAATGCTAAAATCATGAGTACTTTAAAAAAACTATCAATGCATGAATTTCTGAAGTGTGCTGTGGATAAGGCTTTAGCAAGTGACAATGGACATTTGGACCTTTTTCTTCGCTTCTTGTTGGGACTGTCACTTGAGTCCAACCAGACTCTTCTTCAGGAGCTGCTGCCTGAGGTGCTGAGCGATGCTGAAAGCAACATGAAAACACGTCAATACATTAAGGAAAAAATCAGGGACCACCCTTCAGCAGAGAAAGCAATAAGTCTTTTCCATTGCCTAAGTGAACTGAAAGATGATTCTATGGTTGAGGAAGTGCAGGAATTCATAAATTCACAGGGTTTTCGTGGTGGAAAGCTATCTCCTTCACGCTTTTCTGCTTTGGCTTACATATTGCTGACATCTGCTGAAGAACTGGATGTTTTTGACTTGGCAAAGTTCATTCATCCGAGCATGACCTCGAATGAGGGACTGTTGAGACTGTTGCCAGTAATCAAAGCATCTCGATCAGTTCTGTAGGTATCTCACTACTCAAGTATGCAAACACAGATGTGTACACTTGTCTAGCATATTACAAACATGCAGTCCGGTTGTACATACGTAAACTGGATGTACTATTATTCATATAGCTAATTGTAAATATGTCAACTAATTTTAATTGACTTGCACAGGAAGATTCCTGACTTACAAAAGAAAACTCTTGCAACCCTTGCAGCAAAGCTGAGAATACAGTGCATATTTGCATTGTTATGAGTTGTATTTGGACACATTTCAGAATGCAGTAGCATGTGAAAGTACTCATGTAACTTGATACATTCACATACCTTTGCATGTCAAGTTTTAGGACTTAGATGAGATAAACAGTTCAGTGTTTCTTGTAATGTAATTTCAAATATAGTTGGTGAATCTTTTGAATCTTTTCCCTTCAGATTGAGGTGTTGTAATGTGACAGAGAAAAGCTGTGCCGGCCTGGCCTCTGTTCTTAGTTCAAGTCTCTCATGTCTAAGAGAGCTGGATTTGAGTTCTAACAATCTTCAGGATTCAGGAATAAACCAACTTGCTGCTGGATTGGGGAATCTTCAGTGTAAACTAGACAGACTGAGGTAGGAAGTAGACTCAAACTCATGGTATAGGATGTTGAAGAGATTTACAAACTGCTTGCTAATTGCTAGATTACAAACTATAAGTCATTGCATTTAGTCTCAAAACCTGTTGATGTGCTGTGGTATGTAAATAAAATGATCATTGATGGGTTTTTACTCAGAAGGAACATCAAAAGTCTCCATTTGTCCTCCATTTTATCACATTGCTGTCTAGGAGAAACAACTAAGATATTTCATTTGTGATTTTTTTTTCTTGCTGTTGCAGACTTTTCAATTGTAGCATTGGTAAAGACGGCTGTGCCTCTTTGGCCTCAGCTTTGAGATCAAACCCGTCTTACTTAATTGAACTTGATTTGACACACAACAATCCACACGATACAAGTGTGAAAATGCTTTCTGATGTGCTGACAGATACAAGCTGTAAACTGGAAACATTAAGGTAAGTTCTAATATGTAAGTCAAGTCAAGTCATCTTCATTTATATAGCGCTTTTAACAATGGATTGTTTCAAAGCAGCTTTACAGAGATAAACATATAATTTAAGGTAACAGATTGTTTTGGCGTTATAGCGGTTCTTGAATAATGTTATTTCCAGCTAAAGTTAACTTTGATTGATTCACCTCCGTCGAAATGATCAGACTTTAAACACGAACCTGTGATTAACGCTGACGGCGTTCACATGCTCATTCAGAATTGATTCTATAGTTATGTGCTTTTTAAAATATGTGCGCAGGTTTGTAATTCATACAACCCAGCCTAAACAAACTACTTTTCCTGCCTATAAATTTTTATACACAATTTTATTTTATTTTATCACTTCGGGGTACGCGAGCCAGAATTCACAACGCTTTATCTGTAGAGTGGGAAAGGGATCCTCCATAGGGAGAGGATAGTGGACACTTCAGCACTGCATTGTCATCGGGTCCAGGCGGATCTCCTTCGTCAGATCTGGATACGGCCTGGATCCGGCAGGCTGCGGGAAAACCTCGGGATAAACAAAGACACTAATATTAGCGTAGATGCCATTCTTCTTATGATGTAAAGAGTACATCAAGATTTAAGGGAAGTGTTCCCAGTTCCGGCTGACCTAATCTATGCAGCCTAACATTGAATTATAGAAGTCTATAGTGTGTTATGTGTATGCTAGGTCAAAGAGAAGTGTTTTTAGTCTAGCTTTGAACTGACAGAGTGTGCCTATGTAATAGGTGGGCACTAATTTATATATAACTATCACTTCCTATTGGGTACAATAGTAGTGGCAAATGTTTTACTCACTTTAAAAACTGTCTAGGTTATGTACACTGAGGTGTCGAGATTGTGGAAGAAACCGGTCCCCTATCGAGTTCACAGTGCACAAACATCACACTACTCCTCAATAGTTGGCCACAAAGAGCACGGTTATGGGGCAATGCCTAAGGTGGAAGAGATGCTAGCTAGCTATCTCTAACCTCAGTCAGCATCGTCCCTAAAGGCCCTGACATTGCCCGCCAAGCCAGTCAGAACAACTTCGGCTTTGGTGGCAGGGTTTGAAAAGAACACCCGCCAACCTGTCAAATGCGGGTAAAAATCAACTGTGGCGGGTAACGCTGTCAAATAAGCAGCCAATTTGGCAGCTTGCTTATTATGTTTACTCACTTTGCTGGGGAAGTTCTTGTAAGCCAAATCTCCGCAGATTTAGCAAAAATGTTCAACTCGTTGAACACACACGTCACTACGCAACAAATACCGGTGCGCTTGTTCATTTGCATTGAAGCCTTGGTGAACATTATAAAGCATTTGGTTAACAGAAAATACTAAATTATTTTCCAACATCCTAAATTTTTTATGTTCTTTGTACTGTATTAATCTGTCCACCTAAAATACAGTTTTGGTGATGAGGATGAAAGAGGAAGGGCTGGATGACAGGATTTTGTTTAAATAAGAAATTAATGTATGAATCTCTAGGGTGATTTATAATTGCTCTAGGGTGTATGCTTCCCCTGCCAAAAGATTTTGCTGCCGCTAGGGGTGTAAGCTTCCCCCAATAGATCCCATACACTGTTAAATTGGCTACAGCAATACGCTTGTTGCAATGTGTCCTTGCTTGCTCCAGCTGTGGTGATGCTTCCCCCATAAGATTGGATCTATCAACATATGCCACTAACATCAGGATGTATTAACTATTCTATCAGCATCCGTCATGTTGAGGGTAGTGCGTAAAAAAAAAAGGGCATCCAGAAAATTCACTGTCAGTTTGTGTTGTATCGCTGCTCTCCCTGCTCTTATCCATGCTAGGCTGAACAGAACAGAACCATACCACCAATTCTAACTCTATGCTAATTGTCAATCGTATTTGACAATAGTGGTCCTGACAGAAATGTCCTCTCATCTCGTGCAGCAGAAGTAGAAGTGGTTCAGTCAAAACGCTACATCTGTAACGGCATGAGAGGATAATAGGCCTATACAAGCTATAAGTTTCCCGCTGACATGTTGCAAGCTTCATTTAACATCACAACCGACATGACAGCTGAAATACACGCAAATTATTGTTTTGTCGTCACACAGGGGCATGGCCTGATTTATTAATAAAGTCATGTAAACGTGCTGCGGTTTACTTGCGTTGCCATGGTTACTGGTTTGCATGTAAACGGGGAAAACTTGATATTTGTGAGTTAACAGCTTACTGGTGTGCAGGTAAACGTGCTCAATGATAACTGCAAATCCACCTTTCGCTGCCTGGAGTCCTGCTGTTTCTATGAATTGCAGCGATCCATTTGCTTCTCTGTTGTGTAGTTTTCAGCAGTCTGTAAAAATATACCTCAGATTTTGTCAAATGTAGCTGTACAATCAATCGCAAAGCTCCTTCTCGTTTTAGATGTGTTTTGTGCATTCACACTGAAAACCTGTAACAGTCACCAGCTGGAGTGCCCTTGAGAGCCACAAGAGGTCACTCCACATTAGACTATTGTCATTCCCTCATAAACTACATTTCCCATAACTCACTACCCAGTCTCATCATCCCTGATTGCATCCACCTGTGTCTCATTACCTTGTCCGTCTCAGCCTATTTAAACCATGCACTCATTCATTCCCTGGGAAGTCTTGTTTAGTGTTACGCTACAATTCCGAGCATTCTCCCTGGTTTCATGTCTCTTGGTTTTTGGATTTCTTGCCTGTTCTGTGGATTACTCTTTTGCCCGTGTTCCCTGCCTTGGTGTGTTTCTTGACTGCCTGCCTGTGTTTGACCCTGCCTGTGCTTAGTGGTGGGCAGATCGAGGCTTCGTGAAAAAATGAAACAGTTGAAGTAAATGTGCCATATTGTGTCGAGGCTTCGAAACAATCCAACACCCGTCTCAACGGTGACACCTGGTGGTCACTTGGAGGTGTTTACCTGAATCTCCAGCCATTATGGTCGCTAGTCCTGTGGTTCCAGTACCTTCCCGTCCTGAGGTTTCTACACCAGCGCTTCTTCACGTCATGCCTGCCGAGCCTGAGCTTCTTCACGTCATGCCTGCCACGCCTGAGCACTCATCATAGCCGCCACGGCGATTTTGAGTGTGTGGGCAGTCCCCACATCGGCCCCAGCCCGTGAATCCTTGGCCAAGGTGGCCGCCGCCATTCCAGAGTCCTCAGATAAGATGGCCGCCTCCACGTCTGTGTCTTCGGACAGGCCTCTATGCCTGTCTTCGGACAAGATGGCCGCCTAGTGTAGTTAGTTCTAGTGTAGTTAGTTTGAGGCTAGATCCTCTTATTCATTCTCTTTGGCCTTTGGAAGTGTGGGGAACTTTGTCTTCAGTAAAATGTTCATATAGCTGCCATTTGCGCATTTCCAAAGCAAAGAGCGACAAATGATGAAGTGAAACAAGTGGGCAATCCTGCAAGTGGCGGGATTGCCCACCTTCTTCATCTGTAACAGCTTGTTACTTTCCACTGACGTCTGTGGAAAAGGTATGCGCTCGACAGGCTCGCGCGTCTGTCCTCCTCCATTCTCCTCTATTGTACAGTTAATTCGTACATGACTACATGGGGAAACAAAATGCAACTTCCGCATTTATCGGACGGGCTAAACAATGGGAAAGTGGGACTCTGCTAGCAGTCATGCCCATTCATCACTACCTGCTTTCCACTTCTGTAACAGCCTATATATAGTATGCTACATACTCCCAAAATCAGAACAGCGATAGAAGAAGTGGGACTATTGTACACTCCCTTCATCCATACATTAATTGTGAATACAGAGGGAGCACATTGCTATTACCTCCATACTCCCAATACCCAAGTGGATGATAGATGAGGAGCGGGCAGCACGTTGCTGTATTGCCCTGCCTATGAACACGGAGAGAGCATTTTGTTCTGACCTCCATATTCCCAGTACCAAAGAGGCAACAGGAGAAGAGCAGGACGCAAGTGGTGTATCTCTTCGTCTGTATCTCTGTAATACATCAATATCAACTCCACACTAAAAAGGGCAACAGATGAGAAATTGGGCACAATAGCTTTACCCCCTTTTCTTTCCGAACGCAGCACATACTATGTGCATAGTACTTAACAGCCCCTTATAGGCAGAGGAAAAACTTCAGTCATGTCGTAAAGTCTACAAATATAAACTGGAGGCTTTTTTTTTAGGTTGATAGGCTGTGAACTGACGAGAAAAAGCTGTGCTGCACTGGCCCAAGTACTTCAGTCCTCCTCTACAAGCCTGAAACATTTAGATTTAAGTTTGAACGACCTCCAGGATTCAGGAGTGGAACTGCTCTGTGTTGGCCTAAAGAACCTTTCCTGCAAGCTTGAGAAACTGAGGTATTACAATTAATCAAGTAGACTAATAAAGTAGATTGACACACAGCCCACAGGGAAATAACATGGTGCTAACAATCTGATTCTGAGGAAATAATGTCACATGCTGTGCATCAAATGACACTAGTTCATGTTTGTTTGCCTTTACTATTTGCAGTCTATCAGACTGTAAAATTACAGCCAAAGGATGTTCTGCATTGTCAACTGCTTTAAAGTCAAACCCATCACACCTGAGAGAGCTGGATCTCAGCATTAATAACCTCACAGACTTAGGAGTAAAGGATCTGCTCCCTGTGTTTGAAGACCCATGTGTTCGTCTAGAGAGATTATGGTAACAGGCCTCTAGATTCATGTGAACATCTCACAATTAACAAATGAAACTATAGATATATAAAACTTTTTCATTGTTTTTATGCTTTTCTCAGGCTGAATAATTGCAATCTAACTCATGAAAGCTGTCAGATGGTGGGTTATGTAGACACATCTAAACACTCGAGTCTGAGAGAGCTGAATCTCAGTGCTAATGACCTGCTTGACTCAGGTTTAAAGCAGCTTTCAGTGGGAGTGTGTCATCTTCTATCAGGACTGCAGTCACTGAGGTAATAAAGTTGTCTTTAATCCAATAATGATTCTCCCTTCATTTACCCACCCTTTCTAATGGTCTGGGTGTATGTTACTTTAAGACCCATGTTTGGGGATTCTCTGAGCTCTGCGTTCGTAGGGAGAGTGAAGGAGGCGAAATATACTGGAGCAATCTGTTTTGTTTTGTGCTTTTTTAAACAAAAATACAGTCATAAACAGTAACTTGTGTCATGTGGATCATTTACAGTGCATTATAGGTTACACGTTGTTGTTAGTGAACTGTTACTCTAATTTTCAAATTTAACAATGTGTTGAAAGGTAGATGGATCTATACTCTACACACAACTTTTGTCTGTTTTTACTTGATCAGAAAATGTGATTTAAAGTAATCTTGTTATAATTGCACAACCCTTTGCAGTGTTACATATTGTGGGCTTACGGCACAGGGATGTGCTGTTCTGGCATCAGCTCTCAGCTCTAACCAATCACAGCTAAAAGCACTGGATCTCAGAGGAAATAAACTGTCAGATTCAGGAGTTAAACCACTCTCAGATCTGCAGGAGAATCCACACAGTAAACTAAAATTACTGGAGTAAGTGTTTGAAACTTAGCATACAGACAGTATACTCCTTGTGCTATGCCATAAAGCATCCCATGATAATTTATACATCAGACAAGATTGGGTTAACGTAACTTTTGATTGTTTGCCACAATATTCAGGTGAATCTTAAGGCCACATTTCACCCTAAAACAAAAAGACAAAAGCAGCAATAAAAGTAGTATTTTTTTAAAATATGTATGTAAGCTCAACAAATTTTACCATTATGTATAATACTTTATAATTTAAATAATATTCATGTTTTACATTGCAATAATGAGAATGGCATATTGCAAAAATAAACTGTTACAAATGCTGATTTAGTCTCTCCACCTCACAGATTCATCGATGGACCAACAATTCAGACGCAAATGAATGTCCCTCACACCCAGGATGTTCTCCTTGTAGATCCAACAAAATCAACAAAACAAAAAACAAATGTGTATGCTTTTAAGAAAACAATTTAGTGCTTTAAGTGACTTGGACAAGTTTGCTCCCAGCTGTGTTACATCAAACCAGTCAAACAGACCTGAAAGAGAGCTATATGTTAGATCATCGTTGTAAGTGTGACATCTGGAGCCAGTTGCATAAACATAGCCATTATATTAAGAATGTCTTAAGAACTATACCAACTTGCAGTTAGTTAGGGGTAATCAGTCTTACTTTTCAGAATAAAATAAGACCCATCTATGTTTTTATTTTACTGTCTTAAAAAAATAATTAACAGTATTAAAGTAAAAAAAAAAAGATGATTAACTTGTAAGACTAGACTTAGCAGTTTATGCAACCGGCCCCAGGTGTCAGTGTCATTCATTATCTGAATTATTCAAACCAGCACGGAAAAAAGACAATAGTATAGAAAAATAGTATAGACCATCTGTATGGAAAATGCACCATGTGCATGATATGGCACCACTGGAACTGAATGACACAGTTTTTGAGCAGGAACAAGATAAGATGGTTCGATTAGGTTCAAGGGAAACTATGAGGACTAGCAGGTTTGATGAGTAAGGAGAGGTGTTTTCAACATCTGCATCTTAAAGACTTTCAAACAAACACATTTTTGTATTAATTATTACTGTACATTTTGTAGAACATATGTTATATATAGTCAGTTTTATAGTATTATTTTAGTTCTAGCAGGAATTTTGCTTATTATAGTGCGACAGCTGCTAAATATGTTGACTTGGCAAAATGTGAATATTTATACAATATTTACTGTAAACTACTACCTCTTCTGAGATCCTAAAATTCTACTCTATCATGTATTTATCCATCAGTCCGTCCGGTAACTACCTACCCAGCAAACACAGAACGTTCCCCTAACGTTCCCGTATGGTTCCCATTTGGTTCCCATTTGGTTATTTTTTGGGAACCAAACAAGAACGTTCCAGGAACGTTCCCTGTAGGTTCTTTTTAGGTTCTATTTTATAACCTAAAGGGAACGTTCCCAGAACGTTCCCTGCAGGTTTTTTTAGGTTTCATTTTCCGAATAGGTTCCCGGAACGTTCCCCTAACCTTAAGGGGACGTTCTATTTACGTTAAGAAAACTTTCCTGGAGAACCAATAGGGAACATTCTGGAAACCAAAAACTAACGTTCCCAGAACATAAATTTGTTAGCTGGGTAGCAACCAGCCACTATACCCTAGCAATCGCCTCGCTGTACTGAAAAGCAGTTAAACAACGAACGCCATTCATACAGTTCAGAAGTTCACTGAACTTCATACAGTTTAGCTCACTTAGCACGTTGTTCGTCGTTTGATTAGTCGAGACTGTTTTTCAAAGATGGCTCCTGTCTGTATACGAAGTGGACTGTCTTTATCTTTATCTTCTTATTAAACGGTCTGTACACTTACAAAGTTCTCAATGCTTCGTTTTGCATATAGGTACCGTCATTATGTTACTGTGTTCGTGTGGGGTTATTTTGAGCCTTGTTAGGGGTATAAACTAGCGATTTCTTTTTGCCCCCATTACTAGCGTTATACGCTAAACAGTTTTTAGAGATAAAACTCTTTACATTCGATTATCATGAAAACAAATCTCAGAGAACGGTTGACGAGGAACCAATGTTTTATTAGACCAAAGGTTCATTTTGCGCCAGAGTTTTCCTTTAAGTAAACATGTACAAAGAATTAACAATACTTCTACAGAGTTTATTAATCTAATGGTGTCGTTTTCAAAAACTTGCACTTTGAATCACTTTGAAGTTTGCGGTTTGCAGGCCCCCCAAAAGCAGCTGTCCTGTAAATGAATGGCCAAAACGCATAAAAAGTTCTTCCATTTTTAATTGGAAACAGTGTCGTAAACGGCCCCTAAGTGCACTTGTTTTTTCACAAGGGTTTGTCAAGTCATCATCAAAGTTTGTCTTTACATTCCTTTTGTAGTTGTATTAATAATTCTCATTGTGCCACACATTGATTTATTGATATTAATATCATCAAATAGTCATTGTAGAATGAAGCATTATCAGTATTTACTTTAAACAATAATGAAGCTAAGAATAATGATGTGAGTCTCTGAATGAACAGTAGAGGGCAGCACAGGATCTGTAGAAGGCTTGCTGCATTGAGTAAACATATTTTATTATCATATTCTTTGTGTCAAGATATGTGAAACCTGCCTTTGTTTCTTGGCAGGTTTGACATATGTAATGTTGCTGTAATGTTGAAAGCTGTAATGTTGCTCTTACGTGTTTAAAAATGCAAATGTTGACATTTGTCTAATCAAGATACAAGTAAAAGTGGATTAAAGAATTGGACCCAGTATCATCAAGTGTTTCATTTGAATGTTTATTTATGAAATAAGAAAGGGGAATCATTCCTTTATAGTCATTATAGTCATTACAGTATGTCTTTCCTCATTTAACATGAAAACATGTTGATATTCAGTTTCCCCAAACTTTCTCTGGTTAGTCATATAGCAAACCATTCTCTACACAATACGTTCTATCATGGAAACAATTACATATATGGACTTGGTCAAAATTTTGGCTTTTTTGTTTGGGATATTACATTTCCAGCTTTTGACAATACAGTATTTTTAAATAATTCAGTTATTTCATTGAAAAGTGCTACGATTTCTTTATTTGTCAGTGCATTTAACGCCAAACTACACTGGTTTAACAGCACCTGCATGCGTCTCATTCACAAAACAAACCGCTTTGAACCTCGAATCACTGCACTAGAGGAATAAATTGAAAAATACAACAATAGAATATAGTTAATTTGGCATAACAAATAAATGGTCTATTAAGGCAAACTTCATTTCTAAAACAAACAATCTACAAAAGTGTATTTCTTTTTAAAACACTGCTCATGCAAACATGATGCAGGCGATACTAAACTGTGAATTCATAATTAACAAAGGGAAACAATATCCGTGTTTATATGATTCGGAGACTTCTATTACCCAATCTAAATGCATGCTGTCCAGCCAGTGCTGTAAACCAAAGAAACATAATAATAACTAACACAAGGTCTAACCCTTTGGGGTGCGTCATGAGCAAGTAAACTGGTCCTAACTAAGCAACACTGGCACCTATCGCCACTTTTACAAATAAGATTTGTCACACCTGAGATTAAACACACAATATCTGTTACTTGTAAACAATTCATTAGCCATGCAGTCAAAGATAGAAATCTTTTTAAAACCAAGAAATGGACAAGTTGTTCTATTGTTCATCTCAAGTCATTTAGCTAACTAGTAAATTTCTCATTCATGATTATCAAGCTTAAACTATAACGTCAGTAAGACTTGGTCAATGTACAAATAATCAACAGAAGTGGTTAAATTTTGTAATAATTTTAAATTGAAATTGAGCATTAATGTGGAAGAGTACAATGTCTGAATCCAAACCATTTGGAAAAACATTCCCATCCCATACATTTCAAATTTGATGCATGTTTTCTGCATGATTTATATAGATAACACAGCATAGATGCAGTGTGCGTGGGTGTGAGTTTGAAGTTGACTTACTGTCATGTTAAATAAATGAAGTCGGAGCTCTGTGCCTGTGTTTGAGTTATTTTTTCCTGGGGTTGCTGGGGTAAAGGTTGGTTAGTGTATCTTTTTTTCCAGAAATATGAAGGGTATAGAGCAGAAGGAGCACATCTGAGCTCTTGATCTCGAGAGTCACGCTAAGAGCTGTAAGTAGCTTTTTGTTTTCATTAAAGACCGTTTGACCAGGTGTTACTGAACATTGTTTAGCTGAGAACTGAACATTTTTATATAAAACAATTTCTCTCGATGATCCATGTGATATTTTGAAGAGAATTTTCTGCCATTTAATTGGGTCATTCTAGAATTGTGATCTCATTTCCAGCTCACACTCATGCACGTAACATACAAGAGAGTAAATCAAGGCCCCGATAAACTCACGGCGAAGCTCTTTTTCGTTCTTCACTTAGAAGTAAAAATAAGTTAGGAACACCCTTGCAGTGATATATGTTTAGTAAATATCCTGACCTGTCCACACTGCTGAGAGCAACGTTTAGATAAATATGTGCTGCGCACTTTCCTCTTGATTTAAGACTACAGACTATACTACAGATCTGGCTATGTGAGACTATTGTTTGAGTTTACCCCTTTTCTTTGCAAGACACATTAATATTACAATCAAGAATGGCTTTTACAGCATTATCCTGAACATATTAAGCATTCATTTTCACGTCAATGAACGGAAGTGAGGCTCTCTGCCTCCCCCTAATGGTGGGTTCCTTAAGTAGGCAGCTCCCTTATGTCTCGTGAAGTTGCAGCTGCCTTTCCAGAGGTTGGGTCCCTAAGCAGGCGGCCCCTTCTCGAGTCATAGCAATATACCACTTAGGTTCCATTAATTAGGCAGTTCCTTCACAGGTATTTGGAGTATCCTCACCCCTGAGGTTTTTTTTTTTTTTTTAAGTAGGAAGCTCCTTAATACCAAGAAGGCAGTAGCCTCTTCAGTAAGAAGGAAGCTCCCTTGGGTGTTACCAAGGTGTGGGATTCCCCAAAATTGCTTAAGCTTCCGGATGCTCCCCTTGAGTCTGGTAGAATTGTACCTTCCCCATTATGGGTTGTAAGCAGGGTCCTTGTCACAGCTTTCGAGGACTCGCAGTCTCCCTTATGTTAACCTAGGGGCAACCGCCTCCTTTAAAGCTACACTGTGTGATTTTTACCCCCATCTAGCGGTGAAAAGGTATATGACCATCCAGTGAATATTAGTTTCTGTTCATCTCAATTTCGATTTCGTTTTAACTCCTACGGTGGCCAATGGAGTCCAAGATTAACATGGCTTCCAGTACGACCTCCTCGACACGGTGCCATCGAGTGTTAAAACGCGAAAGGCGAAGCTTGATGTCCCTCTTTGGCTAATTTACTTTCAACATGGCGACCGACATTAGAACCCCTTACCCGTATGTGTTTTCAATGGCATGTTATACACTCACGAGAATACTTTATTACTTGAAGTAAATATACATTAATGAGCACATATATTTTTGAAAGAACTAAGTGTTTTTAGCTAAGAATAAACAAAAAAAGTTACACAGTGTAGCTTTAAGTTTTCGTTGATGGCTCTCTTTTGTGATATGCTAAAGTTTCAGGATTGCAGCTGCCTCCCCCTGATTGGGGTCTTATAAGCAGGCAGATCCCTTGTGGTTGAGTCGTGGCTTCCTGAAGTCACCCAGAATTGGGGTCCCCCAAGTAGGAGGCTCCTTCATGTATCCAGATGAAACTGCCTCCCTATTAAGGGTTCTTCAACAGGCAGTTAACCCTAAGATGCAGAATGCAAACTTCAGCATATTCGCAAGGTCGTACCTGCCTCCCCTATAACAGGTTATTAAGAAGGCAGCTCCCTTGTGTAAGCTGGATATTGATGATGTGGTTGAACCTGGGCCTCCCCTTTGGGGTCTGGGTCCTCTGCTCCCACAAGAGAGCTCAAGATGATCCCCAGACTGCAGGGGTTATCGTAGAGTGAATCCTCGCTGTTACTGGGATACCTTCTCTTGGGTCCTCCACACTCTGTTCCAGCCCAGGCAGACTTTGGAGACTATAGCATGGCTAACACTTTGTAGCCGTTTACTAGTTTCCTCTAGTGAGCATAGTTCACTCTTCCCTTTAAGGGTTTCTTCAATAGGGTCTATTGTCCTGGGTCTAGCCTAGTCAAAATTGGGGATCAAAATGTTGGGTGAGCATTGGACTCCCCTCACTCAGAGCATCGTTCTGCTGAGTCCTCAGCTCCCCAGATAACCCATCTCTGGGCTCTGGTGAGAAGTGGTTTCGCCTGAGCTTTGCATCTCTTCTTATTGGTTGAGCACCCTTCAGGAGTGCTGGCCTTACGAGAAGCTAACCCTAGGTCAGACGGGGTTGAGCATTTTGCTCATAAAATGCTCCCCTGTGGTCTTGAGGGGTCGGACCAGATCCCCATATAAGGTTGGTGCCTCCCACTACAGTAATTGAAGGTTCAACAAGTAGGCAGATCCCTTATATTAAATGAAGCTGTGGTTGCCTCCCCAGAGGTTGGGTCTCTAAGCAAGCGGCCCCTTCATGTGTCAATACTAAGGTTGAAGCTGTCTCCCCCTGATAGCGGGTCCTTTAAGTAAGAAAGCTCCCTTAGGTTGTGAGTGACAGGCGAGGGAATTGTTTCCCTGTGCCAGTATTCCCTTAAAGATAATGTCTGGCATAAAGTTTGGCATTACCATATCTTTGAGCTCCACCCGTCTTGGGCTTAGGTGCTGGCCTTAGGGAATAGTGTCACTGACAGTTCTGTGGACCTGAGTATCTGAGGGAATCTGACTCTGAAAGATAAGTCCGTTAAGTCCTTGTTTGTGCTCGTCACAGACAATTAGGCAGTTATTCCCTCAGCATTGCGAAGTGGGTATAGTGTCCGCTAGAGCAGTGTTTCTCAAACCTGGTCCTGGAGGACCAACACTGCACATTTTGTCCTGGAGTTTCTTCTAATGAGCTGATGAGTTTAATCAGGTGTGTTTGATTAGGGAGGCAAATAAAATGTGCAGTGTTGGAGCAGGGTTGAGAAACAGTTCTCTAGAGGATGCAGTGCAAGTTAAGCATGTAACCATGGTTCTCTGAGAAGGTGAACGAGACACTGCCTCTCATTCCCATGCATCTGTCAAAAGGAGACGTAGACAGGCATGCCCAAGAAGTTGATAACGTCTAATACAGGTGCCCTTTTATACTCAATCACATCGGTAGTGACGTCACTGACTGTCATTGTCTAATGATATTGTCATGTTTAAACATGCTTCAGGCACCGGTCATGCTGGAGGCGTTCCCCAAAGTGTCCTCTAGAGGACGCAGTGTCTCGCTCCCCTTCTCAGGGAACCATGGTTACATCTGTTAGCTGAGACGTTTTTTAAAGTTTCCTTTTAAAGCTGTTCACACATTGGCAATAAAAAAAGCGCTTAATACATTAAAGTTCTTACATATACCACCTTTAAACATGTCATGCATTCTTAATTTAAATTATTTTTCATTTCAGGTTGATATTTAATATTTATTCTATTTTAAAAGTGGATTTACACTAATTTTAAAGTTAATAGGAACCATGAAATTATTGACAGTAATGCCACTGAAATTTCATGATTAATTATATTATCAATTTTATCAGCATGACAGTAAAAACCTTTAACAATTTAAATTCTATTCCCCCCCCCCCCCCCCCCCCCCCCCTCTTTATTTTAAGAAATCTATAATTTTCTAAAATGGTTTTCTATAGGAACAGTGTATATTCCAGATTGACATTTTGTTGTCCAAAAGCATCTGCCAACACAATTGTAGAATGACCCAATGAACAAATCTCATTGTTTTGAACCCAGTATAACAGGATGTGCTTCAAAACTGCATGCAATTAAGACTAATGCATGCAAACAAAGCATATGCTACTTCTTTATGAGGCTGTGCTTGCATTCTTGTGCTTGGATACAGATATTGAGTAGCTACAGTTCTGTCTTTACAGAAATAGTTCAACCAAAACTGAAAATTTAGACCTTTACTCAGTCTCATATAATGCCAAACACATTTGATGTTCTTTTGTAAGTGGAAAAAGAGACATTTAGTACAATGTTAATGCTGTTCTTATCCATACAAGTGAAGTAAGTGGGGACCAGAGCTGTTAAGCTCCCTAAACAGTCCAATCCAAATCTTCTGAAGTGTGTGAGAAACAGACCCAGTGTAATCACTATGTTCAGCACACACAGAACACTCCCCTAATGTTGGTGCATGGTTCCCGTTATTCCTTACGTTCTTTTTTTTGTGACAACCTAATAAAAGGGTCATTCCTACAGTTTTGTGGATTTGGGGTTGACCAGGTTTGTGTGTTTGTTTAAATTATTTTTTAGTCTTGTCAGAGGGTGAAAATGTGTGTCTATCATAAAAAACACACGGGTCAAGCTCAGGCCAGTATCACCTAATAATTCCGACCAAATATTTCAATTTTTCTAATTCTATGAAATGTGTACATCCAGTTATATGTGTAATGTTTAACAGGGTGGACCATAACAAACAAGGTGGA
The DNA here is from genome assembly GCA_030578255.1 of Tiaroga cobitis. Lineage (NCBI taxonomy): Eukaryota > Metazoa > Chordata > Actinopteri > Cypriniformes > Leuciscidae > Tiaroga > Tiaroga cobitis. The sequence continues at coordinate 23,852,654 of CM060615.1, forward strand.
TGTTATAGGAAGCTAATAAAGCCCATTTTTAGCAAGGACATACATGCTAGCAGAAGATTTACATTTAGAAAGAATTTCAAGTCCAGTATAAATTGGCACAACAGGGTGGACGTTATGTTTCACGCTATTAGATAAGTATTTTAAAATGAAGAAAAGAGAGTAAAGTTTATGACTGATTCTTACTTTGTTCTTGGAGTTGCTTTCCCTACAAGGAAATGATGTCACTTCTAGCAAGTCATGTGATTTAGGGCACACCAATAAGATTTTAAAAAGCAAGTAGAACCAATGTAATAGGGTGGACTGGAGATTTAGGGACATCAACTAATTTAACGGTTTTACAAAAAAAACAAAAAAAAAAAAAAACAAGTATCACAATAAAAAGTATTTTACGTCAAAGAGAATAAGTAAATGAACAAACTAATACTCAAAATGACTAATTTAGAAATATATATGTAACCTTAATTTAGAAAACATGATTGGGGACATGGGAATTTGACTGTCAAGTGCTTCAAAAAGTTGGGGACATAAAACCCACTAAACTGTAGGAATGACCCCAGACAGCAACAGACATCTGGCACACGTGGATTCCACACTTACCAGAAGTGGGCCGGATCTGGGCCGACACTGTGTTACTGTCTGGGACCCAAAAACATAAAATGTTTGTTCGTTCATTCATTTTAGGTTGCATTTATATAACCATAAACTAATGTTCCTTGTTGCAGGGAAATTTTTTGTGATAACCTAATGAAAACTTACACAGAATGTTCTCTAATGCTTATTTTTGTTATTGTATAACCATAAACTAACCTTCTCAGTTAAATATTTCTCTTTCCATGACCATAAACTACATTTTGTGGAATTGCTCGATGACTGACATTACGGTCACATTTAATTAAATAAATATCACCATTAAAAAGTGTAATAATTATATGTTATAAATCCAAATCTTACATGTTTGGAATGCTCTGGGGCTGAGTAAATAATGACACAACTTTCATTTTGGCTGAACGGTTCCTTTAACGTAGAGTAAGGCTTTTCCAGTTAAATCTCTGTGCTGTGCTTGTGCCGTGAAAGCTAAGCACAAATTCTTTACAGTTTGAGGCAGTCAAATGACCAAGAATACGGAATACCGAAATAGTAAAATAATTGAAAGCGAATACTGTACAATGAAATGAAAACCAAGGCCTCGCACAAGTGGGTGAAAGTTTCTCTCAGTTTTGTACCAAGGGTGGATTCATGCTTTTTCTAAAATCACACTCGCTCTATTTACAACGTCATGTAATAAAATGAGTAAATTCCATTGTTGAGCAGCTCAGAGTTTTCATGAGGTACAAAAAAACATCCATTTGTAAAAAACGGCACAATTGTAAACGTCTGTTGAAGTTTGTCAGACACAAGAACCGGAGATAATATGTGAGAGACAGAGACTGTGGAGTCATATCTGATCTTTGACTGACAGAAGAGGCCACTCGATACTTTAAAACAGTCTAAAACACCTTCTGAAACCTCGGTACACCCGACAAAGGACAGTGCCGGGCGTAAAGTTCCCTAACGTCACCCTACAGACTGAAAGACAGCATGTGCAAGAGCAGCGTCTCACTCAGACAGGCCGTGTGTGATCCTGAGAGTGACAGTGAACCGTATGTTTGTGCGATCACTCAGATCTGCGTCTGCAGCGGGTGCACGAGTGTCGACGGGGGTTTGGACGAGGTGGAGTGGGACGAGTGCTGAGGTTTGATGCCTCTGCTCCTCGTGTACTGGAGGAACTGGTCTGGGATTTCCGCAAGAACGTCCTTGGCCAGACGGGCCATGCTGAGAATGTGATTCCCTCTGCGATCAATGTAGTCTCGGAAAGGAACAAACTGAGGAGAGATCAGACTGAGATTTAGGAGGAATATGCTGTAGATACCTACAGAAAATCCTTTTGACATCCTTCAGATTGTAAAACTACGCTTAAATTATATCTAATGGGAGTCTAGGTGAACAGCAACGCAAAAAAGAAGTGTGCTTAATTGTATTTAATATGCAATTGTAGTATACTAAAAACTTGCGGATAATATATTAATTATATAAAAAACGCTTAAGTGTACACTTTCATGACACACTTAAGTACTTTTTTAAACAGTGTAGTTTGTAAGTCTAAAGCACATGTAAAGTGCTTGATTACAATTTTAACTGTAGTGTGTTATTTGGATATGTAATTACAAATATACTTAAATACATCCCATACAAGTTACACAAAGTAAATTATTTTAAAGTATATAATTTCTCTCTTTAAATGTATGCAAAAGTGAACTTCTTTTCCACAAGGGCAGTAAGCATTTAAAAGCAGAAATGTGTGTTACCCTTTTATGTTGTAACATTACCTCATATCCAAAAGATATTGTCCAGTAATTGGCAAAAAAAAAAAAAAAATTTAAATATTTTTTATCCAATTTTGCAATAAAGTCAGAATTAGGCAAAAATCGTCCCATTTATGTCTCAAAAGGATAGTTCACCCTAAATGGATAATTAATTAATCATTTACTCACCCTGGTGTTGTAATGAACAACAAGGAGAATCTGTTAAAAATGTCCCACTTGCGTTCATCCATATAATGGCAGTGAATAACGACCAGCATCAAACTTTTAAAAAAGACACAGAAGGATCAGAGAATGATCCTGTGCTACACATTAGTGTTGTCACGGTACCAAAATATCAGTATTCGGTACCAATACCAGTGAAAATCCACGGTTCACGGTTCCACGGTACCAATTTCGGTATCAAAGCTTAATTTAGATTAAATTTACACATATTAAAGTGTATATCACGGTTACAAAGATGGAAACTGTAGTATTAAAAACAATTTACAATAAGATTCTATTTGTTAGATAACATTAGATAAAATTACCTAACAATATACAACAGTTATATACTGTAGCAATTATTCTCCATTGGGTTAACTTAAAAATGTACTAATATATTTTTAAAATCAAAAGTTTTATCTGTTAACATTATTTAAAGCACAATGAATGAAGTGAACAAACATGAACAATCAAGTGTTTGTATTAAATAACATTCACAAACATTAATTAATGTTGTAAAAATATATTGTTCACTCAATGTGTTGATGTTGCATTAAGTAATATTAATGAATGGTGTCTTATTGTAGTGTTACCAAACTATACAGGAGATAAAACATGTTTTATTTGACTTAACTGTACTTTTATTTAATCCAAAAATGTCACTCTTGCCTGTCTTCAAAGCTTGAGAACCCTGTAGCTGATTTCTAATGCAAGGGCTAGAAATCAATTAATTCGGATACTTCCTCGTCATCATGGAGAGCGCATCGCACCGCTTTCTCCTTTCCACAAGCGCTTGCTCTCCCGTGTCTCCGCTATGCAACCATGAACAGCGGCGAGCCTGGAAAGACGAGCTCGCACGTCTCTTCTATTCAGTGGCGGCGCCAGGGGGGGTCTTGGGGGGTCTCAAGACCCTCCCAAAAAACGCTTTGACCCCCCATTTGACCCCCCACTCCCTTCCTGATTAAAACATATATAAAGATTTAAACATGTTTCTCTTCAAACTACGCAGAACAATAGTAATTAATAATTTATTCGACATAAAAAAATATAAACCCCCATGAACGTCGCTGTGGCTTGCGTCATTGCGTTCAAGGCGCTCCCGCGAGCCCGCAAGAGCTGCTACGCTACAGCGGGCACGGATGGTGGGAATCCTGGCGGCTGAGTGGATTTAACGGGGGATTTAAGCCATGGCCCAGCCGAGAAACCAAGACAGCCTCAACTTAAATCATACCCGCCTCGTTCTTTTGGATCGCAGGGGCAGCTATCCAGGGGTTTTAGTTGCTCGTGATTCAAACAGTACCAGTGGCTTGAATAGGCTATTCTGTGTCAAAAAAGACGCGGCTTTTTGTTTTGCCTGTCGTAATTTTTTTCACAGTGTGCATGGATCTGGACTCCTTATATCTGTTACATGTATGTCCTGTGTTTCCCCCGTTCTTTGTGTATTTGGTTCAGTCCTGTTTCCAGTATCCCGCTCCTCGTTAGTGTTTAGTTTATTCACCTGTTATTCTGTCATTATCTGTTCATTTGCCCCAGCTGTGTCTTGTTTCACCTATCTGTTCTCTGTGTATGTAAACCCTGCGTTCTCCCTCATTCCTGGTCCGTTCTCGTTTGTGTATGGTGTGTAAAGTTACTTTGTTCTCCTGAGTTTGGAATTAAATCCTGTTTATTTCTATTCTTTGTCTCCTCGTGCTTCCTACCACCGTGAACCGTAACAGAAGAACGGACCCTAAACGACAATGAATGCTACAATGCAGCTGATTCTGCTGGAACAAGGCCAGCAATCTCTCGAGGACCACACCGCAGCTTATCTCGACCTGGCGTAGTGATGGCGAGATGAAGCTTCATCAAGCATTGAAGCGTTCCATCCAATTGGTTCACTCATGTGCCGAAGCTTCATGGTGCTTCATTTGCTCTATTGTGCCATCAAGTGGACAATAAATGTAAAACGTGCAGTATGATTATAATGACACTATGGCTTTGGTGTCTGAAGCATTGAATAAATTAATCAATGATGTTTGTGATGCTTATACATAAAGTATAAACTTTTATATGGTGTCTGTCTTTATGATACAATGACAGGGTCAAAATGAAAAGTGTGAAGGGGGAATCCATTGCATTTTGCTGGTTCTTATTTTTCAAATAGACCGCCAAAACTGCGAACCACTTCCTGAAGCAGTCACATGGTACAGCCGGCTCGCGAGGCTTAAAACGTCATCACATACGTCACCGACACAAGCCTCGGTACGTGCTTCACAGAAATCATAGCGGATTACTCGACACACGCTTCGAAGCCTCGATACGGGAGGACACATCACTAACCTGGCGTGCCTTAGTTCCTTCCCCGATTGCTCATTGAGTGTTTTCTTCCATTCTGGCCTCAATGCAGAGACGAAGGCACGCCTGCCCGGTGTGGGACCTCGAGAGAACTTTGAGGCTTTCGTTGAGTGGGTGCTTTTGCATAATGGGTCGCCATTCACCATTGGGCTCTGTGACACCCACGAAGAGGAAGCCTCCCTTCCAGAGTCAGTTCAAGTCAAGCCAACTACCGGATCAGTTTATGGCCGTTCAGGACTGATGTCCAGCTTGGCACAATTCCCGCCGTCCCTCCAAAGCCTCGTCCCGTCGAGGTCCATGCAGAGCCCTCTTCGCCGCTGGTCCTGTCCAGCTCAAAGTCCTCTTCGCCGCTGGTCCTGTCCAGCTCAGAGCCCTCTTCACCGCTGGTCCTATCCAGCTCAGAGCCCTCTTCGCCGCTGGTCCTGTCCAGCTCAGAGCCCACTTCGCCGCTGGTCCTGTCCAGCTCAGAGCCCTCTTCGCCGCTAGTCCTGTCCAGCCCAAAGCCCTCTTCGCTGCTGGTCCTGTCCAGCCCAGAGCTGTCTTCGCCGCTGGTCCTGTCCAGCCCAGAGCCGTCTTCGTCGCTGGTCCTGTCCAGCTCAAAGCCCTCTTCGCCGCTGGTCCTGTCCAGTTCAGAGCCCTCCTCGCCACTGGTCCTGTCCAGTCCAGAGCCGTCTTCGCCGCTGGTCCTGTCCAGCTCAGAGCCCTCTTCGCCGCTGGTCCTGTCCAGCTCAAAGCCCTCTTCGCCGCTGGTCCTGTCCAGCCCAGAGCCGTCTTCGCCGCTGGTCCTGTCCAGCTCAAAGCCCTCTTCGCCGCTGGTCCTGTCCAGCCCAGAGCCCTCTTCGCCGCTGGTCCTGTCCAGCTCAGAGCCCTCTTCACCACTGGTCCTGTCCAGCTCTAAGCCCTCTTCGCCGCTGGTCCTGCCCAGCTCAGAGCTCTCTTCACCACTGGTTCCCCCCAGCTCAAAGCCCACTTCACCGCTGGTTCCGCCCAGCTCAAAGCCCTCTTCAACGCTGGTCCTGCCCAGCTCAAAACCTTCGTCACTGGTCCCGTCCAGCAAAGAGCCCTCACCGCTTGCCCAGCCCGAGACTGTTAACGTCCTGTCTGCCCAGCCAGAGACTGTTAACGTCCCGTCTGCCCAGCCAGAGACTGTTAACGTCCCGTCTGCCCAGCCAGAGACTGTTAACGTCCCGTCTGCCCAACCAGAGACTGTTATCGTCCCGTTTGCCCAGCCTGAGGTGGTTTACGGCACGTTTGCCCAGCCTGTCACAGAGCCTGTCCCTCATCCAGTCACTCTCCCCAAGAATTTTTTGGGGGGGGGCCATAGGTCTCCGCCATGGCCGCCCGAAAGGTCTCCACCACCATGGCCACCCGAAGGGTCTCCACCACCATGGCCACCCGAAGGGTCCTCACCACCATGGCCGCCCGAAGGGTCCTCACCACCATGGCCGCCCGAAGGGTCTCCACCACCATGGCCACCCGAAGGGTCCTCTCCACCATGGTCGCCTGAAGGGTCCTCACCACCATGGCCGCCCGAAGGGTCCTCACCACCATGGCCACCCGAAGGGTCCTCACCACCATGGCCACCCGAAGGGTCACCACCGCCCTGGACGCCCGAGGGTCCGACAGCCCTGCCCTGGCCGTCTGCACTTCCTGATCCACCCTGGCCGCCTGCACTTCCTGCTCCGCCCTGGAGGCGTTGGACTCATACAGGCCACACCCTCGTCAGCCTCCAGGGTTCCATCCAATTGGTTCACTCATGTGCCGAAGCTTCATGGTGCTTCATTTGCTCTATTGTGCCATCAAGTGGACAATAAATGTAAAACGTGCAGTATGATTATAATGACACTATGGCTTTGGTGTCTGAAGCATTGAATAAATTAATCAATGATGTTTGTGATGCTTATACATAAAGTATAAACTTTTATATGGTGTCGCCGCTGGTCCTGCCCAGCTCAGAGCTCTCTTCACCACTGGTTCCCCCCAGCTCAAAGCCCTCTTCGCCGCTGGTCCTGTCCAGCTCAAAGTCCTCTTCGCCGCTGGTCCTGTCCAGCTCAGAGCCCTCTTCGCCGCTGGTCCTATCCAGCTCAGAGCCCTCTTCGCCGCTGGTCCTGTCCAGCTCAGAGCCCTCTTCGCCGCTGGTCCTGTCCAGCTCAGAGCCCTCTTCGCCGCTAGTCCTGTCCAGCCCAAAGCCCTCTTCGCTGCTGATCCTGTCCAGCCCAGAGCTGTCTTCGCCACTGGTCCTGTCCAGCCCAGAGCCGTCTTCGTCGCTGGTCCTGTCCAGCTCAAAGCCCTCTTCGCCGCTGGTCCTGTCCAGTTCAGAGCCCTCCTCGCCACTGGTCCTGTCCAGTCCAGAGCCGTCTTCGCCGCTGGTCCTGTCCAGCTCAGAGCCCTCTTCGCCGCTGGTCCTGTCCAGCTCAAAGCCCTCTTCGCCGCTGGTCCTGTCCAGCCCAGAGCCGTCTTCGCCGCTGGTCCTGTCCAGCTCAAAGCCCTCTTCGCCGCTGGTCCTGTCCAGCCCAGAGCCGTCTTCGCCGCTGGTCCTGTCCAGCTCAGAGCCCTCTTCACCACTGGTCCTGTCCAGCTCTAAGCCCTCTTCGCTGCTGGTCCTGCCCAGCTCAGAGCTCTCTTCACCACTGGTTCCCCCCAGCTCAAAGCCCACTTCACCGCTGGTTCCGCCCAGCTCAAAGCCCTCTTCAACGCTGGTCCTGCCCAGCTCAAAACCTTCGTCACTGGTCCCGTCCAACAAAGAGCCCTCACCGCTTGCCCAGCCCGAGACTGTTAACGTCCTGTCTGCCCAGCCAGAGACTGTTAACGTCCCGTCTGCCCAGCCAGAGACTGTTAACGTCCCGTCTGCCCAGCCAGAGACTGTTAACGTCCCGTCTGCCCAACCAGAGACTGTTATCGTCCCGTTTGCCCAGCCTGAGGTGGTTTACGGCACGTTTGCCCAGCCTGTCACAGAGCCTGTCCCTCATCCAGTCACTCTCCCCAAGAATTTTTTTGGGGGGGGCCATAGGTCTCCGCCATGGCCGCCCGAAAGGTCTCCACCACCATGGCCACCCGAAGGGTCTCCACCACCATGGCCACCCGAAGGGTCCTCACCACCATGGCCGCCCGAAGGGTCTCCACCACCATGGCCACCCGAAGGGTCCTCTCCGCCATGGTCGCCTGAAGGGTCCTCACCACCATGGCCGCCCGAAGGGTCCTCACCACCATGGCCACCCGAAGGGTCCTCACCACCATGGCCACCCGAAGGGTCACCACCGCCCTGGACGCCCGAGGGTCCGACAGCTCTGCCCTGGCCGTCTGCACTTCCTGATCCACCCTGGCCGCCTGCACTTCCTGCTCCGCCCTGGAGGCGTTGGACTCATACAGGCCACACCCTCGTCAGCCTCCAGGGCGCCCACCCCCCCACCCTTATTGATGTTACACGGCGCGAGGACGCGCCTTGCAGGAGGGGGGCTAATGTTACATGTATGTCCTGTGTTTCCCCCGTTCTTTGTGTATTTGGTTCAGTCCTGTTTCCAGTTTCCCGCTCCTCGTTAGTGTTTAGTTTATTCACCTGTTATTCTGTCATTATCTGTTCATTTGCCCCAGCTGTGTCTTGTTTCACCTATCTGTTCTCTGTGTATGTAAACCCTGCGTTCTCCCTCATTCCTGGTCCGTTCTCGTTTGTGTATGGTGTGTAAAGTTACTTTGTTCTCCTGAGTTTGGAATTAAATCCTGTTTATTTCTATTCTTCGTCTCCTCGTGCTTCCTACCACCGTGTACCATAACAATATCCAGTCTCCTCAAAAAGTGTAAATTTTAACATGCTATATAAAATTATCTGTGGGGTACTGGCTATGTAGCCTATTTTGCGCTAAAACTTCATGTACCCACTCTGGGGACACCAAAGACTTTATTTTACATCGTATGAAAAGGGCATTATATCAACCCCTTTAAACTTTAGGTTTTTTTTGTGAGTAGGCTATCAATAAGTAGCCTATTTCAATCCTGATTCAAGCCAATTCTGTAATTACAGCTACAACTTCAGCAGGCACAAGACAAAAAATGTACGAAATGGCTGAGACATCAAGAGAGACGCTTGAAAAAAGGAATGAGAGATGATCTGTTTTATGACACAGATTAAACACTGTTAGGTAGTAGGTACATTACCGTTCAAAAGTTTGGGGTATGTCATATTTTTTTATGTTTTTGAAAGTCTCTCTTGGATCACCAAGGATGCATTTATTTGATAAAAAAATGTAATATTATAAAATATTATAACGGAATTTAAAATAATTATATTTTAATATATTCAAAAAATGTAATTTATTCCTGTGATGGCAAATGGCTGAGAAGAAGACAGGAGGAGACTGGACAGAAGTAGGGCAATCAAAAGGTAGTGAGAACATGACAATAATAGATACTATTTTGTAAACATGCTTTCTGTCATGGGTGTGGCAATGGCAATTAAAATTCAAGCATATTGTTTGCAAAATGCAATTGATTAATTAATTAAAAACAAAGTTGATATGCTGTGTTGTTTTTGTTGTTAAGTAGCAGTAATATGAAGTTATTAGCCGTGTCCACTGTATGTTTTGTTGGTTTTCATAAGACCCCCCTTGAAAGGACCAGGACCCCCCATTGCCCCCCCATTCAAAATTGTCTGGAGCCGCCACTGCTTCTATTATGAGCGCGCTTGCCGCGCGCCTACTTTTGAAATTTGCACGCGCAAAAAAACGCGCTATATAAACGTGCGAACGGCCCTTTATGGCAACGTGACATTAGCCTAATTCAAAATATTTCCATATGTGGCTCTTTCCTCCTTTCTTGTCAACAAGTGGATTCAGAGCCACCGCATTAGCAGCGCCGGTCGCCGTGTCTCAGAGTGTTTTTATGAAGAGTACGCACCTCTGCATCTTTCCGACAGCGCATCAAGAACCGGATTAACCCGGTACTCGGTACCTAGAAAAGCTGGGACCGTAACCGTTTAATTTTTTTAGTACCGACTTGGTACCGAAGTACCGAGTTTTTTGACAACACTACTACACGTGTCTGATAATCAATGTGTTCTGGGGTTATACGATAGGGTTTAGTGAAAAAGAAACCAAAATTGAATGTATTATTTAACAAAAATCCTGCCCTTGGCCTTTGATCTTCTGTGCTCGACTGCGTTCAGGAGACTCCATTAGCGTCGCGGACTCGCGGTTCACTCCGACTCAAAAACACACAAGTTGTGAGAAATCAAGACTAAGAAAAATGTGACATTCTATGATACTTTGGCATCTTTTTTAAAGCTTGATATTGGTCGCTATTCAATGCCATTATATGGACGAGCAGGAGTGGGACGTTTTATTTTAATTTCTTCTTTTGTGGTCCAAAATAGAAAGAGGGACATACAGCATTAGAACAATAGTGTGAGTAAATGATGAACTATCTCAGTAATCTGACTCATCTGACTTACAATAAAGAGAACAGGACTGGCAGGATCCTCTAGCTAAGCGCTTGCTTAACCGAATCATCATCCCGAATCTGATGTCCTCATCTTTACCTGCTTAAATACTAAATAAAATGTACTTCCCCTTAGTTTTTTAAGAGATGTTATGTAAGGATAGCCTGGGAAAACCCAGACAACTTCCGGCAAATTTAGATTTGCTCTGAAAGTTAGTCTGGCAAAGAGCTCATTCAAGCCCATTTCCAATCCGTCGAAATCGCGGCACCAATCAGAAACGTTGGGGCGGGCTTTACACGATGACGACAGCGCTGGGATTTTGAAGCAGATTTTGTAGCCTACATTACAAAGATGGATGCCGCCGTCGAACATCACTCGTTCGAATCAGCTATCGCGTCTGTTTTAAGCGATTTGAATGTTTCCTTTTAGTTAAAAACCGAGCAAAGAACAACACTAGATGTTTCTCCACCGCTCTGCATATGTCATCTCCTTCATCGCTCTGACTGGTTTTAGGTCTATCCGCGACGTCCGTTGGTGACGCCCCTCTGGAAATTATTTGTCTAAGACGCTTTGCCAGACCATAACTCAGTTACAACTGAGAATGGTCTGGTTTTAACCAGGCTAATGTAAGGATGTAAGATAAGCAGATCTTAAATACACATTTTCATTGTGCATAATTCATAAGCACACATTCCAAATAATAATAATAAAAAAATTGTCTTCAGCTTTTCATTAAAATGTTCTGGCTTTTGCTTCTGAAACAACTTTTCTTGACAATTGATGTTACCAAGCTCTTTTATCTTTGAATCCCTTCCGTTTATCATGTAAGGACCATTTGCTATCCACTGAATCACTGAATAAAGTGAAGTCCCACACATTTTATCATCTCATAACATTGAAAGAATACATCACATTATGGCAGTAGAATTGGTTGTGAATGTAATTTCAAGTCAACTTAGAACTTGCAACTTAGAAAAAATCCTAGTACTCTTCATCAAGAAGTAACCGGGTGAACCTCACACTGACAGCAGTCTTATGCTAATACATGTAATGTTTAAGGATGATGGTTATGCCCTTCAAAAATATGTTGAACACAAACAGATGAGTCAAAAATACAGTCAGTGGTCATTGGTTCAAATGCTGTAGATTTTAGGTTAAAATCACCTTGAATACTGCTTTACTATTTTGGTCCAAAGATACATGAGATTCAGGGCTGGAAAACTCACCTGCACAATGTCTCTCTCTGCAAAGCGACCCCTGGATGATATCCTGACCTCATCTCCATCTAGTTCAATCATCTCTGTAAAATGGAAGAAAATGCCACAGGAAAAACAATCATGTGGTGCTTCACTTGGCTCAGGCTGTTATATTGAAGTGTGCTATCATTGGATTCCATATGAGTTCAAATACGTCCTTTAATGCTGCAGCAGCTATGAAATGAGTTCAAAGAGCAAATCATGATTGTGGTGAGATAACGAGAACACCGAGAGCTGCATATAAATTAGGTTTTATCTCCATTAAAGGAAAAACAATTATCAAACATTATACAAATTGTGAGCCCAGCAAAGACCAAGGTTTTTAGTTTTGGCGTAAAAGCACTATTTAATGGAAATCTGGATTTTTTTCTCACTACTGTTTAGAACACCACTAATCCTCTGATTTCATTGGGGATGGTGAGGACGAATACAGCGAGGACGAATGCAAGGGTTTGTGAGAGTAACACCCTGTCATGTGACCACAAGCAGAGAAACTGTTCCAAATCACTGCATCCCCACTTGAATAAAGCTTCATTAGTGCTTTGTTTAGTGCGTAGGATCCCTAACTTTCAGAATGCAAAACTTCTACCCCAGTGCAGAACATTTATTACAATTTAACCGCAAAACTATCAATATGCCAGGTTCATAAAGTCATTTACATATAGAAGTCTAAAGGTACAGTAGCAAAAATAGACTATTTAATTGTACAGGTCAGAGAGGCGAGTAGAAAAGAGCATGGCAATACAAAATAATGACTGTGTTTGGAAACATTGGACTTTGTGTTTTTTTAAATGTTTTGAAAAGAAAGAAAAATGACCTAAAATCAACTGCAAAAGATGAGGGGCAATTGCGCCACTTTAGCATTGTCATGGTGTGGTGCAGGCAGAAGAAGATGAAGAGTCCAAAGTTCCAGTGTAAACTTTTACTTACAATAATAATACTTAAACGGGTACAGACAGGCAGAAGGCACACACACACACTAAGTACAACGGAGAACGGACCAAGACTGACTGAATAGAAGGGAACTAAATACAAACACAGATGGACATTGATTGACAGAACACAGGTGAAAAAGATGATGATGATGAACTAAGCACAGGTGATACAGATGAACTGATAATGATGGTGACACGTGACATGAAGACAGGCAGACAAGTCCAATGAAAACAAACCTAACAAAACACAACTGTGACATTACTCCCCCCTCCCGGTAGGCACGTCCTCGACGCCATAGATAGACCAACTGCGGAGGGAGGGAGGGGACTCAGGAGGACGACAAAGAGCAGGTGAGGGTAGACAGAGGGCAGGAGGGACCAGGGTGGAGCAGACGATGCAGGCGGCCAGGGCGGAGATGACGGAGGGAGGAGCCATGGTGGAGGTAGGGCTGACGACTCCAGGGGGCCGACTGACGGGGGCGGAGCAGGTGGGAGAGGAGACCAGGGTGGAGCTGGAGAGCCGACGAGCCTAGGCGACGCTGAGGATCCGGCGGGACATGGCGCTGACTCTGGCAACTGAGGTGCAGGTGGGGACACAGAAGGGCACGGTGGAGACACAGGGAGTGAGGACCAAGGAGGAACAGAAGGGAGTGAGGAGTCTAACAGAGCCGGGGGGATGAAGGGACGATGCGTAGACAGGAGTGCAGTCCAGAGGTGAGGGTAGGTCAACGAGCGATCAAGGTGGATCCGGGGGGACGAGGGAGCCTGGCGGAACTGGTGAACTGATGGGTCACGGTGGAGCTGAGGGATGTAGGAGCCAAGGTGGAGCTGATGGATCGACGGGCCAAGGTAGAGTCCTGGTCGCGGAGGACTCCGGCTCGAGGACAGGGGACTCGAGGCTCGGGGACAGGGGGCTCGGGGACAGGGGACTCGGGGACAGGGGACTCGGGGCTCGGCGGGCATGATGTGAAGAAGCTCTGGCTTGACGTGAAGATCAGGCTTGGCAGGCTTGACGGATAGTTCCAGGAAGACAGAAAAAACATATAGAGGAAGACAGGGTATATTGGTGTCGAAGTCTATTAAATCTACATCCTCTAGATTCTGGACAAGGACAGGAAGAGGGGACTCTGGGAGGGTGGTCTCGGTGGGACAAGACTCTAAACGGGCGGTCTCGGCGGGACGAGACTCTGGAACGGATCCAGTCGATGTGTTGACGATGCTGGCTGGGGTGTGAGCCACTCAACCACAGCACATGATCCAGGTATTGAGCTAAGGTGCCTGGGATAGCAGCCGCTGGAGCTTGCTGGTGCAGATGATCCTCCAGTCCGTACCAGAACACAGACTTTAGGACATCATCTGCCCAGTTTTCCTTTTGAGAGATCTCCAGGAACTGCTCAACATACACTTCAATCTGACGGTCGTTCTGGAAACGGGTTACCAGACGATTAGTGGGATTTACGAGGATGCGGAGAACGCTCATCCTTTCAATTTCTTGGTCCGTTCTTCTGTCACGGTGTGGTGCAGGCAGAAGATGATGAAGAGTCCAAAGTTCCAGTGCAAACTTTTACTTACAATAATAATACTTAAACTGGGACAGACAGACAGACAGACAGACAGACAGACAGACAGACAGACAGACAGACAGACAGACAGACAGACAGACAGACAGACAGACAGACAGACAGACAGACAGACAGACAGACAGACAGACAGACAGACAGACAGACAGACAGACAGACAGACAGACTAAATACAGCGGAGAATGGACCAAGACTGACTGAATAGAAGGGAACTAAATACAAACACAGATGAACATTGATTGACAGAACACAGGTGAAACAGATGATGATGATGATGATTAACTAAACACAGGTGACACAGATGATCTGATAATGATGATGACACTTGACATGAAGACAGGCAGAAAAGTCCAATGAAAAAAAACTAAAAAGAACACACTGTGACAAGCATGAGAAAATATTCCTTAAACAAACTTTTTTTAAATGTTCATGTGTTTAAATGTGTTTATATAAGTGCAAATATGCCTCCTATGCAAATGAGGGTGGATCAGTTAGTTATTTAATCTAATTGAACATAAAAAAATAGTCAAGAGATATTAAAAAACATGCAGATGGCAAATTAAAGGATTAGTTCACCGACAATTAAAAAATTATCCTTTATTTATCTCACCCTCAAGCCATCCTAGGTCTATATGACTTTCTTCTTCCAAGTAACACAATCCAAGTTATTTTATAATATCCAGGCTCTTCCAAGCTTTATAATGGGAGTGGATATTAACTGATATTTGAAGCCCCAAAAAGTCGGGTCAGAGGTCACTCTTCTGCTGAAAATAGACACGCGTAAGGTCGTTACCGGAAGCCAGTGATTATAGTTTATAAAGTTATAAATATGTATATGTTTCTTACAAAAATGCATGGCTTCGCTTCAAAAGACCTTTACTAACCCCCTGGGGCCGTATGGATTACTTTTATGATGGATAGATGTGCTTTTTTGGGCTTCAAAAAAGGTACCATTCACTGCCATTTAAAGCTTGGAAGAGCCAGGATATTTTAATATAACTCCAATTGTGTTTGGCTGAAAGAAGAAAGTCATATACACCTAGGATGGCTTGAGGGAGAGTAAATTATGGGATCATTTTTTGGGTGAACTATCCCTTTAAAGGTACACTATGTAACCCTTTTTGTTTCAAAATTCACAAAATGTATATAATAAGCAAAAACGTCATGAATCCATCTTCTTTCGTATCCTGAATCACTACAGTAAGTATAATAAGTGTTTATTATTCAGACTATTTTAGACTGGGTGGGACGCCAACCACTGCGGATTATCCCAGTACCTGCGCGACTCGTCATGTACTGTATATAAACAGAAACAGAGTGAAGGAGCTCCGGCTACAATGTTCTTCCTCAAGACGCATGCAGTTTTGTTTATTAACCGCTAGAGTACCAAAAGTTACATAGTGTACTTTTACCTTTTATCACAGTAATAAAGCAATTTTAAAATAACATATAGCTGCAAGCAGCAACTAGCGGGGCCAAGCGCAAGCAGATGACAGGACATGCCAACATGGCTGAAGGTGTCAGACCAACTGGAGCAAGGAGCAATTAAAGACATTTGAAGAGGATTTTAGTCGAAATGGCTGAAAAATCACAAGCACAGGCTTTTATTTTCCCAAATCGCCGAACTGCACCGGCTTGTATTTGAGACAGGCGTCTATATGAGACAGGCCTTTAATTTAGTGTTGCGATGTTGTTCATTGAGTGTAGGCCTAGAGATGACAATCCAAATAGCATAGACTGATAGACGGAAAGCATGACAGTCAGAGGTTACCACATTATATTACGTTTTATTTATAATTTGAATGTGTTTAATAAATCAGTTAATGTAAGAATTAGCCTACTCTATCACCGTAGTCTGTTGTCAAATTAATTTACTCGTGAAAAAATATTATTTCATAAATCATTTTAAAAAATGATTCCAAAAGAAAGAGTCCAAACATATAATATTCTATTTACTTTTATGGAGATACATACTGCAGTTGATTTGTTTACATCCATATTGGGGAACATTACAAAATGTAAGGCTGTGTGCTTATTGTTTGTATATTTTCTAGTGGTCATCATGACACACAAACAACAATATCAGTGAGTGCAAATTATTCATTTTAAATTGCGCTATTACAATACAAATAATATGAAATTATACAAATCCACAATAGGCAGTGGGAAAAGTTTAACCAAAAGTAACTGGATCACACATTTACCAGATGAAAGGTGAGATGCAGGGTAAGTTAAGGAATGAACTGATAAGCCAATGGAAAAATCAAAGCTTTTATCGTGCATACACTACTAATGACGTTTTGGAAAATGTCTGATTGGTCTCACTGGAACATGTGTGAAACAGGTTTCTCTTTTGATCTGATCTGGTCTTCTGAGTCTCTGATGGACTGGACTGATATCATATCACATCTTCACACATCCTCAAAGACACACTCATCTCTCTCATCTTACCGTCAAATTCGGCCGGCCCGACTCCAACGATTATAATTGACATGGGAAGACTAGAGGCCTTGAACAGAAGGAAAGAGTTCATTAAAACAAGACCCCCAAGAATACACTCCTCATACAATTCAACATTTGCATAATGAAACATGCACAAAACAGACTTGTAGTCATAGTATTACAATGTTGCATTCAGATCTATCATAGAGACATTAGAGGTGCAAACTGAGTGCAAACTGTTTTTTAAAGCAATGGCTAATTTTAAACACTTTAAATGACTATATATTTTTTTTTTGTAACTAACTAATTTTATTTCTAATAACTCAATTTTAACACACATTATTTGTTGAAATTGTCCAAATCTACTATTCAACCCTGTTACCAAGTTATTTTAAGAAAAAAAAAAAGACCATTTATGTTTTATATTTATCAATAACTACAAAGAGGTAGGCCCCTTCTAAATGATGGCTCAATTTTAGTTGAAAATATACAAATATGTAACTGTTACTTGCAACCCTGTTACGTATTCTGCAGTATATATCTTATAAATTTGATTGAACTTTTATGCGTATTTAAAGTTTGAGCCTTACTTTATACCCTATTTGAGGAAAGTGCCATGGGGCGGCAGCCAGTGGGATGTAATTATGGAAATATGAGGCACATTCATAAAGCTCATGTAATGTTCTTTGCTCATCTGCACACTGACACATTATGAACGACTCTTGCCACTGTTCAAAGAGTCTCTGCCCATCACAGTCTGTACAATATCACATTTCAGTGTCTCGGCTGACGTGTTTTGAAGGAAAGACAAATGGATTCAATTTGAGGCATTTTTCTAATTATGTATACTTATTGTAATAGTATCCACAAAGTGGAATCAACAACTTTTGTAAGTGGGCGTAAATTCTTCTGTTGTATTCAGTGCAATGATAGTCTCATTCTTCATCCAATAATCTCTTGTAGTGATTAGAATGATGAATGGTTAGCCCTGCTGTTTACAAAGTAAACAAACTTGGACTTTTTTATTGAGGATCATTTTGTGCTATTTCCAGTTTTCTATTTACATTTTTTGTATTTACATTTCATATACAGTATATGCTAGGGACTTATTTATGCCTTCAGAAAGGAAACAGGGTAGACAGTAACAGGGCTGACCATTTTACAGTTTAATAGGCTTGGTGTCAAACATCACATGAACAAACAGGAAAACAGGTCTTATCACATCCGTTGGTCGAAGAAAGTGTTAACTGACGGCGATATCTATGGACTTTTAAGGCAATCAGCTATAGCTAGAAAAAATTAAATGTTAAGAAAATAAAAAAAAACTTTTAGAAATCAATCTGCATTCCAACGGACATCGATTATGCTCATCTTGGGTAGCTCCTTTAAAGGCATCTTTAGTAAAACAGCTCTATATTTAATGAAACATTCAAAAGACCTGAACCGATAGCGATGCAACCCTTTTTACAGAATACATAAGTTTGTTGCACATAAACCCCATTTGACATTAGAAATCTTGTGCTCAAGGCAGTAAAACTACAAGCTTCTTTTTAAAATGAGCTTACCAGCTGTCTATTACAAAAACATGGGAACAGGGTTGACATTTTTTAAGATCATAACTAAGTTACAAACATAAAAATTTGGACAAATAATTGAATTCTGTAGGATGTCTTTATGATACATTCATGGATTTGTTGATTTATGGTAACTCTCAGAGCGTGGTTGAGGCAAAGGATGAAACTAAAAGCAGGATCTATGTGCAGAAGTCTACAAATAACAAAATAAAAATAACAAAATGCGCAGGTATCTCAGAACTTATCAGAACATGACCAGAACAAGAAGCATACATTGACAATAATGGACAAGGGACCATTGAAACTGTCCACATACACAGGCAAACACGAGGGAATACACGAGATAATTAACTAGAAACAAGTGTGACACATGAGGGCAAATCAAACACAGAGACAAAGAAAACTGAACTAGGAGGAGAGCAAAACTAACTCAAAGTCCAACTCAACAAACACAGATCAAATGAGACAGTAACAGGGTTGAGGCATAACCAAGGCTACGTTCAGACTTTATGATTAAAGTGTATAAAACGTCCGCCGGTTCCCGCCTCTTCCTTCCCTGGACTTTGATCCAGTTCCAGTCTGACTGCTCTGATCGGATTTTGCGTGGTTTATGTGACTTTCTCATGCCAAGTAAAACATAAACATCAGATGTTGTTCTAGGAAACATGCTGAAAGTCACTGCAGAAACAAGCTTGTGTTGTTACAAAGTGCCGGAAGAGCAGAGACATGTTTTGAGACCAGCGGAGACACCACACACACCAGCCTCATACGCTTCTGACGCTGCCTCATGATACACAGTAGTCCAGTGCGGCGGCTGCACAGTCATGTTGTAAATAAGACAAGATGACGTCTGTAATGCAAACCCCTCCATGTTGCGGTTGTTGTTGTTTTTGGTGTATACCTACCAAACGCAGCATAATTCCCATAGAAACCAATGCAGATATTCCGAAAAACAAAAGAGCGCTACGAGACACACACAAGTCGGATCTGAACAGATGCGTTACACAATGTGGACGGTCAATACTTTTAGATCAGATTCCAATTGGATATATATAATATATAATAATTGGATTTGGACTGACAATGTGTACGTAGCCTTCGGGACACGTTGGGTCAATGTGTAAAAATCTTGCTGTTTAGAAAAATAAAGTATAAAAGTTGGTGTCAGCTGTTCATTTGTCATTTTTGGAAATACGCCACACTTGTCTTTTCATTTGTTTTTCTGAATGGTGTATTGTTTCCAAAGAACTGTGTTTTTGAACTTACGTTTACGATAGATTCTTTAGTTTGCGCCATGTCGGAGATGACCCCATCAGAGATGATGAGGAGGATGAAGTATTCTGAACCATCCTTTACTAATGATGCATATCTGCAAAAAAGAAAGCTGATTACTTCATATCCTCGTAACAGACACAGGGCTGAATCACCATTAAAATCTAATCCATCCTAGTGTCACAAAGAAAAGTACTGTATATACCCGAATATAAGACGACCCTGAATATAAGACGACCCCCCCATTTTCCAGACTTATTTTTGGGGAAAAATTGATTTTTGTGTAAAAAAATTCTACAAAAAAAATGTTTTTCAACAGAAAGTAGCGCCGTTCACAGAGGATACCAGAGCGGACGGAGACGAGCGGACGGAGACAAGCGAGCAGAGGTATATACAAAGTATATTGTATTGGTATATACAAAGCATATTTTGAAATATCACTTAATGAAATAAAGTTCTTTGTTGTAAAATATAAAGCTCCAAAATTCCATCCCATTATAACTTGAAACTTTGTCACAATAGTTTTACAATGAATTTCAGGCAATAGCTGCTGTTTTAATTACTGTAACTTTAATGGGATATTTTACAGTGTATGGCTGGATTACATATCATGTTGCTGGGACTCTGTGAGTTAGTTTTGTTATTAAGTATCTGTTTTCTTGTTTTCCTGTTTGTTTTGCTTGGTTACAGATTGGGCTCACCTGTTTCTTGTTTAGTTGATCATTATCCTGTGTTTTTATATGCATGTTTCATGCTTGGTTGTTTCAATTAGGAGTTTATTTGATAGATTCTTGCTTCGATTCTGTCATGTCTGTTTATGGTTATGTATCTGGTCAAGCCAAGCCAAGTCTTTGCTTATTGTTTATTGCTTCATGTTCATTTGGAATAAAGCTGCACATGGGTTCTTAGCTTCTTGCCTCCCCATGGATTCTCTCCTTCGCATCCATGAACAATGCTTTACAATAATAACAAGTGTGATAGTGTTTAAGAATCTTTAAATAAAATTGGCCTCACCTTGCTACATGATTAATGACAGGGGAGAAGTATGTTGGTCCATAGAGACGAACAAACTTCAGACTCTGGTAATACGCTTCTAGAACGCCCTCTATCCCGCTGCAGTATGGGTTATCTGGGTTCCCATTCTGTAAATACACATATAAATATACACATGTATACATATGCACAAGTTTATAATACTAGCATCCCAGTGAAGGATGTACACATAAATGTACAAATGTAAGCCAAGTGAGTATGAGCCTTGTGAAAAGGTTTGCTTAATTATATTAAATGTGCACTCGTAGAATACCTAAAATCTATTAAGTATATTTTAATAGAACTTGCATATGATTTAATAATAATGAAATTATGTGTACTTGAAGAGTACACTTTCATGACTGTATAATGTCAAATTAAAATGTTGGTTACACTTCATTTTAAGGTGTCCTTGTTACAGTGTAATTATACATTTACTGAGCATTAATTAACTACCTGTATGGTACCACTTTATTTTGATAGTCCACTTTAGATATTTTACTAACAATAAGTAACTTATACTGACCCTTGTAATGTTTTGATGGTGCTGATCCACTACCTCCACCGATTTTACCTCCCCTCCCCCCTTAAAAAAAAAAGGTCCGGGCTATTAGGGTTTAATTGAGTCTCAATCTCCATGAGAGGTTAGGGCGCAGTTCAGATACAGGGTCAGTTGTGGAACAGGGTTACTCCGCCTGGGGTTAAATTAAGCCCCAATCCCCTGTATGGGATAGGTTTAGTGGTTGGTTATGTCCCTTAAGTTAAGGTTAAGCTTTAGGATTCAGTATATATTCAGGTATACGACTATTATCGAATTAGGCGAAAACAATTGCTATATATAATCTCCCAAATAAGACTCCATTCGGGAGAGATATCTTACTTTTTTTTTTAATTAAACCTCTTTGGTATGTACCTCAGGCTCATAAAACATTAGACGCCCTCTTCCAAGGCGACCTGCCAGTCCTAGGTGTGTGTTTCCAACTAAAACAATCTATTAGACCCACCATTTCAAGATTGTTGAGGTCCAATTCCCCTTAAGACTTTTCTTGCCCCATCCCCCTCCATTACAATGTGTCCACATCACTTCCCCTGTTTATTAGGTCCAATAGACCAGGTCTGCCTCTGTCAGGAATTGGCCAAAAGAAAGGGTCTACATTTCCTTTCCGGGTGTCTTGATATGTCCATTCAACTTCCTTCATATGAGCCTTTCCTACTGCCAACTGAAATTGATCATGGGCATGTAAATTTCCACAACAGGAAAGACTTGTTCTTCAAAACTCTTTTCAACATTCTCACTAGCAAAGCTATCCAAGCTAGCCAATTGATAACACTTTTGTCACCTTTGGCAACCCTTGTTGGTGTTATATGCTTCAAGAGCTGTTAGACATGTGTAAATTGTGCCCCTGGATTAGGACTGATGTCTGATATAGTGTACAGCACCTTGGTCAACTACTGTTGTTTTTAGTGGTGCTATATAAATAAAGTTGAGTTGAGTTGAGCAGGACTGTGGTTCGGGTTAGTAGAATAATTTGACATGTACTTCCAAGGTTACTTCTAGTCAGTAGAATGTATGTTCAGGGACCATCAAAATAGAGTGAGCAGATATTAAGCAGACAGTGTACTAATAATCTATTGAGAGTTAGATGACATGTACTTGCAAAGTTACGTACAGTTAGTACATTATCTCGTGTTTTTATTATTATGTATTGTTATTATGTACTGTTGCATTTATTGTTTATGGATCCAACAAATTGTCAATGTAAATGCACCTTGAGTCCAAAACAAATTTACCCTTGAGGATAATAAAGTGTATTTCATTTCATTTTCAGTAGAATATGTAAAGTGGCGACTATTGAAATATGCATTTCAATAGTTTCAAAGTGTTACCACATACTTTCTATAGGGTCAGGATTAGAGTTTGGTTTAGGGTTAGTTGCATGTAGTTATGCATAGTTTATAGTTATTACTATTGTAACTACATGTAACGTGTAACAAGGACACTGTAAAATTAAGTGTTACCAAACTTAGTAAAGTACATTTTAAATCATTACATTTTAATAATCTTTTGTCGTGCTTTAAAGTACATTTTTTGATGTGTTGACTGACATTTTTCAATTGTAGTGAGTTACTTAATATTACATTTACAGTTATTATATTTTAAATGTACTAAATTGCATTACCATTACCATAAATGCTTATCAGTATATTTGGCAGTACACTTTACAACCATTTTTTAAAGACAATACTTTTAAAAGGTATGCTAAAATGCACTTCTTTTTCACAAGGGACGGGTAGAACATCTTTTTAATGTCAAAATGCTCATTTTAATAATATCCAGCAGATAACACAACTTGGAGATAATAATCGGCAAAGTCTGCAATGAGCAAACATTATTACAGCAAAATGACAACATCAAGACAACATCAAGCCAAGTTTGATCTGGGCATGTGAGCTCACATCCCTGAAGCTTCCTGCAGTAAGAGGCACGTTTAAAGAGAGCTATTGCAACGATCACCAGTGAGAGTGCCCGGGATAACCATCAGAGGGCACCCCAGAAAATCACCACACATCCACAAACTATCCATTGACCAGACTAATCAGCCATGATCACATTCATCTGTATGTCATTGCCTTGTTTAGCTCACCCCATGTAAGGCCCTGTTTACACGAAAACGATTCCGGGTGAAAACGTAATAATATTTTATCGGATGTGCCTTTCGTTTACACGGCGACGGCGTTTTTGGGGCTTAAAAACGCAAAAAAGTGAAACCACCCTCCAAAGTGGAAATCTTAAAAACGCTCCACCGTCGCGTTTCCGTCTAAACGGGTAAAAACGCAAATCTACTAGGGAGAGAAGTAGAAGGAAGGTTGTACGCAGGCGCACGGACTTGTTGTTGTTGTGTGGCAGTGCTTCACATTGCCACATAGCCGCCTGGAGTGCATACTACATCGCATTTCTAACACTTTTGCGTCTCCATATGCACGCAGATTTCCCCCCCATAACGCTCGTCTAAACGCAGAATAAAAAGTGAAAACGAAACGCCACTTTTGCGTTTTCTCTTCAGATCGTTTCCGTGTAAACATGGCCTAAGTCTGGTTTTCACATTCATTCCCTGCAAAGTCTTGTTTAGTGTTTGTTCTGCAATTCTGAGCGTTCTGTCTGTTATTCCCTGTGGTCTTGGTTTTGATCTCTGCCTGTCCTTGGATTTTCCCTTTTACCTGTGACCCTGTTATTGTTTGGAATGATTACCCATTGTGTTTGACCTATTGCCTGTTTTCTGGATTACGTTTTTGGAATATCCTCTTTTCAATAAAACTGCATTTGGATCCTCAACCTTCGTGTATCAGAATTGCAGTACAAACACTAAACAAGACTTTGCAGGGAATGAATGTGAAAACCAGACTTCTATGGGGTGAGCTAAACAAGGTGATGACATACAGGTGAATGTGATCATGGCTGATTAGTCTGGGCAAAGGATTATGGGAAATGTAGCTTGTGGATGTGTGGTGATTGTCTGGGTTGGAGTGCCCTCTGATGGTTATCCCGGGCACTCTCACTGGTGATCGTTACAGCTATTCATTTAAGTAAAGCTTTAATGCTCTGCTGAGTGCATATGGAGTCTCCTGTGCTCAGCCCTGAGGAAAAGTGTGTGTGTTTTAGCTGTGTGTGGGCAGCTGCGGCCGCAGGCAGTGCATCTGTTTGGTCCAATAAGAAGGATCTGTGTCTCACTGTATATGGGATTATGTGATAGATTCTCTGTGACGGTTTCGTGGGTGTGGAACGGGGGAAAAAATAGAAAAGAAAAGAAATTCTGTCCTCTTTAGAAATGTGAGACAGCTGTGGGTAATCTCCATTTGCTAATGTCTATCAGTCCTTTTCAATCTCCTTTATAAACTGTCTCATCCATATTTATCAGTTAGTCACCCCTCAAGAGCCCATATTTGGATACCAGTGGCGTGGTTGTCTAGGGGGTGTGTGAAATCCAAATTTCAGCTTTTTGGCTTTCGGTTCATGTTTGTTAGCTCATCTGTATGCTTATGTACTCCAAAAAGTTGACAAAATTAACATTTAATAGATGATCGCATTTAAAATTGACAGTCTCTTTACGGCTAATATTCCTACTTTAATTCCTTCCCTAATCATCAATTGATTAGAAAGGAAATTATTTTTGCCCTTTATTTTGCACTTTATAGTGCTTGTCCAAGGTACAGTAACTGAAAAGACAGGGCTAACTGCCTATTGAATAAAAGAGAATCACACTCAATACGTCCTAACCAATATGAAATAGGTCAACACAGGAATAAAAGTTGCACTTAGTCGTTAAGTGCGGGCTCTAAGGGTCCTGCTGGAGAATAGGCTCAGAAGTGGAAGTACAGCAATACCAGGTAGCCCAGCTAGATGTGTATAGTCTATGGTTGGTGTTTGACACGGACCTGGGTTGGTGCCATGCCCTACTAAAAGCATACAGATGGTGCAAGCCCTGCCATAGCCCACTGTTTCTCACTGTATCTTATTTGGGCCCAAGGATTGTAGAATTTAAATCTCTCCACACACTTGATTCAACTGGGTTTGTAAGGTAAATGAGACACCTAAAATGTTCAGTACTTCAGGGGGCCCTCAAAGAACAGACAAAGTGTGTTTATATGTGCAATGAAATGCTGACAATGATTCACCTTATTAAAATGGCACTTAAAACATATTTTTAAAAAATGTGAACGCATAAAATGTGAATCCGTTTTGATGTGAACGCATAAAAAGCCACACACGGGACACATGCACATGCATGAATATGTTGACAAAATGGATCTAAAATCATTTACATACAAAGCATAGCTATGGGTAATGGGTAAATTGATTTGATTTTTTTTAATAACATTATTCTCACCCCAATATAAAAAAACACCATTTAGAATATTTCAGTCATTACAGCTAAAGGGTATGACAATGTTAATGTACTTGTTCTCAGTGGGCTAAACCTGCTACGCACACTGTAAATGCAGCTATCACTGCTCCTTTTCTTATTGTTGCTGCAGAGAAAGTACAGGGACTGCTACTGCCAAGACATACAGAGACATGCTGCTGTGAGCATGTTGGACACATTGCTGCTACTGCATATATAGACATACATAATATCCTCCATAGCAGAGGAACTCTGATAGCACACCGCAGGAATGCCAACATTGAACCAGAATATTTCAATGTTGAGCAAAGCTCACTAACTATACATACAGCAGAGGCCGATCAGTAAGTGCCATGTAGTATGATCAGATTGCAAGCAGACAACATGTAAAGCAAGACTAGGCAGGTTATACTCTCACTGACAAATAAACACCTGAGATACTCAAACAAAAACATGTGTACATTTGAGAACAAATAAAATGCAAGCATGTACTTTCTTAATAATCTTAATAATAGATTGAAAAATAATTGTCCTCACCAGGGGAAATTCATGAGACACGTGGCCATCGGGTGGTAGTTTTGCACCAAACCCTAGTGCAGGGAACAGCTTATCACTGTCATAGTCCTGAATAATCTCCCCCACGGCTCTGAGTGCCAGTGCATACGCATTCAGATGATACGGGCTCATGTAGTGTAGAGAGGTAGGCTGGGAAGGGTTGCCTGTGATAAACAGAGCAAAAAATACATTAATCAATAAAGTTTTTAAATATCAATGTAAACTGGAATGTGAGAATTTATGCTGTACCAGTAATGATTTAGAATTTTGGGTAATTCTAATTTAATAGTGCCATCTTTGTAACTTGTGTACCAATGATGATCTACACACAGTATTTGATCATTTGATGTCACTGCAGTTCACTTTCGAGTGGAACTCAACGCCGCATCATAGCGTTGAAGCCAGTGTCTGAAGCACGTGTCTACACACAGCAATTCCAGATTGGCTGATTGTGATAACGTAGCGATGTAACGTAGTATGGCACAGAAAAGTAAATACCATAAACAGATGCCTGAACAATGCGTTGTCTACTTCTTTGTCTTCAGAAGCCACATGTTTGAGCATGTTTGCTGTTTGTGTGTGCATTGTACTGTCTTTAGACCAGGAGTTAGATTCAAAATGTTAGGTCTAAGATTTAGGAGATGTGTGATACAGTGCCCACATTTTATAATGGGTGACTTGCATGGGTGCTTCAGACAAGGAACTCATGCTGTCTGTGTCTGACTCTAAAGAGTTGGATTCAAACAGACAGGTGGGTGCTTTGGCAGAGCAGTCCTCTCAATCTGTTGCATTCGAAGAACTGCTTGAGGTTGTGCCTCGGGCCATGGCCAAATTAAATCTAGATTGGTCTGATGAGGCGTTGAGGTTTTGGAGGAATCCGCACGAGTGCGAGTGCATAATCAGGCCACCTCAACATGCTCCACAGTGAACGGTATGTGCAAGCACGGGTAAGAGGCAATGTCGACGGTGTAAAATGCACTTGCAGGCTATCTCCCCACCTCATCAGCGCATCGTCGCCGAGGAAACCTGCCTTACCCACAAAGATTTGTAGGGCAACATCTGCCCTTGTGGGTAAGGCATACACACCAGCACATCAGGCTGGCGTGTATCTGCACACCATGGAGGTCTTGCAGGCCTACAGGGGTGATCTGCTTAAAGAGTTGGATTATGGTGAGGGATTAACCACAGGTTAATCCCATTGGTTACCCATTGGTCGTTAAGTGGCTGTTGTGGTCGTAAAGGAGTGGCATCAGTGGCTCAACCTCAAGGGGAAAAAAGAAAGAAACAAGGCTTTCCTTCTGGATGCCCCGATTTCACCTTCTGGCTTAATCAGAGACGCAGTCAACACCATTGTCGACAGGTACCAGGAGGCCAATAAACAATTGCCGGTATGCAGAGAACTGATCCCACGCTGAATCCAGGAGCCAGCTCCATCCCCCAGCCGCTCCAGGCCAGGGCCCAGTGGTAGGGGAGAAGAACAAAAGGACAGTGTGGTGGCCAGTGTTCCCCCCCATAAAAGACAAGGGGACAGAGAAGTGCTCACAGGCACAGTCATCCAGGGGGAGACAGGATCTTAGATGTTATCTCCTCTAGGGCGGCTAAGAAGAAGCCCTGACAACCATGGGCCCTGGACAGGACATTTCTCAGGTTTGCATTCAAGGGCGAAGCGTACCAATATCAAGTTCAGCGTAGCCTTATCCCCACTCACATTCATCATGTGCATGCTGCTCTGGCTCAATTGAGACTCCAGGGCATCTGTGTACTAAATTACATAGACGATTAGCGGATATTAGCCCAATCAAATAAATTGGTGGCATCGAGATGTTGTGCTCGCCCACATGAAGTTGGGGCTGAAATTGAACTCCAAGAAGAGTGTACTTTCTCCAGGTCAGAGAACCACTTTTCTGGGGGTGGTATGGGATTCAACCACGATGCAGGCACATCTGTCTCCTGCATGTGTAGAATCGATCCTAACTGCTATGAAAGATTTCAGGATAGTCCAGGAGCTTTGACTCTTACAGGTTCAGAGACTGTTAGAGGTCTCATGGCGGCAGCGGCCAACGTCATTTCACTAGGCTTAGTGCACACAAGACCATTCCAGTTCTGGCTCAAAAGCAAAGGTTTTCATGCTTTGAATCATCCCTCCAGGGTCGTAAGGATCACACGCCACAGGCTATGTGCCTGGTTCCTCAACAAGGGCCAGGCTCTTGGAGCATGTTGCCATCGCAAATCTTTAATGACGGACACCTCCCTCAATGGCTGGGCCAGTGGACTTTGGGGGGACCCTCATCTTTACTGCCACATAAATTGCCTTGAAATAAGGGCAGTATTTCTAGCATTGAAACACTTCCTCCCACACCTGAGGGGCTATCATGTGTTAGTCCACACAGACACATTGGTAGTCTCTTACATAAATCACCAGTTCGGGCTGCGGTTGCGTACCTTTTTCAGGCAGAGAACTGCTCTAGGGAGAGCAGGATCTGCAACTCCATCATGGCAACTCCACCATCAATTGCTGGAGTCCATATGGCAGAGGTATGGTGAAGTTGAAGTGAAACTGTTCGCCTCAGAGGAGATGACCCACTGTCTCCTCTGGTACGCCCTCACACCTCCAGCTCTTCTGGGGCTGGATGCCATGGTACAGACGTGGGCTGAGACTGTGTCTGTACGCCCTTCCTTCGACAGCTCTGGTCCCGGGGGTTCTCACAAGGGTTTGCCAGGACCAAGTCCACCTTCTCCTAGTGGCTCTGTTCTGGACAGCCAAAGTATGGTTCTTGGTCCTAATATCTCTACTAGAGGGCATTCCATGGGAGAGTCTCAAGTGCAGGGGACGATCTACCACCCCAAGCAGGAGAGCTGGAAATCCAGAAACTCCTGCTTAGACTTTGCTTCAGGTGATGTCAGAGATGTACTGCATCCTAGACCAGACTATATTCCAAAAGTTCATTATATAGCTGGTCAGCCAGTGGTCTTGCAGGCTTCCTTGCCTCTGGCTCATGAGATGCAAAAGCAAGAAAGTCTGCACCTGTTATATCCGGTCCATGCTCTGAGGATCTATGTTCACCCCTCATGCCAGTGGCGTAAATACTTTCAGCTTCTGGTCTGCTTTGGTGGCCACAATAGAGAGAATGCGTCACCAAGTAGTTTATCTTGCAAAGGTTCACTGACGCAATCTCCCTCTCCTACAAGGCATGCAATATGGCTTCTCCTCTAAGGGTTAGGGCCCACTCCACTAGGAGTGTTACAAAGCTCTTGCCAGGGGTGCATCCTTACAAGACGTCTGTGCTGCGCCAGGATGGTCCTCTCCGCACACATTCATCAGGTTTTATAGTCTGGATGCAGATTTAGCCCAAGGGTCTCAAGTCCTTATGGGTAGATCTGGATTCAGCCTGCGCTCAACAACTGTCTGTGCACATATACAGTCTTGTTGGGCAGGCACTATCCCACGGTGTGGCGGAATTGGTATTGAATTCCCATAGCGTCAACGCCATGATGCTGCATTGAGTCCCACTCGAAAGGGAACATCTCAGGTCACATATGTAACCAGGTTCCTTGAGTGAAGAACGAGACGCCTTGTCATGTTGCCACTCCCTGGTTATGACAATTAGAACCTGACAACGCACTGTTCAGGTATCTATTTATGGTTTCGGTAATAGTGTTTTTCTCATAGCGTCAACAACATGACACGGCGTCTCTTTCCCCTCTCAGGGAACTGGGTTACATGTGTAACCTGAGACGTTTCTTTTCCACCTTGTTATGCAGTGAAATTTCCCCTTTTAAAAATAATTATCTATCTTCCATTATCTTAAGAGTGTATTTTGACCACTTACAACTAAGGGTATTTAGCATTATGTGTACCATTAAAGGGTTAGTTCACCCAAAAATGAAAATTAAGTCATTAATTACTCACCCCCATGCTGTACCAACCCCGTAAGGCCTTCGTTCGTCTTCGGAACACAAATGAAGATATTTATGATTAAATCTGAGAGGTTCATGACTGCTACATAGGCTCCCTAAGGGATTGAATCCTGACGGCCCAGAGAGTCATTAAAGAAAATGTTTAAATATTCCATGTCACAACAGTGGCTCAACTATAAGTTTAAGTTTTGTGCGAAAAAACAAACAAAAATAACGACTTTATTCGACTATTCCTTTTCTTCCTTGTAGGCCTAAAACGAGACTTCAAGAGATTTCCACGACGCATGCGCGAGAATTGCGATCTCCGTCAACTACTTCAGTTAAGTTCCCGCGCGTGCGCGTCGTGGAAATCTCTTGAAGTCTCGTTTCAGGCCTACAAGGAAGAAAAGGAATAGTCGAATAAAGTCGTTATTTTGGTTGTTTTTTCGCACAAAAAGTATTCTCGTCGCTTGATAAACTTATAGTTGAGCCACTGTTGCGACATGGAATATTTAAACATTTTCTTTAATGACTCTCTGGGCCGTCAGGATTCAATCCCTTAGGGAGCCTATGTAGCAGTCATGAACCTCTCAGATTTAATCATAAATATCTTCATTTGTGTTCCGAAGACGAACGAAGGTCTTACGGGGTTGGTACAGCATGGGGGTGAGTAATTAATGACTTAATTTTCATTTTTGGGTGAACTAACCCTTTAAGTGAGCTCTTTTAAGCTGAATAGTTCAACATTATGGGTAAATAATCTGTGATTATTTTTGGTTTTACTGTAAATAATAATGTATGATTAAATTATATTTGCTAGCCATTCTAACACTGTAATATTCAACTCATAGGGTGAGTATATTCAAACATGTCTTGAAAAAGAATGATGACTGGTAATTGAATGTGACTTGTAATTAAAAATATTCAGGTAACAGACTTGTGGATATTGCTTTCAGTTTAACATCTGCTGTCCTAGAGTTTTACATAGGCAGAACAAGAGAAAATTGTGAGACATTCTCTACCGCCTCTTGTTTTTGATGTGTTTAATTTTAACTTTTAAATACTTGAGTATAATTAAATGTGGATCCTATCAGTGACTTTTAATTGAGACATTTTTGACACAGTATCTGTACAAATTCTGTGCACTTTTAACACAACTGTTAGATCTTTGGAAGGTTACAAATTTATATTTGGTCTAGGGTGGGAAAATAATGATCTCTTGAAAGTTCAGAAGTAATAAAGCTTTCATTTTTAGAAGTACGAATAAATAAATCAATATATACATAAAGATTAAATTTACATACACACAGATACAAATAAGCCATTATCATAACATGTACATGATGTTTTCTTTATTTGAAATGCAATTTTTCAGTAATGTAAGCTCACCGTTTGACGCAGTAAAATCAATCGCCACCGTGAAATTAATTTGAGTGCTGCAAGTGAACAGAGCAAAAACACTACAGTGAGCACATATGTATTATAACATAAAATATATGATGCTTATCATTGCATAATAAAGCTCCTCAGTGAAATCTCCAGTGAGCTGACTGTGTGAAACTATGTCTCAGCTCAATTTAATCTGTGGGCAGAAATGAAGGAAATTATTCCCTGAGAGCATCTCTTCGTTTATCTAATATTCTCTCTGCCGCTTCCTGGTTTTTCTGTCTGTTAAACAGAATGCATATACAGCGATATTCGCAAAGTGTCTGTAAGAATTTTCCACAGTAGTCTTTTTGCAGATCCTTCGAATTATTCTGCAGATATTTCCAGTGTTTGCTCAACTGTTTGAAGGCCAGGTCATGTGCCTGGGGTCTCTGTGTCTCTCAGAATAGAGCGGACTATTTATAGCTCAGTTTATTACAGCATCATAATGCAGTGCACTCCCTGTGAATGTGTGTGTGTGTGTGTTTGACGTGGAGAAAGGCGAGGGGAAGGAAGAGGGAATTATTAATGGATGGTGAGGCACAGCAATGTGTTTCCAGTCTCAGTAGATGAGCTTGAGTATGTTCGTACCATACTTCTGTATGCATGGAATACCCGGATGACGTCACATTTGCTAAATGTGAGATGCAGAATTCCACAATTTCTTGAACGACGTATCTATTAATTGAATAACTAGATGCCACTTTTCAAATTAAACATGGTTTTACGGTAATAAAATTCTGTTGATTTACTCATTGGAGTAAAAAGGACATGCATACTACTGTTTAAAACATTCATTTTTGCATAGTATTTTATATATACACAAAAAAAAATAAAATAAAGATATATATATATATATATAAACTGTATTTTACTGTAAAAATATATAATTAACAGTAAAATATGCATTATGGAAGTTTGTTTTCACCACAGAATAAAATCTCTCAAATGCTTATATATTTACATATCATATTTATACCTTTCATATGGTATAAAATGTATTTATTGATGTACTGCACACACACACACACACAAATACTCACCCTCCTTTAATGTAGTCCAGGAACGTGACCTCAACATCAATGAAGCAGGACAGCAGAGTGACCTGTCGACATGAAAGTTTGGTAACACTTCCTATGTAGAGTCCTAAAGGGCATCATCACACTTTCGATAAGCAATGCATACTTTAATCATAAATGTCATATCAATATTCATGCTCAGGGTGATGATGTAACTCTCTAGAGTCACAGCCTCAGAGCAGACCAATAATGAGCTACATCAACATTAATGAATATTTATATGCACAGCTTATGAAGGCATTGTGCATTGCTTATGAAGATATAATGTAGGACCTTCTATAAGAAGTCTTACCAATAAGGATGTTTGTTTGTTAGAACAAACAGGTATTGCTTTCTTTTGTTCTTCTTAAGTACTTTTTTTTCTTCGTTAATTAAACGGGAAGATCGAGTTAAAAATGCACTCACGGTTCCTGAGTTTAGATATTTCTTCTTCTTTTTCTTTTTCTTGGGGTTCAGCACCTACAGAAAGGCAGCAAAATCAGACACAGAAAGTTATTGAAATGTTGAATCTCAAAAATTGGTGACCCAAAATGTAAGATTTATGTAAATTTATTGCAAAATATTTTTTATCTCTGTAGCATATCCACACTTTTGCCACAATATGCGAATGTGAGATTTCATAGGGATAGTAATAAGTGAGCGCAGACACAGTTCTCAAGAGGGCAAAAGAGTTACTGTATATCAGTGCATTTAGGGCCAGATTTACTGAACAGGGCAAATTAGCGTGTGAGCGCAATACCAAAAAAGCTCCGATAGTGTAAAGTTCTGCACATGGTCTACTGACGACACACACATTTAAGAACACAAACGCTGTCGGATCATTTCTATAATGACCAACACAATCTACCAAGAGCAGCGCGAGTGTGGTTTAAAACATGCTTTTTTTGAGCGTTAAATAGTGGCGCAAACACCAGTACTTGACTAGCACAAACCTTAGTAAATCACCTTGCATGATTCATTTAATTATTCTCCTCCCATTAATTTTGCTGCTGAAAGGGAAACTCTAACAAATGCATATGCAATAAGATATAAATCCTCGACTTTTCAGCGCTAATTCTTCACTGCGTGTCTTTAGTAAATCCTGACAGCAGTTTTTTAACACCAAAAGAGTGTTTGTGCTGGTGCAGGCTGTTAGTAAATCTGGACCTTAATATCACATCAAATCAGTATATGTATATATTCAGGTAGCTAACGGAAACATTTAAACAGTTTAAAAAAAAACAAGGTTTGAATATTTTTTTTTATCGCTTCATTTTAATCAGATTTTCCAATGCTACATAGAAAATAAGTAGCCTCTACTTTTAGTTACTTCCTTAAGCCTCAACCACGCACTCATGAAGTAATGTAAATGTCTGCATTAAAGTCTTGGATAGTTCAAGAAGACATTTATGCTATTTTAGGCAGGCGGGTGTGAAAAATACATGGGGAAGATGAAAGTGGCTCACCTCCCACACAGTAAACTGAGAGTGGCCTTTGGAGAGCTCCCTGTAGCTGGTGCTGAACTCTCCAATGTAGTCATGACTGAAAACACACACAGTCTCCCTCAATATCTTGAGATGCGTCTTATTTCAGTGTTTATAGAATGGTTGTTTGTTTTCTTACCCTCCATCTCTGTCCCAGTCATACACCTCGATTTTTATTGCTCTGCAAACAAAGCAAAATAAAGTGTTATTTCTGTTTCATGCCGACTTAATACTTTTATTGAGCGAGGGTGCATTCAATTGATCAAAAGTGACAGTAAAGACTTTTACAGTTTTTTGAAAGGCTATAATACAGGTGTGCATTTATTTATTTTAGTTTTTCATCAAAATGTGCAAATTTGCTACTACAGTGTGAAGAAGTGACAGAAACTGTGTTTCTGAGTCCTCTCATTCCCACCAAGTTGATGCTCAGAAGTAAACCATCAGACCCACCTGTCATAATCACCGTTACACAGCGCTCTGACTGGGATCTTGAAGGCCTGCCATACAGGGTCCAGTGTGTTTTTCACCACCTCCGTCTTATGACAGATGGTGAATCTGACAAACAAACACGTCAAAGAGGAGGAAGCACAACATTGGGGATGAGAAACAGTCAGTGTGAAAAGGGCTCTTAAACGGGTCATATCACACATGCATCATTTACTGCGAGTCAAAAAGTGTCATAGAAGACCGAGACCAGGTTCAAAGACAAGATATTAAATGGGGCATCGAACATAACCACTATATTAGACTTAAATAATCGAATGTAGTATTGAAATACATCTGATATAAGCAGGGCTTAATCTGTTCTGGAACAAGCTGGATCTGGAACCTCTGAAATCCGATCCCCCATCTCACACACCACTTAACTAACCACTGCATCTAAACTAACACAAAACTCAAGAGAATCTGTGTCTAGTGCAATATATTTCTATGTTAATTCTGAGAGTTTACTCCCAAGTCAACCGGTTTCATTCAGTACTTTGAAAAGACATATCAAAATAGTTGGATGGAAACCCGACTGTTCAGTTACTTTACCTTTCACTGGTCCTGTGACATGCCGGATCTGTTACCCCCCGCCCCCCCGTTGTTCCGGGACATCAGAATTTACTAATTAAGCACTGGATGTAAGTGCTGATATAAATAAACACATTCGATTGTCTGTATTTTATGAACTGTGTCTAATGGGAAAATGAGGAGAACAATGAAAAACTTACGTTCCATCTCCATTGCTACGGTAAAAGACCAGGAAAGGGTCTGACTTTCCAAAGAAATCTTTCTTGTCCAGTTTGTTGCCACAAAACTGCATCAGTACTGACTCCTGATCAACAAAAAACACATTAGCAACTAATGGTGGCATACAGCTGATATGTACTGAGAATATTGAGCAACTTTTCAAAAAGCAAAAACCACACAGAAGCACAAACTGCATGATTCTGTTCAGTGAATATTTGCAAAGAGAAGAGACAAAAAAAGAGATAAGAAAAGAAGACAACTGACCAGACAAGAAGAAACAAGACAAGTTGAAAAAGGAAAACAAGAAAAAAAGAGAATATGACAAATGAAAAAAGAGGAGAAAAGAGTTGAGAAGAAATGAGGACGAGAAGAGATAAGAAACAAGACAAGAAGCAATGAGATGAAATAAGAAGAGATGAGACAATAAAGAAAAAAAGAAAAGACTCAAAATAGGCAAGACAAGATCAGGACAAACGGCACAGGCAGAGACACATAGATCACGGAAAAATGAGAAAAGAAAAGAAGACAAAAAGGCTTGATGAGAATAAATGAGACAATGCAAGACATGAAGAGAAGAGAATGAATGAGACAAGTAGAAACGAGACAAATGAGACAAGAAATAAGGCAAGAGACAAAACGACAAATGACAAAAAAGACACAGAGATAAAACGAGACAGGAAGACATGAGAAATTGAGAAAAGAAGAAACAATATGAGAGGAAACCAAACAAATGAGACAAGAAGAGAAAAGAGAAGATATGAGATGAAAAGGGACAAGAAAGAGACGAGATGAGACTATTGGAGAGAAGAGAAAAAGACGAGATGAGACGAAAAAAAAGTCAGATGACGTACCCTACAATTTCCAAGTTCTTCAGCTTTCACAACAATACTTCCACAGTTCTTCCCAGGAATGCCTCTAAAGTCAGAAGGAAAAATGACAACATTGATCTTGACACAACTGACCAATCCAAGCACACAACTGACCAATCCAAGCACACAACTGACCAATCCAAGCACACAACTGACCAATCCAAGCCCACAACTGACCAATCCAAGCACACAACTGACCAATCCAAGCACACAACTGACCAATCCAAGCACACAACTGACCAATCCAAGCACACAACTGACCAATCCAAGCACACAACTGACCAATCCAAGCCCACAACTGACCAATCCAAGCACACAACCGACCAATCCAAGCACACAACTGACCAATCCAAGCACACAACTGACCAATCCAAGCCCACAACTGACCAATCCAAGCCCACAACTGACCAATCCAAGCAGACAACTGACCAATCCAAGCACACAACTGACCAATCCAAGCACACAACTGACCAATCCAAGCCCACAACTGACCAATCCAAGCACACAACTGACCAATCCAAGCACACAACTGACCAATCCAAGCCCACAACCGACCAATCCAAGCACACAACTGACCAATCCAAGCCCACAACTGACCAATCCAAGCCCACAACTGACCAATCCAAGCACACAACTGACCAATCCAAGCACACAACTGACCAGTCCAAGCACAGAACTGACCAATCCAACCACACAACTGACCAATCCAAGCACACAACTGACCAATCCAACCACACGACTGACCAATCCAAGCCCACAACTGACCAATCCAAGCCCCCACAACTGACCAATCCAAGCCCACAACTGAACAATCCAACCACACAACTGACCAATCCAAGCACACAACTGACCAATCCAAGCACACAACTGACCAATCCAAGCCCACAACTGACCAATCCAAGCCCACAACTGACCAATCCAATTCCACAACTGACCAATCCAAGCCCACAACTGACCAATCCAAGCCACCACAACTGACCAATCCAAGCCAACAACTGACCAATCCAACCACACAACTGACCAATCCAAGCACACAACTGACCAATACAAGCACAGAACTGACCAATCCAAGAACACAACTGACCAATCCAAGCACACAACTGACCAATCCAAGCACACAACTGACCAATCCAAGCACAGGACTGACCAATCCAAGCACAGAACTGACCAATCCAAGCCCACAACTGACCAATCCAAGCACAGAACTGACCAATCCAAGCCCACAACTGACCAATCCAAGCCCACAACTGACCAATCCAACCACACGACTGACCAATCCAAGCACACAACTGACCAATACAAGCACAGAACTGACCAATCCAAGAACACAACTGACCAATCTAAGCACACAACTGACCAATCCAAGCACACAACTGACCAATCCAAGCACAGAACTGACCAATCCAAGCACACAACTGACCAATCCAAGCACAGAACTGACCAATCCAAGCACACAACTGACCAATCCAAGCACACAACTGACCAATCCAAGCACACAACTGACCAATCCAAGCACAGAACTGACCAATCCAAGAACACAACTGACCAATCCAAGCACACAACTGACCAATCCAAGCCCACAACTGACCAATCCAAGCACACAACTGACCAATACAAGCACACAACTGACCAATCCAAGCACACAACTGACCAATCCAAGCCCACAACTGACCAATCCAAGCACACAACTGAGCAATACAAGCACAGAACTGACCAATCCAACACAACCGACCAATCCAAGCACACAACCGACCAATCCAAGCACACAACTGACCAATCCAAGCCCACAACTGACCAATCCAAGCACACACCTGACCAATCCAAGCACACAACTGACCAATCCAAGCCCACAACTGACCAATCCAAGCCCACAACTGACCAATCCAAGCACACAACTGACCAATCCAAGAACAACTGACCAATCCAAGCACACAACTGACCAATCCAAGCACAGAACTGACCAATCCATGCACAGAACTGACAAAATCCAAGCACAAAACTGACCAATCCAAGCCCACAACTGACCAATCCAAGCCCACAACTGACCAATCCAAGCCCACAACTGACCAATCCAAGCACAGAACTGACCAATCCAAGCACACAACTGACCAATCCAAGCACACAACTGACCAATCCAAGCACACAACTGACCAATCCAAGCACACAACTGACCAATCCAAGCCCACAACTGACCAATCCAAGAACACAACTGACCAATCCAAGCACACAACTGACCAATCCAAGCACACAACTGACCAATCGAAGCCCACAACTGACCAATCCAAGCCCACAACTGACCAATCCAAGCACACAACTGACCAATCCAAGCACACAACTGACCAATCCAAGCCCACAACTGACCAATCCAAGCCCACAACTGACCAATCCAAGCACACAACTGACCAATCCAAGCCCACAACTGACCAATCCAAGCACACAACTGACCAATCCAAGCCCACAACTGACCAATCCAAGCACACAACTGACCAATCCAAGCACAGAACTGACCAATCGAAGCCCACAACTGACCAATCCAAGCCCACAACTGACCAATCCAAGCACACAACTGACCAATCCAAGCACACAACTGACCAATCCAAGCCCACAACTGACCAATCCAAGCACACAACTGACCAATCCAAGCACACAACTGACCAATTCTGACCAAGGTTTCAAATCCTACAAAGGGACGTCCTTGACACTCAACCTTACAGCTTAATCCAGGAGGACTGATCCCAAAACACAAAACCTTGCTTTGGATGTTAGTGTGTAATAAATGAGTAATTAGTGAATACTGTATGCTGACTGTGTTGAACGAATGAGGATGTACAACCCATGCTGTGTGAATGAGGGTGTACTCACACTAGGCACGGTTGCCATGAACCGGGCCCGAGTACGATTGTCCCCCCTCCCCACTCCCCCGCTGGCCTGCACTCACATAGGGTTTCAGCATCCGTGCCGGAGCACGCTTACGTCATTATGGTGCGACGGTTTGGGGATAAACAAGAAGAGCGGAGCTGTCTGAACACAATGGAGTCCATCGCTCTGTTTTCTTTGTGGATAATTTTGTGTCGCTTAAAGTCACAATTACCTTTTCTTTTCTTTTTTGTATTCAGTGGCGGAAACGGGCTTCCATTACAAATGACATAGGCAAGCTACTAAACGTCCACGGTGGTCCACAGCCCTCTCACAGCCTGTTGTTAAACAGATGTGTCGCCTTAGTGGCGCGAAAATTTTCACGTAATCGTGCTGCTCGTATGAGGAGGTTTGCAAGGTACCAGCTGAAGTGCAGAACCATGACGTCACGCGTCCTGTTCCGTGCTCCAGCACGGTTAGCGCTCACACTGCATGTGAACCGCGCCCGAGTCCAACTGAACCGTGCTCTGGCCCACCTCTTCCAAGCGGGCCAGGGCCGGCTAATCGAGCCGCGCCCGGGCACGGTTCGGAGCACTCACACCAGTCAAACGAACCGCGCTTTGGTGGTCAAACGCACTCGGGCACGGTTCAAACTGGCTAGTGTGAGAACACCCTGAGTGAACGTTAATAAGAGCTCGAAGCCAGTCTACGGTTATGAACGCATGTATCTCTGCTTCATAAATAAATGAGTGTTTGTAGAAGCAGACAGGCAAATGCACGAGTGTTTTCTGTGCTCTTATATAAGACTACACTCAAGAAGCCCAAGCCGGAATTGAATTGAATGGACCCTACACTTCAACGTCCTGCACAAGTGCCTGACAAAGATGAACGATGAAAGATTTTGAAGATAATTTGATGAGAGAACAAACTTCTCCCTTACTTATGCGTTGGCAGCGTTGCCTTGAGTGCTTGTTTCAATTCCACTAAGTAGTTCTGGGTTCTGTTACAGAGGTTAGAGAAGCAGATCCACGCTAACTGAAGACATGTCTTTAATCTGCTCTGAATCTACAGATGTCCTCTGAGGCACTCTCCTAAATTAACCTGAGATGTGCAGCCGGTATCAGGAATTACTTACAATGATATTGAAAGAGAAAGAGAGAGACAGAAAGCTACCCGTGTATAGCGCTGTATTAGCCACAAGCTAATCAGATTTAGAACCAGTTCAAACTACAATCAGGCAACTTTTTTAGTGAACCTGATCGCTCATGTATGGCTTCGAGACATTTCCTTTCAGAAGAGACGTACAGCAAATAATACATCATCAATAATTATATCATGTAAGTTACGCCCACCGTGTGGCAAAGAGACTGAGCGGCAGCATTTCAGCGTGAAACGGGAAAGAGCTTTGAGATTGACTGTATAAATAGACTTGAAAAGAAATCTGAGGTGTATTTTTACAGAAAAGTGGAGTCACATGGATTACTTTAATTATGTCTTTACTGCCTTTCTGGGGCTTGAAAGTGGTAGTTGCGTAGAAAT
The DNA here is from genome assembly GCA_030578255.1 of Tiaroga cobitis. Taxonomy (NCBI): domain Eukaryota; kingdom Metazoa; phylum Chordata; class Actinopteri; order Cypriniformes; family Leuciscidae; genus Tiaroga; species Tiaroga cobitis. The sequence continues at coordinate 23,892,891 of CM060615.1, forward strand.
CTCTCAGATTTCATTAAAAAGATCTTCATTTGTGTTCCGAAGATGGACGAATGAATGTCATTTCTGGGTGAACTAACCCTTTAACATGGATGACCAAGAATGAAATGAATTCAGAGTTTCATGAGTAATTCAGTGTAGCTTATGACTGTAAACACTTTTAAATGCATTTACAACTCCACTATAACTATATATATAGTGCAAGCAGCTCTGCTTATAATATAATACTCTCAGATCAACATCATCTTATATTACCGCCAGATGTGTCGCCAAACAGCACACACACACACACACACATTATATACGGGGAAAAATAAACATACTTCATGGCAATTTGCATACGGACAAATGGACTTGGACTTGAACATCAAGATTTTAATGTTAATGTAATTTTTTATACATATATTTGTACATGGGAAAGTATATTTTAGATGTGAGTTTTGCCTTCACAAGTTCATTTGAAAAAGCATTACGCTGTGGAAAACACTGCGTCGTCTCTCAATTAATCTGAGTCCATGAAAAAAAGGTATTTTGTATGTCATTTGAAATGTGCTGTTTAGATTTTGATATTTATTCAGCTATTTTGACACAATCAGTTCCAGTCAAATAAGCAAAGCTTATTCAACGCTCATTTATGCTGAAAATCTCTCTTTTGTGGAGGCGTCACACCGCAGGACTGATTGAATGAACACAGAAGTAAATCCACATACGCGTTACAAGTTTAATAATAAACCGAGCGATTCCAAGAGGATCCTCGCACCATTCCTGCTCTTATTAACAGGGGAAACTCTCTCTTCTCGAAGCATACAAGCTGGAATCCTGATTAAAAACATTTTAAAGGATCCCCAAGAACATTCAGTAGTAAATTCAGCAAATTTGTGATTGAAAAGCAACTGGATGTGCAATGTTTTTAGGTTAATATGTAAATTCAGAGCGAGACATTTTTGAAAACAGATTCAGATTAGATTTTTTTTTTTTTTTTTGCAGTTTAGCCAGGAGACATAATATAAATGCAGAAACAATTCATATGAAAATGAGGACGGTAAAATAAACTGAGATAGCAGTGTTAGGTGAGAACTGAAATCATATTTGAACATGTTGTGTTTCAGAGAAGTGTGAAGCTCGAATGCAGGACTTACATGAGTGGCCTTTCCATACGACTTCCCTGAGATCCCACCATCTCTCCCAGAGTACAGTACATCTGGCCCAGGAAGTCCTGCAGACACACACACACACGGTAGGAATGGGAGCTAAATGATCATTTCATGATTTTTGGCCGTTTGAGTCCAAGGTGCCTGATATCTCAGTACACAAACCAACATGAAATCAAAATGGACCCTTATCTATCATGACAAATAAGCTATTATATGAATTCTTACTATTGCTTTATAATATCATAAGCATTAGTTACGTTAGCGGAAAAGAAAAGCTGTTTCAGGGGCAGAATTTTGATGATTTTTTATATATATATATATAATACGCACAAATTAATCATTCACAATAAGATCAGGAATGTGTATTAAAAAGCTCCACTCAGAAATATGTGACAGAAATATGAAAGTCAAACTGGTTGTGAACTTGTTATGCCTGTAAGCTGGTATTTGACCAACATTCTCTCTATACAGATTTACCATGCGAACATTTTAAAATTAATATTTCATATTCAATGTATTCAATCCTAAATAGACCGAATTAAATAAAGTCGTCACTTTTTGCTTGCATATTTTAGTTAACAACATAAGTGTGTGTAATGACTGTAAAAATTTAAAGTCCTGGCCTGGGACACGAGTACATAAGCAAGGCATTTTAAAATGATTAAAAGTAAATGAAAAAATGTAAAGAACAAAAATACGGAGACAGTTTTAATTTGACTAATGTGGGGACATAAAGAAAAGGAATAAATATGTCACACCTGGGAGATAAAAGTGCCTAAAAAACAAGTATATGGATGAAAATATGATCTTCTTTTAGATTAGCTCACGACAGGCTGCGTGTGGGCAAATGTTGCGGCAGGAAGATGGTTTTGCAAGATGGAAAGGCAGACGTTCTCCTGAGAGCTGATTTGAATGTCTGTGCCCAGCATATCTGAACATCAATCCCACAGGTGCACTCTGGGATATAGTGTGACCCGTGGTTCTGACCCCAGAAAATGCTTGAATAAATCACGATAAAACCCCCATGATGAGGGTCAAACAAGCTGTCTATACTATAGGACCACACACATAAACACACGTAACACAAGAACAAAATATAACAAGTTTTTAAATTCAACCAACGCACAAACAGCCACACAAACAAACTACAAGCAAACACTTACATGTTTGGACAGGTTTTCACTCTTTGAGTCAAGGTCATACCTAGAAAAAAAGGAAAACTCGGTAAATAACACTGAATGAAACACTTGGAGAAATTAAATGTGTCATTTCTGTGGCACCCAACAGATGGAATAAGTCCTAAAATCCAGAGATGAGTTAGCATCTTTGCACTTCCCGTACCTTCATCCCAAAGGCAAAGGTTTTTTTTAATGGATTTTTGGTTAAATGTCTTAATAAGGTCTGTGTTTAACACAATTTCAAAATATTTCCATATTTAGCATATCTTTCTGCTTTCATTACACGTCATCAGCCGAACAGGTAAACTCCTCTACTCACTTGTCTGCTTTATACCCTTCCGTTGTATTATACTCATGCAAACTATTCTAACTCACATTTTCCAACTCGCAGTTTATAAAAAGGATTAAACGAGTTGTCGGAAGCTTAATGATGGTGATGTTGAAGTCATGCGACCCTGGTGTAGTTTAGCCAGATTGAGGACACACAACAGGAACGGGCGCGATTGACAATGGAATGCGAGGAAACTGAAGTTGATGAGTTGATTTATTGATTTATGAGTTGATATCGCGTTTTATTTTTGCTCTCGTTCATAGAGATTTTTAGATGGATACCGAAGCATTTTTAGGTCAAGTAGAATCTGCGACCTCTGACCCAGTTTGTTTGCTGGCTTCCATGCCTACAATATGGTGTTTTCCGCCAGCTGGCAACCTGTGGTGGGGAAATACTACGGCAACTTGCGGTATCGCACAGACCAAAACAAAAACAGACATTCCGACACCGAACGCACATTTCAAAAGTAAAATAAATGGCTGTAGAAGTGTTTTTCAGAGAAACGAGTATGCGAAATCAGAAGGTTTCCTAAATATCTGCAAACATATTATGGTATTTTTATGCTTTACTACGGTCAAAAACTTACATTCAGCACCTTTAACTTCTGGCAGTTGTATGTATGACCAAAACGGCTAGTTTTCCGGAAATATAAATACAATTTTTAAATAACCAAACACTGTGTTGTCAAAGTTGATATGGTGCCTTTATAAATGATCATATACTTGCAGGTGTGTGTTTTTTCTGTCATTAGAACGGTTGGATCTGAGGAAGTAAGTGCATTGCATTACGCTTTCATGAACTTACAGATTATAAAGTTTACTGTATGGGCGCTCCATTTTTTCTGTCATTTGGCCAAAATCTCATGTTATTAAATATGAAGTGCTACGCAAGATGGCACTGGCTGTGACTCAAAGACAAAAGCTAGACTAAGACACGCTTCTCCGCTCCTCAAATACATAAAACATTAGCGTTTATACAATGTTTCTTGAGCAAAGAAAATGCTGTACTTATTAAAAGAACCAGTCGTTTATTTACCCTTACATTGCAAACAAGCAGAGACGGTGCAACTCCAAACTGCACTTCTTTCACGATAGAGACGGGGCGGAGATGAGGTTTGATTGACAGATTGAGGATCCAATGGAGTTACGAGATTTAGTCACAAGCTCTTTTTAATATGTTTCATTCATTAAATACTTGCAAAACCGTCAGACTGATGTAGAGGGTGACCAATAGTAATGATTTATGGAAAAAAATGCCTATGCATTAATCCGGCCCTGTCTGCAATAAACCAAAGCCAATGGTAAAATCCTATTGAATGTTTTGTTGAGGGAACCAGGCCGCTGCTAACTTGTGAGTTGACCTACAAAAATGCGTCATCCCTGCAGCACTATATTGCAAAAATAACTAGATTATTTTTTTCGGAAGAAAACTCATCCATAGAAATGTCATTACCTCAAATAATATGGGTGATTCCAACACACACCGGCAATTCTTTGTCGAATTGGTGGAAAAATCTCATTGGTATTCATTCCAAAAACTGCACACTTTACCTTTAAGTCATGTTTTTTACTGGTTGTTTTCTGTATGACACCGCCTCTGTTTTCTCGTGACATTCTGAATGAACACGAGCCTGTTGTTCACCGGCAGCTTAAATGAAGCCTCGGTGGGGAGCAAGCCTACATGTTTGAGGAAAAATCTGTCATGTTGGGATACATGTTATTTTCCTCTCAGCGTGAATCTACACTCTTGGCTGTCTCTCTCTTTGTCTGTCTGTCTTATTCTTCCTCCCGCTGTGCTAAATGAGCAGCGTCAGCACATGTGCGGATATTTCCAGCCACGCAGGAGAGACCACTGAGATAGAGACATGCTTTTACCTGACCAAACATTCATGTTTAAATCTCCTGTCTCCTGTCATGTCGGTGTACTACATGTTTTACTTTAGCTGTGCTGTGATGTTGTATGTGTGCTAACTTTATGTCAAGAATCTACCACACACACATACTCAACACAGTCTGCAGGAGTTTAGTTTTTGGCTTGTGCTGGCTATTGCTATGGATATTATCAATGCCAAGTACACTGAATGATTTGTCACCAACAAGTGTATTAAACAAGGGCGTAGTGGACAATGGACAGCTCGCGCAAAACTTGGAGCCCGCTGCTTAACACAATCACGGTACTGTGATTCGCGCGCCACGAGTGCACAATAAACTGGATTTCAGTCAAATTGCGCTGATAATTGGCAATTAAATAAAATAAAATAATTGGCAACCTCTAAGTTAATATTGACTGTGCCGATGAACACCGCATCATGTAAAAAGACATTTTTCTTTCTAGCGCTGACAGAAAACATACATGAGAAACACCATGAGACAGGAGAGTGTCCCATAGTAGACTACTGAATACTGAACGGACCATTCACGTGGATTTGGATAAAACAGTTATTCGCTTTGATGCCGTGCCTGGTGGACGTCATTTAGCCCTTTACTGTGGCGTAGAGGACAGGCACGCAGGGCCTAAATACATTATTATTAGACTACTTTTATTATTAAATTAATATTACATTTCATTTGCCCCACAATAATTGTATATGGCATCACCGCATAACCGACACTCTGCAAGATCAATTAGATTAGCATGATCTTCATTTCAAAAACAACTTGTTTAACACGAAATACTTCTCTTCTATTTTTTTCACTATCACAAGAGAAATATAATACAAATAAATTAGATTAATCTCTCATCGTCTCTAAGAGTATATGCACCGTTAATGCAGTGTTAGATACCATAAGCTTGGCCAGTTTTTACTTTAACTTTCTGTAGTGAATGATTGCCTGGGGTTTGAGATTTCTTTGCCAGCATAACTCTAGCGCAGAGTTTGCACATTGCTTGTGTGATATCCACTGGCTCGCCTTCACGGTTTAAAATGGAAATATTTTCAATATTGTGACATGGCATTTCCCTTTCGAGGAAACTCGCACTGCGTCATAGCATTGACACTTTGGAAACCCCTCTGTGTGATTGTGTCTGAAGCATGTATGTGAAATCAGTCCAATGGCGAAACTGGACGTCACGGGCATGTGGACAACTGGAATGCCTCAGCAAGCGCTCTGTTGAAAACTGTCAGTCTTATTTAGGTGTTGTCTGTCCCGATATTGTAACAGAATCACTAGACAAGTTATTATGGCCCTGCCCTCGCTTTATTATGGGTGGGGATACACGCAATTTGTGTGTTGTAAATTGAGCCTAGCACTTCTATCCCCGGTTCAACAGGGTTCTATTCACAGTGGTAGACCCTGGAAATGATGGCTGTCTTCCTGGCGTTGAAGCATTTCCTTCCAGACCTAAGGAGCCATCATGTGCTTCTCTGGTTCTCTGGCTTCTCTGAACACATCGGTGGTGTCTTATATAAATCATCAGAAAGTTCTGCGGTCGCGTCCACTGTTCAAACTGGCACATCAGATCCTCCTGTGGATCAGGGAAAGCAACATTCCAGGGTACCAACATTTGAGGGCAAGCATCCTGTCGAGGTTGAGGCCAGGGGAATGGAGACTTCACCCCGAGGTGATGGAGCTCATATGGAGGGTGTTCAGTGAGGCAGAAGTGGACTTGTTTGCGTCTCAGGATACGACACACTGTACACTCTGGTTCTCCCTCATGGTTGGATGCCATGGTACAGACATGGCCGAGGCTACGTCTGTACGCTTTTCCCCTGATTGCTCTACTCCCGGGAGTTCTGGAGAGAGTCCGCCGGGATGGGATAAGTCTACTACTAGTAGCGCCGTTCTGGCCGGCCCGAGTATGGTTCTCGGACCTTGTGTTCCTCCTCAAAGGCTCTCCGCTAGAGATTCTGATCAGGAGGGACCTTATGTCTGAAAATTTTGGATTCTGGAGGAAATTGTACACATTGAAGTGGAGGGTTTTCATTCGACAGTGGGACCCAGTTAACCACCTGGTTGGTATAGTGCTGGAGTTTTTTCTTCCAAGGTTATCCACTTCCACACTAAAGGTGTACGTGGCAGCCATAGCTGCCTACCACGTCCCTTTGGGTGGTGTATCCCTGGGGAGAAACCTGTTGATGCCACGTTTCCTCCATTGTGCCTTGAGGCTGAGGTCTGCAAGCCGCACTACAGGACCGGCCTGGGACCTGGCCATTGTGCTAGAAGGTCTACACAGGGCTCCCTTTGAGCCTATTGAGACTGTTCCAGAAAAGTTTCTGACTCTAAAAACAGTGTTCCTTCTAGCCATCACGTCTTGTACAAGAGTAGGAGACCTCCAGACCCTGTTGGTATCCCCTACGGGCCTTGAGTTTGCACTGGGGATGGTTTAGGCATTCTTATACCCTAGACTGGGCTATGTCCATAATGTCCAATGTGCCACAGCCTATAATCTTTCAAGCCTTTTTCCCTCCTCGTTTCAGAGATCAGGACCAGGAGAAGCTGTGTCCAGTGAGAGAACTGGATGCATACGTCCACAGAGGAAAACTGATCAACTGTGTGTTTGCTTTGGATCGCCTAAGAAAGGACTTCCAGCATCCAAGCAGTCATTAAGCAAGCGGATAGTCGAGGCCATCTCTCTTGCCTATGAGCTCTCTGGTCAGCCTTCACCTTTGGCTGTCAGAGCTCCCTCAACTATATAGTTGTGCGTGCGTGTGTGTGTGTGTGTGTGTGTGTGTGTGTGTGTAGTTGGTCAGTCATGTAATCATCCCCCTGTCCTGATATTATCATATTCAGGAAGTGACATTTTAATGGATGTGTCACATCCATCAGTGTTTGAGTGTGTGTACACCTGACAGTTTTACACCTGGTCCTTCTTCTGAGATCTGGGGCTCTATATATGTGTTTATATATACACACAAACGTCACTGTTGTTCTATTCAGCCTGTAAATCATGTATTATGTGCATCATGCGTCTCTGGATGATTTGTAAAGGTAATGTACTGTACGTATGGAACGGCTGTTTTAATTCTGTGTGGATGCTCTAATGGAGGATCTGCGGAGTGTTTTGACCACGTGCATGTGTGTGTGAGGGAGGTGAATAATGCATAAATGTAATTTCTGGGATACTGCTGTATAAAATGTGCTTCACTGAGCGGAAGCAAGCCAAAACCCTGCAGGCAGTGTGTGTGTGTGTGTGTGTGTGTGTGTGTGTGTGTGTGTGTGTGTGTGTGTGATCATACAAAACTGCATTAAAAAGGTCTCCTATGTTACTTATGAAACCACAACGGTTTTTAAATGTCTCTGGATGTCTAATTGTTTACAATGAACATGGAGATCATTAAATATGCAAATCTGTGTGCTCATGGTTTCAAATATTGACACACGAGTCAATTACGCGTTACTCAGTTTTTTAAATCTGCATGGATTCATAAAAACAATAAAAACACTATGGTATTTTACACCCCTTCTATCATGGACAGATGTGCAATTTCTGAATTAAAATACATTTTTGCTGTCATGTGCCCATAAAACAGGAAATTACATAAAAGACTCCTGTAGTCCCTCATGACTGTGTCAGTGTACCAGATTTTTTATTTTTTGTAATGAGAATCACAACAAATTTAAAATAATAATTAAGTTTATATTCACATATCAAGATGTAAGGAACAAAATTATTACATTTAAGTTGGAGGTTACACCATTTGACATTTAGAGACATAATTTTTTTTTAAACGTATATTTTCAAAAAAATCTATAAATATCTGGGCTGTATATAAGAGACCCGGGTTTGAATCCACTGTGAGACACCAATGTGTCCCTGAGCAAGACACTTAACCCCTAGTTGCTCCAGAGGCGTGCGACCTCTGACATATATAGCAATTGTAAGTCGCTTTGGATAAAAGCGTCAGCTAAATGAATAAATGTAAATGTAAATGTAAATATAAATATAGCCCAGCGATAACAAAAAAATCTCATTTTAATGAATTTGGAACATTGTTCTTAAACTAGAAATGTATTCTCTTTATCGTTTTGGGCAATGAACATTAATCATGTCAAAAATGCATAATTTACCCACACATATAATCTCAAACACATTTGCATGCTGATTTTACTCACAGGTCAAAGCGTAAATTTTGTCTCTCTTCGAAGAAGTAATCTAGGATGAACTTGTGCACAAAGTCTGGATTCAGCGTGTTATCGATGACTTCTGTCCTGCCAAACTAAAGAACAGCAAACAGCATCACGTCACCAGCATGAATAAAACGTCATGCATGTTAAAAAATACAGGTCTGAAAATACAATACCTCTCTCCACTCCCTGTTCGCCACCGTCTGAGTGTACAGCACGCAAACTACACAGAAACAGAGTTAAAAGAAAAGATATACGGTATGAAAATTGCCATGATGCATTAAAATTAAACCTTGTTAGAGAGAAGAGTGAAAATAGCAGCCCTGGTTTGTTTGTTTTGGTTTGTTAATTCAGCAAATGAAGAAATCAAATATGCACAAAAGGCAACAAAAGATGCGTGGAGCTCTTGACACATTATTGGCTCATTTGTCTTGCATGCAATAGAGCGGTGTCATTAACACACACACACACACACAGAGAGAGAGAGATGTTTCAATGTTTTATGGGAACTTTCCATTGACATAATGATTTTTATACTGTACAAACTGTATATTATATCACATAACCCTAAATCTACCCATCGCAGAAAACTTTCTGCATTTTTGCATTTTCAAAAAACTTAATTTCATATGATTTATAGACTGTTTTCCTGTCCTTTTTATTTGGTCCCCATAACATAGGGAATACCAAATACACACACACACACACACACACACACACACATCCGTCTCCCAGGAGAGATACGAGTACAGGTTGTCATAAAGTTACACTCTATAAACTCTACAAGGCTCTAGGGTCCAAACCCGATATAAAGGTGGAGATTATGCACGCTCGGCAGACGATGATGGTCTTTTTTTAATTAGGCATATTTTTAGACACAGTCTGACGGCAGGTATTGGCTCGTGTTTAGAGGAAGGCTCCCGGGCAGACAAACAGATGCTCAGAAACAGAATTATTTCAGCCGCCTGCCGTTGCTTGCGATATGAGTTGGCGAGACTTGTGAGCACGCGTGTGTGTGTGTGTGTGTGTGTGTGTGTGTGTGTGTGTGTGTGTGTGAAAGAGAGAGAGAAATCTGCCTCAGCAGTTTAAATGCATTCAGGAACTCTTCTAACTTTCATTCTGTCAGCTGGGTGTTTATACACATATGGCGACCTGGACTGTTTCCAAAAATACACACACATGCACTGATATTTACATATAGGACTATAGATGAGAGCACTGTCATAGATCTATTCTTTGTTGTCATAGAAACCTCCTTTGCATTAGAAGTTGGGAACATCCAGCCTCTGGGTCATTTCTGGCCCCAAGACCATTCAAGCAGGGCTGTACGATATCAGGACAAACTGACACAGCAATATTTCGTTTTTCTGCAATATATATTGCTATATATATTCTAACTTGAATGTTTAGAAAGATTGGGGTGATTTTGTAGGAGAGTGCATAGAAAATAATAAACACATTATAAGCACAGATAAATACAATAGAACAAACTAAGATGAAATAAACAGTGATTTATGTTTTTCAGATTCAGGTACAGAACTCGAATAATCAAATGTAAAATAACACTGCATAGTCTTCACTGTATAAATGAAATATAATGAATCTTTGTTAAAGCTACAAAAGTGATGTTCTCCATGTATGTTGTTGTTTGATTAACACTAATGACTCAGAAAGGTGTTGCTGTCACTTTAAGACCGAATGCACGAAACCATATAATGATACACATAATACAATGAGAATTTTCTTTCGCAAATGTTTCCGTTCACGTAAGCCGTAAGCGACTGTGTTTAGGACACTCACCGAGACGGGCATTATGACATCCTTTTGTGAGAATGTGTCCGCACAAATAGACACGGAAGAAAATGTCATTCTGTGAATTACATTTGTGAGTGAACTTGTGAGTAAACTTTCGCTCTATGTTGGTTAAACTTTGCACTTAATCAGAGAATCACGTGCACTACAAACCATGGTGCCCGTCTGTACGGATCGACTAGGATCCAGCAATGTGATCATGGATGCACACATCGCGATTGTCGGTACACGATCCGTTCCACCTGCACGATCCGTTCCACCTGCACGATCCGTTCTACGCATGCGTAGTAGACGCAGGAGAAAACGCACATGCGCAAATGATAATTCTGTTTTGCGACGCTGATTTTGATTTACGACGCTGCACGATCTGTTCCACGCATGCGCATATTTTGTGTGTGTGTGTGAGAGAGAGAGTGTGAGACTGAGTGTGTGTGTGAGAGAGAGAGTGTGTGTGTATGTGTGTGTGTGTGTGAGAGAGAGAGAGAGTGTGTGTGTGTGAGAGCGAGAGAGTGTGTGTGTGTGTGTGTGAGAGAGAGAGAGAGAGAGAGAGAGAGAGAGAGAGAGAGAGAGAGAGAGAGAGAGAGAGAGAGAGAGAGAGAGTGTGTGTGTGTGTGTGAGTTTTTACTCCTAAATAAAGATACTCAGTGTACTTCACTACTGTCCCACCGCTGGTCTCATGTCACTTCTGTGTGCACACATGCTTCTTTCAAGTAATTTCCATTGTCAGTTTGAAATACTCTATAACGTTTCCCCAAACTTGTTTGTAGTTCTTTCTTCATGTAAGTGCAGATAGTCTAGGCAGAAATGCATATTATGTCCCTTATTGTCTTCTGTAAACAAAATTGAAGGGATTATTTTCCTCATTTAGATTGTATAGATATATATTAGCTTATATAGACGACCCATACTAATACAAAATTACTTTAACTTAAAAGTTAACTAATATTAACAGCTTTTAATTAAAAAACCGACACAACCCGTCTTTGACAATCCTACCTCAGACCAAAACACGGCAAGTTAAGAAAATTAAGCCTAATACCATACAGCAAATGAGAGTATGGAGGAAACAGATCATGCATGTTCATGTAACAACTCACAACTCCTTTATAATTTTGGATTGGCAACCACGTAAACACATCGTAATGCATAGCGTAAGCTACATTTAAAAGCATAAAAACAGACCCGCTGTGAAATGTTAAACACAATACAACTAACGTTACACAAATATGCCGCAAGTTGTGCCGCCTGGCCGTCAAGTGTTTCATCGCATGCGTGGTACCGATAGTGTAGGAATACCGTGACGTTTTCTACTATGTAATTACGCGCATGCGTGAAACGGTTCGTGCAGGTGGAACGGATCGTGTACCGACACCGATATCGTTTCTAATACAATGTATCGTGCAGCACTACATTCAAGCATTTCACAAAATATGCAAGTACTAATATCTTGATTTGACATGTGGGATAATCTGTATGTGTAACTGTTCGATAATGTTGTCGTGATGGTAGGGAAGCCATGCAATGTTTTTTTGTTTTGTTTTTTTCAGTTATATTGCTACTTGCTTTTACTTGATCAAAAAAAGAAACCATGACTGTAGTCTAAAGCATTCATGAATAGCAGACATTGAAGTTTAAGTATGGGGCACTATGTAAAATCTTGCCTAGGGCACCAATAGAGCCTGGGCCGGTCCTGAAATTAATCTCGCAGCTCTACACTATACATTATATATCTCATTAACAGAAACACAGTCTGCTTTCAGGCTAGACATCATCATTAGACAGAGTTTATATTAAATCCGGTTAAACATGGGCAATTTCAGATAAACGCGGTTTTATCCACATCAAATTTTCTGTTATCACATCTATTAAACTAACAGTTTCTGTTCAGGTTTTGGGCCGAAATCTCGGATCATCCTGGTTATTTACCTGAAGTGGTTTGCTCTGATGATCAGTGAGAGGACGTGCGCTGATGCAAACCTGATTTCAAGTGCAAAATGTTACAGTTTATGTGAAGTTTAGGCTTAAACCCAGGTTTGGGTGCTTCTACATCAGTGTTATTCACCTGTCTGAGTTTGGGGATAAGTTATAGGGTTAGGTTTAGGGGTTGGGATTTTTGACAGGAATGTTGTTCCGGGATCAACAAAATATGTGGACCCATGAACGTGTCTAACTCGACAAAATCAGGACGTGCCGCAATGATAGAGAAGCGTGTCCATTGGCTGCAACCTGCATTTATTATGGCCAATCACAAAAGTCGATATTGCGCAACCAAGCGTAGAATACTCCGCTGCATTTTTATTATATACTGAACTCGGATCGCTTTCGTAGGCTATTGAGTGAATCAAATATAGAAATCCCTTTCATTTTCCTAAAAAAAATCTAACCAACTTGAACTGGAACACCATCCCCTCTCAAAATTATAATGAGTTTTTCAAGCAACATGGATGAATGGTTTATTTTCTGTTGGGGGTAAGAACAGGGCCTTCATCATCATCATCATCCTGATGAGCAGAAGAACTGTAGGAGAGCCGTCTTACATGTGCTGAGTCTGAGCTGTGCTGACGTGATGGGGCCAGTCACGCAGCGTACAACTCCTCCCAACACACACCGGCCAAAAGACACTGGAATCCGGGACTCCAGGCGGCTAAATATAGCCTCATCGCTTACTGCCAGTGTGTGTGTGTGTGTGTGTGGCCATCCACGGCGCTTGATGTCATATTGCAGGCAGGATAATTTGTGTGTTTAGGGGAAGGGCCATTTCTTGTTGCATTGATGTCTTAATTCAAGCTTACTTGTGTCATATGCTTTTCATAATAATAAGTCCAATTTGCATTAGGATTTCAAATAAGGTCTCTTTAATATCCCAAGGTGTTTCTTCTGCACAGCAGTGATTGGTTTGCATGTACATAATAACATTTCAATTAATATCCATATTTAAGCCTTTATTCTAAAAATGAGGTTAACATGTTTCACATGTTCCTATAGCACAACATGACGCTAGCAAAACCAAGATCAAGGGTTTGATTCCCAAGCAACACACACACTCACAAACGTAGTTTACTGCGCTTTAAGTCTTTTTGGATAACAGCTCACCCTTTTCACTTGTAATCTTAACACCCTTTACTATCACCCTTGTAAAAGAAAATCCCTAAATGTCAGAAATGTTTTAACACAATCACTCAAATGTAAGTGACCATTAGCATTAGCATTAGCATTGCATTTAGGTAAATCTCTATCATATGGAGACTTGAAAATGGACTGAATGAAGGTGTAAATAAGCTAAAAAATATCCAGATACTATCAGGCGTATAAACTACCATGTCAACCTCACTTGCGCATACAGCACACTTTTTTTTTTTTTTTGCACTGGACCTGCCCGTTGTTTTACACATTAGAAAAACGAATGGGAGAAGCAACAATGCACTACTGGAGACTTTTATCGACAACAATATTGTTGATGAATGCTTTTGTGAGGGGGATGAAAAATGAAAATTCTGATTTGAAAAATGATCATCTACTCGCCCTCAAGTTGTTTCAAACCTGTAAGAATTTATTTCGTATGAACACAAAACATGATATTTTGAAGAATATGGGTAGCCTAACCATACAGTTGATGGCCCACAATAAAGTGCCGAAGTGATGACGTCACTTTGTAGGACAACTCGGAAGCTAGCGGCGCATGGGTTCCCTCGATCGAAAAGCTATGCATTTTCCCCATAGAGTTTTGGAAAATCGCAAAAAATAAGATCTGTGTTTAACAAAGAGTTGTGACCCTTACACGTTTTGTCTATCAAGATAATCTTTACAAGTTAATCCCAAATTTATACATTTTGAAGCCTATATAAAATTTAAAAAAAAACACAAGCAGACACAATAAAGTTTAAAAAAACACAAGCAGGTTATAATTGTGTGTTCTATGTCATAGATCAAAACGTGAAAATATTTAGAGGCTTTGTTCACCACAGACCTTATTTCAGGCGATATTTCCCGTTCAAAAATCCCATAGACTTTAGAGCGAGGGAACCGGGAGTGCTAAAATGCTAACTCACTTCCCGTTTTGGCCTTCAGAGTGACGTCGTAACTTCGGCACTCTATTCTTACAGGTTTGGAACAGCATGAGGGTGAGAAAATGATGACAGCATTTTCATTTTTTGGGTGAACTATCTCTTGAAGAGATACCTGAAATTAAAGCGCATACGGTACAAATACATTTTTGCATAACTTCTAAGGAGAGTTAGTGCAGACCATGGCCAAAGCCAACACTTTCTAGTGTGCATGCATGTGTTGGCCATCTGTGTTGGTGCACTGGTTTGACCAATGGGGACTCACATTTTCCCATCATTATGCCACGACCCAATTTTTTTTTACCATTATACCAGCATGCAACTTTTTCCATGCTAACACACGAAGTCACATAATTTATTGGTACTTTTTGGTAATTTCATGACTTACAAATTGACAACGTTTTTTTTCCACTTTTTTCCTTTTTTCCACTCCTTACTTCACATAAGTCTGACAGAAAGAGTCAATAGCTTTCATGCATGTCTTTCAAAATAAAAGTCTCGATTCAGGAAAAAAAAACACGTTGTTGTTGTTTCTTTGACCCCACCAGAGAAACACTGCCCTAAACGCTAATGGTGTGTTCACACCGAACGCGAATAGAGTGTCAAATACGCGTCTATCGCGAATAGTTAGACGCTTGAACATTCGCTCGAGTTCAAATTTTTCAACTTGCGCGGAAGATATTCGCGGCAAACGCGTCGCCCAATTCGCGTCATTCGCAACGCCTGGCGCGAATGATGCGTCTATTCGCGTCTTTGCATTGACTTTGTATGTAATCCACTCGCGCAAATAATTAAATTTGCATTCGGTGTGAACACACCATAAGAGTTTGCGTCAAGAGTGAAATATACTTTGAGCTTAATGTTCCAATCTAAAAAATTCGGGAACACTTGAAGGGGTGTGCATAAGACTGACATGACACCTTCATAATCATGACAGGACACATGTCATGAATATGAAGGAGGTTTTATGCATGTTTATGACAACTGTCATTAAGTGTCATTCGCTCAATTATGACATTTATGCAAATATGACATTGTTTGAGATGTCCTTGTTATGACAACTTGACATAACCAATAC
Organism: Tiaroga cobitis; assembly: GCA_030578255.1. Lineage (NCBI taxonomy): Eukaryota > Metazoa > Chordata > Actinopteri > Cypriniformes > Leuciscidae > Tiaroga > Tiaroga cobitis. The sequence continues at coordinate 23,908,570 of CM060615.1, forward strand.
CAATAAACCAATGTGTCCTGTCATGATTATGAAGGTGTCATGTCAGTCTTATGCACACCCCTTCAAGTAAAGTGTTACCAAAAATTCCCCTGAACTTCTGTCACCTCCAATCCAGGCTTATTGGGAAAACGTGCATGTGGCAAAATTATATCATGTTGCTTCTTGCATGTTTTGTGACGCTTCCAAAGCAAAATGTCCAGTGAGTGACACAGCCTTGTTCGGTTTTATCCAAAACAGATGAATGTTTTGGAAATGAAATGTCTGGTGAGTGGTGCTAAACGTTTTTGTGTTTTCTAAAAGTTTCTCGTGTTTGAAAAAAGCACCTAAACTAAACTCTATCAACCAATAGTGTTAACAAAGCAAACATGAAGTAAAAACACATTTGCTGAAGCAACCATGCCGTTTAAGCTTTCTTCTACAAGCGCCCAAGCTTTATAGCTTCTATCGGTCATGAGCGGCTGCACAATAGAAGTGCATGAAGATGAAGATATATCACTAAAGTCTAAATGCAGAACTCACGGTACAAGAAACACAGGAAAAACAACCACAAAGCGTTTACGAGACAAGACAAAGAACTGAACAGAAAAGGGAGTGTAAATACACAGGAGATAGCGAGGTAATTAATGAGACAACATGTGAATGGGATAAATAATCAGACACACTGGGAAAACTGGCATTGAACTAAAACACAATGAAATATAACCCTGATACTATCAAAATCTGCTAAGGGGGAATTAAATGTAACAAATCATGTAAAAATACAACATCTTTTATAGCGCATTTCACACACGCTTGGGATTTTAGTTTCGCTTTCGCTGGCAGCACAAAAATCAAACAGCCTAAATGTCTCGACACTGTCAATACAACATTTGCTCTTCAGGCCTTTTATAACAAGTATCAGTTGCTTGAAACATCAGGAGAAAACATGAAGATATTAGAAAAGAGAATAACTGTCTTGCCTGTTCGTGTCCCACATCCCTCTCAAAGGCTATAGGCTATATGACACATCTTACTGGGAAATATAATACGAATGTTTTTAAATGTAACTTTGTTATATTATTCAGGTTACCAAAATGTACTGATATTTTTTTCAATGTTTTACAGGCTGTAGTGTGGTGTTTCACTGACGGAAGTGCTAAAATAAACACAAGCGTCTGTTACAAAATGGAGGTTTAAAGGGGTGTTTCAGGATATCGGGCCTCATTTCCAAGTTAGCCTTAGTGTTATTTATCAGTGGAGACAGTTTTCAAAAATGTTCATCCAGTCGTCCCAGTTGCATAGTTCGCCGGTGCTAGGCTAGCACGAGTCAACGGTAACTGCTAGCCTGCCATTAAAAACAGTTCCCTTTCGAGAGGTCTCTCCTATTGCGTAAGTAGCTTACGCTATGGGAGAACTCCTTTTCTCGAGAATATTGAAGTCTTTATGTAAAACGCATTGCAGCTGCACAGCAGACAGCAATGAGCGAGGCAGCTCGGTCATTGGCTGTGCTGCGGCAACTTGCTCGAACCAATGGCGGGGCGACTCTGAATGCGCGACCAATGAGCGCGCTTCGCGCCCGCGCGCGTCAGAGCCCGCCAGAGCCCGCCAAGATGGGCGTGGCCAAGGGCTATATATTGGGCGCCCCGTCATGAGAGTTCTTTAGATTTAATCTCCTTCAGCGAACACCTTCTTCGCTGGATCCTCCGGATTATTGAAAGCCTTCGCCGCCGTAGAAAAGCACACCAGCGGGATTGCTACGAGGACGCCGGCGCCTTCAGCCGCCTTCAAACATCATCCTACTGAGCCATCCGGCGCGCTAGACACACAAGTATCTTTTCAACTGGTCGCCCGGCGACGTTGTAAAAGAGCAAATTTCAAAGAGGCGTTGTTTCAAATGCCTTCCTGCGTGTCGTGCAGAGACCTTCTCCCGGACGGGGATCGGCACATCATCTGCGCTCGCTGCTTGGGCCGGGACCATGCAGAAGCCGCCTTACCAAGGGCGGATGCCCTGAGTGTGACGACCTGGGTCTCTCCACACTACGAGCTCGCCTCGCCGCCTTCGCCGTGAGCGAGCCCAGCGCCACCCCTCTGTTTGAGCCGCGTATTAAAAAGCGCCGCTCACAGAGGCTTCCTGAACCCGAGCTCAGTGATGTGACGCCGAGCCAGTCTCCGCGTGCTTCACCGCCGCTCTTGACTTCCCCACCGCCGGTTCAGTTCACCCAGCCGGACCCACACCCCTCCAGCGGAGCGGCGGGCCTTGTGACTTTCGGCGCGTCCGAGGACGATGGGGAAGTAGATGACAGCTTATCCATCGACGCTGCATCTGACGACTGGCCGGGCTCCTTCGACCCCGCCCCGTCGATGCTAGCGAGCACGAGTGGGGGCTCCACTATGGATGCGGATATTGTTCGCATCCTCTCCAAGGCCGTGAAGGACCTCGGGCTTGACTGGTCTTCTCCCGAGGAACCAACCCCAAGCCGGCTGGACGAATGGTTTCTGCAGGGGCGCCAGCAGGCCCCTCGGCAAAGGCCTTCTCCCTTCTTCCCGGAAGTTCATGACGAACTCACGAAGTCATGGAAAGCCCCTCACTCTGCACGTTTGAAGCCTTCTTTTTATTCGTCGCTCTCCTCTGTGGACGGCGCGAAGGAAAGAGGCTACGAGGGAACGCCGCCCCTCGAGGAGGCCGTGGCCAATCATCTCTGCCCGCCCTCCACCACCGGATGGAAAGCCAAGGCTTCCCACCCCTCGAAGCCCTGCCGCACTACTTCTGCTCTCACCGGTCGCGCCTACGCCGCCGCCGGCCAAGCTGCATCAGCGCTTCACTCGATGGCGGTACTTCAAGTATTCCAAGCCAAACTTCTCCGTTCCCTGGACGAGTCTGGCTCAGGACCCGAAGCCTTCAAGGACTTACGCAGCGCAACTGACATAGCCCTGCGAGCCACAAAGGCCACCGCCCAGTCTATCGGCCGTGTCATGGCTAATTTGACTGTTCTTGAGCGACATCTGTGGCTGACTCTAACTGAGATGAAGGACGCGGATAAGGCCCCGTTTCTCGATGCGCCGATATCCACCAGCGGGCTGTTTGGACCAGCAGTTAAAGCTTTCGCCGAACGCTTCACTGAGGCCCAAAATGCTTCACAAGCTATGCGTCATTTTCTGCCCAAGCGCTCCAGCTCATCACAGAGCAGGCAGAGACCGCCTCAGCCGCAGCGGGCTAGAACCGCCCCCACCGACTCTCAGCCCGCACCTCAGACTGACGCTCGACGCCGCTCGCGCTCTCACAACCGCAAGCCGCCTCCTGAGCGACGGGGTCCTCGGCCCAAGATAGCGCTGAACCCTGAGCCTCGAAAGCCTTCCTAGCCACAGGAGAGAGAGTGCGTGTCTCGCAAAAGCCGGACCACTCTCTCTGCAAAATCCCGAACATTACCCAGTCCCCTCACAGGCGGCTGGAAATGTCTATACAGCAGTCAATGGGCCAGTCACAGAGCTCGCCTACCTGCAAACAAACGCCGTTTTTACGGCGACACACAGAAAACACAAAAAGAGCCTTTTTCTGCCTGTGTCACTAAGGGTTCACATGCCCACAAAGTGTGCATCCCCAGATACTGTCAAAACAGTGCCAAACTCATTCCCAGCTCAGGCTGGACGCCCCATAAATGTAGATCACGTGCCTACGGCCATGTATGCACCACTACACACAAGCACTGTTCACACAGTTACAAATTCATCCCCAGTAAAAGCGGGAAACATTATAAAAGTGACGCGTGTGCCTACCACTGTTTATGCACCCCCACTTATAAACACTGTCCCTGCAGTGTCAAATCTTACCCCAGCTCAGGCTGCGAGTGTCACAGACACAGCGCGCGCTGTTACAGTCACACACGCGCCCATACACTCAGCTGCTCAGCGCGCGCCCGCGCCTCTGAGAGCTGCGAGCTCAGGCGATTCGCTGGCCGGGTCCCTGCGTTACAGCGGCCCGCCCCTAGCCTGTATTCAGCCCATATCTGTGTATGCAGCGGCATGGGAAAACATTCCAGATATGCCGAAATAGGTGTTGAATATAATAAAACACGGATACTCGCTCCAGTTCGCTCGCAGACCACCACGTTTTACGACTGTGGTCGAGACGAAAGTGAGAAAAGAGTGTTCACATGTTCTGCGCACCGAGGTGCGCAAACTAATAGAAAAAGGCGCTGTGGAAACGGTTCTCCCCTCTTTGAGCGAGGCAGGTTTTTACAGCCGCTATTTTCTCGTCCCGAAAAAGGATGGCGGTCTCCGCCCCATCCTGGATCTCAGACACCTGAACAAAGCACTAATGACTCGCTCATTCAGAATGTTAACTACCAAACATATCCTCGCGCAAGTACGCCCAGGAGATTGGTTTCTCTCAGTGGATCTGAAAGACGCTTACTTTCACATTCCAATAGCGCCTCATCACAGACCTTTTCTGAGATTCGCTTTCGAAGGACAGTCATACCAGTACACGGTACTTCCGTTCGGCCTGTCCCTGGCTCCCCGTACATTCACGAAATGTATGGATGCAGCACTTTCCCCCCTGAGGCAGCGGGGAGTGCGAATACTGAATTATCTCGACGATTGGCTGGTCCTAGCACAATCAGAGAGTAAGTTAACAACACACAGATCTTGGATTATCAGCCATCTAGAATGCCTGGGTCTAAGAATCAATTTTGCAAAGAGCATGCTATCCCCCAGCCAGAGGATTTCTTTCCTGGGAATAGTTTTAGACTCGATGCGAATGACAGCGCGCCTCTCATCGGAGCGCACACTCACCATCCGGCGCCTTGCAACATCATTCAGAGCGGGCAAGCGTCCAAGCGCGCCCCCGTCAAGCGGTTTCAGAGGATGCTCGGTCTAATGGCCTCAGCATCGGCCGTACTCCAGCTAGGATTGTTGCATATGCGCCCTCTCCAACGCTGGCTCAAGAGCCGCGTCCCTACTCACGCGTGGCGTTCGGGCCATTTTTTAATCAGAGCAAACCACGGCTGTGTAAAAGCACTGACGTGCTGGAAAACCGCCGACTGGTACCAGTCGGGCGTGAGTCTGGGTGTGAACACAAGGAGAAAAATGATCATGACAGATGCCTCCAAAATAGGATGGGGGGCCCTTTACGAGGGCAGGCCTGTCTCCGGCTTTTGGTCAAACCCGGAAAAGCGCCTACACATAAACTGTCTGGAGATGAAAGCGGTCGCTTTGGCTCTCAGAGCCCTGCTTCCACATCTAAAGAACGAACACGTCCTGGTCCGAACGGACAACATGACGGTGGTGTCGTACATAAATCGCCAGGGTGGACTCAGGTCGAGCTCCTTGCATACAATGGCCAGGAGACTCATTTTATGGTCCCAGCACAACTTGCGCTCGCTGAGAGCAGCGCATGTGCCAGGCGTTCTGAACCAGGGGGCAGACATGCTATCCAGAGACAAAATTCTCCCAGGAGAATGGGCTCTCAACCCTCTGACGATTCAGTGGTTATGGAAAATCTTTGGCAAAGCGGAGGTCGACCTCTTCGCTTCCAAGGAGAACGCGCGCTGCCCTCTCTTCTTCACGAAAAGCACGGATGCGCTTGCCCGAAGCTGGCCAAACCGCCCCTTATATGCTTTTCCCCCGATCGCGATGTTACCACAGGTCATCAGTCGGGTCAGAGAGGAGAAAGACGCAGTGCTTCTAATAGCCCCACTCTGGAAGAACCAAACTTGGTTTCCAGAATTAATGCAGATGCAATCGGCACCACGGCCGATCCCACTGAGGCCAGACCTCCTCAGTCAGGCCAGCGGGATGATATTTCACCCCCGCCCCGATCTGTGGGCCCTTCATGCATGGCCCCTCAACGGGTTCCCGGGAACCTCACGGGCGGAGCACTAAAAACCCTCGCTGAGGCACGGGCGCCCTCCACGAGACGCTTGTATGCCCAGAAATGGAAGGTGTTCAGTGATTGGTGTAACACCAAGGGCCTGAACCCTGAAACATGCGAGATTACGAACGTACTCGTTTTTCTTCAAGAGCTTCTGGAGGCGGGTCGCACCCCCTCCACGCTCAAAGTATATGTGGCGGCCATCACAGCGTCACAAGACCCTGTAATGGAACGTCCATTGGGAAGAAACGACCTAATTATTCGTTTCCTAAGGGGCGCTAGGAGGATGAACCCTTCACGCCCCCCCTCAGTGCCGATCTGGGACCTGGCTACTGTCCTAGACGCTCTTAAAGGGGCCCCGTTCGAACCACTCCGAACCGTGCACCTTAAGCAGCTCTCGCTCAAAACTGCGCTCTTGCTGGCACTCGCCTCGGTCAAGAGAGTGGGTGACCTGCACGCGCTCTCGATGAGCGCTGCCTGCCTAGAATTCGGACCTAACGACTGCAGAGTTGTCCTTAGGCCAAAACATGGGTATGTTCCTAAAGTGCTCACCACTCCCTTCAGAGCACAGGTTATCTCCCTAACCGCGTTATCGTCCCCAGCAGACGAACACGACGCTAATCTACTCTGCCCTGTCAGGGCTCTCAGAGTATATTTGGAGCGTTCTGCCCCATTTAGACAGACAGAACAACTGTTTGTATGCTTCAGCGGCCGTACGAAAGGTTCCGCCGTCTCAAAGCAGAGAATCTCTCACTGGATAGTTGAGGCTATAGCGCTGGCTTATGAAGCCAAAGGACTCCAATAACCCTGGGGAGTCAAAGCTCACTCCACTCGGAGTATGGCTTCTTCCTGGGCATGGTCGAGCGGGATACCGATCGAGGATATTTGTGCGGCGGCAGGCTGGGCCTCACCGTCCACATTTATCAGGTTTTACAACCTACAGGTACCGACGTTGCATTCCAACGTACTGTCAGCATGATACTAGTAGAACCATGAGTTCGTATCTAGATTATGTATGTGCTTGTGTCACTCTGAGCGCCTTCTAGCCGCTCTGCATTTTTCCACATATAAAGCTCGCCTCTGCCGGCTAGTTGGATGATAACTTTGCTTTTCAGCTCAGGCACCTGCCTCTGGCTGTCATAGGGCGAAGTTCAGCACGCACGGCGTTTTGCATGGTGTTCCCATAGCGTAAGCTACTTACGCAATAGGAGAGACCTCTCGAAAGGGAACGACTCGGTTACTAACGTAACCTCGGTTCCCTGAGAGGAGGGAACGAGTATTGCGTAAGCTGCCGTGCTGGTGCTTGGTTAGTTCGCTTCAGTCGTTTTAACCTAAAGAACTCTCATGACGGGGTGCCCAATATATAGCCCTTGGCCACGCCCATCTTGGCGGCCTCTGACGCGCGCGGGCGCGAAGCGCGCTCATTGGTCGTGCATTCAGAGTCGCCCCGCCATTGGTTCGAGCAAGTTGCCGCAGCACAGCCAATGACCGAGCTGCCTCGCTCATTGCTGTCTGCTGTGCAGCTGCAATGCGTTTTACATAAAGACTTCAATATTCTTGAGAAAAGGAGTTTTCCCATAGCTTAAGCTACTTACGCAATACTCGTTCCCTCCTCTCAGGGAACCAAGGTTACGTTAGTAACCGAGTCGTTTTACCCTCTCCACAGTTCACCAAACGCAAATAAATTATAACCCCAGACTTTCGATGTAAATGTCTGTTAAGAGAATAATGTTAAAAATCAAACTACTCTTGCATCTCAATGATCGCAATACATTTACAGGAACTAGTTTCTCAGCAGCGGCGGAATTTTACTTTGCTCCGGTTAGTAGTACTGCGCCGAAAAGTAAGCACAGAACCGAAGCGCACTACAGTCAGGACTACCTGCACTACCTCTCTCTACCCCTCTCTACCTCTCTATCTCACTACCTCTCTCTCTCTCTCTCTCTCTCTCTCTCACTACCTCTCTCTACCTCTCACTACCTCTCTCGGTTGCCTAGGTAACTACATATCACTCCGCCGCTGCTGTATACTGAGCTAATAAATACAGGGAACAAAGTATAACTATTGCAATGCAATGAAAGGGTAGTTTGATTTCTAACATTATTCTCTTAACAGACATTTACATCGATAGTCTGGCGTTATAACTGATTTGCGTTTGGTGTACTGTGGAGTGGGTAAAACTGTTTTTAATGGCAGGCTAGCAGTTACCGTTGACTCGTGCTAGCCTAGCACAGGCGAACTATGCAACTGAAACGACTGGATAAAAATTTTTGAAAACTGTCTCCACTGATAAATAACACTAAGGCTAACTTGGAAATGAGGCCCGATGTCCAAAATCCTGAAACACCCCTTTAGGTTTAAATAAAATAAAATGAATGGCCTCATATAGAATAAAACAAATAAAATGTTTCGTATTTTTCACAATGCTTAACCCAAAACACAAGATCAGGCATGCGCTTCTGTCCATAAGCTCATGCAGTTGTGCGCTCCAGACAGAGAACACTCCAGTTGCTGGGAACACTTTAGTAGGCTAAGAAGAAGCACATGTATTTATAGCGAGGTTGGGTTCCTTCGACTGTCCATTAAAAACGGCTAGGCTATATAAGATAATTGTAAAAAAAAGAAAGAAAAAAAAAAGAAAAGAGTATTGTATTTCGCCAGATTTTATTTCTGTAAACATATTGAAGCGCGAGTGAGAACCGTTTCGAGGGGGATGCCAGGTGTGCGGAAAAAACAACAACAACAAAAAAAACAAATATTAGAATCACAAAATTGAAAGTCGAAAACCAACCCACCGAACAAATATTCAAATATTTGGGTCCAGCCCTGGTAATGGTAATGCATCTTGGCTGACCACTTGTGATCGGTTCACTGAAAACGCATCTTCAGAAACAGGCTTTCTCTGATCGCTCGCTCTATTTCTGGGAAATTGAATATAATTTGCAGGCGTCAGGGAGCCGTCATCAATATGCAGGAGACTCCCAGACCTTTTGGGAGAGGTGGATGTCTGCATACTCAACGCATATGTATTTTGTACGTTCTCGTCTCTGACAGCATGTTGAAAAATCTCGTAATCTCATAATTACTAATGTGTATTGAGCATGTTATTTTTTGACAGACATCGATGTTGTGATATTCAAATGATGTAGTTTTGAAAACAGATGGATGGATCATAAGGTAATAATTGTTTATTTCTTAGCCAGCAAGTATTTAGTGAAGTGATGGATGCAGGCCCTCGCCAGAACATATAGAATGGGAGGGGGGGGGGGGGGGGGGGGGGGGCATTTCATTTTCATGGGGGGGCACACTTTTTTATGATCTACAAAACAGACAGTCACAAAAACAATAACATCCCCTATTTAGTCCAATATAACTGAAATAGACCAAATTCTATAATTAAACAACACCAAAACACAGGGTGAACCAACACCATGAAGATGTGCGCTTGTATGCAGGATTTGGCATGGCAGAAAACTCGCAAAGAGCGCTCATTTTATTATCATTAAAAAGCGGTTATACAACTTCATCGCGATCACACAATGTTCCATTAGGCTATCAGTAAAGCTGATACACAATAATGTCTTATTTACATAGCCTGCTTACTGTAACGAGAGGATTTGCGCGCGTATAGATCTAATCCACTCACCGCCCAAAACACTGGAGTTTCGCCAATATTCTTTTATTACGGAGAAAACTGATCCTACACCAGCATTTATGGACAACTTTTCCCTCTAAAAGCAATCAAGAAGCTTGTTTTCGCCACGAAAAAAAAAGATAATTGCGACTTTTAATCTCACAATTCTCACATGGATTTCTCACAATTCCGAGTTTATCTCACAATTCTGACTTTATGACACGCAAATGCGACTGTATATCACGCAACTCTGACTTTATAACTTGCCATTTTGATTTTATATCACGCAATTCTGAGAAAGATTTCCTTTATTTTATATATGTGGAAACGTACTCGGTTACTAACGTAACCTCGGTTCTCTCTAGAGAGGGAACGAGTACTGCGTAATAGCTTACGCTAGGGGAAAAACTCTTTTCCGCGAGATATTGAAGCCAAAAATTATCCTTAATTTTTTATTAATGTAAAACGCTTTGCAGCAGCAAGCAAACATAGGCGAAACAGCTCGCGCGCCTATTGGTTGCTCTGCAGCAAATGCAGCAGCCTATCGAGAGAGACTCTGCGTGACGTAATGACCAATGGGGGCAATTCGCGCCCATATCGTCACGTCCCGCCAGAAGGGGCGTGGTCTCAGCCTATAAATATGCTCGTTAGGCTGATACAAGCTGGTTTTTATCACTGAAGCGAACCAGAGCGTATTCCAAGCACGGCAAGATACGCAGTACTCGTTCCCTCTCTAGAGAGAACCGAGGTTGCGTTAGTAACCGAGTACGTTCTCTTACAAGAGTATCTCTCGTACTGCGTAATAGCTTACGCTAGGGGAACACAATGCAACACGCCGTGCGTACAGGGATCCAACACCAAAGTCCCGGGGGCCGAAGCCCAGGGCTCATGTAGTGCATAATCACCATAAACTCACATAGAGTGGAGGAAGAGAGGCTGGAAGCGTCATTCCCTATAAAAAAGCACCCAGCGGGGCTATTATATGACAATAAAACGCGCAGCCAGGGTGAAAGCTTTCAGCCTGATCTGGGTGGCCATACATGTGTCAACACTCATGGGGCTGCAGTAAACTCAGCATCTGGGCCGCACAGCGGGGCAGATAGCACTGAATTTTAGACCGCCAAAAGCTTAGCTTGTAAGGCGGGTACCTCCAGGTTATAGTATTTTATAAATGTAGACGGCGAGGCCCAGCCCGCGGCCGTACAGATATCTTGCAGGGAAACCCCGCTTGACCATGCCCACGAAGAGGCCACGCCTCTCGTGGAGTGCGCCCTGACACCCAAGGGGCACTGTAAGCCCTTCGCAGAGTAAGCGAGCGCAATGGCATCCACTATCCATCTGGATAGGCTCTGTTTTGAGGTGGCGAGTCCCTTGGAACGCCCGCCAAACAAAACAAAAAGCTGCTCCGTCTGTCTGTAAACAGACGAGCGTGACACATAAGCTCTCAATGCCCTGATGGGGCAAAGGAGACTCGCATCCTCCTCCTCACTGAGAACCGGAAGGGCGGACAGGGAAATTACCTGGGCCCTGAACGGTGTATTGAGGGATTTCGGGACATACCCGTGCTTTGGTTTGAGAATGACCTTCGAGTCATTAGGCCCAAACTCCATACACAACACGCTTACTGAAAGCGCCTGTAAGTCCCCTATGCGCTTCACTGAAGCGAGAGCCATGAGAAACACTGTTTTGAACGACAGGTGTTTCATGTCCACCAGCTGGATTGGCTCGAACGGGGCGCCTTTCATGGCCTCCAGGACCGTGGAAAGGTCCCACGTCGGGACTGAAGGGGGCCTGGGAGGGTTCAGCCTCTGAGCTCCCATAAGGAAATGCACGACTAAGTCGTTTTTCCCCAGCGACTGGCCAGACACCGGTTTTGCAAACGTTGCTATGGCCGCCACATATACTTTGAGCGTGGATGGGGTCCTGCCCTTATCCAGTAGCTCTTGAAGGAAGAAAAGCACTTCCGAAACCCCGCATTCCACAGGTGAAAAGCTCTGGGCTTGACACCATGCAGAGAAAACAGACCATTTCGAGGAGTAGAGCCGCCTGGTAGACGGAGCTCTAGCCTGCGCGATCGTGTTTAAGACTCCTTCTGGGAGGCTAGCGGGTACCCGTTGATGGCCCATGCGTGCAGGGACCACAACTCCGGGCGAGGGTGCCAAATCGAGCCCTCCGCCTGAGAGAGGAGGTCTCTCCTCAATGGTACAGGCCATGGGGCAGTGCTGGTCAGCTGCATCAGGGCAGGGAACCACGTCTGGTTTGTCCAGAGCGGAGCTACGAGCAGCACTGGGCATCCGTTCTCCCTGATTCGTTCCAACACCTGAGGCAGGAGCGAGACAGGAGGAAAAGCATATAGGGGGCAGCGGGGCCAAACATGAGCCAGCGCGTCCTTGCTTTTCGAGAAAAACTCCGGGCAATGAGCGTTTTCGTGGGACGCGAATAGGTCCACCTGTGCTCTGCCGAACGTTTTCCACAGCAGCTGGACCGTCTGCGGGTGCAGCGACCATTCCCCTGCTGGAACATTGTTCCTGGACAGTCTGTCTGGTCCCACATTCAGGTGACCAGGCACGTGCGCTGCTCTCAGTGAGAGCAGGTTGTGCTGAGCCCAGACCAGGAGGCGTTCCGTCAGCCTGTGAAGGTTTCGTGACCTGACGCCGCCCTGGCGATTTATGTATGCCACCACTGACATGTTGTCCGACTGGACCAAGACGTGGTGGCCTGTTACCTGGGGACAAAAACGCCGTAGCGCTTTGTCGACTGCTATTATCTCCAAGCAGTTTATGTGAAGGAGCTTTTCCCGTTCTGACCACAGGCCAGCTAGCGGTCTGCCCTCGAGCAGCGCTCCCCACCCCGAGGTGGAGGCGTCCGTAGACACCACCTTCACACTCGAAGCGGTCCCCAGACTCACACCTGACTGATACCAGTCGGTTATTTTCCAAGGTTCCAGAGCTGAAACACACTGAAGGTCGACCCTGAGGCGAAACAGACCCGCTGTCCATGCCCTGGGTGGAACCCGCGCTTTCAGCCACATCTGCAGTGGGCGCATGCGGAGCAAGCCCAACTGGAGTATAGAGGCTGCTGAGGCCATCCGCCCCAGCATTTTCTGAAACCTTTTGAGCGGAACTATCGCACCGTGGCGGAAGGATTTCGCGCCGCGCTTAATATTTAGCCCGCGCTCTGGTGACAGGCGTGCTGTCATGGACAGCGAGTCCAACACGGTTCCCAGAAAGGAAATTTTCTGACTGGGAGACAGTGAGCTCTTCGCCCAATTGACTGTGAGGCCCAGCTCCTCGAGGTGCTCGAGTGATGCGGCCCTGTGTTCTATGAGCTCCGATCGTGATCGAGCTAGAATCAGCCAATCGTCCAAGTAGTTCAGGACTCGCATGCCCTGAAGTCTCAGGGGTGCGAGCGCCGCGTCCATGCACTTCGTAAATATACGAGGTGCTAGGGACAGGCCGAACGGCAGGACTGTGTATTGATATGCCTGGCCCTCGAAAGCGAATCTCAAGAATCGCCTGTGATGGGACGCCATTTGTATTTGGAAATAGGCGTCTTTCAGATCTATTGACATAAACCAGTCCCCGTGGCGCACTTGCGCGAGGATTTTCCTGGTCGTAAGCATTCTGAACTGGCGCTTCACAAGCGCTCTGTTCAGCTGTCGCAGATCTAAAATGGGTCTGTGACCTCCATTTTTCGGTACCAGAAAATATCTGCTGTGTAGGCCCCCTTTGCTCTGAGCTTGAGATAAAGGTTCTATAGCACCTTTGCTCAGTAGTTTCGCTATCTCGGCTCGAAGTAGATGAGATACTTCGTTTTCCACCGTCGTCTCGACGCGCGCCGTATAACGGCGGGGACGTCGAGCGAACTGTAGCGAATAGCCTCTATTTATAGTGTTCAGCACCCATTCTGATACCCCAGGAAGCTGTGTCCACACTTTCGCGTGAATAGCTAGGGGTAGAATGAGATCTGGGCTCTGGCCGAGACATAGGCCACGTTCACACCGCAAGTCCTAATGCTCAATTCTGATTTTTTGCTCAGATCCGATTTTTTGATTGGCTGTTCACATTACCTTTTAAAATGTGACCTATATCTGATTGCAGTGTGAACTGTTTGAGGTTTCAAACTAACCGGCATGCGCAAAAGAACAATAACGACATCAGACGCAGCAAGCGGTTGCACTAAAGTTCGGGAGGTTATGGAGGAAGTAAGCATATTCGCATTTATTTCATAATGGTTGTGAATGGAACCCCCCCGAGACAGACTTCCGCGCACTCACCAGAAGGCGTTTTTTCTAGACAGACTTTGTTAAATATTTTCACCTACATCCGAAAACAAACGAGCACAATTTGAAAGAGTCCAATTTTCATTAAGCTGTAATTTGGCATGAACCAATCACTGAATAGATTTCCTTATTTAAGAATATTCTCAGATACATTCGCATTGAATTCATCATTTTCAGGAGAATACATTATGATGTTGAACGAAATGAAAGATGAACACCTTATGATGAACACCATGTCTTAATTACAAAAATTATATTCCATATTTATGTTAACATAATATAATTTTATTTTTTATTTAATCTATGTCGATTATATGAAAAGTGAACACCATGACTAAGATAGGATCATAAGATGGGTCAGACATGATTTTGACCACTTTATTAAGTTTTGTTTTGTAGAAAGCCTTTCATTAAATTAAATTTCGTTTTGTATAAATTGTATCTTAATTTTAATCACTGTTTCATTAACTAATTGCCTGGAATTATACAAATATAGCAGACATATAATCAGGACGATGTGGAAGCGACGGTGCGATCTCTTGCGCGTGAACTAGAGCTCGTCTCATAAATGAACCGAAACTCGTGCGCCCATCGGAGACGGAGTTCACTGCTGATATTCTGAGGATACAACATAGCCAATAGGCTATACTAGGGACTTTAGCCTTTAAATATCTTTGCTGCATGCGCAGTCTCCTTCCTAGAACAGCCAGGAGCTTTCTAGCCTCGCGGCAGGAGCGCCTTGCATCGCTCATAGACCTTAAAACTGATCAAAAAATTCAAAAAACGAAAATTGATCAAAAAACGTTGGTGCGGACAGATGATGAGTTTTGTGCTGCGGTTCCGTTGCGGATGAAATAATAATAGCCCATCCGCGCATCTCTAATACGAATGTAATGCTATGTGTCATGGAACATTGTGCTCCCCAACTCGCGAAAGGGATTTGCTCCATCTTTTGATAAGTTACGTTGGAGTTACGTGACCGCGGTATTGCGGTAATCGTCCCAGCCCTAACTGTCTGTGTCTGTTGTGTCTAGGGCTTCGCCGGTGCATAATTGTGACAAATGTCGACGTAGATTGATGCAAAAGTCGCATCAAATCCGCCTTGATTGTTCACACTGCGGCTGCATTGAAAAAAATCAGATCTGGGTCTGATTCAGGACCACATATGTATGTGGTCTAAATCGGATTTGAAAAAATCAGATCTGGGCTAGATTTGAATGTTCACACTACCTCTGAAGAAGTCTGACCTGGTCACTTGACCCCAAAAAAATCAGATTTGGGCCACTTTTGCCTGCAGTGTGAACGGGGCCATAGTGACGGCAAGAGAGCTCCGGCGTGCTGTAACGCAGACACTGTGTTTACAGTGAGTGAGGCGGGGGGCGCGCCGATCGCGGCGGGCAGCCTGGCCGCGCTCAAAACCCTTATAGCAGTCTGCTGAGGGAGAGAGAGCGGGGCGAGCCCCGTGGGGCTTAACATGTCTGTGAGTGAATGTGGGCGCAGGACAGCGGGCACATTTACTGCACTGAAAAACACCGTCGGCCTGAGCTGACTGAATGTGTGTTGGTTTCGTTTTCACAGAACCCGTGGGACATGTGGTGTGTAGTGTTTGTGGGCACTGAGACGTAGGCACATTCACTACATTTAGTGCACAATCGACATGAGGCGATTTTGTTTGTGCGAGCCCTGCATTCTTGCGGGCTGTGTTTGTGTGTAGAAATGAGCCCTGGGCTGTAGGCATTTTCAATACACTCATAACACCATCGGCTGTGGCCGGAATACCAGAAAATACACCATTTATGCGATTTATCTGGGTCGCCGTGGGAACAGCATTTGTGTGCAGGCAAGCGGGCATGGTACTGGCTTGCTTACTGCAAAATACACTAGAACAGTCACATTTTCTGGAACTGAACAAGCGAAAATTTCAGTGGAAGTCTGGCCACGGCGAGACTGAAACACCGTCGATTTCCTAGGAGGCTAGGAAGACTTGTGTTGGTTTCGTTTTACAGAAACCGTGGTAGTGTTCGTGGGCACTGGGACACCATCGGCTGTGGCCGGAAAACCAGAAATACAATGATTACATGATTTTTCTGGGTCGCCGTGGAAACGGCCTTTATGTGCAGGCAAGCGGGCCGTGGTACCAGCTTGTTTACTGCAAAATACACTGGAACAGTCGCATTTTCTGGAACTGAACGAGCGAAAAGTTTTTGGTGGAAGTCTGGCCGCGGCGAGACTAAATTTTTATTTGCTGCGAGAGCCGGGATCGAACACGGGTCTCTCGCGTGAAAGCTACGGGTTCCGCCACTGGGCCACAGGGAGAACTACACTAGCGCAAGCAGATAAAAGAGTGTGATCACAGTTTTGTGTGTGTCGGCGTTTGTATGCAGGTGTGCGTGTTATACAACAGGCTCATTGCTGCAATAATGACATTTTCAGCCGCTCAAACTAGGAGCTGAGAAATGTTTAAGAAATGGAGATTAGTCCGGCCTCGGCGGGGACTAAAACACACTCTTTTCTCATTTGCCGGTGACGCACGCCCATGGGGTAGATTTCTTATAACGTAAAGAAAGCTAGCCGCGGTTTTAGGGCTCGCGGTCTTGATGCTGGCCCGTTTCCATGACGACTCGCGGACAGAAGGCGGAGATCCACAGAGCTCGCCTGTTGCGCGGCGGTTGCGCGGGCGCCTCCCAATCGAGGCCGATGCTTTCCACGGCCTGAGAGAGCAGACGCATCAGCTCAGTCTCAATGCCGGCTCTCTTACCAGTGGTCTGGCGGGAAACGCTAGCGGAGGGGAGATCCACGGAGCTCGCCCAATCCTCACTATCGGATGCCAGAAGAGAACACGCCTCGGTGGGTTTGTCAAACTCGTGGATGGACGCGGCGGCAGGCGGCGGCCGTTGTCCGTCAGTGAGCGACTCGAGCGAAGCCGGCGAAGCTGGCGGGCGAACTGGCGAGCTTTGGCGGGCTGGAGAAAGCTCGGGAGCGCGCTGGGCGCGGCGCTTCTTGCGGCGCGGCACCACGGCGGGCTGCGGTGAAGGCTCGGAGAATGATGCCAGGCGCGTCCTCAGAGTCACCATGGGCAAAAACTCGCAATGAGGGCATCCGCCGTCAGCGAGCGCGAGAGCCGCGTGATCCTCACCCAGGCAGGAAACATAGATGACGTGCCGGTCTCCATCGCTGAGCGGGGCGCGGCACGAGCCACAGGAAAGCATCTTTAAAAAGACGCTGCTCTTTTTGTGAGAGAAGTGTGAGTCGCGTCAAGTAAGCGAACAAACACTCTCAACAGAGTAAATACACACAGAGTATGAAAGGATATAGAACGCCGGAAAGCGCAGCAGGTACGGCAGTTGAAGGCGGCGAGGCCAGCGACTCCAGAGCTCGTCCCGCTGAAAGGCTTGCTTCGACGGCGCGGCTTCTCACTCCGGATCCAGCGATGCGTGTGCTTCGCTGAAGAGGTAAAAATCAGCTTGTATCAGCCTAACGAGCATATTTATAGGGTGAGACCACGCACCTTCTGGCGGGACGTGACGATATGGGCGCGAATTGCCCCCATTGGTCATTACGTCACGCAGAGTCTCTCTCTCGCTGTTTCGCCTATGTTTGCTTGCTGCTGCAAAGCGTTTTACATTAATAAAAAATTAAGGATAATTTTTGGCTTCAATATCTCGCGGAAAAGAGTTTTTCCCCTAGCGTAAGCTATTACGCAGTACGAGAGATACTCTCGTAAGAGAACAGTAGGCTGTTTTTAGCAGGTAAATGAATATGAAAATTCGACAACTCACGCTCCGACTAATTTCCAATTCATATTTCTGAAGACAATGTGTTATTTAAGCGATTAGTGCACCAGTGTGCTAAATGCTGCTGATGACATTTCGTTATGGAATAAGTGAATGCGTTTTTTTGCTCTCAATAGTAAGTTTGCTGAATGACTTAGGGGGGCACGTTGTGTCATCTGGGGGGGCACTGCCCCCTAATGCCCCCCCTTGGCGACGGGCCTGGATGGATGCCCATGAGTGACTCATGTCAATGTTTTCATTTCTAATATTCCAACCGACATACTGTAAGTTTTTGACGGACTTGAAAACATGCGTAAGGGGTGAACTATGTTTGATTTTTGGGTCATTATAAACGTGCTGAAGGCGTTCGAAATGTTTATTTCATGGCCTAAATAAATGACATGTTACTCAGAAACACAAAAATGTAATATTCAGCTGTCGCAAATGCGTTGAGTTTTGAAAGTCAAGTTCATTTCTTTACCAGGGAAGTTGTTTTTATTGTATCTTATAACAAAAATCTTTCTTTTAAACTTGAAAACTTGGTCATGTTGTAAATAATAGTGAAAAAAAATCACTTTTTAAAACGAGCACCCCACACCTCAAGTGCAATACTGTATCAGATGAGCCAAGTGAGTCAGAAAAGCCAAGATGTTGTGACTCCTAGTGTTCATTTAGGCTGGAAACAGCAGTTGAAATGTATGTATATTACTGTATGTTTTTGGATGTTACAGTATGTTACAGGTCCATTTTTCGAGTTTTTTTCTTCTTTTTTCTTAATTGGTTATACCACAAGGTGGCCACACCGGCCTGGCCCAACTGTTTCTCAATCGAAAAAGAAACGGAAGAGACGTAACAACACAAAGCCACTGGAGACCAAAAAAAACAACAATAGACTATAGATACAGTAGATACATACAGTAGGCCTACCTGCAACTACAAAGACATTTCTATTGGTCAAAATGTCTGCAAAGTGAAAAATCTAACTTTCTATTGCATATGTGTGTAACATGTATGCTTTGTTTGTCTGTCTTGTCATTAGACCCAGTTTCTAGTTTGTTCCTTTGCTTGTTGTATTCAGTTCACCTGGTGTTTTTTAAATTCTCATTAGTTCCCTTTGTTTAATCTATGCATTTAAAACCCTGAGTTCTCCCATGGTCTCTGTTCGTCTCCGTTTGCGAATGCGTTTGGTTGTGTTCCTCCGTGTTCTCCTAGTATTTATCATTAAAGTCTGTTCCACTGTATTCTCCATCGTCGTGTGATTCAATATTACAGCCAACACATGACAATGTGTCAACCACCTGTGTTCACGCACACTATATAAACTGGCTAAGTGTTTGGCTTTCACGTCAAATTTAAAGTATACTTTGTGCTTAATGTTCCAAACTCAAAATGTTCCCTAAACTTCAAAGACCTCGGTACACCTAGAGCTTTTCCACACATGGGGCTTAGCCAGTCAAAAGAGAGCTCATTTGCATATAGAAGTCTTAAAGGCACAGAAGAAAAAACACAGTCCGTTTAATGCGAATAGTCAGAAAGAGAATGGAAAATGGCCATGGAAAAACTAAACTAAATTAAGTCTGTTGTTAGTACGCAAAAAAAAAAAAAACTAATGTTATTGACTTCCAGAGGTATAGGGCCCCATTTTAACGATCTGAAACGCAAGTGTCAAAGCGCAAAGCGCAAGTAACTTTGTGGGCGGATCCCGGCGCTGTTGCTATTTTCCCAGCGGGATAAAAGACTCTTGCGCCTGACGCAAGTTTAAATGGGGTTGGTCTGAAGAAGCTTGATTATTCATAGGTGTGGTTTGGGCGTAACGGAAACAAACCAATAAGAGCGTCATATCACATTCCCTTTAAGAGCATGATGAACGAGGTGCGCTTGTTCCATGGCGCAATACTATTATAACGGCGCATTTACCAGCGCGCGCTTCAGAATCGGTTCACAGCCGAGGAGATCGATGTTCTCGTCAGGGCCGTAAAAGAAAGAGAAGTGACATTGGGGATGGGACAAACCCACCCAAATTAGATTCGGTTAAACATGCATATAATAATTTGGGTAAATGTTTAAGCTTTATGCCTATTTTTCCCATCGTCATGGACACAACAATGATTTCCCTCGTGTTTAAATATTTTTCCATATAATAATGTATCATTTGCAAAAAGTAAAATGCATCTGTGTAGATGAGAGAATCATCTACAGTGTATGCGCGTTGTTCACACTCTGTATTATGGCCAAGCATGCGCCCTTAAAATAGCATCTGAATGTACGCGCAACGCGCCACTGACTTTAGACTAGGTTTTTTTCTGGTCAGTGGCGGTATTGTTTTCTGGAACTGCAAAATAGCATGAGGGAAAGTTTGCGCCGGAACACGCCTCCTCTTTGCGCTGAACCGACCCGGGGAGCGCAAGTCTATTTCTTAGTTAACCGACGTGTGTCTGTGGAGGGAAAAGTCCGCTTTGCGCGGGTGCAAAATAGGAATGATACATGCGCCAGTGTACAAAGTCATTTGCGCCGGGTGCAAGATAGGGCGCATAATGTTGCAAAGGCGTGACCCCTTAAAGGAAGGAAAAGTTATGTACTTTGCAAACAATCTAATAATTGGCCCAATTTCAAGATGAAAATAGAATTTTCTTAGCAGAAAAAACAATCGAAACAAAACCTTTCAGAGCATATAATGTGCATGTGTGTGTGTGTCAGAAACAGTCAGTGTAATCAGCCATACAGCAGAATGAACAATGCAAGCCTGCAGTCAAACGCATCTGTATGTTCATTAAAGCTGTGAATGTAGCTGAACACAACATCTGGATTACACAATACAGTTGCAGCCCACATGAACATACAACACGTGAATATGCAATCAAAACAAAACCACACACACACACATGCGAAAAATACTCTCCTGCACATGAAAGAAACTGCTGTATCTGCTGTATGGCTGCATGTGCATCTTCTTTTATATGCAGAAGAGTATTATTCCCATTTGTATTTCTGTTTCATGCACAAGCTTTCCAACTAACAACGCAGCGTAAACATTAAGGCGGGCAGGTGAGATTTCACACACTAATCACGCTCCCTACGGGGATCAGAGCTCTGCTGATGAGTGTGTTGACTGTATTTGTCTAGTAATGTGATTTCAGTCGGTTGTGCTAGTGGTGCGTGAGCTTTCAGATAAACCGATCTCTGTACCCACGACGTTTCAATGCGTACTAGAATAAACGGACAAGCTTCTTAAAACGTGACGTGTGAAACCGAAGGCTTACTTGGATCCGACTTCGAGAAGGTGTCTCTGTCCAAGAGGTTTCTGTGGTAGAAAGAAAGAAATGAAGAAACAGGAGTTAATAAAGTCCACTTTAAAGAAAATCAAGCTTTCCATTACTCAAAATAAAACATTAACCTAACATGACGAACCCTGAATGAATAATGTTAATTAGCATATGCTCAAATTCATTTAAATACAATTATACACAAAGTTTTGATACAAATACACACTCGGCATCAAGTCGTGGAAATATGTCAGTGGGTTTCATCCTATGTTCAGTGGTGTTGAACTCTTTAGCTATTAAGTAAGGCAGGGTTTGCCAAACATCCGAAGATGAAAAATACATCATTGTGATTCAATGCATGGCAATGCCTCACCGTGTCATAATCGAGTCGTGATTGAAACGGTGCCAAACGCACAAGAGAGGCTAAAGCGAATCTGATATCACTGTCCATCTCATTCGCAGGGATCACTTCTGAGAAGCAGCTCTGGCGGAGACATTTCGCTTTCAGAGGTTTGTCTAATTTAGATGAGTTCTTCATTAATTGCAGGAATTATATGAATCAACGAACAAATAAATAAATACAAAACAGCAATCCAGGACATGAAGCATCAATGCTACACTGTGAGAGAAAGAAATGAGATATAGCATATCAGGCAGTGAATCACTGAAGGAAATCTCTCGCACACACACACACACACACACACACTGATCTCCTCTGACAGTGCAAAGTGAATCATTACATCTCTCACAGTAAAAAAAAAAAAAGTCTGAGGATGCCATGGCAAGAACACTGGACACACATACACTTCTCAACAGTGTTCTCACTTGTCAACTGTTCTCTCACACTGACTTTATTTTTATATGACACACACCAAAGTTATTCATAACATGATTTGAACTCACAAATTATATATAAATACGCAACCAATACAAAAATATGTAACTCATCTGATTAAACAACTAAATTAATTACGTTCTTTAGGCTATATCCCCAACTAAATATAGTATAACCCATAATACATACACAAACTGAATACACTGTATACCCTATAAACGTAAATGAATATAATCAATAACACATACCCCAAGTGAATATTTAACTCATAAATAACTGAATATATTATAACTAATAACCCATAAGCCCAACAGAATATATAGCCAATAACCCAAATGCATCCTATACACTGAATATATAGGCTATCACATAAGCCCAACTGCATACAATATCATACATACCATTAATGAATATATCACCAATTATCCATGTGGTGAACATCCAGCTTTTAATGTTGTTTATATATATATATATATATATATATATATATATATATATATATATATATATATATATATATATATCGTATATCTGTCAATATATGATAATGTTATACGTTAATTTATACGAATTTTAATCTATGATATACGAAATGATGTTTATCTAAGTTACTTATGCACAGCTCACTCTTTGTATTCGGCTTAACATTAACAATACAGCCTACTATGGCCAGCCATGAAACCACTCACTGTCTTGAACACATAAACTGAACTATTTGACAGTGTAAACTGCCTTATATAGGCCTATACTGTCTCACCATGGCGTACACATTGAAACCACTGTATAGTTTACCGTCCCCGTTTTATTTTTGGGGGCGAAAACATTGTTATTAGCAAAATACGTCTTGTGGAACGTATTGTAAAATACAACATGTAATAAATAAATAAATAAATAAATAAATAAATAAATAAATAAATAAATAAAGCAACTCTGGGAAGGGTATTTTAAAAAAGTGGAGTTTTACCATGCTAGGTGCACTACTATTTTACAGTAATTGTAGCTGACTAATAGGGACACAAACACATTCATTATTCATACATATTTTTCCTTCAAATAAACATTAGAAAGTACTGCCCTGAAACTGAGAAAACCACTATATAACAACACAGTACAGCACAGTACAAAACAACAGTAAATGTTGCAAATCTTTTTTCTTACGCTTGAAACGCAGTTTACTACGGAGCCCCTAAAGGGACGTGGAAAAAATTTAGGATGGGAGAATTTTTTTTTTTTTCAAATCTTTTGCGTTCCCTTGCAAAACTTTTGCGTTCCCCCGAGAAACTTTGCGTTCCCTCGCAAAACTTTTGCGTTCCCTCGTAAAACTTTTGCGTTCCCTCGCAAAACTTTTGCGTTCCCTCGCAAAGATATTTGCGTTCCCACGCAAAAGTTTTGCGTTCCCTCGCAAAGATATTTGCGTTCCCACGCAAAAGTTTTGCGTTCCCTCGCAAAGATATTTGCGTTCCCACGCAAAACCTGTTGGCAGCTCGGACAGACACGTCCTGTTTAATGTCCCGCTGGCAGTGTTTCAGAGCTCCGTACGTTAATGGAGCGTTTCATAGTGCTTGAACTTGGACTCAAATATAAAGAAATGCGGGTCAGTGCTTGAAGTGTCTGTCCGAGCTCCCAACAGGTTTTGCGTGGGAACGCAAATATCTTTGCGAGGGAACGCAAAACTTTTGCGTGGGAACGCAAATATCTTTGCGAGGGAACGCAAAAGTTTTGCGAGGGAACGCAAAGTTTCTCGGGGGAACGCAAAGGTTTTGCGAGGGAACGCAAAGATTTGAAAAAAAAAATTTCTCCCATCCTAATTTTTTTCCCTTTAGGGGCTCCGTAGTTTACACCTTCACTGTGCTGTTCTTGCGCACGCAGTTTATCACAGTTGTGTCTCCCTTGTTCTCGGTGTTATCACACAGAATCATTCCATGGAAAATTTGAATAATCCAGCGAGTGGAGTTTGGATCAGTGAAGTGAACTGTCTCTCTGTGTGAACGTTTCTGAAGACACGGACAGACTAGAAGAGCTTTCAGAGGACAGGAGCGTGTAGTTGATGTCACGAATACAAGCGTGATCATACATTTAAGTACTGAGTCAAATGAATTAACAACATGTACTTACTATAGGGTTAGGGTTTGGTTGAGGGTTAGTTGCATGTAATTATGCATAATTTACTGTTATTACTATGGTAAGTACATGTTACATATGTAACAAGGTCACTGTAAAATAAAGTGGTACCGGTTTATCTTTGTATATTGTACTATTCGTATAGTGTATTTGTACATGTTACTCAGTAATACAAATTGTTAATATATAATAAAAACTAAAAAACGTCCCGGGTTACGTATGTAACCCTAGTTCCCTGAAGGGACGGACGCTGCGTGTAATCGCAGTGGGAACGCCCCAGCGTGACGCGTCTGAAGCATGAATGAAATCAGTCAATGGAGAGAATGAGCGTACGGCGAGTGACGTCATAGACCAGGAAGCTATAAATATCCCCTGAGCACACAACACGCCAGCTTAAAAGTTACTGAAGCAGCGACCCAAGGGGATGCCGAGAGTATGGCAGGACATGCAGCGTCCGTCCCTTCGGGGAACTAGGGTTACATACGTAACCCGGGACGTTCCCCTTCAGGGACTACCGCTGCTCTTAGGTGACCCAAAACAGACAAACAGTTGTTCCGATCTCCTCCACAGAGCAGCTCTGTGGACATACGCATCTAAAGCCCTAACAGGGCACAGCAAATTAAGTTTCCTCTGGTCTGACGTCAGAAAAGGCGGAGGACAGAAAGCCTGCAGAACTATAGGTCTAACCAAAGTGGTCGGCACCTTAGGAACATAACCTGGTCTCGGACAGAGAAAGGCCTTAACCATACCAGGAGCAAATTCCAGGCACGAGGGAGCCACCGAAAGTGCTTGAATATCACCAATCCTTTTTAGAGATGAGATAGCAAGAAGAAGGATAGTCTTAAGAGTAAGAAACTTTTCCGAAACTTCCTCGATGGGCTCGAAAGGAGCAAGGGAGAGACCTTCTAAGACGATGGCCAGATCCCAAGCTGGTACCCTTGTGCGAACTGCAGGCCTCAGCCTCAGGGTGCCACGAAGGAAGCGAGATATAAGTGGGTGTTATAAGTGGGAACCTCCACTTGAAGGGGCGTGGTAAGCAGCTAAGGCCGCCACATACACCTTCAGTGTGGAGTGGGATAACCCAGTGGAGAGACGGTCCTGCAGGAAATCCAGCACTGTACCAACCGGGCAATTAACTGGGTCCTGCTGGCGCTCTCCACACCAAGAGGTGAAAAGTTTCCACCTCGCGGCATATAACTTCCTCGTGGAGGGAGCTCTGGATTGGAGGATGGTCTCAACGACCTCAGCCGAGAGACCAGAATCTATGAGCTGGGCCCCCTCAGAGGCCAAGCCCACAGCCTCCATAGCTCTGGACGGGGGTGAAGGATCGACCCACTCGCCTGAGAGAGCAGATCTCTCCTGATCGGTATCTCTAGGGGAGAGCCGTCGAGGAGAGACACTAGGTCCGAAAACCACACTCGGGCCGGCCAGAACGGGGCTATAAGCAGGAGACTGAGCCCGTCCCGGCGAACCCTCTCCAGAACTCCTGGGAGCAGAGCGATCGGGGGAAAAGCGTACAGGCGTGACCTCGGCCACGGATGTACCATAGCATCCAACCCCAGTGGGGCTGGCTGGCTGAGAGGGAACCACAGTGGACAGTGTGATGTCTCTCGGGACGCAAATAGGTCTACCTCGGCACGACCGAAATGTCCCCATAGGAGCTCCACCACCTCGGGGTGAAGACTCCACTCCCCGGGCCTCGGCCCCTGCCTCGACAGGATGTCTGCCCCCTGATTCAAATATCCCGGGAGATAAATATCTCTGAGAGAGAGAATTTTCCCCTGGGACCACAGAAGGATCTGACGTGCCAGCTTGTAAAGCGGGCGAGTACGCAGACCCCCCTGGTGGTTGATATAGGAAACCACCGATGTGTTGTCTGTCCGGACAAGAACATGGTGGCCTCTTAGGTCCGGGAGGAAATGTTTCAGGGCCTGAAACACTGCCAACATCTCTAGACAATTTATGTGCCATAGACGGTGATGGTCCTCCCACAGACCCTGAGCCGGGCGACCACTCATGATCGCCCCCCAACCCGTGAGAGAGGCATCTGTCGTTAGCATCACGCGACGACAAGGAGCTCCCAACACAGGGCCTTGGGACAGAAACCAAGGATCTTTCCACATAACCAGGGCGCGATGACACCGTCGCGAACTCATGATCATGCGAAGCAGATTTCCCCTCGGGGAGAATCCCCTGGTTCTGAGCCACCACTGTAACGGTCTCATGTGCAGGAGGCCAAAAGGTATCACGTTGGACGCAGCCGCCATGAGACCCAACAGTCTCTGGAACTGTTTTACAGTGGATGACCGGCCTAGCTTGACTTGATGTACTGCGGCGAGAATCGAAGCAACACGAGCAGGTGACAATTGTGCCTGCATCGTCGTCGAATCCCACACTACACCGAGAAAAGTGGTTCTCTGTAATGGAGAAAGAACACTCTTCTTGGCGTTTAGTCTCAACCCCAACCTCTTGATGTGAGCAAGAACGACATCTCGATGCCGAACCGCCTGATGTTCCGATTGAGCAAGATGGAAGAGCCGGCGCTTTAAGTGAAACCGAAGAAGCAGGAGAGAGATAGCTCGCGAGCGTCTCCTCCGCCTTCGGCATCGTCACATAACCAGCAGATTTAGCACCAAAAATGTTACCATAAGCATTTGACTGATTTGTGTAAATTCTGCTAGAAACCGGTCTAACCCAGGTCTTTGAAACCTCAGCATGAAGGTCTGGGAAGAACGGTAAGCACCGGCGAGAAGGTTGAGGTCGTGCAGACAGAAATCTATCATCTAGTTTGCTTTTAATTTTAGAATCCTGTCTATCAGCTGGCCACTCGATACTGAGCCTTTCAACAACCCCTTCTTCATTTGCAGTATAATGTGTCACACTAGTTTCCTCTGATGCAAAACTTTCGACATCCAGATCCTCAGAACTGGATAATCTTAATTCAACATCATCATATGCCTCCACCTGGGCAGAAGTAACCGCCGCAGCGCGTGCTTCCGAAGCCGGGTGAGAGGCACCGGATCCCGCCGGAGAAAGCGGAGATAGGGCGGGGCCCGTCTCAACATCGCCGGTGAGATCCATCTGCGAACCCCAAGTCAAGCGCCGCCGCTCTGCCTCAACAGAAGCGGGACCCGAGCCTTGGGGAGCTCGCAGCAAACCACTCTCCTCGAAGAGCGATCGCCGCGAGCGCAGAGTTCTAAGAGGAAAGCGTTCGCAATGCTTACAGTCGACTCCCTCAAGAGCCGACTGGGCATGCTGAACACCCAAACAAGCCACACATAACTCGTGTGAATCCCCACCCGTGATGTATCGAGTACAGGGGGGAACACACTTCCTATACTGCTCGCTCATATTGGTTTTTATATATATATAGTGATAAACTCCTGACAGAACAGACAAACACAATCGACAGATTCAGACACACGCACAGAGCTGCTGAAGTGACAAAAGCTGGTGTGTTGTGTGCTCAGGGGATATTTATAGCTTCCTGGTCTATGACGTCACTCGCCGTACGCTCATTCTCTCCATTGACTGATTTCATTCATGCTTCAGACACGTCACGCTGGGGCGTTCCCACTGCGATTACATGCAGCGGTAGTCCCTGAAGGGGAACTTGCATCTGCTTAATGTTTTTTTTTTTTTTTTTTTTATTGTGTAGACCTGATAATTTCCTTGTATCCTTGATAATCATAGCTTTGCTGTTATATTAAAACAGTCTTTGACTTGAATGCTAAATAAAAAATAAAACATAATATTTCGATGAACACAAGCTGTAAAAAATAAGTTTTGGTGGTGTTTTAGCATGCAAGTACTTTAAAGCGTCAATACAATGCGAATGAATGCTGGAAACGCATTTCCGTTTTATTTGTGACGATTGCAAGTGACGTCGCAGGCAGAGGAAGTCTCTCGGTCTCTGAGCTGAGTGAGTGAGTGGAGGCGGGGCTCATTTGCATATTCATAGAACAATGTATTCTAAATGTGGCAAGGGTGTAGAGTTACATTCAACCTATTTTAAGGCATGAAGACATTTTTTTTTTCAAGGAAAAAATGCTTAAAGGGTTAGTTCACCCAAAAATGAAAATTAAGTCATTAATTACTCACCCCCATGCTGTACCAACCCCGTAAGGCCTTCGTTCGTCTTCGGAACACAAATGAAGATATTTATGATTAAATGTGACAGCTGGATCACTCCTCCATAGGCTCCCTAAGGGAATGAAACCTGACGTCCCAGAAAGTCAATGAAGAAAATGTTTAAATATTCCATGTCACAACAGTGGCTCAACTATAAGTTTATCAAGCGACGAGAATACTTTTTGTGCGGAAATAAAACAAAAATAACGACTTTATTCGACTATTCCTTTTCTTCCTTGTAGGCCTGAAACGAGACTTCAAGAGATTTCCACGACGCATGCGCGAGAATTGCGATCTCCTTCAACTACTTCAGTTAAGTTCTCGCGCGTGCGCGTCGTGGAAATCTCTTGAAGTCTCGTTTCAGGCCTACAAGGAAGAAAAGGAATAGTCGAATAAAGTCGTTATTTTTGTTTGTTTTTTCGCACAAAAAGTATTCTCGTCGCTTGATAAACTTATAGTTGAGCCACTGTTGCGACATGGAATATTTAAACATTTTCTTTAATGACTTTCTGGGCCGCCAGGATTCATTCCCTTAGGCAGCCTATGGAGGAGTGATCCAGCTGTCACATTTAATCATAAATATCTTCATTTGTGTTCCGAAGACGAACGAAGGTCTTACGGGGTTGGTACAGCATGGGGGTGAGTAATTAATGACTTAATTTTCATTTTTGGGTGAACTAACCCTTTAAATACGTCATTTTGGTGATCAAAGATGAGTTTTAAGGGATACAATTAATGACTACAGGGGGACTTTAACTAAATATAACCCATAACCCCAAATGCATCCAGAATATCCACCGATTTATAATCCCAAATGAATATATATATACAGATAGCCATAGACACTACTGGATATAAAACCAATAGCCTTAACTCCAACAGAATTCTGTATAATCGACCAGGAGCCCAACTCAATATTTAACTCAATATATAATAACAACTCAAACTGCATACAGTTTATAGCCATTGACCCAAGGGTCCAAATGAGTATATAACCATTAGCCTTTGGGCTAAACTGAATATATAACCAACAGGGTAAAACTGCAACTGAATAATTAACCAATTATATAAGAGCCCATATATAAGCCAACACCCAAAATCACAACCTATATCAATAGCAGGTCCAAATGAATATATAACCAATAAACAATGACCCAAAATTGAATATATAACCAATGACCTCAGATGTGGCAGCAATCCAACATGCACAACTCATATAATCAATGGACAGTCAAATCCAACAAACAGAAACACACGGAGAATATATATGCTAAACTAAGACGATAACATGGTGAACATAACGAGATGAGACACGGCTGAGACTAATACGCAACTGTAGAAACAAACGAGGACAATCAGTAACCAAGCAACCCGAAACTAAACAGAGCTGGGGCCGGTTTCACAAAGCTATTGTAGACCGGTCTATAGTGTTAGACAAGTCAAAAATTTGCTCATAGGTAGTCTAATGCAAGTTAGACTGTTTTACAAAAATAAAGACTGACTTAATTTAGACCAAAACAATTATGCCTGGTTCAGATTAAACGTTTTTTTTTTGTCTGTTACGATAGTCACTGTGTCAGATTACGCGATTTTGACTCCTAAAATCCTGTCGTGTCGTGGACAAGAAACATGTCAGACTACACGTTGCTTCCTGACCAGTCATCGCGTGCCGTCTTTAATGACGCGCGTGATGTCATCGAGAAGGCGAAACTAGTAGCGAGTGACTTCCGGAAATGAACGTAAACAAACAATGGATGAAGCGGTGAGTGTTGGCTGTCCTGTGTTCAGAAAAACGTAAAAAAAGAAAGAAAACCCGACAATGGACACGTTCCTGGATTGCTCGAAGAGGACAGTGTGGGCTGTCAATCCTCGAAAGAGAACTTGAGGTAAAATATTGTTTTCTGTTACTGTTGCCACAGCTCCACGAACCTTTCCTCCATGTCATAACTCCACCTAGTAGCACAATCGTCTCTCTTTCGTTTCGCCATTTTTGAAAGTAGTGTACGGAAAAGCTTCTGTGCTCCTAATTGGTCAACCTCATACATGTGACGGAACCCGTCGTGGACGACCGTTAAAAAAATTAAACATGCTAGTCTTTTTGTCGTGATGTCGTGAAGCAGGTTAGGTTGTCGCCCACTATGACACACTATACGAGATGATATGAACGAATCTTGCGTCCCGACGCCGTTGTGGTTTACGAATCCCCACGACACCCTACGTCAAACGGATCGTGCCAAAATCGGGCTAAAATCGTGTAATCTGAACCAGGCATTAGACACCTTTCCCCCCAGGCTAACTTAGGTCTAAGACTCTGTTACCTTGGCAACCAGCAGTAACAATCAGTTACATTACAAACAGCCGAACGAAAACACAGGCGACTGTCCCGCCATATATTCATCACCATTTCAGTGTCTTTAAGTTTCTCTTGGGGTCCTCCTCCCGTTTTTGGATATTTCCTCTTAAATATTTCTTTTTTGGCATTTTGTACATTGTTTTTGTATCTTTTCTGTACGTCTTTAGCGCTCCGCTCAACGGTCGGGTTAACGCTGTTAACTGTCGTCGCAATCTTTTTCCAAATTAATCATCTCTTCTCGTTACTGCATTCTCCTCTAAACTTCCCAAGTAAAATGTCCTTGTAACTGTTATTCTCCTCCAACAAACACATATCTTCCGCTGGGGTAAACTGCACCGAGCGGTTGAATGCGCTCACTCGACCCGCCATGTTTTTTGTTTTGAAAAGTGTCTTGTTTTACCCAGAATGCATTGCAGTGTAGTCCTACTTAAGATAGTCAGAGTCTTCAGTGCTTTGTGCAACGGTCTGATTTAGATGTCTATCTGAAGTCTGACTATCTACTAAATCTAAGCCATAGTCAAACTCTATCTTTGTGAAACCGGCCCCTGGGAAACAGGAACTAAAGGAAACAGAACAGAATGTCAAAATAAGAGTCCACATGACAGAACATGAACGTGACAAACCCATAACCCCAAGGAATATTTAACCCATAACTCTAACTGCCCAAATGAATATAACTAAATATTGTATACTACCCGTTCCGCAAATGAAAACATGAGAAGAAAGTAAACCTAATCTTAACAAAAAAAAAAAAACTCTTGCAATTGAATACATGAACTGATTCTATGCTCAGCGTTTAGTGATGTTCAGGCACTCAGACAGAAGCTCTTACGCACGAACAACACTATTCCCACAGATGATGCGCTTGCCTTGCATCACTGTACACAGAATGTATGTTAGATAAGAGTTTAAGTTATTGTGCAGCTGACACCGTCCAGCTGATGTCATCAACCACCATTCTCTCCCACCGCCCCGACAACCGACTTAAAGCTAGCTCACAAAAATACTCAGAACTCTGCACATACGCCATATACTGTACTTTTGTGTATATTTATGAGACAGTGTGCTCTGCAGGGCCACCCAGAAAGGCCCTTTGAGCATTTATGGTTTATATTTGAAGACTAAGCACGAGTCTCCCTCTCTACGCCATAGATGTGGCACCTGAAGAAGGCAGACCCAGCCATTACCGGTAGCTGGAGGACAGGAAACACTCCAAAACCAGAATATCCTCATCAAACATTTACACGGCCGTTCCCCCACAAAACAGCACATTCCCATTTCAAATCCCAGCACACATCGAACGCTCTCCATCACAAACACGCCCGGCTGTCAATCACGTCCACTGACACTCCCGCTCCTCTTATGACTTTAATCAATGTTTATCCCCGGTCCTCTTCCGGACTCGTTCCACATTCATATTTAGAGCATGGTGGCACAACACTGAGGAATAATTCATGAGGAATGTAATTGTAGTGGCACTAATGAGGATGCGGATCCTGAGGGACTTTAATATGTAAAGTCCCCGTCAAAACTCGCACTCGGTAAAGATCACCGAATTGACGAGCGCATCAAGACTGACATTATAACAGTATTAATAACACATCTATATTAATCCCAAATTGCAGGATTGTGAAAGTATGGCTTTTAAATATGTTTGATAAAGTCAGGAGTGAAGAAAACATTCGGTAACACTTTAGGATCCATTTCTCACTATTTATTATCACTAGTCGCTCATTAGCATTCATATTGCTAGCATACTGGCTGATTATTATTACTTATAAATCACATATTAATGCCTTATTCTGCATGACTTCACTCTACATCCCTAATCCTACCCAATACCTTAACTTAACTTCCTTATTAACTATTAATAAGCAGTAATTAGGAGTTTATTGAGGCAAAGGTCGTAGTTAATAGTGAGAATTGGACCCTAATCTAGTGGCCAAATGTTCTTCACGGACATTATTAGAAATGTATCATTTTAAATGGAGGATTGGGAAGGAAATATTGTCAAAGATACTTTAGGGAAGCAAAACAAAACAAAGAAGAAAAGAGGATTTTATGTTTTTTTTTAATTATGTTGTTTAATAACCAATTTAATTTTGTATTTCCAAAACAGTTTCTTGTACTAGTACAAGTTCTTGTACTAAAAACACAGTTACTATTTAGCATTTTTCATGATCATGTATTGAGTTTTTATGAGGCAGGACACATACACAACACATATCCTGCCTGATTAATGTTCAATAAACAAACACACCCCTTGAACGGTTTAAGATGATGCCAACACTGCATGTGTGTGGGATATGACTGACGGATGAACCGAAATCAATCACAACTGTACTTTTTAAGAGTCTTGTCCTGCTTGTTCTCCTTTGCCTCTTTGTATTGACACGTCCTCCAACACGGAGGGTCCCGCTTCAATACGCTCAGACGGAGCGGGTCAATCAGTCGATACCAGCCCTCTTCACTCAACCCACAAATAGCTTCTGTTCTCACCTTCACAACTATTGATGCCTGTCCTATACATCTGCACAATGAAACTTTCTTTTTTCTTTGAAAATTGAACAATAAAGATCAAATGTTTATGGTTAATGGTGAGAAAAAAAAAGCTCACCTCACACACATTGATGACATAATTGCATACACAATACCTGTCAATCATTTTTAACAGAAGAGGAATGTAAAAATGTTAAAGAAAAACTGTCAATTGGTTAACTGTAAGTGAAAATCTGTAAGTTAAAATATATTTTTTTATAATACTGTTATATTTCATTATTAAAAATGCATATACTCTTAGCCTACTGTATTACGTTTTGCAATTTATTGTATTGTTAAAATAAATAATGTTCTTAATAAGAATAAAACAATACAGTATGATGCTTTATAAAACTTTATAACAAACGTTAATTTTTTCTTTTTTCTTTTCTATATAATTTCACTGTAAAATATTGTAAAAATTAACTTTACAGAGTAAAACATTTTTTTTTGAAAATGTATATTTTAACAAGACATCTTTTTTATGGTAAAATATGTTTTTAAAAATATGAAGAAAATACAGTTACCAAAATATCATCATAATGCCTGCAATATCATTACCGTATTTTACAGTAAATTCTGGCAACCAGAGCTACAGTAACAGTTTTTACTAAAACATTTCACATTTTTTACAGTGTAGTGATGTTTACAAAGGTACACAATTCAAGAAGGTCGGGCAAATCAGAACTTAATAGATTTCACGAATGACTACTAATAAACCTTGAGCAAAAGCTGATTTTTCATGTGATAAATATTAATCTACATTTCTCCTCCCTGAAAACGACACACACACACAGAGCCCTGCTCTCTCATCTCAGGTGTGGATACTGTTGCATTTTAATAATGAAAGGTGAATAGACTGAATTACTCTAGTTATTATAGTTTTTACATATCAATGCACGTCTATTGTGTGCTTTGAACAAAGAATCTGATTTAAATTCCGAGGTCTAAAGGAAGTTAAATAGAAAAAAAAAATGCTGCTTCTCAAGACATCAAGGCTTCACGGATGTATTCTGATCCAGTATGCACTATGCACTTGAAATTTTGTAATAATATCTATAAGATAATTATAATGCATTGTGTTGTGTATACATGCTTCATAGAAACATCACTAAATGACCCTTCAGGACTTACGCACAATTATGATTTGTTATAATAGCCTATCTAAGCACGAGCTGATTATTTTGCAATCAAACGATGCACGCATATAACAAATGAAACACTAAATAATTAACTTTATAAACGCAGAGCCTTGCAAACACATTACTACGAGCAAGAATGGACATTTAAAAAAGACTGTCAACTAATTGACAATATTGCAATATGAAAAAATGCTGATACAGCCCTCAAATTTTCAGCCATCGCATTTGAGTCTTTTGATTCACAGAAGCATCGTGTGCATTCCTGGCAGAGGCACGCGCGTCACTCACCTGCACGACACGGTGATCTCAACTTTAGTGGCGGGGATCACTCCCGCGAGCGGCTCGAAATCCGCGAGACTCGCCATATTCACCAACCCGCTCATCACTGTGGACATGGTGCTGGGGGAGTGCTAGGGAAAGACACTGTGAGCATCCTTCACTCCGTGGATCTGGAGTGGGTGCGTGTGTAAGGGAGTCACACCGCTTCACACGCGACGTCACAGGCGCGCGGTCAGTCCACGCGCGAGAGAATTCCTGCCAGTCACGCGCACCAGCAAGATGCGTGAACCATCTTGCTCAAATACAATCATCCAGCGCGTATACTGTAACTGTGTATTCACTGAGCTATCGATAGATATCTCAATTTCTATCACATCTATAGGCTTTTAGAACGTTAAAAAATAAACTTCTCATTCTAGTTTGGCACATAAACATTACATTTCACACAATACAAATCCATTGCACTCTTTGTTTAGATTTTAAATATTTACGCCTAAATTCATATTTTAATGATGTTTATATATTTTAATGATGACATATACCCTAATGAAAGGTCAATAGACTGAATTAGGCTAGGCCTACTCTAGTTATTATAGTGTTTTTACATATCAATGCACGTCTATTGTGTGCTTTGAACAAAGCATCCGATTTAAATTCCGAGGTCTAAAGGAAGTTAAATAGAAAATAATTGCTGCTTCTCAAGACATCAATGCTTCATGGATGCCACTATTATGCAATACTGAAGAACAGAGAGCTGTCTGATGTGCAATATACATCTATAAACATGTTATGCATTGTGGATTCATAGCATATATATATTATATATATATATAATTATCCAATAACATTGATGGAGATACAGATTTTGTGTGAAAATAAATCACAAATGTTTGTTTGTTTAAAAATCGTTTGTTTATACATGTATGAGGTGGCAAGGTTGGCCTTTTACCCCACACACGGGGGAAATGTCTCAGCTACGCAGGTAACTATGGTTCCCTGAGAGGGGAACGAGACGCTGCGTCCCATCAGCTGCTTTGGGGAACACCCTCAGTGTGACTTCGACTGAAGCATGTGTGCAACTACTCCAATGTTAATTGGTGCTTCGTCACCTTGTGATGTGTACCGGCGTAAGGCGGAAGCCGGTAACATAACAGCATCAGCTTTTGATAGGCTGAAGCAAGCAGCTCTCAGGCATGCAGGAAGTATGGCAAGAGGACGCAGAACGGGTTCCCTCGAAAGGGAATGTCTCAGGTTACGCATGAACGATGGTTCCCTGAGAGGGGAACAAGCACCAGCTAACGCTTTGGGGAACGAAATACCCACAACGCCATGCTGACAAATGCCTGTCCTGGTGTGAAGCTTTCCAGGCACAAGTCAGGACAAAAGAACCTGGGACCCAGGTCCAGGCTATAAAACCTTATAAATGAGTGCGGGGAGGACCACCCCACTACATCACAAACTTCCTGCAAGGATGCCCCTGACAACAATGCTCTGGTAGAAGCAACGCTTCTGGTGGAATGTGCCCTGACTTGAAGAGGTGAAGGCAGACCCCGCACCTCATAAGCCAAAAAATAGCTTCCACAATCTACCTGCTGATTGTCTATTTAGTGGCCGTGCACCAGTGCTTAATTAGTTCTGGAAAATGTCCCGATTTTTGCATTGCAGCATTGTTTTTAAACGATCCGGCATAAACAAGTGCATTACATGGTGATGGTGTGTGCACACTGGCATGAAGCGAGCGTTTTCAGTTCAGTTCTCGTGCTTGAGCGTAAAGCTGAGCTTCCATAGGAATTAATTGAAAACGCTCGCTTTCGCGCCAGGGTGCAGGCATCGTGAGAGACAGAGCGAGCGCGGGTTAAAGCAAATCTATTTAAAGGTTATGTTTTGCTATTGGCCCTCATCAAATATATATGTTTTTTTATCAGCTTTCCTAAGTTCAAAATCACTATCACTGGTTCTTACTGCTTATTATTTTGCACGCAGTAAAGCAAAACATTTGGAGAGTAGCATCATGTTTAGAGAGAGTGTAGCCTACCTGATGAACTATTCTAATATAAATTTATTAGAAGATCTTATCGCCAAAATGTCAAAAAGACAGTCAAGCATATTTAAATTTTTCATTTCCACGAATAAAGCTGGTAGTGTTTCTGATCAAAAGAGATCCCGAAGATGGAACTGCTAATAATAATCAGGATAGCAGGAGACACGAGCATTTACATTTAGTCATTTAGCAGAAGCTTTTATCCAAAGCGACTTACAACTGAGGACTAAACCAAGGAAGTCATTGTGAAGAGGCAAACACAATGCAAGAAGTGCTCAAAATACAAAATTCAGACATTGCTCGGAGTAGCATAAGCCAGACAAGCGAGGATAGGTACATAACCCGGCTTCGGGTGGACAATATTCTTCACCCTTCACAGGGCAAAACTCAATGCAGGAGGAGGCGACTGCGGGGCCTGCAGATCTCCTACTCTCTTAAGTGATGTAATTGCTAATAGAAACACCATCTTTAGATCAATGCACATATTCGCTGCCAATTCCAAAGTCTCGAAGGGTGCCAAGGACAACCCTTCCAATGTGATTGCTAGATCCCAGGATGGGACTCTAACCTGAGCCATCGGTCTCATCCTCAATGTAACACGAATGAAATGAGACACCAAATGGTGCTTCCCCAAAGATCCACCACCGACATGTGTGTGGAAGGCTGCAATGGCCGCCACAAAAAGTGTGGACGGGGAATGACTGGCAGAAAGCGTAAATGCAGAAACTCCAGCACTGAAGCCACTGGGACATTTTGTAGCCTACATTACAAAGATGGATGCCGCCGTCGAACATCACTCGTTCGAATCAGCTATCGCGTCTGTTTTAAGCGATTTGACCGTTTCCTTTTTGTTAAAAACCGAGCAAAGAACAACACTCGGAGATGTTTCTCCACCGCTCTGCATATGTCATCTCCTTCATCGCTCTGATTGGTTTTAGGTCCATCCGCGACGTCCGTTGGTGACGCCCCTCTGGAAATGATTTGTCTATGACCATTATGGTCTTTGCCAGACCATAACTCAGTTACAACTGAGAATGGTCTGGTTTTAACCAGGCTACCCTAAACCTGTATCTCCTCAGAGACCGGTTCAAATGCCTCAGATCTATAATGGGACGCAACCCTTCTATCTTTTTCGGAACTATAAAGTACCGGCTGTAGAACCCGGTATTTCTCTCTGGTGAAGGGATACGTTCCATGGCCCCCTTTGCCAGAAGAGAAAGCACCTCCTTTTCCATAACCAGAGCCTGCTCTGAGCCCATTATCATGATCAGTACCCCATTGAACCTGGGTGGCTGACGCCAAAACTGGATACTGTATCCTTTCTGTAGTGTATGCAGGACCCACTGAGACACATTTGGTATAGCTCTCCAGGCTGCCATAAAGTCTACTAGCGTAATAAGCCTTAATAATTAAGGAATTTAAAACTTTGTTCCCCTCAAGCGAATGTACTGCAGGGAAAATCCGAACTGATGTTTTTACAGGCCTCCTTGAGGAGGATAAACCCCCCATGACCGCAGCGTTTTCAGGCGGACAATGAGGTTCGGGTTCGTTGGAAATCGTTTTTGCCCTGAAGCACCACCAGTGAAGCAGTAGTACAGCATGGCTTGGTAAGCAATGTCAGGGCTTTTCAGGGACGACGCAGCGTCAGGGGAGAGATAAGCAGCCAAAGTCTCTTCAACCCCTGGCATCATCCCATAGCCATTCTCCTTAAGCCCCACAATCGAAGAATAATGATGGACTGTGTGAATAATGATGGACTGTGTGATTAGATAT
The DNA here is from genome assembly GCA_030578255.1 of Tiaroga cobitis. Classification (NCBI taxonomy): domain Eukaryota; kingdom Metazoa; phylum Chordata; class Actinopteri; order Cypriniformes; family Leuciscidae; genus Tiaroga; species Tiaroga cobitis. The sequence continues at coordinate 23,946,583 of CM060615.1, forward strand.
GCAGGAGGATAATGGCTTTTTCCACTATCCCGACACCTCAGTGTGGAGAAATCATTCTCATTGGATTATAAGAGCAGACTGATTCCTATAAAAAGAGGGAAGTGCTTCTAATCAGTGTGTTTTTGTGTCCGCAATGGTAAACTCCAAAGAAAGATGTGCAGCCATCATCGCTTTGTATCAAAATGGCCTCACATGTAAGGAAATTGCTGCAAAGAATATATAATTTACCGGATCATCAAGAACTTCAAGGAGAGAGGACTGTCTTCTCCTGAGTCACCGCTACATAACAGCCTGGTGTCAAGAAGGGCAGCAAAGAAGCCACTTCTCTCAAAGAAAACCATCAGGGACAGACTGAAATTCTGCAGTATAAGGATTGGACAGCAGAAGACTGGTGCAAAGTTGATTTCTCTGATGAAGCCCACTCCGACTGTTTGGGACAATCTATTGTCCGAAGAAGGAAAAGTTGAATGCTGACATGAGTCCTGTGTTGTACCAACAGTGAAGCATCCTGAGACCATCAATGTGTGGGGTTGCTTTTTATCCAAATAAGTGGGTTCTCTCCCAATTCTGCCCAAAAAACACTGCCAGGAATAAAGAATGGAATCAGAAAAATCCTGCAAGAGCAACTTCTCCCAACGATCCAAGATCTGTGCATTTTCCAGCATGATGGAGCACCAAGTTACAAGGCAAGTGTGATAATGAAGTGGCTCGGAGATCATTACATTGACATTTTGGATCCGTGGACAGGCAACTCCCTGGATCTTAATCACATAGACAACATGTGGAGAACAAATCTAAGCACTTATAAGCAAGAATGGATCACCATCAGGCAGGATTTGGCCCAGACGCTGCTATCCAGCATGACAGAGCGAATTGCAGAAGTCATGAAAAAGGGTCAACACTATAAATATTGACTCTTTGCATATATTGAATGTTTTTGCCAATTAGAACCATTAAAACTTATGAAATGAAATTCCAGTATACCATAGAAACGTGAAAATAATATATATAGAAAAACTGAAATACGAAACACAAAATGTACTGGCCAATGCTTTTGGCCATGGCTTTACTCTTTTTAAAAGTATGCTAGTGTACTTTTTTCACAACAGAAATGACGACACAATTTTCATTTTTGGATGAATCATTCTTTTAAGGGTGTTCCTTCAAAAAGTTAGTTGAACCCTGTATACTGTATATAACTAAATCTGTTCTAACTTTTCTATGCCAGAAAAGAAAAATGTGCCATCCAGCTAGTGCATGTGTAAAATGAGCATGTGATGAGTCATCTTATACACCTCACATAATACTGTATGTGTCCACTGCAAACTTCCCTCTCTGATCACTGTGATGCATTTTGAAGCCCACAAATACTTTTTAAATGTTGCTGCGGCACACACACATATTGATTTGTCTGATTAAACTGAAATGAGGTTATGTTTTCTCACATAACACCAGAAATGTGAGGCTAGAGTCCCACTCCCACTGTAGCTATTATTAGTCACTCTCTTGTTCAGGTGATATCACCACAGGTGTCACACAGATGCTGTGGATTCATTCTTGCCTGGACTAACATTATACTGTGTTTGGTATATGTGTCATACCTCAGAGCACCTGTTCACACTCAAGTGTGCTTTACTGCCAACAGAGACACACAGAGCACAGTCTAGTGCACCAAACCTCTTACACTCCCACCAACAGCATTCACCAGAGCAATCCATCAGTGTACTTCTGTGGAAAACATTAATATTTACTGTTTGTAAATACACTTCATGAACATTACTTACAGTGCCATTGCATAACATTAAAACAAGTGTCATTTAAAAAAAAAAAGATATGCACAAAAGCAAAACATTTGACACTGTTTTATTGGCATTAACCCTTTAAAGCCTACTGTATCATATTTACTAGTAAATGTAAGTATAACCTTTATATTATTAGTAATATTACAAGATGAAAACTTACTGAACTGAAGCAACTTAGGTTTACTTGATTATATATATATATATATATATATACACACTTTTCAAAAAAAAAAAAATATATATATATATATAGATATTTTTTTTTTAGAAAAGTATATACATGTATAGAAAATGTGTTAAAATGTCCATCAGGCTTTTGAGGAGTGTTTTTTTTCTCCATCATCATTGTATTGCATTGCATTATGTTTTAAAACTACAGATCTTTGATCATAAAAGTAAGCATTTAAATATCATCTTCCTAAAGCCCTATTCGCACAGGATTAGTATTATCTGGGGACCTCGTGTGATTTAGATCTAAATTTCGTTTGGCGCATTCACTCAGGATAAGCAAAGCCTGTGATTTTACTCGAATTTACTGACTTATCTCCCGGATGTCATGGCTTTGCGTAACATTGAGAGTCCCGTTCTATGGTCCGGTTAGATGGATAAAAAAAAGAGAAACAAATATAGTTTCGTGCCCTGTGTTTTTTACATTTCACCAGGTTAAAATCTAATAGCTCAAGCTTTACGCTTGATTTAATTGTAACACATTAACCTCAAATTATGATGTGAACCCCCTCGCTTGATTGTGCACCAATTTGGATAGGCTATTGCTTGGAAATGTTTTGTCGTTATAGGTCTAACTGTATGATACATCATAAACAGAATAATGTTCCTTACCGCATGCTGCTATACGTGTCATCCATCTCCATTCTTTTTGTTTTCACTCTTCTGATGGTTTTCAGCTTTCTCTTTCTGCAAATTGTATAGTTGTATGGTGTATAGCGATATGACCCAGCACCCAAAATACTATCAAAACACTTCAACGCAGCCTCCATTTTTTTTGTGAAAGATGGATAAAAAGGCACACAGAAAACAAAAACCTTGAAAAAATTATATGTGACCCCACCAAATCCTGGCCAAATCACAGAGATGAAGATTCGGTGTTCTGCGAAATATGGTAGGTCATTCGGGGGGAAATTTTTTACTTTACAAATTACAGACAGAGCCAATTCGCACGTGATTAAGATCACAGACAACCTTCACAATTAATACAAATGACTAGAGTTCACCAGGTAATACTTATCCCGTGCAAATAGGGCTTGAGACATTGTTGCATTTTATGTAAGTAGTCTGCTATACTGATATAAAGATCTCATTGATTCACATTACAAGCACCATTACAAGGCCTTAGGCCACTTCACCACCAGCATGATGGCTTTACCCTGGCTCCACCTCAGCCCGTCAGCCCTTCGGCTACACCTTGGCTCTGCTGTGGTCAGCCATCACTCAGGCTCCACCGGACTCCCTCGTCCCTCCGGTTCCTCCTCGGTGTCTCGTCGTCCTGGTTTCACCACAGACTCAGGACTCCAGCTGCGCCTCTACCCTCCATCCTTTCGGCTCCACCAGGCTCCTCTTTCCTCCGGCTCTGCCTTGGTCTTCACTTCACTCGGTGTCACTCCCGTAGTGATTGGTAGTCACGTCACCACTGATTTTGTGATTTTTGGATCACATGTCACTTAAGGTGTGAGTACATCATATGACCACTTCCTTCCTCTTACTTCAGGGCACCATCAATGCCTTTTACCGTGGCAGTATGAGAACACTCCCAACAGGAGGCTGTTCAATCATTCAGGATTGATGTAAAGTGGAAGGAGTTGGTCAGCTGAATTATCTAAATGATTGGTGGGATATCGTTAACTTCTAGAGCCTCCTCTGTATTATCAGCACAAGGAAGACACAATTTTACTACTAAATGAATAATAAGAATGATAAAGGAATAAAGTGCATAAGACGCATAAAATACAAGTGATTAATTTGAGTGTGCCAGCGGAAGAGTTAAGTTATCTTATAGAAAGATAAACTGTTGTTTGCATAAGATAAACTGATAAACTGAAAGATAAACTGTTGTTAGTTTACGAAAACTCTGAATGTAGTGTTTGCTAAAATAACTGCAGCCTTGGTAAGCAGAAGAGACTTCTTTCAAAAACATTTTAAAGTCCCCCATAGTCAATAATTATATCCCTAAAAACTAACCTTCGATCACTCACAAAAAAGACATACAAAAAAAACTTCATGCCTTAAAATAGCTTGAATGTAACCCTTGCCTCATTTAGTATACGTGGTTCCCTATCGGTCAGTCACTACAACGTTGGTCATGACTGACCAATAGGAATCTCGCTAGAGAGGCAATCTACTTCGAGTGAAACTGAAACAAGCCAATACACATTGGCGTGCAATCATTTGCATCAGCTGCGCGACTTCGTTAGCGCGGGTATAAATGAGCAGCTGCTGGGATTGCACTTCAGTTTTTTGCTTCGAAGCCAACACTTCGATGCTGTTTAAATTAAACTACAAGCCTTCTACAAGGACATCTCTTCACGGCAGTGCGGGTGTTACGGTGCAACAGTGTGAACATCCTTTTTCTCTCTCTCTTCCCGAGAAAATAAAAGCTGTTCTAACTGCTGGTAAGGTGCGCTGCACAGAGCGCGCAAAAGCTGTTTTCACAGCTGGTAACCAGCGAGAGAGAGCACGCACAGACGGGTGCACATTCCTGTCTGTGATCGCGGTGGCTGTTCACCTGTGTGCCTCAGCACTTGTGAGAGCAGTTCCTAAAAGAGCATACACAGATAGTTTGCGTCTTTTTTTATTTATTGCAAATTAACAAAAGAGTAACACATGCAAGGTAGTGAGACACATATACAATACAGAGAAGAGAAAAAGCACAAAAACAAAACAAAAACAAATACAAAACAGCCCAACACAGTCATCAATAAAGTGGTGTATGTAGGCACATGAGATCCTTTCTGTGATGCAAGTATAGATAGGGGCAGTCCGGTAGTATCAGTATAGTTTTAGTGAGGGTATTAATCACCCCAACAATCACAGAAATATATTAATATTAGTGGTGATAGTATCAATGATAATATTTATAATGATAATTCATGACAATAATAAGAGCATTAGCTCTAGCAATCTATAATAATAATAATAGTGACAATAGTACTAATAACAATACATTTAGGTCAGTCAATAATGTCACCGTACCTGCTCTAAACTCTAGGTCAGGGGACTGATCCACAACTGACAGAGAGCACAACCAACAGACAACCCCACCCCCCTTCCCACACAGACACCGACACATCTCCTCTATTCAATAATCCGATTCCCCCTCACCGCCGCAAGCGACACCAAACCCCTGTAGTTAAGCTTCTAGGCTCCATTGCGTCTTTTTCAAGATGACGTTCTATCTGTGTGTTTCTGGAAGTGGTCGTTACCTGGGGTCACGGGATGGCCACGCGCGCTCCCTGGTGTGTCTGGGCCTCGAACACGCTCAGGCAGCGCTCGTGGATGAGTCACGTACCCATTGTGGGAAGATGACCATCTCGGAGCTGAGGTCGAGACTCTTGTTCCTGCAAAGGGGCGGAGTCCCCATGCCTCTGCCTCGTTCCAATCCTCCCCAGAGGGTTGTTACGGGCAGTGATGCGGGTTACCTGAGGATTACTGTGAGCGCGCTTCCTTCGGGGAACCAATCCCCTAGGAACCCTCACCCCTCTAATGCTCCGCAGCCAGTAGAGCTACCAACTGAACGTGCTGGCGAAGGTTACCGCGCGGTCAGTGGGTCGTGCGATGTCCACACTAGTGGTCCGGAAACGCCATCTCTGGCTGTGTCTGGCTGACATGCGGGAGACCGACAAGCTCAGGTTTCTTAACTCCCCCGTGTCCCAGACCGGCCTCTTCGGCGGCGCGGTCGAGAACTTAGTCTGCTTCTGTACAGCCGAGAACTGCTGGGCGGAGGCCAACAAGCACATCCTGCCACGGCGGTCAGCTGCTGCCTCTACCCCACCACCCGTGGCTCCTCAGTCTGCTCGTCACCGGGGGCGTCCTCCTGCGTCTGCCCCTGCGCCACAGCAGCAGCCTCCATCTAAACGGTGCTGTGGAGCCAGTCGCAGGCAGGAAGCCCCGCCAGTCCAGGCCCCCGCCAAGAAGGGCGGCAAACCCAGGGGGTAACGATGACCGCATCGCTCCCTCCCCCGGAAGAGGGCCGGGTGGAAAATCCTTTGTTTCGTTTTGTTTGTGCTCCGCCGCTGGCCTTAAAACCAGTGGTACCCAAATTTTCAATAAAAGAGGAGTTTCTATCATCTCTGGGTCCGAAGAGGACCCGGAGGGCAGTGGGGGACAGAATCCTCACCACTCCCATACGCCTCCTCTGTCGCCAGCGAGCAGCAGTGTGCAGTTCGAGAACTCCACCGAGCCGCCTTCTGCACCTCCTGCCCCGTGGAACCAGGTAAGTGCTGCACAGCACACACAGACCCCGCTACGGGCCGCCTCCCAGAGAGAGCCTCCCGAGCCGCGTCCCTGTGTTCCACCTCGCTGCCCCACTCCGGGTGTGCCTGCGGTCCCTTTGGTCCCGCTTGCACGGTCTCTGAGAGCCTGGTTAGCGCTCCCCAGTCCGTATCGCTGGCTCATTCGGACCATCAGGCTCGGCTATGCGATTCAGTTCGCCCGACGTTCCCCCAAGTTTCGGGCCTTCCACTACACTACAGTGAGAGCAGCTGATGCCCATGTTTTGCGTGCGGATATCGCAGTCCTACTGGCGAAGGATGCAATAGAGCCGCCCCCTTTAGCCGATATGAGCTCAGGGCACTACAGTCCCTACTTCATTGTACCCAAGAAAGGTGGTGGGTTACGACCGATCTTGTTTTGAATCGGAGCCTCCACAAGCTACCGTTCAAAATGCTCACACAGAGACGCATTTTCGCATCTGAGGTCGCTTCGAGCCATTTATGTCCCCGGTGTGCTCAACCGTGTGGCCGACGAGCTATCACGAGCTGTGCTTCCGGGAGAATGGCGACTCAACCCCCAGGTGGTTCAGCTGATCTGGAGAGAGTTCGGAGAGGCTCAGGTAGACCTGTTTGCCTCCTCAGAGACCTCCCACTGCCAGCTGTTTTACTCCCTGACAGAGGGAACACTCGGCACGGACGCACTGGCACACAGCTAGCCCCGGGGCCTCTGCAAATATGCATTTCCCCCAGTGAGCCTACTTGCACAGACACTGTGCAAAGTCAGGGAGGACGAGGAGCAGGTCCTTCTGGTGACTCCCTATTGGCCCACCCGGACTTGGTTCCCAGAACTCATGCTCCTTGTGACAGTCCCTCCCTGGCCCATTCCTCTGAGGAAGGATCTTCTGACTCCGAGACGGGGCACCCTATGGCACTCGTGTCCAGACCTCTGGAAACTCCATGTCTGGTCCCTGGACGGGACGCGGAGGTACCTAACACCATCACTTCAGCATGGACGCCGTCCACGAGACGTGCTTACGCCCTGAAGTGGAACCTGTTCGTCGAGTGGTGTTCTTCTTACCGAGAAGACCCCCGAAGATTTTCGATAGGGTCTGTGCTTTTCTTCTTTCAGCAAGGGTTGGAGCGAAGGCTGTCTCCCTCCACCCTGAAAGTACATGCTGCCGCTGTTTCAGCTTATCACGTCCACATAGATGGCAAAACAGTGGGGTTTCTTAGGGGGGCGAGACGATTGAATCCTCCTCGACCCCCCTCCATACCATCTTGGGACCTTTCCCTGGTGCTTCGAGCACTTCAGGATGTTTCCTGAGCCTCTGCAGTCAGTAGACTTAAAGCTTCTTTCCATGAAGACTTTGCTACTGGTTGCACTGGCCTCTGTCAAGAGGGTAGGAGACCTGCACGCATTTTCGGTCGACGAATCGTGCCTAGAGTTTGGGCCGGGTGACAACCATGTGGTACTAAGACCCCGGCCTGGCTATGTGCCCAAGGTTCCTACCACTCCCTTCAAAAACCAGGTAGTGAACCTGCAAGTGCTGCCTTTGGAGGAGGCAGACCCAGCCCTGGCTTTGCTCTGTCCCGTTCACGCTCTGCGTATGTACGTGGACAGAACTCAAAGCGTCAGGACCTCAGACCAGCTCTTTATCTGTTACGGAGGCCAGCAGAGGGGAAAGGCTGTCTCCAAGCAGAGGATGGCCCACTGGATAGTAGATGCCATCGCCTTGGCTTACTAAGCTTTTGGTGTGCCCTGCCCGCTCAGGTTGCATGCACACTCCACGAGAGGCGTCGCATCCTCCTGGGCGCTGACACGTGGCTCCTCGCTAACAGATACCTGTAGAGCTGCGGGCTGGGCGACACCTAACACATTCGCTAGATATTATAGCCTACGTGTAGAGCCGTTCTCCTCCCGTGTTCTCACCCTAAACGGGTAGAAGCACCGAGAGGCCCAGCTCTGTCGGCTTGCTGCACCCTACTGTGCACCCTTATTGCTCCAGAGTGAAAAACCTGTCGAGTCCTCCAAAACCCCTCGGCTCGGACATGGCGGAGCGTCCGGTGCCAGGCCTTTATCCGCTGGGGCACGCTTTCCCAGTGTTATCCAATATCTCACTGTGTGGGTTATCACGGAACAACAGTGTCAAAAACACTATGTGTAAGCCTCCTTCTATCGTCCTTCAAGGCAAGAAGGTGTAGAGGCTTGCATGGGGCGCTGGATGGGGTTCAGCGGCTGTGGCGCTGGTAAGGGATTGCTATTGGTCAGTCATGACCTACGTTGTAGTGACTGACCGATAGGGAACGTCTCGGTTACATATGGTAACCCTCGTTCCCTGAGGGAGGGAACGGAGACGTAGGTCCCGTCACCACATCTGGTGTCACCCGCTGGGGCGGCCAGCTTGTCAGGATGGCTCCTCAGCAAAAACTGAAGTGCAATCCCTGCAGCTGCTCGTTTATACCCGCGCTAACGAGGTCGCGCAGCTGATGCAAATGATTGCACGCCAATGTGTCTTGGCTTGTTTTAGTTTCACTCGAAGTAGATTGCCTCTCTAGCGAGATTCCTTTTGGTCAGTCATGACCTACGTCTCCGTTCCCTCCCTCAGGGAACGAGGGTTACCATATGTAACGGCGACGTTCTATGAATATGCAAATGAGCCCCGTCTCGACTCACTCACTCAGCTCAGAGATCCACTGGTTGACGATCACACGTTGATCTGATTGGTTACAAGGTCGTTTGTGACGTCAGAAACACCAGCGATTTCAAACTGTGTTTTAGAGACTGTCTTTGGTTCACTGCAGTTTTAAGCAGAAAATACTCAGCAATGCTGTCGACTTATGAATTTACACATGGCTTGTCTTAAAGCATATTAAAAACACCACATAGACATATAAACAACATTAAAAGTTTGATCTTCACCACAGGGGGACTTTAAAAAAATCTTACCGATCCCAAACTTTTAAACAGTATTGTATAGTTTAAACAATATAATTATTAATATATTCCTATAAATATTCCATGCCAGAAATAAACAATTCCTAACAAGTCTCTTAAACAATATGAGATAATAAAAACTGTGTAATTTTAATGAAATAATATTATGATGGATATTTTTTAAAAAGTCTGTTTAGACCTGTTTTGGAAAAGAGCGTGTCACACTGCAGGATCCCGCTGGCACACTGTGGCATTTCATATGTCAAGCGTTTTAGACTTTGCCATTAATAATTGATGCGTTCCTCTGAGTAATGATGACAATGGAATGATGTTGCGTTTCTGTCTGTGTTCTGGCATTTGCGGCCATACATAAAACACAGTTTCTTTTTAAAGAGAATATTTGACAGAGACGACCAGAGATGATAAATATTTGACTAAGGTTTTCATGCTTCTATTAAGAGGCCCGTGTCAGAAAACAGGAAGCCACAGTCATTCTGATGCAGCTATTCTGGTCGACGGTGCCGGCATTGAGAGGCCAGGTGTGGAAACTTCAAGAGATTCAGTGGTGTGTAGGACAGGCGCGCACACGGACACACTGATGGATTACACGGATTAAAACATCCTGGATGACAAAAGAACATGTCAACCTAAAGAATAGAAAGGATGGAGCTCAGAAACACACACTGAGCCAGCGTTAACTTCACCTAATCATGATTCTCATAAAAACAAGCACAGAATACTTTACTTACTAGAATTACAGTGTCTATGACGAACGCTTGCTTTATGAATCGTCTTCATGCTGCGCTCTAGTGGACTGTTTTAGTGATGCTTTTCTTTAAAGAGACAGTACACTCAAAAATAAATCATTAAATTAACATTTCCTCGGATTACTGATATTTAATATACAACAAAAAGAGTTATATTGAAGCTATTTTTTCATACAATGAAAGTGGATGGTGACAGCGCCTAATATAAACCTACACAAGCATGATATAATAGCATTTCTTTCCAAATAAATGCTGCATGAAAATGATGCCATGCTAATAAAATCAAATAGCAAATTCATATTTGCTTACATGGTTGCAGTCCAAATCCAAATTGTATGTCCATGTGTGTGTGATATATATTATTTCAATAAAACAAAAATCGAATTTTTTTAAGCCATAGTCACCATCCAGTTGATTGTATGTTTATGTACATAATCATCAACTATAACCATCAGTTTTCCATTTTCATATAGGGAGTTGTATGGACTACTTTTATGAAACTTTTTGGAGTTGGACAGCTCTTGTCAGACTCCGCTATAATTATGAATATAATAATCATAATTTCCCATTTAATGAACACAGCGGCACTTCAAGAGTAGTTTTTGACAGATGACTTTTAATTCAATTCACATCTGCCATTCAGATCACTACTGGCTCGCCCCTTGTGTTGTCAACTAAACCTCCAGAGTAAATCTGAGACGTCATACATGGACAAAGCCAAAGCGTGGCTGTTGGAAAACTAAGAACATTAAACAATTGTTACAAAAGCTTTCAAGTCAGTCTTCACATGTTTATTTCATCTAGCACAATGCAGTGAGACAGTCTGACATGTAAACTACACTTAGTGAAGCGCAGTGTGCAAGTCCGGGAGAAAAGCTCTAGAGAAGTGGCACAGGCACAAGTAATCCTCCTCTTGACTGAATACAGTATATATACAGTATCTAGTGTGTTTACTGAACGCTACACAGACCCGACGGCAGAGGAAAGAGGTTCACAGACTGATGACAACACAGGCTGAGAGTGAGGAGAGTGGTATGTGACAGTTTCTATATTGTTATGCTCTACACTGATCTAGTATATTATTATATGTGATATTAGCAGAAAGATGGGTTCAAACTTCGAATTATTTAAAGGTGGCCACATTGACACCAAACACACCAGTTCATTTAAGGTCATGGTGATTCCAGTTGGGTAAAAAAAGAAAAATCAGGGTCATAAATCAACCCATAAAAAAAGGAGAAAAGCTGCAGAGAAAAGAAATTATATGCAAAAACTAAGCAATTTTTAAGCTCAAGTTTTTTTTTTTTTTGCGACAGGAAGTTTCAGCATTTCAAGTTTTTTTGCAATTATCATTCTTAATAGTAATTCTTATACAGTACCAATACATAATATTTAGTTCTTGTACAGTATTATAACAAATATATTACTATTAATGATACATAATATATAATTGAATCATTATACAATCATTATACAAGTGTGTGTGTGTGTGTGTGTGTATAAATATATATAATTTAGGCAGATTGAATATACAGTGTGTATATACAGTGTGTATATATATATATATATATATATATATATATATATATATATAAATACACACACAATCAGTATATTTACATTATATTCAATCAGCATAATATATATATATATATATATATATATATATATATATATATATATAGAGAGAGAGAGAGAGAGAGAGAGAGAGAGAGAGAGAGAGAGAGAGAGAGAGAGAGAGAGAGAGATAATGAGAATGCGATTTATTTCCAGTACAGTAATAATAATTATGGGGAAATGTGCCTAATTGTCTATAATGCAAAATAAATTTCACAATGCAAAAAAATCGTACTTAAAACAGCCTTAATTTCCTTTATGCAAAATATGACTTCTTTTTTTTCCGTTGGAGTGAGATTCTCCTCAGTGTTCTGCTGGTTTCCCAGAACCGGAACGCTGAAGCCAGCTACAGAAGATCCGGTTCCCCTTCCTCAAAGCCCAACAGAACTCCTCGTCTTCATGATTGTTAGAATTAACCAAGCTGACATTTCAGGACAAAGAGCTTTTTTTAACATGTGACGTTGACCTAATTGTGGGGCATCACTAAAGACGCAATGAACTCTGGGAAACGTCCAAAGGAACCATAGTGAGAAGAATCCGATTCGGGCAGATTCTGTAAGGGTGTGTGTGTCGGATGCCACAGAGTTATTGGTGGGGTCAAAGTGCAAATGTCTTTGGCAGCTGCGTTACCGTAGTAACACTGCAGTGGCGTTGGCGTGGAAGGAGTCATCAGTTACTGACGCCCTCGTCTATCGTGTCGGCCACATCTGTGACCTCCAGACTTCCTCTCGCACGCCAGATCTTCACCGTCCGGTCACTGCGGGCGAGAGGAGAGGAGTGGTGAAGGGAAGGGTAGAGATGGGGACTTAAGGAATATGATTCTGCTTCTGATTACAGTTTTATGTAATAATCTTGGATCCTAACGATGTGTTCTAGTACTTATGAGGAGGAAACCCCCTTCAAATAATGGGTGCTAATCACTCACACCTTTGTATTTGTATTTTTGTATTGGGCGAGAGAAAACGATTATTGTGCCACATTCTGTTCCTTTCCTTTAAAGCGGTGCACTTTCGCCCTTCTTTAAAAGCCCAAATATATATATTTCTTATATTTATTAATTACTGAGCATTTATTATAACTAAACTAAATATAGTCATTATATATCTTTAAGTAAGAATCACTTTAATGCCATGCTGTATTTTTGTTGTTGTTTGAGAAATATTTCATAGATGTTCAAGAACCAGTAATGGAACTATGTGAAAATATTATACTAATATAATAAACCAGTTTTTGATATTTTGAATATTGATGATATATAAGTTTGCTTCCTGTTAAGAAAAAACGAAGCAACATTATGAATTTCCAAAATGATTTTAGTGCACTTTTTATTTGCCTCCTGAATCTCCCATCATCAGATAGTTTTGCTATCCTTCATGTCTGAAGATTATGAAACTGATTATATGTAACATTGCCAAGATAGTTATACAATAGAGGCGAATACTAAATCATAATAATGAGCCTTTAATTAATTAACTCTTTACCGGCCAGCTTTTTAAAAAACAATTGCCAGCCACCGGCAGCATTTTTGATCATTTTCAATAAATTTTCATGGCCCCCAGAATATTTGGTTGTATGAATTTCTGAACATGCAACATATCAAAAGAAAAAAACTGACACAGTTTAAAAAAAAATAAAAAAATCAAAATTTTAGCTTAAGCCTTAATTTTTTTTAATCAACATTTGAATGTGGATGCGTTTCATAATAAAAGCAACATTTTAAGCAAAAAGCTGAGAAAATTGAGTTTTGGTCAAAGACTACGTCCGGATGGGATTCAGAACGATGATCAAAACACAGACGGAGCAGATCGAGTCCATCAACACCCCGGAGCTTCACAGTCCTGGGTCGACATGTCATTAGGTAACATTAGGCAGTTATGATTTATACTTGATGTTGATGATCGCGTTATTTTACATAAGCATGCTTACATGTGCTATCGCTTGTTTCTGCTTCTTCGCCTGTTATGATCAGGAGATTCAGTACTTATTCAGAAGATGCATAACAGCGCCCCCTACCGTACAACAGTGAAAACATTTCCGTCAATGGCGGGAAAGTGTTGTCTCATAAATTATGGAAATTTCCACCAATGGCAGGGGAAAGAGTCAAGTGCTAAAGTACATGCATAAAGCTTATAAAATGCATAAAAAAGAAAGGAGACTGTCTGAACATTTTAATAACTTATTAATACGCTTTCAGGAGTCAGTGTCGGCTGCAAAGATGAAGTTGACAGTCTTGACTCGTCATCTCCGCAGGATAAGTGGATGCGCCAATAGAGTAGTTTCATGTAATAAGCGCATTACTAATTCCACACAAACACTTATGCGCCTAACAGTAGCACACATTTATCTAGGTTAACGTTAGAGCGAGCGGCCACGTAAACCGGCTAATGTTAGGCTACTGTTTCAAAAGATAAGCCATGTTTAAGGTCAATGAATGACGACTTTTAGTGCATTCTACTTCTTTCTTTGAATCTACTCTACAACAACGGCTAGGGTTTTTATTTAGGCTCCTTTGATTTCAGAGAAAATGACCCAGTTATACTCCACTACGTATTATTTGGTTGTGAATGAGAAGCAGTCCTTGAGTGTTCAGCGTGTGTAATACTCACTCTGAGGCGGTAAACAGGAGACTGCTGTTGGTCGAGATGCTGTTGATGGGACTGTCATGGCCTCTGAGCTCTCCCAGCGGACTCAGGGTGTCCGTGTGCCAGAGTTTGAGCACTCCTCCCCTACAGCCGCTCAGCAGGATAGGAGACGCCGGCACGACTCCCAGAGCACAGACCCAGTCACGATGAGCGTTGGGTACCTGCTGTAGGGCAAACAACATGTCAACTCATCAGACCCAGGACAAACACAGTTTGAGGCCTGATTGATTCACGTCCTGATGAGGTAATTAGCCTCTTCCTGATTTCATCCTCAGTACGGATTAATCAACTGATTGGCTAATTGTCCTTGTGGAAGCTACTAAACTTGCATTATAATGTTGCCAGAGTGAAGCCAAAAAGTATTTGGAAACTTAAGTGACACTTTAGAATGAATGTCATATATATACACGTATATCAGTCATGAAATTCTGCAGCCACTGAGATTGTTTTCTCAACATTTGAGTAATGTGGTTCAGTGTTCGTTACAAGCTGGTCATTGTTCCTCTGAACCCCTCCACATCCCCCAGCTCCACCTGGCTGGATCTGCTATCTACTCATGCAGCAGCATCATATCTTACATGCTCACAGAAGTGTGTCTGTGTATCTATTGGCAGTAGCGAGTCCAGCAGCAACAGTGTGTGTAGCAGATCTATTCCGCCAAAACTGAACACATTAACATTATCATATCTATTACCATGCTAAATTATTCAGAGAGTTGCCATGATTGAAATTTAGGGCTGTGTTCAAAATATCGATACAACGGTGTATCACATAATCATTCATTTGAAAAACAAAAGGAATTGAAAAGTGCAAGGATTCTGAAATTCACAAATAGGATATAAATAATAGGGCTGTGAGATTAATTGAATTTCAGTTTCGATTTCGATTATTGTGCCACATTCTGTTCCTTTACCTCAAAGCGGTGCACTTTCACCCCTCTTTAAAAGCCCAAACCTAACATCCAAATTAGTCAAACCATGTAATGTGACTGTCGTACTATGACGTCTATTGCGGGACGTGCTTGATATTACAAAAGAGTTATTAAAAGAGATCTCGCGCTGTTTCCCAGGCAGATTTCTAAAACACAAACGAGTAAAGTCTAGGCTACTTTGAACTTCGTATGCGTGCCTTAGCGGTCGATTACACACACAATGTAAATGCCATCTCTAAATGCCTGTCTTGGCAAGCACTGCATCCGTGTCAGTATATTAGATCAATGCATTCGGCCTGAAAGTGACAGCAGCCTAATAGACTTTCTGCAGTTTCTGTCAATAATGTATCTGTGGCTTTGTTGTCGATACGCAGCCCTAATATATATATATATATATATATATATATATATATATATATATATATATATATATATATATATATATATATATATATATATATTTAGTTTAATCATGTATAGTGTTGTTAATATAGCTGGTTATACCTGCAGTAGGTCCTTGCGGGTCAGGTCCCATTTCTTAATGCCGTTGTCTCTGGAGCCGCTAAACAAACAATCCCCCTGAACCACCAGGGACTCGATGCCGTCATAGTGGGGCGGCTCAAAGTTATGAGTGGGGCTGATGCTACCCACAGCACCCTCGGTCACATCGAACATCTGCAGAAACCAATCACATCGTATTTGGTAGGGGTTAAATGACTTTTCAGTCAACATTTATGTGATTAAAGTCAAGTTAACATCGATTAGTCGCTGATGACGCCATTACTGAACAGATAAGCCTGAACCCCGAGCCGAGCCTCAAACGCAGGTTGCCTTGTGTACAGATATGGCGTATGACACAGCGCTGCCAACGAGGCGAAGGCTCCTACAAAACAGCTTATTTTTATCACTTCTTTTGTCTTTGGGTTGTTATATCTCTCACAGATTTCTGCTCGTTCTAAATCAGAAACAGATAAGCAGCACAGTGAAGATTACATTTATATAAATGCATTAATATGAGAGAGAGAGAGAGAGAGAGAGAGAGAGAGAGAGAGAGAGAGAGAGAGAGAGAGAGAGAGAGAGAGAGAGAGAGAGAGAGAGAGAGAGAGAGAGAGAGAGAGAGAGAGAGAGAGAGAGAGATTGCCTGTGAATTAATTCTACCTGGCAGCGTCTCTCTACTAATAGTGAAGCTGTGGGTTTTAGTTACTAAAGAAACACATGCTAGATTTTTTCAGTGTCTAAGCTATTGGTAACACTTTACAATAAAGTTTGTTAGTTAACATTAGTAAGCATGAACTAATAATAAACTGCACATATACAGCATTTATTCATCTTTGTTAATGTCAACATTTTCTAATACTTTATTCAAATCTTGTTAACATTAGTTAATGCACTGTAAACTAACATGAACAAACTATGAACAGCTGTATTTTTATTAACTAACGTTAACAAAGATTGACAAATACAGTAACAAATGGATTGCTCGTGTTTAGTTCATGTTAGTTAATACATTAACTAATGTTAACTAAAAAAAGAAAAAGATAGTCAGGGTCTAACGCCAGCTAACGTCAACCAAATCCCCATACAAACCTTGATGTAGTGATCCTTAGAGCCTGTGATAACCAGATCCTGTCCGTTGCCAGTCTGATCAACAGTCAAGCACATGACTGGACCGAGGTGGCCGGTTAATTTTCCTGTAGACACAAACCTGACGAAAACAGGTGGAAAACAACTGAAACTGTCAGATATCTGATGCAGCAAATGATGTATAGCTGTCAGACAGAGTGTGTGAAGTAAAGGACGCCTACCGTCTCAGGTCCCATACGCGGACAGAGTTCCCCGCGGCAGCGTAGAGGACGGTTCCAGACGGGTTCAGAAAGATCTGGTTGATCTGGTTTTCCCCGGCCGGGATGGTCACAGTGCGGTTCGTACTGGCTGCACACGGGTCACCAGCGTTCACCAGACCTGACGATCTGGAGGTGGAAACACACAATCACAGAGGGAGAGGTTTTCAATACCAGGACACGCAATGGCCATTTTGATCATTCAATACATTTACTTCAAGACAGGAGTGTCCAGGCTGGTACCGGAAAGCTTTTAATACATTTTTACCAACATGGTCTCAAGATCCTCTGACCCAAATGTGAAGAAGATCTGAAGGAATAGTAACGAGAATCCAGGACTGCTTTTATTCTGTGAACTGGGACGCGTTTAGAGAGTCATCTTCTGATCTGGATGATCATGCCACAGTCAAGTCACATTTATTTATATAGCGCTTTTTACAATACAGATTGTTTTAAAGCAGCTTTACAGAGATAACATAAAAATATTTAGCAGTATTATTGAATGACTCCTGTTTTACCGTCTCTGAGGCAGAAGTGAGACACACTTTTAACCGTGTCAACTCTCGCAAAGCTGCTGTGTTTACAGAACTCTTTAACATCTCTTTAAAAAGCTCAACTGTACCAACATGCTTTAGAGGTACCATTATTATTCCTGTACCAGAGGTGAGCTGTCTTAATGACTATCGCTCTCAAAGCATTTCATTACAATATGAGTTAATGCCACGGAGGCTGGTGCTGCAACACATACAGAACATCATCCCAGATACTATAGGTCACTATACCGTCACAAGAGTCAGCTGGACAAGAAAAACTGCTACGTGAGGCTATTATTTGTGGATTATAGCTCTGCGTTTAATACGTCGTCCCAACCAAGCTGATCTACAAGCTGCTAAATCCAGGACCGAGTGCCACATTGTGCAGTTAGATCTTGGGTTTTCTCCCCAACAGTCCCCAGTGTGTGTTGAGCCCGGTGCTGTACTCTTGGTTTACACATGATTGTGTGGCCGTTCACAGCTTTAATATCATTATTAAGTTTGCTGACCAAACCAACATTGTGGGTCTGATCACCAACGATGAAAAGGTGAAGCTGAGGCTCTTGGGACGATGGTGTCAGAACTACAACCTGTCTCTTAATGTCAGTAAAGCTAAGGAGTTGGAGATCGACTTTAGGAAGCATTTGATATGTACTAAATTGCAACTTGTAATTAAAAACATATTTAAATACACAACACAAATTTCAATAGAAATCACACTGAAGTAGATTTTAGTCACTATATCAGGGCTTACGTTAACACAGTAATGGATGTAATTAATTGAAAATAATTGAAGACAAATAAAAATAATGAAACGCGTGAAACTGCGTCATTAATGTAAGTGACGAGCATGTTACCCTGACTGGAGGACACTTCTCTTCTAACCCTTTAACCTTCACTTCTCTGTTTGCAATCGGATCATTTTAAGTCGCTAAACTCAAAGTTTTCAGTCCAATGATCCAGTAAGCGAATCCATTCAAACAATCAGTCCAAGTGCTAATGTAAAGAAAACCAGGCTGATGACATCAGAGATGGCATCTAGAGACCCGGAAGACAAAAATTTATCCAACGAATTTAGATTCATCAAATGGTTTAGAGGATATAGTTTGATAAGTGTATTGAGCCTTTGTTAGAAAATGAATTGGCTTAAATCTTGTAAACGGCTTGCAAATTTCTTTTGATAACCTGTTGTCATTATTGTCTATAGATGATGCATGGAAAAGGTTGTGTGAATCAGTCAAGTAGTTCAGGAGATTTCTGTCCGTCATTGAAGTGTTCTGTAACTCAAACTGGCCGACAGACTTCAGGTTTCCACATATTAAGACTTTTTTTTCTTCCGAAATCTAATCAATTTAAAGTGTAAATTACATTTTTCATGAAGATAATGCAATGTGCTTACTAAACAAAGATAAGAACCGCCCACAATTGTTTTTTATGTTTTTTTTTATACCAAAATGCAGCATATAATATGAAAAGTTGGTACGTTTTACAGTGATTTTAAGCACGCCCGCTCCCTTCCACTAGGCTGTGTGTGACGTCATAAAAGGGACTCCAAGCTTTTACTGTCTGTGCCCCAAGCCTGGAGTTACCGTTAGTCTAAACGGCAAGTAGGCTAGCAGTTATATTGGAGACCTAGCTAGCAAAAATGGTTAACTATTGTGTTTGTGCGGGATGTACGAATACATCAAAAACGGGGGAGAGGCTCCACAAGTTCCCCAAGGACAAACGACTGATTCGTGCCTGACATGTTAGCATACCCGGGGTAGATCTCGGTAAGCCCGACCCTACCCGAGCACGTTGTGTCCGAGCCCGGCCCAACACATTAACTGTAATTATGAGCCCGAGCTAAACCATAGACTAAAAAATATGGACAAAGCGTCTGTGACGTCACCCATAGACTTTCTGAAGAACGGTTTTGAGGCCGTTTATGGGGGGTATGGGCGGCGCCATCTTGGGAAATCTTGGGAAATCCAAAACCCCGCCCACCTTCTGGCCAATCCATATATGGGTAAAAGGGCGGGCTTTGTGTGAGACTGAGCCGGCCGGTGGACGCGCCTCTTCAGCCAAACAGCCTCAGCTATCTGTACCGTTACAAGATCGACTGGCAGACTAGGCTACTTTTTACAGCCAGTATCATTCTTATGTTGAAACTCCTTTTCCTCGATTTACTGCAGCCTATATGTAAAACGCATTTGCAGCTGCAGCTCGCTCATAGGTTGTGCTGCGGCAACTGCACATCCAATGGTGCGGGCGCCTCTGACGTACGACCAACTAGCTCGCAGATCAGTCTATTCTTATGTTACATTTATTCAGTTGGCAGACGCATTTACAGTGTTTCAAACGTCAGTTACAACCATAGGTAAAGTACCTCGGACGCTAACTTATCTGAGGCGATTTAATGCTAACTGTTGCAGTGCCACTGCCCACAAACATTGATGCTAAATAGTGCTAACTACGTGAAATAGTAGTGGAATGTCACTTACCGGAAAAAAAGGAGCGAAGTACTCCTAGTCCTACAGTGTCGGTTAGTGCAGTTTATAGCAGAGCAACCCATGTTATGTACGATATTTCAATACAAATGTTCAGAAAGGATACAGAGGTGGTGTGATGTGTTGTGTCAGAACATGGCAAGATGTCAAATTTCAGGAATTCCACTCGGCGCAGCCCGGTATCAGCTGTCAATCAAAGTTAACCACGCCCTTATTTGTCATACATTTTTTATCTAAATACGATCGAAAATAACGAGTTAGAAAAAAAATTCACCCCCCTCACAGTTGTCAGGCACTCGAAACCTATCGAAAAATACAATAAAAGTCCATGGAACCAACCTGTAAAAACATGGATTTATGCTGTGAAAACGGACATTTTAACATGGGGTCTATGGATATTTGCTCCCGTATGGGACCTCCCTCTAGCGGATTTTCAATGTATTGCAGTTTTTCGCACTTCCGGGTAGGCTTCATTTTTCAGATTAGAATGTAGCCATTTTTTAATACGAAAATCTTTTAATACGTGGGTCATTATTATAACTGACGTTCTCAACTACTTTCTATGTTACTTTCTCCCGCCCGCAACATTTATGTTTTGTCCCGCTCCCGCCCGCAAAAATACTTTTTTTCTGTACCTCCAAATACTTTCAAGTTAGCCTACGTGTCGCCACCATACACATCAGCATAAATGCTCCTGATAATTTATTTGTTATTAAAGCATTAACACACAAACCACTGTTATAACATAAAAACAAGCAGGCTAACTTACAGTCATGCATGGTTTGGCAGTGCGCTCCCATAATAATTCCTAAAAAGCTGACATCAGTTCATCGCGATCTCACACATCTCTGTTATTATCAATGCATCTTTCATAATATCTACACTTTGTTTGTTATAATTCGAGGATTTGCCAGCATACAGAATTCAGCTTCTGCATAATATATCATAAAATATCTGCCATTTTTATCAATGGGATCCAGAAATACTAATGTTGAGGGAACCACAGGACAAGAAACCCTTCTTTTTAAAAAAAAATCTGATTCCTATGGAAGCTTGTTTCCGCCACAATAAAAAATAAAAAGGTAATTGCGACTTTTTATCTCAGGATTGTGTGATCAATATAAAGTCGCAATAGCGAGTTATAAAGTCAGA
The DNA here is from genome assembly GCA_030578255.1 of Tiaroga cobitis. NCBI lineage: Eukaryota > Metazoa > Chordata > Actinopteri > Cypriniformes > Leuciscidae > Tiaroga > Tiaroga cobitis. The sequence continues at coordinate 23,967,737 of CM060615.1, forward strand.
ATTGCGTGATCTAGAAGTCGCAATTATCTTTTAAAATGCTTTATTCTGTGGCAAGCTTGCATAGATCCCATCAGTTTGAATGGCGAATAAAATGTACAGAACCAGTTTATTTGGAGTGCACTGACAATATAGTTTGAAATAATTAGTTTACAAAGCGATGCTTACAGAAATGCATTATATGATTAAAATAATTTTTGCAGGCTGAAATAAGATTTCCCTTTTGACACCAGCATGTATTGCTAACCTGGCTAACCTGCTTCACCCATCCCGAACGATCATCCACGCGGGCCATGCATGCTTGGATTCCGCTGATCGTCGCTTGCGGCTTCATTTTGAGGAATGAAATGTTTGTGCTTGTGGTTTCTGAATGCATGTCTGATATGTACAGGAACTCACGTGAGTGTGCGGATGCACTTGGCCGAGTCTCGGATGTCCCAGACTTTGATGTAGGAAGTGGAGACGGTGAACACCAGGCTGGAGCTGTAACGCACCGACACCACATTGTTGGGGTGGCCGCCTAGAGACATGATCTCCTGTCCCGTCACCAGGTTCCACACTTTACAGGTCCGGTCTGGCAGAAGCAAACAGGGCCAGGTTATACAAAACTGGTTGGACCAATTATTCTTATTAGTAAGTAATAAAATAAAATAAAAAGATGTGAAGGAACTGGAATTTTTTAATTCTTTGCAATCAGTGTTGTTGTTGTTTTTTTTTTACTAAAAATTAAAGCTGAAATAAATATAAATATTAATATTAATTGGAAAACTTAATAAAAATTAGAAATGTTGCATTGGCAACTAACTGATATAAAAAAAAACTGTTTAAAACTGAAATAAAAATGTAAGCTAAATACTAGATATAATTTGCGAAAGCACATAAAATCACTAACACAAACTAAAATTAAAAAAAAAAAAATGTAACAATAAAAGCGAATTGAAATTATTACTAAATACTATAATGGTACATAAACGTTCATAAAATAACATGGTTTACGATTCCGGTGATTTTGTGAATATTATTCTCCATACTAAAACCCCAAATCGTTGTATATTTGTGAAACGGGTTGAGCGAGCACAACTAAATCCTACTAGAATACATGCAGGCAAGACTAAAGCATATCATGTGCTCTGACCTTTTGACCCAGTGAAGAGGAGGTCGTCTGTGGAGTCGACACACAGTACAGCTTTACTGTGACCCTCGGCTATATGAACACACTGCAGAGAGCCGGCGCGACCGCTCTTCGACACAGGAACAGGGTTGATCACACCTCTGACGCACATCAACAAACCAACAATCAGGAGATTCCTCCGTCAAAACTCGTGTATCGAGTCATCATTGTCTTCCATACACACATTGCTGCAGATGCAGCGCCATAAAGTACTTTCCCCATTCCTGATTCCCTCTTTCACTGCATATTTATCTCCACGTTTCATACAATCAAATGTTGACTCCGGAAACCGGAGTAAACAAAGCATAGTTTTGAAAAAGACGTGATGGAGAATATTTTCAGAAGTTTTATTTTTTATTATTGTCAAAATAGATTAAACGGACAAAGCTACATCACATCGGGAACCTTTTAAAAGATTCCAGAAAAACTGTCTAAAAAACACCCAAGTTTGTCATTTAGTTCTCGGCATTAACAATGACAGAGATCATGAATGCAAGTCATTTTTCATGGCACTGTATGATTTTGCCAAAATAGTTTGTGATGCAAAAAATGTGTGTGCCAATGAATGCGATCCAGAAATTCATACACACGCAGTGAAACAAACATTCCTGATGCAAAATCAAAATAAATACAATAAAAGGAATCAGAAAGTAAAATAGGGTGGAGAGGCTTGAAGTAACAATAAAACCGTCTGATTTACTGATAATCAATCATGCTGGTCCGGCCCATCCTCCCAGAACTACTGAAACCACTATAAATCCAGGAACATCCACGTATTCACAAACACTCACAGAAATGTGTTCTTCCATTAACTTATGAAAAACTAAATTTAAGTTCAAATTAAAAACCAAAAGCACTTCAGATGCAAATAATCAGAGTAGTCAGCATTTGTAAGGCAAGAACTTCTCACGACCGCCGGTATGTTCCTTCCCGAGGAGAACAGAAGGGTTTTAGCTGCGGTCGTGTGGCGGGAAACACACTGGCCCCGACAACCCCTTAGCGACATTTCATTTTGAAGAACAGTTTTTGTTCTAAGCCAGAGTTTATTTACTCCCACGCGGCAAGTTCTGCAGGGCAAAATCTACGACTAAGCCAATCCAATCCAATTCGGCATTTTGTGGCCACTTTTTATGTGGACTATAACCCATATCCTGAATTTGAAAATGCCATGAAAATACAATTTTCTGCATTAATGTCATAAGTCTATGTGAACGAGGATATGAAAGGGATTCTTCTCATTCTTAATAAAGCGAGTAGTATGAGTATTGCAGTCAATGTAAAGTAGCCAGTGTTTTACATTTTGGCGTAAGAGTCAGAGAGCATGCTTCTTCAAAACCGTTTGTGTATGCCAATTTTTCTACACACAAATCCTGTTTGCAGGATTCGTAGGATTTATAATTGTTTGCAGGATTTACTATTGTCAAAGTAGACTGTCTTAAATCCAACACAAACAGGCAGAAGCCAGAAACCTCCATAAATTGCAGTAGTAACTTGCTGCCGCTGGGGGGTGCTAGCTCTTACTGTGTGATATCTTTGGCTTTGGCCTTGTCAGCCACGGCTTGTCCCTTGTCATAAGTCTTCCTGCGAGAAAGAGGGGATGGTTCCGGTAATCTCTTTTGCCCACCTGCTGGAAGTCTGTTGCCAGAGCTGCTACTTTAAGATCCATTTGCAATGTGAAAGACAGAAACATAAAAATAAAACACAAGGACTGAAAAAACAAAAAAACTAGGGCTGTCAAACGATTAATCACGATTAATCGCATCGGAAATAAAAGTTTGTGTTTACATAATATATGTGTGTGTACTGTGTATAATTATTTTGTATATAAATGCACACACATATATATTTAAGAAAAATGTTTTATTTATATATAAAACGTTTATATTTAAAATATACAAAATAAATGTAGAAAATATACATTATATGTATAGGCTACATTCAGTCTACATACATGCAAATATTTCTTAAATACACATGCATGTGTGGTTATTTATGTATTAAAAATAATTATACACAGTACACACACATATATTATGTAAACACAAAATTTTCACGATTAATCGTTTGACAGCCCTAAAATAAACACAAACATAATGTGGGCAGCATGCATAAAAAAAAAAACACAAATAAACCTAACAATGTCTGTCGTTTTAAGCTAAAAAAGCTAAATAAACTCAAGTTACTACAGCAAAAACTTTATTTGCTGGTTAAAAAACAAACATTGGCAACAATGCAAACCTACTGGCAACCAATTCTGTGGCGAATCACAGAAATATCTGCCACTACTGGCAAACAGTTATTTAGAAAATATTCACCAAGACTGCCGGCAAACCTGTGGCAACCATACAAAAATTCCTCACAGCTGTTAAACTTTTCACTGAAGTCAAATGATTATTGAACTTGTGAACAAAAAAAAACTAAAAACTTTCAAATAACTTTATATGATTGGAATGTTTGTGAAAAAAGGAGTTCAAACAGATGTCAGATTGTGATTTAGTTAAAAGAACATGAACGGTAATTCATGTGTTATTGTGAATAACACCCGTCTTAACCTCTTGATGTAGATCATCACAGTTGATTTTATTCTTGAACAAGATCCTTTGCAAAAACGGTTTCTGGTCAAACTTGAAGTAAATTTATGGTAAACGACAAATAGTTGCCAGAAGTGTACAGTTCTTCCCACTAAAAAGTAGTCCCCACAACTCACACATGCTGTTATCTAGCTATCAGTAGTCATTGTAAATAACTATTTACTATAATGGTCTGAAATCTTTTGAGACAAATAGATTGCATTGCCAAATCTGACTCTAGACTATAGCTTGGTTGTTTAGTGTTGTTAGCCACTCACATGGAACAGTAATGAAAGTTAATTGAATAAAAGTGTTAAGAGAAAACCATTTTTGAAGTTTTGTAAACTTTTGACTAAACTGAAATTAACCAGATGAGATCAGCCTTAACAGTATAGCGGAAAAAATATTAGTGTGACAAAAAAGCATCTTTCTTTAACAAGGCACAACATTTGGCGGGAAAAAATGACATTTTAAAGTAAACAAAGGAGGAGTAGTTAGTTCATGCATGATGGGAGATGGAGCAGTAAGTAAGCAAAGATTTTAGTTAGCAAGGTTTTAGGTTACTTTACACTTACATGCTACCCATTCTAGAGGACAATCCGGCAGGGGGGAGCATGTAGTCTCTGACTGCGTTTCCAGCCGACTCCAGATCTCCCGCTCCCTCGGGTGTCTCAGTCATTGGGTGTAAAGGGATGAAGTCTCTTGACGGTGTGTCCGGGCCAGAGTCACCGTTGTTTACGTAGAGTAACTCCATCTGAGTAGTGGTCCTCCTTCGGGCCTTTACAATTATTGCGAAAACAATATCCAAGGGAATGGGTGTTATCCAGAGTCACTTATTAGGTTCAGCCCAACTGAGATTAGGTGTCTTGATTAAGGGCACGGTGATCATAGCTCATGGATCAACTTTTGAATGGTTTGCACATAAAATCTCTTGGTTACCAAGCTTTCGGTAAGGTAAGATTCAGGTAATTTGTCCCATACCTTAGTCCTAGATTTAGTCTCGCCACATAACTTCATGAGGTCTGAGGCCAGGGTGCTGAATTATGGGAAAAGATATTGACTTCGGTTTGTTCAATCATAAAAGCACAGTAATGAAAACAAACATATTTGCCATTGGCAGATTAACTTACTTTCCTTCCACTGCAGGACTTGGGGTCGACTCGTCGCTACTACTGTCATCTCCATTTTCTAACGAGGAAAAAGAAATGAGAGTGGATATTCAAGCAACCACAAATGGGTGTCTAACTTGCACAAGAAGAATAGGAAGAACTTGCAAGATCCTTGAATTAAGGCAAAAACACGCCGACACTGTTATCTGTGATGTTTAAGAGACTTTCGAGAGTGTGGTAGTAATACAAAGCAAATGAGGATAAATTATGCACAGCGCTACCATGCTAGTTTCTTTAGTTGCCGTGAACGCTGATCCAAACCGTTTTCTGATCTCAGCTGTGACCAGAAAGAGGCTATCGTCAAAGTTAGTGCAAAAAAGTTGTGGAGAAGAAGGATGAGGGATCACAAATGGTAAATCATTCAAAAAGGAGGGAAAAAAATTAGTTGTACATGGTCTGGAAGAATCGCTTGTTTTCCTGCTGCTGGACTGCGACGTAGCCTATGCTATTGGTGATAAGTAGTACGTTGCTAGCTGGGGATTGATGGTTTAAAATGGAAAGAACTGGTAGAGGAGGTGTGGACAGATGGACAGAAGCCTCATGCACCTGCGGATGGGACCGCTAGCCTGTGGTTAGTCCAAGGAGGTAGACCCATGCGCTCATTACAGAGAGAGTGTGGCTATTGGTACTCACCCAAGGGCATGTTACCTAGTTCTGTTTAAATCAGGCAACAGGGGAACAGAAAAGATGAAGTTATATGGTATGATGGTATTCATGGATATACCACAATACAATGTGAATATGGAAAAGATATTTCAAGGGTTTCCACACTTTTTAACCAACCCATTTCTATGACTTTCCCATGATTTTCCAGGCCTGTGTATCACAATTTTAAAATTCCCTGATTTTTATGGTGTTTAACAAACTGTGGAAAGCCTGTACATGGGTACACCGTACAACCTTTCATGAGGACTGATTGATTATTTGACTGAAGTGCAACTTTGTTATATGTAGGTCCATTATTGTGGTATCAGAGGTGTCCAATCCGGCTCCCGAAGGGCCAATGTCCTGCAGAGTTTAACTTCAACCATAATTAAACACACCTGAACCAGCCTATCAAGATCTGCAGGACCTCTGCTAGAAACCTTCAAGCAGGTGTGCTTGAACAGGTTGGAGCTAAACTTCGCAGGACGTTGGCCCTCCAGAAGCAGGACCGGACACACAAAATTTAAGGTATCAAAAAATTAATTCTGGTCAGACATGACATTTAGACAATCTCTTCCTGTCTAAAAAAGGTGGTTCTTGGGCAAAATAAGCTGCAATGTGGACCACACTTAATGCTGATGCTGAGACCACAAACTCAACACAACAGAGTTCAGTGCTGTCGTCAACACCAGCTCATGTTAGTCCAAGTCCAGGCCGAGACCTGAGAAGGTAAGGTCAGAGTCAAGACCGAGGCCCATGGAGGGTCGAGTCAGAGTCAAGACCGAGACATGAAGAGGGTCGAGTTTGAGTCAAGACCAAGTCCAAGTGCTTCCAACCCCATGACAAGACTCAGACTCCAGACAGACTTGTCTCAAACAATACTTAGAGTTGCAAAGGGCACCCTGGCCTGCTCTTCCAGTTAGCAATGACCACACAGGACTTAGGCTAATGGCTGAATCACAGATCATGTTCAGTTTTATATAATATTCAGGCTTACACCACTACAAATGAAAGTGCATATCTTCATCACAAGATTCATGCTGCTTGCATTGTCATAAATAGGGCATAAAAAAGCTACACATACTTATAGATTCTGTCAGGTTCTGGGCAATACTTGAAATGTTTGAGGGTGGGTTTCAAGAATTTTGGCTTGTGCAACTCCGTGACTCAAAACTCAAAAACTCAGCACATCAACTAGTGGCAGAATTAATTGACTACTTAGTGCAACCCTTAGACCAGGAGTAGCAAATCCTGCTCCTATACCACTTTTCCACTGGGGCTGGTACAGTTGCTGGAGCCAGCGCTTGCCCAGGGTTTTTTGTGTGGAAAAGCACACCCTGCTTCCAGATTGGGCACTGGCTCCAGCACCAGCCTCAGTGGGAAAGTGGATCTAGAGGGCTATCTTCCTGCAGACTTCATTTCCAAACCTGCTCCAGCACACCTGCTTGAAATTTTCAAGTGATCCTGAAGACCATGATTAGCTGGTTCATGCATGTTTGATTAGAACTGAACCTAAACTCTGCAGGACAGTAGCTCTCCAGAAGCAGGCTTGGCCACCCCTGCTCCACAGTCCACAATTGCACTTTACCTCAGATTTGGACAATAGTAACTGTCAGTAACTGCCTCTTTAGACCAAATTTTGTGAATATTCTAGTATTTGCAGAATCACAAAAAAAAAAAGAAAAGATTATGATAAGCAAAATCTTTCACTATGGGTATTCTGGCACGCTAACAGGGCTAAGCAGTACCGCTAAGGTCACTGTTAAGGTCTTTGGGCCTGGGGTCAAAGAGCTAACCGATAAGTTTCAGGAGGAATGTCCCTACCTTGCAGAGCATTCCCCAACAACGCATCCAGTTCCGGGTTAAACTCTGCCTTCTCTTTCAGCATGTGGAAGAGCAGCTGGTTTTGAGTGGCACTGTTGATCTCAGTTTGCTTGAGCCGGCCCTCCATCACCTTTATCTGAGATTCCTTCACAGCTGCCTGTAGACCCTGAAAGCATGAGGCCAGGATGAACACCACATGTGCTAATGTTTTAAAAATGAATGAATCTATTTATGAGAATTGAACTTTTAACATGATAGCATGTAACAGAGAAGACCAAAGCAGAGTAACAGTTTTGTGATTGGATACCTTGTTGATGGCCATGGACATGAAATGGTCCAGTAGGAATCGAGATTCAGCCAGAGTGCAGGAACCAATCACAGACGAGACATCAATAACATCACCCTCTTCCTACGCATGAAGAAAAAAAACAGTGTATAATTTTTTCAATACTAGTGGTTTGATTTAGAGTAATTTGAGTGAATTCATTCAAGTTTAAAAGCAATATTCCAGTGGTTTGATTTAAAGCTGCATTCCGTAGTTTTTCCTCTTTGTCTCCATCTCTGTTCGAAGTGCTGTGAGAAAAGGCTATAAAACTCCACCTCCAACATCCTCACACGCAATATAGCCTACTAGCCGAGACTCTTCTTTATGTGTACAGATGTGACATAATGACGCAAAGACATGCTCGAATCTCCCGCGGAAATCCACCAGTACCACTGGAATTATAAACATTATTACAAGCTTACTGTTTTGAATCGAGCTACGGCAAGCAGAGAGTTCGAACACTGGCTGGTTATGTACTTGCTCAAATTTATTTTGGATAATTTTTAACCCAAAAAAGTTACGGACTGCAGCTTTAAAGGGGTCATGACATAAGAAATGTTCCTTTATCTTTTGACATATAAGAGGTCTTTGTAAGATGAAAATATCCAGCATTACACAGTACGATGCAGTACACAGATGGCACAAACAACAGGCCAGTACACAACAAGACATATATATTAGCATGCTTCTGCCGCAAGCAACAATGCAGGTAACAATAGGATACAGAAATATAGTGGCTCATGTTTTTTGGTTGGATTCCCGGCAACATTGTTTTAGCCGCTGGAGGTTGTTGGCAAAGTCATGAGCCAATGTTCACTTTGACGGGCTCTTTAACTTTCACCGCTCCCAGCTCCAGTTCTAGGCTGTCTACACTGGAAACATCAAAGTACACTTTGTGAATTGGTAAGTTTGTCTCTCTGAACGAGTAATGATGAAGCTGTGTGGTATTGAAGCATCCACTGAAGCATTTGACATCGCAAGGCCCTGTTCGCTTTGAAGGTCTAAATGCAGTGAATTTTGTCTAGAGTTTCTGTAACCGACGCCGAATGTCTTTTCCCATGCAACGAAGAGACTGACAGATCTGAGGGGATTGCTCTCAATGTTTGGATGGTGCTTGAAGGCCCAATGTTTACACCTTTGGGGGAGATCAATCCATGAATGGCATACTAATAGTAATCAATGCACAATAAACTGGGTTAAGAGAATGTATGCTAAATATAAAAAAAATCTTTTAATGCCAGTGAATTGATTCCGAATTGTTTCAGTGAACTGATGACTTACAGTGAATTGATTCAGATCATAGAAGGAGAGTTTCATTCGACTGTAAGTGCCCTGCAAAGAGTAGTTCACAGGGTATTCCACCATCTTAAGAGAATTTACAATTCGAAAGAAGAGAACAAGTTCGAAGGGCACTACAAACGGCATAGGGAATAAGAGTACACCGATACATCACTTCACAGGAAGTGGAGGGAGGAATTTACCCACCAGCCATTACGCATCACTCCTGGACTTCCAGAAACCTGAATTAAATTTAGGCAGTAAAACGCAGCTGAGGCTCCACTGCTATTATTGAGGAGTGGTTTGTATACAGTTGTTTGTGGGTCGTTCGCAGTTACAGTGATCATGATTACATTTGAATGAGATAAAATATACATCTAATCTAACCAAATGATGTTTATTTTCACATTAAACATGGCAACAGATAATTATCACTCATCTTAGCGCTTTCACTTTTCTAACTTTAGTTAGGGTGTAATGTTGCTGTTGGAGCATAAACAACATCAGTAAAGTTACGACGCTCAAAGTTCAAAGCAAAGGCGGGGAGATATTTTCTTTTAAAGAAAATAGCATTTTAAGGACCACAACAAACGGCTGGTAGGGACTACACAACATTCCTCCCAGGTTAGTGACATCAGCAACCCCAATATTTACATAAACCCCGCCCCCGGAACAAGATTTATAGATTATCATATTATATTATATATTATAGATTCCCTCAAAAAGTGACCATTTTAACATGTTATATAAAAATATTTGTGGGGTATTTTGAGCTAAAACTTCACATACACACTCTGGGGACATCCGAGACTTATTTTACATCTTGTGAAAAGGGCATTTTACCACCCCTTTAATATACACAAAGTTGCATGGGCGTAACGCACTTGAACAGAGATCCCGTGCTCAGGGCTTCGGGAGCAGTGGGAGTTGCCTCACCTTGGCTTCCTCCATCTGCATGATGTTGGCCTGGCAGTCAGAGATGCTGTCGTTGATGTAGTCGATGTTGGCCAGCAGAGACTCCAGCTCCTCATTCAGAGACTGAACATCTTTTTCTACCTCCGGTTCTTCCGCCAGCAGTCTCTCTCTCTTCCGGTTGATCTTATCCCGCCGGCGTGTCAGCTCTTCACGTTGCTGTGGGCGGGATTTCAAACACTGTCATCTTCATTTATATAGCGCTTTTAACAATGGATTGTTCCAAAGCAGCTTTACAGAGATAAACATATAATTTAAGGTAACAGAGATTGCTTTGGCGTTATAGCGGTTCTTGAATAATGTTATTTCCAGCTAAAGTTAACTTTGATTGATTCACCTCCATTGAAATGATCAGACTTTAAACGCGAACTTGTGATTAACGCTGACAGCGTTCACATGCTCATTCAGAATTGATTCTATAGTTATGTGCTTTTTAAAATATGTGCGCAGGTTTGTAATTCCATACAACCCAGCCTAAACAAACTACTTGTCTTGCCTATAAATTTTGATACAGAATTTTGTTTTATTTTATCACTTCGGGGTACGCGAGCCGGAATTCACAACGCTTTATCTGTAGAGTGGGAAAGGGATCCTCCATAGGGAGAGGATAGTGGATACTTCAGCACTGCATTGTCATCGGGTCCAGGCGTGAAGGACTATAATGCGTTAAGAGCTCGCTCAAGTACTGCGGAGCTAAACCATTTAGTGCTTTGTAAGTAATCAACAATATTTAAAAATGTATACGATGTTTAACAGGGAGCCAATGCAGTGTTGACAGAACCGGGCTAATATGGTCATATTTCCTGGTTCTGGTAAGAACTCGAGCTGCGACGTTTTGAACTAGCTGTAGTTTATTTATTAAGCGTGCAGGGCAACCACCCAGTATAGCATTACAATAGTCTAGCCTTGAGGTCATGAACGCATGGACTAATTGTTCCGCATTTCCCAATGAGAGCATATGGCGTATTTTAGATATATTTTTAAGATGGAAAAATGCAGTTTGACAGATACTAGACACGTGGCTTTCAAAAGAAAGGTTGGTATCAAAGAGCACACCCAGGTTCCTAACCGACGACGAAGACTTGACAGAGCAGCCATCAAGTGTTAGACAGTATTCTGGGTTATTACGTGTGGAAGTTTTTTGTCCAATAATTAGAATCTCTGTTTTTTTACAATTTAGTAGTAGGAAATTACTAGTCATCCAATTTTTTATATCAGCTATGCATTCCGTTAATTTTGTGAATTGGTAAGTTTCGTTGGGTTTTGAAGAAATATACAGCTGAGTATCATCGGCATAACAGTGAAAGCTAACTCCATGTTTCCTAATGATATCTCCTAATGGTAGCATGTACAGAGTGAACAGCAGCAGTCCTAGTACTGAGCCTTGTGGTACGCCATACTGAACTTGTGATCGATAAGACATCTCTTCATTTACTGCTACAAACTGATAACGGTCAGTTAAGTATGATTTAAACCATGCTAGTGCAATTCCACTAATGCCAACATAGTTTTCTTGTCTATTTAAAAGAATGTTGAGGTCAATTGTGTCAAATGCAGCACTAAGATCGAGTAACACTAATAGAGAGATACAACCACGATCGGATGATAAGAGCAAATCATTTGTGACTCTAATGAGAGCGGTCTCAGTACTATGGTACGGTCTAAATCCGGATTGAAAATCCTCGCAGATATCATTTCTTTCTAGAAAGGAACACAGTTGTGAAGATACTGCTTTTTCTAATATCTTTGACAGAGAAGGCAGATTCGAGATCGGCCTGTAATTGACTAATTCTGTAGGATCAAGTTGTGGTTTTTTAACAAGCGGTTTTATCATAGCAAGTTTAAAGGTTTTTGGTACGTAAATGAGAAGCTAAACAAGTTTGTACGGAGCTTTTATTTTAGGAATATAAATGCAATTACATTTCAAAAAAGTTTCATCTAAAAGTTTTTTTTACTAAATATGATCAGTGTATATATTTGTATCTACAGTATTAGCATTAAGGCAGATTTGACATTGTAAAGTAGGTGTTTCTCATGTTAACAGGTTGATTTGTACCTTTAGAAGACGATTCATGTCCGTCTCCATGTTGGAAATTGTAACGCGCTGCATGATAATATCGGAGATACGGCGTTCCAGACTCTGCCATTTCCCACGAGCCATTCGGGTGGAGTATATCCCAGCCGGCCTGCGATAGTATAATCTAAAGCAAACAATTGTCAGTCACAGGCATAATAAAGTCATATGAACACATTTGCACGAGGCCTGTATAATGTACCTGGTTCCGTTAGGTGCTCCTGAGCCCGAGTAAGTCCGACCCGCGGGAGGTCTGTGAGAGAAGTCCTGGTTTGACTCGAGATTGACCTTTCGTGTGACCTTTCCTGATATAGGCCGCACCTGTCTCCTTAGAGCGGTTACCTGAGAGACACAGCAGTAATCACTACTGGAAACCTTTGAAAATCTGATATTGACAAAATTAATAGGCAAATACATTGTTTTTAAATAAATTGAATTTAAATTGAATTTAATCAAAATAGTTGTTATCTGGGCTAAATTAAAGCATTAACATTTATTTGATACTTTTCCACTCACTTAAAAGTAAATCTATATAATATTCAAATGTATTACCTAAAAGTATTTAGATAATACATATAAAACCATTGTGGCCCCAAAAGAAGTGCATTATAGTATACAAGTTCAGCATTGCTATTTTTTACTATTATTTATATACTAATATTGTATCAATTGAATATTTTGAATTAGCTATTAATTTTATAATTTCAGTTTTAATTAAAATTTTTGTCATTTTGTTACATACTTTTGTCATTTTTACTTTTAATATTCCTGTTTAGCTTTAACTTTGTTTTGTTCATGTCAGTTAGTTGCCAAAGCAATATTTCTATAATAAAATGTTTATTATTGTGTATATTGTAGTGCATCAGTGTTCTATATATATGGCAACAATATCTCAGATAGTCTGACAGCAGATACAAATAAACCGTAAATAATTTACTTTTAAATGATTCGTTACAAAAGTCAAATATGCTAAACACAGAAGCTTGAACGCGTGTGACGCGCTAGACCAGAACTCATTGGTTCTCGTCCATCACACACACACACACACACACTTAAACTTCTTTACCTTTTAATGGCGGTTGGCAAAGACCTAAAGATAGCCGATAACAATAAGTGAAAAAAAAAACCCTTATTTGGCCCCGACATGATCCTTGAGATCGGCTCGGACATCCCTAGTTTCATCTAATTTGTATTATAATTAACAAAAATTCCTTTTAATCAAGTTTAATCAACAATAACAACACTGAAGTGCACATGCGTAAGATCAGGGGGGCCGTGCTTTTTCTGTATTTCATAACAAAGAATTTATAAAAAGTTATTTTCAGGGTAAATGCATGTTTAAGGAAACAAAATGCATAACACTAGGATTTTTAAAATAATATAAGTTGATAATATATTGAATATTTTACATAAATATTCGAAACATTATTTTATTGTACGATTAGTCTCACAAAGCGTCACACTTTCTAGATCCAGTAGAAACAGTCCAGCTGGAAACCGTACCTCCTCAGTTTTCCTGCGCAGAATGAGTTCCTGTTGTCTCTTTTGAGCTTCAAGCAGTTTCATCTGGTGCTGTACAAGAGGAACAAACATCACATTGAACTTATTTCACTGTCAGTTTTATTCTGTGTCAGTGTTATTTTCCCATCATGCACCTCCTGTTTGCGCTGGTCCTTCTTAAGTGTGGCGATCTCTCGGTTCCTGCGGGATTCGGCCATTCGGTTCTTCTCCTGCTGCTCCTTCATCTGCTTCATCAGACGCACCTGACAACAGTTCAGTTCACTAGTTTAGCTGGAGGATTTGTGCTACAGAAAGTGGATGATGACAATTAGGCCGATTTCTCATGTCACTGTGAAGAGTATGGAGCGGTTTAGAATAGCTATTATACTGCTCATGTGTGTACTGTGGACAGGGTGGACATTTACTCTATCCATGAAATAACCAGGAACCTACTGAGAACATAGCACACTACATGAGGTACTGTTCCTACAACGCTTTGGATTCGCCTTGACTGTTAACTTCCGAGTGTAACATTAAACTCATGCAACAACGTAACATAGGTAACAGCTGTGTGTCATTCAGAAATGAATTCCAATTTGAATTAAGGCAGGAATCAAGATCCAGAATTACAGTCTGAATTTGAGCGTAAAATATGTCTTCATTTTCATCTTAATTGTCTCATTTTATTGTCTCATTGATTATGAGAGAAAATTAATTGAGTAACTATGACGAATTCAAGTACATAAACTGCCATATCATGTTATTATGATTTTGGCCGACAGTCCTAATTTTAGCTTCTATATTCGGTTACACTTTAGATGGTCAACTTTATACATTCTGTTAATCTTCGGTAATGTTGCATGTCAACCATCTCTCATTAGAGTATTAGTAAGTATTAAAGTTACCATATTTGCTCATTTTAATAAAGGGTGGTAATAATTTTGGAGCTGACATTACATCTAGAATTGCCATCTTAGCAGTAGAAAAACCTTTACAAAATGTATGCAATTTCAAATTGCTGATCGACATGTTCATTATTAATATTATTTATATAAAAATGCAATATATTAAACAAACAGTAAGTTCAATATGTCAATATTTATTTGTATAGTCATCTATAAACAACTACATTTTTTGCAGTATGTTGCAGAAGGGTCTGTTGACCACTGGGAGGCGCTGTTTATTATGCAATATTTTGAGTTGTAATGGTGATTCAGCGTTTCTCAGTGATTCAGCATACGGTCTCCATGGTGACACTTACTTTGGTTTTCTTCATTTCAGCCAGATCCAGCTGCAGTTTCTTCAGTTGTTTCTCATACTGCGACTGGTTCTTCAGAAGACGAGCGTGTTCTTTCTGAGCCGCCTGTAGTTTCTGCAGCTCTTTGTTCATCACACCGAGTTTCTTCTCGTATTCTGCTTTTATCCGTTTGCTCTTGTCCTCAGAGCACGACTCCACAGAGCCTACGACCAACAAACAAAACCATAGCGGTTACATAATTAAAACGGTAATATCCTATACTAAACCTAAACTAATATTGACAAACTATATATATCATTTGAAAGCTTACCATCTGTAGTTTTCATATATGGTGATTGATTTTCACAATAAATTACAGAAGAGCCGTAATCTATCAATTTGCAACAATAATTTTTTCATACTCCTAAGGCGTGTTAAGACCTTTATTTTGAAATGGTGATGAACATGAAAATCATGAAAGAATGGTAGAAACCTGTTTGTTTTCATGCCAATAGTTTAAAAGATAACATCCATCAATTTTTTTGTTGAAAAAAAGGTCTGAAAATGTTCTCAATATAAAGAAAATAATTATACATTCACCATTTGTGAGGTGGCAGCGAGCTGTAACGCACATGCGTGTTATTTTTATGTGATTATTGAGGTTGAATTCATATCAAAATATGCCAAACTTCCCTTACTACTTCTGAATAGGACGCCTACTTCATAAATTGTATGAAAATTGTGGAAATAATGGCTCAGATCACTCAAAACACATATGGAAATGGAGGCGCGCTTATATGGGCGGTGATGGAGTCTGGTTGTGCCCTAGTGGAAGCGTTCAGTACTGCACCTAAACACACTCTCACTGAAAGCTCATTTTTTTAGATATCAACCTAAAATTTGAAACACAACTTGTCCAGAGCTTTGGCTTTGATTGTCTTGCAGTCCACCAGGTTTTGAAAAAAGTATATTTTATATAAAATATGAATAATTAAATGTTTACATTTTCATAAACTCAAACTTCTATAACTTTTTTTCTGTTTCACTTTCTTAATTGATTTAACTTCTACAAAAATCGGCCGAATGTCTTCTTTAAAACAAGACCAATCTTACATCTATATTCCAAAGCATTCTTGAATTACAACCATTTAAGTTCGGATTGTGCATCTTCATGTTTGTTCAAAAAAGGGGGCGCGACACTTAAGAGGTTTAACAGAACATCGCAGCAAAGGTATTTCCAACTTATTTTGACTTCTGAGTGAAGAACGAAAAAGAACTTCGCCGTCAGTATATTGGAGAATCACCTCAGTCTCTTGTACGTTACGAGCAATAAGTTGCTGACTGCAGTTCACTCAATGGCCACCGGTGTCGCTAATATCAAGGGTTTCTGAATTATACATATAGCCCCTTAAATGCATGTGTCTGGCCTTATTGTGAATGACTCAATGCAGGTTCCATGTTTCATAATCTGTCATTAAACTTTAACAACTGAAGAGGTATTTTCCAGCGTACCCATGTTCTGCAGCACGCGGTCTCGCTCCACCTGTGTGTCTCTGATTTTGCACTGCAGCATCATGAGTTTCTGTTCGTACTGTTGCTTGAGTGTGTGCAGACGTCTCTGACTGTTCTCCAGCTCGTCGATCAGCTTCTGCTTGATGGCGATCTCACAGGTGATGTTGGCCAGATCTGCCTGGAAGTCCTCTGGGCAACAACAATTATGAATACAAAAATGTAATACGTTTACATACAGATCATCATTAAACAGACAATATCTTTACATGAAATATTAATAATTCACTATTATATATGCGCTATATAATATCATTTTAAAAATACCAATATTTTATTTGTACGTCATTACTTTAAAACAAATAGAATTTGCATACTGAAATACTATTTGTAATGTGACGCTCTAAGGCTGTTTTAAACAGCAAATTGTTTTACAGTAAACATCAGTACCCTTCTCATCCAGTTCAGAGTCAGACTCATCAGAGCTTTCCTCTGCATCCATTTCCTCTTCCTCAACTTCCTCCTCATCTTCCTCTCCATCCCCCTCCTCACGGTCACTGGCCTCCTATGGGAAACAATTTCATATCAAAGACTGAACGATGAGCTCCAGCCGTAAAACATGTTCTGATAGCGGCCTGTCAATCATACCATCTCTGGCTCCTGATTGGTCGATTCCAACTGCTCTCTCTCGCTAATCTTCTGTTCGCCGTCAAGCGTTTCATCTTTGTTGGCACTGCGGGGGAAAATCAAAACTAGAAATTAAAAATCCATTTAGTAAAAACACCTTTTTTCAAAATATGCAGCATAGATTATCTGAAACAAAACAGAAAACAGACAATTAGGGGGGGAAGGAAAGAAAACATGGTATTATGATGGAGATGATGCAACGGAAAAGTTAAATGGTTGGTATATTATGAAAACGGATTTGCTCTTTTGAAAACATTGGCAATTCATAACTTCCTCTCTAGTTCACCCAGACTATTACAACATCTGATTCAGAAATCTTCATGGTATGATGTCACACTGACAGCATGAGCTAATTTGCATATGCCCGTCCACATTCACATTTCAACACTTACTCAGAAAATCGACCCGCCCTGATGAACAACACTGTGAACTATTAGTGAAAACTATTAAAAAGCACTTTTGGTTATTGAAATAAAGCTAAAATATAATAAGGATTTTAATTAAAACTTAAGGGCAACTTCACACTACAGGACGGTAAGACTGAACCGCTGTGGTGCTCGTCGTCATCATAGAGGCAGTCCCGACTCCCGACCAACAGCAAAATAAATGTTTTCTCGTATAAATGCACGAGAGAAATTCACGCAAGTGATTATGAGATTTTTCCGTTTATAGCGTCTGCACTGTGATTGGCTGGATTAGTTCCACCTCGTCATTGCGGTGCACACACTACAAGATCATGTGGCGATAACATCAAACCGGCATGACCGGCTCATACTGGGCCTTGGTCCAGGGGTTCGCTCACAGAGTTTGGAAACATGTCTGTGACAGCAAAATCCAGGCAAAGGTCGTGTAGTGTGAGCTTCCCTTAAAGGGTTACTTTAAAAAAAAGAAATCTGTCATTAATTACTCGCCTTCATGTCGTTCCAAACCCATTAAGACTTTTGTTCATCTTCGGCACACAAATGAAGAAATCTAAATCTGAGCAAGTATTGTACTCTCCATTGACAGCCTATGCAACAACCACTTTGACGCTTCAAAAACGTTCATAAAGAGATCGCAAAACTAATCCATATGAATCGAGCAGTTTAGTCTCGATTCATTTATTTTTAAGAGACTTGATCGCTTTATATGATGAACAGATTTGATTTATTCACATATAAACATTGATCAGAGAACATAAACAGCAGCTCAACCATAAATGAACCAATGAACCTCACTGGTTCTCGCAAGTCAAGCGAACGTGCGAATACATCGCTTGTATTCAGAAGATTCATATGGGTTTGGAACGACATGAAGGCGAGTAAATAATGACAGAATTTGAATTTTTGGGTGAACAAACTCTTTAAATTGAAGTTCTAAAATGACTAAAACTTAAAGGTGCAGTATGTAATATTGACAGCTAGAGGTTGAATTTGGTACTGCAGTCCAATTTCCAAATATTGGAGAATATGTTCTGGTATTTTTATGCTTTAGTACAGTCAAAAAAAATTACATACAGCACCTTTAATATAAAATAAATTAAATCTTAGCATATATATATATATATATATATATATATATATATATATATATATATATATATATATATATAAAAAAAAAGAGTCAAAAGCATATCAAAGCAAAATTACTAAAAATAAAAACCAAAACTTAAAAATATAAAAATAAAAGCTACTTCAAAATAGTAATAAAAACTATACTATAAAAATAATACTAAAGTAAAAGTCAATCAAAACAGAGGTCATTTACATACAGGTACAGCAGAAATATTGCATGTTGTACGGTTCAGACAGAAGGTGGAAAGTGATAAAAAAAAAAAACTAAATCCTCAGTGTTTATGGTGAAAGAATGACGAAAACGTCATGGAAATGCTGAAATGTCACCTGGACATGCTCTTAACAGGTTTCGTGAGATTCACCCATTACTTTGAATTACTTTTATTTTTTAACCCAAATTCACTTTTAAGTATATGAATGAAGTATAAACATTTTCTGGGCTGTTCTCCAAGACTGGAAACTACCTGCCTGAAAGACAATCAGACTTGAAAGGTTGCAAGCAGAGACGAAACACAGGGGGTTATGGTTAATTCTAGAGGGGAAAGAGAGACACAGGGACAAACCTGTCTTCCTCCACCTCTTCCTCCTCATCCTCCTCTCTCTTGTCACCCAGCAGCTGCTGGAGTCTTCAGCGGTCAGAGGTCAGAGGTGAAGGGTTAAAGAGAAGAAACGGGGAGCATAGAGAGAGACAGATAGGGAGGGTACGGTACAGACATTAGTAAAGACGTTGTTGGTTCATTGTGGATAAGAACGCACTATGTCAAGGATATCACGACTGATAGAATATCTCTCTAGGTTTATTTTGTTCACCGTCTCCCCTCCCCCCTAGTTTTAAGTTTAGTCTTCTGTAAACCTTTGAACAGCATTTATTTGAAATAGAAATATAATATATGTATATACACAGTGCTTGACATTCACTTTTTTGCTCAACAGTCACTGTGGCTAGTGGTTTTCTAAAAGTTACTAGCCACAATTATTTGTTATACTAGTCACAAATATTTGTAATATTATCTCATAATTTGGCAGCAGGTATATTAAGCTGATGTCACTTTTAATGGGTCATAAATTGAAGAATCGAATTTTCCTTGAGCTTTTGACATATAAGAGGTCATTATACCATTAGAATATCCTGTACGTTTCAGAACTGAAAACTTCCTTGTTAGTCCAAAACAGCTTTTATTGTAACCAAGCCCAGAGGACGACGCGTTGTGGAATGTGTCTACGAGCGCCTCTGTAGAAGGACGACTTCATCATTGCAACTTTGGCCCCGCCCACTGCCGTGATAGTGAGATGACGAGGAGAGAAGATACAGGATCACTGGACTACAAATAACTAGTGCTTTCATATGATTAAAATATTTAAATCACGATTAATCGCATTAATGTCATAGTTAACTCGCGATTAATCACAATTAATCGCACATTTTTATCTATTCTAAATGTCTCTTGATTTCTTTTTGTCCCATTACTTTTTCTCATTTTAATGCTCTTATCAACATGAAAAAGTGGATCGGCTTGCATTGTGCAAATGTTTTTTATTGAACACAACATTGACATAGAATGTTTAAGTGTGAAATTGAACACAGTATAAGGAAAGGTGTGCTTTGACAAGTCAAAGATGAATATTTGATGATAATTTTTACTTTTCACACAGTTTTAAAAATAAAAACAGTAGTCTACATTATACAAAAGCTACTCATAACTTAGAATTGTATTATAATTGTATTTCATATAATATTAATCGACATTATTTGTGATCGATTCGCGCTACAGTAGCATTTTTCGACAAGGCAGCACAAATCGTCAGAACACCGGCTCGCAACAAGTGTGTTTCCGGTCTAGCTAGATCCGGTGCTTTCAGACAGGACGCAGAATGCGCGGCGCTACGCCAGTTTTCAAATCTTTTTGGATGGCAAAAAGTTTCTATTGGCCGCGCTGGTAAACGCCAGAGCGGCAAAAGTTGAACTATTTTGAATTTTGACCGCGGTGTGTGCGCCGCTGCTCTTGCGCTTTGGTCGACGAAGCAACAAAACGTCCTCGCGCGGCGCAAGCCATTGAAATCAATGGGTTTCATATCAATGGGTTTCATAGCGCCGCGCATGCCGCGTCATGTTGCAAAAGCATGTGAAAAAAAAGCTACAAAAGTTTGCTATGCCAAAAAGACCGTTAATCTCACCATAAAAAAATTAATCGCGTTAAAATGGGTTTCCGTTAACGCCGTTAATAACGCGTTTAACTGACAGCCCTACAAATAACATTACCTTCCAAAGGATCCTTATGCTAGGAATGTGGTCATTTATTTTCAAAACTGTCAATGCCTCAGTTGATCATTATTTGTTTGTTCGGTACATTTCACTGTGAACTATTTGGTAAATCAGTCGTAATTTCGGCGCAGGCTTTGCAAACAGACTTTTACTTTAAGATATGGACCGATTGCAAAGGGATTTTCCTGTTATCTCTGTAAAGCTGCTTTTAAACAATCTGTATTGTAAAAAGCGCTATATAAATAAATGTGACAACTTGACTTTAAGAACTGACACACAGATCCATTATACTGTTACACATGCGCTTTCTTTCTCAACTGTTTACATTCATTTAAAATATAACTGACTGTTTACGTGAATACTCGCCAAGGCCGGCATTTTGACTTTATTTAGTGTGTATTTGACTGTTTAAGCACAATAAGCAGCAGAAAGAAACTAAATTTTGTACTGAGCGGTGGTTTTATGTGCTGCACTTTGAGTGCGATTACAAAATCTGCAGGAATGAGTAAAATTATGCGCAATACTACGCCAAAATTCAAGCCCTGTAACACCAACAATATTCATGCGGAAAAAAAATAAACAAGTGAGTGAGGGGAGGCGGGATTGTGTGTCGCTGTCGGAGAGATGAGAGCGAGAGAAAGAAGTCGCTGACCAAGTGGCAAGTCGTAGTGACTGCTTTACAAGCCACTGCTGAAAATTCACTCACCCCTGTGTATATATATATATTATATATATGTCTTGAAAGGAACTTGTGCAAAAAACAACAACAGAAACATCCATTTCTATCTGCCATTAGCAGATCTGTCTGTACGATAATGCCTAACGTAGTAATTACACCGCTCAAAGAACAATACAGCTCACCATGAAACCAGACAAATCCCACAATGTTTTTGTTTCACTCATCTAGAGTCGAGGGGCAATTATTCATGACACACTACCTTTCTGTCAGTTACCACGGCAACAGCCCCTCCAGATACCACCTCACACTAAGATCGCTCTCACCCTTTTATTACCTCTTTTTTTTCTTCTTCTCCTTCCTCTTGAGTTTCTCCAGATCTTTCTTGGCGATCTCAATGATGTCGGTGGTCTCCTGGCTCGGGTCGGCCCCCAGCAGGGCGGGAGAGAATGATCCAGAAGCTCCGTAAAACTGAGGACGGCTGGACACTCGCGTGAGGTTACGTCTCAGGTTCTCATTCACCGCTTCGCTCTCCAGAAGTTTGGCTCTGAAATACACACAAACATTTAAAATACTTATTTAATAGAAAAACTAGTTCTCTTTTAATCTAGCCAGGGCGTTGCTATGCAATTGCAATGGTGTTCTGGTTGATGTTTTTAGCAATTAATTTTTCCCATAGGGATTTGTGAAAACTTTTTGTTAAAGCACTATAGACCCCTTTTGCGCCGACGTCACAGTCACGTCACGTCGCTAGCTGGAGGCCAAACAAACGGGCAACTGGAGGCGGCTAATACAAACCAGCACAGATCCGGCTACATAAGAAGGAGCTTACATTATTATTATTATTAAATGTCTTCTTGTTGTGTTGTTAGGTGCAAGAATCAATGAAAAATTAATATGCTGTATCTGGAATTTTTATTTCTAGAAAATATTCACATCATTAACATTGCACCGTAATGTCACTCTTTACATTGTCGTCTTCTCGGCGCTGGCTCCGCAGAACTGCGGATCGTACCACACAAGTCTTGTACCCATTCAGCACATAACGTTAGATAGGCATCTTAAGATTTATATGCCCTCAGTTTCTCTTTACGCTCGGTTTCTCTATCGGATAGGTGTAGAAGTCAGGCCACTCAACCGAGGTACCGTTAATCCTGTCAGATCGTCCATGCATTGAGTGAGTGTGTACGGGTCAGCCAATCTGGTTCTGTCCGTTAAAATTAACTTTTGCAAATAACAATCGCGGTCCTGGACACTGGGTGGCCTTGCACATTAAGATAAAATCGGATTTTCTTCAGTCATTGTTGAAAAACAAGCTAACAAAACTTGCAAACTAACGTTAGGGAAGCGGGCAGAGGGATCGTTCTGCCTCCACCTAGGCTCCGCCCACAAAAAAACGTCACCATGTTTACCAACTGAAAAGGGGTCTATAAGCCATGAAACAAAACAACCAGCTATGAGGTGAATCATAAAATTACAGACTTATATATAAAAGCAAAAGAATATCTGAAAGTCCGGCTAAAAAATAGGCACACAACATTAAAGATCCAGCAGTATGTTTAACCGTGGGCATGGGCTACTTTTTATCCCTGTTTTAAACACTAATTTAAACGTTAATTAAATGTATATAAAAAACAATATACAGGGGTTGGCGCTGAAACTGAAAGACTGGCCAATATAGTGTTGGATGTTTCACGCCGATATATGCATATTCACTGATTTCACATTCCATCAGTAAGAGCAGAGTGTGAATGTTGAATTAGCAGAGCAATAGCACAGCTGTACATCAAATATTGCAATCCACACAACATAATAGGAGACATATCAGAGTTCAAAAGAGGACAAATTGTTGGTGTGCGTCTCGCTGGCTCATCTGTGACCAGGACAGCAAGTCTTTGTGGTGTATTGAGAGCTACAGTATCCATGGTAATGTTGGCGTACCACCACAAACCACATCCAACTGGAGAAACTGTCGAAGCAAGAGGAAGGACTGAAAGGAATGTAACCCGGATTGTATCCAAAAAACATGAAACACAGCTGCCCAACTCACTGCAGAACCCCCCTGTTTCCACCAAAACTGTTTGTCAGGAGCTCCAGAATCAACATTCATGGTCAGGCTGCTATGGACAAACCTTTGGTCACTCGTGCCAATGTCAAATTAACTAAATCAAATTACACTTCAAATAAATTTTAAGTTTAAATGTTTTTTTTTTTAAATAAGTTTGATCTTAGTTCGTTATTTGATGCTACAAAAACAGGAATGTGACGTCATGATTAATAGCTGTAATTGACAGCCTCTTTAAACAAAGTAGTCACTGAGGCACCAGCGGACTTTTGGGGGGATTTTCGGGAGGAGATTGGAGCTTCAGCTTTAATTTCGACATGTCCACAACGGTTTATTTCAATCAGTAAGCTTTGTACTAACCGTTTCAGCGGGAGGGATGGCGGGACCTTGATATCGCGGCTTTACTTCACACTCACTACTGCGCAAGGTTATTTTTCGTAAACGAAAACTAAGACAAACTATTGGTCAAAAAAAACATTTTCGTAAACTGAAATAAAATAAATTCATAACAAATGAAAAACTAAAACTAAACGAAACTAACAACAGTTACTGAAAAACTAACTGAAATAAAATAATAATTAGCAAAAATAAAAAATCGTTTTCGTGATTAATAAACTCTTTACTTCAGCGGAAAAATCTGACCTGTGGCTGTTTAGGGAAATGCCTGATTTGACGCTTCATACGCGTGAAGTTGCTGAGGCGATTAACCGCTGTCCTGTGACGCGCTCAATGAAGGACCGTAGCATAGAACACATCGCTAGTCCTCAGCGGCTGTTCATAAAGGATTCATCTTTTGCGGTGGAATGGGAAATAACACGAGGTAATAAGACGCAAGTTGGACTTCTTTTAACTTGAGCGCAGCATTTTTAGAAAGCCGTTTCATTTTCGAGACGCGTGTGCAACACTAAAACAAGTTCGTCAAGGACAAAAAAACTTAATGTTCTATGCTAATGTATGTTTGAGATGTCATGTTTTCATGAAGGTTGAAAGGCTGAAAGGTGCTGTTATTATTTGTACAAAACATTTACTGCTAATAATATTATTATCCTTGTGGAGACATTTCCCTGCAATGTAGGCAGTGAAATACCAGGACACGTCACACACACACACACACACACTCACACTCACACTCACACTCCCTCACTCTGGTCAAGAAATAACATTTTCTTGTATACTTTTAAGTTCCATTTGGTGCTTTGTTCAATCTCAAACCATTACTTTATTTTTATTATTAAGATGTCTGCACAAGAGTTAACTGTAATCTGTGCAAACATTAAACTTAAATTAAACTTCTTGCTTTGGTCTACACTGTAAGCGTACTGCTTGCTCTGCTAAACTATAATTACTAAAACTGAAACTAAATAAAATAAAAACTAAATAGAAATGTGTTGGCAAAATAAACACTAAACTAAAACGAACAAAACCAATATGAAACTAACTAAAACTAAACAAATTTTAAGCAAAATTGAAAACGATATTAAAACTAAACTAATTTAAAAAAGCAAAACTATAATAACCTTGCTACTGCGCAGAATCAGGTCCTGCGTTCACTACTGCGCAGAATCAGGTCCTGCGTTCACTACTGCGCAGAATCAGGTCCTGCGTTCACTACTGCGCAGAATCAGGTCCTGCGTTCACTACTGCGCAGAATCAGGTCCAGCGTTCACTACTGCGCAGAATCAGGTCCAGCGTTCACTACTGCGCAGAATCAGGTCCAGCGTTCACTACTGCGCAGAATCAGGTCTCGCGTTCGCTACTGCGCAGAATCAGGTCCTGCGTTCACTACTGCGCAGAATCGGGTCCCCCGTTCACTACTGCGCAGAATCAGGTCCTGCGTTCACTACTGCGCAGAATCAGGTCCTGCGTTCACTACTGCGCAGAATCAGGTCCAGCGTTCACTACTGCGCAGAATCGGGTCTCGCGTTCGCTACTGCGCAGAATCGGGTCTCGCGTTCGCTACTGCGCAGAATCGGGTCCCGCGTTCACTACTGCGCAGAATCGGGTCCAGCGTTCACTACTGCGCAGAATCGGGTCCAGCGTTCACTACTGCGCAGAATCGGGTCCAGCGTTCACTACTGCGCAGAATCAGGTCCCGCGTTCACTACTGCGCAGAATCGGGTCCCGCGTTCACTACTGCGCAGAATCGGGTCCAGCGTTCACTACTGCGCAGAATCGGGTCCAGCGTTCACTACTCCGCAGAATCAGGTCCTGCGTTCACTACTGCGCAGAATCGGGTCCAGCGTTCACTACTGCGCAGAATCGGGTCCCGCGTTCACTACTGCGCAGAATCGGGTCCAGCGCTCACTACTGCGCAGAATCGGGTCCTGCGTTCACTACTGCGCAGAATCGGGTCCAGCGTTCACTACTGCGCAGAATCGGGTCCTGCGTTCACTACTGCGCAGAATCGGGTCCTGCGTTCACTACTGCGCAGAATCAGGTCCTGCGTTCACTACTGCGCAGAATCGGTCCAGCGTTCACTACTGCGCAGAATCAGGTCCTGCGTTCACTACTGCGCAGAATCGGGTCCAGCGTTCACTACTGCGCAGAATCGGGTCCAGCGTTCACTACTGCGCAGAATCGGGTCCCGCGTTCACTACTGCGCAGAATCGGGTCCAGCGTTCACTACTGCGCAGAATCGGGTCCAGCGTTCACTACTGCGCAGAATCGGGTCCTGCGTTCACTACTGCGCAGAATCGGGTCCTGCGTTCACTACTGCGCAGAATCGGGTCCAGCGTTCACTACTGCGCAGAATCGGGTCCCCCGTTCACTACTGCGCAGAATCGGGTCCCGCGTTCACTACTGCGCAGAAT
Organism: Tiaroga cobitis; assembly: GCA_030578255.1. Taxonomy (NCBI): domain Eukaryota; kingdom Metazoa; phylum Chordata; class Actinopteri; order Cypriniformes; family Leuciscidae; genus Tiaroga; species Tiaroga cobitis. Next base: position 23,994,062 of record CM060615.1, read on the forward strand.
CGGGTCCAGCGTTCACTACTGCGCAGAATCGGGTCCCGCGTTCACTACTGCGCAGAATCAGGTCCCCCGTTCACTACTGCGCAGAATCGGTCCAGCGTTCACTACTGCGCAGAATCAGGTCCTGCGTTCACTACTGCGCAGAATCGGGTCCAGCGTTCACTACTGCGCAGAATCGGGTCCAGCGTTCACTACTGCGCAGAATCGGGTCCAGCGTTCACTACTGCGCAGAATCGGGTCCAGCGTTCACTACTGCGCAGAATCGGGTCCCGCGTTCACTACTGCGCAGAATCGGGTCCAGCGTTCACTACTGCGCAGAATCGGGTCCAGCGTTCACTACTGCGCAGAATCGGGTCCTGCGTTCACTACTGCGCAGAATCGGGTCCAGCGTTCACTACTGCGCAGAATCGGGTCCAGCGTTCACTACTGCGCAGAATCGGGTCCAGCGTTCACTACTGCGCAGAATCGGGTCCCGAGTTCACTACTGCGCAGAATCAGGTCCAGCGTTCACTACTGCGCAGAATCGGGTCCCGCGTTCACTACTGCGCAGAATCGGGTCCAGCGTTCACTACTGCGCAGAATCGGGTCCCCCGTTCACTACTGCGCAGAATCGGGTCCCCCGTTCACTACTGCGCAGAATCGGGTCCCCCGTTCACTACTGCGCAGAATCGGGTCCAGCGTTCACTACTGCGCAGAATCGGGTCCCCCGTTCACTACTGCGCAGAATCGGGTCCCGCGTTCACTACTGCGCAGAATCGGGTCCAGCGTTCACTACTGCGCAGAATCGGGTCCAGCGTTCACTACTGCGCAGAATCGGGTCCAGCGTTCACTACTGCGCAGAACCGGGTCCCGCGTTCGCTACTGCGCAGAATCGGGTCCAGCGTTCACTACTGCGCAGAATCGGGTCCCCAGTTCACTACTGCGCAGAATCGGGTCCCCCGTTCACTACTGCGCAGAATCGGGTCCCCAGTTCACTACTGCGCAGACACCAGCATCACATAGTGACCACTGTTCTGGAAGAGGAACAGCTCAAAATCCCTCTGGCTTCTGTGAAGGACTTGTATCTGCCATTCCCAAGATTAAATGAAAAGGAGGCCCGATCTAAAGAGCTATTTCGCTTTTTTCGACTCTGATTGGTGTCATTTTCTGTACAGCATCGTTTTAAAAAAATATGCTGAAATAATGCAGGTTACGGCTTCAACAGAAACAAATACCATCGATTAACAACCTCGTAGCTCACAGTAGATCTGTCTTTAAAGGTTTATCATTAAATTATAAAAGTTACCATTAAAAAACAGTTTCCATTTGGAGAAAATTAATGGAGTTTTTACTTCTGGAACCAGACTCTTGCACTATTTTACATTATTAAGAGTGAAAAACAAGCAAACAACAATAGATTTTTAATATCAGTCTCATAGGATATCAGCAAAAATATTAAAATACTAGCTACTGTATCAGACAAATATTTCATCAAAGGTTGTTTTACCTCAGATCCTCGATCTCCTTGATGTAATTCTGAATCATATTTCCAATCTCCTCACTGCCTTCACCTGAAATAAATAGTCAATATTTTGTCAATCATCTTTCAAGGTCCTTTGATTGATGTAACCTGACATGAGCAGCACTGATACAGTGATGTACCTGCTCTGGAGAGCACCTGATTGGCCCGTTCGCTGAGCATCTGCGTGAGTCGAGCGCCCTGAGCGTCGATGGCCTCCTGCATGGCCTTCACACGCATGCGCAGATTATTGTTCTCGATCTGCAACATCGAGTTCTCGTGGAACATGTCATTGATGCTCTCCAGCCCATCCTCTCCAACCATACGCTTCCCCTGAGAAACAGACACAGCTTTACTTCATTTACCAGGCATACACACAAACGATACGTTTGCTGCTTAATATACATTATTAATAACAGAGTACCAATAATAACTGAGCAGCAAATCATCATATTAGAGTGATTTCTGAAGGATCATGTGACACTGAAGACTGGAGTAATGATGCTGAACATTCAGCATTGATCACAGGAATAAATTACACTTTAAAATATAGTCACATATTGTAATAATATTTCATAATTTTACTGTTTTTTTACTGTATTTTCAATATAAATGCAGCCTTGGTGAGCAGAAGAGACTTTTCAAAAAAAAAAAAAAAGAAATTTATAAAAATAATGTAAGACTTTGCATTGTTTTTCATTCTATTGCTCATGTCTCATATTTTTTATGCAAAAACATGTTTTTGTCAATAACACAACCAAGAGTTGCCTCTTCAAGTGACATTAAGTGGTGAGTAAAACTGAAGATAAAAAAATAATTAAAATTAAAAACCCTAATTATTTTAGGGGTATTTTGTTGGACTCCTGTAACTAGTCATTCTTCAAAAGTGCTTTTTGTAGTAGTGTGGTAACCTATAAACACAAATTTGTTTCGCAAAGAACTGAAATAAACCTGACCACCCTGACTCCAGGAATTACGCAGAAGCCAGCCAATCAGATCGCTTGTGAATTTGGAAACTTATTTCCATTTTGGAGTGTGATATACCTCTGATAGTCCAATCTCAGTAACTCTACAGTATCAGGGTCACCCATACTTGGAACGGAACATGAAAACTCTGTGTTAGTAGGTCAGATCTTTAACCACCTTTATTTTGAGAATACTCTGAAGACAACACGCCAGAATTGAAGTCCGACTCACGGAAACCTTTCTCAGGCCTAACATCTCCTCCTAACAGAAGCAGTGTTGATTGAGTGACATCCTCACCGTTCTGTACTCCATGAGCTCCATCTGCAGCCGGGCGATCTCCGTCCTGAGAGCACTGATCTGCTGGCTGGCCTTGTCTTGGTTCACCACCACCCTGTTCTTGATGTTGCGAGCTCTATTGGCGTACTTCAGCGTGTTCAGCGTCTCCATGAAGTCCTGATCCGATGGGCTGATGCAGGCGATCATCATCGTTCGACTGAGAGACCAGAGAAAATCTCCAGCTTTATTCATTTCCTCACATTGCCTAACGCTACAGTGCCAAATAAAGCTTTCAATCTGGATATGGATCAATTCTGAAATAAATGCTTTGATGTTGACACATTGCTATTATCCTGTTATAATCATGTTATTATCTTGTTATTATGCGGTTACTACACATTTGTATGCTGTTCATGAGACATACTGTGAATTAGTGCAAACCAAAGGGCTTCATATCAGAGTTTAAAGAATTTTAACAGATTTTTTTTTTTTAAATATAAAAATGTACTTTATTAATATGATTCATTTGACTGAAGTTGTTATTCAGTGATGTACTGAACTATTCACTGAAATCAAATATGGTGCCAGTTTGTTTAGGTTCTACGTCAATGACATTTAGTCAAGAGAAATGCAAGAACAAATTTTGATGATGTCCTTGATGTCCAATCTGACATTATGTTCTGTTGAAAGGCTACATCTTTGATTTGAAAGCGACATCCACAGGCAAGATTATCAGTGATTTATCCTTTCAATTTTAAGTCTGCTTCTCACACAAAGCTATTGTATGACTTCAGTAGATTTAGAATATACTACAGTGCCTATAGGGGACACAGACTACTTTTTTGCTTTATAGAGCTTGACAGACTATGTCACTACAAATGATCACTGTATAAAAAAATAATTTCTTTAAAATTACTCCGTGAAAAAAAAAAAAAAAAAAAAAAAACAGCATTCTGGTTTGAAACCAAATGAGGGTGAGAAAAAAAAATGACAGAATTGAATAAAATTTGTGTTAAGTCCAGAAATGTTGACACCGACCTGTTTCCACCCAGTGAATCCTGCAGAAGGCGAGTGAGTTTGGAGTCTCGGTAAGGCACATGCGTCGATCGTTTGCTTCGGTCTCCTAAAGCACTGATGACATTCCCCAACGCCAGCTACATCACAGCAAGGAAAGAGCAGACAGAAATATTATAGCTCACCTTATGTTGAATACTTCTAGCCTGAAGAGATCTGTGGAAGATCTGTTTTTATTATTGAATAATATTCCTCGCTCTGACCAATCCACAGTTAATGGAGATGCCCTCTTTGGCTCGGTCCCCGGTGGCCCCCGTCCTCTTGAGTCGCTCCGACCCGGCCAGATCCACGAAGTGAAACTTGGCTGTGAGAGTTTCAAACTCTTCCATCTCAGACGTGCTGTTGGCCAGTCGATTGTCTGTCTCATTGTCCTGCTCTGGGGGCTGAAAAAAAAAAGTGAATAAAGACATCAACATAGACTATAGATCATGGAATCAAAAACTGCATTTTTCTACTCAATATGGCAGCTGTGGGAATGCAAGCCATCATATAGATAAAAGAGCCTGATCTTTTTCCGGAAGAAGCTACATTTAAAGGTCCCCTGACATGAAATTTTCACTTTCTGGGGTTTTTTAACATTAATATTAGTTCCCCTAGCCTGTATTTGGTCCCCTCTTGTCTAGAAATTTCAGTCGGTGTAAACCGAGTTTTGGCTATCTTTCTCTGCCTGTGAGAAAATGAGATCTCAGACGCGCTGATCTTGAATCTCCCCTATATGACGTCATATAGGGGAAAGGTCACCTCCCCCTTCTCTGCTTTGCCCACCCAGAGAATTTGGCTCGCCCATGAGAAAACGAGCTAGGAACAGGAAGTACGAACGCGCCGGCGCGATTTTAGTTTTTCCTAGAGAAATAGCTTTGAGATTTGAGTTTTTCCTCGAGAGATATCATGGCTTGCAAACGAGCAAAGCATGGCAGTTGATCAGTGTTCGGATGTACAAATGAACACAAAAGTATTTTTTAGTTCCTTCATCCAAGCCTCTGAAGAAACAATGGGTTAATTTTATTTTCTCTGGAAATGCGCCGACAAGTTGTGTACGGTCCAAACATTTCACCGACGACCGTTTCCTCAACTCGATGAACGTCTGAAAATAAATCGATCGAGCTACCAAGCAACAATTTCTCATGTGTAGCCTAATTGTTCAAGTTCAGACAGGTAAGTTAATCTTTCTCTCAAAATCGTTCAATACTATTTATGCATCAGTAAGTCAAGCCAGTGACTAAAATATCAACTTCACATCGTTTCTTATTTGTTTGAAAATAATCTTATTTAAATTCTGAACAAATTATACAGAAAGCGATCAAAGAACAATCTTTCCACACAGCGCGAGTTTATCTGGACAACTCGTTATGAAATCAAGGACGCACGTTACTCTGCACAACGAAGCTCTTACTGTATTAGGTATTTACATCATCGTGTTTGCATTGGTGAAAGCATTAGAGAGAGCTTAAACTGAGTTGCAATGATAAGATCTTCACTCTCGCGATCAACAGACTGTCGTCTACTTGTTCAAAGCTCATCACGGCAACATTTTATGTGATGGGAATAGATCTAAATACTTTAAAAACATCTCACGATTCGTTAATTTCGAAACCTGTAATAGTGAAAACGTATAATAGCTGTAGTAAAAGTATTCGAGAAAGTTTTGCATGTAATACATAGCTATTTCATATGCAAGCATGTCAGCCAATCACAGCAGTGGGCGGTTACACTGAATCCCACAGCCAATCACAGCAGTGGGCGGTTACACCGAATCCCACAGCAGACACGCCCCTTCAAACAGAGCGTTCAAATCAGAGGCTTAAATCAGGCTAGGAAAATTGCCCTTTATTTCTAAATTATGACTATTTTTTATCTAAAAAACATACTAACATTATAAGGGCAACCCAGGAAACATTATAAAATAACCCCATGTCAGGGGACCTTTAAGCTAGATTTTATTGTTGATTGGACATGTTATTGAAACATCATTTTGCTAAAAGTTTGGATTTTGTTTTCCCCTATTCAAGTAGTGTCCGTCTGATATATCGCCAAGACCAATATATTGGCTGATATTTGGAAGCGTGACTTTTAGCACACCAGGAGCATGAAATTGTCCAGCCATAACTTCCTGTTTCACATGAGTTTAAATATGAGGAAACACAAAGGCCAAATTCTCTTGATCATTCGTCACAATGAGTTAAACCAAAGAATATAAATCGGATGTGCAGAAAAAGATTGTTCAGCTTCACAAAATAGAAAGTGTCTGTAAGAAAATGGCTTAAGCATTGAAAATCCCCATTTCCACCATCAGGTGGGATCAATAATTAACAAGTTCCAATCAACTAAATATTTTACGAATCTGCCAGGAAGAGGACGAGTGTCTATGGTCTTAATGCACGGTGTGGAGGAGGAGGAGTTGGAGTGGCCAAAGACTCTACAAGGATCACAGATGGAGAATCGAAGAGATTAGTTGAGTCTTGGGGTCAGAAAGCCAAAAAAAAAAAAACAACAACTAACAACCCGTACATCACCACATGTTGTTTGAGAGGGTTTAAAAAAAATCCTCCTCGCTCATCCAAAAACAAACTCCAGCAAATTCAGTTGTCAGACACGACTTCTGCATTTCTGCCACAAACGCACTAGCTAATCATTTAGTAAATAAGGAAATAAATAGCCTGAAATATAATCCATCTACTCTCTAAGCGTGGGTGATGGAAGCAATAACTTGCATGATATTATTTTATTTGAAAAAAAAAAAAAACATAAAAAAATGTCTTTTTCACTCGAGGTGGTACTTACGTTTTCTGCGGGTGCACAAACACGCACTTGGCAGATGTGAATGGTGAAGATGGCGTGAGATCGAGAGCTCTGTACATTCATCTGAGTGCTGGCAGTGGTGCGGGAGAGAGCGCCCAGCTTCAGACACTGGATCATCTACAGGTAAAGCAGGATATTACACTCATATTATGCAGAATAATATATGGACAGAATATCTCCGAAAATAATCAATGAGGCTCACTTCTGCCTCTGAGGAGACGTTGCGAGTCGTCACGCCCACGGTGTAGATGCTGCCGCTGGCGTCCTCGTGGATTTTAATATGAGATTTCTGCTTTCTCATCTCCATGTCACGCGTGGTGTCGAAAAGATCCAACACCTCCTCATTATACAGCTGAAGATACACATGGAGAGAGAAGACCGACCATACAATATTTATAATACAATTTATATTATTGAACTGTTTTTTTTTGTTTGTAATCTTCCTTAAATAAACCATAACGATCATAATCACAGCTTTTCCAACAGTCTATTATTCTAGTGTTATTATATACTGTAATAAAAAGAAATATTTTTATATTTATTTTTTTTACTTTAATCTTACTTTTAGTAAATTTGTTATGTGATTGTCATTTTTCTTAATTTAATTTTTTTTATTTTTTCTATCTAGCTTACATTTAGTTTTACTTCAGTTTTAGTTATAATAATTTTTTCACTTTACATTTTTATCTAATATTATATTTAATATTATATTGGATTTTTACAGCTTTTTTTTTCTTCAAATACCGAAAACCATTTTTAATAGTTGTAGTTTTAGGGCTCTGTTTAAACGATCTAAGCTCATGGTCTAAAGCACACAGCACAAGTGCACTGAGGGCATCCGAATCCACTTTCGCTAGTTTAACGACGGGAAAAATGGTCGGTGCTCCCGGCGCATGGTCTAAAAGGGTTGTCCCTATTCTCTTAATGAGTAATGGGTGTGTTTTGGGAGTAACGTGCAATAAACCAATCAGAGTCTCATCTTCCATTCCCTTTAAAAGCCAGTTGCGCTCGAGTCATGGCGGATTCGCTATTTACATGGTGGGATTTGCAAGTGGAAAAACTGAACGCTTCTCCAGAGAGGAAACAGATCTGCTCGTGCGCGAGGTTAAAGCTGTGTGTGTGTGTGTAAGGTTAAAGTTCAAGCAGACCATCTACTGGACAGAGTGTACGCACGTTGGGGACCCGCCTATAGGCGCACATTACTAACACACTCTTTAAATAACAAAAAAAACATTGCGCCATTGACTTTAGACCAGGTTTCAGTTGGTCAATGGCTATTTCAGTTCCTCAAAATAGCAACGCACCAACAATGCGCCTGAACACACCTCGGTTTCAGACCAGGTGTCATGGGCGAACACATGGGCGCAAATGCATTTGCTATTTAAACAACATGGCGTGAAAATTAAACTGCGTCGGGCTGAAACTAGCAAAAAACACTTGCGTTGCACCTGGCGCTGCATTGCACCGGATATATGATAGGGCCCTTAGTTAACAAAAACAACATTGCATTGAAGATGTCTTCATGGAAATCATAAACTGTTCTGTTTGTTTGAGCAGCCAAACACGACCACTTCTGGCTCAACCAATGGCGTGAGTTTGGGCTTTGTTTCCTGACCAATGGCAGTTGGTGAGGAGTATCTGTCACACAAAAGGATCATTAAAATGAACCCGTGAAGCATCATCCAAAAGCACAGTACCTCCAGAAACTGTGCGCTGATCTTGAACTCCGGGACGGGTCGGCCCTGGTCTGCAGCCGCCTGGCGTCTCTGCTCGACGCCTTTAAAGAGGTGACCGACCGCCCGCGGGATGATGCCCAGCTCCTCGTCTAGTATGGACATGTCAAAGCCCGTGCCCATTGTATACGTCTTCCCTGACCCTGTCTGAGATACAACAGCAAATCTCACATCGAAACATATTCAACTCTAAAATACATTTTTATAAGTTTACATTATTAAACAAATTGTGCACATTGAACCCTATTAAAGTTGCGTTGCAAAATTATGTGATTGCATTTAAATAAGTCATCACATAGACTAATCTTGTTTTTTTGTCTACAGGATGGCTGGAGATGTGTCTGTCTGGCAGATGAGTGAGACGGTTGATAAATCTGGATTGACACAGTGCCAGAGACAGACATCAGAGCTGTGTGCTGGTGTTTGCGGGAAGTCAGCCATGAAATGCAGGTCACAGGCAACGCTAGCCATATAGAGAAAACATGGAAAATACAGAGCTTGTACAAATTAATACCAGGCCAAATAAACTCCTTTAACCTGTAAATATTAAATTATGCATGTATATGGTTGTATAAATATCCCTCATCTGTGGGACGATAAATTACCAGAAGCATCCTAAAGTCCAAATGAAATTGGTAAAATGAATTGGGTGGTTCATCCAAAAATAAAAATGCTGTCATCATTTTACTCACCCTCATGTCATTCCAAAACTATACTTACTTTATTCTGTGAAACCATTTTGGAAAATGATGACAAATTTAATTTTAGGGTGAACTATTCCTTTAAGACTGGGATTGATTGGATGGTATCTCCATATGATTGGAGGAGAAATAAGAGGGCTTGATGAGACATTTCAAAGGCAAAGCCATTAGATGTTAATTAGGGCTGAAACAACTAATCGATTTAATCGATTAAAATCGATTATTAAAATAGTTGTCAACGAATGTCATTATCGATTAGTTGGTCTGCTTACGTCACGGGAAGCGTTTACTGGTGATTGGTTGAAACGGGCCAATCATGATGATCTCTGTCTTACATGCGCTGCGCTTCATGAGACACACGCAAGGTCTCTCTCCCTTCGCCGATCTGCCGTGCGCGCAGAGACCGAGATCTTGTTTACAGTCTATGTTTGGAGCACAGTCTCTTCTGTCTCGCATGCGCGCTCTTGCTTGCGCGCTCTAGATTCCGGGAGTTTGAACTATTTTGCAGGCATCAGGGAGCCGCTATCAATATGCGGGAGACTCCCGGATCTTCCGCGAGACTTGGGATGTCTGTATTTTGTCTCGAGCATCAGGTTGCGCCATCAGTTCGCTCGCAACTTAAGTGATGGATTGAAATAGTGCTACCGCAGAAATAGGTTAAATTAAAACGGTGTTTACAAAGTGAAGCACTAAATATAAAGGCAGTTAATAACAGCAGCAGTAAAAGATTGTTTTTAGTCACTGTACTCAGTGGTTTTCCGCGAATGCTTGTGCACTAATGCATCATTTTTCCTGTCCTTTTAATCAACCCTGTTAGCTTGCTGCGTACATCCATCCCGTCCTTTTTATAGCATTTGTCTAATATTAAGTTTTAATTGTTTTTCAAACGCGATCTACCGCGGCTCTATGTTCACACGCTTGTTTTCAGTCTTTCTATATTTATTTTATCTATTATCCTTATAATTCCATTAATTTAAAATAAAAATTAAATGAATTATATATTTGAGATGTTTTTAGTTTATATCTTCACATCTGAACAACATGTCTGTGTAAATTTGTTTTAACAAAAATTGCTAAAACATATGTTGGGTATAATGTTTAATTAATTTTACATTAATCATGGTTGTCAACTTGCCATTAGCAATTATCATTAAAAACAAAGCAAATATTGATATTAGTAAAACTCAATGTGTGGCTTTTGCACTTTTTAAAGTACACTTTTACACATAAATACCCTTGTGGCGAGCAGGACGAGGCCGAGGGACGTGAGAGGCCGGTGGCGTGAGTGATAATGAACGACACCTGTGAGACGCACCGGTCTCGCATCTCTCACGTCCCTCGGCCTCGTCCTGCTCACCACAACCCTGATTTAGGTTTTTATTTAGTTATAATAAACAAAAAATCAAATTGGAATTTTTATCCGATTAATCGAAAAAATAATCGTCCGATTAATCGATTGTCAAAATAATCGTTAGTTGCAGCCCTAATGTTAATGTTAAACTGCAGAGTTTGTTTTACTCCGCTTCGCGTCGTGCCTAACAACGCCCTCCAGCCGTGACTTATTCACGATACAGCACAGCATCTCGAACCTTATTGCTTAACTATGTCAATGTCTCAGTTGAGCATTATTTGTTTGTTCGGTCCATTTCACTGAATTATTTGGTAAATCAGTCGCAATTTCGGGGCAGGCTTTGCAAACAGTCTTTAACTGTAAGATATGGACTCGACAGCAATGCGACAACATGTAAATAACCGTGTTAATTCTAATGCCTGATCTGTGATCAGTGATTTCTGATATGTAATGATTCATGTACAGTCAGATGTTTTTTGACTTTGTGTCAGTAAATCAAACCAGTGACTAAACAGTCAACTTCACATTGTTTCTCTTAGTAGCATGAAAATTATCGGTTATTTAAATTGTGATTAAACTATATACAGAAAGCCCTCAAAGAACCCTCCTTTTATAATCACTGGAGCTGTCAATCACACAGCGCGCGTTTATAAAGTGACTGAGTGCACCTCCGGTAACATTATAAAATACTTAAAAAATGCAGTTCATGACCCCTTTACACATTCAGTTAAAACATTCCCTTTAAATAATGGTTCACTCGAAGTTGCGTCAGTAGCCTCGGTTCCCTGAGATAGACGGGATTATATTATATAGAATCTAAGATTTAGTGAAAGAAACACAAACCTGTCCATAGGCAAATATAGTGGCATTATAACCCTCAAAACATCCTTCGATGAGTTTCTCAGTGCAGTTGGCATAGATGGTGTCCTGCGTCGAGTCCATGTCAAACACATAGTCGTACGTGAAGGCCTTGTCCTTTCCCAGAACCACCTGGGGTTCGCCAGGGGTCACAAACGTACAGATGTGGCATCCTTCAATCTTTTCTTTAGCCAGCTGAGGACGAATCCTGTGACAGAGAGAGACATGTACAAAAATAACATGCCCATTCAGACGCTGAATAACAATGAGAACCTCCTGATGTGTTGATTAAGTGCAAATTAGTCGTCTAAAATAAGCCTATAATCACTGGGTGTCACTGCACAGAATAAAATGTCTACAAATTAAATGAAAATTAAATGTCAATTTGACCTAAACATCCTCACAGTCAGCAAGATAAAGAAAAACGAAGATCCAATACACACTTGTTTCTAGCTACACTACGTCGATTTCACGTGCTTCACAATTTTATTGATTTTATAACGTGAAACACACGTTCAGTTCCATGGAAAACTCACTGTAATAGGAAAATACACAAATTTCCCATTAACAGCGTACAACTTATTTTCGCAGTGAAATAGCCTGTATAATAATGCAAGAAAGTTTGATTTCAAAAGAGTAGGTATAACCAGTATCACTGACACACACCGCTTACAGTAACACACAGCTTACTGGTGCGCATGAGAAAGAGCAAGAGAGAAGGAGATGCGCCGTTTGTAAAACTACAGTCTGAAAAAAATATATAAAATTATTATTATTTCCTGCATTATAAATGTGGAGCTAACAGTAAAATTATGCACAATACTGGCAATCGCAACTCAGGAAATTACGAATACCGAAATTCAGGCCCTGAAAATATACTTAATGTATTGATACAATATCCTCACGCAAAATATCGGAATTCTATGCTGTATTGATTTTCACCCCATTGACTATGAAAAAACCATACAGTATTATATTCAACATTACATGTACTTCAATGTTCAACTAGTTTTTTTTTTACTAGTTTTACAAACCACCTAAAAGAAATTTATCCGAGTGTCATCTTTACTTGAAAGATTGACCAATAATCAGTTTTACCAATATGTTAATTTACAAGCGGCACGATTTGAGGTATCATTAATGTCTGTAGCACACTAAGTTAATACGTTATTGGTTTGTTTAAAATCACCAACCAGCAGTAGAAGTGATGCTTGGTTTCTAAAAAAACACCACTAAAAAGAGACACTGATGTCATTTTCTGTGTGTGCACCTGACAGCAGAGGCTGAGCCTTCGCTCTGACTGTGAGAGAACGCTTTTGTTCAGAGCACAATTCACTGACAGAGGCACAGAGAGAGTATTGTGTGTGTTTGATACTGGATCTATCCTGTATTGCACAAGAGAGTGAGACAGAAAGAGAGAGAGACCGAGACAGATATGTGGGTGATAGACACATGAGCAGAGGATGGGTTAGAGAAAGTCTGTAAGATCTGTATTGTTTGTGTTTCAAACCAGAACATCATCACATAATTCATTTCACAGTTCTATAATGGGTGACATAATAAATAACGAACAGACTGAAATGTGTGCCATCATTCACTAATCTCTACATCTGTTCTAAGTAGCAATGTCTGATTTGAGGGGGGACAAATATTTGCAGGTCTGAATGATCCATTCAGTATATGGAAAAGAATGGACAGGATATTCTTCAAAAAATACTCCTTTCATGTTCTAGAGGCATACAACATAAAAAAAAAGAGTTTATCCAGGACCAGGTTATGGTGGCAGAGGGGCAGTGTTGTGCCTGAACGTCGCATCGTATGATCAGTTTTAAGACAAGGTCGGTGAGGATGGGAAAAATCTTACATTTCTGTGCAAACTTTGCCCGCCGATAAAATAATTGCTGTCTGTGGTTGTACATGGGTTGTGGCAATAATTAAAAAAAAAAAAAATAGCTCGCAGCAACATATGGAAAAAAAGAACTATGAACTAGTTCATTTTTTGGAACCGTGAACTTAGTTCAAAATTGTGAAGTATGAACTATGAACTGAACTAGTTCATTTTAAAATTTGTGAACTGAACTTTGAAGTAGTTCATGTAGAAAGTGAACTTTCCCAACATTTCAGAGGGGTAAGTCCAAACATCCCTTGCCCTGGCAACTTCCACCAGCTCCTCCTGAAGGATCCCAAGGGGTTCCCAGGCCAACTGAGAGATATAAATAGATCAACTAGTAAACTTGAGCGTAAGAGCGCAATCTTGTGAATGATAATGCCATGCTCTGTTTCGTTCTTTAACACACCTGGAACCTCCTGTGATGGATGCTAAGGTAGGTTTAGTAAGCAACTGGCAACTAGCAGTCCTCCAGGAAAGGGTGAAGAAGGAGGAGGCTCCAATCACAGCCCATTTTGATGCAACTTGTCCTCTTACACTCTCTTATAATACCTTTGCTTCACCACGAAGGTCCGGTACCACAACCGCATTACTGCCGCTGCTGCATCTATCTGACTATCAATCTCAAGCTTTGAACTGACTTCACTTGTGAACAAGACACCAAGACATTTGAACTCCATTTGGGGAGGCAACTCACTCCCTGGGTACTTCTCAATATCCCTCCTCGTTTCCTCGCTACTCCGTCCTCCATCCTATGACCCGGAAACCGATCGAGCTCAGCCATCTTGAAGGACATCTCAATTATCTAATTGGACCGTAAGGAGGCGAGGAACAAGGAGTGAGGATGCTTCCAGAGGAGTCATGAGCGAGGATGCACAGGTGTATCCTATGCGGAGGTCTTTCTTGTCGAGAAACTTGACGCACGTATAAATTCTCCTCCCCCTTCACATTAGTCACAATCATTTTAATGTATGCTTTACCTTTGCAGTTTAAATAAATCATATCACAAATATACCAACAGGGCATCTTGCTTTATCTTTATCATTTATTAATTTCTTTAATAACCAAACTTTAACAAGATAAGGGTAGATCCTTTGAGCGCAGCTGATGACGCAGTGATGCTCGAGTGATCAAGAATATTCCAATATATAAATAAGCTTTCCTTCGACACCTCCGTCCTCATTTCTTTCCTTGCAGCCTTCCCTCGCATCCTACAGGGAGTGGAGCTGAGACGCGAGGAAAGGAAACGAGGATGCACAAATAAGAAATCAGAAGCACCCCCAATATGATGTGGGAGAACCGTTTTCCAGCTGTGAACGATGGCTTCAGATTTGGAAGTGCGGACCAATATCACCAGGCAAGGTCAGCAAGTTCCCGTCCTGGCTTACAACAGCCTGCACCAGCCCAAGCTTCTCCAAAATAAGCCATCTAATGGCCACAGCTCAAAGCAGCCTCTTCCGTCATGGAGGCTTTGAACAGATCTCACTTGGATTCCATGTATCCTTAGGATGAATAGGAGTTAAAGATCTTCAAGGCAAGATTCTCTCCCAAATGTTTCCAGTTCACCCTCACGATTATCCACTCACCACCAATTGGCAATCAGTTGACAGCTCTGCTCCTCTCTTTAGCATGTATTCAAAAACATATGGCCACAGATCCAACAACAAAGTCAATCATTGAACTTTTGTCTAAATTAGTCTGGAATCAGGTACAACTGTTAACTATAACTATGTTATAACTGAATGTTTAAACATTAGCCTTTTTCACACAGTCTTTACTGGTAAATTACAGGTCACAGATCATGTGTGAACAGGACCTTTCCAAATATACCTGTAAATTTGTTCCGGCAATTAAAGGAAGTTGTAACATTACTAGTACATTACCGGTATATGTGCTGTGTTGTTATGGCAATTTTACGGTAATTTACCGGGATCGCTGTGTGAAAGGGGCTATTGTGTTTGTTATATGATCATTCCATGATGAGCACAGAAGTCCAACAACACAGTCCACATGCGTTCCTACCAATCGCTCTCTTCCAGGTCTCTACTTTGTCCCCAACATGGGCCTTAAAGTTGCAAAAAGTACTAGATTCCCCAGGTGGTACCCCTTCCAGAGCCACAAGCAGGGTCTCCAAGAAGGCTGTATACTCTGAACTCCGGTTTGCCGCGTGAGCAAAGCACAGCCAGAATCCAGCACTCCGCAACATGAAGTCGCTTTGAGGAGAACCTGTTGACCACTGGGTTAAACTTCAAAACCATGGTGATGAGTCAGGGACTTCACACCCTGAGCAACTGCATTGAAGGAGAGAGTCCAACCCTATATCTAATTGGTTTCGCTCAACCTCTTGCACCAATTTCGAGTACTTCCCCACCAGAGAGGTCCCATTCCATGTTTCCACAACCAAGGACCCGTCTGCATCGGCCCCCTATTTGTCTGCCACCCTTTGTTCAATGCACTAGTCCTCATAAGAGGAAAGGCTCCACATAATTATTAATTAGGGCCCAAGCCTTGAAAAGGCGAAGGCCCTATTGTTTTCCTAAGGATTATTATTTATTATTATTATTATTATTATTATTATTATTTTACTACCTTTTGGGCACTTTTGGGGGCCTTAACGTGCTCGAAAACTCTTGAAACTTTGCACACATCTCAGAACCCGCGGCCATCAGGGCCGGGCTGAAGCTGGTACCCGGGCGTGGCAGGGGGGCTCGACAGCGCCCCCTGGAACGGGGTTTGAACACTTGGTCCATAAATCAAACACGCTTGCATGTAATAATATGAAACTCAGTACACATATAGATCTCATCGGTTCATATATACTTCATGCTCTTACTTTTTACCCCAGCCCAACAGGAAGTCGGCTATTAAGGGTTGTTTGGAAAACACATGCAATGGAATGTGAAATACTCCTCCTAGAGAATTCAAACACACGGCACGAAACTCGGTCAGCATGAAGTCAAGACACTGAGGATGAAAAATTGCCAGGGGATTTTTGATATCTCGAACGGTTTGGCCGTGGCGAGTAAACGAAATTATGGCGAGAAACGTGAAACAGGAAGTGTGTTATAACTACTGCATACATTAACTAATCTCGATGAAACTTCAGCAGTGTGTTCGTTGTAAGAGCCCGATCACATGGATGTGACTATTGTGAGTCAAAGTTATAGCGCCACCAACTGGAAGCAGGAAGTGTGTCACTTTCAAAATGCTTTTAAATCACCCTCTTATTTTTACCCGATTTGCTTCAAACTTCATGTGCATAATGTAGACACACGCCAGATGTAGACCTGTGAAAGGATTATTGATATCTTAGATACTGTTGCCATGGCAATGCATCAAACATTAATATTCCTTTTTTTAAGCTTTTTCATGCTTTTTTATGCTTTCGGGCACTTTTGGGGTTCTTAACGTGCTCAAAAACTCTTGAAACTTTGCACACGGGACAAAACCCGCGGCCATCAGGGCCAGGCTGAAGCTGGTACCCGGGCGTGGCAGGGGGGCTCGACAGCGCCCCCTTGAACGGGTCAGACAATTTGGTCCATATATCCAACACGCTTTACCCTATTTGCTTCAAACTTGATGTGTATAATGTAGACACAAGCCAGATGTAGACCTGTGAAAGGATTGTTGATATCTTAGATGCTGTTGCCGTGACAACGCATCAAACTTTAATATTCTTTTTGGATACTTTTGAGATTCTTAGCGCACTTTTGGGGCCCTTAACATGCTCAAAAACTCTTGAAACTTTGCACACGGGTCAGAAACCGCGGCCATCAGGGCCGGGCTGAAGCTGGTACCCGGGCGTGGCAGGGGGGCTCGACAGCGCCCCCTGGAATGGGGTCCGAAAACTTGGTCCATAAATCAAACAGGCTTTACCCGATTTGCTTCAAACTTGATGTGTATAATGTAGACACACGCCAGATTTAGACCTGTGAAAGGATTGTTGATATCTTAGATGCTGTTGCCGTGACAACGCATCAAACTTTAATATTCTTTTTGGATACTTTTGAGACTCTCAGCGCACTTTGGGGGCCCTTAACGTGCTCAAAAACTCTTGAAACTTTGCACACGGGTCAGAACCCGTGGCCATCAGGGCCGGGCTGAAGCTGGTACCCGGGCGTGGCAGGGGGGCTCGACAGTGCCCCCTGGAACGGGGTCCGAAAACTTGGTCCATAAATCAAACACGCTTGAATGTAATAATATGAAACTCGGTACACATATAGATCTCATCGATTCATATATCCTTTGTACTTTTACTTTTTACCCCAGCCCAACAGGAAGTCGGCTATTATGGTTTGTTTGGAAGCGTATGCCCCTGGAATTCGATATACTCCTCCTAGAGAATTCAACCAATCGCAACGAAACTCGGTCAGCATGATGTCAAGACATTGAGGATGAAAAATTGCCAGGGGATTTCTGATATCTCGAACGGTTTGGCCGTGACGAGGAAACGAATTTATGGCGAATAATGGAAACAGGAAGTGTGTTATAACTTCTGCATACATTAACTGATCTTGATGAAACTTCAACAGTGTGTTCGCTGTGAGAGGCCGATCACATGGATGTGACTATTGTGAGTCAAAGTTATAGCGCCACCAACTGGCAGCATGAAGTGTGTCACTTTCAAAATACTTTGAAATCACCCTCTTATTTTTACCCGATTTGCTTCAAACTTGATGTGTATAATGTAAATACACGGCAGATGTAGACCTGTGAAAGGATTATTGATATCTTAGATACTGTTGCCATGGCAACGCATCAAACTTTAATATTCTTTTTGGATGCTTTTGAGACTCTTAGCATGCCTGAAATTGCTTAAAATTGCATGAAACTTGACAGACAGATCACATTTATTAGCCAGTAGACATGTGCAAAGTTTCAGAAACGGGCGTGGTGCAGGGGCTCAGTAGCGCCACCTTTTGTGGCAAAAGTGTGTGTGGGGGGGGGGGGGTTAGTTTCATCTACAGTTACAAAACTTTTTCAACTTGATGAAAATACATTAAAGATGCTAAATTGTGAACGGATATTGAATATCTCAAACGGTTTTGCTATGGCGAGGGATTATGTCAAAAAAAGAATCAGGAAATGTCTCATATCTTTCTAAAATGTAATTATACACCATTTATTTTTCTATAAAATTATACTAATATTAGAAGTAAACCCATTGTATTCCTTTTTTTCAATTTAAGATTTATGTTTAAGTTTAAAAACAGCCAGAATGGTTGTTTAGCCAAAAAAATAAAAAAAAATAAAAATCATTCATAGTGCTTTACTGCCCTCTTGTGTTCAAAATCAGGTAGGCCAATTGATGCTACTATGGGAATATTTTCCCACCGTGACTCCGCTGGGGGCTTTAAAATCGCTAACTTGAAAGCGAAAGTAACGGACGTCTCCACAAGACGTGCAGCTGTGAGCATTTTTGTTTCATTTTAAAAGAAGCCCCATTTCGGGGGCGGATTTCTTGAATGTATTTTACAAAATCACAATGTTGTGTTTGATTGCGAGTATCCAAAAATAAGTAAACACTTTGCAGTTTGAATGATCTTCTTGAATAAAATGACGGAGTAGCCAATGTTTCCACTGTTCGATCGCGGACGTCCACACGGACATTGATAATGGTGGCGCGTGCAGAGCGCGTGCTTGAATTGTGAGTTCAATAGTCTATTATTTTTCACGGAAAACACAACAACAAAAGAGTATAATGATAGATTCGCTTAAATAGGCGCTTTTACATAAAATGCCTATTCCGTCATCATCTTTTCAGTCAGCTCTTCACTCTCGTGATTAATGAAATTTGACTCCTGTTGCTGATATTTGCTGCAACTTTCGTTCAGCTCACAATTTAGTAAGCAAACACGCTTCAAATGTGTTTATTTTATTTTTGTGTATATATGTGTATATATATATATATATATATATATATATATATATATATATATATATATATAGCTTATGTTTCAAATATGAGTTAATTAACAATCGTTGGAAAGAATGATACTTTTAAACATATCACTAAACCGTCATTAGGTGTCGCCAGGCGACCGTCTTAATGAGCGAGTCATTGATTCATTCGTTCAAACGATTCGTTCGAACGGCTGAGTCATTCATGAATGAGACAGATTATGGATTGGTCGTTGAATCTTTGAGTCAACCGATTTGTTCAAAATGCTGAATCATTCAGTAATGAGAACGCGTTGCTGTGAGATGCTCGATGGTTCTGCTGTGATCTTTGTTGAACTATTTTCGCTGCTGAAACAGAAAAAAAGTCAATATTGCATCTAAAATGTAAGTGATTTGACGTGTGTGTGTGTGTGTGTGTGTGTGTGTGTGTGATTGTGTCTGTTACAGTGATTGTTTAACCCTTGTTAAAGTTTAGGCTTTGTATTTTTGGATATATATCTTTTTATATATAAAAAAATTGCATACAACCCATATATTTTAAATGTATTGTTTGCTTTAAATTACATTGAGATTTGTATGTTTGGTAATTGAACCTGAATGAATTTTAAATGAATGTGCGATATTTCAGATCATATTTTTGTTTTCCTTAAAATTTTAACTAACACTAACTTTACTCTCATCTGAATGATAGATTATATGTCTAAAATAAAAGCACATTTGATTTTTCTTTTTTAATCAATGTAGAATGTGTAACTGAAAAAATAAACAGATTAGGGCTCTGTTCGAGAACAAGAAATGAAAACCAATGCAATATGATGAATGTCCAAAAGATTTTTTTGCTTTTAAACTATGTGTGTGTGTGTGTGTGTGTGTGTAAGAGATTTTGGTTGGGTGACAGTTGTAGTTTACAGTTTGACAAAAGCACAATGTTGTGTTTTATTGCGATTGTACACAAATATAAGTAAACACTTTGTAGTTTGAATAATGTCCTGTATGAACAAAAGGACGGAGTATGTTTTTATGTCTACATTGTTCAATCACGCCTCACACACACACACACACACAAAAACTATTTTTCTAATCAGATCAGGCAAATATTCTGTCTTGGCACACTTCATATAACTTTCAAACTTGTGTACTTATTTCATGTGTCCATTAAGTCCATGAGACCGTAGGGTGTCTCATTTTTCATTTTAGGTTTCAGAAGGTTGCTCACGCATACTTTGTGGTTGATATGTGCCCTCAATGCACACTTTTGCAGAGCCCACACTGATGCAAGCTCTACAGCACACATCTTCTCAAAGGTCAAAGCGGGGTTACGTTATTGCCCGTCACGCACAGTAACCCTAAAGGCACCGGGGTGGCGGTGCCACCGGCTTGTTTATATATATATATATATATATATATATATATATATATATATATATAAATATAGCTGCGAGCAGCGATGAAGGGCCAAAGCCGGCGGCACCGCCACTCCGGTGCCTTTAGGTAATTAAAGGCACCGGGGTTGCGGTGCCACCGGCTTGGGCCCGTAATCGCTGCTCGCAGCTATATTTTATTATTCGTTTTGTGCTAAGCCTGACTGAGGCCCTTGGGTCCAAGCCTGTAAACAATTTTATCATTTCACATTACTGATGATGTAAGATATAATATGAACATAAATGCTCTGGATAACACCAGAGACTAAACTAACAAGCATCATTCAGAAATAATAAAAACAATGAAATTACATAAGTAATTGCATAATAAATATCCAATACAACTCAATGTCCAATACTGGCGTGCATTTCATATCCCATGTCGACCAATGTAAATAAATAAATAAGCAACCTCTAGGTGACAAATCGATTTATGTTCAGTTACTGACCAGAGGTTAACGGTTAAAAGATACTTTGATGAATATCACTAATGAATCAGATTTAATATTTTTCTTTTCTTTTTTATATAGTTTTAAAACATTTTCTAACTCTAACCCAAAATGTTTATCTTCCTAATATTAATATCAAATATATTTAAGTATATTTAAATACATTTACAGACAAATGTTTGAAGTCATTACACTATTTGCTTTAACTGCTTTAACTACTGGCAAGATTGTAGAAAAGCTTTATTACCTACAATAATCTAAATTGCTGTTTGGCTATTGGTTAACATTAACCAATAACCTGCACAGCCTAACATCAGCCAAATAGTAAACACAACATGAAAGTAGAATGAAGTTTTACATTTTAATGAAAGGTTGTTTATTTTGGTATAATATGTCATATAATAATATATTTTTCATCCAGATGGTGTAGTTATAGCATCTACCAAATTTGAAAGAAAAGGTAACCAATTACAGGACCTAAATTATACACTTTCCCTTACAACAACCTGTTGATATTGCAAAATAAAAAAAATAAAAAAAAATAAAAAAATTCTAACTAACCAAACAAATATTTCAGCAATTCAAATGATCCTTTGCAAATTGTTTCCAACAATGTGACATTTTAATTAAATAAGGGGGGGGGGGATAAGATAGAACTTAAAATAGCAACATCTGCTTCAACCAAAATAGTGAAAATTCACCCCATGTTCACTTAATTGTGACAAATGAAAACGGACTAATATAATTACACAAATACCCTCCATTATTAATTCCGCAATCACTGAGAACAGACTAAATGTTCACGTTTCCCTCCTGAAATTAGACGTCTGAGGACAAGTCTCCACCTGTCATGTTCACGTCCCTGAGGCAGCTTCACAAAGTCTGTAAATCATTAAAGCAAAAACTTTCACTACCACCGGTAGCATTTTATGAGGGACTTGGATAATCTTTCCCTTTCCAAAACTCCAAACTATATCTTTATAATGAAATGAATCACAAATGGACAAAAACTAAAAATACAGTACGAATGTACGACTTTTGGCCAATATGAGATATATCTATATATATATACGGTATATACAGATACACACACGTGTACAGTGGGAAGAACAAGTATTTGATACTGCAGGTTTTCCCACTTACAAAGCATGTAGAAGTCTGTAATTTTTATCATAGGTACTCTTCAACTGTGAGTGACGGAATCTAATCCAGAAAATCGCATTGTATGATTTTTAAGTAATTAATTTGCATTTTATTGCATTACATAAGTATTTGATACATCGGAAAAGCAGACCTTAATATTTGGTACAGAAACCTTTGTTTGCAATTACAGAGTTCATACGTTTCCTGTAGTTTTCCAGGTTTGCACACACTGCATTAGGGATTCTGGCCCACTCCTCCATACAGACCTTCTCCAGATCCTTCAGGTTTTGGGGCTCTCGCTGGGCAATACGGACTTTCAACCCTGGCTGTGTGTTTCGGGTCGTTGTCATGCTGGAAGACCCAGCCACGACCCATCTTCAATGCTTTTACTGAGGGAAGGAGGTTGTTGGCCAAGATCTTGCGATACATGGCCCCATCCATCCTCCCCTCAATAAAGTGCAGTCATGCTGTCCACTTTGCAGAAAAGCATCCCCAAAGAATGATGTTTGCACCTCCATGCTTCACGGTTGGGATGGTGTTCTTGGGGTTGTACTCATCCTCCTTCTTCCTCCAAAGATGGCGAGTGGAGTTTAGACCAAAAAGCTCTATTGTTGACATGACTACAATAGAGTTTCCACATGACCACAATAGACCACATGACTTTCTCCCATTCCTCCTCTGGATCATCCAGATGGTCATTGGCAAACTTCAGAAGGGCCTGGACATGCGCTGGCTTGAGCAGGGGGACCTTGCGTGCGCTGCAGGATTTTAATCCTTGACGGCGTAGTGTTACTAATGGTTTTCTTTGAGACTGTGGTCCCAGCTCTCTTGTAGTTCTAGGCTGATCCCTCACCTTCTTGATGCCCCACGAGGTGAGATTTTGCATGGAGCCCCAGACCGAGGGAGATTGACCGTCATCTTGAACTTCTTCCATTTTCTAATGATTGCGCCAACTGTTACCTTCTCACTAAGCTGCTTGCCTATTGTCCTGTAGCCCATCCCAGACTTGTGCAGGTCTACAATTTTATCTGATGTCCTTACACAGCTCTCTGGTCTTGGCCATTGTGGAGAGGTTGGAGTCTGTTTGATTGAGTGTGTGGACAGGTGTCCTTTACCGTAAAACTTCAAATAATAGCCGAGTCCCAAATAGACGCCTGTTTTTTTTACACGCCTGGTGTGGCTGCAGGTTTGGGTAAATAAAGGCCGGTCTCAATAGAGGCCGGGTCTGTTTTTTAGTTTCGGGTTGTATTTAATCTAATAAAACCCGTCAGATTGTCCGCTTTTTTGGCGGCTGCCAAAGCAAATTTTTGTCCCGCCAAAGCCTTTTTTGATCGGTGAGCGATGTAGAATAGAATGACTGCTGCGCCTAACAGGGCACGTAACGAGCAGAGAGAGAGAGAGAGAGAGAGAGAGAGAGAGAGAGAGAGGAGAGAGAGAGAGAGAGAGAGAGAGGAGAGAGAGAGAGAGAGAGAGAGAGAGAGAGAGAGAGAGAGAGAGAGAGAGAGAGAGAGAGAGAGAGAGAGAGAGAGAGAGACTCTCACATCTCACATCTTCAAACACGAGCGCTGTCATGCTCTCTCTCCCTCGCGCATATTAATCAAAATCAATTGACACGATAGTAAAAGGTCGGAAGACCACAGTTTCACGTGGAGCATTTGTAGATTTTTTAAGATTAGAGACTCAATGAACAACATCTCAACACTAAACTATAAAGGCCTATCTCATATAGACGCCTGTCTCAAATACAAGCCGGTGCAGTTCGACGATTTGGGAAAATAAAAGCCCGGGATAGGGTGCAGTTAATACAGCTAATGAGTGGAGAACAGGAGGGCTTCTTAAAGAGAAACTAACAGGTCTGTGAGAGCCGGAATTCTTACTGGTTGGTAGGTGATCAAATACTTATGTCATGCAATACAATGCAAATGAATTACTTAAAAATCATACAATGTGATTTTCTGGATTTTTAGAGTCCGTCACTCACAGTTGAAGAGTACCTATGATAAAAATTACAGACTTCTGCATGCTTTGTAAGTGGGAAAACCTGCAAAATCGGCAGTGTATCAAATACTTGTTCTCCCCACTGTGTGTGTGTGTGTGTGTGTGTGTGTTTATATATATATATATATATATATATATATATATATATATATATATATATATATATATACACACATTTACACATATACACACACACTTATATATGTGTGTGTTTTTTTTTGTGTGTTTTTTCCTGTTATGGCCATGGATATTAGCAAGAGCAAGTCATTCTGTCTATGTGGCTTTTTTTGTTTTACAGAATCCAGATTTTCTGCAGGCATCAAACATTATTATAATTATTTATTATTATTTTGAAAATGCTGATTGCATATGTGTGTAGTGATCTTTCAGCATGCAAACCAATGAAGGAGGAAGACACAAATGTTTAGGGGATTTGACTGTGTATGGACAGTCTTGCATTATGCAGGAACCAGCAGCACGCCTCTCTCTCTCTCTCTCTCTCTCTCTCTCTCTCTCTCGAAAGTGTGTGGTTTTCCTGACAGAATCAGAATGTAGGCCACTTCTGGATCTACTGCTGTTTAACCTTAATTCCTCATTCACATGCACTCATGTCTGAGGTCACAGCGCTTATTGAGTTTTAGCTCAAATGAATGATTATTATAGCATAATCCACATTCATGTTTCTGACAGTAAACACATTCATGAAAAAAAACGGGCATCACAATCTTTATCGGAAATGTTGCTGTTTGCAAGCCAGTGGTTTGTTTTATATTTTTGCTCTGCATTATTAAAATGTAAGACTCCTGTTTTTTTTTTGTTGTCATTTCATAAAACTGTGTCTTGCTATATGTGAACCTACCACTCACAATCTCCAGAGCGGCTCGCAAACATTTCTGCATTTTCATTTGGAATATGTATCTTATTAAAAACCAATGATCCTTAGCCAACTGTTTTCAATGTGAATATAAGTAAATATCCAACATCAACTGATATAAGATATGGCAACAATATATTGTACATTCCTACATATTACAAGTTTAATATTTTATCCATTATACAAGGGGGACATAAGGATGTGAACAGTGTGACCCCGGGGTCGTAGACTGTGGGAGAGACTCGAGCGAGTCTCAATGCGACAGAGCCATTGATGCAGTGCAGTGAGGCGGCACAGCTCTTCACATTCACACACACACACACACACACGCACACACAGCGTGTGTGAGAGCCGAGAGAGCAGAGCGGCCCACTCCAGGGAGAAGACACCCTAAATACAGCCTCAGATATAACGGGAGTAAACACATATCAGATGGACACAGATGCATTCTGGGATACAGCAGAACAGTCGGTTTGAAATAATCGGCCGGTTCTTTTCTGTCTTGGCAGTTTATCAAATGTTTCTAGTGAAATCAGTCTCACAGTCTGCCATGAGAGGGCAGAGGGCAACAGGTACGACGGCTAAAACTGACGTTTTGAAGAGAGAGAGAGAGAGAGAGAGAGAGAGAGAGAGAGAGAGAGAGAGAGAGAGAGAGAGAGAGAGAGAGAGAGAGAGAGAGAGAGAGAGAGAGAGAGAGAGAGAGAGATCTTTGTTCTTTAACTAGAACACGCTGTCCAACTCTATCTAAATGGGTTTGACTTGTTGCCATTTCCACTACAGCAGAAGTGTCTCGAGCTGTCAGACTGAGGCTGGAGTGATGATGCTGAAAATTCAGCTTTGATCACAGGAATAAATTACATTTTAAAATATCTTCAAATGAAAAGGTTTTTTGAAATTCTAATATTTCACAATATTACCGTTTTTTTTTTTTGTCAAATAAATGCAGCCTTGATGAGCATGAGACTTCTTTCAAAAACATTAAAAATATCTCAATTATTACAAACTTTTAGTTAATCAACTGGCCAGAGGTGAGAATCAAATACAGCGTGATGTTTTTAAAAGACTTAATTTTATTATTTTAAACTCAAGCTTAGTATAATCTTCATCTTCCTGTTTTTATTTTATATATTTTTTATTTATTTATTTTTTATGTATTGCACATTCAACATTGTATCTAAATTGTAATATATAAAAAAGTACAGGCTAAGAGAGCCAGTCATTATCATATTCCACTCTGTGGCCTGAGGAGGAGAGACTGAAGCACATTTAGAAACCATATATGATGACATCTATCTTCATGTGCTCTAGATATATACATAGACTGGACTCCAAGTGCAGCACACAATCTGTTCGCATTCGCCCGAGCGTTTATTCATCACTCCAGAGAAGACGTTTGAACTCGAGGGGAGTGGATAGAATGAAGTAAAACTTGTGATGCAAAACAAACTGAAGGAAAATGCCCAGAACGTGAAACTCAAGCATGCATGAAGTGTGTTCGCTGGGCGAGGTTAACGTGGTCTGTCCTGCTAAATACTGCTGCTTTCTAGACGAACTACAATTACAGAGCACAGACTGTGTTCCCGCCGCAGACAGAGAGCGGAGTCTGAAGGACGTGAGCGTCACAGGGGTCACCGCAGGCCGAGAGCGGAGTCTGAAGGATGCAGGCGTCACAGGGGTCACCGCAGACCGAGAGCGGAGTCTGAAGGACGTGAGCGTCACTGGGGTCACCGCAGGCCGAGAGCGGAGTCTGAAGGACGTGAGCGTCACAGGGGTCACTGCAGGCCAAGAGCGGAGTCTGAAGGACGTGAGTGTCACAGGGGTCACCGCAGGCCGAGAGCGGAGTCTGAAGGACGTGAGCGGCACAGGGGTCACCGCAGGCCGAGAGCGGAATCTGAAGGACGTGAGCGTCACAGGGGTCACCGCAGGCCGAGAGCGGAGTCTGAAGGACGTGAGTGTCACAGGGGTCACCGCAGACCGAGAGCGGAGTCTGAAGGACGTGAGCGTCACAGGGGTCACCGCAGGCCGAGAGCGGAGTCTGAAGGACGTGAGTGTCACAGGGGTCACCGCAGACCGAGAGCGGAGTCTGAAGGACGTGAGTGTCACAGGGGTCACCGCAGACCGAGAGCGGAGTCTGAAGGACGTGAGTGTCACAGGGGTCACCGCAGGCCGAGAGCGGAGTCTAAAGGACGCGAGTGTCACAGGGGTCACCGCAGACCGAGAGCGGAGTCTGAAGGACGTGAGCGTCACAGGGGTCACCGCAGGCCGAGAGCGGAGTCTGAAGGACGTGAGTGTCACAGGGGTCACCGCAGACCGAGAGCGGAGTCTGAAGGACGTGAGTGTCACAGGGGTCACCGCAGACCGAGAGCGGAGTCAGAAGGACGTGAGCGTCACACGGGTCACCGCAGGCCAAGAGCGGAGTCTGAAGGATGCAGGCTTCACAGGGGTCACCGCAGACCGAGAGCGGAGTCTGAAGGACGTGAGTGTCACAGGGGTCACCGCAGGCCGAGAGCAGAGTCTGAAGGACGTGAGTGTCACAGGGGTCACCGCAGGCCGAGAGCGGAGTCTGAAGGACGTGAGCGTCACACGGGTCACCGCAGGCCGAGAGCGGAGTCTGAAGGACGTGAGTGTCACAGGGGTCACCGCAGGCCGAGAGCGGAGTCTGAAGGATGCAGGCTTCACAGGGGTCACCGCAGGCCGAGAGCAGAGTCTGAAGGACGTGAGCGTGACAGGGGTCACTGCAGACCGAGAGCGGAGTCTGAAGGACGTGAGCGTCACAGGGGTCACTGCAGACCGAGAGCGGAGTCTGAAGGACGTGAGCGTCACAGGGGTCACCGCAGGCCAAGAGCAGAGTCTGAAGGACGTGAGCGTCACAGGGGTCACCGCAGACCGAGAGCGGAGTCTGAAGGACGTGAGCGTCACACGGGTCACCGCAGACCGAGAGCGGAGTCAGAAGGACGTGAGTGTCACAGGGGTCACCGCAGACCGAGAGCGGAGTCTGAAGGACGTGAGCGTCACACGGGTCACTGCAGGCCAAGAGCGGAGTCTAAAGGACGCGAGTGTCACAGGGGTCACCGCAGACCGAGAGCGGAGTCTGAAGGACGTGAGCGTCACAGGGGTCACCGCAGACCGAGAGCGGAGTCAGAAGGACGTGAGCGTCACACGGGTCACCGCAGACCGAGAGCGGAATCAGAAGGACGTGAGCGTCACACGGGTCACCGCAGGCCGAGAGCGGAGTCTGAAGGACGTGAGTGTCACAGGGGTCACCGCAGACCGAGAGCGGAGTCTGAAGGACGTGAGTGTCACAGGGGTCACCGCAGACCGAGAGCGGAGTCTGAAGGACGTGAGTGTCACAGGGGTCACCGCAGACCGAGAGCGGAGTCTGAAGGACGTGAGTGTCACAGGGGTCACCGCAGAAGGACGTGAGTGTCACAGGGGTCACCGCAGACCGAGAGCGGAGTCTGAAGGACGTGAGCGTCACAGGGGTCACCGCAGACCGAGAGCGGAGTCAGAAGGACGTGAGCGTCACACGGGTCACCGCAGGCCGAGAGCGGAGTCTGAAGGACGTGAGCGTCACAGGGGTCACCGCAGACCGAGAGCGGAGTCAGAAGGACGTGAGCGTCACACGGGTCACCGCAGGCCGAGAGCGGAGTCAGAAGGACGTGAGCGTCACACGGGTCACCGCAGACCGAGAGCGGAGTCTGAAGGACGTGAGTGTCACAGGGGTCACCGCAGACCGAGAGCGGAGTCTGAAGGACGTGAGTGTCACAGGGGTCACCGCAGGCCGAGAGCGGAGTCTGAAGGACGTGAGCGTCACAGGGGTCACCGCAGACCGAGAGCGGAGTCAGAAGGACGTGAGCGTCACACGGGTCACCGCAGGCCGAGAGCGGAGTCAGAAGGACGTGAGCGTCACACGGGTCACCGCAGGCCGAGAGCGGAGTCTAAAGGACGTGAGCGTCACACGGGTCACCGCAGGCCGAGAGCGGAGTCAGAAGGACGTGAGCGTCACACGGGTCACCGCAGGCCGAGAGCAGAGTCTAAAGGACGTGAGCGTCACAGGGGTCACCGCAGACCGAGAGCGGAGTCAGAAGGACGTGAGCGTCACACGGGTCACCGCAGGCCGAGAGCGGAGTCAGAAGGACGTGAGCGTCACAGGGGTCACCGCAGGCCGAGAGCGGAGTCTAAAGGACGTGAGTGTCACAGGGGTCACCGCAGACCGAAAGCGGAGTCTGAAGGACGTGAGTGTCACAGGGCTCACTGCAGACCGAGAGCGGAGTCTGAAGGACGTAAGCGTCACAGGGGTCACCGCAGACAAATGCTTAACATCTGAAAACTCGAGGAGAACGAGACTCACTCGTACAGCAGGCTTTCAGATGCTAATGTCATGCTGTCAATCGGAAATGTATTGGATAATACAATACATTATTATCTAATGTTAAATTATATGATCTATATACTCGTGTTGTCAAAAATATCGATATTTCAAAAAATACCGATACTGAAATATCTGAACGGTACCAATACTGATTTCATGTTCTAAACTTGTTATATTTAGCTTTAAATAAAAAAAAAAAAATACCACCTTAATATTGTGGCAGTTTTTTTCTCTGTGGTATCGAAAATCGATATTTTTCAAGGTATTGTATCGAAGTTAGAAATTGTAGTACAACACTAGTATATACCGTTATGAATAAACTTAAATCAAAATGTTGAAATGAAATAAGTCATCTTCTCAGCGTCTTGGACCGCGTGTGTGGCGCACCAGGGTTCAGATGGCAGCATTCACACTTATTCAACTGAACCGCACACCAGGGCTTTATTCTAATCCAACCCAAACATGCCAAGTGTGAACACACCCGAAACTAACACAGCCCTGCAGAGAAAAAGGGAAAAAACCTTACTGACCCCAAACTTTTTTACATTTCTTTCTGGTTTAAAGTTATTCTGGTCACACTTTAGATTAGGGTCCAATTCTCACTATCAACTAACTATTAACTACGACTTTTGCCTCAATAAACTCCTAATTACTGCTTATTAATAGTTAGTAAGGTAGTTGTTAAGTTTAGGTATTGGGTAGGATTAGGAAAGAATAAGGCATATGGGTTTATTTTATAATAGCCAATATCATAGTAATATGCATCCTCCTAATAAGCTACTAGTTAATATGAGAATTTGACTTTACTACCCCTTTAACTTAACCAAAGCATATACACAAAATGAACATAATATTGTAACTTACAATTGCACAAAAGAAGAGAGAACTTGACAGTGCTGGTCATGAAGGTGTAACTCTCTTCCCGTGATATTAACCTGTTTTGCGCATAACCGTATTTTCCTTGATTCCGATCAAGCATGTTGAACAGTGCGCATCTGAAGCATCTCAGCGGAGGAAACGATACATTCTTCATCGGCTTTAATATATCAGACTTTTTTCTTATCGGGCCAATAACCATAACATTAAGATGTAACATATATCGGCTGATACCGATATGGTGGCGAATATATCGTGCATCCCTAATATTTATTATGAATATATTGTCATAACGTGCATCAGTGGACTAACTAGATTACCATGAGGAAGGACATCAGTCTGTATCTGAGAGAGAAGAGACGCTGACTCACTCCACAAAACTGCACTGTCACACACAGCTGTCTCTCTGACTCATGTCACGATCTACTGTCCTGTTACTAGTCCTGTAAACACACACACATGGTTAGTGCTTGCTTTCACTCTATATATACCCACAATCAGCTTGTGCTCGAAATCTGTCAAGCATCTTCACAAACAGGCACTTCAAAATACATAGAAGGTGTGAAAAGCACAGCTAGATTTATCTTCAAACTTGTATGAATTTAAACATAAAAAATATTTTTGGTGCAGACAAAAGGAACAGGCAGAATGTATCAATAGAACAAGGATCGATGATGTTTTGGTGGATAATTATTGTGCATCTACAAATTGTGCTTGTAAATTTGTTTGTGCATATGCAAATCAAATGCTGTGAGTATTATGAG
This sequence comes from Tiaroga cobitis, assembly GCA_030578255.1. NCBI lineage: Eukaryota > Metazoa > Chordata > Actinopteri > Cypriniformes > Leuciscidae > Tiaroga > Tiaroga cobitis. The sequence continues at coordinate 24,025,001 of CM060615.1, forward strand.
GTTATGAGTTTGTGAATTGCTGTTTGAAGATATATAAACTTTTTATGTGTGTGAGAATTAGCTTTATTTGCAAATCAGATTTTGTAAATAAACCGATTTGTATTTCTAGCCAAATAAAAATGCTATCGTTGTCATTTTAACTGTAAATGTCTGCTTTTGAATACTGTGTTTGAGCTTGTATGCGATGCATGCTGTGCATTGAGATTTATGGACAAATCTATTTCTTGATGAAATTGCTCATCTGGCACAGTAGGTTTGTGAATGTAGACAGGCAGGACAAAAACTGTGACTTAGAAATATCAGAACTGTGCATAAAAACTTAAAAAGCATAAAAGTGCAAATGAGGCCAAACAGACCTGCTGCTGTTTATGATGTCATTCATATTAATCAAACAACAGTACTAACAAGAACAAAAAACACTTACTCTTCTTACTTTTTATTTTAGTTACTGTTTGCTTGAACCACGGGAGAAATTAAAAGCAATGTTTAATTATTTACATTTATTTGATTTGTAAATTATATTGATAATTCAACTTCAAAAGCATATTATATCAAAAATGACAGGTATTGGTCATATTGGCCATGTGTGTTATCATCAACCTACAGTATGGGTCTTTCAATGGATGTTGCTGATACCATATTTTGACAGTCAAAGGCTGTAAGTGCATTTGCACTGAAATGAAAATTCTGGGACAAAATCAAGAATTGTGGATGCACTTAATAAATGAATAATCAATTAATTAATCAAACTTGTTTAATAATCAACACTAAAATAGCTAAAACTGAGTTGCACAAACATTTAAATTACATATAAGGCAGTTTTTATTTCAACTTTTTAATAACAGAATTATATTTTTACTCCACTTTGAAATATAAACATTTAAATGTCAATAAACAGTAATAATGTGTTTTCACGACAATATAATCACTTGAGAAATATATAAACATGTATCCAATTTTCCCCATATCATGATTTTACTTTTATAAGGTTTGCCCTACGTGTGTATCGATTCAAACTCTTTTGGATGAATGTTTCAGAATTGCATAGTTTGGTTTACCAAAATCCCGTGCAGCATGTTTGGTATCTATGAACTCCGATTTTCATTCCCTATTTGTTAATTCACATTACATTTTGCTAACTCTGTGACGCATTAGTATTATAAGAATCTTGAAGCTTCTTTTCTTAAACACCCAGTCAAATGACCTATGCAAACGCCCTGCCAGAACACAGAGTCGTAAAGTTTCCCTCCAAAGGAACAGCTTCTTATTGGCTCACTCGAATCCAGAGGGTGTGACATCACACTTAAAAGATCACGGATCACGCATGTTCTCTGTTTTTAAAACTGCATGCATATATTATTCTGTGTGTTTAAGTGTTTAGTCTAGTTAATAAAGTCCGTGTTTCATGCTCATATACTGGAGTCCCTAATCACGCAGATTTTGACCACATGCTCCGAGTACTGTACAGTATGAAAGTTATTTTCCCATACCCCGGAAATGAACATTTCTTAGAATTAATAAATTATTAAATGTTCATTGGACGAACAGGTTAGTTGATTGTGGTATTAATTCTGCTACATTCAGTTAATCCGAATACCTGATCCAAAAATAGGCCTACTGTAATTGAGACATTCAAGAAACTGATTACAAACAGATAGACGTACAGTGCAGAGAAATGTAATGTCCGAGTGAGCATGGTTCATCGTGGAACATGAGCGGTACATGAGTGGAGCGTGAGCGATTGAGCGGAGCCGCACATGCTCCGTCACTTGGACTGGTATTGACTTTAATTTCCTGTAACAGACACTGAGATTTGACTTGATGCGTTTACGTCTGGTTTACGTCTGAAACACTGATGAACATGCTGATCTAAAAGATCTAAAGAACAGATTAATCAATACATCTCTTCTTCCATTGATCATCTGTCAGTTAACGGTCTACTTTTAGCACAGAATGACACAAAACCATTGACACACACACACAAAACTAAAATCCTTATCACTAAACCAGTTTTTGGGAAGTGTCTGAGGCTGATGCTGACACAGCGGTTCACACACACACACACACACACACACCTGCCGTCCTCAGTTGTGTCCGTGTGTATCATGTGCATTGTGCACGATTACATCTTAACTCAGGACTTTCATTTAGAAAGAAAACACAATGAGCTTCATTTAAACTATAGAGTGAATCTCGTGAACAGTCTCAGATTTTCTTCAGCGTGGTTTTAAAGTGGCTTCTGTGTGTGTTGGCTACCAACACTATTGACAATTTGGCTAAATCTTCACTAATGTGACCGCGCCTTAAGAAAACATCTATATTAACGCAACTGTAAACTATTTCTAATAAACTATCAAATAAATAGAAGAATTTAAATCAATAGTAATAGCTTCTCAACTGCAGTATCAGGCATCAGGTCACATGGGCAACAGTCTTCACTCCCATTGGTAGTCTGCACGTCGCAATGCTGCGCGCTTGCATTCAATCGCCAATGTTCTCGGTCACTCAGGTTACCCACTCTTGGTGAAAATGAATGACATTTTCATGTGACCGACCTGCGTCAGTTACGTCACTTTACTGTCAGTCACAATCCTCTCCCGCAGAGGCGTCGCTCAGTTTTCTAGGCCCTTGTACAGTGTATTGCTTTGGGCCCCCTCGATAGAAATGCGGGGTGGGGTGTTGTCCCCCGTGATAGAAATCGAGTTCAGGGCCCTCCAATCCCATTGGACCCCCATTTCCCCCCTCTAAGCAACGGCCCTGCTCTCCTCATGGGATAGTAAATTGTCCATCAGATGCGCACTACTCTTTTCACATTCTAATTTTCGCTTACTAGGCTATACAATAGGGAAGTTTGGATGCAACTGCACTTGCTGGGAATGAACTACACAAACACTCGAAACAAAAAAGAGATTAAAAAATGTTAAATGTATGTTTTTAGCCTTATGGTCACTGCAAAACCGTCAAAACCGTCCCGTCCAGGGATGACGATCACACGACTTTGCAGTTGCTTCTTTTATCCTCCTTTCTCCTAACAAGTCTTTAGCAATTTAGATCATGAAAAGCTCTACTCAAAAAGACTGAAACAAATCATTTCAAATCATAAGGCTGCGTTACAAATAATCCTTATTCATCAGTTTCACTGAATGAGCTGTAATATTCCCTTCATGTTTAATTTTCAGATCTCAAGAGAATCATGCAGCTAACGCATGTATTTTAATGTAATATATGGTATGATACCACAAGAATATCTGTTGGAGATTTTGAAAATGTTTATTATCGCGTTCATGAAGCAAACCTTTCGCTGTTTATAATTCGCGCAAAGCGTCATGGGACGTAAAAAGTTTGCGTCGCGCTTGTTTGCCCCGCCCTTTGTGAAATCTCATACAATCCCGGTTACACGTGAAATATCGTTTATGGCTGTAATTTTGTGGCGTCGCTAGGCATTTTCAACATAGGCAGAAATGATGTGTTGCTGAAAACTTCCCATCGCGACAATGTTTGGACACATATCGCTTAAGGATATAGGACACGGTGTTACAGTATTAAGGTCAATGAAATGTAGTTAAATAATGTGCAGTGCAAAATAAATATTAGTCTTAATTTTTATGCAAACCACAATATACTCTTAATTGCTTCTATTAAATCGATGCTTCGCACACGTGCATGTGTGCAGCAGGTGACAGCATGAGTGCACATCAGTAACGCACACTATATAGTGCCCTACCTGAGCGCCACCCGGACTGTGCTCTCGTCCTGTCCGCCTGACATGATTCAGATCTTCATCGATCGCACAGCAATCCGATCGATCGTGGAAGTGCGCAGCATGCGGCGTTGATAGAGAGTTCAGATCATGTGCGGATCACCTCTGCCATGGTTAAGCTTTGACTCCCTGCACCAGCTACAGCAGAGATGCAGAACGATCACGCATGTTCATTCGCTCATACAGCGGTGTTGTGCTGTGCTGTGAGTGTCCTGATCTCATCTGATCTATTCTACAAGCTCACTTCATGAGGTCCCAGCCGCAATGCGTCACCAAACCACGCCTCCTTCACGACCCCTGGGGGGTGACGTCATTATACGCGTGCAAATCAGTCTATTCGGGTTCTTATTATGATAGATATAATAGCAGTATAGTCTAGATATACCAGTAATTCCTTATCAGATTATATGTATTGATCTCCGAACATGCGGATATTAGTTGCAGTGATATGCCTTTTTTTTTTTACTCTCAAGTCATTTCTGTTAAACTTATTTGAATCCTAATTATTTTATCTGGTCGATTTCATACATATTAAAGCAAATATGACAAATCTAAACCATATTTTAATATGTATTAAAATAGTGTAAGATAGTTATCATGTAACTAAATGTGTTTTGTTGATATAGCCTCTTAATATTTTTATGCAATTTCATGTAATTAAAGAGAGGAATACCGTAAAACTTCAAATAGTAGCCCGGGCTTTTATTTTCCCAAATCGTCGAACTGCACCGGCTTGTATTTGAGACAGGCCTTTATAATTTAGTGTTGAGATGTTGTCCTGTCTCTAATCTCTAAAAATCTCCAAATGCTCCACGTGAAACTGCGGTCTTCCAACCTTTTACTATCGCGTCAATATATTGATTAATATGCGCGAGGGAGAGAGAGCATGACAGCGCTCGTGTTTGAAGACTTGAGATTGCGCGCGCGCGGCCGGGGCGCTCTCTCTCTCTCTCTCTCTCTCTCTCTCTCTGCTCGTTACGTGCCCTGTTAGGCGCAGCAGTCATTCTATTCTACATCACTCATCGATCAAAATAGGCTTTGGAGGGACAAAAATTTGCTTTGGCGACCGCCAAAAAGCGGACGATCTGACGGTTTTAGAGGATTAAATACAACCCGAAACTAAATAACAGACCCGGCCTCTATTTGAGACCGGACTTTATTTACCCAAACCTGCAGCCACACCAGGCGTGTAAAAGAGACAGGCGTTTATTTGGGACTCGGCTATTATTTGAAGTTTTACGGTAATTGGTATGTAATTTATTTATTATTATTTATTTTGTTGAATATTGTATCATACGTAAATATATGTAACACAACCCTATACTTTTTTTGTGTGCAATTGTTTTCTGAGATAAACATACAAATAACAAAATAATTAAACTAAATAATAAAAATGATGCTCCACAGTTGCAAACTGTACAATTACACACTCTCTCACACACGCGCGCACGCACACACACACATACTCTCTCTCTCTCTCTCTCTCTCTCTCTCGTGCATGCTGGGAGTTTGTGGAGTGCGTGGTGAGATTGAGTGTCGAGTGTTCGAGTTTTCGAGACAGTGACCCAGATAGCAAACAGTCATTGAAACCAGAGCCATATAGAGAGAGAGTTGCGACAACGGAAGTTCTAAATGCTTGATCGTCACGTGACTCACGGAGACTTCAGATAGTTCCAGGAAGTGCTTTAGATGTACTGATAATAAACAGAATAAGATAATAATATTCTTTAAACGTCTCACCTTTTAAAAGTGCGTCGCAAACGGTTTGTTCTGCTGCATCTCTACGGCGCGGCATGTGTTTGCTGCTACTTCCGGGAACTATTGAGAGGCTCCACGAGCCGCCATTGCTGTAAAAAAAAACGTTCCATTGGAGCTAATGGAGTTGTCGCAACTCTCTGATTGAAACTATGTTAAATCAACATTCCGTTGTCAACGTTAAGTCATTGAATCAACATCGAACTCTGATGTTGATTCTACATCATTTTGCACCCTGTTTTAATATTGAAACAACATTGAAATCCTGTCCATAGATCAACGGAATTTCAATGGTATTTCAATTATCAGAAATATTGAAACAATGTTGAAATTTCAACTGAACTAAGGATCAACGTGATTTCAATGGAATTTTAATCGTTTTTAAAGTCCCTGTAAAGTCAAAATTAAGTATGTGTTCTGAGTATGTCACACCACAGAAAAATGTGTTATTAGCCATCCAGCCAAATTTGAACGATAAAAAAAGCCGGCAAGTACATTAAATAAGCTATCAAAATCTTGAAAAAATGAGCATTATTCTCTGCTCTCAAACGCTGGGGGCGTGTCCACTGGCTGCCCTGAAACCACGCCCACTAGCGGGAAAGCTGTCGACGGCGATATTAGGTGATTCTGCTTTCGGGACGGGAGGATGAACGCTGGCGGGGGATAGTCGTTTCGGCCCCGTTCACCAGTAACAGCGGATTATCAGTGAATCCCAGTTGTCTCTGAGGAAAGTTTATAAAACGATCCTGTGTAAAATGATCACTACAGAGGCGGGTGTTGTTGGCGGTGATCCTCATCTCTTCATCAAGGTTGGCTCTACACAAAATTAATCCACCTCTTCTTGATGTGATCGTTTTTATGAAATTTAAATAAAGACACCGATCTGTTTTGTACATGATCGCATCCAGATAGTAGCCTATATGCATTTCCGTGTCGAAGGCTTAGCTAGCTAGCAAACAGTAGGCTGTAGTAACTAATAGTACTGACAGTAACTCGCGTTTGAGCGGCGAATGCGAATGGGGTCGGGAGAGATCAGCCACAGTGGCCTCGGTGTGTCATCAAGTAGGGGCGTGTCCACGAGCTCATGGGCTCCAGTGCGTCATCGAGCCCTGTTTTAGCCCCGCCCAAAAAATCCGTAAAATAGCAATGGTGAAAAACTGTTTAACGGTCTAACTCCGCATTTCAGTACTTCACAGTTCACAGTCTTTGTAATATGTTTTAGCAATACATTTGTAACATTTATAATGTGTTTAGAATTTTTTTGTAGAATTGCCTTTACAGGGACTTTAAATGTTAATTTTAAATGCCATAAATTAAATAGCCTGCTTTATCTACAGCCAGGTTGTTAAAAAGTAATGGTATTATCAAATCTTGTATTAACACTGAACACACCACACAAACAAAATCATTTTAATTAGCCTTTTTATTTAATTATTTGTACTCTTTATTTACACTTCAATGTCCTCTGACGCCTGAATATTGTGTCGTCCGGACTCTTGCCAGGTCTGGCACATGTGAATTGGGTGACGGTGGCTGTTCCCATCTGAGTAGAGCACCTAAAACAGAAAATAAAATCACAATACAAAAAAATAGCATTTAGGCCTAAGTTAAACAGGAGATTATATTTATATGTATTGGTACATTCGTGCCGCGAGATGAAGTATGTAACGTGGGGCAAAGCCCTCCCCCCTTAACGCCAGGCCTGATTGTCAGGCGCTATAACAGTGCGCGCAAAAATCGTGATATCGCATAAGCACTAGTACATTCATATTTTGGATTTGTATTACGACGAGATGGTCTAATCGGCATTCCCAGTTACAACTCGAGACAGTTCTGCATTGGAAAAAGTAAAGTACCGGTAAGTCATGTCTTCTGTGTAAATCTGGCCCGCCGTGGTCACTTCTGTGGGTAGCGCTAGGTGGAGCACTGCTAGCGTTGGTTCCGCCGGTGTTCTCCGGCGGTCAGAAGAAATAGTGCTGTGTTAATAGATTTCACGACACAAGCAATGGGTAGGCTACAGACATGTATTTTGAGCTAAATATCACAAAAATAGACTGGACTCGGAGGTTTTGCTAATTTTATAGGGAATGTGGAGATGACGTCACGCCGTGTTGCATTATGGGTCCGCCGCCATATTTACAGGATCGCGCCCAATACCGCTGTATTTAAATGCATGTGTTGGAGGATGTGTTTGGATTTTCTGTCGAGATTTTAATAAACGTCGATATGGTTGTTCAGTTCAACTGCCATAGCAGGTCACACGATCGTTCAGGGAGGAAACTGAACAATGGAATACGTTTGTTCACCTTTCTTTCTTGGAAAAAACAACAAGGGAAGCAGGTCGAGGAGCTGACGAGAAGACGCCGGATCGCGTGGGGTGCTGCAATCATGAGGAAAAACTTTACTTACTGTCCTCCACTGCATACTACGTTTGTTAAAAGTTGTACAAAGCAAGAGGTTGTGTATTGTATATTCCTCTATGAGGAGGATAGTTGATGAATGATGTTGAATGTGTGGTTCATGTTAGCAGATGATAAAGCCAGGACACATTGCATGAATCAAATTATATTTATTTTGTTTTCAATTAACAATTTGCTTTGATATTCTGTACATCTTTTTACATGCCTTTTTTTAAATGTTTGTGAATCATGTTTTTATATAACTGCTTAATAAATGCATTAAGTGACTTCTCTGTTTCTGTACTGATTGCATCCACAAAGACCCTTTAAGTACACATAAATGGGCAAAGATACATCAAACTATTTTAAAATAAACGACCAAATACCCTCATCATTTTTACACGTGTCAACATTAAATGATGACAATAAGGCACAGTTTTATTTAACAAGTTACCACATCTTGTGGCATTATAAAGTAATGTACAATTTTTTATTTTGCACAACCTATGAAAACTTAACATATGCTGAAAATAGCAAGTTAACATTAACTATGAGAGCTGCTTTTCAGGTAAAATAGCTTGAACTTTATGCACAATAGTAATCAACTTAGCATAGGCTTAGAACACCAAAACTAAATCAGATGTATCAACGTTGTTTATCGCGGATAGTTTGTCCAAATAACGTTTTTTGGCAGTGGCATTTAGTTTATCCCGGTAGGGTCCCTTCTCTTTTTCTTTAAACATCTCCATTTCTTCCGTTCTTCTTCAATTTTACCTCGTTTTAGCCAAACACCCACTATTATAGCGAAGGTAAACAGAGATCGTGCCTGTAAAGATGGCGCCCACGTCCCATAATGCAACACGGCGTGACGTACCTCCACATTCCCTATAACCTAGAAGAGAACTACAAAGTAGGCCTAGCCTACTTTTGGCAGATTTTTACACAGTGGTAAAACAAAAATCTATTTCAGTGACTGCAGCACTGCGTCGGTTACTAACGTCACACTACCATCATGTTAACGATCAGCCTAACAGTATTTAGTAAAATTCATATCAAACATTAAGCAAGCTTACCTCTACGCTTGTGCCAGGTCCAGAAATGAGCTGTGTCCGGTGCAGTAACGTTGGTATAACACCCGTTGATCTCCCGGTCAACCAAAAATCTATTGATTTTCAATCATATTTCCCGGTCAACTACCGATGCATTTTCAATCATATGTCCCCCTCAACTATATGTCGATGACTTTTCAACAACAGCGTCGTTTCCCGGTCAACTATAAATCAATGACTTTTCAACACATTCAGTGATCGCCCGGTAAACCAAATATCAATGCTTAATCAATCATAAAGATAACTATAGATCAATGTTGTTCCAATATCATTGCCATCAACATTAATAACATCAGGTTTTCATCGACAGGGTAATGGTGATTCAACATTAATTTTGCATTGAAATTTCGATATCAACCATGATGATTCAGATGGAAAAACAATGTTTATGTTGGCTTGCTGTCTGGGGAGTGATTGTGGTGTTTCTTTTCTTTTTTCTATGTACTTATTTAGTTTCCCCTTTTTATTATTAGTGTAGGGAGAAAGTTATTTGTGTGTGTGTGTGCGCGCGCGCGCGCGCGCGGTTTGTAGTCGCCGAAATGGCGACTGCTCACGCGCAGGGTAAATCACCCTTGTCACTCCGAAATGGATGCATGTGTGTTCCTGAGGTTGGAGTGACGGTGGAGGATTTGCTCTTAGTTATCGGTCAGGAAATTGGGTTTGAAAACATAGTATCGGCGTCGCGAATGAATAAAGCGGTCGTCGTGTTTTTGAAAACTGAACTACTCGTTACGGAATTGATTGTAAGTGGAATATGGGTAAAGGAGACTTTTGTCCCGGTAACCCCGCTGTCGGCTCCAGCAACCAAAGTAATCGTGTCTAATGCCCCACCTTTTATATCTAACAAAGCTATTGTGAAAGAGTTACTGAGATTTGGAAAGATCGCAAGTCCGGTAATAGCAGTCCCCCTCGGATGTAAGGACGTAGCACTAAAGCACGTTTTGTCTTTCAGACGATATGTTTACATGTTTCTTAGCTCGCCGGAGAGGACCTTAGAAGCTTCTTTTCGCGTTACTCACGGAGAGAACTAGTTCATGGTTTATGCGAGTACAGTGAGTTTGAAGTGTTTTGAGTGTGGCGATTTGGGACATAAGCGTTTAATGTGTCCACATAAGGATGAGCAGCGCCTTTCTACATCTCGTGGTGGAGCAGTTAGTAAATGCATTTATAATGTTACAAAAGATTATAAGATTTCTATATCTGTTTGAAATAATTTTTTATTCATTAAAGAATCCTGAAAATACTATATCACGGTTTCCACGAAAATATGAAGCAGAAGCACACCGGTTTTCAACACTGATAATACTCAAAAATGTTTCTTGATCATCAAATCATCACATTAGAATGATCTCTGAAGGATCATGTGACACTGAAGACTGGAGAAATGATGCTGAAAATTCAGCTTTGATCACAGGAATAAATTACACTTTACTATATATTCACATAGAAGACATTTTCAGTGAAATTTCGTTTCTTGCTTGCTTTAGCCATGTTCTAGCAGGTTTCTTTTGCCAAATTGGACTAATTACCATATTTAAATTAATTTAATTGGGGGAGGAGACTGGGTGGGGCGTTGTGCTCGTGCATGTGCGCTCAATTTTACGTTAATTGGGATGTACAAAGAGAATATGCGTGGGATCCGTCGTACGCAGAGATTTATACATCTGCTTTTTTTTGTGCGTACGCACATTTACAGCTTTGTCCGTATGCAATGTTTTAGTATGAATTCAACGCAAGTCTTTGTACATGAGGCCCCAGATCACCATGCTGATCGCGTGAGCAAAGTGGGGACTTTTCTTTAAATCACGCAGCACAAACAGAATGCCTATACTTAAAGTCCTGTGCTGTTTTATAAAGGCACAAAGCCATAAAATGGTTTCGATTTTAGTTTGTTGGCAAAATATAACACTAGAGACCTTTATGTTAAGCTATACATTTTACATCTCATATGTGTTGGGAAAAGGGAGAAGAGAGAGATCGGCAAAAGGCGGATTCGAGAACGCGTCAAAAGCTGCTTTCAAGCACTTCACACCCTACGACCTACGCCACTATAGCTATTTCGTGACGGGCATCTTTTTGCTGAAAAGACAGGCACTTAGTGCAAATATACGCTCCGTTATCGAAAATGTAAAAAAAAACGTTTTTTTTTTCCTTCGCTTGGGCCCCAAGTGCGCATGGCGAACTTGCGTTGTATAACTATTATCTGACCGGCCCTCGCGGCCTCGAAACACAAACCGGCCCACCGGGAAAACTCCCGACTCTCCCGATTGCCACTCCGCCCCTGCCAAGAAGTGTCTTGAGAACAAGTTCATCAGGCTCATATTTAGTTCAGATTTGAATATTCGGTCTCACATTAAACTAAAACGAACTGGAGACAATTTTCAACAGCTCATGAACTGTTTGAAGTCATTAAAATTGAGAGGAACAACACTGAAACTTTTTCCTGTAAAAAGCCGTCTAAATGTTGCTATTGTAACAGACACGCCAGACTCTGTCACCAACCAATCTCGGAGAGCACCGTCACCAGAATTCTAACCACAAACACCTTACATCTATCAAGCTAACTAGCCAGACACAGTATTTAAGCACACACTTCGAACCTCATAGTTGTCTGGTCTTGGTATAAGAAAAGGACTGCTTACCTGTACTCCACGTTCTAAACGCAGATTCTTCTACGTATCTCTTTGTACCCGTTCTCCTCGTCTCCCCAGTCTTCCCCGTGTGTGTTCCTTGTGTGCTACTCTCCTCTGAACCTCCCTGGATCTTCTCGGGGTGTGTGCCCACCATCATTCTCCCGTTCCGAAGTCCACGACCTCCTCACCTTCTGCTAAGACAGTAATATCGTCACCATCTCATCTCTCTTTCTGAACTCAGCATTCATTAGTTACTCACCTGCATCTGTTTACCCTGCTTCGCTGCAAATAAACTTGTCACTTTTTAATCTTATACCATCTGTTCTGTTACAAAAGACCAGACCAACATATACGCAGCATGAACACTTCAGATCCCTTCCAGGAGATCGTGGACGGACGCAAACGCGTGCTCAGCGCTTCCACATCCACAACATCTTCCATTGCTTCTCCTTTACCAGTAACTCACGTCAGTCCTGTGGCGAACCCAGGGCCCTACTCTGGCTCGGCAGAGGATTGCAATGGGTTTCTCCTTCAATGCTTTCTGGTCCTAGAGATGCAGCCGCAGCGATTCACCACCGAGAGAGCCAAAATAGCTTTCATCATAACCCTGCTGTCGGGGCGAGCGTTGCAATGGGCCGAAACTATGTGCATTTGCTGAGCGGCAGAGGAGGCTGACCCAGGGTCTGTGCTTTTACTGTGGTGCCACTGGACATGTCAGAACAACATGTCCCATCCGTCCTCCAAGACCCGTGGTGAGTTTTGTTTATGATCCCTCTGTGGAAATAAAACCAATGTCCACTATTGTAGTACTGACTGCACAAAATTCCTCTGTTTTCATGCCAGCCCTCATTGACTCTAGGTCAGCCGGAAATTTTATCTCCGCGGAGTTCTGCCGCCAGCGCAAACTTAAGAAGAGGTTTACATTTAACCAGTTACCAAGTTCACTCCATGATGGGAAAACCACTCTGCAAAAGTAACATTCGATTCTGTTTCGGACCCATCCGAATTGGTATCTGTCATGAAGAAATAATCCATCTGTTGGTTCTAGAGCATTCCACCGCTTACATCATTTTGGGGCGACCGTGGTTAATTCAACACCAACCAGAAGGACTCCCTGGAAGAAGAGATTTTTATCTCAATGGGACTATCCTGGTAAAAATAAAGGATAAAAAAAAAAAAAAAAAAACGGTAATCGCCTGGGCTTCTGGTGAAATCCTGAAGTGGGGCGAAAGCTGTTTCCAAAAGAGAAATTCTCGCCTTCCTCTCTCAGTTCCAGTGGCTCCCAAGGTTGTATCACTGCACTCCACTTCCATGGAAAGTCCTGTAGAGAAACAGTCTGTGAAAATTCCAACATGTGACGCCCCCCTCAGGGATGTTTTCTGCCCTAAGAGAGCCACGCAACTACCACTTCATCGGCCATGGGACTGCTATTGACCTGTTTCCGGGTGAACCAGTGCCCCGTGGACGAATCTATCCACTCTCCATTCCAGAACAGAAGGCCATGGAGGATTATATCGAGGAATCATTGCGACAAGGCTACATTCGACCATCTACGTTCCCAGCTGCTTCGAGCTTCTTTTTCATGGCAAAAAAAGGCTTGCAGCCTTGCAGCTTGCATTGACTACCACTCACTGAACCAGATAACAGTTAAATTCAGATATCCACTTCCCTTATCCCTGCGCAATGGAACAACTCCGTGGAGAAGCCGTGTTCACCAAGTTGGACCTCCACAGCGCTTATAACCTCATCCGGATGTGTGAGGGGAACGAGTTGAAGATGGCTTTCGTGACCCCTACGGGTCACTTTGAATACCTGGTCATGCCCTATGGATTGGTCTATACCTCCGTATTCCAGGATTTCATATAGAAGGTACTCCGGGATTTCCTAAACAAGTTTGTACTGTTTTACATCGATGACATCTTGGTGTATTCCCAGAGTATGGCCGAACATCGCCAGCTTGTTGCCGAGGTCCTGCAACACCTGAGAGACTCATCTCTTCCTCAAAGCGGAGAAATGTACCTTCCATCTGTCCTCAAAGCAGTTCTTTGGGTATAACATCAGCAAATACGGCATCCAGATGAACAAGGGGAAGGTGGAGGCTGTCCAACATTGGTCCACTCCCACAACCATTAAAGAACTCCAGCGCTTCCTAGGATTTTCTAATTTCTATCGCCGCTTCATTAATAACTTAAGCTCCATCGTCTTACCATTAACCAACCTCCTGAAAGGTAAGCCCAAGTCTCTGTCCTGGTCCCCATCAGCCACGCAAGCCTTCGAGAAGCTAAAGACAACCTTCACCAATGCACCGCTCCTCATCCATCCTGACCTCACCAAACCCTTCATCGTTGAAGTTGACGCCTCCACTACTGAAGTCGGAGCGGTGCTATCCATCCATGTGCCTTCTTCTCCAGGAAGCTCACCAGGCGGAGAGGAATTATGACCTCGGCAACAGAGAATTACTGGCCATCAAGCTAGCTCTTGAGGAATGGAGGCATTAGTTGGAGGGAGCTCAACACCAATTCTTGGTTCTTTCTGACCAACTTGGAATACCTATGGGATGCAAAAAGACTTAACCCCCACCAGGGCCGATGGGCACTCTTTTCACACGTTTACCATCGCCTATCGTCCAGGAACTAATAATACAAAGGCCGAAGATCTGTCTCATCTCCATTCTCCCAAAGGCATCACCGAAGCTCCTTAGCCCTTTCTGCCTCAAGAAGTCTTTGTCAGCCCCATTCAATGGTCCCTAGATCAACAACTTACTTCCTCCAATGCCTCCCAGCAACCTCAGCCGGGATGTCCACCTAACCGGACATACGTGCCCAGATCCCAACGTAACACAATCATCCATTCAACCCCCCCCCCTTGGGCACTGGTCACCCTGGGGCCAGTGGTACCCTCTCGCTGTTACACAATCGCTTCTGGTGGCCAGGTATGGCACGATGTGCCACCTTCAAAAGTCAACGCCACTTACCATCTGGCAAATTACAAGTTCCTCAACGGCCCTGGTCACACCTAGGAGTGGATTTCATCACAGATCTGCCTCCATCCTCCAGTAACACTTGCATTTTAGTAATTGTGGATCGTTTCTCTAAATCCTGTCGTTTGGTTCCCCTCAAGGCTCTTCCCACCACAATTTTGATCGCTGAGTTACTCTCTCACCATGTGTTCCAGTATTTTGGCATCCCAGAAGACATTGTTTCCGATCGTGGGCCCCAATTCATATCAAGAGTCTGGAATGCATTCTTTAACCTCCTAGGTGTGACCGTGAGTCTCACATTAGGCTATCACTCTCAGTCCAATGGGGAGATGGAGGTGAAGATTCAAGAAATTGGGAGATTCTTACAAACCTTCTGCCATGGTCACCAGAACTCTTGGAACCAATATATCGGCTGGGCCAAGTATGCACAAAACTCACTACGACAAAACCGCCACTGGACTCACTCCTTTTCAGTTTGTACTCGGTTTCCAGCCATGGTCTGGGGAACCCTCGGACGTTCCATCAGTAGACTATTGGTTCCGGGAGATTGAGAGGGTCTGAGACGCAGCCCACCACCAGTTGCAGAGGGCAGTGCGAAGGCGAGAGTTCCAGGCCAATGCTCAGCGAGCCAACACTCCCATCTATAGACCGGGGTAGAAAGTCTGGTTATCTACACGGGACATCAGAATGCGCCTGCCCTGCAAAAAGCTAAGTCCCAGATTCATTGGCCCCTTCACCATCACACGGCAGGTCAATCAAGTCAGTTACCAACTACCCCCTCAGCACAAGATTCATTCCATGTTCCATGTCTCACTGTTGTACTGTAACAGACACGCTAGGCTCTGTCACCAATCAACAAATCCCGGAGAGCACCATCACCAGAATTATAACCACACACACCTGACACCCATCAAGCTAACTAGCCAGACACAGTATTTAAAAGGATAGTTCACCCAAAAATGAAAATTAGCCCATGATTTACTCACCCTGAAGTCCTCCTAGGTGTATATGACATTCTTCTTTCAGACGAATACAATCAGAGTTATATTAAAAAATGTCCTGTCTCCTCCAAGCTTTATAATGAGAGTGAATGGCTGGGGAAAATTTGAAGCCCATAAAAGTGCATCCATCCATGATAAAAATACTCCACACGGCTCCAGGGGCTTAATAAAGGCCTTCTGAAGCGAAGCCATGCGTTTGTGTAAGGAAAATACCCATATTTAAAACTTTGTAAACTATAATCACTAGCTTCCGACAGACGGCCGTACGCATCGATTTACGGTGGAAGACTAACCCCTGACTCGACGCACAATGCAATGACAAATGCGGAAGCTCAGAGGTAAGAGCAAAACAAAACACTGGTCGCGAATTAGCCATTTTGAAGAGAAATGTCAGATGATGGTTCAGTTTGTTGCACAGCCCTATTTGTTTAAACCGCGAGAGGCATCTATGCTTACGATACTCCAACATCCTACGTCATACATGTGTCATGGCGGAAGTCGACTTGCGTAGTATGAGTACGGTCGTCTGTCTGAAGCTAGTTATTACAGTTTATAACGTTTTAAATATGGGTATTTTTCTTACACAAGTGCATGGCTTCGCTTCAGAAGGCCTTTACTAACCCCCCGGAGCCATGTGGAGTATTTTTATCATGGATGGATGCACTTTTTTGGGCTTCAATTTTTTTCCAGCCATTCACTCCCATTATAAAGCTTGGAAGAGCCAGGACATTTTTTAATAAAACGCTGATTGTATTTGTCTGAAAGAAAAATGTCATGTACACCTAGGATGACTTAATGATTGACTAAATCATGGGCTAATTTTCCTTTTTGGGCGAACTAACCCTTTAAGCACACACCTAGAACCTCATAGTTGTCTGGTCTCGTTTTGAGAAAAGGACTGCTGACCTGTACTCCACGTTTTAAACACAGATTCTTCTACATATCTCTTTGTACCCGTTCTTCACGTCTCCCCAGTCTTCCCTGTGTGTGTTCCTAGTCTGCTACTCTCCTCTGAACCTCCCTGGATGTCCTCGAGGTGTGTGCCCACCATCATTCTCCCATTCCGAAGTCCACGATCTCCTCACCTTCTGCTAAGACAGTAATATCGTCACCATCTCATCTCTCTTTCTGAACTCAGCATTCATTAGTTACTCACCTGCATCTGTTTACCCTGCTTCGCTGCAAACAAACTTGTCACTGTTTAATCGAGAAGGAGGTCTCTGCAGAGCAACAAAGGAGCGTGCCTCAATTTTGGGGCGTTTTACAACCTCTCTGCCTGGTTTGTTAAAACTTGAGTGGGCGATTCCTAATACTTGAATACGCTTTTCCCATCAGATATGAGTGATAAAGCGAGAAAGCGGTGAAATGAGGAGAGAGGTCACCTGTATGGATGTAACTGGATTTGTGTAAACTCATTTTACGTCATTTAACGTTAATTAGTTTGTGTAAATTTGCTTGCAACATGATTAAGAGAAACTCCAAGAGGTCTGCCACTTACAATCCATTATTAGCAAACATTCGCTAACTTTTTGGTGCATAAGTTTATTTTAGTGTTGATAGTGGTAGTTTGCTTTCCTGTTTTTTTCCAGTCGGCGTATTCTAATATAAAAAAAAAAAATAGTTAACGTTAGCTTGTCAGACTAGAAAACAATAGTTGTAAACAAAAATAATGGGCTATTCCACCGAACAGGTACCATTTATGTCCCCAGGACATTATGGCCCGGTTTCACAGACAGGGACAGGGTTTAGCCTAAACCAGGATTAGTCCATCTTCAATTAAGCAGGCAAGTTTATTTATATAGCACATTTCATACACAATGGTAATTCAAAGTGCTTTACATAGAAGGAATTAAAATAATTAGGACATTTAAATAATTTTCATAAACATGCTTAGAAAAAAACCCAATGCGTTTATCTTGAGACAAAACAAAGGCACTGATATATTTTAAGATCAGCCAGTGCAAGTTGATTTCAGTTGGAACAGCTCAGACTTACATTTTGGTCTAGGCTTTAAAATTGTTTGTGAAACCGGGGTACATATAGTACATAGCCTACTAATATGTACTATAAATACAATAATAAATAAAAAAAATAACTATAAATACATTTTAAGGAAAGTGTTGTGCACATTAATCTAACTGCAAATTGTATCTAATAAAAAAAAATATTATACTAAATATTATATTAAACTATAATATTTTGGATAAATTATGTTTTCATTCAGTCCAGAACCCACTCCCTTCATATATTAAATTGTGTTTGAGGGTGAGGTGTGCTGTAAGAAAACAAGAAAAGCTGAAAAAGCATTGCTTGTTAAGTTTATTTTTTTATATTATATCTCATAACCCTAACAAAAACCTCTGCAGCCCACTAGATTTAAATAGAAACATGATTTGACCTTTTTTAGCAGTGAGATCAGCTCACTAGTCAATGTTCAACACATTCATTATATCAGTGCAGGCATTAATACCTCACATGTGTAGTCAAACCTATAGACTAACATAATGGATGAATGATAACATTTTTCAGGTGTCGTGAGACTGACAAAGACTGTGGCGAAGGCTACAGAGGAAGAGGGCAAAGAGGTGTGTTGCAGGGGTTCTACGGCTCTGATGACTTCCAAGGATACTGCGGAGACGAATGTTTCTATGAGGCTGGAGGAAGCATCTAATGTTTCATACAATGTGTTCCTCATGTTTGAACTTGCCACTTGTATTGCTTATAACTAGAGAATGCTGCATTTATCAATACAGTTTTTCATCATATTGGTCAATAAAGTGATGCTGATGTTTAAAGTTTTCCGAGTCATTATTCTAAGTAAACACATTTTACCTTAATTTAAAGGTCAATACGTTTTACTTTATATATAATTTAATGTAAGCTAATATCACTTAAATATCAGTCATTACATTCAAATATACTTTGAAAAATACAGGTGAGAATAAAGACCAATACAATCATTTTCACCTTTGCTTTACAGTAGGATTGTATATCTTTATTGGAAATTGCTATTAATTTATCTTGTTAATCGCCGTAACAACTGGATTTATGTTGTGTTGTTCACACACACACAAAACGAAAATAAAACTATGTAATTATAAATAGTTGAGTAACGTAATTTTTAATACTTTTACCTTTTAAGTACAATAACAAATTGCATGTAGGCAGGAGAGAATATTATAAAATATAATACACACTCACAGGCTATTAGGCCTATATAGGCTACAAGATCTGTATCTTATAACATAAGAACGGGAAATTTGGTTTATGAAAGAATTCCTTTTTAAAGAAAATAGGTAGCTGTAGACTGTATTTTATTTTGTCAAATGTTGTCGCGATATAGACATAATTGTAAAAATCAAGAAAAAAAACGAGAAATAATAATAACGCATTTCCGCTTCTGCAAGGGCTTCCGAATCCGTACGGTTTTGATTGGATGGTTGGAAAATGCCTAGACGATTTGAAAACGCCCAATGATTGGGAAACGCCTTCTTGTTGTTCCGCAGAGACGTATATTTGGTTTAATCTTATACCATCTGTCTGGGTCATTCCGTTACAGCTATTCTGTGCTGAGTTACTTTATCTACAGTATTTGTATAATTTTTGCTAATGTGATTAAAATGGTTAAGACCATTAAAAGACCACATTTTTCCATTTTTGGCTTGGCCCCTTTTCTTTTTTGCCCAGGAGTATATTTTAATTATTATCTGTGTAATTACAACTTGTAGTATATTACAATAAAATTATAAGCAAATAAGCTAATAAGCAAAAAAAAAAGTCACATACTGTGTATATATTAGCAGTAAATCATATATTTAGTGTGTGCATGTTTATGATTATGATGGTTTTGGGCACTCTCATGTGGTACACCTGTGTTTACCACCGCAGCCTGTCTTGCTCATTCATTTGATTTGTTTTCTAAGCCCAAATTGAAATATTACAATAAAATAGCATTGGTTTATTTATACCACATTTAAATATTAACTTAAGTGCTTGTATTATAGATTAAGGGCACAAATCTTAGTAAGAGGGTTTTGGTGCAATGTTGTCAAATTTGTAAAGGTTCACTGATTGTCACGGTGTCATTCAACAGTTTCCTTAAACTCGATGCACTTTCAACTGTAAATCACTGAGTGCATAACAGTGCTGGTAATGGAGGTAATAGTTCGGCACCAGGAGCTCTAGTGTCTTGACCTCCTGCCAAACTTCAGTGTCCAGTTACTGGCTCTCAGATTACTAGAGCTGGCCTTCACCGCAGAAGACACACTGAAGTACAGTACATGTACTACACACACTTTATACCAATACTGTACACATCAGCTCCCTGCTACTTCTGTTCTGAGACACACTGAAGCCACAAATGCTGTTTTTTGTGAGAACTAAAACTTAAAACTAAAACTTTCAAACGTATGCGTTTTGGTCGTTCATTTACACGACAAAAGAGGTTTGAGAGCCTCAAAACGCAAACTTTTGAAAATGGGTTACAGAGTGAAAATTTTTGAAAACGATATCATTATAGTCTCTGTGTAAAAAAAAAAAACGAAAAAAAAAAAAAAAAACACCTGAATTTGTGAAACCGGTGATGTAATGCACATGCGTATTACGTGTTCAGTCTAATAGGTGCATAGTGTTTCTTTACAAAGTGACATCGCCAACTACTGGCCTGGCATGAATAATACAGCGTTTTTAATCGTTTTCGCAGACTAGTGTGTTCGGGGATTGTTGCCGTCTGTACACGAAAAACACAAAGGAAAAACGTTTCGGTTTTTAGTACATCATTGTCGTGTAAACAAACTTTTAATCTAGTTGTTTAATAAACCTGCCATTGTATATTATGGTTATTGTTTCTCTTTGGCAAATTGCTTTTGTTCCCTGTTTGTAAAAAGCTTTGGATAAAAGCTTCTGCTAAATGCATAAATGTGAATATAAACATAAAATTAGTCCAGTATGAAATGTAGGTCATTTTAAACTGAAAAAAGAAAAAAAATCAAACAAAAAGGGAATTGTAAAAAATGAATGATCAGGAAATAATTGTGTTTGGTCAAAATTTGTTGTATTATTTAATTCAAGCGAATCTTAAAGGGGAGAGCGGGGTAAGGTGAGACATCGGGTAATGTGAGACACCCCCTGTATCTAGTCAACGGAACACATTTGTGGTCATGTGACCATTATGTTTTCAAGCCCATCCCATTTCCCCTTGGCCATGAAGGAGAGGACCTCATGGTGCTGCGATAAACATGTTTTTTTTTCACAAAAATATATATTTTTTGCACGTAAAAATAAATTTTCTTGCTGTCAACTTAATCAACTGTTGTGCCAAAGCAAATTGATTCAGGTAGAAAAACTTATATCATACATGTTGATGAACTATTAACATATAAAACCATGTGATGATGCTAGCTGAAGAGTATCCTGAATTACTAAGAGAGATAGTTTTTTTCTAAAATGTGGCAGTGGGGTAAAGTGAGACACGAGGCACAAGTTAAGTTTAGTCTTAAACATATTTTAATGTAATATTACATTACATATGTTTTATTTTTTAATGTCATAAACATTGTAGAAAAGCCATCATGCCAATGTAATACACCAGAAAGACAACCTGGGGCAAAACACCCCTCGAGGAGATGGAGAGTGCAGCCGCTGAGGTCAAGGAAGGAAAGAAGTCTATAAGAGCAGCTGCAAGGGATGGAAATATTGACAAGCCTGACAAGATATTGACAAGATATTGAGGAGGAGGAGCCCTGTTTTAAAAATGTGGAATATTGAAGTCAAAATTTTTAAAACGCAGTGCAGCTGCACAGCCGACACAGATGAACGGCTGGAGCGGTCATTGGATGTGCTGCGGCAACTGCACGAACCTATGGCGAGGCGGCTCAGACGCAGGAACCAATCAGGCTAATTCACGCCCGGGCGTGTCAGAGCCCTCCAGAATGGGTGTGGCCTAAGCCTTTATGTTGGCCAGATCAGCCACAGTTAAGTCGACTGAAGCGATCCCCTGATCAAAGCCACATACACTTTGAACGTGGAGGGGGTGCGACCCGCGTCCAAACGCCCTTGTAAGAAGGCGAGTGATCTCAGTGATCTTTTTCAGCACCCTTTCCCGGAGACACCCGAGTATCGTTGAGGGGCCATACATAAAGGGCCCACAAGTCGGGACAGGATGGCAGGTTAATCGGTTTGCCTGCGTGAGCAGGTCTCTCCTCAGCGGCACCACAGCTGTACCAGCACGGAGAACCATAACTGGGTCTTCCAGAGAGATGTTATTAGTAGCACTGCACACTTGCTCTCCCTGATCCGTTCGATGACCTGTGGTAACATCGTGACCGGAGAGAATTCATACAGCGGGCGGCTCGGCCAATAATGGGCAAGCATAAGAAAAATACCCTGCTCTTGAGAAAAATATTCGGCAATGAGCGTTGTCTTCTGAGGCGAAGAGGTCGACCTCTGCCTCGCCGAAGATGCTCTATATTAGCTGAACCGTCTGTGGGTGAAGAGACCATTCCCCTGGGGGAACATTGTCTCTGGATAACATATCCGCACCCTGGTTCAGGATGCCTGGCATGTGCGCCGCCCTAAGGGAGCACAGGTTGTGCTGAGCCCATAAAATTAGCTTTTTGGCCATGGCGTGCAGGTTGCTTGACCTGAGAACGCCCTGGCGATTTGTTTCGGACACCACTGCCATGTTGTCCGTCCGGACCAGGACGTGGTGGGCTTTTAAGTACAGGAGAAAGGCTTTCAGCGATAGAGCAACTGCTCTCATCTCTAGACAGTTTATAGGCGCTTCTCCAGGCTTGACCAAAGGCCAGAGACGGGCCTGCACTCGTAAAGGGCCCCCCAACCTAGGTTGGAGGCATTTGTCGAGATCACTTTTCTCCTCGTAACCACACCCATACTCACTCATGACTGATACCAGTCATCTGCTTTCCAGGGAGCCAGGGCTCTGATAAAAAGTAAGTGGATCAGTTTACCCCCAGCTGGTTCACTTTACCCCCTTGATTTCTCTGGTCTGTCTCAGTTTACCCCTAAGCTGGGGTAAAGTGAGACACAAGACCACTTTTTAAAAAACAATCATATTTTCACTGCCCTTCGTCCTGAATACATTCTGATAATTTCCATTGCTAGGAAACATCCTGAATTAATGGGAAATGTGTAAATTTTACTGATATATCATTTTAGCTCGCTTAAAGGAGAGCAAATGTAAAAAATGTCTCACTTTACCCCACTCTCCCCAACATACATTCTTCAATTCTTTTATGTTTATAGCTAGAAAATACAAATTCACATTTTAGAATCCCAAATTCAATCCTGAATCCCAGATTTGCAAAAATTGCAAACCTCCTGTAAAATGAAACGGAAAATAAAACAGCTCAATTCACTGTGATCTCCTGAGGTTGACAATCAGCTCTTTTATTCAAGTTTTACATTGGGATACAGATTACAGAACGTACACTGCCTGACCAAAAAAGAAAAAGAGTCGCTGTTCAGATTCAACTAGGTAAATGCTTAAGAGTCAATGATTGGATAATTATTGCTGTGATTATTATGTTTCTATATGTTTGGCAACAGTTCTTCTAACCCGAACTGATGGAGTGTGTAGCTTTTCATTTCTTAAACCACCATGTAGGAAGACACACCATGGCCATATTCCAGGAAGACAATGTCAAGATTCATGAGAATCAAATTGTGAAAGAATGGTTGGGAAGAGCATGAAGAATCATTTCTACTCATATATTAGTGTATATTGTACTATATTATGTTCACTTCCCTGTGGCCCAGAGGTGGGAAAATACCAACAGATTTGATATTCACACAATATTTTGTATGCAAGTCAGTGAAACAGAGGGCTGTGGATCAGTGTCCTGCTCAGGGCTAAATGAGGGGAACAGGGGTCAGAGCGGGTCACAGGGGTCAGAGCGGGTCACAGGGGGTCACAGGGGTCAGAGCGGGTCACAGGGGGTCAGGGCGGGTCATGACTGAACAGGTTTCAGCCTGACGGAGCCGAGACCGAGACCTGCTGAGTTACAGACTAACGTGACCACCTTAAAAATGGATTTATTTATTAAAATGAACAAATACAGCATTGCACAGTTATCAGCAGCAATTTCAACTTCATAGAGTCACAACTTAATCTAAACTAATTAGAACGTGTCTAAACTATTGAGATGTTCTGTGATTGAGAACACCAGAAAGAAAGACACATAGAAAGAAAGGCACATATCAAAACTCAGAAATAAGTACAAAATCTGCATCAGAAATGAAATATGACACATAAGTTTGATTATTTCCAAACAATGAATCTTCAAGTCCACATGCAAAGGCATCATTACTGCAACTGCAGCAGAGAAACAGTGATAAAGAACAACAACAGTTGATTTGCCAATAATTGATTAGATCTGCTAACATCTAATTACCACTGAACCGTTTTTTTATTTGTTCCCCAGTTAATAATAATAATAAGTAAAAATGCATAATGCATAATTTAATGCATAAAAATATTGTATGTAATATTATTTGGAGTGTGGAAAAACTTTTTACTGATACTCACTGATATGTAGGAAATCCTGCCCTCTGGTTCCAGAGCAGAAAAATGCAGCGCTCCAAAGTGCAGCCGGGGCTGGAACAGCAAACACTCCAGCTTCATTACGGGCAGTCTACTGTCACACTGATACCAACGGCCAGATTTACAGAACAGGGCACATTAGCATGAGCTCGCTATTCCCCCCCAAAAAAGTGCTGATGGGAGTGGAAAGCTCTGCACATGATCTACTGACGACACACACATTAAAGAACACACACAGCCGGATCATTTCTATAATGACCATCACAATCTACCGAGAGCAGCGCGAGTGTCTGGCTTAACCCTCTGGTCGGGGCAAAAATGAAAGTTTTTTTATTTTTTATTATTTTAATAGAATTATTGTACTATATTTTAGTTCGATGAGATATTTTTATGAAATATTTTGTATTTTTAGGGGATTTTATTGTTCTAAATTAAACGTATGCAGTAGTTATAATCCATTTATTCACTTTTTGAGCATGGACCTGAAAATGTCATTTCCAACTTAAACAGTCATACGTATTGAATGCTTTAAAGCACATACTTAAGTTTGGTCTCTTTTTAAAGAAGATACTTGGCAGATTATTGCTGAAGTGAAAAAAAAAGTTTAAAAAAAGTGAATTTAAAAGTTATGAAATTTTACATTTATTGTTGAAAAAATGCAAAAATGTAAAAATGCAAAGATTTATTTTATGACATATATTTTCCAAAACAGGTTTCACTCTAAAACTGTGAGAAAATCAAAGCCATAAATCTAAACAAGTCGTTTCAAATTTGAGGTTGATATCTCAAAAAATTAGTTTTCAGTAAGAGTTTGTTTGGCTGCAGTACCAAACATTTCCACTAGATGAAATTCATCTCCTATTAATTTCCAATGCGTTCATTTTTGACCACGAAAAATACAAGTGTAAATATTTTTTTCAGGACCTTTTAACCTTTTCGAATCATGTCTATGGCCCTGTCCCAAATGGCACACTCCGGACTTGTGGACTTCCTCAGAGTCCACACTTCGGTGACGTCATGTAGTGCAGACCTATAGGGCCCTTAGCGCGAGTCCGCGAGGGCGCATTGAGAGGTATTTTTGGGACAGACTCGATTCGTCACGCCGGAAACAGGAAGACGGTCTGATTGTTGTTATGGACAGGAGCTACAGGTTCGGGGAAATATGCTGCCTATTGTTGTTGTGTTTACATATGACTCAGTAAAGCCCTGACATTCTGTTCTATTTATTTAAATAATCATAATGCGATCGTATTATTCAGCTCGCTATTATTAGCCTATGTTTGAGACATCAACCACTGGTCGATGATCATAATCTTTGAATAAACTTGTCATAAAAACCATAATGATAATTACACTTAAATATTTTCTTCTCAGCCATGTTAACAATTGTCCGTGAGTGAAATCTTCTACCATCCGTCGTCTGATTGGCCTCTCGCAAGGATTCCTGGGTAGTTAAAGTGCGTGGAGCCTGCATCTATGCGGGCTTCGCGGAAGACCGCTTCAAGGGTACAAAGGGGGCACTGCTGAGCACACTTCAGAGCGTTAAAATGCTGAATGGGACGGCCTACGGACTCGTAGACTCGGCGAGCACGCGCAATTTAAGTCCACGAGACCGAAAGTCTGCATGAAGTGTGCCATTTGGGACAGGGCCAAAGATGTTTGTGTGTGTGTGTTCACACAGCTTTACCAAGTTTTGTACCATTTCGATGAAGTAAAAAAAAACAAAAAAACAATGTAAAATTTTTTGGGTCAAAAATGACCAAGCAGCATCAAAGGTTTAAGACATGCTTTTTTGAGCGTTATATAGTGGCGCAAACACCAGTAAATTGAATGGAAATCACCTTGCATGATTCATTTAAATATTTTCCTCCCATAAATTTTGCATCTGAAAGGGAAACTCCTAGCCTGGGAAAACCCAGACAACTTCCGGCAAATTTAGATTTGCTCAGAGCTCACTCAAGCCCATTTCCAATCCGTCGAAATCGAGGCACCAATCAGAAACGTTGGGGCGGGCTTTACACGATGACGACAGCGCTGGGATTTTGAAGCAGATTTTGTAGCCTACATTGCAAAGATGGATGCCGCCGTCGAACATCACTCGTTCGAATCAGCTATCGCGTCTGTTTTAAGCGATTTGAACGTTTCCTTTTTGTTAAAAATCGAGCAAAGAACAACACTAGATGTTTCTCCACCGCTCTGCATATGTCATCTCCTTCATCGCTCTGACTGGTTTTAGGTCTATCCGCGACGTCCGTTGGTGACGCCCCTCTGGAAATGATTTGTCTAAGACGCTTTGCCAGACCATAACTCAGTTACAACTGAGAATGGTCTGGTTTTAACCAGGCTAGGAAACTCCTACAAATGCATATGCAAAAAGATCAGCCGCAAAAATAACCGTCCACGACTTTACAGCGCTAATTCTTCACTGCGTGTCTTTAGTAAATCCTGACAGTAGTTTTGTAACGCCAAAAACGGTTTGTGCTGGTGCAAGCTGTTCATAAATCTGGCCCCAAGTGTGCAAAACCATTGTTCACCACCACCACCCCCTGCCCACATCCTGAAACCACTTCCACAACTCAGCCAAAATGAAAAATCTGCCATTATGTATTCCCAGTTTGCTGTTTTTTTTATTTAATTTTAAATTATATGTTTTTATACAAATGTTTATATACATTATATACATATTATATGTAAAATTCATGTTTGTTTTATGGTGCATTTTTTGGAGCTCATTGTCACTATAAACTGTCACTGTACAGAAACAAATATATTTAATTCTTAAAGAAATGTTTGGAATGACATGAGGGGGACAGACTTTTCATTTTTGGGTGAATTATACCTTTAAAAATATGGGGTTCAGACCGTGTGTGTCTAAATAGAGTTTGATGTGGAAATGAGATTTGGGGACACAATTCATTTTTGTGTAACATATTGATTCAAAGTTTAGAATTAGATTTTCAAGAAGAGTAATGTACATCTTTATACACCGTGAAACAAACAAACTCCCAATAGTTTAATAATGTATTAGTATATGCGCATGGCTCGCACTCCAGAGCGCTGATTTGTATAACAAACACTTCCTGTTATCATAAATCCAGTCAGTCCTGCTGTGCATGAAACATAATTTACTTAAGTAAACACTGCTCATCTGTACATGTGTAAATACAATCACCACAGAACTACCAGATAACATCTTGATAAAATCTCCTTTGTTTAGGGAGAATCAATGTAGTTGAACTGAATCAGTTCTGTGTGAGTCAACTAGACTGTTGAATCTCTGGAATGAGAACCACAGCATGAGGAAAGACAGAGCAGAATCTATTCATCATCCGTGACGTCTCCGCTTCCTCCCGTTACCCTGATGTAGTGACCGCCCTGACTCCCGCTGGCTCCACAGCTGCAGAGTCGTCGAGCGAACCGAGACTCGATCTCCTCCAGGCGCAGACCCTTGGTCTCCGGCAGACAGCCCAGCACAAACACAAAGCCCAGCACAGCCAGACTGGAGTACAGGAAGAACGCGCCTGGACAGAAGAAACATTCTCACATTTTAACAACAGTCTACATACAAGTGTAAACCACATTCCTATCATTTATTAGTTGTTTGTGTACATTGTTAAATTGTGGTGTTTGCCAAGTAAAGCGTCATTACTATTATTAAGGTTATTGATTTGAACTAATAGTTTCAGAGTTGATTCTTGAATATCTGATTCTGGGGCTCAGGTCAGGAAGCAATACGGTCCCATCACACAGAGACTCTTTCACCTGGACATCATCATATAGAGACTCTGGGTGTACTCACACTAGCCAGTTTGAACCGTGCCCGAGTGCGTTTGACCACCAAAGCGCGGTTCGTTTGACTGGTGTGAGTGCTCCGAACCGTGCCCGGGCGCGGCTCGATTAGCCGGCCCTGGCCCGCTTGGAAGAGGTGGGCCAGAGCACGGTTCAGTTGGACTCGGGCGCGGTTCGCATGCAGTGTGAGCGCTAACCGTGCTGGAGCACGGAACAGGACGCGTGACGTCATGGTTCTGCACTTCAGCTGGTACCTTGCAAACCTCCTCATACGAGCAGCACGATTACGTGAAAATTTTCGCGCCACTAAGGCGACACATCTGTTTAACAACAGGCTGTGAGAGGGCTGTGGACCACCGTGGACGTTTAGAAGCTTGCCTATGTCATTTGTAATGGAAGCCCGTTTCCGCCACTGAATACAAAAAAGAAAAGAAAAGGTAATTGTGACTTTAAACGACACAAAATTATCCACAAAGAAAACAGAGCGATGGACTCCATTGTGTTCAGACAGCTCCGCTCTTCTTGTTTATCCCCAAACCGTCGCACCATAATGACGTAAGCGTGCTCCGGCACGGATGCTGAAACCCTATGTGAGTGCAGGCCAGAGGGGGAGTGGGGAGGGGGGACAATCGTACTCGGGCCCGGTTCATGGCAACCGTGCCTAGTGTGAGTACACCCTCTTTCACCTAGATATCTTCATATACACAAGTTTTTGAGCCGTTTCCGCTCTACATCCTAAACTCCTCCCGTTTACGCAATCCACTTCCGTTCTGGCGGGCTGGTAATGCTACCTAGCTCCGTTGTGCCGACAAAGCACTGATATCGCAGTGACAAAGAGGATAACAATTAACTTACAACATGAATAAAAGTGGTTCGGGAACGACGTGTGCGGTAGTTGGGTGCAAAAACTCGCGAAAGCACCTGAACGAGTGGTTAGAGAGAGAGTCTTACGACCACAAACCAGCTACGAAGAGGCAATGTCCATGCGCTCCATTGTTTACATTTTTTTCCCCTGTCTCACAGCATTTTCCACCTAGAGAGATATAGTCAGGGACGGATTTTGACTTGGAAGGCCCCGGGGCCAATTATCTCAAAGGAACCTCTATCACAATTTTTGTTCCTGTTATTTTAGCTGCGCGTTCACAGTAGCTAATCCCCTGCGCTAAAAAGACAGGCCTATATTGTAGGGTTTACAGAATCGGGGCATAGGATAATAATCATAATAATCAACAATGGACTACATTGAGGTGTATGAAACACGTATTTATTGAATTAACTTCAGATATACACTAAACACTATACACAATTAATTAAAATACATTTACAATGAAAATACATACAATTAAAATCAATTAAAAACACATTTATTGCATCACATGAATAAAAATGTATTCACATTAATAAAAAGTATTTGTTACAATAAAAAATAACATGCCTGTAAAGTTTTCTCTCTCTCTCTTTCTCTCTCTCTCTCTCTCTCTCTTTTTTTCTCTCTTTCTCTCTCTCTCTCTCTCTCTCTCACACACACACACACACAGTTACGTTCGCGCCCGCACATCTCACGCGCCTAATTATTATCATCATGGCACACACACTTTGCACTCTAGCCAAGTCGCCTGTGATGTAGTTCGGATACCAACAATAAAAAAGGCCTAGGCTACAATGGTCAAATAATCTAGTTACCTTCCACAGAATCGCAGCTGAGTGGGAACAAGATCTACCTGGTCCAGCAACACACGTACATCCCGTAGTTTTAACTTCTCCAGCTTCAGTTACCAGCACCCAAGCATTATGCCACGCATTGTTCAAACACTGGCTAGGCTCTACATTTGCCTTAAGATAAAAAAAGTGATCATGTTTGTATGACATAACACAACCGACTTTGTTGCTGTGCAGATATTGGTACGCCTCGGAGGCTTTCAGATTGTCCATTGCTTTTCCGTCTATTGCCATGGATTGTATAAAGTAGGAGCAAATATTACTGTACGTTATCCTGGGCCACGTCATCATGTTATCCTCCCAGTTCTGTACTGAATTCGGGTGGGGGATAGTAACGCCATCTCCAGTTAAAGTAGTGGAACCGTGTTCCCAAGCTAGCATCTTAATAGCTGTGTTTACACCGGCAGACGCTGTGCAAACCACTTCCGGCGGAAATGAAGTGCATATGTGTAGAGTTATGGCGCCGCCCACGATTTGCCACGTAAACTTGTGTATAGAGACTCTTTCACCTAGATATCATCATATAGAGACTCTTTCACCTAGATATCATCATATAGAGACTCTTTCACCTAGATATCATCATATAGAGACTCTTTCACCTAGATATCATCATATAGAGACTCTTTCACCTAGATATCATCATATAGAGACTCTTTCACCTAGATATCATCATATAGAGACTCTTTCACCTGGATATCATCATATAGAGGCTCTTTAGTTAGACGACAAGCAGTGGAAGGGTTGAAAGGCATAAACAGCTGTGCTCTACCAGGCAAACTAAAACTCTGGTGCTTTCAGTTTGGTCTACTGCCAAGGTTGCTGTGGCCACTGACTGTGTACGAGGTTTCTTTGACAACAGCTGGAAGCGTTAATAAGTTCATACATCAGGAAATGGTTGGGAGTTCCACGCTGCCTCCGCAGAGTGGGACTTTATAGTAAAGGAGTATTGCAGCTGCCGGTCTCTGCTTTAACCGAGGAGTTTAAGTGTGCCAAGGTCAGACTGGAAATGACCTTAGTAGAGTTACGCGACAAATGTGTAAGGGAGGCAGCCCCTGTGTTAAAAACTGGTAGGAAGTGGTCAGCAAAGAAATCTATAGTAGAGGCAAAGGCTGGTCTTCAAATTGGGGATATCGTGGGACAGGTACAGCATGGAAGAGGGGGTTTTGGGCTCAGTTTAGCTCCTCCTAAATGGCACAAGGCAGGCCCAGCTCAAAGGAGGAAGCTGGTAGTCAACGAGGTGCGAAAGCAGGAGGAGAGGATGAGGTGTATAAAGGCCATTTCCCAGGCCAAGCAGGGAGAGTGGATGAGATGGGAGTAGGGCTGGGCGATATATCGATATAAAAAATATATTGATATATTTTTAAATGCGATATGGAATTAGACCATATCGCATATATCGATTCGGTGCAAATATGCGCTGTGATCCTTGCTTCAAGCAAGCTGCTGACCCGGAGCTCTCTGCACTGCTCCCCACGCGTGAAACTGCGCGCTGCAGAAGCCCCAGCCGCAAGCCATCGACAACCCGAAACGGTGTTTCCGCTACATTCATTCTACCGTGGTGGTCCGCCACACCAAACATCATCCCGCCACGGCTGCAGCTTCTCAGTAAAGTCCGATTTATGCACACTATTGTGTTATTGTTAAGCCCCACTAAAGGCATAAAAATATTGTAAAGCACCATAAAGTTTTTGTGCACTATATTCCAAGACTTCTAAAGTCATTCGATTGCATAATGTGAGGTAAAAATGAATATTTAAGTCGTTAAGTTAAAGTTAATGAAAACTCTCCTCAGTCATTCTCCATTGATTCATCATTCAAACAGCGCGTTGCGTTCGGTTACGACAGTGACACGACGACACTCTCTTCAAGATCAATGTTCCCATTATTGTACTTTATTTGTAGATAAATGTCTATGGTTTGCATAAAATTACTATCTTACTGGAGTTTACTGCGCTTTCTAAATCATTCCTTTCTCCCGGGTGTCTGTTAGATTGTAGCACTGGAGTGGAGAGCGCTATAAATTGTTCTTCATGCGCACTGTAACTGAAATTTAAAACTGTTAAAAGAAAAGGCCCAATAAACTGTTGCATAGATATAATATTTCACTTTGTGCAAATGTGCAGCGCTGCACGCTGTGACTGCGCGTTGCTTCGAGTGCATCATTTTGCGCACGGGATGCACATAATCGCTTTGCCGTTCTTATTGGAGCCTTTCATATTATAATACTTAGGCAAGGTTAGGGGCAACGGGGCGTGGCCCATGGGACTATCACTGCCACCACAGCTGGGAAAAAATCCTAGAGGAAACACTGCGAAAAAGCTCCAGCCCCGAAACAAAGCTCACTCCAAACTTAATTTTCCCACAGCCACCTTATGGAGCTTTGATTTCAAAAAAGGTACTCCTGTTGCTATACAGTATTTATGTTTACATTTTATTGTAATTTGAACAGCTGACCATTTAATTATGAACCAGGTGAAGAAACCTGTTTATTATTCATTTGATTTTGCACCTGTTCACTGAAATAGCCAGTTTCAACTTTCAATAAAACTAGGCTACTTGTGATGTCATATTTGGCTTTGACTTTGACTGAACATTTCCTCTCACTTTGAGGAAAAAATATCGGGATATATATCGTATATCGATATTCATCCTAAATATATCGGGATATGACTTTTGGTCCATATCGCCCAGCCCTAGATGGGAGAATGTGGAACAACGCAAGATGGGCTGGCAAGACCTTTGGTCAATGGAAGAGAGTAGGATCAGTTTCCTTATCAGGTCAACATATGATGTTCTCCCATCACCACAGAACCTAAACCTCTGGGTAGGAGAGGATCCCTCTTGTCCTTTGTGTTCATCATCTGCCACATTAAGGAGCATTTTGACAGGATGTAAGGTGGCTCTTAGCCAAGGTCGGTTTACTTGGCGCCATGACCAAGTACTGGGATGTTTGGCTTTAGCATTGGAAGGCAAGCGTAGTATGACCAACAAGTTGCCACCTGTTCTAGCAAAACATTACACGCAGAAGACAATATTCCTCCGCCCAGGCGAGCAACCACCAAGAAAAGGTGCTAACACCAATTCTCGCCCAGGACAACTGGAAGCTGCTGAGGACTGGAAGATGCTGGCTTATCTTGATCAACGACTTATTTATACGACCAGATATTGTTTTGTGGTCTGGATCAGCACGCATTGTTCAACTGATAGAGTTAACAGTGCCATGGGAGGATGCTGTAGATGAGGCATATGAGAGGAAGAAACTGCGGTATGCTCATCTGGCCACTGAAGCAGAACAGCGAGGATGGAGAGTCCAGGTTTATCCAGTGGAAGTGGGTTGTCGAGGTTTTGTGGCACACTCTACAACCCGGTTCCTCAGAGACGTCGGATTCTGTGGCCAAGAGTTGCGTCGCACAGTAAAGAGCTTATCTGAAGCAGCAGAAAGGAGCAGCAACTGGCTGTGGTTGAGACGGAAAGATTCGGGCTGGCTGTGTACAGGTCGCCAAGCTACGGTTTCGTAGAATTCTTGAAAACTTGAAGAGTCTGTTGGTTTATTTGTATAGGTTGTATAGTATTTACAGTCATTACGTTCCTGTGTATATTGCGTGAATGACGGGTGGTTGGGCAGATATTGTGTTTTGCGGTACTGTGTTATGCCATTCGGAACCGTTGCCACCCTAGAGATGTCCCCTACTTGGCTCAAGCCAGACGGTTGTCGTGCTGGTCCACTAGGGAGACCAAACTGTAGTTGCAGCCGTCATGTGTGCTGACGCGCCAAGTACACTGCAGCCGTTAACGCCGGACAGAAGGGGTCACACCACCATATGGAAAGAAGCGTAAATGGGTGAAGCATAGTTTACTGTAAAGCTACGTCTTAGTGTTGCTTATCTTGGCGAAAGCCAAGTACAAATCAGCATGAAGTTTTAACATCTACTCTCGTGTAATGGAAATCACCTGGATATCATCATATAGAGACTCTTTCACCTGTACATCATCATATAGAGACTCTCTCACCTAGATATCATCAGATAGAGACTCTCTCACCTAGACATCATCATATAGACATCATCATATACTGTGTCTGTTCCCCGAATTAGGCAATACAAAAAACCCAAACCCATTTAAGGGTAAAAATTTAATTGATGTTAAACAAATAAATGACAAAAACAAATGATAAAGCTCGGGTTGCTGAAAATTCGATCCCTTGCTTCAAAAGCACTTATTGTTAATGATATGGTTATAGATTATAACCTAGACATGTTGTGTTTGACAGAAACCTGGCTAATACGTTATTAGATAGGACTGTTATACATAGAAAGTAGACAGTAATGAAAAGGCATTAGCATATGTTGTGTGGTTGATGTCCAGTGTTGCCATATATATATTGCGTTGGATTTTCTCCTCAGTGTAAAGGTTGAAATCCATCTATCACTGTTTTCCATGTTCATAGAGTTAGTTTGTGGAGTAAATATATAGACTATAATCTGTGTGTTTACACAGCTTTTAAAAAAAATGGTGATGGTGTTTCGTGTGCGTTCGGCCAGTCAGCGAACACTAACGTCACTGGCAGTTCCTATAGTGCTGGTTTAGACCGACTCTGGAGTAGGAGTAAATTAGTTCCTCCAAAAGGAGTTCCTTGAACTAAATTCGTTCCTAGTTTCTACGGTGCGAACACGCCAGAATCCGGGTACTTCTGCCAATAGTTCTAGGAACTATGAAAAGGTTCCTCCGGTGCCAAAGATTGGACATTCAGAGGCTCCCTAGTGAACGTGATCACGTCATCAAGTTGAGATCAGCATTGTCATTATTCATAAATGTTTGCATTCATTAATCATTGGTGTGTTTTGTGGTGTATTGCATTACTGGATTCCAGCGAGCACGAATAGCAGAGTCCAGATGCTCATGATAGCATGTGGACTCTGTGAGTATGAGTACCTAAATGCTGTGTTCAGTGTCGTGTGTGTGTGTGTGTGTCCTGTGTTGTACCGTAGTACGTGAGGTACTGGGCCACATGGAGAAAGGTCAGAGACACAAGGACGTTACAGATCCAGTTGACCCCGGCAGAGCAGGCGTTCCCAGTACTGCGAGCCCACAGCGGGTAGATCTCAGAGTTCACCGTCCAGGGCATCGGACCCATTCCTGCTCACACACACAACCTGACATCAGTGCCTGCAGACGCCTCGAACTTCATCAACAGTTCCTTACTGTCCCAAACTACTGAGAGAGCTCTCACCTGGGGCAAAGAAGGCCAGATACAGGACGAGACCCAGCAGAACGATCCAGGAGTACGACGTTGGGCAGTAGTTATAGGCCCAGAATAATCCTGCGCTCTCCTGTGTGCCGTTGGAACACCTCCAGAAAACACGAACAAGACAACACTTAATCAAACTACAACAAACTACTATATAATAGCGTTCATTTAAGTAAGTAGAGGTGTGAAATTTAACATTTAGGTTACGTTCCTTTTAATAAATCATATGCACCCTTGTGGAAATGAAGTTCACTTCAGTATACTTTTAAAAAAGGAGTACTATGGAAATATAATACTTTAAAAGGTTATACTTAAGTGTGAACTGAATGTAATGTCATCAGG
The DNA here is from genome assembly GCA_030578255.1 of Tiaroga cobitis. Lineage (NCBI taxonomy): Eukaryota > Metazoa > Chordata > Actinopteri > Cypriniformes > Leuciscidae > Tiaroga > Tiaroga cobitis. Next base: position 24,060,296 of record CM060615.1, read on the forward strand.
CACTTAATTGCATGCAACGTAGTACATTTAAAATATATGAACTGTATTTAAATGTGATATCAAATAACACACTACAGTTAAAATGACAATCAAGCATTTTACATGTGCGTTTATGTTACTCGACACATTAAAAAAGTGCACTTCAATCTTTCTTGACAAAAGATTATTAAACAATTATTTAAAATCACTTTTAGTTTGACATCATAACAAAGTACACTTTAAAAAAAAAGTAATTTAAGAGTGTAGGGCAAGTAAATACACTTTTATTTCATTAATATTATATAATTTGCAAGTACAGTTTTGATTTGATTAGATTTGAAGTAGACTTCAAGTGCACATTCGGTACAATTACGTCAAAAGTGCACTAGTTTCCCCAAAGGCAGGAATATGAGCAGACGTTTCACCTGCCCGCTGCAGAGGTCTCGGTGTTGGCCGCAGATACAGACACACACGAGGACTCGACCACTGATGAGCCGTTCACACCGTAGCAGAAACCACAAGCTGGATCCAGCATGCAGGACTCACAGAACCTTCACAGACACAAACTCCAGTCACTAGTGCACAACATTCCAGATTCAGAGTTTTACAAACGCAACTCTTAAAATTCACATAATAAACAATTACATATAAATCGTTCAAAATACATCTAGGCATAGCGCGCACCACAATAACAGTGGACAACTCTCTGCAGTGGAACACCATCCCGTCATCAATCAGAGACATAGACACATATAGCCTTTTTCGATCACATCTGAAACGTTGGCTTATTAGTAATCAGACATGTCAACACTGAAGTTTTACTGTTGCCCGTTTGTACTTCTGTATGACCTTGCTAATGATGTTAAAACTTGTCATCTTTATATGCATCTAACAAATTTTTAAACCTGTTGCACTGACAGTGCATGCTAGTTGCTGCTACTGCCGGTGCATATAAATATGTTGTTTTTCAAAACAAATTTTAAGTGAGATTTTACATTTTAATGATTCTCGTCTATTGCATCTAGCAGACAAACACAGCTGTATTTACATGCAAATTTTTAAATGTGTACTTTCCCTAGGGTGCCCTTGTACAACTGGCAAACAGGACTACAGATGAAAATTAGCCTTTGGCTAACTCTGGCATGTTACAGGTGTACTGTTGTTAATATGCATTGTCCTGGTAAATAAATAAATTCTAAATTCTAAATAAAAAGTCCATCATCATTTACTTGCCCTCATTTTATTTCAAAAGTGTATGACTTTGTAAATGATGATAGAATTGTCCCTTTAAGTTCAGTAGAAGCACACAAGTGTGACTTCAACATTTTTACAATACTGAATAATAGTGTAATTCCAGCTGAAGAACTACACTACCCATGATCTCGAAAATAAACTTAAAAGGGTTAGTTCACCTCAAAATGAAAATTATGTCAATTACTCACACTCATGTCGTTCCAAACCCGTAAGACTTTCGTTCATCTTCGGAACACAAATAAAAGATATTTTAATGAAATCCTGGAGATTTCTGTTCCTCCATTGACAGCTACGCAACTACCACTTTGAAGCTTCAAAAGGTGCGTAAAGAGATCATAGAACTAATCCATATGAATTGAGCGGTTTAGTCCAACTTTTCTGAAGAGACTCGATCGCTTTATATGATGAACAGATTGAATTTAGGCTCTTATTCACATATAAACATTGATCAGTGAAAACATAAACAGAAGCTCAACCTGCTTGACGCGCGAGAACAAACCTCATTGGTTCTTGCTGAAGCTCAAACGTGATGCGTAACACGAGAATGAACCTCATTGGTTCTTGCTGAAGCTCAAACGTGATGCCTAACACGAGAATGAACCTCATTGGTTCTTGCTGAAGCTCAAACGTGATGCGTAACACGAGAATGAACCTCATTGGTTCTTGCGGAAGCGCAAACGTGATGCGTAACACAAGAATGAACCTCATTGGTTCTCGCACGTCAATCAAACATGCTTTGACCTTCTGTTTCGCACAACTGATGTATGAGTTGATGAATGTTTAAATGTGAATAAAAGCCTAAATTCAATCTGTTCATCATATGAAGCGATCGTGTCTCCAGAATATTTGGACTAAACCGCTCAATTAATATGGATTATTTTATACGATCCCTTATGAACTTTTTGATGCGTCAAAGTGTCATTTGCGTAGATGTCAATGGAGGGACAGAAAGCTCTCCGATTTCATGTGAGGAACATGTGGAAGGACGTGAGTAAATGATGACAGAATTTTCATTTTTGGGGGAACCCTTAACTGTGAACTCAGTGTGAACAAACAACAAGATTGTTTCAGTCAATGCGAGTGCAATGCGTTTGCAGAGAGACTCCGCCCACACGCTCTTCTGATTGGCTGTGGTTTTTGATTGATTTGATCCCACAGTCGTGTGAGGTCTGGTGTGAACAGAAACAACTGCTCGTCGCTGGACTCTTAACTCAGCGTGACTAACACTCTCAAACTGCTTCTATATTTGTATATATCTGAATATTCAGCGGTTATCTTCAAACATTTTGTATGGTATATTGCATTGTCTTTATTTTTTTTTTCTAATTTGTGGGCATAGTCCTAATCCAGGTCCAATCCTTAGGTCAATCTAGTCTACTAATATGTCAAACTCACCCATAATGAGTGCATGTGGAGTTGTGGAGGGAGTCAGTAGGGTGAAAGGTCACGGGTGGAGACGCCTGAGCCGAGAGCAGAAAACCAGCAGCGAGAACCATCAGACTTACAGCAGTTCCTGAGGAATTCACAGCAAGCCATCATTGCTACACACTTCAATTAATTACAATTACACTTCAATTTTTTTTTTTTCTGAAGGTGGTTTCTGTCATTTTAGGTAGTTCTTATCATACTGACGTATGTGTTCAAGTTTTCAGGGATATTTTGGCTCAATTTTTCTACAGTGTGAGGAAGTGGAGACGAGTCGGCCATCTTTGTTACAGTCTATGGTAAGAACCCATGTGTGTGTCTGTGCTTCTGAATCCTCACCTAGTATGCTTCCTAGAGTCAGCTTCCTGCGGCCCACCCTCTCCACGAGCCAAACGCCCAGCAGAGTAAACATGAAGTTGGTGAAGGCTGTGGCGGCCGCCAGCCAGATGGCCATGTGATCGTCCCGCACGCCAGACATCTGAATAATGGTGGCACTGTAGTACCTGCAGCATCCAAACACATCATCTCATTCCCTTCATACACTCTTACTAGTGGAGTTATGTTCAAAATGGCATGTTACCACATGTGATGATGAACCTGGTCAATGATATCATCACTAGAGTGCCAGCCTAGTGCTATTTGGAATTTATTTGGTGTGCTGTTTGCAGGAATAGTTTAGTAGGTATAGTATGTTGATAATGAATATGTGGAGGTACAATTCCAACATTAAGTGTTTAACTTGTTAATGTTTTGATTGATGACTGAGAGCCATTGTTTGTTTATTTTATTTCTTTATTGTACACATGTACAGATTATAGCACATGAATGATCTACCTGTTTTGATCCAGGGTTATGGAGGTGGGTTCTGGTAGTGCGCATAGCCAGAACGTACCAAGTTCCAAGATGGAGAGAGACATTTGTGTTATGAGGAGTTAAATGTGTGAGTTTTTGGTTGTATGTTATGTATGTTTGTATTATGATTATTGTGTGTCTGAAGGAGTTCATGAACATTAGTTATATTTATGTGCCAATGTTTGGCTGTGGAATTCAGTGAGTGTTATGGGGAAAAGTTCCACCCCGTGGCAATGGTTCGTCCCACTAGGTGTTTGGCGGGAAACTTAGGTATTTAATCCTTTGTCTGATCAGGATTAAGGGAGAGGTGGCATCCTGTGTATACTATGCCAATGCTTGAACATGTTTGAGGTGAGACATGCTGATAATTGTGTGGATGTGCCACTAGGCATTGTTTAGTGCCAGTTTTTGCTGCTCACAGCATTTTTTTTTTGTTTTTATTATCAGTATACGTTGCATTAAGTTTTCTTTTTTCTTTCTTTTTTTTTGTACGTCACGTGGACTGCACCATATGAGCTGTTGCTTCTCAAATAAACCTACAACGGGCATATTGAAAACCTCTCCCTTGTACTGTGCCTTCCTAAACCTCTCCCAGGCCTCTCGACAACACGCTACATGACACCACACTACTCACACTTTTCCTGCAGTACGCATCTGTATCATACTACATATGTATATAGCGTCACATGCTATTTTTAAACGAGAATGCAGTATAGAGTGTACACTGCAAAGTATGTAGTAAGCATCACTTCACTACTGACAAAGGACCTTTTTTTGCCGAAATTTCGCTAATGTGAACATGCCTCAAGAACAACAACTCTACTTAAAAAAATGAAGTACAATGTGTAAACTGTAGTGGTATGCTGTATATTTTTCACACTAGTATTCAATTCTGAAATATAGCCTTATTACAGGGAGTCACATGGACTCTGATAAAGTCATGTGACTCATCACCTACATGACCGTGTTGATTCCCGAGAGCTGCTGGAACATCTGTAGGCCACATCCCACGATGAGCGCTCGACGTGTCGGAGCGTACGTTAGGATTCGCCACAACACCGGACCACCTACATCATCAATAACAATCAGGACATCAGTCAATCACATTATAGCATCGTTCTATACAGACAGTTTACTCAAATTAAATTCCAGTAATTTGTGATTCACTTTGTGATTTTGATTCACTAATGAGTCTTTCAGACTAATGTGAACATGTCGCTTAGGATGAATCGGTTCACTGGATTCCTCATTTGCAAAAGTTTGGAATAATTAAGATTTCTTAATGTTTTTGAAAGAAGTCTCTTCTGCTCACCAAGGCTGCATTTATTCGATCCAAAATACAGTAAAAACAGAAACATTGTGAAATATTCAATTTTTAAAAAAAACTATTTTTCATTTGAAGATATTTTAAAGTGTAATTTATTCCTGCGATCAAAGCTGTATTTTCAGCATCATTACTCCAGTCTTCAGTGTCACATGATCCTTCAGAAATCACTCTAATATGATGAGTTGATGATCAAGAAACATTTCTTGCAGGAGTGCTGCTTAATATTTTTGTGGAACTGTAAAACACTACCATTGAAAAGTAAAATATTCAACATGGACACATTCAACTGATCAAAAGTGACAGTAAAGACATTTATAATGTTACAAAACATATCCATTTCAAATAAAGGCTGTTCTTTGAACTTTCTATTCATAAAATGATCCTGAAAAAAAATATATCACGGTTTTCACAAGAATATTAAAAAGCAAAAACAATGTTTTCAACATTTATTTGATAATAATAAGAATAATTATGAACAATTTGGCAGCAAATTATATTGATTTCTGAAGGATCATGTGACACCGAAGACCAGGGTAATGATGCGGAAAATTCAGCTTAGATCACAGGAATAAATTACATTTTAAAATATAGTAAACTGTATTTTTGATCAAATAAATGCAGCCTTGGAGACTTCTTTCAAATACATTAAAAATCTTAATTATTCCAAACTATTGACCAGTACTGTATAAGTGTGTATTAAAAATGAATATAAACAGTAAATTATTCACTCAAAATTCACGTCAAAAGAATGATTCACAGACAAATCTGCTATTACTATGGCTTGAGAGCAATGGCCTGAAAAACACAATTTAATACAGTAATCAACATGCAGTTCATCAAAGTTGTCCTAAGACCAGAACGGGTATTGTTCAAAGGTCATGTATAACTTTGATGAAAGGTTTTGCTCCACTTCAGATGTTGACTACTGTATAAGACATTCTCCAGGTTTTCTGTGATGGTGAGTCCAGTGTTGATGTGATGTCATCATGATCTCACCAGAAGATTCATTCCTCTCCTCCTCAATGCTCCTCCGTATGCTCTCATACTCTTCCTCCGCATTTACTCCTCTGCGGATGCGCCTGAGCACCAGCCGAGCCTTCTGGGTCTCTCCGTTCTGCAGGAGCCAGCGAGGACTCTCGGGGAGGAAGAGGAATCCCGTGAACTGCAGGACGGCGGGAACAACAGACAAACCCAACATATATCTATACATAAACACAAAAACCATCCAAAAATGATTACAACAAGTCTTTATGCACCTCATTTTAATTTTCCCAGAGAATGTCTGAAGCATCTTACTATCACTGTAGCTCAATAAACAGAAGATTGAAACGCTTTGATTGATTAAACATGACTAATAAACACACGACTACGACAATATATGGTTTATCTGAGTTCTTCAAGTCTTCTCAGGTATTTTCATGATAATAAAGTTTATTTATACTTCAATGCTAATCGACATACCCTTTATCACTGTAGAATACTATGAAATAATATGTTGTGTGCCTTATTCTGAGTAAGAAGCCACATCAGCTCACAGAAGGATTTTCAAACACTCAACTGACGTTATGAAGTGAGTTTGGAGTAAAAACAATTATATTAAATGTTTCCTTTTGTTGGACAAGAGGTTCGAAAAATGCTTCTCATGTTTGACGCGTGTTGCTTTTTCAAATGCATGTTATAAGCGGCTAAAACTCGCAGTGCTTTCAGATGAAGCAGCGTTTACTACGGATCACATAACCGTGCTTCGCTGACAAGCTGCACATACAAATAATAATAATAGCACTGAGCCGAATCGGTTTGAGTGCGATTTCAGGCTAATTGTGATTAATCGTGTTGCCAGGGTGTTGCTATGCAGTTGGTAAGGTGTTTTGGCAATAAGTCTGGTCACTCAAGTGTTTTTATTGTTAACTAAAACTTATAAATATTAAGCTTTTTAAAAAACTGTTATTAAATGTAATATGTCGACTTGGCAACTAAATGATATAAAATAAGTTTAAGTATACTGAAATTACTAAAACTGAAATAAAAATAAAGATGAAATCTGTATAGGCATGAGCCACTTCGGATTCATTTTTGAATATTTTGCATTAATATTGACAGGTATATAATATTAATTACATATATTTTATTAAAAATAAATGATTAATACAAAACTATTGAGCTCTTTTTACAAATCGTATTGTTTTGCAGCATTTATGCCACTCAAAGTAGACAATTCTGAGCTGATGGGTAGAAAACATTTACCTGTTGTAGCAGTAATATATATATATATATTTAAAAAAAATTTTTTTTTTTTTTATACAGTAAAAGATTTAAGAGGTAAAGCTTCCATTTGAACCCACCTCCAGCCATCATGGGGCAGGTAGCTAAAGAGCCCGTCCACCACGCTGGCTACGAACTGCCCACCAGTGATAAACAGAGTGTTAATGGTGACCAGCTGACCTCGGAGATGAGAAGGGGACACCTCAGCGATGTACACGGGCACAGTCATGGATGCAATTCCTAAAAACAACAGAAGACATGAAAGCAGGATAAGGCACACAAACTGAATTCAAACAGCTCTACATATACTGCAGTATAAAGGCTACAGAATGAACTACCTATGCCAAGGCCAACCGTGAGCCTTCCACACAGAAGAACCTCTTTGCTGTGTGCGACACTCAGGATGATTCCTCCAGCAGAGAAGATGAAGCTAGCGAGCAGAATGCAGATTCTCCGTCCGAAAAGCCCGTTGAGAAACCCTCCAGCCAGAGCGGAAACAGCCGCGGCGCCAACAGTGATGGAGACCAGAAGCTCCTGCCACAGAGAGCTCAGGTTCATCTCTCTCTTCAGCAGAAGCATGGCTCCAGACACCACTCCTGTGTCATAGCCAAACAGGAATCCACCCAGAGCCGAGAAGAAAGCCAGGGTGTACACGAAACATGGCGTGGCGTGCTGGATCTGATCTGTGGGTGTGGGCACGTCATTTTCTTGGTAGTTGGTTTGGACATTAGATGGCGTTTTGATCAAGCTCCTTTCGTCCTCAACTCTCCTGTCTCCTATCAGATCCTCCATTCTCTAGAGTTTATGCACATTGTCTCCTATGACAAAGAAAACACCTTGAGATCATCACATGATCAACAAAAGGCAAGCCATTGCCCAACCCATAATGACCACGTTGACATTGCACACACCTCAAACCACAGTGAAACATTTGCAAATTACATGTGGTTACTGTTTAGGCCTATGCTAAAATTCTTGCAGAGCACTATTTATGAGAGATTCCTTAACACATGCACTGTACAGCAAAATCAATCTGATGTTGTGGAAAAGACTATGAATATTCAACAATACCCTTTAACAGTGATTAGCAAACAAATTGTTCTTTTGAATCGGTTCCATAATAATTCAGTCGAACCGACTCGTATTATCGTCTGCGATTGACTCGATATAGTTGGCTAGCATTTGCAGTTGGCACAATATGACATCTAGTGATGGACTACAGTGGTTATTTCTTTTGCTACTTAAAAGAACACGTATATGAAGCACTAGCACAGCGGACTACGAAATCGGACCCAAATGAATCACTGAATCATTTTAGGAGTCGGTTCGCTGTGGCGAACTCTTCTAACGAACCGATTCGCTAAAATGAATTGGACTTTAAACAAACTCGGTACAAACTCCGATTATAATAGAAAATAAACTCGAGTCGAAATCGCGATATTAATTGTAGCGTGCATGTAAAAAGCGTTTAACCGATTGTAAACCCGATCTTTTGCTAACTTATGTTTATAGCTACTACAAAAATACATCGAAGTTAAAAAGTAAAAAGTGGCGAAATACATATTTACGTTGATACGCATGTTTTAGCATTCCATTAAATATGTTTAGTATTAGGGCTTTATTTAGAATATTACAATATTGATTCATAAAACATGAACGTACCACGTCCTATGCAAACGTACACATAGGCTAAGCAATAGCTAACGTGCTAAAATGATACACGTTACATGTGATGCATGTGAAATAACTAAAATCCGTATATTTGCCTTCTCCCTCTGTAACCTACCAGCAAGACGCTTTTCTGGGTGCCATTCGCTTTAATAAGAGACTCGGGTTTCTTGCTTTCACTTGTGCTCTCGAACAGGAAGTTTGTGGATTCTTGCAGTCATATGATTCATAACGCAGCGCGAGGACCACAGCTGTTAACATGACCAGGATCTCTTCTTTACCAAGCCGAGAATGAAATCGGGAACTAAAGATTAGTCATATCAGTCTTTACTGTAGCATAACTCGTGTTGTGATTTGCATAAACATGTCAGAAGAGCGTGTGCGCTGTGAAACAGATGATGGTCTGCAGCAGCAATGTTGTGCCCACATGGTCAGTGAGGATCAGAAGGGGCTTTAAAGCTCAGTTTGATGTCAGATAGCAGAAGATCATGGCTGATAAAGAGGAGTTGGGGATCAGGCTGAAGAAGCTGCTGGTGAGGCTGAATCTTCAAGAGGGGAAACAGCTGGGCACTATGGTCCAGATCATACAAGACCTGCTGTTCCTGTCCCACACAGATCACTGTGGTGAGTTCTCATGACCTCTCAAACTGGAAATCTGTAGCCTGTGCTTTGTTAACATTCCTGATGCTTTAAACTAGTCTTATTACATTCATATAGACTGAGAACAATGCAAACTTTCAGACCCCCCTCTCTGTGCTTTTTCCAGTGGGACAGCTATTTTTAGATGTGTGTTCTTCTTTTGTCCTGCAGTTGAGCTGTTTGCGGATCAAAACGTCCATGTGCCTCTGATGCTGGTGCTGTCAGAGCATCTCAACAGCAAAGTTCAGCAGGTAGTCGTCATTTTTTTGGCTGCACAAATTTCCTGGCAAATGCTTAATAGTTCACCCAGTGCTTGAAGTGGAATCTATCCATCTAATGTGAATCTATCAATCTGCCACTTCTATAATTCAAAGTGACACCAAAAACCTCAAATCCCTTAACTCTAAGGCTATAAATGTCACAATCAACTGCTGGGTCATTATTTAGTAGAACTAAATAACTACATGATGTTTCTGTCATTCACTCTGATAAGTCGTTTTTAAATCAGTGCTGTCTGCACTGTAAACAATATTTTCTTGATTTGTTACAGCTTTTCAAAAAATGTTGTCAAATCAGTTAGTTTCACAAACATTGTTCAGATAACATTATTTTGCATCTACTCAAATTTTTAGTTTAAACGAACTAACATTTTTAAGGCAAACCGGTTAGGCTACTTTAAGTTCAACCAACAAATAATTTTTACAGTGTGATTTTATCTTCATTACTTAGCATGAGGTTAATGCCACGTAAAGAATCATTTCGAATGATTATTTTACTGTGGGACACAAAAGGAGATATTGAGAAGAATGTTCATGCTGCTCTTTTCCACAATGAAAGGAAATAGGGAGTGAGACTTTCAAGCTTGAAAATACCATAAAATTTGATATTGTTAATATTTGTTATATTTTTGTAATTTTTGTATATTTGTAATTTTGAAATATTTGATGTGATGAATTGCTCTGTCATTTATCAGATTTACCAATTGTTATAATTTCAATTTGTGCTGGTTAATTATGAACAATGGGTAAAATTGGGGGGCGGGGATGGGCGGGGCTCCATTGGGGCTCCTCCCCTAACCGCATGTGATCTCACTCCAAGCTTTTGATAAAACTTGAGAACCCTGAGTATGGGGAAACCCAGGCTAGTCATAATTAGGAAATAAAAGGCACTTTTCCTTCTCTGATTGAAACGCTCTGTTTGAAGGGGTGTGTCTGCTGTGAGACTTCAGTGTGTAAGACTTGAGAAATTAGGAAATGCCAGGCAGTCTGTTTGAGGATCAACCACTCCCTGAGGAGACAAAGGACCTTGCTGGAAATTAACATTTGAACTCTCTGTTCAACATGTGAAGTTTTCACCAACACTCGAGATGCAAGTCTCACCTAAACAATCCTAATCTACATCTTTTCCCTTGACCTTCCATTCCCCGTTCCCTCTCTCTCTCCTGAAAGTCACCCAAAAATCTATATGGTTTAATGCAGTGGTCTCAAACTCGCGGCCCGCGGGCCTGATATTTTGTTGCCCCCTACTTGACATTAAAGTTTAATGTTAGTGCGGCCCGTAGTTGCTTGTGCCGCGTTTTTAAAAAAAAAAAACAATCCCTTATGGGCTACCATAGATAGTCTCGTGACAGCTTACGGTGGGTTTGTTGTCAATAGTTGTCATAGACAACCGCGAAGTACAAACATACTACGCCTGGAAAAAATGAGCGCGCGGTTTCAGTTCTGAGCGCGCTTACCGCGCGCCTACATTTGAAATAACGAACTTAAGCGCGCAAAATATGTGAGCGCGATATGTGAACAGGCCACTGATCTATATAGAATGACTGGATAGCTCATGACGTCATAAACAGTAAAGCCACCGCGCCGCCATATTGTGATTCCCTAGTGAGCTCACGCGTTCTATTGAATCAATAGGAAATTGTATGATTTGACTAAGAAAACATTGCATAACGAGACATCGTCTTTAAATCTAAAGTCTCCCTGAACAGTCTTACAAAGCAAACATCCTAAGCATTTAAATGGGTATTTGTTTAAAGTCGGAAATTATTCCTGCTTACTAAAAATTAAGTATATGTGAATTGTGAACTTAAAATTTAGCTCTTTCTGATTGTGTTTTACAGATAGATCAGTAGTCTGTTCAAGTATTTGATTAGTTAGCAAGAACATGTCCAGGAAATGCATAATACAAATTGTATGGGTGAATGTATACCTGTTTCACCTTTTATTTACACTGCACACGTCTGCGGCGCGTTACAGCTGCGACACGGCTACCGGAGCTGATCGCGCCCACAAATCGGCAAATCACGTGGAAATGCTCCTGGTGTGAGTTGACACCGCGTGAAGGTAGGAATAAAACATTGTCGGAGCCGTAATGCGCCGCCGATGTGTGCAGTGTAAATAAAGGGTTTACACATAGGCGTACTCCGTTTGCAGTGCATATTTTTTTACCATACCCATGTCAACAGGTTGGAGCTTTCACTGCACGCGGATGCCCGTCCAAGTGCGGTGCGTGCAGAGATCGTTTGTGCTGCAGGCGCTGAATTAAAGTGACAGCGCATGATTCGTGATCAAACTGAACACGGATTGACATGAAAATATTAAATAAATGCATTTAATTAAATTTATAAGAAGTAATGCATTGAATAATACGTGTATTGGGTTTAAACTTGAATACGTCTGTGAAAGAATGTAGGAAAGAACATAGGAGGCTATACTTTTTTTTTTAAACAACACGGAAATAGCGACAATTGTGCATATAAATGACTATATATGGGCTTAAAGTACAACCTGTGAGCAGTTTTTCAAGATCCTTTTGTGATCTTCGTTTTACACTTGTTGATGCACAGCGGGTCATCTTAAAAGTGCCGTCGGTCTACTGATCTCTGCATAACGGCCGTTGGAGCCCTCTGCTGGTAGGGAATCGTAAGATGGCCGCTCGAACACTTCCGGTGGCTTCACTGCCTGGAGGCAGTTTAGAACGTCATGAGCTATCCAGTCATTATATAGATCAGTGGAACAGGCCCTTGGCGAGGTTCCACCAATCAGGCCACGAGCTACGTGTTGGAGACCCCTGCTCTAAAACAATGTGAGAATAATCATTTTGAGCTTTTAATATGTGTCCAACAGGTTGATAAGAAGGTTTGCTTTGATTTGTGCAAAGTCAGTAATTTGCCTGAGACACGTACTACATGTGTAGAAAGAATTCAATAAAACGGGCAGACATGACTGCAAATATTTGTATTTCAAAAGCAATAATTGTTTGTCTAAGTATAATACAAGGAAATGTGCCTTCCAAAAAAACATTCAATAACATATTAAAAATAAAAAGGACATGAGCAAATATAAGAATCACAAAGATGACAAGGGCCTCGCATTGATTGATTAGTACTTCTTATGAAGTCAGTCAAGTCAGTCGAATGTAATCCAGCGACAGGAAGCAAACCACAGCTCGCAGGATATCAGCACCCCTTTCATAGAGGAGAGGAGGGCTTGCACAGTTAGTGATGAACATATTCATACTTGTGAACCCGGTCAGACTAAACAGCATAAGAGAGAATAGAACCTCAACGGGCATAGGCCTGGAGTTAGATGGCCAAGAGCTTGTGAGAAAACTGCATGGGACACGGTAAACACAGATCTATGCTTTGCATTGGAAAGATTAACTGGTACAGTTGAAAAGAAGCTGGATAAATTTGGGGACATCATTTACACATATGGAAGTGAGAGGTTTGGTGTGGAAAAAAGGAAGGAAAAAGTACAAACTACTCCTGGAATGTCTAGACGGCAGCAGAAAATTGAAGGATTAGTTAGAGAAAGAAGACAGCTGAGGAAGCAATGGAAAAGAGCAGAACAAAGTCAGAAGGAGGGACTCAATCTCTTACAAAGGGCCATAAAAGATAAGCTGGCAACACTACGCAGAGCTGAGCGTCTACGGAAACGCTACAAAAAGAAGGAATGTGCGAGGGCTAATTTCTATAAAGACCCATTCAAATTCGCAAAGAAGTTATTCACCAGGGAGAAGAATGGCACTTTAAAAGCATCTAGGGTTGAGCTAGAGAGATATTTGAAGGAAACGCATACAGATGCAAAAAGGCATGAGCCTATGTCAATTCCATCAGACATACCACCTATCAACCCACCAGAATACCAAATGGAGGTCTGTGCACCTAAGTGGAAAGAGGTAGAGTTCTGTAGCTTCAGGAGTGCTAGAGTAGCTTCAGGAGTTCTGCAAATTCTGTGGAAATTGATAAAAGTGGCATGGGAAAAACAGGTTGTACCTAGAGCATGGCGCAGAGCAGGTGGAGTCTTTATACCTAAAGAAAAAGATGCTACAAGCATCAGTCAGTTTCGTCCTATTTCACTATTAAACGTTGAAGGTAAGATTTTCTTCAGCGTTATTGCCCAGAGATTGTCCACCTATCTATTAAAGAATGGTTTCATTGACACTTCAGTTCAAAAAGCGGGCATTCCAGGGTTCTCAGGATGCTTAGAACACATCAATGTTATCTGGCAATGAATTCTGTCAGCTAAAAAGGAGAGGAAGGAGCTCCATGTGACATTCCTGGATTTGGCTAATGCATATGGTTCAGTGCCAGATGAGCTTCTTTGGGCAGCATTTGATTTTTTTCAGAGTACCAATGTCAATAACAAATTCAGTGAAAGCCTATTTTGGAGATTTGCAATTTAGTTTCTCAACTCCAAAATTCAGCACTGCATGGCAATGCTTAGAGGTTGAATAATGGCAGGATGCACCATTTATCCACTGGCTTTTACCATGGCAATGGAAGTAATCATTAGGGCATCAAGATGGGTAGTAGGAGGAGAGCGCTTGGCTTCTGGGATGCGACTACCACCAATCAGGGCATACATGGATGACATGACAACCATGACTACAACAGTAGCCTGCACTAACCGGTTATTGGGGAAGTTAACAGATAATACTGAATGGGCACGAATGCAATTTAAGCCCTCTAAATCAAGGAGCATCTCGATAGTTAAAGGAAAGGTAGTAGATAAAACATTCTTCATTAATGGTGAGGCAATACCAACAGTTTCTGAGAAGCCAGTGAAGAGTCTTGGGAGATGGTATGATGGGGATCTAAAGGACACAGTTCGAGTGGGAGAAGTTAGACGACAAGCAGTGGAAGGGTTGAAGAGCATAAACAGCTGTGCTCTACCAGGCAAACTAAAACTCTGGTGCTTTCAGTTTGGTCTACTGCCAAGGTTGCTGTGGCCACTGACTGTGTACGAGGTTTCTTTGACAACAGTGGATAAGCTGGAAGCGTTAATAAGTTCATACATCAGGAAATGGTTGGGAGTTCCACGCTGCCTCCGCAGAGTGGGACTTTATAGTAAAGGAGTATTGCAGCTGCCGGTCTCTGCTTTAACCGAGGAGTTTAAGTGTGCCAAGGTCAGACTGGAAATTACTTTAGTAGAGTCACGCGACAAATGTGTAAGGGAGGCAGCCCCTGAGTTAAAAACTGGTAGAAAGTGGTCAGCAAAGAAATCTGTAGTAGAGGCAAAGGCTGACCTTCAAATTGGGGATATCGTGGGACAGGTACAGCATGGAAGAGGGGGTTTTGGGCTCAGTTTAGCTCCTCCTAAAGGGCACAAGGCAGGCCCAGCTCAAAGGAGGAAGCTGGTAGTCAACGAGGTGCGAAAGCAGGGTAGGAGAGGATCCCTCTTGTCCTTTGTGTTCATCACCTGCCACATTAAGGCACATTTTGACAGGATATAAGGTGGCTCTTAGCCAAGGTCGGTTTACTTGGCGCCATGACCAAGTATTGCGATGTTTGGCTTTAGCATTGGAAGGCAAGCGTAGTATGACCAATAAGTTGCCACCTGTTCTAGCAAAACATTACACGCAGAAGACAATATTCCTCCGCCCAGGTGAGCAACCACCAAGAAAAGGTGCTAACACCAATTCTCGCCCAGGACAACTGGAAGCTGCTAGGGACTGAAAGATGCTGGCTGATCTTGATCAACGGCTTATTTTTCCACCTGAGATTGCCACCACTAACATACGACCAGATATTGTTTTGTGGTCTGGATCAGCACGCATTGTTCAACTGATAGAGTTAACAGTGCCATGGGAGGATGCGGTAGATGAGGTATATGAGAGGAAGAAACTGCGGTATGCTCATCTGGCCACTGAGGCAGAACAGCGAGGATGGAGAGTCCAGGTTTATCCAGTGGAAGTGGGTTGTCGAGGTTTTGTGGCATACTCTACAACCCGGTTCCTCAGAGACGTCGGATTCAGTGGCCAAGAGTTGCGTCGCACAGTAAATAACTTATCTGAAGCAGCAGAGAGGAGCAGCAACTGGCTGTGGTTGAGATGGAAAGATTCTGGCTGGCTGTGTACAGGTCGCCAAGCTACGGTTTCGTAGAATTCTTGAAAACTTGAAGAGTCTGTTGGTTTATTTGTATAGGTTGTATAGGATTTACAGTCATTACGTTTCTGTGTATATTGCGTGAATGATGGGTGGTTGGGCAGATATTGTGTTTTTCGGTAGGTAGTATGCCATACGGAACCGTTGCCACTGAAACTGCATATTAACGCACCAGTGGGGCTCGACAGCCTTAGTCAAACGGGTTGGCGCGTATGGTTGGGTTGCGGAGAGATTGTGAGATTGTGGTTAGGTCTCAGCAGCAGGAGGGATGTAGAGGTCAGTAAGCTGGGCTGAGTTAGTGGGGGACGGAGGGGGGTGACTCTGGGACACCAGAGTCACTGTCGAGCCCGCTTGAGGTGTCGTGGGCTAGTCGACGAAACACTGAGGACGGAAGGTGCCCACTTGAAGACCCTAGAGATGTCCCCTACTCGGCTCAGTACAGACGGTTGTCGTGCTGGTCCACTAGGGAGACCACACTGTAGTTGCAGCCGTCGTGTGTGCTGACGCGCCAAGTACACTGCAGCCGTTAACGCCGGACAGAAGGGGTCACACCACCATATGGAAAGAAGCGTAAATGGGTGAAGCATAGTTTACTGTAAAGCTATGTCTCAGTGTTGCTTATCTTGGCGAAAGCCGAGTACAAATCAGCATGAAGTTTTAACATCTACTCTCATGTAATGGAAATCATAAGGAAAAGACAAAGAATGTTTGTAAAATGAAGTATCACAAAGATGTTGTGTATAAGGAAAAGACAAAGAAAGTTTGTAAAATGAACTTCAACTGTCAGAAGGACAGCTCATGAAGAACCAATCATGTACAACATGGAATGTTCAAATTCAGAGAAACAGTTCAGAAGAAACGTTAATAATAAAGATTGAGAAGATTGGATCAGTTGTGCTCCTTTTTTGGAATACTTGAATACTATTTTTTTCTGGAATACTTGATGCGGCCCTGCCTGACCCAGACTCTACCTCCAGCGGCCCCCAGTTAAGCTGAGTTTGAGACCC
Organism: Tiaroga cobitis; assembly: GCA_030578255.1. Classification (NCBI taxonomy): domain Eukaryota; kingdom Metazoa; phylum Chordata; class Actinopteri; order Cypriniformes; family Leuciscidae; genus Tiaroga; species Tiaroga cobitis. The sequence continues at coordinate 24,077,097 of CM060615.1, forward strand.
CTGCTTTAATGTGAATAATTATAATACAGTATTACACATGTTTGGTATCATTTGAAATGTCTCAGTGCGATTGGTACAAATGTCTCATTCCCAAAGAGGTAAACCAAAAGGTAATGAGTAATTAAGAGTTTTAGGGATAACCTGTACACAAAGGAGGGTGTGTCTTCCAGGCAAATGGCATTCTGCCCCCAAAAGGAGTAAACTCTGAATGCAAAAAAAGTCGGGTTTAACCTAGATCTTTTACTCGTTTGATGTGATTGTATTGATTATCTTTGAACTGATTATGAAATTGGTATGATACATTTACCTGACATAATAGAGTGTAAACCTTTGATTTTATTCTAACGTACTCTGACATTATTTTCAGTAAAGAGTTAAAAAGAACAGTCAAACATTCGCTCACATTTAATGATGCACAGATATCATTAAAACCTTTTCATTTATGGAGTCAGATGAAATAACGAGTTAATACATGAAACAATGTATTTCATTTAATCAAATTACTTTGCCACGCGGAAAGACAGTAACACGCAGAGACCGTCACCCGCTGATCGAATGCCGCCATTGGGCCGATTGAGTCAGGCATAGCAACTCTCTAAAACTTTTACTATGTTTTTACTATTACAGCTATCGAGATTAACTAATCGTGAAAAGTGCAGATTAGCATTTTATTTAGATCTACATGAAAGTATGAGCATTGTAGCCGATGCAGTGATCTTGTGATTTCTGCTCTCTCATGAATGCTTTCATCATAATCAACAGTTCAAATACGATGTACAAGAGATTCTTTGTGCAGTGAAGACAGCGCCATTGATTATAACGGGAGTTTTGGTGAAAGTCCAGAACTCAGTCACTGGTAAACTCGTGCTGTGTGATTGACAGCTCCAGTGATTATAAAAAGGATGGTTCTTTAATCGCTTTCTGTATATTATTTCATCACAATTTAAATAACCGATAATTTTCATGCTACTAAGAGAAACAATGTGAAGTTGACCGTTTAATCACTGGCTTGATTTACTGATAAACAGCAATAAGTGATTTTGAGACAAAGAACATCTGACTTTGCATGAATCATTACATATCAGAAATCACTGATCACAGATCAGGCATTAGAATTACCACGGTTATTTACATGTTGTTGCATTACTATTGAATCCATATTTTCATATGTGTTTGCAAAGCCTGCGCCGAAATTGCGACTGATTGACCAAATAATTCACAGTGAAATGGACCGAACAAACAAATCATGCTCATCTGAGACATTCACATAGTTGAAAATAGATAACCACATTCCTTTGGAAGGTAAAGTTATTTGTAGTCCAGTGATCCTGTATCTCTTTTCTCTCCTTCTCATCTCACTAACGCACCAGTGGGCGGGGCCAAAGACATGATGATGTAGAAGTAGGCGTTGATCTGATTCTGCAGAGGCATCTTTCGACGCACTATTACGTCCTAACGGGACAAAAACCGAAACGAGTTGTTTTTGCTAATAAAAGTAAAAATACATTTGAATAAAAATAAAAGCTGTTTTTGGACTAACGGGGGAAGTTTTGAGTTCTGAAACTACAATATTACAATGACCTCTCAAAGGCTACATTCACACTGTCAGTCAAAATCCAAATCATATCTCCCTTTTAAAATCGTTTTAGTCTGATTGCTGTAATCATATTTTGCGTGTTTTATGTAACTTCCTCACACCATGTAAAACGTAAATATCAGACATTGTTATAAGAAACATGCTGAAGTCGCATGTGATTTCAAACCACAATGAATTGCATGTGATTAAACTTTATTTTCCTTTCTTTTTTTGCTAAATATGCACAAAATTCAGATTTGGACTGACAGTCTGAATGAGGCTAAAGTCATGTGGGTTTAGAAGGACATGAGGATAAGTAAATGAAAGAAAAAAAAAGTATAGATTTTTACTGTTACTTCTAACGTATTTTTTGGAGTAAATTTAATTTCAGCTTTATTGACTATAAGAAAAGTGATTACAGCTGATTTACTCCTTTGATCACACTGTAGGTTGGCTGGTCTCTGCTGTGCCGTCTGATGGAGATCTGTCCAACCACTCTGGATAGTCTGACCAACCCAGTGGACTATGAGTTTATAGAGGTGCACAAGTAAGCCCGAGTTATTTCTATGAGCTTATATGGCCATACATTCCTGTTTACTATGTAATTGAAGCAACTTTCAGTAGTTTAAAGCATGATTATCATTGCCTTCCTTTAATAAGCCACTCTCTGAATCATTCTATAAAACTGAAAGTACAAACGTAAAAGAGAATTCCTTTGTTCTACTGGTTAACATTAAAAGTAATTGACTAGGAGGATTGATGCATATAAAATAATTGTGCATCAATTTAGTTCAGTTTATTTCTATAGTACTTTACACAGTACATATTGTTCCAGAAGAGCTTTACAAAGAAAGTGCCTTAAAGCAAAGTTTACCCAACAAATTTAATTCTGCCATCATTTAATCACCCTCGGGTTGTTCCAAACGTGTACAACTTTCTTTGTTCTGCTGAACACAAAGCAAGATATTTCGAAGAATGTGGGAAACTGAACAGAGCATACAAGAAAAACAACAAAGGGCTCAAGACCGAACCTTGTGGCATATCATATTATTATATGGTATTGCAAATTGTATGTTCTAATCGTACTGAACTGATTATTAAACAAAAACAGAAAAAAAGACAACTTTTAAAGGCACTTTAAAAAAAGACAGCGGTCTGACAGGTAGGATCTAATCCAGGCTATTCTTCTGAACGTGATTGGCTGACGCGTATAACTGCCAGTTTGAATGGAATCTGGAATATGTCCTCTAGAGATGTCTAAGATACTCAAACTGGTTTTTAATCAATTAATTGCTGCTATCCATGTTCACCGGGTTTATGTGTGTGTTTGCATGTTTGTTCATAGGCAGATCCTTAAGGTGCTTTCAGTGTATCATAAGGAAGCCAAGATGATGATGGTGGGCCTGAGAGCTCTGGCTCTGCTTCTTAAGTCAGGTAAGACATCGGTTTGCTTTTCCATGATGCTGTTTATTCAACCATGATAGAATATTGCTTCCTGACGTATTTTTTTTCGCATTTATTTCATCTCCATAAGGATTTCAAAATATTCTTTCAAAAATTTTAACCAAACCACCCAGCTCCCATATGAATCACGACAAGGAAACAAGACTGCACTGCAAGGGTGCCCAAACCTGTTCCTGGACACCTACTCTCCTGCAAAGATAATCTGCAACCCTGATAAAACACAACTGAACCAGCTAGTTAAGAAACACTTGATAATTACAGACAGGTGTGTTAGACCAGGGTTAGATCTGAACTCTCCATAGCCGCGTAACTCCCTCCCCCATCTGCGTTTCCATCGCGGTCTAAAGTACTGTGAAGATTAGGGAAATATGTCCGGTGACAAATTAGTCTGTATTTCGTCCTCCGCATATAAGCTTAATAAAGCCTGAACCTCGTCATCGGTCGTATTTTTTAAACTCCATTGTTGATTCGAATAGTAAAGAACTCTCACTGCATGCATTGCAGCAGACTTTTAAAAATGGTGGTTGGAATAAAATGCTGCTTGAACTCAACCAATCAGCATGTTCAGCGCCCAAGTCCCATCCTCGAAAGTCCCTGAACATTGATAAAGTACTACGAGCAGGGACTTTCTGAGGGGAAATTTTTTTCCTCGTTAACTATTGCCTACGTTAGTCCACTAATAATACTGTTCACTTGAAGGAGTGAGTGAAATCGGACAGCCGGTGAACGTACGTCGGTTGTACACTCGTTATTGCGGTGCATTGTGAGATTGAATAAGTGCACTCAATAACGTCCACTATGGTGTCGGACGCGGACACCACTACAAATGGCTGTCCCCTCAAATAACGCCCTATTCGAGGGTATAGGGAGGGATTGCGGATTCAGCAAAGTCCCAAAGTCCCTAGTTTCTGGGTAACGTTCCTGCGGTGGAAACACGGCTCATATAGGCAGATCTCCAGGAACACGATTGGGCACTATTAACGCATTTCACGAAGCAATCTCATCCCGTGAAACATTGCGAATGAATGACATTATTAAATCTGTAATGACAGTACATTATAACTACGGATATCAGGAAAATACATGGAGTTCTTGTTTATTATTATGAAATGGCCACATTCCCCTTACACAAACGTATTTATGATAATGGTTAGATTAGCATGTTTCATTTGACTTGAGGTACACCACCATTTTTGGTGTTTGTGGGTCAGATGTGGTTCTGATGGAGGTGTTGCTTGTGTGTGGGTCAGGTGAGATTGTGATGCAGGTTCTGGATGAGGAGGAAGTGGATGTGTTTTTCCTGGTCCTGGAGGCTATGAGGTCTTTCGGTGACAGAGAAGAGGTTCAGCTACAGGGATGTGCTGCTTTACAACTACTGCTGCAGACAGGTAACTGTGATCTGTTACAAAGAGTATAAGCAATAGGGATATAAGACACTATGATTTCCCCATCCGCAAAGAGTCCAGTTAGAAATGAAATTTAATGTATCATGCGGAATGTCACGTAATTTTGCAAAATTGAACAAACTTAATTAAAATTGAATAAATCAAAAGTAGGGCTGTACACTATACAATTGTGAGTGTCTTTGAATATTAAAGCTCAAAAGGCTGCTTTTTAGTCTGCATGTTCTGCATTTCTCTGTGTGAATGAGACTTTCTCCTACACGTACTGAAGCACACGTGACACTGGTTTACAGCATCTTCCGTCCTGCTATATAAGCTAATTCGGCATGGATCGCTTCTCCAGAGCTGGAGTTCACAAACGTTTCACCACTTTATTTGATACAACTATCATCCGATACACACAGAAATTCAAAGGTCTTCACTACAGTCTGCCGAAATAAAAGTTAGAACAGACGTGTATTACTGTTGGACAGCAGAATGTACTTCTCAAAGTAATAACAACAATATAATACACAATTATTTTTAAGGAATATCACACAATATTTCGTCCATGTTTTAATTCAAACTGTAAGCCTTTGTTGTGCTAGACATTGCTTGGCAAAAATGAAAGGAATCGTTCAAAATTAGTTTGATTGCATTTGATACAATTATATTGTTCAAGTTTTATGCATTCTTTTGATTGTCAAAGTTTTTGATAATAAATTTGAAGTAAATAATACAACACAATACACAATACAATTAAAATGTCTGAATTCACTGAATTTCTGGAGAAAAAAAATTCATACAGCGCTATCAAATTTATTGTAAAGAAAGACTACACGCCTGCGCACATATATATTCAAACGCGCATACCTATAGACTAAACACATGATAACGCCGTCTGCGTTTTCACAGATTCGCGTTTTTGACGTTTACATGGAGATGATATCGTTTTTCAAAATTGGAACCTATTTCAAAGTTTGCTTTGTCGTTCAAATGAACGGCCAGAACACATTAAAAGTTTTCTGTATTCGGTTAAACGGTGTCGTGTAAGCGGCCCGCTAAGTTAAAGGTACAATATGTAGGAATTTTGTAATAAAATATCCAAAAATCACTTGCACAGTGTGATATGTTTCCTGCAGTTGTGTACTTACAATATCCCAAAAGTCTCCAAAGATTTTTAATTTCAGAGAAATTCCAATTTTAAATAAGTGGGCGTCCCAGAAAAAAATGTCGCCTGTCAATGACGCAAGAGCCGCGCTATCCTTGGTTTCCGCTCGTACTGCCATAGCCATGACGTAACCATGGCGACAGACGCGGACAACTGCGTAGTGCGTAACGTTTAGCTGCACGCTGTTGTTGTTTCGTTCAATCATTATGGACCATGGCAAGCAGACTTTGGGACAAAAAAAAAAGGAGAACTAAAATGAGGATCAATATCGGCGTGGCGTTTTCGAGATGCCGAGAGCTCCAAGTCTGCGACTAACTTGGAGGAGCAACACCGCTCTTGCATATACTTTATTAGACCGGTGACGAGGTGAGCAAATGTACATAAAACAAAAGGATGTATCTGTGTTTCCTTGCAACACATGCAACTTTCAATAATATCACTTCTAAACAATGCGAGATACATAGGCCTATATGACGTGACAGATCAATCATTATGCATATGTTGATTCACCTCAAAAACTATTTCTAACAGTTTTGCTGTGTTTTGACCGAGATAATGGCAGTGCAATTAAATACAATCGGATATGTGTTGTTAAACAATATTTAGCCATTACTTGCAAATGTTCGTTCAAATTTACTTTGAGTACGATCGGTTTGAACACGTAAAACAACACGGCATTAACGATAAACACGTAAAACTGCGCAGCATTAACCCTAATAACCCACGAAATCATTTGGCAAATAGCTGTAACTGGATAATATAGCATAACATTTCGCGTTCCTTGCAGTTAATTCATTATGGTGACATAAAATATTGCGATCAGACGTACAGGTATTACAAAAACAAATAAAGTACCTCATCCATGATCATGATTCATTAATTCCATAAAATCTCTGGATGGTGAAAACGAGATCTCCCATCGTTCAACTCTCCCTCATAGCGTCACCAAGCTTCACCTTTGTTATTGTTGGTAACTGCGCCCTCTTGTGGCGAAAAATTCCTACATATTGTACCTTTAATAACTGATGATCTTTGCAACGGAAGTGAATTAATCAAAACTAACTTTAGCTGGACAATAACTTTATTCTGGAGCTGCTATAAAGCCAAAACAACCTCTGTCACTTTAATTTCCTATTATCACTGTCAAGGCGCTTTGAAACAATCTGTATTGTTTATGTATTGTATATATAAATGAAGGTGACTTGACTTGGCTATTATTGTTAACAACTGAATCAGATTGAGTTGTTAAAGTGTTCTGCTTGGTTGTCAGTGTCTGAGGATCATCTGGTGGAGTTCGTTGAGAAGAAGGACCATGCGGTGGTTTTGAATGCGCTGAGCCGGTTCATGGACAGTGAGAATGTGGTTCTGCGAGTGCTGAGGGTCCTCGTACCACTGGCTGCTCCGGGTAAAACACACTGCTCACTCAATGCTTTACGATCAGTGACTAGGGTTATCATTATTAACAATATTAAATAAGCTTCTCTTTTTTGGATCTAGCCAGCAATGTTGAGATTCTGATGTCCAAAAGCGTTAAATGCTACAGCCTAGCGTGTCAGGCTATGGAGATGTGGCTCGACTCTGAGTCGATACAGGAGGCCGGTTGCTGTTTGTTACGGAAATTGACATCAGGTGAGCCCAGGTCAAAGGTGATGTTGAAACAAGGCCGTTCTTACTACATAAAATTTAGTTTTGCTACCATTTTTGAGTCGTGTTGTCTTGTTTTTGGCTTTTACCAGAGAGTTACTACAATATATTGGTGCTGAATGGTGTCCATAAAGTAGCAGTGAAAGCATGCGTCTCGTATCCTGAGAACGCCACAGTGCAGATCCAAGCCCTTTCCTGTCTGAGCGCGCTCGGTGAGTACATGTGATTCACATGAACATGATAGTACTGTATGAACGGAGAACCCGGCCCTCCACTGGATCCCTTAGAGCCCACACTTGAGATATATGCTGCTTTTTTATGATTTTTGTATATAGATTTGGGGATTTTGGACATTTTCAGTGACCAGTCCTCATTTACATGTGAAATATTATTATTTTTTAATCAATTTATAACATTAAATTGATCAAAAGTGACAGACATTTATAATGTTACAAAAGATTTATATTTCAGATAAATGCTGTTCTTCTCAACTTTACATTAATCAAAGAATCCTGAAAAATGTAAAACAGAAAAATTCAACAGTATCAATAATAATTGATAATAACTGAGCATCAAATCATCATGTTAGAATGATTTCTGACTGATTTAAAATATATCCACATAGAAAACAGCTCTTTTAAAATGTAATAATATTTATATATATATATATATATATATATATATATATATATATATATATATATATTGTGGCCACATTGAACTAATTCATTCCCTTATTTTAATTTAGTGAAATTGTGGCCAGAATTTAATATTAAGTCATGATTCAAGGCGACAATATCTAGTTTTTTTTTCTTTCTTGTTTTTCCCCTCAGTGGAGTGTGTTGTGCAGAATGAAGGGTTGGAGAAAGGGAGTGAGGAGGACGAGGTGGAACAGGAAGTTGTGTCCACTGAAGCGGAGGAGATGCTCGTGTGGAGAGAGGCCTGTTATACGGCTTTACAGAGACATGCTGAAGACGCCACAGTACAGGTCACCTGTTTAACCCTACAGTGCAGAAACATCTTATCTCAATAGTTTGCTTTTACTAATGTGGATATGTAACTTTCTATCTCGTTGCCCAATCAGGAAGTGGCATGCTGGGCCTTGAACAGCTTGCTGCTCCACTGCAACACGGTCAGCCGTGTGGAACTGGAAGGAAGGTGCGCATTCCTTCATATTCTCACAGAATCCCTTTTAGAATTAAAGGTTGAGACAATTATAATTGTTTTACTAACAATATGATTATCATACAGATCACGATAGATGTCACGATTCGATACATATCACGATACTGAACTCACGATACGATATTATTGCGATACTCCAAGACACATGATAAAAGGTTAAAAAAAATGTACTGTTGATTAAAATGCTACATTTGGTGTTACATTGTGTGTAAATGAATAGGCTAGGACTTGTTGCTGGAAACCCAATGAACAGGACAATAGAGACACAAGAATAAAAATATTCATTATTCTGAAGCTGAAAATACAGAATTATTTTAGACAAATTTTTCTTGCACTCTCACTGACTAGATATATTTAAAACAAAGTTTAGGCCACTTTTTACTGGTAACATAAGACATTTGGCATTATCAGGGCATACGTATATTCACCAAATATTCCCCTATTGCATTATTGTACATTATTTTTAACATAATATAGTAGTTTAATGTAGTACTGACACTAAAACTTAAATATTTTCTCACACAGTGATTTTTATTTTGGGTGAACTATAGACCGTACATATTGTCACTATCCACGATACACATCGTCACATTTTTGTATTGTGATATATTGTGACACAATATATTGTTACGCCACTATAAGGGAATGATTTTTAATAGTTTTATTCCCGCATTTTGACACAATAATAAAATAAACATAATATGTATTATTATTATTATTATTATATTTCTATATGTATAGAGGTTATGATCCTCTGCATACTTGTGTAGTTAACACTGTTATCATCAAGTTGCTGAATACTGAATAGGTGATGATATTTAAATGTAGGCGGTCACATGTTAATGAGCTCAGGTTGTGATGTCGTAATGATGAATCTCTGTCACACAGGCCTCCTCTTCACACACTCATCATGGCTGCGATGCTTCTGCACTCCTCCAGTGTGGGAGTGTTTCAGGCTGCTACCTGTACATTACACACACTAATACAGCACCACAGTGAGTATGCAGGATGCAGTGATTGTTATTACATAACCTTATTATATGGCATGTATATAATCCACCGACTGGTATTCACTAATCAACTCCAACATTAACTGGATTATTTTGCATTTCACATGCCGTCCATCCTTTATAATATGCATGATTAGAATCAGTGGATACTAAATTATTGCACTACACTCCGGCAAAAATAGTTTGCCCAGATATTGTATGATTTCTGATTTCTGAATGCCATAATTCATAAAATTCATACAAGTTAGAGTCCAACTTGTCATTTTCTGATTATACTCCCCTGCTTGTCCAAATCATTTTTTATGTACATACTTTTCATACATATACTAGTTCTTTGAATAAGTATTTGGCCAATGTTACACAAAAACAATAAGAAACTGACTATTTTACAGAGATGTATGATGTAAAATAAGTGTGTAAAAGAAGAATTGTATTTAATGTGCACTTATAGTGTACTTCAAAACTTAAAGGTATATTTTTTTAGAGGCTGTACTGGCAGATTCTTGTTTTTTAACACACTTATTGTTAGTTCAATTTGTAATAAAATCAAATAAAATTTTACTTTAAAGTAAATTTGAAATCATTGTTAAATAATCTTTTGTCTCGCCTTGAAGAATTACACTTAGTTTGATGTGTTGACTATCATTTTAATTTGAACTGTAGTGTGTTATTTGATATTACATTTAAAGATAATTAATTAGTTAAATAATTAGATAATTAATTTTTCTTTATCTTTAGAAATGTGTAATTACAAATGTATTTAAATACATGACATAAAAGTTTCAATAGAAATTACATTAAATTATATTGCATAAAAATGAAATGCATATTGCATTTTCAGTACACTTTAACCATATTTCAAAGGCAATAGAAGTAATTATGAAATTACATTTGAAGATGTACTTAGGTCATACTTATTGTGTTTTATATAAATTTAAACCATTATCATCTCCATAATAAACATTCTTTTTAAAACTCTACCTCTTCTTCACGAGGGATGCTCACGAGCAGGATTCGCTTAGCTTGTGTTTGTGTGACTTCAGGAAGGATGAGAGATCTGCTGCTATCACTTGGCATCCATTTCAACGTTGTGGATCTGATGCGGAAACACGCCAGCTCCAGTGACGTGTGTGAAAGTGCTTGCAAACTGCTTCACACACTCTTTCAGGGAGCGTAAGCACACACACTTCCCACCTCTACACAAGGACAGTTTATATGACGTATGACAGGCGGAAACATGAAACTGGACTCATAGTTTTGTGTTACTCCAGGAGGGCCAGTCTTGATGAAGGGGCCGTGGTTCTCAGACAGATCCTGAGTGCTCTGAAGACACACAACTTTGTTCCTGAAGTTCAGCTGGAGGGACTCAGAGCCAGTTTAGTTCTTCTCAACCCAGGTAGAAAGTCTGTGTCTACTTACTGTAATGAAATATGCCCGCGTGATTTCTGACGGTCTTATCGTGAACACAGACAGGAGTTTAAGAGAGCATGGCCACTCTGTAGCGGATCCTGACACGGTGGGTGTGTCGCTGCGGGTCCTGAAGAACCAGTGTGTACTGGAGGGAGCTCACACTGTCTATCTAGAGGCACTTAATAGGGTAAATACTTTGTTTCTTACAAGCTAAAATAGTTCAATAATTCAACATGGACCATAATGCTAAATCTTTTGCTCATGAGAACTTAACGGGATGTTCCTGGTTCAATGCATGTTAAAGCGGTGTACATTTTCAACGTTCAAATATTTTCTCCCATCTCTGATTAACATGAAAAGACAACTAGAGTATTTCCACTAAATTATGATTTAAAGTGGTCATGATATGATGTACTTTAATGTCATTTCTATTTAAACTTTTATGTCATTTATTTTAAAGTGCTTTATTTTGGTATTTTAAAAGTTCCTAATTTTGTTTCGGAGTCTCCTACAACAGGTTTACAGGTCCATCACCACATGTTTCAATGATTCTCAAACGACTCGTCCAATGGTTCACTCTCTCTAAACCCCTCCTTTACGCGAGCTACTCTGCTCTGATTGGTCAGATGGCTCAGTCTGTTGTGATTGGTCTACCGTGTACAGCGCCTGTCGGAAACGAAACGCCCATTGCCATAACTGAACTTCAGCTCCGGAGGCTTCCTAAAGCTCAGCGATTGCACTGCAAAGACAGCAACGATGGCATCCATTTTACCATATCAATCTGAGTGCGAGACCAATGATGAAACATGGGAAGAACTAGTTATTCAACCCGAACCTCCATCGCAAGGACGACTTGAGCAGGACGTTTCTCAGTGATACACTACTCAGTTTGAGGAACATTATGAGATGTTGCAGCTGTAATTCCTCACCATCAGGATTAACAAGAGCATGTCCATCAACAAACCCATGTGTATATTTCCAATTTATTGTGGTGCTCATGCAGGAACTGTATCAATAACAGTGCATGCGTTAGTCGAGCGCTAATGTGAATGACTGATGAAATCTTGCTCCATCCTTAATCTTAACTAGTGGTAAGAACGAAAGACAATCTGCATTAATAGACACAGTTTTAGGTAATAGTGGCCCACAACTGAATAGCAGAAGTATTTCAGTAAGACAGTAAAAATGTGTGTTAGCCGGTTAGCCGGAGACATACACAATATAAAACTCAAAACTATGTATTTTGAACACCCGGTAGAAAATATATACATCTATAATTAATCATACTTACAGGCTGTGATTCTGAGGAGCAAGCCGGTCCATGTACTGGGTACTGTCCCATCTTTCAGGAGCAAGAGTTTTTGGAATCTCGCGTTGAAGGGCGGGTCAAGCGGACAACGTATAACATAGGCGGGCATTGTGCAAATGTGTTACCCAGTGACGTGTAGCCGTAACTGATTGGGATTCGAATGACTGTAGACTCGTTTAGGCGGCTCAGAGTCAATTCTTTCTTTTGAGAGACAATAACTTCGTGCACTTACGGCTTCACAACTTTGCAGATCGTTTGCATTCACAGACAGCTACATTACACATTACATTACACATGAAAGAGAATATTAGAAAAATATAATACGGGCACTTTAATGATGAAGTTACAATTTAGTACATTTCAAGGTAGGGTAGGCTATTTGTTTTATAAACACTTTTTGTTTACTGGTTGAATCTCTTCACATCTTGATAGCCGTCAATAGTAGAAATGGTCTAAATATTAAAACATGTGTATGTATCTTCCGTGGAAGTCTCAGGATCAAAACATTTTTGTCCGATCATTGCATTCGGTCCGTGACGTTCTACTCTGAGCTGTTCGGATTTTTGCGTTTCTATGTCAGCACTCAATGCCGAAATGAATCTGCAGCAGTCCGGTTGTTTATGTTCATCAGTATTGTAATGTTATGTGCTTTGAGACATGAGGTAATTTAACGCCGTCTCTCTGCTGTGTGTGTTCATGTGTTTTGAAGAAGGCGTAGCTTTAGAGACGCTCTGAAGGGAGGGTGAGATCTCATGCTTTCAAAGCTAGCTTGCTATTGCTAGCCTCTCCGGAAATGACCTACCCTACCTTTAAAAGGGTCATGACATGAGAAATCAAATTCGCCCTGATCTTTTGACATATAAGAGGTTTTTGTTTTTATATCGCAATGTCTGCGACGACACACGGGCAAATACTTTTGCATATGATACGCCTGCCTCCAGACCAAGACATATAGTTATACATCATCGCACCATAGGCCCCACCCACTGACGTTTGCACTTTCAAAGGCTCTTGTGCATCTTTAAAACACAAATAAATAAATATTTAAGAAAACCCTATTTTATATGTAAATATGTTTTGAAGATGAAGGAAAGTCTTATAGGTTTGGAAAACGTGTCAGTGGGTGAATACTGTAACTGCATGACAGAATTAGCATAACTGTCACTTTAATATATGCTCTTAAACAAAAATATGAACTTGACATTTCTGTTTTTAAACCCTCTTGAATGCCTCCCCCCATAGACTTCCATTGTAAGTTCATTACTGTAAACAATATGTTTTTATTTAAAGTTGAAAAAAAAATTCTACTTCTGCCAGAAATGCTGTCAGACTTTAACTTGTATTGGACCCGTAACATTCCTTTTGTAACATTGGACTTGAAATGTGGCTTTTATTTAACTTTTAGGTAAATGTGTGAAGTGTTTCATTTGATGTTTGTGTGTTTAGTTTATCAGAAGTAAGGAGATTCAAGAGTGTGGGCTTGGCGTACTCTCGGCGCTAGCCGACTGTTCTGGAGCTGTGGACCTCATGTGCCAGCAGGGGGCGATCGACACGGTTCTTCATACGCTGCAGATGTTTCCACAGGAGCGCGGTGAGTCTAAACACTTCTCCATGCCAGGAGATCACAAGCCTCTACTTCTAATCCCAGCCAGACTTGAGTGTCGACACAAGGTCTGGTCCACATTGCTGCTTATTGTGGCCAAAAACTGCCCACCTAAGACCGTTCACAGAATGGGTTTTTGAGTTCCACTGTGCTGCATTTCCATTGTTGTCCTATGAAAACATGCTAGATGGATGTGTTTATACATTGCGCTTATGTCTCTTGAAGAATCTCTCGCATGACATATTATTCTAAAAATGCGGTGCTCAAGTTAAAAGAAGTTAAACTTTTTTTTAAATGTGTCTGTAGACCTGAAAGGGTTAGTTCACCCAAAAATGTTGTCATCATTTACTCACCCTCATCTCATTCCAAACCCATAAGACTTTCGTTCTTCTTTGGAACACAGTGTTATTTTGTGATTTCTGCCCCTCCATTGAATAAAAGCCTAAATTTAATCTGATCATCATCATATAAAGCGATCGAGTCTCTTCAGAATATTTGGATTTAACCGCTAAATTTATGTGGGTTAGTTTAACGATTTGAAGCGTCAAAGTGGTAGTTGCATAGCTGTCAATGGAGGGACAGAAATCTCTCAGATTTCATCAAAAAGATCTTCATTTGTCTTCCGAAGATGGACGAAAGTTTTAAGAGGGTAAGTCATTAACCCTCTGGGGTCTAAGGTGTTTTTGGGGTCCTTGAGATGTTTTGACATGCCCTGACATTTGTGCTTTTTTCAGTTGCTTATAAACATATTAATGGCACAGGTGCAATTACACTATTTAGCACAAACCGGGCTACCATAATATGTGAGCAACATGTATGTACATATTTGTATTTTTGAGAGAATATTGTTTATGCATGGTGTAACGTTTTCCTGTCAATGGACTCTTTGTTTGGGGTTTTTATATGCTGGGGTGCCAGACAGGATTTCTGTCATTAATTAAGTTTCACTTTAGGGAAACGTACAAAGATCTTGTGCAGTCTGTCTTGTTCTGTCACAAAACCCGTCACTTAATGAGATAAAGATTTTACACCCATACTCAATACAATAATACCCATAATAATCACTCTTAAATAGACCACCAACCATTCAATACGACAGGACACATAGAATTGCATTCAAAGATGTATATTCAGCAGTGAAAGTGAAAAACAAAAAACAGTTCATAAATTGTCCATCAGTAATCCCCACAGTAATCCACTGCAAAAATAGTTCACATAGTCAGTAGGAGGAAAAAAGAATAAAATTCCCCACTCAAAAACAGTCAATGTTAAGTCATGTCATGCTGTCATCCAGCACTGCTAAATTGTACTCACGACTCCTTTTCCTTTTAAGAGTCTGGTCCACATTTTCCCTGGTTTCTCAGACGTGAAGATATAGGCTCTAGGCTCCCCATCCGTCAATCCAGTTCAGGTTTTGGAACTAGGCTACTCACTCGTTCGGTTTCCTCTGCGGTGTCTCAACGACAATCAGCCGGTCACACAATGACGAGGGTACTTTCCTTTTAGTAATCAATAAAGCGATCTGCTTAGCACGCACGCCGACGATACACACTCTTACCGCGGATAAAACAAATAACAGCCGCGGGAGTCTTCTGAGGAGATCTGCGAGGTACTCACTGCATCTCGATAGCCGGCGCCATGTTTTTATAAGCGATGCACATCATCCAGATAACTAGGGGCTGGACTAAAGACATCGCCATCTTGACTCAGGCACACATGTTACGATGACTGTAGTTACATAAAGGTACGACGACTGTAGTTTCATAAATGATGGAGATGTTTTGATTTTTGTAGATAATGAGCTCAATGTTATGTACAGATGAATAATGAGGAAATAAATATGGAACAATTAAATGACAATTTATTTATTTATTTATTTCCTGATGACATCGTCACAATGGTTATTGAAAAAACTAAAAATGAAAGTTTCTGAAATAAGGCCACAAAACACATATTGATTATTTCTTCACAAGACTTTTGAAAATCGTATCACATAGGATGATTCTCACATAGTTTTGGAACAAATATTCTAGGCTGACTACTCATTCAGATAAGACAATAAAGTATTTTTACATTTTTAATGACGTGTTTTGTGTCAGAAAGCTTTATGCGAGGAGGCGTGATCTCTCATTAATATGTATGGCATTTCACACCTGAGAAAGACAAAGACCCTCCCATAATGGCCCTATTAGGTGCTATCAGGCCATATCATTATGAGGAGCCTTGCACAAAGAATGAGGAGATTTAAAAAAGAATGGCTTATAGATTGTTTGTATTTATTTACAACACAACATAATCCAAAGATACACAACAAAGGACAAAAAAGCACATTAGTAAACACACTGATCTAAAGACAGAGACTTGAACAGTCACACAACTTTGTGCCATTGAAACATAGTACATACCTGTCATTTCCAAGGTGTTTGATTTTTCATTTTACCATGTTCATGTACAGAGACTATTGAATGTTGAAGTCAGCAGGACTCAGTGGCATCTCTCCCTGTAAAAAATGAAATAAAAAAAATAAACACCTTTGAACATGCTGATATCAAGAGAAACTATATGGCTGCACGACTTTGGGCATGCATTGTAGATTTTTCTGGTTAAAATTGCGATTTAATTATATATGTATATATATATATATATACACACACACACACACACACAGTGCTTAGAATAAGTGAACACACCCATGCTAAAGTTGACTACCCTTCACAATATAAACATGGTTTTATTTCAGTTAGCCTAACTGAACATTTATACATAAATAATATATTGTATTTAGACTAGGGCTGTCAAGCGATTAAAATATTTAATCGCGATTAATCGCATTAATGTCATAGTTAACTCGCGATTAATCGCAATTTTTTTTAATCTATTATAAATGTCTCTTGATTTTCTTTTTGTCCCATTATTTTTTCTCATTTTAATGCTCTTATCAACATGGAAAAGTGGATCGGCTTGCTTTGTGCAAATGCTTTTTATTGAAAACAACATTGACATATACTGTGTTCAATTTCACACTAACATTCGCACTTGGAGCAAATAATCTCTCAATGTAACACTGTCCATTAATAAAAGGGTGAAAGAAATACTGACGAGGTCCTGATATTGACGAGGGGGCGGAGAATTCGCATCAGCTGTGTGTGTGTGTGTGTGTGCTTGGCCATCAAGTGGTATTTCAGACTGGACGCGCTGCGATGATGATAGCTCAGTTCACAATGACAAAACACACAGATCACTTTGGTCTTGTCAATGGAACCATTTGGCAACTTTTTAAAAGTAAACTTTCCATTCAGAATCTTATTGGCATCCATTTCGGCGTCTCGCGCTCGCCATCCACTCAAAGCGTAACGTTAACCAACTATTTGGCCGGCTCGCAAGTGTGTGCGGCGCGCCTGTTGTTTTGTTTCCGGTCTAGCTAGATCCGCTTGCGCTTTGGTCGACGAAGCAACAAAACATCCTCGCGCGGCGCAAGCCATGGACATGAATGGGTTTCATAGCGCAGCGCCGCGCATGCCGCGTCCTGTTGTAACAGCATGTGAAAAAAAACGACAAAGTTTGCTAGGCCAAAAAGACCGTTAATCGTGCGATAAAAAAATTGACGCGGTTAAAATGGGTTTGCGTTAACGCCGTTAATAACGTGTTTAACTGACAGCCCTAATTTAGACAGTATCACATATTTTACCGGAGGCTGAAATATATTTCACTAAATCATTATAACCTAAGCAGTTATTCGCAAAAAAAAATAAATTACGCATAAGGCAGTATTTTAGCATGATAATCAGTGTCATAAACTAATCTCAAAACTGAGTGAAATATATGTAGTAGGCTAATATCACATTTAAAAAGTTTACACGAGCGTATAGGCCTACGTATAGGGATATTGTGACTGTGAGGTAATCTTTCCTATGTCAAAAGCTAGCCAAAACTAGGCAAAATATAGTCTGAAAATTCATATGAGTTCTATATTATCAGAAAAAGAAGTATATAACACTAAATAACTTGCTCTGAACTTGTATCCTCGGCGGGGTCAATTTGCTCTTCAAAATGCAGCCGTTCCTCGTCTGAGTTACAATTAATTCTTCCTCGCTGTCCAGAATCATCTGAAGGGCTTCTTCACCGGAGTAGTGTGCCATCCTCAAAACGCGATGAACTATCAGTGAATCTCATGAAGAATCTTTGTGTTATGGCATTGATCGGGGGTATGTGTGCGATCACCTAAACTATTTACATGTGAACAGCGCCGGGGGCGTGGCGGCCTCAACTCATTAAAAATAATGAGGGGAGAAAGAAAAAACTGGACCTCTCCTTGGTTTCAAACAGATTGCATAAACTGAGAATATTATATATATAATATATATATAATAATATATTCATTAAAAAGAAGAGAATTCAAGCTTCATAAAGAAAAATCTCTCGTGCCTGTGTGACAAGTAATCGCGGAGTTACAGTTAATCTTAGGACGCGTTTCAGAATGGACTTCACTGACAGAGAGAACGCAGAACTCGCATCATGTTTGTTTTTCTTTATTTGGTGAAAAGCACAACACTTTGTTTTTATTGTGAGTATCCACAAAAAAAAAGAAACTTAACAGGATCTAATGATGTATAACACTTATATGTAAGATCAAAAGCAACCGAGTATTTTGAGTCTCTTTTGCACTGATAAGAAAAAAAGCGAGCAAATCACGCCGGCGTGATTGCTGACCCCAGAGGGTTTATGACAGAAATGACATTTTTCGGGTCAACTATTCCTTTAAGTTTTCCTTCAACTTCCTTGTGTTTCACATTTTTAAACATAAAAACACATTCTGTGTGTATGGCCCCTAAGACAGGAAGAGACCATCTGACTGACATAAAGGTGTAAAAAAAAAAAAGAAGCTATTTACAAATGCTAAACATCTTACGGTATGTAAACATAAACAACTGTATAATAATCAAAACTCATTACCATATTGTAGACATTCACTACTGGGCCCTTAGTCTCCTGTTTCACCTCATCTCTAAGAAGAAGCTGTCCCGTACGATGGTGCCTGTCCTGGCCTTTGTTTTGGTCAGCTCTGTAAGGCAACACAAAGAGGACACAGTCATGCTTCTAAAGGTAGCTCACTACAATTATTATCAGTTCAAAATCAATAAGGTTGTTGTTGTTCCTAACAGTGTGTGTTTTTGTCCATTAGGGATTTCAGGCGGTGTGGAAGTTGTTGGACACCTGCTCGAGTGCCGCAGCATGGCTGCAGAAAGAGGCTTTCGAGAAAGAGATCTTTCAGGTCCTGCGGGAGAAGACGGCAGACGAGCGTCGAGATCCAGTGAGACAATTGAACTAAAAGGTTTTAGACTTAAACTAATCAAATAAAAGCAAGATCCCCTGAAAAATCCCAATTGTGTTGGGCTTCAGTTGCAGGGAATGAGTTGCCTGTGCCTGTGTAAGATGGTGGCGGACACTGAGATCATGTACATGCTGCTGGAGAGAGCGTGCGAGGACGGAGATGTGGACATGGCAGAATGTCTCATTAAGCTGGGCGCTGACATCAACAAGAAAACAAAGAGCGATTCGCTCATATATCAGGTCTGATTTATGAATCTTAAAGGAATATTTACAACAATGAAAAATCATAGTTTACTCATTCTGTGGTTTTAAAGGGGGTGTTTTTATGTTTTTACTCTTTTCACAATTGCCAATCATAAAAGTGGTTATTTACATATAGCAATATGGCAACCGCCTGATTAATTCTAATTGGATGGATGGATGGATGGTTAGAGAGGATGGATGGATGGATGGTTAGAGAGGATGGATGGATGGATGGATGATCGATGAACGATCAATTGATGGACGGATGGATGGATGGATGGATGAGCGATGATCGATCAATTGATGGATGGATGGATGGATGGATGAAATTTGATGATCGATGGATGGATGGATGAATGAAATTTGATGATCAATGGATGGATGGATGGATGGTTAGAGATAATGAATGGATGGATGGCTGAATGATGAACGATCGATTGATGGACGATGGATGGATGGATGGAATTTGATGATCAATCAGTGTTGTATAAAGTACTAGAAAGCAATACTTGAGTAAAAGTACAAGTATCGTCCTAGAAAAAGACTTTGGTAGAAGTGAAAGTTACCTTTTAGAATATTACTTAAGTAAAAGTCTTAAAGTATCTGATATATACTGTACTTAAGTATCAAAAGTAATTTTCTGATATTTAATGTACTTAAGTATTTGAAGTAAAAGTAAAAAGTTTTTTTTTTTTTTTAAAGCAAGCGGTTAGAACTTTGATTGTGAACTTTTATTGTGGCCGTTCGAAAGGAGAGAGGGAACGAGTATTGCGTAGCCGGCCGCACTAATCTGGCGAGTTGTCGCTTCAGTCGTTAAACCCATAGGTTAAACCTGCTATAATGGCGAATTCAGGGGACTATTATAGGCTAAGGCCACGCCCCCTTGGCAGGCTCTGACGTGTAATAACGTGGGGCTAGCTCATTGGTCGCACGTCAGAGGCGCCCGCGCCATTGGATATGCAGTTGCCGTAGCACAGCCGATGAGCGAGCTAGACGCTCAATGTGCTAGCTGTGCAGCTGCAAATGCGTTTCACACATAGGCTTCAGTAAATCAAGGAAAAGGAGTTTCCCCCCGGTCCTCCAGTAGGTGCTTCCATGGCGGTTTCAGTTGTGCTTCCTCCTCCTTTGGCAACAAACGAGCATTACGCTGAAATAGAGCGTAGTGCAATCTAGGAGCAGTGATTCGCCAAACCTCCCTTATTGCAGTCGCACACATTTCTTCTTATTTTTATTGTATAGTAACGAGTAACGCAGATTCTTCATGGAAATATAACGGAGTAAAAGTATACATTTTATCTAGGAAATGTAGTGGAGTAAAAGTGAAAGTTGACATAAATTTAAATAGCGAAGTAAAGTATAGATACGTGAAATTTCTACTTAAGTACAGTAACGAAGTATTTGTACTCCGTTACATTACAACACTGTGATCAATGGATGATGGATGTATGGATGGATGGATGGATGGATGAATGAAAGATGAACGATCGACTGATGGACGATGGATGGATGGATGGATGGATGAAATTTGATGATCAATGGATGGATGGATGATGGATGGATGGATCTCAATCAGCTTTACTATGTATTACCGTACACCCAAATCGCTTTACAATCATATCAGGGGGTCTCTCCTCAAACACCACCAGTGTACAGCATCCACTTGCTCTCATTTCACGACCGTTATTCAAGAAAGCTTGACTAACATTCTAACAGGATCTTTATTGTCATTCCTAGCACTGAAGATGCTGCTGTGTTTGTTCAGGTGTGTGATCGGGGGGCTCCTCTGGGCTTGCTGGAGCTGCTGGTTTCTGCAGGTGTTCATGAGCAGCAGTTGCGTGGAGCTCTGAGCGTGTGTGTCAGGAGGGGTGAGGACTCTGAGGTCACGCTCCTGCTCAGGCGTTTGGGCCTGGACCGCACCAACAGCGCCCTGTGCCTCGGGAGCTTCCGCCTCGGACAGATGAAGGCAACGTGGCTCAGCGCTCTGCTCTCTGAGTGCAGGACTCAATCTCCAACAAGCAACAAGAACAGTGAGTCCATTCACATGATCCGGCAATGCCTAATGTTGTTTGAAGTTTGGCATGTATCTGACAAACATATTCTGGGGTCATTATTTGCTATACAAATGTCAGAATTTTCTTCAAAAGAGATTTCTATGTAATGTTCTGCTTTGAGAAAGGAAAAAAAAACGTTTTGAAAAAAGGGTATTTTGTTCACTAGAACAACCAAAAATGTCTGGATTACGCATATAAGATATCCCTGAGTTGGGAGTAAGATGGTACTTTGGTAGCTGACACTATGAGAACACCCCTGGGTGCTGCTGATGGTCGATATTGGTACTCTTTACCTCCGAACACGAACCTGAGAAACGTCTTGGTTCTCAGGAGGATCTGAATATGGAAATAAGTAACTTTCAGATCCACTGTGACAAACCTTCTTCCAGGTTTTTTTTCTCAATTCTGTCTCCTGATGGAGTTTTGGTTCCTTGCCTTTTTTCACCTATGTCGCCTTTGGCTTTTGGCTTGCTTAGTTGGGGACATTTCATTTAATATTCAACTAAATTATTGATGAGCCTTTATATGAGAACTGAACTGAGCTGGACGACGACATCACTGTTTTCTCCAGAGCGGCTATATACAAATGAACTAAATTAATAACTTTTTTACAAAAAAAAATTAAACATCACTGAACTTACTTAAGCTGGACTTTGGTGTTATTTTCTTCTGGAAACAAATTTTGTTGCATTATTTCCCTGTTCTCTCTGTAAAGCTGCTTTGAAACAATCTGTATTTTAAAAAGCGCTATATAAATAAATGTGACTTGACAAACCAGGCTTCTGGTTGAATCATCAGTATATGATGATTCAACCAATATACTTATACGTAGAGTTGTCAAAAAGATGGTACTGAAATTAAAACAAATGTGACGATACCAGCATTTCCCTCTAGCATTTTGAGCGCTGTTGAACGGATTCATAAACGCCTCTGATTGGCTATTGTGTTGACACGCTCAACATACGTGTCTGTGATTGGCCATTGTGTTGTTGCTCTCAACATACAGTGTATGTCTCTGATTGGCCATTGTGTTCACGTGCTCAACATAAATGTCTCTGATTGGCTACAATGATCAACAATGACATCTTTGACGCCTTCACTGAGCACTTACACAGATACACACGGGAGTGTTTAAAAGCAGGCGTCTATCAGCGGATCCATAATATATCCACTGATAGACGGATCCGCTAATAGACGGCGCTTTAAAAAGCTCCTGTGTGTATCTGTGTAAGCCCTCTGTGAAGAGCATCAAAGACAACATGTTTTTGAAGCGTTGATCATTGTAGCCAATCACAGACACATATGTTAAGCGTATCAAAACAATGGCCAATCAGAGACATATGTTGAACGTGTGAACACAATGGCCAATCAGAGACATATATGTTGAACGTGTGAACACAATGGCCAATCAGAGACATATATGTTGTACGTGTGAACACAATGGCCAATCAGAGACATATATGTTGTACGTGTGAACACAATGGCCAATCAGAGACATATATGTTGTACGTGTGAACACAATGACCAATCAGAGACATATATGTTGAACGTGTGAACACAATGACCAATCAGAGACATATATGTTGAACGTGTGAACACAATGGCCAATCAGAGGGGTTAAAGAATCCGTTCAACAGTGCTCAAAATGCTTGAGGGAAATGCTGGTGTCGTCACATTTTTAACATTTTAAAACCTTAGTCTCTACTTTTGACAACACTACTTCTGAGTCAACATTCTGAACTTGCTCTTGACCAGAGTTCATTTGTAGCCGATCCAAAATAGGACACAGATCTCCATCCTTCTTCGGCACAAGAAAATACCGGCCGTATAAATTGCTCAATAACGTGCAGAGCAGTCTGTTGAAGCGAGGATTGCACCAAAATGTTATAGTACCCCGCAGAGGTTTCCACGAAGCCAAGTGAACAGAAAGTTCAATATCCAACTGATAATTGTGGCGCTTTCACCCGAGTCTCTCATCAATGACAACATTACCTGACACTGTGCTATGGGTCATCTCCAACCAACCGTGTCTGAAGTATGAGGGGTATAAGACTGGTTTGTGCCCCAGACTGCAAAGGAACTCTTATTTAAGGAACAATTCAGTCAAACATACAAAGTCAACGCTGTAGGCTACAACGGTAAAGTAAAATAGTCTAAATATATAAAGTTATGAACTTCACTTTGCCTTCAGCCAACAAGATTTGCCTGGGACCAAAGATCACCTGTTAGATACACACAAGACGAATTATATCTCATGTTTAACTACTAGACTAGAGACATCAGAGCTAGCGGCAAACGTCAGAAGGACTAGCCAGGGTAAGGCTGTTCCAGGCGGGGTTAATGAGCGCGGAGCACCCGGTGAATACAATTTTCAAATAGGCGCTAACTTTATAATGAAACCACAGATTTTAGCTTTAAACAACTACATTCTCACCTGAAAAATCTTAAAACTACATTTCGTAATAACAGTAGTATTGTATTTCAACTGTATTCAAAAATGGCGTTGTGATTCCCCTTGTTGCACGCGCAAGTGATGATTCTCTGTCAACCAATCAGCGTTCTGCAGTGAGTCTATCTCCACCCTTTAGTACCGGACTAATGTGCTCAGTACCTCAACAGAAGGGAAAGTGGTACGGTATGGTTCAGTATTTTGGTACCATTTACAACTTCTGACAATCGAAACGGAAATAATTACTGTACTGTACCGTAGGGCTCAGTGGAAACAAGCCATTAGTTCATCTTGGCACTCTGCATCTAAAGCCTTCCGCATCTCCTATAGACAACGCCCAAGATGAGAGGTTCTCGGATGCACATGTCTGAATTCAGGGCTCCACTGCGGGGGAAAACATTTCACATCCCCAGGAAACAGTGCACCTCATGTTTGAATCCCCACTGAGGGAAGAAAGCATAATTCTTGGGGGCACAACCCTCGTCTGACACATTTATGAAATCCGACATGATGCACGGCTTCCAGCAACCAAGAACAATATTGAGCATGGAAGTATTTTGCTTTACTGACCGTACAACCAGCCTATTGTCGACGAAAGCACATCTTTGGTGAGTCCGACAGGTCTGGCTCTGGAGGGGAGCTCAGAGAAAGGCGAATATGCTTTGGCATTTTGGCCCTTTGCTTCCTGACAAACGAATCAGAGACGGCTTTGTGTTGCTGAAGGCCGGTAGAGCTTATCTCCGGATATCAGCTCAATTACCCTACTAGAGGACTGAAGCACAGAGGTGATGGACTCAACGTCTCACCAACCTTAGCAGGCTTCTTCAGTGGGAGAGATCTTACTCCGAGAGATCCAGGGTGAGAGGTGTACTTATTTGCCGGGATGCAAGCATAGCCCTGCTCCACTGAACCAATGAGGCTGGTGAAGTCGGGCTGAGCAGCTGCTTCCACAATCTTGACACCTTGATGTGAAGATCGTTGATGAATGGCAGCTTCTACACGCTGAGCAGGAGTGAGAGCCACTCGGGACGCGCTGAACATCCTGAGCTTCCTCTGGCCAGTCAATATTCAGCTTTTCCGTGGCTCGAGCAATCATGTCAGTGAGCTGTGTCAAAGCGTCAGCTACAGTCGAGTAGAATGAAACTCAAATGATTTGCAGTTAAATATAAATTTTATTTATGAAATATAATTAAAATTAAATTAGATCAAATGCAAATAGCTGGACTTTAGAGGGATTTTGAACCACTTAAGTAGGTCTTAAGTAAATTTTCATAATTACTTCTATCGTCTTGAAATATGGTCAAAGTGTACTGCCGAATGTACTGACAAGCAATTATGGTAAACTAAAATATACTTTAATTTCTATTGAAACTTAAAGGTGCTGTATGTAACTTTTTCACTCTACTAAAGCATAAAAATACCATCATATGTTTGCATATATTGAGGAAACATGCTGAGTTCACATACTTGTTTCACTGAGAAACACTTCTACAGCCAGTTATTTTACTTTGAAATGTGCGTTTCCAGGGTGGTATGTTTGTTTTTGTTTTGGTCTGTGATGCTGCTTGTTGCCTATTTTCCAATTTTCACTGTCCATCGCGCTCGTTCCTGTTGAGTGTGCTCAAACTGGCAACCCGTGTGAGCGCCGTCCAGTCTGAGGAGCAGGTGGCGGGAGAAACCACGATCTCCGGTATTTAGAATTGGACTGCAGTACCCATTTCGACCACAGACTGCACTTTTAAGGATGAAGTTGCAGTTTAATAAATTTAAAAGTATATTACTTTTAAATAATTACAGTTAAATTCATAATCAAGTACTTAACATGTGCTTTAGTTTGTTAGTCAACATACCAAAGTGAGTGAACTTTATTAAGGCATGCCAAAAGTTTAATACAAAAAATTATAATAATTTAAAATGAACTTCAAAACTGCAGTCCGTAGTTTTTCCTTTTTGTCGCCAATGTGCGACATTTCCTCTGTTCGAAATGTGCAATTGCAGTTATTCGCAGAATCGCGCTGATTAAATCTAACGATCGCTTATGTCTTACCTGAAAAAGCCGCCTCTGCGTCAGTTTTGAACCCCTTCAACCCTTGAACCCTCTGCCACCTTTCAAAAGCCCTTCCGATATTTATCCTTGTTTTCGCATGGGCCAGTTGCGGTCTCTTTTTTTCTGTAGCCACTCCGAAGTCCGAAGTCTTTTGCATTTTACAGCGGGTGAGTCTCCAGTTGTCACTGGTGATTGTTGTTTCAACCTTTCTGGATCCGCCATCAAATTGATAAGTTTAATTATACCAAGTGCTGTGAGAAAAGGCTATAAAACTCCACCTCCAACATCCTCACACGCAATATAGCCTTGTAGCCGAGACTCCTTCTTTATGTGTACAGATGTGACGTAATGACGCAAAGACATGCTCGAATCTCCCGCGGAAATCCACCAGTACCACTGGAATTAAAAACATTATTACAAGCTTACCGCTTTGAATCGAGCTACGGCAACCAGAGAGTTTTGGACACTAGCTGGTTATGTACTTGCTCAAAATTATTTCGGATAATTTTTAACCCAAAAAAGTTACGGAATTGCAGCTTTAAAGTAAAACTTTTTATTTGACATGTACAAAAAAAAAAAGTGTGTAGCACTTGGCCTAAATAAAATCTTCAAATATTTAATAAGAAAACAAAAGGGGAGGGTAAACATCCAAATGCTTTCAAATTAGTTAGTATTAGGAAAGGAACACGTACGGCACTACAACAACATGAAATATGTACCACATACATACAATGCCTAAACATTTGAACCCTCAATAAAGTATGTCATCTTTCAACATTCATATAAGAGTCCATGCACAGTTTACCAAGCACAAGATGAGATATCGGACACTGAATAATAAGGCAATTGGTATACAAGGGTTATGAACTTGATAACCTGAAACTCCAGCCATGAAAGAAATTCCATGAATTGCAACGCAATGTCCACAAACGCCAATAAAGGAGTACTGGCAAAAGTGCAATTCTGGTAATGTCTCAGGTCCCAAAGCAGAAATATAGTCCACAAAAAGAAAAATAACATCCACAAATGAGGTAGTACATAAAATAAAAAATAATGAGGGTCAAAAAAAGAATCCAACATGAAGAGATGTGTAGGAGCACATCCAAGTGGAGTAAGCAGGTTTGCTTCATACAAACAATATTATTATGCTTAACAGTCTTAAACGAGTGCTGAACTAATAGTTCCTCAAGGAAAACCACAGCATGCCGAGTAGCTAAACCACCATGTGGCTCTTGCTCCCACAAGCCTCTCTTCCTTGTCCTTTGTACCTGGAGTCCTACTCTCGATACCTGAGGAGGTTTGCCCCTACTGACTATGAAGAGAATTACAAGGAAGTAACAGAGATAGCTTGTCCAAATACTCACACTTGCGGTCTTTGTACTTGACCACTTGTCTACTTGCATGACGTATTTTCTCTATTTGGCCCAAGTGTTCAAGTGAGCGTAAATACTGCAAGTGTGTGTAGAACTTGATTACTCGATGGGACACTTATAATCTTGCAAAAAAAGTGTTTACAGAGGTTATATTTATTATATTTTAAATGCTTTGAATTTTAAAACAAACTTCTACATGTCTGTTCAGTAGTCGCTATGTAACTAACAGAAGCCACACATTTAAAATGGTGGTGCTTCTAATTAAGTGATAAAAACAGTTGCAAATGTTGTGCAAAATAGGCGTACTGTCACGCTTTGGCTGATGAAGCGGACAGACGAAGCTTTAATGTACACAGGCAGGGGAACAGGACGCAACAGCGTGTATAACATAGACACGAACAATAACCCACAAGGGACTGGACTGAACGGGGAGAATATATACACAGGGTAAACGAGGGAACTAACTAGACAGAAGGTTAACTAATCAGGGACTAACAAGAACAGGTGCAGACAAGACAGAGCATAATTATATGTACACAATTATATGTATCTAATTAATTTAAATTACAGTGGAATGTTTTCCTCGACATCTCGCGATTTCGGGGCACATGAGTTCCTGAACATAATGCATGATGGGATACGCTTAGCTCGGAAGCTATTCGAGATTCGAGCATTTTTAAGACATGGGACAGTCTTTTGCACTTACCTCCTGTTGTGCACACGCTCTCAAGTGGCCAGGACCACAAGTGTGGGTATCTGGACAAGGCAAGCAAATACCTGTTACAAGTTGGACTCTCTTTAAGTACACTTAAAGGGATACTTCAGGATTTAGCATTAAGCTTTGTATTAGTAGAAAACCTGTAGTATTTTCAAATTACCGTGCTTTCCACCCTCATATCCCCCTGAGACGAGAGATTTATGTATTTTTTGTCTGGAAAAAATCCTCCGATGACGCAAAAATCGTCATTTCTGAATGTCGTGTTTACATGAACGCTAAACAAGTGATCGGTTGATGTGCGTTTTAACATTGCTAAGAAAATTCCCGCTCCTCCGTGAGAGATACGAGACCGGTGCGTCTCACGTGTCGCTCATCGGTAATCACGCCACCGGCCTCGCGCCGTTCTCCCGCGGCCCTCACTCGTCCTGCTCGCCAGGTAAACATAATGAATGGCGACTGTAGAACGCAAAAGCTGAATCCCAGACATTTTGGGCGATCTCGAAACACATTTTAGTAGCCTAGACTTGTTGTTTAACTACTGCGCTCTGTTACCGGTAGGCGTGGCCTCTTAGGGCAGCGAAGCAAGTGCATTCTGGGAGTTGTTGTCTTTCATCCACATAAGCCAAAAATACATTTTCTGGCTTTTCTCGGTCTAGAAAGCTCCAAATTCAAAAATAATTTCACATTTCTTCTACATAAATGACCCATTTTAAATACACATTCATCTTTCCAGAGGTGAAGTGTCCCTTTAAACTTACACTTAAGTGACCTTTTATTTTACTCATTTTATATGATCTACAAGTATTTTTTTAATATTTTTTTTATATATACTTTCGAGATTTGAGGGCACATGCAAGTGCACATTCAATCAAATTAAGCACACTTTAAAAAAAAAAAAAATCTGTCTAAAAAACATGGGGTTATTTTATAACTGCTTAAAATAAGTAAAGGAACACCAGTTTTTACACCATCTACAGAAAGTGCCAGTTCAAGGAAATCACTTGTCACTTGTGGCCTCTAGAGAATCAGTTTGTCACTACTATTACTATACTATTATAAGTATGTGGGGAATTGAGTTCTACATAACAATAACTAGCCTGACTGTTGATGGTACATCTATTCTCTGCGTCTCTTAAGGTAGAGGTCAGCGTTTGGCCAGACAGATCTTGTCACTCCAGAGGAGGAAAGAGTTTTCGGGAGTCAGTAGATTACAGAGTGATGTCAGCACATTCGGATACTTTACGGACGAGGAAAGTGACGACTCACACGTTTCCTTAGATGAAAGCTTAGTCTTCATGTTTGATGACTTGGAGAGTGACGGTAAGATGATTCTCATGGAAACACCAAGTCATTTCATTTGATGCGGGTCATTTTGTTTGCGTTGCCTTTTCAACCTCATGATATGCTGAAAAAGTTTGGATGTGTTGATAATTATTGAATTATTCAGAATCAATGTTGACATAAATTATTATTGCA
The DNA here is from genome assembly GCA_030578255.1 of Tiaroga cobitis. Lineage (NCBI taxonomy): Eukaryota > Metazoa > Chordata > Actinopteri > Cypriniformes > Leuciscidae > Tiaroga > Tiaroga cobitis. The sequence goes on from CM060615.1 coordinate 24,106,539, forward strand.
GTTGATATCCTGTTATTAATTTAGTACTGTTAATTGCAGCGGGAAAATTACACGTACGCATAATATCATTCATCTGAAAGAATGCATGTGCTGTTCCATTGGTAGGGAGTGACGGACCTCCACATGGACTATTGCCTTTCAGCGATTCGCCAGAAGTGGGCAGAAAACCTGCTTGGAGAAATCACAGTCGGCGTAGACGTGCCAATTCAGAGGTACCACATCGAACAGATGCACTTTTGGTGGGTTGTGTGCTTGGATTTGAACAATCTCTGACTTAATATCTTTTGTACAGGGATGTCATCGTGAGACAGATCCAAGCATCCCTCTGTATAAGCGCTTTAACTCTCACAACACCAGAGGTACATACTGTAAAACAAGCTCACGTGAACTGGTCCGACAACTTTCACCCGATCAATGTGCCTTCTATTGTGTTAACTCTACAGGGCAGGGTTTCGTGGAAAGCTCGACCCCTGGTGCAGTTCCTCCGGCCATAGACAAAGACCCCATCCGTCTGCTCGACCTATCAGGGAACGAGCTGAGCAATCTGTCCTGTTTGATGGATGTGAGCTCTCTTAAGCGACAGATCGAAAACCTTCTTCGGCTTGATCTGAGCAAAAACAGCCTATCAGAGTTCCCCAGTGTTCTCTGTCAGGTGTGTGGAAACATTGAATTAGCGTGTTGTCAAAGCTAACACGAAACGGGCCATTCTGTACTGTTTCTACAATGTATTCTATTCACAATGTTTCTGTGAACATGTTAGTTACTATCGGTTTTAGTACTATGATCTGAAGCAGAACATAAATGAAATGATGTTAAGTTCCCTTGTGAAAAAGAAGTGCACTTTAGCATACTTTTAAAAAGAGTTCATGTTATGGAAATTATATACTTTAAAAGAAGAACAAGTGTGAACTGAATGTAATGTTTTCGGACGCTTAATTGCAATTATATAAAGTCTATTGTAGTCAGGGTTACTTGAAGCAAAATAAACCTTAACCTTAAAAATAAAATATTCAAAAACTTACTTGATTTCAGCTAGTTGCCAAAGCAACATTTCTCATTTTCATTTAGACTTGATGTACTATCAATGATAATAACACTGATTACAGTTTAGATTTATATTAAATGCAATTAGCTGAATTTTAGAGTGCTTTTTGACCCACTTAAGTAGTCATAGTAATAAGGTTAAAGTGTACTTTATTTTCACTGGCATTTGTATGGCTTGTATTTAAATATATTTGTAATTACACATTTTTTAAGGGAATTGCAGTTTAGTACATTCAAATTATATTAACTTGAAATGTAATCAAATAACACGCTACAATTAAAATTATAATCAAGTGTGTGTGCTTTAGTCTGTTAGTCAATTACATCAAAAAATAAATGTATTTCTTTAAAGCACACAAAAAAATGAAATCATAAGGATTAAAAATGTAATTTACAGTAAAGCTGTCAAGAGTTGCCTTGCAAACAGTCTTAAATGATAAAATAACACCAGGAACAATATAATACACAACCATGTAAACTGAAATTAAATGAGATAAATTGCGTACATAAAATAGTTATTTTCTTTTCCTTAGAGTTTAAGGAGTCTAACCCGTCTAGATCTCCAAGGGAACCAGTTGCAGTCTCTTCCCGGAGAACTCCTGCGTTTGCCGGCTCTGAGCGTGCTCAATGTGTCACACAACTGCATCGGTCCACTTCTGCTGCTGGACCCAACTGTGTGCAGTCCATCCTTACGCCAGCTCAACCTCTCCTTCAACCAGATCACCGTCTTCCCCTTCCAGCTGGGCCAGGCCACGGGCAGACTGGAGGAGCTCTCGCTGGAGGGGTGTGTGATGGGCCGATGGTTGTTCTCGAGGGCTGGGGTGCTGTCATTCTTGGGGATATACATAAGTGTATGCACAAATCAACAGTAAACAATTTTTCCCCCCAGCAATCAGATCTCAGAGCTGTCTCTCCCTCTCTGTCTGGCTGAATTGAAAGTTTTAGATGTCAGTACGAATCAGGTTAAAATGGTTTCAGACAACTTCCTCACTGAATGTCTCAAGATGGAAACTTTCACCGCTTCTGTTAACCAAATCAGTAAGTCTGCCAACTCTTCACAGCAAACATGAATCAAAATTCCTGATTTTACTGTTTCATCAAAATATATTAACTTGATGAAGAATATCTCGTTGGCTGTGCTGCACGAGCTATTGGCTAACTTCTATTTAGTAACTGTTTTAGACCAGTGTTATTTTACAGTTATGTATATGCTATTATGGTATTTATTGGTACTTTGAATCGCCTTTTTGCATTTTCAGTTTTCTTTTTTGTCATTCATCGGTTTTATTGCTTTTTTTATAACTCTATATAATTGAATTAATTTTGTTTTAGTCATTTTACTACAACTTTTTTTCAGCTAGTTGACAAGACAACATTGCTAATTTTCAGTTTAAGTTTTAAAGTTATTCATTAAATACTTGTATTTTATGTCTTCTTTATTTCATTAACGGAAAACGATGTTTAATACATTTAGTTTTAGCTAACAATAAAAACACCCGTTTTAGGACACTGTTGTGAATAACGCAGCCTCGCTAAAATCTTAACGATGGTTTACGCTGTAATTTAATGCCAGTTAGCATTGCTATAATACACATAAACAAACACATATAGTTACAGCATTAATAACAGCCACCACAAATGACAATTGGGTGCTTTTCACCATACAATCAGTTCACATTGGATAAAATCAAATATATCACTTTACACATTTTAAATGTTGTTTCATGAAAACTAAGATGGAAAATGGTGTTCTGTTGATTGTTTCTGTCTTGTTTTCATACAGGTTCATTGTCACACCTTCCCTCAAAAATAACCACTATTAAATTATCAATGAACAATTTTACAAGTGTTCCTGAAATAATCATGAACTTGCCATAGTAAGTGTGTTTTCTCTCTCTCAAATTTACATAAAAATAACAATACATGCTTATGATTTACAAACAGCACCTGTGATATGCTTTATAATTTTTACATGTAAAAATAATAACAGTGTGTGCAGAAGTTCTACAGATGGTGGCACCAGCACCTGATTTGGCAGCGCTGGGGGGATTTTTAATCATAAAGTTAATTTAATCCTAAAAATACTTTGCATTAATAAGTGCAGTTACTAATAATATTACATTTTTGTTTATTGGAAATTTTACAGTAAAGTTTAATTGAGATGTAGATAAAAATTATTATCTTTGAAAACCTCTAACTTTGTGACGACTTGTTTTCCAAATATTAGCGAGTGGATAGGTCAATAAGTTCTCCTCTGCCACCATCTACTTGTTATAGTGGAAATCTCATGTCTTTTTTAAAATAAAAGTGTTTTTTTTTTTCTATGAAGTGGTAGTTTGCTTGCTACAAAGTTTTAATGTTCTTACATCTTTAAACTTTTCGTTTTACAAATCATTACATGAAAAAAACTATAACATTTCGAACTTTGAAGAGCTGGAAACGTGTGAAGCGCTTGAAAGCCCTTGAAAATTGCTTGAATTTCACTCTCAAATGTTATACCCTGAGATGAATAAAAAAATTTAAAAAAATAAACATTCTTCCACGATACCATGGTTACAGTTGGCGTTACACATTTTTGTAAACTAAGATTTAACATTATGCTTTACAATCTATCATGAGACAGTTTTGGTCAATTACTGGCAGAAATTCCTAATCAATCATCACCTCTCCTAAAGTCTTAATAAGTGTATCATTTGCACTCTGGCTAAAGATGCTGCTAATAAAGCCTAACCTGTTTTGAACTTGGAAAGTTTTTATGAACTTTTATAACTCTCTTTTAACACGTCTCTGTCAGTTTGCGTTCGGTGGACATGAGAAAGAACAGCATTAGTGTTCTCCTGGGTCCAGCTTTGTGGGTCAGTGTAAACCTGAGAGAGCTGATGTTCAGTCATAATCACATCTCCACACTCGACCTGAGCGGCCCGGTGTACAAGTGGGCCCGACTGGAGAAACTCCATTTGAGCTCCAATAAACTCACTGAGGTACGATTCATATCACACTCTGATTCAATGAAACACTGTGGTTGTGGTCTGTCTTTGAACCTGAAAGGGTTTATTTGTTAGAAAATAATGAGAAGTGAGTGTTTTGTGCTTTTGTTCTTTAGATCCCTCCTCAGATTGGTATGTTGGAGGACCTGACGTCTCTAGATGTCAGTCAGAATGAAGGTTTGCGCTCTTTCCCTGATGAGATGGGAAAGCTGGTTCATTTATGGGATCTACCTCTAGACGGACTGCAGCTCCAGCTGGACCTCAAACACATCGGAAGCAAAACCAAAGACATCATCAGGTCTAAGTCTAAGCATGTCTCATTTAGATATTGGCCCTTTAAAGACTTTATGTTGTTTGTAGTTTAGCTTTTAAATACATCATCAGTGACCATATTTGTATTGTTTAGAAATGATGATTGCCATTTTATTTTGTTTTTTATTTGTTGTTTTTTTTGTTTTGTTTTGTCGGTATTGGCAGATAATAATATAAGATATTATTTTTCAAACAGTATATTCTTCTTCTTATGAATTTACCTAAACCACTGCATGCAAACTCCCGGATTTGCATTATCGTGTGTTTAGCATTCAATTATTTTTTATAGTGCTGTTTTATAATATTACCTTTTAAGTTTAAAGACAACATGAAATTGAAATTGTAGTCCTTGTCTATACCTAACATGTGTGCTTCTAAAAGTTGATGAAATAAACTTTTAGCAGTAATAAACTTTTTAAAATCTCTTAGTATTTCTCTTCCGGGAAAAAGAGCACTTAGGCGCGTCTTACATTTTTTTGCCCAATAGAATGCTCTCTAGAGTATTTATGTCCCTCCCTCGAATTCCATCTGCCTCTGAATAGCAATATCGTGAACGCTGTGGTTCTTACAGGTTCTTGCAGCAGCGTCTGAAGAAAGCTGTCCCATATTACCGCATGAAGCTCATTGTGGTGGGCAGCCCGTGTAGTGGGAAGAGCTCGTTGATTCAGCAGCTGATGAGACTCAAGCGCTCTCAGTGGCGATCTGATCAGCACACCATCGGCGTCAGCGTCCGAAACTGGGCCGTCAGGAACAAGGAAAAGAGGAACATGGAGCTAAATGTTTGGGAATTATCTGGTGAGCATCTACACAATGCTTGAAAAAATCAATTGTGGGAAAATATCATTAGGAAATTGCAGATTTTCATCTTTCAATGTTTGTGCAGGTGCTGAAGAATGCAGTGGGTTTCACCCTCACTTTATGAGCTCCAGGGCTCTCTATCTAGTGCTGTATGACCTGAAGAAAGGACCCAGTGAGATAGACATCATAAAACCCTGGCTCTTTAACATTAAAGTAAGTTTACCCTTTTACTCCTTCCAGCAAGCACAGAATTCTTTCACAACATTTTTTACATGTAATGTGTACATTATGTCATGACTCGTGGTACATTTAACTACATTTAGTAGATTAGAGCTGTGCGATTTAATATAGTTTATATATATTTTTATGTTAATACGAACAATTAAGCAGTTGGGGTATTCTGTACAATATAAAGTAGGGGTGTAACGGTACATGTATTTGGTATGAGTCTTTCGGTTAGAAGACTACAGCGTTGTTTTAACCACTTCACATGCAGAAATGAATTTGAATCTCCTAATTTTAAATATCTTAATTTTAACAAATCAAAATCAGTTCTTAAATTCCAAAATTCATCTTTTAGTCTATACTGTTTCAGTTGATGCGTCTTTAAAACTTCACAAGACAATATATAGCATGCCTACCATCCAACAATTACCTAGTTCTGGCATGAAACTCTAGATGGCGCAGGCTGATAGTTCTGACTCATTTGGTAGCGATCATGTCATTATCTACATAGCACAGCTGATTGGTTGTTGTTGCATCAGCGACCAATGAGCTGCGGCTCAACATTCAATTAAATACCGGTAGTGTTGCTGGTAACAGTCTGCAGCGCGCTTTCAGGAACCCTCCACCTTCCCCAGCTCCACCTGTATAGATCTGCTATGGGGGTTAAATAATGTATGTTACATGTGCAGCAGCAGCAACATATCTTACATGCTCACAGCAACGTCTGTGAATGTATTGGCAGTAGCAAGTCTCTGTAGCAGATCTATTCCACCAAGACCAAATACATTAACAATGTCATATCCATTACCATGCCAATCTCCCGAGAGTTGTCATGACAGAATTGCAGTAAGCATTGTGTTTTGTTACTTTCGATAAGAAACAAAGTCTCATCTTTCAAGTTCTGTTCATTTATTTTCAGGAAATTCAAATAATATATGCCGTTCTGATGCTCTTTGATGTGGCGTGAAAGATCGCTATATAAGTGCCGCAGTTCAACCGGCATCATAGAGCGCGAGTGAACACTATCATCACTTCCTCTTTACTACTAGTTATAGAATTAAATAAAACATTTAATGAACATCTCATGTAATCACTCAATCAGTGTTTCACCCACTGAAAGACGTCGAACAGCTTGTAAACAATGTCATGTAGTATTACCTTTACGTCAGGCAAGTCATTCAGTGTCCACAGCTTGATAGTTCACTAGAGGAAATGAACTTTAAAGGGGTCCTATTATGCTTTTTCACTTTTTCAACTTTGGTTAATGTGTAATTTTGCTGATTGAGCTTAAAAAAGATCTGCAAGGTTATAAAGCTCAAAGTCCTCTCCAAAGACTACAACGTGTTTTATCTTATGAAGTCACAATGTTACTCATTTAAATAATCCCCGCCCACAGAATATGCAAAAAGGCATTTCAAAAACTAATTTGTTTGACCTTCCTTAGGCTAATGAACTTAAAGTGGTTAAAAATTATTTTAAACACTATTCCTGAACATTATAACCCCAACGCTTATCTGTGTACTGCACATTTTATGGAGATGAGCTTCCAGAACCTAAGAGAGCACAATGCAGACTACGCACAAAAGCTTCTCCTGAAATGGAGCAGTTCCCACTTTGTCGGGACAATCTGTTGTTTGTGGATCACACAACTTGCAAGTATGTCTTATTATTTGTAGTTGCACTTGTATTAACAGTTCCAATTATACGTTTTCTGTTGTTGTTGCGATGTAAACCAAGGACAAAGCTGTTAGCCTCCGCTTTCCAGCTAGCTAACATCTGTGTTGAAATTCCACTGTTGCTTTTGTAAGCTCTCACTTTTGTAAGATTGTTCACCGCCCCTTAGGAAAATTAACCATGGTTTTGTTATTGATTACTGTTTGTATTACCATAGTTTTCAGACAAGTATCATGATTAAATGGTGTATAACTTTGTATTTAAAATGTATTTGAGAAAAAAAATAAGTCTCAGGTTACGACTGTGACCTTTGTTCCCTGAGAACAGGGAACAAGACAGTGCGTCGATTGACGCTTTGGGGAACGCCTTAGGCGTGACAGATGTCTGAAATCACTATCAAATCGCGGCAATCACAATCAGCGACAGCCGCTGACTTCATTAACGTGCAACCTGGAAGTATAAAAGGACGCCTTGCAAACATGACAATCACCTTTCGTCTGAAGGGACTGTTTGGCATGGCAGAAAGACGCAGTGTCTCTTTCCCTATTCTCAGGGAACAAAGGTTACAGTCGTAACCTGAGACGTTCCCTTTCTAAAGGAAACTCGCACTGCGTCGATTGACGCTTTGGGGAATGATATACCCACGCCGCCATGTTAAGGGGAGTGCATGCCCATTGGCAGTGACAACTGTCCGAACCAGCAAATTCAAATGAAATGCCAGAACCACTCACCCTCAGGTCACACTGGGCTGTCAGTGACAGCATTCCCTACGGTCATAGCCCAAGCTATACTCTTCACAGGAAACCTCTATAAACCTTGTTTAATGAAAGGCCTACCTGGGCCTGCTCAAGAGCCTAGGACCACAGCTTAAAATTAGAAGGGGTCCCTTCTAGGGAATGTGGCTAGGTAACCCGAAGGAACCCCAGCCAATCACTATTCAGGGGAAATATACTCACCCGAAATGCTACCAGGACGGCCTGAGCTGGCATCACTTACTTCAGCCTGGCCAACTTCCTGTCTGTCCGCAGAAAGAGCCTCTGGACATTTGCGTTTAGGTAAGGTATCCAACCCGAGGGACTGCAAAGCTGACAGTTAACCACTCAGCCCAGATCTCAGAGACGGGGTATCCCAGAGAGCGTGACTCAGCATAGCGCATACAACCCTTGCCAGCGAGGGGAGTTTCTCTGCTCGATCCACGGATCTACCCAGTGTTTGTGTTTCAAAACACAAATTCCACAATGATTAATAAATGCACGCACAATTATCCGTGAACTTGATAAATACTTTCAACTTATGTGTGCAAAATTCAGAATTAAATGAATGTGCAGCATTTTGCACAAATAGAGAGTCTAGGCCTACTATACATGTTGTAGCCATTAAATAAGCACATTTAGTTTCATATTTGTTAAAATATTATAATGTTATCTTTTAAAGATATTTTTCTATGTTGATTATGAAAAGTGAACAGCATGAGTAAGATGGATGCACAATATATCGGGAGACATTGAGTGGGTCAGACATGATTTTGACCACTTCATTAAGTTTTGTTTTGAAGAAAGCCTTTCTTAAAAAAAAAATATTACAATTAAGATACAATTTATACAAAACGAAATTCTCTTTAATCAACCAATTGCCTGGATTTAATAAACAAGAAGCTAATCAAAACGAAAAAAATAATAATATTCAAAATGAAAAGAAATAGGCTACTCTCTGATTATGTAATCCATTATGTGCATTACTCTCTGCAGGCGTTCACTACAGAGATGGCGATCGCTGTCAAATCTGTCAAATGACGGAGATCGCTGTCAAATCTGTCCCTGGGAAAAGTAACATTGCGCTGAATTGAAAAAGGAACTACGTTGTAACGCGTTACACACAACACTGGTGGGAACTCACCTTCAGGGAGGCCTGGTGAGGCCTACTACCTGATAACTACCCTATGTAGAAACTCGTCTTCAGGGAGGCCTACTACCTGATAGCAAGCTAAACAACTGGTTGCTATGAACCCTGAATCCGTGTGTCAGTCCCAGGGCGGCCTGCTAAGGCCAGCCAGTCCTGGGGCTCAGTCTCAGAGTGGCCTGTTAAACCCGGCCTCCTGAAAGTGTTCTTATGTAAGAAACTAACTACCACGAACCAAAGAGGTTGGGGACTGAGCTACATGGTGGCCTGAAAAGGCCAACCGCCTGACAGTGGTCAAACCTATTTGGCTGATCGTAATCGGGGCTCGCCTCCAGAGAGGCCCACTGAGGCCAATTGTCTGATTGGCCAGTGAAATAACAGTTGATCACCCCATGATGGGGCTCAGGGTCAGGAAGGGCTGCTAAGGTCAGAACCTGACCATCTGTTGTTTGTTTACCGTCACTCGAGACTCACTTAGAGGAATAACCCTCTGGGGTCTAAGGTGTTTTTGGGGTCCTTGAGATGTTTTGACATGCCCTGACATTTGTGCTTTTTTCAGTTGCTTATAAACATATTAATGGCACAGGTGAAATTACACTATATTTAGCACAAACAGGGCTACTATAATATGTGAGCAACATGTATGTACATGTTTGTATTTTTGAGAGAATATTGTTTATGCATGGTTATTGAAAAAAAAATATTAAAGTTTCTGAAATAAGGCCACAAAACGCATACTAAATATGTGTCCACAAGACTTTTGACTAATGGATGTTGTCGCCTTCAAAATGCTTCAAAATGATCTGAAAAACATCCTGCCTAATCATTCACATAAAAAATAGATTGTTTTAAATTGTGAAAAAACTTTTTTTTTGTTTGGAAAGACAATATGCTAATGGACGTGAACGGCCCAACCCCCTCATGAATAATTAGGTGGTTCTCACCTGAGAAGACAAAGACCCGCATAATAATGAGCCTTTCATTCAGGTGTGTCATACAAGAAAGAATGCGTGGACAATATATATACATATATACATATAAACACACACACACACACACACATATGTATATACATATATAATCAAAATATAAATGAAAGTCTAATGCACGTTTTTAGTCATAACTGGAAACAAATCCTGTTCAAATAGGTTATATGGGCCATTCTATAGAATTGGTTCAATGCGCCCTTTTATACTTCCAGGTTGCACGTTAATGAAGTCAGCGGCTGTCGCCGGTCAATGTGATTCCTGTGATTTGATAGTGATTTCAGACACCTGTCATGCCTGAGGCGTTCCCCAAACCGTCAATCGACGCAGTGCGAGTTCCCTTTCGAAAAGGAACATCACTCTGAAACGTCCTGTGAAATTCGTGCTTGCAAAGTCCATGCATGAACTCCATTCTGGACGATCCTCTTGTTTGTTAACATTTTTAAGTCTGAATCAGGCTTGTATTGGTTTGAATTTAACACCATCCTTAATATTTACATATGAATAATATTTACATGTGAAAAGGGCTGTGACATTTCCCGAATACGCGTTAAGTGGTGCCAATCACAACATACTGGGCCAGCAAACCAATTACAGCACATTTCGTATTTCGAAAAGAGGAGCTTATTCAAAACATTGTTCAGGCCACACTGGGGAGAGTGGTACTGTAATAATGTCAAATATGTGAAAAACAATGTGTGTTTTAACAATCAAACATGAAAGCATATTCTTGTACTCCCCAAAAACAAAATCAAGACTTCTTTAAAGGGCATAATAATAACCATTTACAAAGAGCATATTGCTAAATATTTGCACAATTTTAGCTTATTAATTATATTTTACTTACTTTTACTTAATTATTGAATGTTTAAATACATTTTTCAATTCACATTTATTTGTATAGCGCTTTTCACAATACAGATCGTTTCAAAGCAGCTTTACAGAAAATGCACACATTTCAATTTAGAGTGATCCGTTATCAGAGGTAATTGTCAAAATTGTACATATACAAATCACAGTTAGCAAAAAATGTATCAATTTAAACAATGTAATAATTTAAGGCAGAAACAATAAGTTAATTGAAGTAATGAATACTTGTTTGTTAACAAATGATTATAGCATATAGAAAATTGTAGAAATGTCATAAAACAATTTATGACAGCCACTGTGTAAATTATTATATTTCAACAACGAATTTAGTGTAAAAACTGGCTTTTTTGCATTTTACATGTTTGCATAATTTTTTTTTTATCTAAAAATAAATAGCAATTGAATGTCATACATTGGGATCTATTGTTAATTTTAACCTTTAACCCCCTGGGGTCTAAGGTGTTTTTGGGGTCCTTGAGATGTTCTGACATGCCCTGACATTTGTGTTTTTTTCAGTTGCTTATAAACATATTAATGGCACAGGTGAAATTACACTATATTTAGCACAAACATGGCTATGATAATATGTGATATAATATGTATGTACATGTTTGTATATTTGAGAGAATATTGTTTATGCGTGGTTATTGAAAAAACTAAAAATGAAAGTTTCTGAAATAAGGCTACAAAACACATAATAAATATGTGTCCACAAGACTTTTGACTAATGGATGTTGTTGCCTAGTGTTTTTTCATCAAAATGATCTGAAAACATCCTGCCTAATCATTCACATAAAACTGTGAATTGGGTTTTATTGTGAAAAACTTTTTTTTGTTTGCCAAGGCCAGGGGCGCAGCTAAGGGGGGAAAAATTAGGACGATTCTAAGGGCCCACAAACTTTTAGGGGCCCCAGAGATCGATTTTATTAATTGAATGGGTGCAGTAGTAGGGGCCTTTCCTCATATTTTTTCATGGGGCCCAAAATCCCTGGCCGCACCCCTGGCCAAGGCAATATGCGAATGGCCTTGAACAGTCCAAGCCCCATCATGAATAATTAGGTGATTCTCACCTGACCCACATAATAATGAGCCTTTCATTCAGGTGTCACACAAGGAAAAATTGAAAGGACAACATACATACATACATACATACTGTATATACATATATATATATATGAAGAGTTCAGATGCAAAAGCCTCTAAGTGCCATTTGAAATTTTCTTCTAGAATAATAGTTTTTATCAAGCTTGTATATTTAAGTTCAGTAATTTCACTTAAATGGCAATGAAGATTACCTAATATTTGTCATTTAAGTGAAATGACTGAACTTAAAATGTACAAGCTTGATAAAAAGTATCATTCTAGAAGAAATTTTCAAATGGCACTAGAGGCTTTTGCATCTGAACTCTTCATATAATCGAAATATAAATGAAAGTCAAAAACCCATTTTTAGTCATACCTGGAAACAAATCCTGGTCAAATAGGTTATATGGGTCATTGTATAGAATTGGTTCAAAGTTAGAGTTGGAAACATCTTGAAAATATTTTTTTTCCATATAAAGTAGGCTATTATAAGCTTGCATTGGATAACAGTTGATTAGTTTATTTTTTACAAAACATAGGCTACTATATATTTAACATATGAGCAGAAACTGTCTAACTAAAGCTTATTTGATGTCTATTTTATAGTAAAAACTTTCTAATCTATTTCGTCTGTATCAGTAGGCTATGCATCTGTGCGTTCGTTTGTTCACACACCCAGACACCCGATTCATATTTAAACAGTCTTTTTGGTTTTACAGATACTATTCTATATTGCGATTAGAACAAATCTCAGTAGTCTTACTAATGTAGGAGCGAGAGTGAATAAACGCACAGCGCGCACGCGTCTGTGAATTCGTCCATTCATTCGCACAGACACGCGTTTAATATTTAAACAGTCTTTGTGCAGTTTACAGACACTATTCAATAACACGATTAGAACAAAGCACTTAAGAATAAATGACTTACTACATCAGCTGGATCCGTTGCTCCTCGAATGAAACAGGTAACTGAGTTAACTTTTCTAGGAATTATTCCTCACTGCGCAGCAAGACGAGATAAAGGTTAGCGCGTTCTGATGTGGGCGTTTTCATGGCTTGCCTCAACATTAACGTTTGAATAGCGCGCGCTCTCAGTGGGCGTGGTCACATTAACACGTCATACGCTATAATTAGCTGAAAGGAAAAAGACTGACATCTCTCTCTTTTCATACAGATTACATCAACTGAGAATAGTTGCTTTTTTATATAAGTTACTTCATTTAAAAGAAGAGAATTTCAGCTTCATAAAGAGAAATCTTTCGTGTCTCTGCGACAAGTATTTATTGAGTTACAGTTCATTTTTCGGACGCGTTTCAGAAAGATTTTTGCGGAGACAGTGTGAGCTGAAAGCGCACCCTGTTTATTTTATTTATTTTACAAAAACACAAGGTTTTGATGTTAATAAGAGTGTACACAAAAAAAAATAAGACATTTAACAGTATTGAATGATGTGTAACACTTATATGTAAGATCAAAATCAACAAAGTATTTTGAGTTTGTTTTGCACTGATAAGAAAAAAAGTGAGCAGATCACGCCGACGTGATTGCCGACCCCAGAGGGTTAATACAAAACTTACTGAACCCTGATTTCAAAACTGGGGTACATACCGAACCGTCATTTTTGTGTATTGTTACACCCCTAGTATATAGTGCTCAATGTGTGTATACTGTATTTATACAGATAATGTTGGACGTACTTGTATATCCAACTTTATATAAAGAGCTGGGGCCGTATTCACAAAGCATTTTATCTTACCACTAGGAGTACTCCTAAATCGCACTAAAAGATTTTAGCTAGGAGTTTTCTCTTAAAAGTTATTCACAACGCCTTTCAGACCTACTCTTAGTAAAGAAAAATCACAACTCCTAAACTAAGAGTGAGTCTTCGTTGCTATGGATGACGTCATTACTCATGCACGAGCTTGACTGAAGTGACCACCTTGATTGGCTGATGATTGTAACGCGGGAATGATTCCAAACACCTCCCCTATGATGATGAGTGACAGGTGACAGGTCTGAGAATGCGTGCGCTACACAAGTAGTGCGAAGGACGGAAGATGATGAATAACTGAATTAATAGCCTAAATGAATAAAGAGTAAGGAAAAACAAATAGCCTAGTAGCCTAATGAAACATATGGATTGATGCAATATCTTTGCAACATTATTGAATTAATCTGTCACTATGCCTCTGCCTATACGTTTGCAAAGAGAAGAACATTTTAATTTGATTCACAATGAAACGTTACAATTAGTTTACATGCAGTGAGTAGTTTTGGTTGTTGTTGGTGGCGTTGTTGCATCCCTAGTTATGCCTACACTGCAAAATTGTTCCCTCGCGATTGGAAGCTCCTGTAGCCGCCGCATACGCATTTCAAAACATCGCAACGTGAAATGCCACAAAAAGCGGTTTGTGAATAGGTCTTAGTGAGTTGGGAGTACTCTCGACTTCTTTTAAGCTGTCCCAGGCTTAGGTGCTACTTTTAGGGCTAAAATGCTTCGTGAATTACTCTTAGTCAAAAAAATGAGGAGTCCTAAAGTTACGAGTGACACGCCCATTATTTTTCGGAGTTGCTCCTAAATTCGCCAGTTAGGAGCTAGTTATAGCCTTAAAATTCGTTGTGAATACGGCCCCTGGGCAATAGTCTAGTTAGATTTTGCGATAATTCAAAAAATCAAGCAGTTGAGGTTTGTTATACAGCTTTACGAGAGTTAAGTACTGCATGTTTTTGGATTAAGTTAGATATTCATCCAACTTTATATAGAGAGCTGTGCAATTATATAGTTTCAATATTTAAAAACCTTGTAGGAAGCACACCTAATTAAAAAATGAATGTGACCAAAACATTCAGTAAGTTTAAATATTTTGATTAACATAAACTTTGAGAAATTTTACAACTGAGGCAGGAATTTTGTACAACCAAAGTAAACCATTTTGGAAATGTTGTTCAAACTGTAGATTTTCCTTAGGTAGCATCGAAACGTCAATATGACGTTTTTACTATGAATACAAAACCAGACCGAACTGTTTTTGTGGAACATTTGGTTTAGGTTTTATATGATTTTACATGATTTGCATATTTAAATTAAAAAACCTGTTTCTCTCAGGCTGTAGCTGGACAGTCTCCTGTGATTGTGGTTGGAACTCATGCAGATGTGTGTGAAGAGCGCCACCTACAGGAGTGTGTTCTGAAGCTGCGAGAGGAGCTGCTGTCTCAGCCCGGGATTCCAGTGATCAAAGATCACCACATGCTATGTGCCTGTGAGGAGTCCGAGTCCATCAACAAGTTACGCAAAGCCATCTACAGAGAGCTCATTGAATTTAAGGTGATTTACAAATTTCAGTTTTTCATGGCACTTATTAGCAAACATTATCAATTAAATTAAAAAATTAAACGCCATAAAGTTATCATTAAAGTGGTCAATATAAATAGTCTGCTATACAATATATACATTTTTTTGAAGCCATACAAGTTTTTTTTTTTTTTTACAGTTTTATGACTGTTCCTTAACATACATTCTTATAAAGTATACTATTAAGGAACCCTTAATCTTAAACTATCTTCTACTTTCTTTGATGCATCATCTATAACATGGTTTAAACAATGATGCAATTGGAGAGACCTATAAAAGATTGTTGGTAAAAAATATTTTCAAGTAATGAATTGGAGTTATATGCTCACGTTTGCGTGTATTAGTTAGAAGACTGCACCAGCTGAAGGCGCCTAAGTGATGACTGTGAGACTCCAACATAAAGCGCATTACAATAATCTAGTCTTGAACTAATAAAAGCATGCATAGCTTTCTCAAGATCCGAACGATTTAAAAATGGTTTGACCTTGGCCAATAGACGTAGCTGGAAAATAACCACACTGTCAATTTGTTTATCAAATTTGAGGCTACTATCAAAAGTCACACCGAGATTTCTGATAGTCGGTCTAAGCCTCGAAATTAGTGTGTTAGGGTCGGAGGTTGCAGACTCACCAAATAAAATATATTCAGTTTTATCTTCATTCAAATTAAGGAAATTTTGCTCTAACCATAATTTAATGTCATCAATGCAATCAATTAGTGACCCAATTGCATCAGTATTTGTTGGACTCATAGGCAAATAAATTTGCAAATCATCAGCATAGCAGTGATAAGCTATGTTATGCCTGGCTATGATGGACCCAAGAGGCAGGATGTAGAGCGAAAATAAAACCGGTCCGAGAATAGAGCCTTGTGGCACCCCGCAGGAGAGAGAAGTAGTAGAGGAGGCCGAATTCCCAATCACTACAGAAAAGGTTCTGTTGGTCAAAAATGACGAGAACCACTGAAATGCAGTACCCTTAATGCCTACATAGTGATTAAGGCGAGACAGAAGGATTGCATGGTCCACTTTATCAAAGGCCGCCGTGAGATCAAGGAGCACTAGAATAACAGGGCTCTTGACATCAACAAACCGAGCAATATCGTTGTGCAAGACTCAACAGTGCAGACTCAGTACTATGTCACGATCTAAATCCTGATGGAAATTTCTCAAACAGAGAGTTATTTTCTGAAAAAGTGTAATGTAATTGTATAAAAAGAACTTTTTCTAACACTTTTGAGAGAAAAGGCAGGTGATAAACTGGTCTGAAATTAGACAAAATCCAGATTTGTTTTTTTAAGAAAAGGCCTAACCACAGCATGTTTGAACACAGCAGGGACAGATCCTGAGCTAAGACATTTATTAATAAAAACCAACAGGAAAGAATCAACTGTGGTACTCTTTTAACAATTTAGTTGTAACAAAGTCCAGGGGGCAATTTGTAATTTTCCTGTTTTGCACTACTTCATTGAAAAATGACAGTGAGACTGGTTCAAACTGTTCAAACACAGCAGAATGTGCTGCAGCGTCAACTGAATCAGTTACAGAACTACTGGTCGTGAGTTGTCTGACAGACTCCACTTTGTTAATAAAAAAGTGAAGAAAATTCTCGCAAGTGGAGACTGAGGCATCTTTCAGAGAACAAGAATGTGGGTTTACAACAGAATTAATTGTATTAAACATCACCCTTGGACAATGCCCACTATTTGTGACAATATTTGACAAGTATTTAGATTTTGCCTCCTTTACAGCCCTTTGATAATCAAAAAGACAGCCCCTTAATATTTCCGAAGAAGACACATGTTAGTTGTCCTTCTTCCATCTCCGCTCTCCTCCTTATCTACAGCACTGTCTAAGGGTGCGGGTGGTATCATTTATCCAAGGAACCCTTAATCTTAAAGGGTTAGTTCACCCAAAAATGAAAATTAAGTCATTAATTACTCACCCCCATGCTGTACCAACCCCGTAAGGCCTTCGTTCGTCTTCGGAACACAAATGAAGATATTTATGATTAAATCTGAGAGGTGGATGACTGCTACATAGGCTGCCTAAGGGAATGACACTTGACGGCCCGGAGAGTCATTAAAGAAAATGTTTAAATATTCCATGTCGCAACAGTGGCTCAACTATAAGTTTATCAAGCGACGAGAATACTTTTTGTGCGAAAAAACAAACAAAAATAACGACTTTATTCGACTATTTCTTTTCTTCCTTGTAGGCCTGAAACGAGACTTCAAGAGATTTCCACGACGCACGCGCGAGAACTTAACTGAAGTAGTTGAAGGAGATCGCAATTCTCGCGCAATCTCTTGAAGTCTCGTTTTAGGCCTACAAGGAAGAAAAGGAATAGTCGAATAAAGTCATTATTTTTGTTTGTTTTTTCGCACAAAAAGTATTCTCGTCGCTTGATAAACTTATAGTTGAGCCACTGTTGTGACATGGAATATTTAAACATTTTCTTTAATGACTTTCTGGGCCGTCAGGATTCATTCCCTTAGGGAGCCTATGTAGCAGTCATCCACCTCTCAGATTTAATCATAAATATCTTCATTTGTGTTCCGAAGACGAACGAAGGTCTTACGGGGTTGGTACAGCATGGGGGTGAGTAATTAATGACTTAATTTTTATTTTTGGGTGAACTAACCCTTTAAACTATCTTCTACTTTCTTTGATGCATCATCTAGAACATGCTTTAAACAATGATGCAATTGGAGAGACCTATAAAAGATTGTTGGTAAAAAATATTTTCAAGTAATGAAGTGGTGTCAGTAATCTACCCCCTCATCACCACTTTACATGGATCCCAGAATTTATCTGTTATAAAGGCTATTTAAAATACTAGAGTTCAATCTCCAAAGTGCAGACATTGTTTTGGTGTCAAAGATGAACGTGAAATATGAGCAGAAAGAGCTATTGTTCCTATTGATCTATGGTTTCTTTCTTTACAAAAAAATGAAGAAATAGTTGATTATTGAATAAACTGAACGAGGAGAAGAAAAATGAGTATAAATACAAATAGTAGATTTAAGATCTCTCCACACATCCATGATCCCCAACTCTTTCATGACCGCATTAATTTTCTTACCTATAGGCTTAGACTAAAGTAAACCACTCCCAGAAGAATCCAATCTTGGATTCAACCAAACATTAAAGTCTCCTCCAGAAATAGTAATACCCTGCAGATTAATAACCATTAAATAAAAAATGTGTACATTAAAGAGCCAGTATGATTCTGAACTACATTGAGAAAATGGAGCCATCATAATATATCAACCATGTTACGGTAAGTAGACACTGAGAGAAAGATGGCAGGTGAACAGTGAGTTTATTGAACAATAAAGGGGCAGAAATGAGGTGAGCAGGTAAGTGAGAGTTCAAAGGTAGATCTTGAGAAGGACACAGAGGAATTGAAGACGCTGGAGACGGAGAGATCGCTGGAGACAGGGAGAATAGTCCACTTGGCATCAGTGGAGACAGGGAGAATAGTCCACTTGGTATCAATGGAGACAGTGAGAATAGTCCACTTGGCATCAATGGAGACAGGGAGAATAGTCCACTTGGTATCAATGGAGACAGTGAGAATAGTCCACTTGGCATCAATGGAGAGAGGAAGAATAGTCCACTTGGCATCAATGGAGACAGTGAGATTAGTCCACTTGGCATCAATGAGACCGTGAGCTGGGGTGAAGTGTGTGTGTATATGTAGAAGCAGTGATGAGGGTGATGATGAGGTACAGTGATTGGGAAATGACATGCAGGTGGCAACCGAGGAGAGTGATGGGAAATGTAGTGCAGAGGATGGTGACTTGGCTGATCTGTGACACTTTGTTTGTGTTGGTTGATATACACTCACCTAAAGGATTATTAGGAACACCATACTGAAACTGTGTTTGACCCCCTTTTGCCTTCAGAACTGCCTTAATTCCACGTGGCATTGATTCAACAAGGTGCAGAAAGCATTCTTTAAAAATGTTGGCCCATATTGATAGGATAGCATCTTGCAGTTGATGGAGATTTGTGGGATGCACATCCAGGGCACGAAGCTCCCGTTCCACCACATCCCAAAGATACTCTATTGGGTTGAGATCTGGTGACTGTGGGGGCCATTTTAGTACAGTGAACTCATTGTCATGTTCAAGAAACCAATTTGAAACGATTCGAGCTTTGTGACATGGTGCATTATCCTGCAGGAAGTAGCCATCAGAGGATGTGTACATGGTGGCCATAAAGGGATGGACATGGTCAGAAACAATGCTCAGGTAGGCCGTGGCATTTAAACGATGCCCAATTGGCACTAAGGGGCCTAAAGTGTGCCAAGAAAACATCCCCCACACCATTACACCACCACCACCAGCCTGCACAGTGGTAACAAGGCATGATGGATCCATGTTCTCATTCTGTTTACGCCACATTCTGACTCTACCATCTGAATGTCTCAACAGAAATCGAGACTCATCAGACCAGGCAACATTTTTCCAGTCTTCAACTGTCCAATTTTGGTGAGCTCTTGCAAATTGTAGCCTCTTTTTCCTATTTGTAGTGGAGATGAGTGGTACCCAGTGGGGTCTTCTGCTGTTGTAGCCCATCCGCCTCAAGGTTGTGCGTGTTGTGGCTTCACAAATGCTTTGCTGCATACCTCGGTTGTAACGAGTGATTATATCAGTCAAAGTTGCTCTTCTATCAGCTTGAATCAGTCGGCCCATTCTCCTCTGACCTCTAACATCAACAAGGCATTTTCACCCACAGGACTGCCGCATACTGGATGTTTTTCCCTTTTCACACCATTCTTTGTAAACCCTAGAAATGGTTGTGCGTGAAAATCCCAGTAACTGAGCAGATTGTGAAATACTCAGACCGGCCCGTCTGGCACCAACAACCATGCCACGCTCAAAATTGCTTAAATCACCTTTCTTTCCCATTCTGACATTCAGTTTGGAGTTCAGGAGATTGTCTTGACCAGGACCACACCCCTAAATGCATTGAAGCAACTGCCATGTGATTGGTTGATTAGATAATTGCATTAATGAGAAATTGAACAGGTGATCCTAATAATCCTTTAGGTGAGTGTATGTTCAAAGTTGAGCCTCTTATGGTCATATTTAGAGGAAGATGAAAACAACTTATTTTAACACTTATTAGTTATCACCTTAAAATTATATAACGTATTGTCCTATGAACTCACAATTCAATCTCCCCAAAGGGATTGGCCCCCATTATCTTGCGCTCATGTGTCAGTTCGATAGCTATATTCTGACATTTGTTATTAAACACCTCATACAAGGTGTAAAAACTAGCATAACTTTATTGTTGAAAATGAGTCCATTTTTAAGCAGAAGTCCCGAACTGAATAATGAATAAAAAAAATTCTACGTCTATTTGTCAGTCCCATCTCTAATCAAAGAAAAAATATACAAAACCTACATTTTCTTTAGGTCAGTAGAATCAGTATCTCATCTGAAAAAAAAAAACATCTTGACCAGAAAGGGGGTTTGGAACTTGATGATCCTTCAGTTCATTATTTACTTTAGTATAACCCTTTTGTATTTGAATAATGTCAGGAACATAAAAATCCCTTCTTCCTCCATCATTCTATAATTGAGTTCACCACGGTTGATCTCGGCTGAGCTTTTTCTGGTAGCCGGAGAGCAGTGTGCTCTCTCAATATGAAGGGAAGCATATGTTTCAAATTCAAGTTTACCCCTCAGCATATCTTCAACAAAAGTGATCATAGATCTTATACGACCCAGTAGATCCTGATATTGTTCTATCATGAATGGCCTTCTTGGTCTGTTATCCATGTTTTTAACTGTGTCTAAAGTTAAAGAAATTTGATATGCTTTAAGTTTATGCGATTTCTCCAGCCCACGATTCATTTAGCTTCTTCCAGTCGGTCATTGGTGTTTTGGATATCCTCCATAATTTATTTCAGCTGATTTTAATTGTCTCTCCTGAAGTCATGTAATTTGTGGATGAGCCAAGCTAACTGTCTCCTCAGATTCGCCGCCACCTCACCGGTCCAGCATGGTATCATCCGGGCAGACATTTAATGGCGACTTTGTGTTTTAACCCTGCGTTTTTTTTCTCTTATTTTTTCAGATTGTAATTGCTTCTTTTGTTTTCGCCTATTATGTACTTGAGCCCCATCTTCCATGTTGACGACAATAGGATATAGTAATAGCATTTAATAGTAGTTGTTGTTTCTCGTGTTTTGAAGCTTATTTATATCACTTTGTTGTAGAACCGATCTTTCAAGCTGCCATCCCGTGACGTCACCAGAACCGCATTGTATTTATTTAATTAATCATGTCTGTGCTATTGGCAGATCCAGGGTCAGCCAGTAATGGGGCAGCTGATTCCAGACTGTTATGTGGAGCTGGAGAGGAGAGTTCTGCAGGAGAGGTCACATGTGCCCGCTGATTTCCCAGTGCTCAGGCACAGCAGATTACTGGAGATCATACAGGAAACACAGCTCCAGCTAGAGGAGGGAGAGTTACCCCACGCTATCCACTTCCTCAGCGAGGCCGGTGAGAGTTGCTTCACTCCTGAATCTCTTTCTGATATCTTCCTGCTGCTGTTTATGTCCAATATTTGGGTGTTTCCAGGGCAGGCGCCACAAGGGGTTGGGGTTGGTATGAGGGGGCGATGCACCCTTAAACTGACTATCCTTCCCCCTCAGTCAAGATGAATGTGAAAAGGGATTTTTGTAATCATGAATATCTATTACATTTATATCTACAATTGCCAAGTGCATTGACTTTCTATAATTAGATTACTATAGCAACATTTTAGGTCAGGACATTCTGTTTCACAAAGTCAGAGTTTGATTGGCAGATTTGACGTTGCACTTTCTGCATATGATGAAATGTATGTTCATGTTTAAAGTGCTAGAAAATTGATCATAGTTAGGTTAATTAGATTAGATTATTTCACTGTATACTATTGTAAATGGGTCTAAATGAGTGTGTTGCGTCAGTGAAGTTGCAATGAACGTGTGATTTATAGTAAAGCAGACACAATTAACTATATTTTGTGGTGGTGAATTGTGTATCTTAGATGTATTTATATCGGGTGGTCTAAAACGTGCTTATATCGTGGATAGCATGTCAAATTATTTGGTCTTCCTTTTTGTTTTATGTTTTATGTAGTCTGCCATCTGTAAGTTGATCGGTAGATTTAGTTTCATAGTTGTAGAAATTACAGATTTGTTTATGGCTGAAAAATATTTGAATGGGCCACTTCACGTATAGCTGTGTTTTTACTACAATTGCTGAAATTGAATTTATACGTATTTTACATAATATTTGAGTATATTATGTAAATATTATATGATGTATAATATGTATTTTTACATCATTTGAAAATGAATTATGTTTTTTTTTTTTTAAAGCAGGAAGTCCCATTTAACCCTAATATATATACTATTTAACATACTACTTATGTATGAAACTTATTTAATCTTAAAATGAAATGCATTACGAAAATGTAATATCACAACAAAACGACTTAAATTATTCTATTTATATGTTAATTCCCGCCATCTAGCTTTAAAATGATTCGCAAGAACTCCCCACACTGTCATATGACCTTAAATAATTAAATTCCTTTCATAAAGTGACCATTGCATGTTCCCTTCGCCAAGTGACTTGTGGAAGGGCCCTTTGTAAAGGGATTCAGTTGTTCTCTTTCGTTTGGAAGCGTTCTCATTGCTGTCATAATAAAAGTCCTGTGCACTAGAAATGCACGGATCAGCTCTAACGTCACCCAAATCCACTGTTAAAAATAAATCATCCATCCGCCACCCACCCAAACCTATGGTTTTTTCTTATTAAGAGATCCGCACCCGACCTGCACAAGATTGTCACTTTACAATTGTTTCATATTACACTGAAGTAGGCGGCTTTTAAAAGAATATTTTTTTTCTTATTTTGCAAAATTACATTTCCTTAGTAAGCTTAACAGAGGTTTTACACCGTTCAGACATAAATTGGAATGCCACTGTTTCCAGCACACAAGTTCATAAAGCTCAGTCTGATCTGAAATTCATGTGGCTTTACAGCCGTCAGAGACCCAGCGCTTGATTTGTCCTGGTTAACTACTTTATTAAAACACTCCCACACTGCATCTTTCTTTCCTTCATTTTGTTTTGTTTTTAACTCTCCGTTTTAAAATTTCTCTCTGATATGTTTTGCCTCCATTGCTGCTTAAACAAGTGGACCCCGCAACTGCGTAGCTTAATGAGAGTCTGCACATAAGTGCCTGATGGAAAATTGGGCTTTAAACATGTTAATATTTCCATATTATGTTGGAAAACACTCTTATGAGAATATGGTACGTTTTCTCCAAATTGGGGTGAAAAATATTTAAAATGCCATTTTCATCACCATTGTTTCCCTCACAGAATGTTATCACATTGAATACTAAATTAGTTACACTTTTTCTGTCACTGGTCACTGGAAGCATCAAGACAGATTAGTGTTTACACTACAAATTTGATGTGCGTTTCAACTTCCGAACGTAGCTTGAATGATCTGATCACAAATTGTTTTACACCTGTGTTAAATTGTGATCACTTGCAGGAGTAAATAGGCCCTCTTGTCTGTATTTGTCTCCAGGTGTCCTGCTGCACTTTGATGATCCAGTGCTTCAGCTAAAAGATTTATACTTCATTGACCCACAATGGCTTTGTGACGTCATCTCACAGGTTATACACTCGTATCTTACTCCTCTTTTTGACAAATTGACACTTTCACAGCAGTAACGTCTTATCTGTTGTGTTGATGAACAGACGCTGACACTGAAGAGCACTGATCAGTGGGACAGCACTAGAGGAGTGGTGCAGCGCTCCACTGTAGAGAAGTTTCTGGACAAAAGTCGCTGTTTCCCCAAGAATCATCTGACTCAGTACTTCAAACTTTTGGAGAAGTTTCAAATAGCCTTGCCCTTTGGAGATGACCAGTTACTTATACCTAGCAGGTAGCGATAGGAGTTTTTTAAAATTACATTTATAAAAAGTGTGGTATAGTGCTCATTTTTGGTGATTGGTATATGCCTAGACTGTCAGATCACAGGCCGGTGATTGAGCTCCCTCACTGTGAGAATTCAGAGGTGATTATTCGGCTCTATGAGATGCCATACTTCCCCATGGGATACTGGTCCAGACAGATCAGCCGTCTTTTGGAAGTGTCTGCTTTCCTGCTCTACGGCAGAGGTAAGGCAACACACACTTTAGAAGTCAGTATAAAGGATTCCTGTAACTGGGTGAACATTGTGCTATAGCCATGGCAAGGTCATAGGTTTGATTCCCAAGGTACACACATACTAATATAATGTATAATAAAATAGGGATGCACGATGATATCGGGACAACATCGGTATCGGCCGATAAAAGCTTAAAATGACCATCTTCGGCATCGGCCGATATGAATATTTCTGCCGATGAGCCTTGCCGATAGGGTGGCGTGTTTCCTATGCGCACGTGACGACCGCGAACGAAGCATAAGCGCCAGCAACTTAAACTTCCAACTAGGGGTGTGCGTCTCACGGTTTTTGATCGTGACGTGGACGATTAAAATGTCTCCACGATCTGCTTTTGAAGAAAAATCATAGTATCGTGCATTCTATCAGTTCAATTCTGCCGCCTTCATCTCAACATACTGTACAACGCGACGTACATTCACATCACATCACATCACATGAAAACTTAGAGGTAGAGTTACACTCACGGGACACCGCAATTCACAAAAGTTCATTATTTGCATGTGCGTCAAAGTCTTGCTAGGTACATATCATTCACGTGCTGATGCGCTGTTCTAACATCAGCTTTTCTGAGCGCGTTACACCCGACGCTCACAGGAACTAAAAGCCTTTCACAGCGCCTGTATACTGGACTAATCTTTCGCTGATACTGTCAAATACACACAAGGTTTACATTAGCAAAGTTGGTTATGTCTAAAGTGAAAGCAAACAGAGAAAATCTGCTTGTCAAATGCGTGTATATTAGACGCGTCGCTTGATACTGCACCCAGAAATAAAAATTCTGTCATTATTTACTCACTCTAATGTTGTTCCAAACCTGTATTCATTTCTTTCTTGTGCTTAAATATACTGGAAGTCACTGGAGTACAGCAACTGTTTGGTTAGCCACATTCTTCCAAATAACTTTTATTTTCACCAGAAGAAAGACACTTGAGAGAGTAAATGAGGACAATTAAAATTTTTGGGAGAACTATCCCTTTAATGTTAATAAAACAACAAAACAAGAGGAAATCACTCACTGCTCTTGACTGAGAACTTTAATAGAAGCTTTAATAAGCTTTTTTTTGCACTTAAAAAAAAGACAAATATATTGGTATTGGCATCGGGCAAAATTAGTTTGACAATATCGGCATATCGAATATCGGCCAAAATCCATTATCGTGCATCCCTATAATAAAAAATAAATGCATTGTAAGGTGATTGGCATTCAAAAGTCTGCCAAATGAACAGGATGTAAGGTAGTAAACTGTGTGTATTCTGCAGAGAAAGCATTAAGACCAAACCGGATCTACTGGAGGAAGGGCATCTATCTGAGCTGGTCTACTGAAGCTTACTGTCTAGTGGAGGCCTTGTCTCTAGAAGAGAACTCTGCTAGCTTCATCAAGATCACTGTGCCCTGCTCTCGCAAAGGTAAGAGAGGGACATGGTTGTATCACAGTGTTTGGGCCATTTTAATGACTAATGAGATTTAACAATAGTAATATAATGTTGATGATGCTGGGGACTATGACAGAGGGCATGATGTCATGGTGAAAATAATGAACTGTAATAGTAAATATGTTGGTGATGATGTGGTTGTGGGAGTGATGGTGATAAATAATGATAGTCATGATAATAATGTGATGATAGTTATGATGTTGATGGAGGTGATGGCAATGATGATGGCGATGTGGGGGTGATTGATATTGTGTGTGGTAAAGGTGTGATAGTGAATGATGTTGATGTTCTGATGGTAAAGTGATGGTAATGATGTGGTTTTGGTGATAATTGTATATTGGACATGATGATGGTAATGATGTAATGGTGATGGTGTGGTGTTTATTATGATGGAAGTGATGTGATTAATGTGGTGGTGGTGATGATGATGATGATGATAGTGATGTGATAACGATGAAGTCATGTTTGTGATGATGATGATTATGGTTATGATTTTGATGAAAGTGATAATGATATGATGGTGTGATGGTAATGATTATAGGGATGATGATGGCAGGGGGTGGTGATGATGGCATCATGGTGATGTGATGGCAATGATGATAACGATGTGATGGTGAATTGATGGTAGATATACTAACTGATGGTGGGGTACTGATGGAGGTGATGCTGATAATGGTGTATTTGTATAAATAAAGGTTAATTAATGGTAAATTGATACTTATTTATAAGTATTATAATTCTGAATTTTGCATATTTATTCTATGATTTATCACCTACAGAGCAGTGACAGAAATTACTTTCCCTTTAGGGGTATTCTTTTCTAACCTTTTTGAAGTGGCAGTGGCTCAGTGGTTCATGTGGTTCATGTAGGTTGTCTACAAACCAGAAGGTTGGTGGTTCAATCCCCGGTTCCACCTGACCAAGTGTCGGGGTGTCCATGACCAAGACACCTAACCCCAGCTGTTCCCGACGAGCTGGATGGTGCCTTGCACGGCTGACACCGCCATCAGTGTGTGAATGGGTGAATGTGAGGCAAATTGTAAAGCGCTTTGGTGGCCGTTGGGTCTGTGAAAGCACTATATAAATGCAGTCCATTTACCATTTAAGTGAATCTAAGAGGTAGTGATGGTCTAACCCTAATGTCCAAAATCCTTGCTTTGCAAATCGTGCATACAGCAAATCACCTTTATAAATATGGTCAAGTATATATATATCCAAAAGAAGCAATTATGGGAGAGTTGACATGGTCTCTGCTAACACTTCAGGGCTGCGTTGTCGTAGTGTCTAGGCGCAGGTCCTTCATCTGATCTGGACACGGCCCGGATTCGGCTGACTATGGTAAACCTCAGGATAAACAGAGAGACTACAGGTGAAACTCGAAAAATTTGAATATCGTGCAAAAGTTCATTTATTTCAGTAATTCAACTTAAAAGGTGAAACTAATATATTATATAGACTCCTTACATGCAAAGTGAGACATTTCAAGCCTTTATTTGTTATAATTTTGATGATTATGGCTTACAGCTTATGAAAACCCCAAATTCAAAATTAGAATATTGTGAATATTGTTTTCATAAGCTGTAAGCCATAATCATCAAAATTATAACAAATAAGCTGTAAGCCATAGTCATCAAAATTATAACAAATAAAGACTTGAAATATCCCACTTTGCATGTAAGGAGTGTATATAATATATTAGTTTCACCTTTTAAGTTGAATTACTGAAATAAATGAATTTTTGCACGATATTCAAATTTTTTGAGTTTCACCTGTAATATTAGCGTAGATGCCATTCTTCTTATGATTTAACGAGTACATCAGGTGTTATAGGAAGTGTTTCCAGTTCCGGCTGACCTAATTTATGCAGCCTAATAATCATTTTACATGGTTTGAATAATAGAAATGTATAATGTTCTATATGAATGCCAGGTTAAAGAGATTTGTTTTTAGTCTAGCTTTGAACTGACAGAGTGTGTCTGCTTCCCGGACATTGTTAGGAAGACTGTTCCAAAGTTTTGGTGCTAAATGGTAAAAGGATCTACCGCCTGCAGTCGATTTATATATTCTAGGTGTTATCAACTGGCCAGAGATTGCAATAGAAGTGAAGGACTATAATGCTTTAAGAGCTCGCTCAAGTACTGCGGAGCTAAACCATTTAGTGCTTTGTAAGTAATCAGCAAGATTTTAAAATGTATACAATGTTTAATAGGCAGCCAATGCAGTGTTGACAAAACCGGGCTAATATGGTCATACTTCCTGGTTCTGGTAAGAACTCGAGCTGCTGCGTTTTTGACCAGCTGTAGTTTGTTTATTAAGCGTGCAGGGCAACCACCCAGTAGAGCATTACAATAATCTAGCCTTGAGGTCATGAACGCATGAACTAACTGTTCTGCATTTGTCACTGAGAGCATATTTCATAGTTCAGATATATTTTTAAGATGGAAGAATGCTGTTTTACAGATGCTATAGACGTGGCTTTCAAATGAAAGATTGGTATCAAAGAGCACCCCCAGGTTCCTAACAGTCGAAAAAGATTTGACAGATCATCCATCAAGTGTTAGACCGTATTCAAGGTTATTACGTGCAGGTTGTTTTGGTTTAATAATTAGAATCTCTGTTTATGGTGATAGTTAGGGTTGCAAAGGGGCGGAACATTTCCGGTAAATTTCCATGGGAAGTTAAGCTGGGGAATTTTGGAAATATTCCATATTAGAAACTTTCCATGGGAATAATGGGAATTAGGGGAATTAATGGGAATTTAGGGGAACTAACTGGGAATTCATTGTAATATTATTAAGATCATTGTATCATTGTATCATATCCAAGCATAAATATAAACAGAAGTCATCCTTTAAGAAAACATCCATGCAAAATATGGGGACATCGCGATGTCGGCTAAACATCGTAATATCGTCCATCGGCCCAACCCTAGTAAGAATACTAATGCAATGGCATGAACACATACATAAAACGTAAGGCTAGCTAAACAACTGGAATGATCTTGAAAACATATTGCAGGAGGCAGAGAAAAACAGCCACATGAGGTAGCTAGCATCTGCCTTATGTGGTAAATGCGCCATGTGCCAGTAGGGGGTGTGGTCTCAATAGCCATGCAGTAAGCAGTGTTCTGTGTGCATGTGATTGAGGAATGGCATGGATATTCAAGTGTATTTGAATGACATCTGTTTGTTTTAGTCAAGATTATGCTAAAATATACTTTCCTCAACTATATTTAAGTTCCCTATGAAGAGCCAACCCTCAACGTTGAAAATTCCTACTTTATTCCCATTTCTTCCCATAAATTCCTGTTAATTCCCTTAAATTCCCATTAATTCCCATGGAAAGTTGCCAACTTTGAAAATTCCCAGAATTTTGCAACCCTAGTGACAGTGATGCATTTGATTGGATGATTGTGGTGATATCATGGTTGTAATGATGTGATGGTGATGGTGTTGATGACGATGATGACAACAATGTTGAAGTCTCTGTCCTATGCAGGTCGTGTGTTGTTTGGGCAGGTGGTGGATCACATTGACTCTCTGCTGGAGGAATGGTTTCCAGGCCTTCTCGCCACTGACGTCCATGGCACTGGGGAGACACTGCTTAAGAAATGGGCTCTGTACAGCTTTAGCGATGGACAAAACTGCCAGAAGATGCTGCTGGAAGATCTACTCTCTAAGATCAGCGCAGGTCTCTGTCCATTCTGTTCAAATTCTGAAACACAACTATTTTATTGATAACCTGCTGTATAAAAATGGTGCAAATGCCACCTGTGCTGTCCTGACTGGTTGCTTGTCTGTAAGATGGTTTGCTGGTGAACCCAGAAGACCCCAGCTGTACTCTGCCCATCTCTCAGATCTCACCGGACCTGGTACTGAGCGACCAGCTTCCCAGCACCATATTGGATCCAGAGCAGCTGGAGATGGAGCTCTCTAAAGAGTATCTGTTGGGTGAGTACATGAATGAACCCATAGCCAGAGACACGAACAGTAATGTCTGTAGGACTCCTTGTGATTGTCAAGAAAGAAAGTGATCCAATTAGAAACTAACAGTCTTTTTTTTTTTCTGAAGGGGATGGGGGTTTCGGGTCTGTGTATAAAGCGGTGTACAAGAACGAAGAAGTTGCTGTGAAGATTTTTAATAAACATGCATCTGCGCTTTATGTTCATCGGCTGGTACGACAGGTAAGATATGTGATGGAAAAAGAAACCAAGCAAGTTTTAGCTTGCGCCTGGTTGGGACTTAAGCAAGCTGTACAAGGTGTGTCCTAGTTATAGCATCAGCACATTGTTTGGTGTATTTTCTTGAAAATGGTTTGTCCCCAGGAACTGGCAGTACTTGGCCGGCTGTGTCACCCCAGTCTGGTGGGGCTTTTGGCCGCCGGTTGTAACCCGCACATTCTCGTGATGGAACTCGCCCCATGTGGCTCTCTGGACTCGCTGTTCGAGCGTGAAAATGGCAGTCTCAGCCGCAAACTACAGCACAGGATAGCACTGCATGTGGCAGATGGTCTCAGGTGGGTACCCCATCTACACAACACGCAAAAACGTAGTCACCTTTAAAGATGTTCAGTGTGCAAAACAAGTTTAAGCTTTAGGGCAGCATCTGTGATACGCTTTGTATCCAAACAGATATTTGCACTCTTCAATGATTATCTACCGAGATCTGAAGCCACACAACGTTCTGTTGTTCAACCTGAAGACGGATGCTGAGTTCATCGCTAAAATCACAGACTACGGGATAGCACAGTACTGCTGCAGTATGGGCGTCCGCAGCTCAGAAGGCACACCAGGTCCCTCTCACTGTCCCATAATACTCTATGAAACGGTCATTTAAAAAAAAAAAACAGGATTTTTACTTTTATACATTCTAATGTTGATCTTAAACACTTACAGGTTTTCGAGCTCCCGAGGTCGCCCGAGGTAATGTCATCTATAATGTCCAGGCGGATGTGTTTTCGTTCGGTCTGCTCCTGTATGACCTTTTGACCTACGGCGAGCGGATATCTGATGGGATGAAGTTTCCCAGTGAGTTTGATGAGGTTGCTGTGCAAGGAAAACTACCAGGTAAC
The DNA here is from genome assembly GCA_030578255.1 of Tiaroga cobitis. NCBI lineage: Eukaryota > Metazoa > Chordata > Actinopteri > Cypriniformes > Leuciscidae > Tiaroga > Tiaroga cobitis. The sequence continues at coordinate 24,137,529 of CM060615.1, forward strand.
ATGCAGGATATCCATCTCTCGGTTTTAATCAATTCTCATTTTTAATGAATAAATATTGATTCTCAAATCCCAAGAATCTTTTAGTCTATACCGTTTTCATTTGATGTGTGAACAAATCTTCCCTAAACATTTGTAGCGCACCTCCCATCCGATAAATTGCAATAAGCTTCGTGCTGTCACTTTTGATATGAAACAGTCTCAGCTATTTTATAACTATATTTAAACAACAAACATGGTTGTGATGCTCTTTAATGTGGCGTGACAGATCTCTGTAGCACCTCAGTTCAAGCGAAGTGGCAGCCAAATCATCAAATATATATTTACTTTCCGATATTTATGAAGTTGTTGCTGAAGGTCATGAAAATGGCGGGAACACGTTTGGTTGTTGTTCCTGTTTCCGAGCTCCCTAAGATTCCCTTCTTGTTGAACTTCCTTGTTTCTCTTCTTAGAGCATCGATTTACAAATTAGCACCTTTCTGAAAGCGCTGTGATTGGCTGTTGTTGTCTAAGGCTTTTACAGTATAGCCCCCTGGGCGTGAGGGTTATTTACTTAGTTTAAAGTTCACCATAAGAACAGTGTCTTTAAGGTTTTTCCTATACACAACTCACTTTCCAGCCAATTCCAGATTAACCTAGGCATTGTGCTGAACACGAGTCTAAACATGATTGTGTAATGTAAAACTTGCACCCATGCATGTATACCTCAATGGGCAAGTGTGCATACCTTGTTGTGTCACAAACAGCACGTATTATGTGTATAGAGTTCTGTGAACAGATATGAAGAGGATTTGTCCATTTTGTATAATAGATGTAATCAGTGTTGGGTGTAACTAATTACTAAGTAATTAGTTACTGTAATTTAATTACTTTTCTCTTGAAAAAGTAAAGTAAGGGATTACTCTTAATTTTTCTGTAATTTAATTACAGTTACTTCTGATGTAATTGAGCTAAATACTGTGTATAGACCAATCCGAACTCACGGCAATTCGAATGCTTTTTATGAGGTGTCTAAATCGTATAACCTCACTAGTACAAATTCGCACGAATTAGCCATCTTGTAAAATAAGTATGAAATGTCACGAGAACAGACTGGTATCAACTAGAACAATTCTATATAAAACAATTGTGGGTTTAACATCAAAATGTATTGTCTGATGTTAAAAAGTATGTTTATAATGTAACCTTCTCCCTTTAAATTGTTTGGTCAGTTTAAGGATAATTCATGCAATTTTATAGTATTTATAGAATCAAAGAATCAAAACAGTTTCATGTCTATCCTTGCATTATTCAGCTGGTTGAGGTTGATATGGGATTTAGAAAGTAATTAGTAATTAAAAGTAATTAAATACTTTTTAGAGAGAGTAATTAGTACAGTAATCGAATTACACTGTTGAAGAGGTAATTAGTAACTAGTAATTAATTACTTTTTTAGAGTAACTTACCCAACACTGGATGTAATAGAGTGCCGAAGTTACGACGTCACTCTGAAGGCCAAAACGCGGAAGTGAGTTAGCATTTTAGCACTCCCGGTTCCCTCGCTCTAAAGTCTATGGGATTTTTGAATGGGTTTTTGCTAAATCGCCTGAAATAAGGTCTGTGGTGAACAAAGCCTCTAAATATTTTCACGTTTTGAGCTATGACATAGAACACACAGTTATAACCTGCTTGTGGTTTTTTAAACTTTATTGTGTCTGCTTGTGTTTTTTAAAAACTTTATATAGGCTTCAAAATGTATAAATTTTGGATTAACTTGTAAAGATTATCTTGATAGACAAAACGTGTAAGGGTCACAACTCTTTGTTAAACACAGATCTTATTTTTTGCGATTTTCCAAAAGTCTATGGGGAAAATGCATAGCTTTTCGATCAAGGGAACCCATGCGCTGCTAGCTTCCGAGTTGTCCTACAAAGTGACGTCATCACTTCGGCACTCTATAGATGTTATAATAGTCTTTCATTTCTTTGGCCCCGTTTACACCTGGTATTAAGATGCGTTTTGGTTGATCGGATAATAAGTGGGCGACGCTAAATACAGGTCTAAACGGGGTCTAAAACGTTTTGATCTTGTCTACTTTCGACCACTTCCAGAGGTTGTTGAAAACACATTCAACCGTATTGTTTTAGTAGTGTAAACGCTCATGTGGTCGAATGTGTTCAAACAGCCGCTAAAGACCGTCTTACTCTCCGCCTACTGACCTAACGTGTGAACATTACGGGAAGAGCTCTAGACAGACGGGATTTAAACCGTGTCGGCTGGAGACCCAAGTTTGGTTTGAAGATGGAAAACGTACCAAGCACAAAGTTCTCTCACCATTCCTGATTTCTAACACACACTCACAGCGTTCGGCTGGTCTTGCGGCTGTCAGAGCAGAAACTAAAGCTGATGCTCTCCTTATCTTTTTTCCGTCGTCTCCGGGCGTGTTCATATGTAATTTGCACAAGCTTATTTTGTCCTTTAGATTGAAAGATCTGAAAAAACCCATACATATACCCGCCCATACACCCTCCCCTTGAAGAAATCAGGGGGATGCTAATGTAACATTATTAATATAACATTTTAATTTGATTAATATATATAATAATATTAATAACTCTCTATAATCACTGATATAGATCCAGTTACGGATTACGGCTGTTCTCCGTGGCCAGGGTTTGAGTCTTTGATGAGGGAATGTTTGAGAGAAAACCCTCAGGACAGACCTACATCTACTCAGGTCAGACAACTGGTTACATCTGAGAAAGAACCACTTCTCTGCTCATTATAATGTGAATCCAGTGCAAACATTAAGTAATACAGTGTCTCTGTATGTTTTAGGTGTTAGATCGTCTGAATTCTGCAGAGATGCTTTGTCTGATGCGAGAGCTGACTCTGATGAGTTTGCCAGGCGAGTGTTTCACTGTCTCCAGTGCGGGCGGGGGGGCAAACGGAGGGAAAAATGCACGTGTGTGGATCGGGGGCGGCAGTAGTAGCCAGAAAATGGGCTGTGTGACATCACTGGATCTGGAGACAGGGGGGAGCTTAAATCAGGTACTAAAGAGCTTTAAAAGACCGTTAACCCAACAAATGGCGTGAATTATACTGTAAATACACACAGAGTTTTCTTGCTAAATACTATTTTATCTAAACAAATATAATTCTATCATCCTCATTTTAGTGTTCTACAGTACATGTAATAATTATCATAGTTTTAAGTTAGATGTCACCCACAATCCTTGAGAAATTAACTTTTTTAAAGCATTAGTCCACCCAAAAATAAATTCTGTCATCATTTACTCACCCTCTTGTCGTTCCAAACCAGTATGACTTTCTTCTGCAGAACACAACACAAGAGAAGATATTTTGAAGAATGTTGGCAACCAAACAGTTTTGGTTTTGTATCTTTTGTATGGTATTTTTTGTCCATACAATGGAAGCCAATGGGAACTGAAACTGTTGAGTTACATACAATACTTTAAAGCATTTTTAAAAGAAAGTCATACTGGTTTTAAAAGACATGAGGGGGAGAACATGATAATATAAATTGTATTTCTGGGTGGTCAATCCATTTAACAGTCAAGTTAACAGTGTTCTCTCTCTTTTAGGAGATTGACAGCAGTCCTGTCCTCTGCATGGTAAACATCAGAGCTCCAGGGTCATGCGATGACTGGTTAGTCGCTGGTACACAGTCAGGGTCACTCTTCATTATGGACACTATAAACGCAGAGGTTCTGCACTGTCTGAAGAGTGTGAATGACTCGGTGACGTCACTGTACTTTCACACTGAACAGCACAGGTGATTACATCTAAGTTTCTGAGTGAGAAGTGACATAACTTATTGAAAGATGTACCTTAATATGAGAGAATGATGTTTCAATTTTTCAGATGCTTAAAGAATTACCTTTTGGTCGGGACAGCAAATGGGACACTAGTCATTTATGAAGATTCAGTCTTGAAGGTATTAATTATTAAAATGATAAATAATGAAAAATGAGCATTTCAATATGTACAGTATAACACAGTTGTACATGTTTACTGGAGAACCATCTGAGAATGCCTTCTTTAATCAATGGTCAGTTCTGTAATATAATTGTTTAGCACTGTTGCATACATTACCATTCAAAAGTTTGGAGTCAGTAAGATCTTTATTTATTTCTTTTTTAAGAAATGAATCATTTTATTTTGCAAGGATTCATTAAATTAATGAAAGTGACATTTAAATTATTACAAAAGACTTCTGTGATGAGGTTCAGTGTTTGGAAGGAAGAAGACAGGGTCGGCGTGACTGGGACTCGTACGTTTTATTGTACATACTCAAAACAATAAACAAAACAAAAGACGCCCACAGCGCATTCACCGTAGCCACGCTACAGCACTAAACACTTTCACATGAAAACTCTTTCCGCTGGATCAGCTCAAACTCTATCAACTTCTCTTTCCGATTGCTGACGGCGTACGAGTCCTCGTTCCTTCAATATTTGAAACTAGAAACAATATTTCTAGTTTTCCCCACATTGTTTTCAACAAAATATGTATGCATGAAATGCTGAAAATTCAGGTTTGCCATCACCGGAATAAATTATATATAAAAAAAAGGCATATATTTTTTTAATTGTAATGATATTTCATAATATTACTGTTTTTTTGTTGTTGTTTTTTTTAATCAAATAAATCCAGTGTTGATGAGTATAAGAAACCCCTAAACAGCACTTCGTCAGACGCCTGATATATTTGACGTTTTATGACTGTAGGTAAAGAATGGAGGTCCAGTGAAGACCCTCCAGGTTGGTGATGTAAACACTCCTCTGATGTGTATCGGCCCCTCCAATCACCCTCAGGAGCGCAAAACGCTGTGGGCAGCCTGTGGCACCCGGGTGATCTGTCTCACAGTGGATTACAACATCTATAGCAGCATAGAAACCAAACCCAAACAGCTCCTCCCGTAAGACCCCTAACCCTTCTGAAGACGAGCACAACTACACCTGTCAATGTAACACAATAAGCATTAGGTTCAGATTTTATTGTGGAAAACAGCGTAAACTGACCTTTTCTGCTCAAGGTAAATATACTGTATACAGTACACTAAAAGTTATGTGGACACCCAAATACCAAATTCATATGTGCCTTTATCTTGCTCCCATTTGCCACTGTAAAAACAGCTTCCTCTCTCATTGAAAAGATTTCCATTAGATGGAACATGTAACAGAAAAGGTATGCACCATTGTACTAAAAACGTATGACTAATGAGATTTCATGGTCTTATGCCTGACCATGAAGTACTGTTTGTAATGTGTGTAACTGAAATAGCAATACCTGTTAATAAGAAGATGGTGTCTACATACTTTTGTCCAGCCACACAGTGTACTTGGCACCAAAGTAACTCTTGCTCCATTAGTGTTTAGTGTTCTGGCATGCAGTCTGACACCGTGTCTACACTGGATGGGACAGCTTGTCCTGTTCAGAAATCCAGTTGTCCTGTTGTCACAAGTAGCATATGCACATGGAGTATGCTAGAAATAGGCATCGCTCTGCATGCAGTGTAGACAGTATCACTGATTATAATAGGTTCTATTTACTTTTTTTCTAGTCGTGCCAGTAGCGTCCAGTGAAGACACGGGACGGATGCCAGGGATAATGTGCTAATATTGTGGAGTCACCCAGCTTGATGTATTCACAATATTACCACGGGTAGGAATGACAGTTAGAGCTGGTTATCTCATGCCCAGATAGGAAAAGCCATGGGTCTTTATAGTTAGGCCCAGTGAAATTGAGTATAATGAGAATAGTAAGGGACCTTACACAGAACCCTGAGGCACTCCTGTTTGGTTAGCTGATAGAAATTTGCCATTTTGGTAAGACTCATGAAAGAAAAGTGTAGTTTCTGTGATGTCGAGATTCGAGAGAGTTGATCAGAGATTCTGTTGATTCGCCATGTTAAAAGCAGCAGACAAGTTTAGTAAGAATTAGGATGGATGAATTGTATTTGCCTAAATGTGACATAAAAAAAGAACTGTGGTTTCTGGTCGCTTTACATGTCAGTTAAGCGACCGCTTCCATGGAATTTCTTGGTGATGTTGTTCAGTTCTTAAAGATATTAATCTGTTTGTTTAGGCAGCTGGGTCGAGTCAGCAGCGATGCGTGTATATCGCGGTTAGCGGTGGACAAACATGTGTACGTGAGTAAAACGGGAAGCCACACTGTGGAGGTCTGGGAAAAGAAGACTGGGATGATGGTGAACCTCATCGACTGCATGCAACTACTTGGGTGAAGTGGCACACACGATCATATAACTCATTTGCACACTTTTGACTCCTTTTACATCTGCTATTAATCCATTTAGGCGGATCTGATCACAAGTCATTAGCACTACAATACAAGTAGGGTCCAAGTAGTGTCCAAAATGTATTGTGGCTGGATCACTCACACCACATCTGGTATATCATTGCATTTGTAGAGCAATCTCGTAAAATTTGTAGTGTAATCGTGTTTAACCTGGTAGATCCTGGACATCAGTGAAGGACTGCCTACTCACCTGTCAATCAACAGTTGTGTTTAATCAAGGAGGTTAAAGTTTGCTGTTTTAGAAAACAACTGTCCACCATATTTTGGAAAAACACATATAAAAATTTGCCGCATATCAGCATGCACTGACACTGATCATGTGAAGCACATCTGAAGTTCATTTGTTATTTGACTAAAAGGACCATAAACATTTTCTATGAAACGAAAATGTAAATGTATGTTTTGAAGCAACACTTTCCCAACTTTTTGCACTTTTGTAACAGCAACATGGCTCGGTTGACCCCTGATGTTAAAAGTAGGTTTAACTTAACTTCCTAATGTACAATTTATATGTCCACAACAGATTAAGTTCCACCAAAGCCCAGGATGAGGAACAGTCTAGACAAAAGGTGCCATCTTTGGCGATTGTTAAAGCTCTGTTGGTCCAGCACAGTGGTACTCTGTGGATTGGGACTAAAAGCGGACACATGCTGTTGGTGGAAGTCTCCAGCTGTCAGCTCCTGCAGACCTTCAGCCCTCACTGCGACTCGATACGCTGCATGGGCTCCGTGATGCTAGGTACACTCTCTGTCCCTGTCTCTCCAGTTACATAGAAAGTGTCACTAGTTGGTAAATAATTTGGCGTCCCTTGTGAAAAAGTAGTGCACTTGTGATGTACTTCAAATCTTTTGTATTCATTTAAAAAAATATAGATATATTTAAAAAAAGCTGAACTTACAGATATCATATTAATTACATAAAAGGCCAAGTGTATTTAAAAGAGTCAAAAACAGTGAAATAATTACATAAAAATGCACATAAGTCCTGCTTATGTTGGTCAATAAAGCACACTAAAGTTCAGATCCGCACTTAATATAAATTTAAACTATAATACATTTGAATTTAATTGCAATTGACAAGCAATTAAGTGTCAGGAAACATTATATTCATTTCACACTTAAGTACATTCTTTTAAAGGATTTGTGTCTGTAATAAGTACTCTTTTTAAAATATGCTAAAGTGTACTTCTTTTTCACAAGGAACACAGTTTGATGTACAGTTGAAAGGGCTTTAGTGGGTTTTAAATTGAGCTACAATTGTTTTAACTCAGAATTAATGTCATACATACTTTATGTTCTTGTGCAGACATCCTAAACCGAAAGAATGTTGTTCTAGTATTGGGTAGACGGCAACGCATGCCACAAGACCAAATCAAAATGCAATTAGGTAAGAACATTTTAAATATGGAAATTGGAGGAGTTATTGAATAGTTATTTTATTAATTATTATTATTTCATTTTCTTTATTTTAATTCCATGAGGAATACAATTAGTTTAATCTTTTTTTTTTCTGAAGCCCACTTATAATTTTAACACCAAATTGTGTGGCAAAAACTGATAGCGCTGACCCTTAGGCCGTGTGTCCACCAAAGCGTTTTTACTCGCGCCTGGCGTACGTTTTCAATTGTTTTCAATGGGAGCGCCGCGTTTTTTAAACGCCATGAGCGCAACGAGGCGCTGAGCGTGTATTTATTTAACGCTCAAGCGCTGAGCGTTCGGCGTTTTTTTCACGCTGAAGCGATGAGCGCCCGGCGTTTTTACTGGTCGCCGAGAGTTGAAAAATGTTCAACTTTTGGATAAAACGCAGCGCTCATCACTGTCACTTTTAACCAACTGTCCAATCACAGTGGAGGAGGGGCGGGACTAACACCACACCGACCAACTGTCACAACATTCTTTCTGTACAACGACATCAACCAGCAGAGCTAACCGAACAAAATGGATGAAAAATTTATTTTTAGTATGAAACAAATTATCTGCGAAATCAGTTACAAGTAAACTGTGCTGCGTATATTTTGTATCATAGCAACGAAACGTCTCAACGGAAAAAACGCTGCGCTGCCAAAACGCTCTCAAGCGCCCACAGCAAGGCGTTTTCAGCAGAGCGTCTAGTGTTTTCAGCTGGCTAAGAACGCTTTGGTGGACACACGGCAGCGCTGCGTTTTTTCCTTTGAGACGTTTCGTTGCTATGATACAGAATATCCGCAGCACAGTTTACTAACTGATTTCGTAGATAATTTGTTTCATACTAAAAATGTATTTTGCATCCATTTTGTTCGGTTAGCTCTGCTGGTTGATGTCTTTGTACAGAAAGAATGTTGTGACAGTTGATCGGTGTGGTGTTAGCCCCGCCCCTCCTCCACTGTGATTGGATGGCTGTGTAAAAAGTGACAGATATGAGCGCAGCGTTTTACCCAAAGTTGAACATTTTTCAACTCTCGGCGACCAGTAAAAAACGCCGGGCGCTCAGCGCTTGAGCGTTAAATACACGCTCAGCTCCTCGTTACGCTCATGGCGTTGTAAAAACGCGGCGCTCCCATTGAAAACAATTGAAAACGCCAGGCGCGTGAAAAAACGCTTTGGTGGACACACGCCCTTAGAATTCTTTACATCAAGATCTTTTTATCTTAAAAGGGCAAAGACATTTCGCCACCTTGGAATTATAGGGCCCTATCATACATCCGGTGCAATGCAAGTGTTGTTTGCTAGTTTCAGCCCGACGCAGTTTCATTTTGACGTCCTGCGCCACGTTGTTTAAATAGCAAATGCATTTGCGCCCATGTGTTCGCTAATGGGTGTGCTGGTCTGAAACCGAGGTGTGTTCAGGCGCTTTGATGGCGCGTTGCTATTTTGAGGAACTGGAGTGCCTGACCAACTGAAGCCTGGTCTAAAGTCAAAGGTAATTATTTTTTTTTTTGTTATTTAAAGAGTGTGTTAGTAATGTGCGCCTATAAGCAGGTCCACAACGTTCGTACACTCTGTCCCGTAGATGGTCTGCTTGAGCTTTAACCTCACACCAGTGTTGTGCCTGAACGCGTTCAGTGAACGATAGTTCATGAACTCGTTCATATTTTGGGCGAACGTGAACTGAACGTACTGTATTACTATGGCAAGCCATTTTAACATTTAAAAGCTTAACTGGATATGTGTTGCAGATATCTGTAATTCAGTTTTAGTCAAAAAGAACATTTCAGATATCCACAAAGACATTCTTCCTAGGACAAATGACATCACTTTTGCCATTCATTTGTATGGGGTTTTATGGCAAGCCATTTTAACATTTAACAGCTAGACTGGATATGTGTTGCAGATATCTGTAATTCAGTTTTGCCTAGTCAAAAAGAACATTTCCGCAACTACATTTTTCCTATCCATAATTGTCATTTCAGATATCCACAAAGACATTCTTCCTAGGACAAATGACATCACTTTTCCCATTCATTTGTATGGGGTTTATCATTACTGATATCTACAATTCAATTGGAGATATCCACTATGTGAATTACGGATATCTGCAACTGATTTGTAGATATCTGTAATTCCAGTTTGAGATATCTACAATTTGATTCTGACTAGTCATAACTCCAGTTCAAGATATCTTTAATTCACCTCAATTCAAGATATCTAGCCTACATGTTCCTTTTCAGATATCTTAAATTAAGTTTTGACTAGGCGTAATGGCGTTGTAGATATCTGTAACTGGAATTATGACTAGTCATCATTTAATTGTAGATATCTATTATCAAGTTATATATATCTTGAAATTAATTTTGATTAGAGATATCTGAAATTTGAGATATCTGTAACTTTCATTCTGCCTAGTCAAAATGTAATTACAGATATCTTGAATTAGAGTTTTGACTAGGCGAAATGACGTTGCAGATATCTGTATTCAAAGTAGGCCCGCATCCCACTTTAGGCGGGAGCAGAGCATGTTTTTAATTATATTAGCTACTGTTTTAACCTGATATCAATACCTACAGGCTATCAGGGGTTTTTACTGTGAAAAAATCAAATAAAAAATAAGAACTAATCTGAACTAAGAATTTTTTTCTCATCTAAGGAAGTTAATGTTATTGCACTGCCATGGCAAGAATAGCATGCATGTAAGCATCTTTATTAAAGTGAATTAATGTGAATCTCTCTCATGCGTAAATCCTACATCAACAATAACCTACGGTAATTTTAAGCATGATCATAAACATAGAAATGCATGGCAAACATTGCATGTTGCCAATATTTTTGAGAGACCCCCATAGGCTAATGCTAATGAACATAGGCGTAGATTACGCGGGGGACTTTTTATACAATGTAAATTCGTCCCCCGCACTTTTTCATGGGCAAGTGTGTCTACGACAAGCTGAGGTTTTCGCGGGTGTGTAAACCCTACATCGAGATTTAAAATCTAAAGAGTCAAGGATAGTCTATCTACATACGTGACTTTCACGTTTCCATGGTAATCAGTCACTCGTGCATTAGCCTACGACACGCCCATGCGCGCACCCGCGCCGAATCCATCAGTTTCATAGAGTTCAAAATGGCAAAAAACTCTTCACTCCTTTTTCACGAAAAAGTCAAGCACTGTAAGTAAGTTGTCATGATGTTTATCATAATTTGGTAACACTTTACAATTAGATAAGAAAAGTTTGTAGACAAACTTTAAATTTTCTTGAAAAAGCCTAACTAGAAAGTTTGAAGTAGTTTTAAAAGCTTGAAGTTTGAAGGTTTTCAATTGGAAAGTTTTAGTTTAGTAAGACAGACGGCTATAGTAAGAAAATGTAATTTTGCCAAAAAAAGAACTTTAATTTTAAGTAAATGTTATTTTTAAATCAGCTTCAGTGTGATATTTAACCATATTATCATGCTTAACGCTGATAATTTGAATAATTGTAATGCTATGATCAGATGTCTAAATCAGGGAACATCATATGTTTGGGCAGTTGGATTATTTATTTTTAACAGTGGATTCGGGGGACTCAAAGTGCACCAGATTAATGAATTTATCTTTAAAATGTACAACATTTTCTCATGAGGGGTTCCTAGAGGCACAGAGATCCACCTACAAAAATACTGTGCCACAGCAGACTATATGATGGTCTATGAAAAATACACATTTTATTATCTAATTAAAATACATGATCACGATTTTACCACCTCCGCCTCATTTTAAGCCAGGAAAAACCCTGCATGTGCAATATAAAGAACTGGACAACTTTCTTACTGTTTTAATGCTTTAAAAATAAATAGCATATTAAGCTTATTAAGCAAAGACCTCAACAAAAGTCTGAAGAAAAAAAACTGGTATTACACTTGACATTCTGTCCCCCTCACTTTTGAAATGGTGGCTACGCCCCTGCTAATGAATACAATTTGTGTCATGCTGGAAACATTTTCTGGTGTTTTTTTCTATTACAGCCAATGCCATGACTGCTTCTTTCTTCTTCCATTCATAGAAATAAGGAAATTAACCCACGTCTTCTTTGATTATGGCGGGGAGGGGAAATTACGCATTTATGGATATCTAAAATAGAGCAATTAACCTCATGCAAAATAATTTGCTCTAGTCATAATGATGTTTGAGATATCTTTAACTTTCATTCTGTCTAGTCAAAACTGAATTACAGATATCTGCAATTGTCATTTAAGATGTGTGACGAGTTGAATGTCGTTTTCAATGACGTCATTGCAGATATCTGTAATTCAGTTTTTCCTAGTCAAAACTGAATTACAGATATCTCTATCTGTCGTTTCGACTAGTCACAATTACGTTACAGATATCTTAAATGATAATACAAACTATCCAAAATGTAATTACGACTAGTCAGAAAGACGTTGATATCTACAATGTAAATTCCAGATAGTCAAACTTAGCTTTTAAATGTTAAAAGGGCGTGCCTTAGTATTACTGCCTGATGAATGATACTGTGAACTCGTTCATTCTGGTGTCTGTGAACGCACGCTCTCTCAGTTTAACTTCGTTCAATAGGGTCCCAGATTTCCATAGAGCCTTCCAGGCAAAACCCCGGCTAAAACACACGTAAACGGGCCTTAATATGTAGCGAAAAAACACCCAATCTGGCAACACCAGCCACCAGTGTCGCACCGCCGCATGCGTCATCAAGACAAGAAGCAGCATGAGCTCGACAAAGCATCGAGGAGGCGTCGTATGATCATTTCAACGAGTTTTATGACAAGGTCGGTGAGGATGGGAAAAAAAAAATTATTTCTGTGCAAACTTTGCCCACGGATAAAATAATTGCTGTCTGTGTTTGTATATGGGCTGTGGCAATAATAATAATAATAATAATAATAATAATAAAAAATAGCGCGCAGCAACATATGGAAAAAACGAACTGTGAACTAGTTCATTTTTGGAACTTGTGAACTTAGTTCAAAATTGTGAAGTATGAACTATGACCTGAACTAGTTCATTTTAAAATTTGTGAAATGAACTTTGAACTAGTTCATGTAGAACGTGAACTTTCCCTATGGGATGAATATTGTATCAAAATGATTAACACGTGCAAGCACAATTATCAATAAACTTGATACATGTTGCAGAAATGTTTTATCCATGCCTTTCAACTTGCGTGTGCAAAATTCAAAATTGAATGAATGTGTAGCAATTTGTATGCAACAAAGAAGACATGTGGGTCAGGTGACGCGCTTGCATTCATAGAATTATTTTCTGAGTCAATCTCATTTGATTCATTTGGATTTTGAGACTTTTTTTTCGCTGTTTTTTAGCATTTCACAACCCACACACAAACAACTACAAATGAATAGGCCTGGTGCTAATTATTAATGTGTGCACAACTACACATCTATTTGACAAATTCACAAATGTGCGCCGCTACATTTAAACTAATACAATACAACTTGTGTGTGCAAAATCCAGAATCACATGAATGTGCAGCATTTTGTACAAATAGACACATAGTTGTTAATACAAAACCACAATTTTGTATTAATGTAGGCCAGAATTTGTGCATGCAACAAGTAAGATGTGCATTTGTGGATCAGGTGACACTCATGCATTCATTGACTCGTTTCTGAGTCCATCCTTTTTGATTCATTTGGATTTTGAGACTTTCATTTCGCTGGTTTCGCCTTGCAAGATCCACACACACTGTCTGAGAAAAGCTGCTACCACTAGATGGCAGTGTTCTGCTAAAACAGACAATCGAGCGTTCTTCCACATTAAGAAGCTTAATAGACCGTAAAAGAAATGGACAGAATCGACCCCACTGATTTCAACGGATAAGACTGAAGCCCGATTATTGCACTTCCTGTCTGATGTCTGAGCGAGTGCGCAGGCTCAAACTGAGCGTGACGACAGTCTGACTGTTGTAAATCTTCTAGTATCTGTGCCAAGACAAATCTGAATCCCCTAATTCCTCAAAAACGTTGTTGAAATATTTTGTCCTGTTGCTTTTATGGACTCTCTATTTATGGGCTTCTCCCTTGACTTTGTGCCTTCATGTCCCCCCGATTGCCTCATAGACAGTAAAAGATTGCCGCGAGCTTCTCCTCCTGTCTATACGGTAATGTCTCTATTGTGCGACAGAAAGTCCCGTGGTTATGACGCAATCTTTAGCCTATTTTTACAAAAACGGCTTCTACGGGGCCGTAACGTAAGATACAAAGTAATGGAGCATTTTATACATTGTCGTGTTTCTTTAGAAATAAATAATCGACAAATTAAGCCTTTGGACGCCTCAGATGTAAAGTTATTCGCTGTCAAAGTGACGCCAAAATGAACGCGAGTCAATGGGATGCTAACAGCAGGTGAAGTTCTGCTACAATGGCGGCTCCCACGAGGCTTCAACTTCCGGCTGATGGATTACCCCCTTGCGCTTAATGTGAGTGATATTGAAGCGCCAAATTTAGTACACAATATAGGCCTACCTTATTAATAAAGCATACTTTATAGAGGCAAACAGATTATGAACAACACCCATAGAAAACCATTATAAAACGCTTCACGTGCAATAGCGCATTGCATGTTCAATAAGGTGTATCGGCTACTGAGTTTTAATATCACCGTCTTACTGCATTGACGTCATGCTTTTTCGTAATAATAGGCTCTATGGGGGGGGAACTAAATAGCCTATACAGAGCCTATATGACCGCGACGAATTTGATACTATATTCATCCCATATTTCCCAACACTGCCTCACACACACATACACACACAGCTTTAACCTCGCGCACGAGCAGATCTGTTTCCTCTCTAGAGAAGCGTTCAGTTTTTCCACTTGCAAATCCCACCATGTGCGCAACTGGATTTTAAAGGGAATGGGAGATGAGACTCTGATTGGTCTATTGCACGTTATGCCCAAAACACCTTATAAGTGTTTAGATAGAACATAAGATTGAACCTTATAAATCCAAGGTGACGATTTTCCTTGCATGTTATTTCCTGTGATCACATGATGGATGTTAATAACCTGTTCCGTGTGTTTGTGATGTCTCAGCTGAGGATTCAGTGCTGACGCTGTGGAGTAGTTCTCTTCCTCTCGAGGTCAGAGATCTGATCAGACACTGTGAGCTGCGGGACAAAACCACCAGCCGAATGAGAGAGACACTCCACAACTGAACACACTCTCTGTCTGCGCATCGTCTCCGCTCATGCGTCAGCTGAGACACATGTAACATTACTGTTTATGGCCACTTTAGCAAAACCTCAGTGAATCAGCACTCACACAGAAGCCACTTACAAACTAAGCAGATTTCTGCTGGTCAACACGGCGAATTTCAGAAAAACTTCCCATGCGAAATCTGTGTGGGGAAATGTTTTGTCCATATGAAAAATTCAATTGAAACGACTGGATTTCATCTGCGTAAAATGCAATGTGTTATTAAGTGCTCCTTATGAAAAGGGACCCATGTGTAAAATGCATTTAGCATGAAAGGTTATTTTTCGCAGTCAAGGGAAACACCTATTTGTGTTACAACTCATATGGATTTATTTGGATTATATGGACACTGATGTGCAGCCTAAATGAAAATGGCAAACACTTCATTGAGCTTTATTATTTCAGCTTTATTATCATTTTATAGCTTTTATTTATTCATGAGTCAGACGAACAGAGACAGCCATACTTTATCAGAAAAATCTCTAGTACCCCTTACGCAAAAGCATTGTAGTAACTATGGTATTCTAGCGAAAACACGCACTCATTGCTATTAGCAAAAAACAAAGGACTAAATACTAGTAATACTAGTAACCCTCTTGTGCTCTTCAGTCATTTTTGACCGAACCATTTTACTTTAGTTTACCTCTTCAGAATGGATTAAAACTTGGTAATGGTTTTGGCACTTGCTATGTGAACACACGCACACAGAACATCGACATGATTTGAAAAGGTTAAAAGTGCATTTGAAATGAATGGGAAACGAATTTCATTTAGTGGAAGCATTGGTGCTGCGCCCAACACAATCTCACTGAAAGCCACAGATGTCAACCACAGATTTGGAACACAACCGGTTTAGATTTATTAATTTTCTCACGGTTTTGAAGTAAAACATGTTTTGGAAAATAGATATTCCAAAAAAAAATATCTTTGTGCATTTTTCATAACGATAAACTTTAAAAAAAAAAAAATGACTTCAGTAAAAATCTGCCTTTGAAAAGAGACTAAACTTGGTCTGTGCTCCAAAGCATTGAAGATTTACTACAGTTTAAGTTGAATATGTCATTTTCAGGTGGATGCTCAAAAATGATTAACGGGTAATAAATGGATTATAACTACTGCATACATATGATTTAGAACCATAAAGGTGCATAAAAACATGAGCGGCACCAGTGGGTTAAGATTGTAAAATTGAAAATTGGAAATAATATTAATGTTAAAAATGAAATATAAATTCAAATAATTAGAATTTCTGATGAAGTCATTTAATAAATCTCAGATCATGTTTAATCATGCATGTGTGAACTGTTTTAAAATTAAATTAGGCCTATGATGGAACTTCAGAAGACAAGTGCATTCAATCCACTATAAGCTGATACACTACACTTTAAAAAAAAACACTTTTTTATTACAATCACGTTTATTTAAAATGACAGCAATAAGCCTGTGATTTGTTTTTTTAGCTTAATAACTTTATAAAGTTAAGCACAACAAAATGTAACTGGAAAATAAGCCATAGATTAAGATCATATTTTTGTTACAAATATGACCTTTCACTGTTATTGTTTCTGAGATGATCAATGATTTTCTGTTTGTATATTGCATGCCAAATGTGTTTTTAATAAAGTTTTGTCCTTTTGTATGATGACTCCTGTTCTTTTTCATCGTTAATTTCCCGTCATTGTAAGAAATATTTCATTATTATGCATTTATTTCAGGTGTGAAATAAACGGCGCTGTCACGTCGCGATTATTACTTTTCTCAGCGCTGATCGCAATGAACTAATCAGGATTGTTTGTGATTACATTTTAAAAAAAAAAACACTTCGGTGATAGAGTGGATTCCGATTCGTTTATCAAATAAATAAAATCCCTTAAAAGCTTTTTAAACTATTTTAAAACGTGAAAATATCTTTTACTGTCTATGGAAAATATTCATAATAGCAAAACGTGA
Source organism: Tiaroga cobitis (assembly GCA_030578255.1). Classification (NCBI taxonomy): domain Eukaryota; kingdom Metazoa; phylum Chordata; class Actinopteri; order Cypriniformes; family Leuciscidae; genus Tiaroga; species Tiaroga cobitis. The sequence goes on from CM060615.1 coordinate 24,154,436, forward strand.
TTTTTTTTTTAAATATTTGAATGCGTCTCAGAAGAGGATTGGCGTTTCTCCAGCGCCCCCAGGAGGACGCTTATGAATTTTACGCCTCATAGGAAACAGCCAAGGCTCAGGGCCCCGCCCCTTCGCGATCACGTGACACAAACATACCTCTATCTGGCTATGTACGTCACGCTGACACACTTCATGACAGCAGAGGTTATATCACACTGATCAACACCAAACTTTATCTAACATCTTTTATGAGACTCGCAGACACCGACATTGGCATGACACCTCTTAAACCTTTTCTTCTGCTCAGATCCTAGTGTCAGATTCGAGTAGTGGAAGAGATATCGTGTTTCGAGGAAACTCGGACAGTGAGATCCAGTAAGTATGTCTGCCGTCATTCCCAGTAGCGCGTGTGTAGTTAAGCACTGTAACTTACTGTCTTATTACTGCTCTCGCTAATAACGCTATACCTGTTTATGGAAACTTTTCACTTAATAAAATATATGACACGTCGTGTAGTTTCAGGCCTTGTAATGATTGATCATTATATCTGACCGCACTTTGCCACTACTTTATTTCTGGCAGTTTATACGTAACGTTAATATTGTAACCTATGTGTGTAACTTAACGTTATTTAATTTGGACTCTTATTATGTTTCTCACCAGATCTGCTTTTAAATATGTCCTGTTCATGCAGACCTGCAGCGAGGGTGATTATAAAGTCAGTGCATAAAGGTGAGTCAACCATACACACACACACAACTGTTAAAGTACATTTATCTTTGGCTCTGAAGCCCGATTAATAGTATTTAGTTACCAGAATTTGATTTTTTTGTTTGTTATTGATAACCAGGGTGTTTAATAACAACAACAACCCTGCATGCAAAGGATGCTTGTAAAAAACAAAACAGAAAAAATAACCAAATACAAATGTTCTAGGGACGTCATGTGTTTACTTGACAACTTGACATAGATTGTCAAAACCTAGTGAGCTGCCTGCTTAATATATGATTAAAAGAGTATATATATATATATATATATATATATATATATATATATATATATATATATATATATATATATATATGAATTATGAAAGAACATTTTCAATAATGTTTGCATAATAATTGTAGTAATGTTAATGTTCAGTTAAAAGCATTTTGCCAATCATATGCAGCATCGGATCATGGTATTTTGGGGCATTACTGCGCTCCATCATTCAGTTCACAGTATTTTTGAGCATTATCACATTTAAATATCAGTATGTGCTTTACATGCTTGAACATTCAGTAATTCAGTTATTGCATTCTCAAAGGTTGCCTATGATATCCACAAAGATGTCTAGATAGGCAGCTCTACATTTTGAAACACAGCCAACACAAGATAAATCAACAGACAGTGTAGTATTATTATTATTATTATTATTATTATTATTATTATTATTATTCTTTCATACATTCATTACATCACAGTATTAGTGGTGTTTCTTAATAGGGTCTAATTTTATTGATTTTGTTTGTTGTTTTCACGATAGTTATGTTTTTATGACCTTTGTCTGTGTCTGAGGTGATGGTTGTAGAATCAATAACATACAAGTACACCATATTATTACAATGTTGCTTAAACCAGTCGTACTCTGTGTGAAATAGAAATACACTTTACACTTTATACTAGATACACATACTTTAAAAAAAAGAGTACTTGTTTTGGAAATAACATGCAATGTGTCAACTAAATGTTTTGGACACTTACAATTAAATACATTATAGTTCAAATCTATATTAAATGCAGTTACCTGAACTTAAGTGTTTTTGACCCACTTAAGATTGAAATATCTTTATATATAATTTCATAATTACTGTTATTTTCTTTAAAATATGGTTAAAGTACTGCAACCATGATTGATTTAAAATGTATTTTAAAGTAAAACGATTCATTTGACATTACAAAGTGCACTTTTTAAAAGACTAAAGTGTGTTAAGAAACACAGTCATGAAAGTACTCTCTTCAGTACACTTAAGTAACCTTTTATTTCATTATTATATTATCTGTGCAAAAGTAAATATACTTTTAAAATTTGAAGTACTCTACAAGCTCACATTCAATATAATTAAAGCACACTTTCTTTTGCACAAGTGGTTGTATTTTTAGTGGCAGACTGAAAATGAAAATGAACTGATATATTGTTGGTGTCTTCGCTGCAGGTTTCTCTCGTTCTCATGTTCAGCTCTTCAGCCTCACGAGACCGGTGTGTGATGAAGCTCGTCTGCCTCTGTTCGTGCTCAACCGATCGCTTTCTCAAACCGCAGTGTGTTTCGCCTCTAAAGAAAGCTCACCCAGAGACGGCGACGGCGGAAAGGTCATCATCTCTTCGAGTGTTCTACACTCACGTGAATGTTTGTTGGGTGTATAAGGTCTTCATGGCTACTGGTGCTGTTTGCAGAAGGGCGTAACTGAGGCGGGCGGAAAGCGGGCGTCCGGCGGTGGGGGTGCAGGGAAGGGTGGCAGTCAGCTGAGGTGTCCCAAATGTGGAGATCCTTGTACACATGTGGAGACTTTAGTGTGTAAGTATCGAGTATTTGATGCGGATTGTGTTTTAATAATAACCATAGAAATAAAGTACTAGATTACATATTAGTATTCAATTTCTTTTCAACTGTGCATAACAGTGTTGCCATTTTAAGGGCAGATCAATGACGTTAGAAAAGTATGTTAGAAGGAATGAAAACATCTAGTTTAAAACACATGCGCCATGTTCTAGAAATATCTGTTTGTTGGTTTTAAATGATTTTGTAAAAATATTAATGCCATTTTTAAGAAGAGTTAATGTCCGTGTCACTATGAAGTAAAAAGTAATAACATTTTCTACAATAACTGTAATGGTAACATGCGTCTAATAATAAAAATAATAATAAACAACCCCCACATCCACAATTAGATAAAACATAGGCGATATTCTTCTGATATAAACACTGATATAGCACTGATGTAAACTTCTACACATGATTCACTGTCATAGTTTAACATATAGCGACCATTAGTGATATAAACCCTTGAAAGAATTACACATGCTAAGTATTCATGTGTTTATGAATACATGTAGTGTGTTGTTGACTTCATGAGCTTGTAGACACAGTTGTCTTGACATGTCTCATGTAGCGATCATGAGAACAGCAGAATAAAGTTCAAAATGACAATTGCCTTTCTAAAAAAATAAAAACCTAATTAATTTGCTCTTACAACTGAATTAATCAAATTACAAAACGAGTACACATGTATTCTCTGTAAGCCGGGCTAAATGAGTAAACCCTGTCACCGTGTTCCTGACATGGGTCAGATCAACATCTGTAACATAAATATCAGAATAGATAGACTTTAAGATTTCCAATTCATTACTGAATACAAGAAGAGGATTGTAAAGCTAGTTCACATAGCAACACAATTAAAATCAGCAGAACTCACCATAAACAGCTTCGACAGAGCTTTATTATTGTCCCAAAGCAGACTTCTTACGTCAGCCCGTTTTGACCTTGTGTTTGCTCAACCAATGATCTTCATTCTTTTTGCACACTCAACATCATACCGGTAATGTTACAACTACTCAAACTGGGAAATTACCAGAACTGATTAACTGGTATTTTTTTAAAAGGTGCTGTTCAACACATGATCTCTCAACGGTCATTTACTAGTATGGGCTGTACATGTGAAAGGGGATGTTAACTAACTACTTTTTTTTTTTTTTTTCATCATTGTGATTTCAGGACAGTTGTACCACTGTCACATTATCAACATTATTCCTACAATAAAATATACAAATTTAGAATTTAAAACCATGTCCAATATAGAATAGATGCATTCAAGTTGTTAAAAATGCAATTTATACGAAAAATGTGTCTTTTTAATAAATGAATAGATTGGAAAAAGATTGAGCGTCGCATCATTGACCTGGACGTTTTGTTTAATTTTTGTAAAAAATAATGTGTTTTATCTCCACATGATGCCAAAATTAAAGCAAAGCAAAGCCAATTGAAAACCAATGGTATATACAGTATAGATTATTATATGATATATGACATTAAAGGGTTATATCATTATTTACTCACCCTCATATCATTCCAAACCCGTCCTTTGACAGCTACGCAACTGAAACTATGATGCCTCAATAAGTTAATAAAGAGATCATAAATCTAATCCATATGAATTGAGCAGTGTAGTACCAAATTTTTTGAAGAGACACGATCCCTTTATGATGAACTGATTGAATTTAGGCTTTTATCCACATAAAAACACTGATCAGTGAAAACATAAACAGAAGCTCAAACAAACTTGCATGACGCACGAGAACAAATCTCTTGCTGAAGCTCAAACATGATGCGTAACACAAGAATGAACCTCATTGGTTCTTGCTGAAGCTCAAACGTGATGCACAACATGAGAATGAACCTCATTGGTTCTTGCTGAAGCTCAAACGTGATGCGCAACATGAGAATGAACCTCATTGGTTCTTGCTGAAGCTCAAACATGATGCGTAACACAAGAATGAACCTCATTGGTTCTTGCTGAAGCTCAAACGTGATGCGCAACATGAGAATGAACCTCATTGGTTCTTGCTGAAGCTCAAACGTGATGCGTAACACGAGAATGAACCTCATTGGTTCTTGCGGAAGCTCAAACGTGATGCGTAACACGAGAATGAACCTCATTGGTTCTACCGCGTCAAGCGAACATGCTTTGAGCTTCTGTTTTGCACAACTGATGTATGAGTTGATGAATCGGGTCTCTTCAGAAAATTTGGACTAAACCGCTCAATTCATATGGATTAGTTTTACGATCTCTTTATGAATTTATTTGAAGCGTCAAAGTGGTAGTTGCGTAGCTGTCAATGGAGGGAGAGAAAGCTCTCAGATTTCATTAAAAATATCTCAATTTGTGTTCTGAAGATGAACGAAAGTCTTACAAGTTTGGAACGACATGAGGGTGAACTAACCCTTTAACTGCTCAAACTATGTTATACATATTTCCAAACGGACCCCAGTATTCATGTCTATGCTAATCACTTGTGTTCTTACAGTAACTGAATACCTGTCTTTACTCCATACAGCCTCCACACGGTTTGTGAAATGTGAAAAGTGCCATCATTTCTTTGTGGTTCTGTCTGAGACGGACTCCAAGAAAGGCGTGAATAAGGAAGCAGAGAGCTCTGAGCATGTTACATTTGCTCAGAAACCCCCTCCGCCTCCTAAAAAGGTACGATTCCAACACACCATACACAGTGTTGTTATTATTATTGCATCAACTTAGTTCATCTTTGTGTAATTAAATAAAAGTAAACTTCTAAAAGCCAATCCTGTGACCGCAGTTCTTAGAATTGGAATCTTGGAAATGCAGTAAACAAATCTGACATGGGCTTCTTTTGTCTCAACGTCTTTAGATTTATGCCTACCTTGACAAATTTGTTGTTGGCCAGTCGTATGCCAAGAAAGTGTTGTCAGTTGCCGTCTATAATCATTACAAACGGATCAACAACAACCTCCCAGCAGCGGGCCGACAGCCAGCGGAAACAGAGAAACAGAGTTCCCTCTCTCCCAGAGGTTTGTGTTTTATCATGATCTAGCATTTATTCGCAAAATCAATATATAAATGCTGTCAAAATTGTTATTCATTGCGTATGATATCGACTGCATTGACTAATGATAACAAATTGAAACTTACTGTAAAATGTTATCACTAATTTTAGTCTTTTGACAGCAGTACGGGTCTTAAAAAGTCTTAATTCACCCTTACTCAAATTAATAGGTCTTAATAGGTTCTTAAACCCGAGCAGGAAGTCTTAAATTAAGTAAGTCATGGAATTTAATGTTGCATGCAATGCAAAAAATGAATATCTTCCTCAGTATTTTGTCCTGTTTTCCAATGCAAACGTCTTTGAAACATTTACTTGAGATACAAATGTGAGATAAAATTAAAAATGAAAAATGCAGCAAAATTAAGTGTGTTTGTCATTAAAACTAGACCAAATATCTGTCAGTGAGTTGTGAAAACTTCCCTTTGAATTAAGTTGATTTTTCTGAGCCAGTTGGTAGATATCTGTTGTAATAGTTTTAATCATAAACTTGCTTGAGTTTGATCACAGAAAACAAGACTATATTTTCTGTCATTTTATATCTCAAGTAAATGCATCTTGATTTAAAGTTGCAGTAAGTGATTTTTGAGACCTGCTGTTGAAAGTGGATCAGACCGAGCAGCACAACACACTTGTAGAGAGGAGAGAGAGAGAGAAGAAAGACTGTAGAGAGAGAGAGAGAGAGAGAGAGAGAGAGATGGATGAGAGGTCAGGGCTGTTTTGAGTGTCATTAATCATCTGGAGCTAAACTCGTTCAAATGAACAATTCGTTCTTGAACAGTTAAAGGTGCAGTAAGCGATTTTTCAAAAACTCTGTTGAAAAGTTGTCGGACCAAGCACTACAACAAACGTGTAGCCAATCAGCAGTAGGGGGCGTATCCACTCATGATGGGGGAGAAGAGAGAGTGAGCTAATCAGCAGTAGGGGGCGTGTCCACTCATGATGGGGGAGGAGAGAGAGTGAGCTAATCAGCAGTAGGGGGCGTATCCACTCATTATGGCGGAGGAGAGAGTGAGCTAATCAGCAGTAGGGGGCGTGTCCACTCATGATGGGGGAGGAGAGAGAGTGAGCTAATCAGCAGTAGGGGGCGTGTCCACTCATGATGGGGGAGGAGAGAGTGAGCTAATCAGCAGTAGGGGGCGTGTCCACTCATGATGGGGGAGGAGAGAGAGTGAGCTAATCAGCAGTAGGGGGCGTGTCCACTCATGATGGGGGAGGAGTGAGCTAATCAGCAGTAGGGGGCGTGCCCACTCATGATGGGGGAGGAGAGAGTGAGCTAATCAGCAGTAGGGGGCGTGTCCACTCATGATGGGGGAGGAGATAGAGTGAGCTAATCAGCAGTAGGGGGCGTGTCCACTCATGATGGGGGAGGAGAGAGAGTGAGCTAATCAGCAGTAGGGGGCGTGTCCACTCATGATGGGGGAGGAGAGAGAGTGAGCTAATCAGCAGTTGGGGGTGTATCCACTCATGATGGGATAGGAGAGAGAGTGAGCTAATCAGCAGTAGGGGGCGTGTCCACTCATGATGGGGGAGGAGAGAGAGTGAGCTAATCAGCAGTAGGGGGCATATCCACTCATGATGGGGTAGGAGAGAGAGTGAGCTAATCAGCAGTAGGGGGCATATCCACTCATGATGGGGTAGGAGAGAGAGTGAGCTAATCAGCAGTAGGGGGCATATCCACTCATGATGGGGTAGGAGAGAGAGTGAGCTAATCAGCAGTAGGGGGCATATCCACTCATGATGGGGTAGGAGAGAGAGTGAGCTAATCAGCAGTAGGGGGCGTGTCCACTCATGATGAGGGAGGAGATAGAGTGAGCTAATCAGCAGTAGGGGGCGTGTCCACTCATGATGGGGGAGGAGAGAGAGTGAGCTAATCAGCAGTAGGGGGCATATCCACTCATGATGGGGTAGGAGAGAGAGTGAGCTAATCAGCAGTAGGGGGCATATCCACTCATGATGGGGTAGGAGAGAGAGTGAGCTAATCAGCAGTTGGGGGCGTGTCCACTCATGATGGGGGAGGAGAGAGAGTGAGCTAATCAGCAGTTGGGGGCGTGTCCACTCATGATGAGGGAGGAGAGAGAGTGAGCTAATCAGCAGTAGGGGGCATATCCACTCATGATGGGGGAGGAGAGAGAGTGAGCTAATCAGCAGTTGGGGGCGTGTCCACTCATGATGGGGGAGGAGAGAGAGTGAGCTAATCAGCAGTTGGGGGCGTGTCCACTCATGATGAGGGAGGAGAGAGAGTGAGCTAATCAGCAGTAGGGGGCGTGTCCACTCATGATGGGGGAGGAGAGAGAGTGAGCTAATCAGCAGTAGGGGGCGTGTCCACTCATGATGGGGGAGGAGATAGAGTGAGCTAATCAGCAGTAGGGGGCGTGTCCACTCATGATGGGGGAGGAGAGAGAGTGAGCTAATCAGCAGTAGGGGGCGTGTCCACTCATGATGGGGTAGGAGAGGGAGTGAGCTAATCAGCAGTAGGGGGCGTGTCCACTCATGATGGGGTAGGAGAGGGAGTGAGCTAATCAGCAGTAGGGGGCGTGTCCACTCATGATGGGGGAGGAGAGAGATTGAGCCAATCAGCAGTTGGGGGCGTATCCACTCATGATGGGGGAGGAGAGAGATTGAGCCAATCAGCAGTATCATTAGAACTCTATAACCGCCAAAACCGTGCTATTAAAATATTTTTTACAAACATTTTTTATCATAGAGAATGTTTAAATACTAATATCATCTTACGAGGGAAACGGAGGCGGAGTAACCCTAACCCTAACCCTAAACAAAAAACTGAACCGATGCTAAACCGCACTCTATGCTGGAGGTTGCTCTCTCTGCGAGAGTACCGTAAAACTTCAAATAATAGCCAAGTCCCAAAAAGACGCCTGTCTCTTTTACACGCCTGGTGTGGCGACAGGTTTGGGTAAATAACGTCTTTTTTAGTTTCGGGTTGTATTTAATCTTAATTTAAAGCCTTTAAATTTGTATTTAAAGGCTTTTTTTAACGATGAGTGATGTAGAATAGAATGACTGATGCGCTTGACAGGGCGCGAACGAGCAGAGCAAGAGAGAGAGAGAGTCCCGGCCGCGCGCGCGCACTCTCACATCTTCAAACACGAGCGCTGTCTTGCTCTCTCTCCCTCGCGCATTTTAATCAAAATCAATTGACACGATAGTAAAAGGTCGGAAGACCGCAGTTTCACGTGGAGCATTTGGGGATTTTTAGTGATTAGAGACTCTAGGAACAACATCTCAACACTAAATTATAAAGGCCGGTCTCAAATACAGTGGAGTGCAGTTCGACGATTTGGGAAAATAAAAGCCCGGGCTATTATTTGAAGTTTTACGGTATGCCTGTTCTGTCATATTTACATCATGCGCTCGCGGCTAGCTCCCACCTCTCGCGCTCAAGCCTCGACGGAAGAAGCGTGCGGGTAGATGTTCGCGCGGCTAACTCTTTACGACACAAGAGAGCTACCCCGCCCTAAAAATACACCATGCGCTCGCGGCTAGCTCTCCCTTTGGACGGCAAACCGCCTCTCGCGCTCCCACGTTTTCTTCCATAGTCGAGCCTCGACGGAAGAAGCGCGCGCTGCACGGGTTTTGAAGGTGTGCCTCCTCTAAAAGTGTCCGCCGTCCGGGTGAAACAGTATGCTATTTTTATTTACCCGCCACGGTGGCCGGTAGGTGAAGCGAGTTTACCCGCCACAACACAAAATCACCCGCATTTGGCTGGTGGCGGGTGCTAATTTCCATCCCTGCTCACCACGCCCTTGGCTCACCTATACCCCTGGCATAAAAGCATCTGGTTCCGTCAAAACTACTGTAGCGAGTCAGGAGTTGGAATTACGAGTATTGAAAACAACCAGGACAGCGTATATTAGCATAGATTTTTAGCATTAGCTTTATCTGTATTTAGTACAGTGGTTAGGATGGTACGTAGGTGTAGTGTTGCTGGTTTTAACAGCACTGCTGGACTGCATAACTTTCCACTAGACTTTTGTTTGCATGCACTTGGCCTGGAACACCGTGAGTTCCCGTCTATCGGGAGAACATGGAGAACGTATTGATGTATTGTTTTCCCTTCAATTGATTCCTTAAATTTTCTTTACTTTGTTTAAAAGCCTTAGATTTCCCTTCATAAAACCGGCAGAAACTCATTGTATACTCAAAGTATATTGAAAAACACCCTGTCGGGGGAAAACACACACCAGGCCAAGCAAACAGGAATCACCGGGGCTGGGGACTGGCAGATCCGACCGACAAGACAGAAAAACACCTAAGCTGGGAAAAAAGCACAATGAATCAGCTAAGGACAGAAAACAGAGGGACATTAAATAGGGAAGGAAACGAGGGATGAGAGGATAGGGCAAATAAACCAATGGCCAGGTAACAAGGGGGATGGGGCCAAGACTAAAGCCTGACAGAAGAGCACATGATACACAGAAACAAACAAAAGCATTTGCATAATGTCCCACCTGTCCTCCCTCATTACCTGCCTTGTTTGCTTCCCTATGCATAATACACACAAACACTCAAGACACACACATAAGAGCGCAAAGCCATACGCTCACACAAAGATGAGACGCATGCGTGCCAGGATCTTTGTGATCTAAAATACAGTCAAACCAGAAATATTGTGAAATACTATTAAAAATTTTAAATAAATGATTTCTATTTGAATATATTTAAAAGTGTAATTTATTCCTGTGATCAAAGCTGTATTTTCAGCATCATTACTCCAGTCTTCAGTGTCACATGATCCTTCAGAAATCACTCTAACATGATGATTTGATGCTCAAGAAACATTTATCATCATCATCCTCAAAGTTGAAAACAGCTGCTTCATATTTTGTGGAAACCATTATACATTTTTTTTTTTTTTTAGGATTCTTTTAATGAATTGAAAGTTCAAGAAGCATTTATTTGAAATGTAATTTTTTGTTCCAGTTTTGCTTTAAATTTTTTTTTGTTTTGGCTTGTTTATAGTTAGGCTACTTATATTTTTTTTCATTCTGGTTCTGTTCTAAATACCGTTACATTTAAAGGACTTGTTGTGGAGTGAGGGGAACTATAATAGCCTATAGCTATGCTCATGGTTTCTACTAGCCCTGAATTACAACATTCATTTAGCGGTATTATTTCTTAATGCAATTATAAAATGCCACTTATATGTGACTTTTTTCCTCTCAAAAACAAACAAAAATATTTGTAGGGGATTTTTTAAGCATGCAGCAAACGAAAGTAGGCTATTCATTTATTGAAACTCTTGCTGTCGGTGAACCGGTTAATTCGCATCCTTGTGTTTATAGCTAGATCAAGTCAGTGCAGGATCAACTTTTCCTCAAGGATCAGCCAGTGCATCGTCAGAAGCGGTTGTTAAGGAAAGTGCTGAGCTGGACTTGTGTGCCATCTAGTGGTTTAAAGGAGAATAAAGGCAAATGCACCTTTGGCCCAGTTGTATACAAGTATTCTTATGCTTTAATGTAATGACTTGTTTGAATGTAAATGGTTGTAGGCCTATAAATGGGTTGTGTCAATTTAAAAAAAAAAGTTTGCTCTTAATTTTTTGACGACCACTGTTTTATGCTGTCCGCACTTTGACCTTTCCCCTTCTGTTACTGTTACACAACTCATTTTGTGGTGTTAGTAATTTGACTGTCCTTCTCTCTGTAGAATTAGAGATCAGAAGGCGTGAAGACGAGTACCGGTTTACAAGTAAGTGATTGTTTAATGTGCTTCACTTTTACATAAAATAACGTATCAGATGAAACACGTTTGATTTTCTGGAGTGAGCCTTTTGTATCAGTTTGTTATACAAACATTTTAAGACACTACATGACTCCAGGTTTATGTCCACAATACACATATCATGATACTGGCCGCTTCACGATCAGTTGGGCTCATCGCTCGCCTCCATAAAGTTGGATAAAGTGTCTCAATGTCCTAGTTGGTGTCTGAGCTTGGCCAGCACACGGCCACTGCCCATCCTGATGTCACACGTTATTTATAGCGTGGCGGAGGCATCCCAGTCCGGCTCATACTGGACACGCTCGAAGCTAGGCCGTTCTGATGACATCCAATGGTTTGAGTAATGGATCCTGAGATATGAAATGAAGATATGCGTCAGCTCGGGTATAAAAGTGACTTATTTATGAAAAATAGATTCTAAATGAAAATCTTTGTTAAAGCAATAGTTTTCACATTATTAAGAAATACCATTTTTTTTTTTCCATCCATAAAATACTATTAGATGTTTTGTAAAATGTCACACACGCAAAAGAATTACTCTAAAAACAAAAATAGCAAATTCCATACTTGACCAAAAGTAGAACTTTGAGGAAACTAAATGTCAGCCACATCTGTGTTTGGTTATTTCATATTTTCAGAGAGATTTAGCCACAGGAGAAGCGTCGCCAGCAGAATTCCTGTGGCTCTTCTGTGTTTAAATAAACGACACATGCTTTACTGGGTTGAGGTGAAGTGAAGTGGTGCTGTTCTTTCAGAGCTGCTTCAGATCGCTGGCATCAGTCCCCATGGCAACGCTCTGGGTGCATCGGTTCAGCAGCAGACCAATCAGCAAGCTCCTCAAGACAAAAGGGGCGGGGACGTGCTTGACTCCACCCACACTGATATCAAACTGGAGAAAAGCAATGTTGTGCTGCTGGGACCTACTGGATCAGGTTAGTGCAGGTTTTCCACATTACACTTTATCGCACCATCTTGTGGACAATTTGTACAGTAATTGGTGCATAGCCTCGTGTAGACGTCCCGGAGGGACGAGGATCTGCCATTTACAGTTTAAATTAACAGCTGCCTTGAATGTCTATATTGATCAATATTGACCCAATTTATATTTTACTGTGAACCTCATGAAAATACCAAGGATTTCCCCCAAAAATGAAATGTTTCGAAGCATTAATGAACATTTTAATTCATGTTGAAAAATAAAACAAAATATATATACCATTTAAGATTTTTTTTCCCCCCCGTTCTATATTTATATGACAGTTAAGCTAACCTCCGCTCATATTTTCATAACCGTAACGGAATAGATAATGTTATTTAAATTGTAGACTGTAGAGTACATTTGTAAGTTCATGGTAGTATTTCTTGTACTAAAGTTAATAATAATCAACAACTTAAATATGTTGCTGCATATGTTGTGCTAAACAGGATTTGTATTGCAGTAATGATAAAGGTGCTAAGTGTCATACTCTAATCTCTATGAGAGAAAACCTCAGAACTAGTGTTACATTATCAGCAAAAATAATCTGTGCCATTTCTGAATAAAAAAACATCAAAAATCAAATGAGTGAAATGTGCTCGTTTTGATGTTTGTTGAAGCTTGAAATTGTGTCAGTCCTTTCATGATATTGTTCACATTGACCCAGGTAAAACCCTGCTGGCTCAGACTCTGGCTAAATGCTTGGATGTGCCGTTCGCCATCTGCGATTGCACCACCCTGACCCAAGCGGGATATGTAGGCGAGGACATCGAATCTGTCATTGCCAAACTTCTGCAGGACGCCAACTACTCTGTTGAGAAAGCCCAGCAAGGTCAGACTCTCCACAATTTCAAACACTTCATCCTAACACCTCAACATGACACCGTTTTCAACTAAAAAACAAATGTATGCGTTTGGCCGTTCATTTACACCAGTGGTTCCCCAACCTTTTAGAGTGGCGAAGCCCCTGAGGCGTTTATCCTCCTTCTTGAGCCCCCTCTCTTCCACTTACACTGCAGTCACGCCTTTTCCATTAAGGGACAATATTTTCCTCTTTAAATTGATTCTCAGGTGCATTTTTACCTTTACAAGGCAACGTTTTTCTAACCCAATTAAATGTCATGTTTTGTCAAATTCTGAAAATTCCATTGATTGATTTATTAATATAATAAATAAAGCAAAAAAATTCAGTATCAATCAAATGAAATCCGTATCAACAAAAGCCACCTTTGCATTGCAGTGGCACGAGCTGCATCTCGATGTCTTTACACTGTTTAATGCTGCTCAGAGCTGACACGAATGCAACTACAATGCCATAAATAATGTTTTAGATATTGTTTTAAAGTCCCCCTGTAGTAAATAATGCCTTAAAATATCTTGAACGTGACTCTGCACCCTTGCCTCATTTAATATACGTGGTCCTATGAATATGCAAATGAGCCCCGCCTCCACTCACTCACTCGGCTCAGAGATCCACTCGTTGACACGTTGATCTGATTGGTCACACGGTCGTTTGTGACGTCAGAAACACCAGAGACTGTCTTTGGTTCACTTTATGGAGAAAATACTCAGCCATGCTGTCGACTTGTGAATTTGTATATGGTTTGTCTTCAAGTATATAAAAAAACACCACATAGACATATAAACAACATTAAAAGCTGGATTTTCATACGTTTTACTGTAGTAATGAATGGTTTGATGGAGCTAAAGATAGCCAGACTGATGACGTACTTTTATAACATTGTACATTTATGTTCTGCATTCCAATGAAGCACGCACACTAAAATAATGCCGCCCAACTATATAAAAACGTAATTTAATACGCAATGACATATTCTTTCATTATGAGGAACAGAAGTTGACTAATATAAAACGCCTCCATGCTTGACCTTTAAACATTTCACTGAAACATTTTGATTCCTCTTTCGAAGTGAACGTTTAGTTATAAAAAGAAACCCTTGTCTGTGATTTGTCTCTTGCAGGCATAGTGTTCCTGGATGAGGTGGATAAGATCGGCAGTGTGCCTGGGATTCATCAGCTGAGAGACGTCGGCGGGGAAGGAGTTCAGCAGGTACGTGATTACATTTCAACCACATTCATCTCTCCCAAAGCTGTATGATGATGCCGTCAGTGCCAGTTACTGACACACTCAACTACTTCACACTGCTGGAAATCTTTTATCAGAGTCACCAACGTCAGGAATGTTGCGTAGACATAAATGAAGGCATTTATTTTATTTTTTTTACAACTACTGATAAATAAGTAGTGTACCAAAATGTGTGCAGTTTTGTTTTATTTATTTAGCTATTGATTAACTCACCATCACACTGTGTACATGTAAATCTAAAGAGCTACGAGCAAAATAAACAACAGAAATTGTTGTTGGTCAGTTGGATTTCTCTTCCATATAACTGTAGCTTAAAGGGTTCATTCATCTCAGTTGGTCTTAGTTGCTCGACTGATTCAGACCATCCTGAGCCGCGATATTGAGGTTTCTGTAAACGTGCATATAACTAATTTGTCGTGGGCAATGACACAAAAACCGCCACTGTGGTAAAAAAAGTGGTTTTCCAATACCAATACCAACTTTCTAATTTTTGGACCATTTTAGATGACCTGGTCCTAAACACTTTTAGTGTGGACAGAAAAATGACATGTCTCTGGGAACTTGTTACATTGTACATTGGCGAACATTGTACATTTCTGTTTTTAATATGAAAATGAACATAAAATAAATGATCAATAATAAATCGGGATGCTCTCTCACTGGAATGTGGGCAACTTATATCAAACAGTGAAATGAGCTTAAGAAGTGTGACTGGGTTCATTCAGGATCAGATGTACCGTAGCATATTTGTTAAGGTTAATTGCACACACCAGGTGGTCTGATAAGTAGTCAAGGTAATGAAACACTATCTCCTCAGTTCATTGCTGACCTACTTGCTAAATAATGGTATTGTGTTGAATTGTCTTGTCTAGGTTGAGTTGCAGTTTATTTGCATCCAGGGCAAGATTCCATCAAGTCAAGATTCGTTTATACATTGGTTGAGAGGCAACAATAGGTTAAGCTAAAAAGCTTGTAAAACAGTGCGTCTTGATGAATGGTCCCAGCAGTGTTGTGTTATATTGACAAAAAAGAAGCGAACCAAGAACTGAGCCTTGAGGTACCTCGTGGCCTACTGTAGCTGATGTGACCTGGAAGGATTGAGCTGTGAAGTAGGACACAGAGTAAGAGTAGCTCCAGTGATGCCCATAGACAGAAGAATCTAGTAATTCACTGTGCCACAAGCAACAGAAAGGCCTAGCGGAATTATATGTTCAGTACTGTGTAATGTCTGTGATTATTGTCGATGTTGAAGTTTGTGCGTGTCTGCAGGGTTTGCTGAAACTGCTTGAGGGAACGGTCATTAGTGTCCCAGAGAAGAACAGCAGGAAGTTGAGAGGAGAGACAGTGCAAGTGGACACAACCAACATCCTGTTTGTGGCATCGGGTGCGTTCAACGGCCTGGACCGAATCATCAGCCGGAGGAAGAATGAAAAGGTGATTTTTCGACAAAGTTCAATTATTTGCAGGTTGTTTGACTCTCAGTGAGTTATGGTTTCTTCTTGTGCTCTACAGTATCTTGGTTTTGGGACGCCCTCTAACATGGGCAAGGGGCGTCGAGCCGCAGCGGCTGCAGATCTGGCCAACAGTTCAGGGAATGAAGTGGACGCAATGGCAGAGATTGAGGAGAAGGACCGGCTCCTGCGGCACGTTGAAGCACGGGACCTCATCGAGTTCGGCATGATCCCAGAGTTTGTGGGCCGTCTGCCTGTGGTGGTCCCACTGCACAGTCTGGACGAGGAGATGCTGGTGCAGATCCTTACAGAGCCTCGTAACGCAGTGGTCCCTCAATATCAGGCCCTCTTCAGTATGGATAAAGTATGTAAACCACACACGTGACATTATGGGCACTTTCAAATCTAGTTATTTATCTTCTGGTTTTATGATTTGTTGCCAGTGTGAGCTGAATGTCACCCCAGATGCATTAAGGGCAATTGCCCGTTTTGCACTGGAACGGAAGACAGGAGCCAGGGGTCTCCGCTCCATCATGGTAAACAGCAGAAAACATTCATTTAGTTATGAATGTTCTTCCAGTGTCTCTGATGTGTGAATTCTCTGGTCCTTCAGGAGAAGCTCTTGTTGGAGCCCATGTTTGAGGTGCCTCAGTCTGACATCATTGCTGTGGAACTGACTAAGGAGGTGGTCCAGGGAAAGTGTGAACCACGCTACATAAGGTACAACGAAAACATTGTTTTAAACGAAGTACCATTTTAATTCGTCTTGTTATTCACTACACTAACATTTACTGTAAAAGGAATATTTCACCCAAACATTCCTAGCAATGTTCCATGAAAAAATACAGCAATGAAATTAGGGCTGCCCCCTAATAGAAGAACGAACATTTTATTAGTCAGTTAGTCACAGGAAAAAAACTCCACAGGAGATAGTGAAGTCAACAGATCGTTGACTGTGGTTAATTACCTTGTGGTAATTACAGTATGTCGAATCCAAACGTTCGCCTGTCATCCATCGACCCTCAAATATGGCTTATCATCTGAAACATGTAAGTAACTTGGCCGCTCTAACGTTAACCTAGATAAATGTGCGCTATTATTAGGTGATATCGAAGTGTTTGTGCGGAGGGAGTAAGCTGAAGTATAGCGCACTTACTGCATGACATGGAGAACTTTAAAACCAATCAATTCAAATCGAACACGAATTATGAAAGGTGCATTTCTCTAAAGGTCCACTACACAGCGGAGATGGTGAGTCGGCATCGTCAACTTCATCTTTTCAGCCGACACTGACTCAGAATACACTAGTTTATTAATAAATAATTGAAATGTCTCCTTGCTATTTTTTCCGACACATTCATGTTCATGGGTATTCCCCCCAGTATATATAAACGTGAGATTAGTCGACTAACGGCTTAAATCAAGGACGACTAGTCGACTAGAAAATCTTTAATCGGGGGCAGCCCTACTTCATTAGCCTTTTTTTTTTTTTTTTTTTAAGAATCAGTTATTCCTTTTAGTTCTTCAAATCACTGTAGATCTGTAACTTCCATAATTCATTCATTCATCCACAAAACTGAAGCATGAACAAACTGAGTGATTCTGTTATTTGGCTACTCCTTTAAATATTTCATTTTAGAAGCCAATGAATTAACATAGTCATAGTCAGTTTTTGATATCAGTATGTGCAAAATAAACGTTGATGTTTGTGTATTTGTGATCCAGAGCTCCCAAAGAAACAGAGGAAGAGTTTGAGGAAGACAACTGGATCAGGCATGCTGACGCCGCCAACAACTGAATGTTTCGCTTTTGCTTCAGCATCATGTCATTATTGCTCAAGGCCTTAAAATGCCATCATGATGAATCCTTCCAGCCGGACCTAGACAGAGAGCGGTGTTTGTAGATTTTTAAATGACAGCACAATGATAACCAGTTTAAAGAACACTTATTACCATTTAACATGGTACATTTAATAACCTAAAGAGGAAAGATATGAAAGTGTTATTTAAAATAAAATAAAAATACACTAACATAGTAAAGCTCTAGCTTATTTTCAATCTCTGGTGATCTTTGTCTAAAGAATTATGTTAATTGGTGATTTTTCTTTTTTTCTTGCTTTTTGTTGGTGTGTGAACACTCTAATGGAACTATACAGATTATGTGAAATTGTTGAATTTTAGTATTTTTGAAGCATAACACAGCCATGACATTGGTCTTGTTTCAGCAGGACACACTCTAGCTCAGTGATATCGCACATGTGATTCTCGTATGCCTCTGTTTTATCCCCGACGTTCAGCTCTACAGCACAAGCCCTATGTGTACAGTGTTACGTACATCTAGTTTTAGGTTTTTCCATTTTGAGACAACTGTTAACTTAATATCTGAACAAAAACAATGTGATAATAAACTTGACAGAAGTTGCACACGTTTTCTATGCAGTGGTAGTCATTGTGTACTCAAATCCCATTTTGGTTGGGATTCCTTTTTGATTCCTCTGGTTTCTCTTATGTTCTCATTTTTCTGCTCACCATTTATTTCCTCTTTAATAACAGAAACCAAATCCTTTGAGATAACAACTGTAGCATGCATTTTTGAGTGATGAAAATAACTTTGGAAATGCCCTAAAGAACAATGAAAAAAATCAAGTTCTGTGAATTAATTTGTTTTTGTTTGAGGCATTCATATCATATTCCTCCTTCATTGTCCCCAGGGTGGCAGCATAGAGCAACATCACTAGTATTATGTTTTGGGTCATTGCCAATTCAAATAATTAAGTATTTCAAAGTTAAATCCATCGTAGAAATTGTATTACCATGAACATAGGCTTTAAAATACATCATATTATTACCATGAGACCGGCTGAATTGGAAAACTGGCCATTTTGTACATGTATTAACAAAACAAAAAAAGGTTGCATGGTTGTCATGCTGTACTTGTCAAATGAATGGTTTTATGTAATTACACAGTAATAATGCTATTAAGTATGTAATTACAACAATAATGCTCCTTAAATTGTTGTAAGCCCCTAGAATAGTTTCTACCTTTCACAACATTAACTGTTTTGCTAACAAACACAACAAGAAACCCAGTCGGAAGTAAAAAAGCAGACTTCCAGGTTAATTTATTTAGCAGTGTGATACCGTCACATAATATAAAGAAATACATTTTTTAATAAGCATAAAATAAGTTAAGGCTTTAGTTATTTATGTGGACGAAGCATATGGGAGTCAACCTATAAGAAACTGTCAAAATAGCGGAATACGTTGAAATGTCCTGCAGTATAACATGTTAAATCCATCTAATTTACTTTAAACAGTGTTTCAATTGTTATCATTATTATTATTTAGGCAGTTTTTATGACCATATTAGTTCAAAGACTATGGATTTTTTTTAATCCATTTGTCACATCACTGGTCTATTGAAATGTATAGTGAAATAATTATGAAATCAAAGAGCTGATTTAAAGAGGTTTAGGGGGGGGAAAAAAACTGTGACCGGTTACAGCATCAAAACCTGCAAGCATGTGCTCGTTCCCTTATACAAATATATAAACTTTAAGCTAAAAAATGTTGAAAAATAACGTCATTTGTCCATCGGTCAGCTATACCCAAATATTACACATCCCTTTATTACCTATACATTTGACATATCCCTGAGATTACAGTTTCGACTGCAGAACAGTGACGGGAGAGAATTTGAGAATAATGAAGTTGTAGGTAAGAGACACTGGATGTATAGGAAATGTTTGGTGTCCAGAGTGTCAGTGATGATACTGCCTCCTGTCCACAGTCATCCTCCTCATCACGTCGCCGCTGAACTGGTACGTGAGTTTCTTCTTGACCTTTTTGACCTCGCCGGTCTTGCCGTAGTTGCGCAGAGCCCTGGCCATCTTCTGGTAGGTCATTCTCTTGCGGTTGCCCTTCTGCTGACCCCAGCGGCCGGCGAGTGTCTCCTTGTGTTTGGAGGAGAACTGAAAGATGCCTCGCTCTCGGTCCACCCACCAGATGCAGTCCCGCATGTCTCCGTCCTGCAGGAGGTCCAGGAGGAACTGATAGAGACGCACTTTCCGTTTGTTTCCTGTAGAAAATGACTCATTTTAAAGTCTGGGTGGCACACAATCCCTTTGGCTTCCCTTTTGATACGAATTTCTTTTCAAACACAAATTTTAAAGGGATATTGTGGGTTAAGTACACTTTGAGATCTGTAGATAGCATTAGTGAACTGCTGTTGATTACCATATAAATGTGCATACAATAATGTTTATGGGGAAAGATATTCTGGAGTGTTTAAAAGTAGAAAGCTGGTATTTTGGTAATGTTCTTATATTAAAGGGATAGTTCACCCAAAAATTCAAAATCCCAAATCCCAAAATTATCCCACGATTTACTCACCCTCAAGCCGTCCTAGGTGTATGGAACTATCTTCTTTCAGACGAACACAGGTGGAGAAATATTTAAAAATATCACTGCTCTTCCAAGCTTTACAATGGCAGTGAATATCCTTATTTTGAAGTCTAAAAAAGTGCATCCATCCATCATAAAAGTAATCCATGCGACTCCAGGGGTGTAATAAAGGCCTTCTGAAGTGGGTTTTTGTAAGAAAAAATATCCATATTTAAAACTTTATGAACTAAAATAACGGCCTATGCAAGTCGACTTATGCCAAAAGAGTGACCCATGATGCAGGAGTAGCGTAAGTTTAGACGCCTCTCGCGGTTCAAACAAACAGCGCTGTGCAACAAACTCAAGCTCCTCCCACATCTCTTAAAAAACTCTCGTTTTAGGCTTCTAATTCGTGACTGGTGTTTTGTTTTGCTCTATCCTCTGCGCTTCCGCGTTCATCAATCATCGTCGGGTCAAAGGTTACTCTTTCGCCATTAATCGATGCGTACGGCCGTCTGCCGGAAGCTAGTTATTTTAGTTTAGAAAGTTTTACACATGGATATTTTTCTTGCACATTGCTTCGCTTCAGAAGGCCTTTATTAACCCCCTGGAGTCGCATGGATTACTTTTATGATGGATGGATGCACCTTTTTAGACTTCAAAATCAGGACCGCCATTCACTGCCATTATAAAGCTTGGAAGAGCCAAGATATTTTTTAATATAACTCCGATTGTGTTCATCTGAAAAAAGAAAGTCAAATACACCTAGGATGGCTTGAGAGCGTGAGTAAATCATGGGGTACTAATTTTCATTTTTCATTCACTATCCCTTTTATAATACATACTTTTGAAATAATAAGAGTGTTATGGTAGTATGCTGCAGTGTCGTAGCCGAGACCAGAAGAGAGTTGTCCGAGACAAACCTAATGTTGGACTGGGGCTCGAGAGCTCACCTGAGAGAGTGCTGGAGGTGCACGGGTGTCCGTCGTGGTCCTCCTCTCCTTCGGACACCTCAAAGGGTGGACTGCGTCCCCCGGGGTCCTCCTCATCAGTACTGCAGTGGGGGAGCGGGGACCGCGGGTACAGCGCGTGGGGGACGTATGTATACTGTAGAAATACACCAACAGTCCTTAGTCCTACCTCCATATGAAGGTTATCATGCTAACCAACTCACCAAATCAAAGCAATCAATGACCAACTCAAGAGAAAACATGATTTTCAATAAAAAAAAGCATGAACCTGCAACCCTAAAACTAACCCCCAGTGGGGCGTGAGTAGGTTATACGAAAACATGTGAATGAGATTGTACGAATTCATACGTATTTGTCAACAATCTGCCAAAGCATAAAATAGTTAATAAAATGTCATGAGACTCTTTTCATTGGATAAAGCGAAATATAAAGCAAAATGTCTGACAAATGCAAATGAGCAATGTTTTTTTTTCTGAAAAGTTTATCAAATGTACATTCCCACACTTATTTTCGAGCAGAAAATGCTGGTTTGGCATGATCTTATATTAGTGGTACCAAATGCTTGGAAACCACAGAATTGCTCTTCATTGAAAGAGGAAGTGGAAAAACTCAGTGTCA
Organism: Tiaroga cobitis; assembly: GCA_030578255.1. NCBI lineage: Eukaryota > Metazoa > Chordata > Actinopteri > Cypriniformes > Leuciscidae > Tiaroga > Tiaroga cobitis. The sequence goes on from CM060615.1 coordinate 24,176,297, forward strand.
ACAGAAAGGGACACACAATGATGTGGTCCCAGATTTACAAATCAAGTGCACATCACGTTTTGCTTCCAAATCGTCCCGGAGAGCCACAAAGTCTCAATTCTATCAGCAGAATCCTACCAAACAAACATGTATCGGTAAACTTTTTATATGGCCTGTTTATTATTTAGCTATATTCGTAATCATAGGGGTGTATCTAAAATGAAAGTGTACTCTTATTTTAAACTCGTTTAAAGAACTAGTTAAACACACGTAATCTAATTGACAGATGCTCGGCTGTTAAATCTCTGCCCTGCTTTAGCTCTCAAATCTCATTCGAAAATGCTGTGCCTAAATGCATTGAGGCAACGATCATTAGCATGATCAAGTTAAGTTAGTAGCCTACCTACTGTTAGATGTCGCAACTAGCAAAAAACAAACCATCAAACAAAACATTGGTCTCCATTGTTGGATGTTCAGATGTAACCTTGTTTATTGATGAAATAGATAACAAATATTTGATTGTACTATCGATGCTTTGCCAGAGAGCAGTGTTTGTGCAGGGCAAGTTCAGTCGCTAATAACCCACTTCAGACATCAACTAATCAGGACGCCATTTTACTGTAGACCACAAGCCTCACGGTGTTGCAGCTCAGCGGATTGGCTCAAAATATATATTTCTGGAACTGGAACCTCGCAAAAAAAAAAAAAAAAAAAAAAAAAAAAACCGGCAAGGCAATCACTGACTCGGGCAAATTAGCTTGACTCACTCTACCGACGACGAGGAGATTAAAGAGACTCAGCCGGATCATTTCCATTAATGACCAACACAATCTACCAAGAGCAGCGCAAATCAGCGTCTGGTTAGACATGCTTTTTTTGCGGTAAATAATAATGCAAATACCAGTAAATTCACGAGCGCGAACCTTAGTAAATCACCCTGCACGACTCATTTAAATACTCCTCCCGTACATTTAGCGTCTGATAGGGAATCTCCTACAAATGCATACATCAACCGCTAAAATAACCCTCCCTGTCCACGACTTTACAGCGCTCAATTTTGCAACGGATTCAGCCGGTGTAGACGTGATGTCAGGGTGTACGTTAGAGTTAGGAGTTAGTGTTTGTTTCAGTGTTATAGGCAGTCATCACTGTGATAATAATAACTGGCACCAACTGGTTTGGGGAAAAACCATGATCTTAAACAACAACAGAAGCTAAATTGTATGGATTAGCCTAATTTTATGAGGCTTTTATCGTGTGTTTTTTTTGGTGTGTCATTTTTGGGACTTTACAGCACCTAATTCACTTTTGTTTTATGGAGCAGAGCAGCTCGGATATTCTGTTAAACATCTCCATTTATATGCCGGACAAGGACAATCTGATGGGTTTAGAACAAAATAAGCTGAGTAAATCATTATTATTTTTTATTTTTATTTTATTTTATAGTTTTTCATTACAGTAATTGTACTGTATGTTTGTGACCTGCTCTTGGTCAGAAATTTACATTCAAATGGCTTATTTTACTAAACCAAATTCAAAACTCCTAGTTGCATTAAACTCAGAGGCTGTCATGAGGTTTGACTGTGATTGTGTTTAGCGAACGGTGTGTGTGTGTGTGTGTGTGTGTGTGTGTGTGTGTGTGTGTGTGTGTGTGTGTGTGTGTCATTGTGTAGCAGCAACAGTCTTTAGTCAGGAAAGACAGAGTTGAGCAATCAGTCTGTCTCCTCCACTCACATCCTGTCCATCTCTCTTTCTTTTCCTTTATCATTTCTTTCTCTCAGACCTTTTCACTGATTGCAGTGCTCTATTTGTTACTTAATTCATATTAATAATAAAAAGGAAAATTCATTTTTAATTTTTAGTAATGACACTCCTAATGTCTTTCTTATTTTACTGAATATAATATTTTACTTAATTTTTATTGTACAGTTAATAGTCAACACACTCAAATCTATATTTTCCCAGCAACAAAATAAATAAAAATATTGTAGGCTTCATATAGGAAAATAGAACCATTTCAGTACATACGATTCAAATAAATAATTAAGTAAATATAAGAGATGTTATACCATTATGACACTAACCTGTGGAGGAATCACAGGTAGAAGTGTTCCCATCCCTGCATCCACAGACGGGTGGAAGGGCTCCGCGCCTCCATAGTGGTATGTGGTGGGATGAAGCTCGGTGAAATGGTTTCCTTGAGGCGGCTCAAACTCACTGTGATGAGCGTGAACACTTGTGTAGTCCCAGCCACTTTCTTCCATGAGAAACAGCAAGGAGAACAAAACTGAGCTCAAAGTTCACTTAAAAACGGCTTCTTTTGATTGTTTTTCTGCTGTGAAATGACTTGTATTATTACAGTGTCAGTGACCAACAAACCAGTCCCGGACATTCAGAACCTCAGACAGACAATCAGTGGGACATGACGAGGATCATCACACTATGAGATAACAAGAATCACAAATATATAAAAAATAAAAAAAACTCACCGGGATGAGTCTCCGGGTCAGTACCGAGATACGGGTAGAAGTCATATATCGGCCGGGAGTCATGGTCGTACGGAATTATTTCTTCAGACAACTGAAAATACATTCAATTGTTTTTCTTTCACTTTTAAAATGTGTTACACATTTACAAAATGTTGTGTTTCTAACTGACTCCATAAATTCGACTTCTATAAATACACTATGCCCAACTTCAATTACATTACAAAAAAATAGAAATAAAAAAAAAGACACAATTTTACTTTAACAAAAGTTTTTTTTTAGTTTTGCCTGGAAATGTTTAAATTGGAAAGACCAAGAGAAGACAATCTCATATACTCACAGGAGAAATAACACAGCTTTCCATTCTGTAATGCAACATGAAGCCCTTCAATCATATAACTTCTTTTGTGGTGTCTATCTCACAGTTTCACACTTATTTACAGAATATTGCATAACGTGGAAATTACTTCACGAGAGCGCTGTACTGTGGTATCTCTTTTCAAATGGGCAAATCTTGTTTTTAAACTCTTCTGCCTTCAGCTTCACTGTTCTGGTGTAAAAAAAGACTAAATTTCCTGTATCGCCCATGAGCGATTAGCCTGACTTTACTGACAGATCTGGCCTCTGATAGGTCAAATGTGGCGATGACTCGTGATTTTTCATCTGTGACACTGTCAAGGGATGTCAACCAATCATGATCCAGTTGATGGGATGGCCTTGTGTGCACCTTCTCTTAGATTATTGATGTCTTATAATTATTATCTGGTTTTAGAAGAGTTGACAGATGATGCATTTTTGACCAAAAAAGTTCATTTTAGAAAGATTATTGAGTGAATTGAACGAGGTAGGCCTTCGTTAAACGGCATCACACTTTCTACTACAAAATAGATTTTTTAAACTATTTTTCTTGCTTCAGATTTTTTTAAGGTCTTACTCATGGATTATATTCAACAGTTTTGCACCATTGTGCTAATAAAATACATTGAGTTGTATTTGTAATGAGTCGCACGAGCAGCAATCCAGCTTCTGGAAAACCCTCAGTCTCTCTGAGTACGGTGAACATGCCGTGATGTTGTGGCCTCGAGTCAGTCAATCAGAGGGACATTTTTACATGTGCTATTGTCTGAGAATCATAAACTTCAGCGTTTGGCCAAAGTGAAGTTCTGAGAGAACTTTGTTCCCTTTTTAATCAAAGCATTGTACTGTTATTATAGGTTTTGAGGAAGCAACTACTATTGCAGCAGAGACAAATGGATTATTCTGTGTTTGACTTGGATTTTCATATGCTAAACTCAATTGACATTAGGCAGTTGTTTTGAAAGGGGGAAATCTATCTATCTATCTATCTATCTATCTATCTATCTATCTATCTATCTATCTATCTATCTATCTATCTATCTAATCTATCTATCTATCTATCTATCTATCTACACTGTAAAAAAATGTAAGCTAGTAAACTAAAAAAAAATCTTAGTACTAATTTCCGGTAGCTTTTTCTTGTTGACTCAACTTTTGTAAATAACAGTTATATGAACTGAAAATAAGTTGTCTGTGAGACACACACACACACAAAGAAAATCTTTAGTTGAGTCAACTTGACATTATTTGTTTTCTGGAGAGGTGCAACTATTATGTAACAAATATTTTGTATTTGAGCCAATTCAACATTTTTTGTCTATTGGAATTTTTTTTATTGAAAATCATTTGTTCATCACCGTTTTGGTGACGAGTGTTTCCTTTGGTTGGTCAGTTTGGCTTTTTGTGTGAGTTTGTGGTCTTTGTAACAGTGTTTAGAAAAACACATAACTTGTTGCTATGAAAAAAGAAACCAAGATGATCAAGTTTTCAGCCTCATAAACTAGCATAAATCCCTAAACCTTATTTCTGAACATAAGTGATTTTTTTATTATTAATATTTTACCAGCAAAACTTTCTTGCAGCAGATCAGACATTCTGGATTCTGATTTTAAAATAAATTATGCGGAAAAAAGTATTTTGACACACAAACAGACATCAATAATCAGCATATGAATCTCAACAATGGTGACATGCTTCATGCCGCAATGCATGCTGGGAGCCATGATTTTAATACTATGGTGGCTTCCAGCATGCATTGCAAAATGAAGCATGTCACCATTGTTGAGATTCATATCGTCGGCTGTCCGATGAAAACCGCGTATTTTTCGATGGATAGAATGTCCAGGTTCATTTCCGTATACAGTATGCTTCACGTTATCTAAATGACCAATGCAAAGTTGTGAAATCATGTCATCTGATTTCCACGTATATCCATTTGCTGTCAAAGCTGTCAATCACGCCGTGTATCTCCCGCCCTGTGGAGGCATCTCGCCGGTCTCGGGAAGTTCGTCTCTGGAAGCTCAGCATTGGATAGCCGAATAGCTAACACTGTGAGGTAAAGTATCAGCAAACGTTTGTTTTTGACAACTGTTCTCAAGTTTATTATATATTCACAACTGTTATTTACCGGTAAATGGTCTAGATGAAGTAATTGTCCACAGGCTTACTTAGTTCTTCACAGATTAGCTTGCTTGCTAGTATGTAAATAAACTTGGTCTCATTGATAAGATTTATACTTTTTTTTTTTAGTCAAACTGATCAAATTATAGCGGAGCAGAGGGATGCTTTATAACGACAACTTTTGATGAATTTATGAGAAATCTACAGACGCAAACAGACAAAGTGTAGTAAAAGAAAGACCTAAATGTGTATTTCAGACTTTTTTTCACCACAAGTCTGAAAGAAGACATGTTATTGAAGACAAATATCCCAAAATCTCAAAATTGACTGGTGAAAAAAAAAACAATGTTTTTGCCTGCCGTGTCTCGCCTTAATAAACTGAGCATAGCCTATTCATCTGTTATCTGAAACGCGACTTGGTCATTCTAATTAATGATCGGAAGAACGCGTATCGACCACCGTTACTGTAAAATATGCACGTATGTCCATTTAAACTCGATTTTGGTCAAATGTGGATTATATCATTACACTGGCAAGAATATGGTTACATTTAAATATGCCATACCAAGTATTACAACGCTACGTTCAACTGCTGTGAAATTACGGTGTTTTTTTCACTTCCTGAAAAGTAACCGTTTTGGACATACGTGAGTTTCATCGGGCAGCGACGATATGCTGATTCTTAATGTCTGTGTGTGTCTAAAAAAAAAAAATCCCACAATGTTAAAAATCAAAATTCAGAATGTCTAATCTGTTGCATAAACGTTTTGTTGGTAAACCTAATATATTATTCACAAATCTTTTGATCAGGAGTAAAAATAGTGACCTACTTCCTTTTTGCTGTTATCTGGATCACCTGATCATTCTTTTATGACTTTCTTTGCAACAAATTATATGCTCTGCTAAACACTGTTACAAAGACCACAAAACAACATAAATGCCAAGAGTCAAAATGACCAACTCAAGGAAACGCTCATCACCAAAATGGTGACCAAACATTAAAAAAAAGCTACATCTGAACCTGTTTATTCTTAATAAGAACTTCTGTTTCCAATAGACAAAAAATGTTGAATTGGCTCAACTACAAAAGGTTTGTTACAGAATAGTTGCACCTCTCCAGAAAACAAATATTGTCAAGTTGACTCAACTAAACGTTTTTTTTTTGTGTGTCACAGACAACTTATTTTCAGTTCGTATAACTGTTATTTACAAAAGTTGACTCAACAAGAAAAAGCTAGTGGAAATTAGTACTAAGATTTTTTTTTGTTGTATGAGAATTTAACTGTGGATTTTTGCTGAACCAACACAAGAAAATCAGTCATTTCAACTTTTTTCAAGTTTTGTTTTTTACAGTCTATCTATCTATCCATCCATCCATCCATCCATCCATCCATCCATCCCCTAACCCTACGTATCACAGAAAACTTTTTTACATTTTCAGAAAACATCAGTTATTATGATTTATAAGCTGTATTTCTCATGCAAACCAAAACAAGTGCAAGGATTTCGGATCTTATACCCACATCCAGGGACATTCTGTTTCCATAATGTATAGGGCATACCTGAACCACACACACACACACACACACACACACACACACGTTGTGTTTTCAACCTAACCCTTTTATGAAGACTTTCCATAGACAGAATGTTTTTATACTGTACAAACTGTATGTTCTGTCCCCTTACACTAATCCTACCCCTAAACCCAGCCGTCACACAAAACTTTCTGCACTTTTACGTTTTGAATCACTTAGTATGATTTATAAGCTTTTTTCCTCTTGGGGACCAAAACATGTCTCCACAAGGACAAGGATTTCGGATCTTACACCCACATCCAGGGACATTTTGTCTCCATAATGTATAAGGTATACCTGAACCACACACACACACACACACACACACACGCACACACACACACACACACACACACACACACACACACACACACACACACACACACACACACACAGTAATTGGGGAAGTTTTCAACTTTCACATTCACTTCCCTAAATGTAAATGTGACAGCCTTAAATGGACACTTGTGTAATGTCATCTCTTTTCTGGAGTTAAGTACTCTGCAAGTATTTTATTTTTGTATTAAAAAAAAAAAAACCCTGACCTTTATTGAGATTAAAATGTTTATATATATATATATATATATATATATATATATATATATATATATATATATATATATATATAACAATATAATAAAAGAGCTAAGCTTCTGATTGTGTTCTGAGTTATATGAAATGGTATTTTGAAATGTCTAGTTTTGATCGAGCTGACCCGCACACACTGACTCCTGAGTGGGAACCCAAAGCTTTTGTCTGTGTGCTCTCATGTTTTCCCAATAGTGCATTGCAGGGTATTTTCAGGCACCACAGGAAGTCCGTTACATCTACACACACACGCACACTCTCTCACACACAGTCACTGTCTCTATTGCACAACAGCCTGAAATGTTGTATAACTGTCTCACTCTAGAACAGAGGGCAATGGACACAACACCGCAACATTAAGCTTCATAAGATTTACATTAATAAGAATGCTGTATTTTGTTAAGCAGTAATCACTCAAAAACTTTCCTTACAATAAAGAAAAAGAAAAAGCAATGACAATGTAAAATGGTCAAATAAAATAGGAAACCATTGGGAGTTTTTTGTTGTTGTCATAAGACCTAGATATGCAGGTCACACTTTATGTTAGGTGTCTTTAACTAGTACGCACTTGCATTAAAAAATACATACAATGTTTATTGTGTTGATGTTGTACTGCGAAACACTCTGAGGTGGATACGGGGAAGGTTAGGGACACGTTTGGTGGTTCAAGGGTGGGTTAAGGTGTAAGGAAAGGTCAACATTATAATTATACTGAAGATTGAATTAAAGAAAATAATTACATCTGTAATTACATTCAGATCTTTCTTTTATTTTAAATGCAATGTATTTACACAATAAGTGCATTGTATCACACGATTACAGTTTTTTTAATTGCTTTCAATATCTATTGTAACTATGGCTCCTTTTCTCTAAACTCTACACACAAAGCAACAAAACACACACACACACACACACACACACACACACACACACGCAAAACATCACACATCTCTTGCAAAAGCAAACACTTTATGCAAAACTATTTCAACTCTTTTTCAAACTCTATTTCAAAAATTGTGTTTTTGTATATAACTCTACACACAAACCATCAAATGATTCGCCATATACATGCCAAGCTACACAGATATGAAAAATGTAAAACACTGTTATCTTCTGTCTTTTGTTTGTTCGGTGTGACACATTTTGGTAACAGGGCTTTAACAATTACAAACCTAATTCACAACATAAAAAGGAGAACTCATGTAATCTGATTAAACCTCTTGAGGTTGCCAATCTTTGTTCAGATGTTACCATTACTAACCTTTTGTTGAAAAGAGTAACAAACATCATCATTTTTTAGGCCTTATTTTGCACCTTATTTCTGGAAAGTGCCTTGTGTAACTTGCCACAAATGCAGAGATGTATAGTAACGAAGTAGAACTACTTCACTACTGTACTTAAGTACTAAAAGGCTGTATCTGTACTTTAGTAGAGTATTCTTTTTTTCTCCTACTTCCACTTTTACTTCAGTACATATTTTCGATGAGTTTAATACTTCTACTCCGATACATTTTTTATGTGCTGCATCGTTACTCGTTACAATTATAAAAATGTTGAATCATTCCAAACCCACATAATCAGTGCCAGAGCGGTAGATGGCTCTGTCAACAGGTTTAATGAAGCTGGCTCATCATTGAGGGAATCAAGCGATCAAGAAGAGCGCGCGCGCTCGTACTCCCGTTCTGCCTCCCGCTCTGCTGCCTGCCTCCATTGAGAACACTTGAGATTTGTTAGTTTTTTTCGAGATGGAAGAACCAGAAATACCACCTTCAACTTCGAGTGATCGTGGCGCCGGTGGCGGTGTTTTCATTTGTTGGAGTGAAAGATAATTCATATAGAATGTGCGAGGACGCCGACGCACTCGTTCTTTGTTTTTAATAGTTCAAAGTTACTATTAAATTTAATGTTAATACCTTGACAAACTACATCATTAAAAAGATATAAGACTCAAGGTTTAGTATTTGACCACTATTTTATTCTGAGAAACTTATAGTGACAGTTATTTTTTAATTTGTGTCAGGAGTAATGATAAAATGAGTCGATACCTTTAATATGAATTATGAGCGTCACCCGCTCCCATTAAAAAAAACCCTCCCGTGTCATGAAAGCGCTTGACCAAACAATGTCCCTCAGGGCTTTTAGGTTGTGCAGTTTAATATTGATAGATTTTCATAGATTTACGTCAGATGTCTTTAGAGAGGAATAATATTTATTGAATTTATACTCAAAATGGGCCGATGTAATTATGAGCACTCTGATATAGCCTACTGTATTTTCAATCCATACTGGCAGTCTGAGGGCGCCCTGTGCACATTAGTCCATATATGGAACACATGAAGAAGAACCATATGTGACATTCCAGGAACTCCCTGAAATAAAGCTTTCAGATATTGCTGTAACATGCAGATAAATACCCAATAAGCTGTGGAGAAAAAAGGCACAAGCAGGGAGAAGGGTGAGATGCTTTACTACATAATACAATACTTGTACTTTTACTTTCAGTGCTTGAGTAGTAATTTTTTTTTAAACTACTTGCAATACTTAAGTAAAAAAAATGTTGAATACTTTAGTACTTCCACTTAAGTAGGTGCTTAGAGAGCACTTCAACTTCTACTCAAGTCACTTTTTTGATAGAGCACTTGTACTTTTACTCAAGTCTGGGTCTCTAGTACTTTATACATCTCTGCACAAATGTAAAAGCACAGCTCTCTCTAATGAGGATGCCATACATCTAAAACACACGTATCACAGGCAAGGGCATGATGAGTGAGTCATAAGGGATGACCGTAACAAAGGCGATAAGATGAACGACAGCTGGTTGTCTTGGTCTTTATCTCTGTGAACAAACTTCCTGTAGGTTACAGCCACTCCAGCCATGATAACCACACTGCACTCTGACTAGCCACACGTTTAAGCAGGTTTTCTCACTTTCTCTCATCTTCAGGTCTTTCGCAAAGACACAAGAACACTGCTCTACTGGAAATCATGTACGATTCTTAGTAATTGTACAGTAGTGCCGGAAACACCTGTAAAAATTCAACACTTACAATAAAATAAATAAATGTTTTGTGTGGATTTTCTTTTTCAGCAGAATGTCACAGGAGAACATTGTTAAGTTCCACATTAAACTTTTTATTTCCCAGTTGTTCAGAAAATGATCTACAGTGCTGCTTGAAAGTTTGTGAACCCCTTGCAGAATCTGTGAAAATGTGCATAATTAACAAAATAAGAGGGATCATTCAAAATGCATGTTAGTTTTTATTTAGTACTTCCCTGAATAAGATATTTTACATAAAAGATGCTTACATATAGTCCACAAGACTATTTTGAGATCCATCTTTTCACACTGAGGACAATTGAGGGACTCAATTATTAAAAAAAGGTTCAAGCATTCACTGATGCTCCTGAAGAAAACACCATGCATTAAGAGATGAAAACTTGAATTTGAAGCTCAAGGTAAATTGTAATTAATTTGTCTTCGGGGAACATGTACAGTAAGTATCTTCTGTTGCTTCCGAAGGGCAGTACTAAATGAAAGTATTATTTCTTTAAATTATTTTTAAAGAAAATAAGAAAAATGTGGACATCTTCATCCCAGGGGCGGAGCCACGGGTGGGCCTGAAATATATATATTTTTAATAAAAATAAAACATAGGCTGACTTTCCTGGGCGCACTGGCGTGAACTGCAATGGCGAGACCAAGATTTAACATTTTCACTTTGTTTCTCGTCGTCAAACCCAGTATATATTCAGAACAAATAGGCCTAGCACGATTTGCATGGGATTATTTGATGACATTTAAATACTCTTTTTAAAAAAAAAAAAAAAACTGTATGAAAGCGCAGCAGGGATTTTTTTATGTATTTTTGTGCTCCCAAAAAGTAAATAAAACAACATCAGGGTGAGTAAATAATTACTGAATTTCCATTTTTGTGTGAACTGTCCCAAAGACAGTCACAGAAAAATAGTGAAGGGGTAAATAAACTTGAAACAGATAAAATGCCTAGTTTGCTAAGCGACGTAGGCCTATGCAGTGGCCTTTAAACCAACCGAATTCACTCATTTATGAGATCTCTATTTCACTTTTTTTTTTTTTTTTTTTTTGTAAAATCGTAAGGGAATTTTTATGAGCTCTTTTGGAGCATGTTTTACATGAGAGATGACGTTGTCAATGAACAAGTTCTGTGCCCGACTCAGCCCGAGTATTGATTGAACCTGTCGGGCAGTGTTGTTGATCTGTATTGTTGAAAACTTAAAACAATTAAACAGAATTGTGAAATATTCAGGCTCATGTTATACGAGGAGAACTAAACTATGTTTTGGGGGAAATTAGGTCTATAGAGAGATGCGCTAAAGCACAGGTATGGTGCGTAATAATGGAGATTCCAAAGCGCTCTTCTTTGGTCCGTTCTATGCACCGGAACTTTTTACAATGCAACAAAATATTTAAAGAGCATCAAGCTATTAAAATATCTATTTATTTAAGCACAGATAATATAACAGTATATTAGTCAGTAATTTTTATGAGGTTAAACAGTGATTTTGATAACGTTTTGATTTTAAGGCCCACCCACAATTGGTCTGGCCCACCCAAAACTGGAAATGGAATATGGAATTTTTGGGATCTGGAGGATTTTTCGGAAGAACATTGGGCAAGACAAATTCAAGACAAACAATGGATTCAAGAACAACTATCACAAAAAAAAAAAAAAAACAGTTGTGGATCATCCAGGTAACGACACACAGTATTAAGAATCAAGGTTACATACACTTTTAAACAGGGTAATTTTTTGGTCTTGTGGACTATATGTAAACATCTGTTATGTAAAATTTAGGACAGTACTAAATAAAAAATAACATGCATTTCGTATGATCCCTCCTAGTTTGTAAAAACTGTTCACATTTTCACAGATTCTGCAAGGGGTTCACAAACTTTCAAGCAGCACTGTATGTACTGGTCCACTATATCATCTTATTTGTGTAAATGAGCTGTCTGACTTAACACAGGTATGGTGTGCCACAAGGCTAAGTCTTGGGTCCTTTCTTGTTCTCCATGGATATGCTCCCTTTTGGTGATAATATTATAATATGATTTTGAAAGTTAACACACAGCTTTATATATCCGCCAGATAAAATTGCAGATTGCATTAAGGAGTTTGTAAATTCGAGGACCAAACAATTAAATTATAATCATAATTATACTAATATTTGTCTCGATATTGTTTAACATATTTGACTTTTTGTAATTTGATAACTACATCTCAATTGTCTCTAGAACAACAGTTTCCACTGCAGAAATGTTGCTTATACTGTCATAGTCATGTCTTGTTTAGTTAGTTTAGTTGTCATAGTTTTCATTGTAATTGCTTGAGTCACACATTAGTTGTCATGGTTTCTTATCAGTTACACACCAGTTCCCTGTTCCGTTGATTATCGTTCTCAATGTGTAGAAGAACTAATTTTCTTCAGTTCATGGTCTCATGTTAACGTTACATTTGTTTTTGTGTTTATTAAAATAAAATTTTTTTGTTCATTCTGCGTCATACTTGGTTGATTTAATACATGCAACCCCTGGCAAAACACAAGACCAAAAGAGAAGATTTATACGGCTAATTAAACCATGGATATCCCGCCTATACATGTTCTCCGGCTGGAGCAGGGGGATCGCTCCCTCAAGGATCACACAAAGGATTTTCTTGTCCAGTCGCGCATAACCCATTATCCAAACTCTTGCTATGTCTTTTCTACCACACCGGGCTTAGCAAGCGATCGGATACACGTCTGACTGTGGAGGTCCTCCAGGGATCTTCGTCTAATATATGGAGTGGGTGCTGGTTCAGTGTGGATCTCCGTTCACTGTCTGCCCTGTTGAAGAGTACAATGCCTACCAGTGAACTGGATTGGTCCAGTTCCAAATCGTCTTAGTCATCTCTGGATAAGTCCAGTTCTAAGTTGACTAAGTTATCGCTGTTTATCGTTATCGTTAGTTATCGTTAGGCCCAGCTGCAAGTCGTCTTCATTGTCCAGCACCAAGTCTCCTTCGTCGCCATTGCCAAGCCCAGCCTTCCTCTCCCTCCTCTTCTGCCAAAGCCATCCAGTTCCTCATTAGCGTATCCATTGTCTCCCTTCAGCCCCTTGGCTCCTCTAGTGGTTCTGCCCTGCTGTACGGATCTGCCTAGGGCTTCCCAGTCATCAGCTCCGCCTTGGCCTGTGGCTCCCTCTGCTCCACCTCAAGCATCCAAGCCCTGGACTCCACCTTGGCCCTCTGAATCATCGGCTCTGCCTCGGCTCAATGGTCCCTCGGCTGCACCATGGACTGTCATCCCTCAGGCTCTGGCATGCTCCCTCATCCCTCTGGCTCCACCTTGGTCCGTTGTCGCTCTGGCTCTGCCTCGGACTTCCGAGTCAGCAGCTGTGCCTTGACCTTCCACCCGACGGTCTCTGCCCTAGTCTGCCAAGCTCACGCCTCTACCTCCGTCACGCCCGCCTGCAGCTCCACCATGGTCATCCAGGCCTACAGCTTCGCCCTGGCTCTTTGGCTTTTCGGTTCCGCCTGAGACTCCACCTCCAAGCCTCTTGCTTTTCCCGTCTCTGCTCTGGTTCCTTCGCCCTGGCTCCTCCCACCTTAATCTCTTCCCTGGTCGTCATCTTCTTTCTCTGCCTGCTCCTCATCCTCCTCCAGAGCCCCTTCCCTCCCTCTCTCCTCAACTTGGACTATGATTTGTAACGTATTACTTACTTATCTTTTGGTTCCATTTCCATTGACTGGGGGCAGCTGTGGCCTAATGGTTAGAGAGTCAGACTGGTAACACAAAGGTTGTGGGTTCAATTCTCAATACTGGCAGGAAATGACTGAGGTGCCCTTAAGTAAGGCACCTAACCCCCTACCGTTTAATGGGTTAAATGCAGAGGACAAATTCCAAGTATGGGTTTCCGTACTTGGACTTCTCATTCATTCTCCTACATCAGACAACTCTTTGGTGGATTTAATACATGCAACCCCTGAAAGTCATAGGAAATCCTCTTCTTACTATTATACTGAAAAAGTAGTCCATCTATTCATAATTGGACCTGATTATTACAACGTACTTTTGGGTGCATTCCAATCATCTTTCCACTGTTTACTGGTACAGTTTCATAGCATTTTTTCTTACATGTAAATCCTGTAATGATCTAGCCCATCAACTTCTCTACCTACGATCCCTCCCCCTGCCCCAGAGGATGACAAGAGGGAAAAGAGTTTATTTGTTTAAATTTTTCTTTTTGTCATCTTTGGCTCGCTTACTGTACTTTATAAAGCTGTTTTGAAATTATTTTTATTGTGACAAGTGCTAAAAGAATTGAATTAAATTCCTTCAAACATCTCATGAACCAATTCACTCTGAAGAATCTATAATTTAACATTAAGACATTTCTCCAAATAACCTATAGACACGAAGGAACCCTAAACAGAGAAAAACTGTTCCTGATGACATTTACATTTTTTGAATAAAGATGCAAAAAATTACATTTGACAACCCATTATTTTAAGTGGTGCAGTACTCAATGACAGCATTCAGAGGATAAAGACGTTCTGAAAGTCATGCCTAAAAGGTAAAATGGATCACTGCTCAGCTGTGGTGATCCAATATGCAGTTTGCAAGTGCTAAACATGGCAAGCAGAGCAGTACTGATGCTCTACCTCCATCATCTGGCAATGAAGAGTTTCTTGTTTATGTCCACATCTGCTTGTGATGAACACGTATTTACACCTGGCTAAAAAACAGCTTAGATCAGTATAGACAGGCTTGACTTCCAAGCTTTGTTTTTTGCCTAGCAATGTAACCACCATGTAACCAACATGGTAGCCACATTTGTCAGCTACAAATATAACTCACTGGGACATGTACAACACAAACACAAATTATGTGAGTTAATGTCAAACACAGAGAGTTCCATTGTTACAACATATACTGGGGTGAGTTGTAACAGGTTGGGGATAGATGTAACAATGAGAGCTTTTTTTGAATAAAGTGAGCAATTTAAAGTAACAAAAAACATTGTATTGTATTTCTTTGAGGATTTTACATTTAGCACATCCATCCAATTATTTTATATCACATAAAAAAAAAAAAAAAACGCTGGATGGAAACGCAGAGATGTGCGTAAATTCTAAAGATGTGCACAAAAAAAACGTATGTGCTAAAAAAATTTATCTGATAAGAAAGCATGTGAATAAACTATGGTGGAATCTATTTACTAAATAAGTGGTGAAGGGGGTGTGATTTATAACTGGAATCATAAGGGGTTGGTTGTAACATATTTAAAGATGTTAAATGATCCCCACCCCAAACAGCAATAACTTAGCTAAGGGTTTGCATTCATGTGGGTTTGAAGTTAAAGTAGCATGAAGTAGCAAATTGAACTAGAGAAATAGCTACTTTAGATACAATTCGATGATTGCTATAGGCAAAAAACAATCTTGATACAATTTTTTACTTTCCTTCCAGAATTTCTTTTTATTCATAAAATGTACAATGTTGCTCACAGTAACATGCCACTTCTCCATGTGTGCTCAAAAAAGTTATGCGAGTGTATGATATTGATGGCATCATCATAGCTCTTTTCTGACTTACAGTAAAACTGCTCCAGCGTGTTGCAACACTTCCCGATCTGTATATGTAGGCCAATGTTTGTGTATGTATGTATTTGTCTGTTTTTATTTTATTTTTTTAAAATGACGTTTTGTTTTTTTTAGATTATTGTTTTATTAATTTTTTATATATAGCCTATCTTTTAGCAAAAATCGATTGAATTGCATTTTAATAGGCCTACTACTACTACTATACTACTACTACTACTACTACTAGGCTACTACTACTAATAATAATAACAACAAATTATAATAACATTTCAGTTTTAGCAAAGGTTTTTTTTTTTTAAAGCAACAAACCAGAGAAGAAAAGCATGTATACTGACAGCTACTAGCCCGGGTCTGTTATTTATCTTTTTTCTTTTTTTTTCTCGGACAAAGCGATTATTTTTTGATCGAGACAAAAATCTCGATGGTCCTGCATTCCTTAAAAAAAAATATATATATATATATATATATATATATATATATATATATATATATAATTTTTTTTTGACGTATCGACAGGCTTTATAAGATTCGCCCGAATATCCTTTATGGAGACAGCGGCAACACAGCTGATGTCTGACGAATCCGGAGCGCTTTCATCAGCAGTCTCAGTGTCGGCATTGGCTCTCCATCATCCCGATTCCAAACGAGCAGCGTACATGTCTGTCTAGAGCTCCAACAGCATTTCTATCGTCTTGTTATGTCGGGTTTAGGATGATATGGGTTCGGTGCAAAATGTGACAGTTGTCCGCGGGCATTATGAGGATATTAACAGCATCCGGGCTCTTCTTGGCCTTCTGTTCCATCTGGCTCTTGACCATGGCCATCAGCACAGACTACTGGTACGAAACAGATGCGCGGAAACACCGGGACCGATGCAAAAAATATGCCAGCAAGAGAAATGACCCAGGATACATTTATATTTCCAACCAAAACCTCCCTCTCCGGATGCGACCGGAAGCGGCTCCTCTGCGGGGATCCCTGCACCCTGCGCCCGCCATGGAGTCGCGCTGCAGCCGCCGCTACAACTCGACCACAGCCGGGCTGTGGAGGAAATGCCATCGAGAAGGCTTCGATCTGGAGAACGAGGATCTGATCTTTAAAGGTGATGATGCTGATCAGGCCCTGTGTGAACAGTAACCAGATTCCGAGTTGATTTTGAACAGTTCTAGTGTGTTTGTGTGTTTGTTGAGCTTATGTGAAGGAGTGTTGAATAATGTTTGGCGCTATCCAGGGTGCTGATCTCTCACATCAACACTAGACACACGCTCTTGTTCACACATTCATCACATTTCGACTAAAAAACAGAAACAGATGGAGTCTGTCAGGGCAGTGCATGGGATCCATTTGACATAAACACGTGTTCTTTTTTAGGTCTGAGAGACCCCAGGGCCATTTTAATTAAGGAAAACACTCTCAACTACCTCTAGAATATGTTACGTTCGTTTCCCTTTTGAGTTTCCTTTTGATAGCTCCAATAACAAAAGCAGTATTCTAATTCTACTTAATCTGAAAAGAATGTATTATTTATGCATATTAATACATTTGCAAGCTTCTTAATGTGATAAATGATAAAGTCTTTCAGGGCAATGAGACGCAGATGCCTTAGCAGGACATGAGAGTAAATTGACTGATGTTGTTTGAGGACCAGTTTGAATGTTTATTGATCATAATCCAAATAAAGGATTTGGCACCAAAGTTAAGTTCCTGTAAATGTCTTACCAGTTGTGACTGTTCCATTCAAACACACGCACACTACATCTGTGTTAACGTGATCCTCACTGTTATTACTGAAGTTTCTGTGAATTTCTGCAGGTTTGCTTCAACGCTGCACGCCGGTGAAGTATTACTATTCCTCAGCGAATATCCCACGAAATCTGCCAGTGAACATCACCAAGACTATCAGACAAGACGAATGGCACGCTCTCCGTAAGTCAGCTTGTGCTCTAGATCACACTCTTAACATGTAATAAGTGTATTATGAGCTACTTTGTATTAAAGCATCAGTAAAATTGAACTACACATCTGCAATGCACATCTTTATTGAATCATTGATCTAATCTGCTTTCAACTATCAATTGCTTGGTTTCACACATTCGACCTTGTTTAAATCCATCTCTCAAAATCAGAGTTTCTCTCTGGGTCTGTGAAGTAGACTTGACTTTGAGAGACGTTTCTCTGGCCTTCCAGAACAGATATAATGTTAGAATCTTCAAATGCTTCCAAAAACACTTATTTAGCATATTATGCCATATAACGAGAATACAAAACCTATAACCTGACTGACATAATATGTGACAGATTGTTCATGATGTATTTGTGTCCATGATGTATTTATTTAATATACTGTATATATTTATGATGTACTTAATAATCTATATATACCACAATATATACACTAAACTAGTTTTTACAGTAACAACAACTAAATTACAATTTTGATGGTCAGAAAGTTGAAATCAGTTTTAAAAGTTTGAAGCCTTTTAAAGCCATGTAGTCAATCATTTATTTATACGGCGCTTTATACAAAAGCTTTAGCAGCATCACAGTAATAAACTGACAGATGTTCAAATTTGTAAAAAGTATTTGAACCACTTGTAGTTTTTAGTGGAACCTCTTAGTTAATGTTATATAACACTGAAACAATTAAAGACAAGGCCTTAAAATTGAAGCATTCAGCCAAATTCTGCTCTGCATAAACAACCCCAAATACAGGAAAAGTTGGGACATTTTGTAAAATGCAATAAAATCAAGAATCTGTGATTTGTTCATTCTCTTGAACCTTTCTTTAACTGACTAAAATACAAGTAAAAGATTTTAACTGACCCACTTAAGTGTATTTCTGTAAATATAAACAGATTTTGATGGCTGCAAAACACGGCAAAAAAGAAAGAAAGTTGGGACTGAGGCAAAATAAAAGTGAAAAGCTTATACAATATTTAAGTTAAACTCTTTTGAAACAGTCCACAATACGTTGGTGAATCGGTAACGAGTGATTGAGTGTAAAAAGAGCATCTTTAGAGCAGCTTTTCTCTTTTGTTTTTCTTCTGTCAAAACTTTTTTTTTTGCAGTGTGTCTGTCCTTGACTCACCACTTTATGCCAAATATCATGAGAGAATTGTCAAACAGTTCAAAAATCACATTTCTAAATGCTACTGTGTTAAATACAGCCACATGGGCTCGGGTGCACTTTGGAAAACCGCTGTTGCTGACACAGTCCGCCGCTGCATCTAGAGATGCCACTTGAATCTCTGTTACACAAGGAGAAGGTTAGGACGAGTTCTCTGGGCCCGAGCTCATCTTAGATGATCCAAAACACAGTGAAAATATGTGCCACGGTCAGATGATTTCACATTTCTGCTTGTTTTTGGGAAAAACAGACATAGAGTCCTCAGTCCCAAAGACGAAATGGACCATCCAGACTTTCCTCAGCGACCGATGTAAAAGCATCTGTTCATCATGGGTGACTTGCTTATGCGGAAGGTACCACTGATGTGGAGGCGTAGAGTCACACATCTTTCCTGGGATTGGGAAGTAAGACAGATCTCATTCTGCACATGCTAAAACGGTGGTTTAGATACTCTACACCACAGAAGGGATGTGCCTCACTGCAGTCCAGATCTGTCTCTTACTGGAAATGTATGATGACCCATCACGAAAAGGAGACTCGGACAGTGACGACCACAGGCTGTTGAGCAGCGCTCTTGTATCAGGCAACATTCCACTTGCAAAACTGCAACAATTAGTATCCTCAATTCCCAATTGATTAAAAAGTGTAATTAAAAGGAAAGGTGATGTGACTCAGTGGTAAACATGCCCCTGTCCCAACTTTTGTGGAGTGTGTTGGAGCCATCGAAATCAAAACTTGCTAAAACACAATTAGGTTGTTCAGTGAAAACTTTCAAATCTTTTCTTTGTAAGAGAATGAGCAAATCACAGATTCTTGATTTGATTGCATTTTACAAAATGTCCCAACTTTTATGGATTTGGGGATGTATATGCTTTTTGCAAAGACTACGTATTATGGAAAAAATGCGCTTTCAAATAATATACATAGGTGTGAACTGATAGTTTTCAGAAACACTTAATTGCATGTTAATTGCAACTAAATAAAAATGTATTGTGGTTTAAATTTACATTAAATACATTTTTGACCCACTTAAATAGGACTTAATTACATCGTTATTTGTAATGTCATTGTTGCGTATGTTGTCATTGAAATATGGTTAAAGTGCACTGTTGAATGTACTGACTAAAGCAGTGATGTTAAACTAAAATAACCTTTAATGTAATTTCTATTAAAACATCATGTATTTAAATATATTTGTAATAAACCAAACCCTGATCCTATTCCTATTCCTATGTTGTTAATTATCATTAATCAGGGCTTAAATGTACAATTACACTGTAACAAGGATAACTTAAAATAAAGTTTAACACACGTTACTTTAGGTTTCCATGTTACAGTTTAACTATACATTTAAGCACTGATCAATGATAATTAAGTGTTACCTGAAGTTGTAAGTACATTTAAATCTATATTAACTTCCAACACACTACAGATTATAATATTGCACTTTACATGTGCTGTATTATGTAAGCCAACATCAAAATAAGTGTACAACAAACGATTATTGATTTATGTATGTATATTAATGTATACAAACTGTCCTTAAGTTTTGTAAGAAATGCCATGAAAGTGGTTTTAAGTGGCCTTTTATTTGATTAATATTATATAATCTGTGTGTGAACATAAACGTTCACATTCAATACAGTTAAGCATACTTGTTTTTCCCTTTGGATCCTTAACCTCTCTGTTTTCCGTGCAGATTTGCAGCGGATGACCGCAGGTTTTATCGGCATGGCTGTGTCCATCATTGTGTTCGGCTGGACGGTTGGATTGCTGGGCTGTTGGAGGCACAACGAGCTGATGCAGTATGTAGCGGGACTGCTCTTCCTGATGGGAGGTGAGACTCACTCAGGTCTTGTGTAACGCTACAGACAACCACTAGGTGGCAGCTTATTACTGCGAGAAGAAGAAATGGCACGTTTGGAAAGGCATATCACTCCTAGTAGAAGTGTGGTATGTGCACTGTGCACAGTATGCAGTGTTTCTGTATGCACCGAATATTGTATTTCCATTGTGTTGAATTAATTCTTTACCCGCCAGCGTTTCATTTTTAAGCTGCCAGCCAGCAATAGTTTTGATTATATTCACAAAATTTTCATGACCTCCAGAGTATTTTGTTGTATGAACATGTAAACAGTGAATGTATCAGACGAAAGAACACAGCATCTGCATTGAAACAAACAAACGAACAAAAATAAAATGTTCTATCTTTTATTTCAAACGGTGTTTTATTAACAAAGTTCGGAAGGAACAAATGATCTATCCATTTAGCACGAGAGCAGGCCTATATATAAGTAGCCGACGTTTTTCTGCATCCCTCCACCACCCCGTCTCTGTCACGGTTATGTTCAGCTTGTCTTAGTTATCATGGACTTTTGGTTTGTTTTCATTCACATCATGTGTTCCTTTGTTGGATTTTCCCGCCACTCCTTTGTTTCTATGGTTACTGTTATTAGTTGATTCTGTTCATATCATTAATTATCTTGTTTGAAACACTAAGGGTCCGTTTACATGTCAACGATATGCTTAAAACGGAGACGTTTTTTCTGTGAGTACAGACGACACGATTTGTCAAAACGATCCCCATTCACACGGATCCGCGCAAAAACGACTAAAAACACTGTAATCTGCTGCCAGGCCATTAGATGGCGATGAAACACTGTAGGCATGTGTAATACGCATCTGCATGATGTCATCGTCTTCAGAGATTTGTGTTTTTATTGTTGACATGGAGACGGTGTCGTGTAAATTCTTCCCTCACAGTCCTTCAGTGTTCGGTCTACATTACATGTAGTGTGTGCTGCCCTGCCCGTCTGATTATTATTTGTATCATCCTCATTAAACTTCGTATTTGAACTTTATTCTTCATCTTAGTCTGCCATCCTGCAACCACCCGCTTCTTCTGGGCTGCGTTTAACATACACTTACGAATTTCCCCTCTGGGAAATCTTTGCCGCCATTTTCAAGTGCGTTCAACTTCGTCAAAATAACGAGGGAAGGGCGTAAAAAATTCAAACACAGTTCTGGGGTGAGTCCGCAGTCGCCCCCTTTACCCTCGAATAGGGCGTTTTTTGAGGGGACAGCCATTTGTAGTGGTGTCCGAAACCATAGCGGACGTTATTGAGTCCACTTATTCAATCCCACAATGCACCGCAATAACGAGTGTACAACCGACGTACGCTCAACGGCTTTCCGAATTCGCTCACTCGTTTTCATTCACTCCTTCAAGTGAACTGTATTAGTGGACACACATAGGGAATAGTAAGTGAGGGTTAAGGGGGCGATATCGGATTCAGCTCTGGTTTACTCACATTTTCTTCTTCTCTTGTTTTTGAATCCTGAATTTCTGTACTATTTCAAAACATTCGTAACAGTGAAAAAATGTATTGCCCGAATAACTCGTCAATGGCGGGGAAGTGTTTTATCATAAATGATGGAACATCTCGTTAATGGCGGGGAAAGAGTTAACTGAAAATAAAATGCACAATTTTGCGAGCTAAAACAATCTTTTTGTCTGTTTCAGTTCATGTCGTTGTTATAAACTCACTGTGTTGTTTTGTTTGTGATTGTGCATCACAGGCACCTGCTGCATCATTTCCTTGTGCACATGTGTGGCTGGTATTAATTTCGAGCTCTCGCGGTACCCGCGCTACCTGTACGGCCTGCCGGAGGACATCAGTCATGGGTACGGCTGGTCCATGTTCAGCGCGTGGGGCGGGCTGGGTCTGACGCTGCTGGCTGGCTTTCTGTGCACACTAGCGCCCTCTCTGCACAGTCCCCAGACCACCACCACACACAAACCCCGACAGGAGAACGGCATGGTGTGACGCTCGCACACTCCCGCCATACGCGCAGATACGTTAGCACTGACATGTCATTCTGATGCAGACAAGTGTCTTTACATATCAGAGAAAAATGGCAAATAAACAGTCACATACACAGCAGACATTGGGCAGACACACTGCAAGACTTCTGTAACAGGAAGGAGAAAATAAACAACGATCCAGAGTCCAGCTGAGTTAAACTTACTGGCGTTTGAAGGAAAAAAAAAAAAATCTTAATCAGTATTATCGTCTTATTTTCCAGAAAAAAACTATACCTTACAATTGCTAAGATATCCCTTGTTAAAAAGAAGTGCACTTAATTGTATTGAATGAGCACTTGTAGTGTACTTCAAATCTTAAAAGTATATTTTTACAATCTGTTCTTGCAGGCATAATAATATTAATAAAATAGAAGGCCACTTAAGTGTACTAAAAAAGCACTTTCATGACTGACTGATCCTTTACACACTTAAGTACTTTTTAAAAAATTGAACTTTGTGATAATGTCAAAAAAAGTTTTACTTTAAAGTACATTTTAAATCAGGTTGTTAATCTTTTGTCATGTTTTAAAGAAGTACACGTATTTTGATGTAGACTAACATACAGAACACATGCAAAGTACATAATTATAATTTTAACTGTTGTGTGCGATTTGATATTACATTTTAAGTTAATATAATGGAAATGTACCAAACTGCATTTAGTATATTTCAAATATATTTAAATACATGACATACAAGTTTAATATAAATTACATCAAAACGTATTTTAATTTACTATAACTCGGTGCATTTGGCAGTGCACTTTAACCAACAGAATTTGAAAATTAGATATAAAGATGTAGGCTACAGAAGAGGGGCAAACTAACTGCACTGAATATAAATTTAAACTATAATGCATTTTCATTTAATTATCAATAATATGCAATTAAGTGTCCAAAAAACATTACATTTAGTTCAATCTCAAGTATATTATTTCCATAATTATTACCCCCATTTACAGTAACAGTTTGCTAAAGTGAACTTCTATTTCACAAGGGATAACCCTTTCCCAGCAAGCCCAGGTGTCAAGAACATTTATATTATTTTTAAGGTTATTTAGATGTTTTTACTGGAAAACTAAGCAAAAATACTGATTAGACTAAACACAGACAGACAGACAGACAGACATCTTCTCTGCTACATAGCTGATATTTTACTGAAGATTTGCGTCTCAATGGTGCTCTCTTTCTGTCTTTATCTTTTGCCTGTAATTATGTTCATATCTTTTTTCTGTCTATCTCTCTCTGTATTAATGATTGCGTCTTTTGCTTTTCCCATCTATTTCTCTCCTCCTTTCCTCCTGTTGATGTCTCTCAATGGATTTAAAAGAGTGGCAATGTCTCAGAGAATGACAGATTAATATTTTCATTTAATAAACTGTTCAGTGTTTTTGGCTTTGCCTGCTATGTAGTAAAGAAAACAACAGATCAAGGCACAAATAATACATACTTTTGTCCTCAGTGTCTTCCTATAAATGTTTTTTTTTTTTAACTGAAAATTTCGAATAGCTCAAGCAAAGTGAATTTTGGCGTCCATATGTGAAAATGAATCCTCTCTTTGTGCACAACCTCATTATCGAGGAGTCTTTTGAAAAGCAGTGTTAAGAGAAATTAGACTGGACATAGTTTGTTTTTAAAATTACGATATGATTTATGAACATTTTTTTTTCTAATAAAATTATCCTGATTCATCATTCATTGGTTATTATGTGATTGACTTTGTTGTTTTGAATTTATAAAACAATGTTCAGTCATAATGCCAGTTAGTTTTGAACATCATGTGGGTGGGAATTTTTATTCCAGTATATTTTCTGGCTGGGTACATAAAAAACACAGTTAATGAGACCACATTCTCTCTGTGGTTGTAATGTTCTGCAGCTTTGATCTTTTAATGACTGCTTGTAATGGCATTTCATATTTCCATTAATGTTCTTAAACCAGGTGAAAATATTCAAAAGGGCTGAACATAAACATTTAATAAAGAGCAGGACACATTCACGAATTCTATGATAGTTTGAAAATGTAAAATGTTAAAAGTAAAATTTACAATAATAATAAATAAATAAAAAACAAGTACAGTATAGTTGGCAAAACTTTATCACACATTTCATGTTTACAGGATGGCATTTTAGTGACTATTTACAGTTTTATTTATTTATTTTTACTTATTTATAGTACTTATTTATTTCTTATTACTAACTTATTTCTGCACCAGCCCCGGTGAGCCTTCCATTCCTTCCCGACCTCCACGCGGAGGTTGTGAAGCCATGGAAGAACCCGTACTCCTCTCGCATTCACCGTTTCCAACATTCTAACTACTTGAATGTGGAGGGAATGCGAGAGCAAGGGTATGTGTCGATATGTCTCTCTCGCAAGGGGAGGCATCGACACTAAGAGCTCCAACCCTGTCATCTAGACCATTCCAGACCACATCTCATCTGAATGGCAGGGCATACGTGGCGGCAAGTCAGGCTGATGCTGCGCTGCACACGATGGCTGTGTTGCAGGCGTACCAGACTGACCTGCTGAGGGACCTGGACCAGGGGCTAGGTCTAACCCCAGACGCGGTGGCTGAGTTGCACTGCACCACAGACCTGGCTCTCCGGGCCACCAAACAACCATGATCGGACGATTGTTGGCAACCATGGTGGCCACGGAAAGGCATCTGTGGGTAAACCTGACAGGCATCGGGGAGAAAGAGAAAACTTTTCTCCTCGATGCCCCGATTTCGCCCTCTGAGCTTTTAGGGACCTCCGTTGAGACGGTGGTCGGAAAGTTCAGGGAGGCGAAGGCGCGCTCAGCGGCATATAGATCTTGTATACCCAGACAGCCTGGGGTTCCTGGACCGTCTCAATCGCCCCCTCAATGACCTACTCCTGCCAGGAGGAGGGGCACGAGTCCAGGAGGAAGAAGCAGGGAAGTAGCTCAGGCCAGACGTGAGCGTACTGGCACGAGCAGAGACAGGCAATTGCCTCCTTCCCTGTACACACCCTCCTTTTCCTCTCTCCTGGATAGGATGGGTTCCCCTTAGGGTGTGGTGAGTTTGTTACAGGGCCTTTGTCGCTTTTTGTTCACTAAGTATTCTGGCAGCCAGATCTGAAGTCGGCTAGTATCCAGTGGTGATAAGCACAGGTAGCAGGTTCCCTCCCTGTGGGCTCGGAGGCATGGTTAGGCTTCCTCTCACTCCAGAGAGTTATCTGCTGAGGCCTCCACTCTCTACAGCTTGACAGAGTGTTTATATTCTTTATGGGGTTTCTTTTTCTAACATAGTGGTTTCTCTAAATAGAAAAACTAGTTTAAGACCACTTGGGTGTGTGTATGGCAGGCCTCCTCTTCTTAGAGTCTCTTTGTTAAGGCCCCTGCTCCCCATAGCCCTGTGAGGCAGTATATGTCTCTAAGTTTGAGACAGTGGTAAAATCACCCCTCTTAGGATGACGTTGTACTCCCCTAGTTAGCAAGGGTGTTTTTGTTAAAGTGCTCCATCTCTCAGATAGCACCGAGGAAGCCTAGTACTCCCCTGGTTTCTTGGGTCATTATGCAGAGTACTTCACCTCTGGTTGAGTTCTAGGAGGCCCTTACAAAGCTTGGGCCTCTATACTCCCAGTAGGCAGGTGTGTTAGGGTGACAGGCTCCCAGTGTTAGCCTCCCGACCCTTATCCAGCCAGGCCGCCCCAAATGCAGACTCCAGTACTCCCCTTAAGTTTAGAGTCGTCATGAAATGCACATAAGGATGTCGTAGGCTTCCTCCCATTCTTAGAGTTGTCATGCTGAGGCCTCCATCCTCCAGAATTCCTAGCAGATAGATCTGGTCTCTGCATCGGGAAGAAGCCTCTCTCTTAATTCAGAGAATTATATTTTCTTCGCTTCCTCAGCTCTCTGTTGCGCTAGCTAGACCTGGCTGATTTTTAAAGGGTATGGTAGGGCTCCTCTCCCTTAGGAGAGTCATTCTGCTGAGGCCTCCATGTTTACAGCTTGTTAGCTGCATGTGTCAGGCCTCCTCTCCTTTGAGAGTCATCCTGCTGAGGCCTCCATGTAAACAGCCCTACAGGTAGAGCTTGAGAAGTGGTCCCTCCCTCTCTGAGGAGGTGTTTTAGGACCCTCGCTCCCTGAGCTCTGGTGTTAGTCAAGCTAGCTGTCCCATCTACGTGTGCCAGGCCTCCTCTCCTTCGAGAGTCATCATGTTGAGGGCTCTATACAAACAGCCCTCCAGGTAGAGCTTGAGAAGTGGTCCCTCCCTCTCCGAGGAGGTGTTTTAGGACCCTCGCTTCCTGAGCTCTGGTGTTAGTCAAGCTAGCTGTCCCATCTACGTGTGTCAGGCCTCCTCTCCTTCGAGAGTCATCATGTTGAGGGCTCTATACAAACAGCCCTCCAGGTAGAGCTTGAGAAGTGGTCCCTCCCTCTCCGAGGAGGTGTTTTTGGACCCTCGCTCCCTGAGCTCTGGTGTTAGTCAAGTCAAGTCAAGTCATCTTCATTTAAATAGCGCTTTTAACAATGGATTGTTTCAAAGCAGCTTTACAGAGATAAACATATAATTTAAGGTAACAGATTGTTTTGGCATTATAGCGGTTCTTGAATAATGTTATTTCCAGCTAAAGTTAACTTTGATTGATTCACCTCCGTCGAAATGATCAGACTTTTAAACGCAAACCTGTGATTAACGCTGACGGCGTTCACATGCTCATTCAGAATTGATTCTATAGTTATGTGCTTTTTAAAATATGTGCGCAGGTTTACAATTCATACAACCCAGCCTAAACAAACTACTTTTCTTGGCTATAAATTTTGAAACAGAATTTTGTTTTATTTTATCACTTCGGGGTACGCGAGCCAGAATTCACAACGCTTCATCTGTAGAGTGGGAAAGGGATCCTCCATAGGGAGAGGATAGTGGACACTTCAGCACTGCATTGTCATCGGGTCCAGGCGGATCTCTTTCGTCAGATCTGGACACGGCCTAGATCCGGCAGGCTGCGGGAAAACCTCGGGATAAACAAAGACACTAATATTAGCGTAGATGCCATTCTTCTTATGATGTAGCGAGTACATCAAGATTTAAGGGAAGTGTTCCCAGTTCCGGCTGACCTAATCTATGCAGCCTAACATTGAATTTATAGAAGTCTATAGTGTGTTATGTGTATGCTAGGTCAAAGAGATGTGTTTTTAGTCTAGCTTTGAACTGACAGAGTGTGTCTGCTTCCCGGACAATGGTAGGAAGACTGTTTCAAAGTTTTGGTGCTAAATAGGAAAAGGATCTACCGCCTGCAGTCGATTTAGATATTCTAGGTATTATCAACTGGCCGGAATTTTGAGATCGCAATAGACGTGAAGGACTATAATACGTTAAGAGCTCGCTCAAGTACTGCAGAGCTAAACCATTTAGTGCTTTGTAGGTAATCAACAATATTTTTAAATTTATACGATGTTTAATAGGGAGCCAATGCAGTGTTGACAGAACCGGGCTAATATGGTCATATTTCCTGGTTCTGGTAAGAACTCGAGCTGCGGCGTTTTGAACTAGCTGTAGTTTATTTATTAAGCGTGCAGGGCAACCACCCAGTAGAGCATTACAATGATCTAGCCTTGAGGTCATGAACGCATGGATTAATTGTTCCGCATTTCCCAATGAGAGCATATGGCGTATTTTAGATATATTTTTAAGATGGAAAAATGCAGTTTTACAGATACTAGACACGTGGCTTTCAAAAGAAAGGTTGGTATCAAAGAGCACACCCAGGTTCCTAACCGACGACGAAGACTTGACAGAGCAGCCATCAAGTGTTAGACAGTATTCTGGGTTATTACGTGTGGAAGTTTTTTGTCCAATAATTAGAATCTCTGTCTTTTCAGAATTTAGTAGTAGGAAATTACTAGTCATCCAATTTTTTATATCAGCTATGCATTCCGTTAATTTTGTGAATTGGTAAGTTTCGTTGGGTTTTGAAGAAATATACAGCTGAGTATCATCGGCATAACAGTGAAAGCTAACTCCATGTTTCCTAATGATATCTCCTAATGGTAGCATGTACAGAGTGAACAGCAGCGGTCCTAGTACTGAGCCTTGTGGTACGCCATACTGAACTTGTGATCGATAAGACATCTCTTCATTTACTGCTACAAACTGATAACGGTCAGTTAAGTATGATTTAAACCATGCTAGTGCAATTCCACTAATGCCCACATAGTTTTCTAGTCTATTTAAAAGAATGTTGTGGTCAATTGTGTCAAATGCAGTACTAAGATCGAGTAACACTAATAGAGAGATACAACCACGATCGGATGATAAGAGCAAATCATTTGTGACTCTAATGAGAGCGGTCTCAGTACTATGGTACGGTCTAAATCCGGACTGAAAATCCTCGCAGATATAATTTCTTTCTAGAAAGGAACATAGTTGTGAAGATACTGCTTTTTCTAATATCTTTGACAGAAAAGGCAGATTCGAGATCGGCCTGTAATTGACTAATTCTGTAGGATCAAGTTGTGTTTTTTTAACAAGCGGTTTTATCATAGCCAGTTTAAAGGTTTTTGGTACGTATCCTAGAGACAAAGATGAATTAATGATATTAAGAAGAGGATATATGACCTCTGGAAACTTCTCTTTCAGTAGCTTAGTCGGTATAGGATCTAACATACAAGTTGTCGATTTAGATGAATTAACGAGTTTGCAGAATTCTTCCTCTCCTATAGCAACAAGTGAATCAACTTTTTCCTCAGGAAGACTACAATGCACTTCCTGATGCGATACTGTGGTAGACAGTTGCATAGTTATAATTTTGTCCCTGATATTATCAATCTTATAAGTGAAGAAGTTCATAAAGTCATCACTGCTGTGTTTCTTGGACACTTCTGAGCTTGAAGCTTTCTTTTTCGTTAGTTTAGCCACTGTTTCAAATAAATACCTTGGATTATGTTTATTTTCTTCTAATAGGTTTGAAAAATAAGCAGATCTAGCAGCTTTTAAAGCCTCTCTGTAAGCAATCGAGCTCTCTTTCCACGAAATCCGAAATACCTCTAGTTTAGTTTTCTTCCAGTTGCGCTCCATTTTTCTGGCTGCTCTCTTAAGGGCCCGGGTGTGCTCGCTGCACCACGGCGTTGGGCTATTTTCTTTAATCTTCTTCAAGCGCAACGGAGCAACTGCGTCTAAAGTGCTGGAAAAGAGAGAGTTAAACGTTTCTGTTGCAATATCAAGTTCTTCTAAGCTATCCGGGATGCTGAGATGATGAAACTGATTAGGAAGATTATTGATACAGCAATCTTTAGTGGCAGAAGTTATAGGTCTAACGTATTTATAACACGGAGTCGGCTTTGCAGCCTTGGCTAAATGTAATTTACATGAGACTAGATAATGATCTGAGATGTCATCGCTCTGCTGCAGAATTTCAACGGCATCAACATCTATTCCATGTGATAATATTAGATCTAGAGTATGATTACGACAATGAGTAGGTCCTGACACGTGTTGTCTAACTCCAATTGAGTTTACAATGTCTTTAAATGCCAATCCCAATGCATCTTTTTCATTATCTACATGTATATTAAAATCACCAACAATTAGTACTTTATCTGCAGCGAATACTAATTCTGATAGAAAGTCCGCATATTCTTTGATAAAATCTTTATGGTGCCCCGGTGGCCTGTATACAGTAGCCAGCATAATTCTCAAATGAGATTTATCGTTTACACTATATATTTTTACATTAAGCACCAATACTTCAAAAGAAGTATATTTAAAGCTAGATTTCTTAGTGGTTTTGAAAATATTACTATAAATTACAGCAACACCTCCCCCTTTGCCTTTCAGACGAGGTTCATGTTTATAACTGTAATCTTGTGGGGTTGACTCATTTAAAATAATGTAATCGTTTGGTTTTAGCCAGGTTTCTGTCAAACACAGCATATCAAGATTATAATCTGAAATCATATCATTAACTATGAGAGATTTTGAAGTAAGGGATCGAATATTCAGCAACCCAAGCTTTATCATTTGCTCATCTGTATTATATCTGTTTTTTATTTGTTGAACATCAATTACATTTTTAACCTGACGTTTTTTGGATTTCCAAATTCGGGGAACAGACACAGTCTCTATATGATGACATCTAGGTGAAAGAGACTCTATGTGATGGGATTTATCTGACCTTGGTGACGTGAGGCCGCTAGCAGACGGTCGGTTTAGCCAGTCTGTCTGCTTCCTGACCTGAGCCCCAGATTGTCATGTTTTATCTCTAAGACTATGAGCCAAATTACTAGAGAGAAGAGCAGCACCAGCCCAGGAGGGATGGATACCATCTCTTTTCAACAGATCAGGCTTGCCCCAAAAACTTTTCCAATTGTCTATGAATTTTATATTATTCTGCGGACACCACTTCGACAGCCAACCGTTCAGTGAGGCCAATCGGCTAACTATCTCATCACTCCTGCGTACAGGAAGGGGGCCAGAGTAAATTACAGTGCCTGACATCGTACTTGCGAGTTCACACACCTCTTTAATATTAATTTTGGTGATCTCCGACTGGCGGAGTCGAACATCATTAGTGCCGACATGAATAATGATCTTAGAGAATTTACGATTAGCATTAGCCAGCACTTTTAAATTTGCTTTGATGTCAGGCGCTCTGGCTCCCGGCAAACATGTGACGATGGTGGCTGGTGTCTCTATTTTCACGTTCCGTCTGATCGAATCACCAATTACCAGGGCACAATCAACAGAATTCTCAGTGGGTGTTTCACTGAGTGGGGCAAATCGGTTTGTTATGGGAATCGGAACGGAAGAGTGGTTCTTTGATCCGCGACTAGAGCGATCTCTCACGGTCACCCATCTGTCCTGCTGCACGGGCTCTACTTCAGCCGGAACCGAATCATGTAAAGAGTTCACTATGCTAGGCGCATCCAAAACACGATCTAAAGATCTAGCATTCTTACCATCCTCAATTAAAGTTTGGATGCGTGTCTCTAGTTCTGAAATCTTCTCCGTCAGCCTGACTGTCTCCTTGCATTTATCACATATAAATCCTATATTGCCATCGGAGAAGGCTATACTAAACATATGACATGTGACACAGGTGACAATAACAGGACAAGAAGACATTACTCACCGTGTTTGTTGACTGATTTCTTACTTACCTGGACTTTATGAACTCAAAGGCGCGGGCGCGCGAGAGAAAATAAATATATAAATGAGCGCACGGGTGGCGCGTTAGCAGGCTAACGTTAGCGAGTTACTAGCGTGCTGTGTTAACAATAACGGAAGCTAGAGATGTAAGGTTAATCTGAGATGTTGGGTAAGCTGTATTTAGTAGTATAAACAACTAGATAGTAAATGATGGCTCAAAACATAAAGAAATACGAGGCTCAGGCGGATCTTACAGCCTCGAAGCAAACAAACACACAGCAGGCAGCGAGGCAGACAGGAGCAATCGATCAGCGTCAAGCTAGTTGTCCTATCTACATCGTTAGGCCTCCTCTCCTTCTAAAGTCATCCTGCTGAGGCCTCCATATACCAGCCTGTTAGCTGTATTCTAGGATGTGTCAGGCCTCCTCTCCTTCGAGAGGTCTCTATGCAAACAGCGTTGCAGGTAGTAGTAAAAAAAAGAAAAAGGGCCCCCCTCGAT
Source organism: Tiaroga cobitis (assembly GCA_030578255.1). NCBI lineage: Eukaryota > Metazoa > Chordata > Actinopteri > Cypriniformes > Leuciscidae > Tiaroga > Tiaroga cobitis. The sequence continues at coordinate 24,208,630 of CM060615.1, forward strand.
AACAGAGTTGCTTTGTCTAAGCTCTGGAACTATGAACTTTTCACATTTTAGATTAAGTTCTGGAAGAGCCACATTGGTGTAAGTGGGCAGGCCTCCTCTGCTCTTGAGTCATCCTGCTGAGGCCTCCGCTTCCCATAGTCAAGTCAAGTCATCTTCATTTATATAGCGCTTTTAACAATGGATTGTTCCAAAGCAGCTTTACAGAGATAAACATACAATTTAAGGTAACAGAGATTGTTTTGGCTTTATAGCGGTTCTTGAATAATGTTATTTCCAGCTAAAGTTAGTTAAAGCCCCATACTGCTTACACATCAGGCTAACAGTAGCACTACTCCCTACGGCCACTGCCCGAGCTCCATGGTAAGCGAGAGGGAACTCCGTGAATCACACAAAGGGCTTGCCAGTTCAAGGGCATGGGAACCACAGCCTGACTTTCAGAGGCTTCAGAGGCCCAGAGCTTATGGGCCCTAGCCTGCTACTATCGAGGGGACAGAGTCAACCCCCATTCCTGGGAGGCTATCATGCTTACTGCTGAAGCCAACAACCTGCTTACTAGTATGCTTACTAGTATGGACTAGTAAGTGGATGAAATGATCATTTCAATGGAGGTGAATCAATCAAAACTTTTAGTTAATGTGTTTTTGCTTGTAGCCATAGTTGCTAAAGCATTCCCTCAGCATGGCAGCATGGGTAGATCATCATGGGTAGAGCTTTGACGCAGTGCGAGTTCCCTTTTGAAATGGAACGTCTCAGGTTACGACTGTAACCTATGTTCCCTGAGAACAGGGAACGAGACTCTACTTTTACAGTCCCTTCAGATGAAGAAGTGTATGACATCTCTAGGCGCCCCTGGTCGCACTAGAGCATGACGTCATGGCTGACGCTGGCCAACAAGGTTGTCGTGATTATACAGTGTTTCAGTCATCAGTCACGCTGAGGCGTTTCCCCTAGCGCTGTGTCTCGTTCCCTGTTCTCAGGGAACATAGGTTACAGTCGTAGCCTGAGACGTTTTTAATTTTGTTTATATGTCTATGTGGTGTTTTTAATATGCTTTAAGACAAACCATGTACAAATTCATAAGTCAACACCATTGCTGAGTATTTTCTCCTTAAAACTGCAGTGAACTAAAAACAGTCTCAAAAAGTTTCTGACGTCACAAACTACCTTGTAACCAATCAGATCAAAGTGTGATCATCAATGAGTGGATCTCTGAGCAGGGGCACGCTCAGGACAAGCAGTCACTCTGCGAGAACGGCTAGAGCGCGTAAGTTGTTTTTTCTTAATATCCAGTTCCCCTGTTGCTCTGTTTACCATTTGTCAAGTAAGTAGGGCTATTTTCGATTCTTTGCTTATTTGTAATTTTTATTTTCACTAAATATCTTTAATTTAATTAGACACGTTCCTATTTTGAATATCTGCCGTCTTAAGGGTTGTAGTCTGGTTGTTATTGTAGCACTTAAGTATTGCTGTTCATAACAGCTAGTTTCGATTTGGGCCATTCTCGGGATATTTGCTTTCGCTGTGCTAATTGCAAGGGCTATTAAAGCAGATATAAATTAGAAGTAAATTCAGGAGATAGCCAGGACAAGCAGTCACTCTGCGAGAACGGCTAGAGCGCGTAAGTTGTTTTTTCTTAATATCCAGTTCCCCTGTTGCTCTGTTTACCATTTGTCAAGTAAGTAGGGCTATTTTCGATTCTTTGCTTATTTGTAATTTTTATTTTCACTAAATATCTTTAATTTAATTAGACACGTTCCTATTTTGAATATCTGCCGTCTTAAGGGTTGTAGTCTGGTTGTTATTGTAGCACTTAAGTATTGCTGTTCATAACAGCTAGTTTCGATTTGGGCCATTCTCGGGATATTTGCTTTCGCTGTGCTAATTGCAAGGGCTATTAAAGCAGATATAAATTAGAAGTAAATTCAGGAGATAGCCAGGACAAGCAGTCACTCTGCGAGAACGGCTAGAGCGCGTAAGTTGTTTTTTCTTAATATCCAGTTCCCCTGTTGCTCTGTTTACCATTTGTCAAGTAAGTAGGGCTATTTTCGATTCTTTGCTTATTTGTAATTTTTATTTTCACTAAATATCTTTAATTTAATTAGACACGTTCCTATTTTGAATATCTGCCGTCTTAAGGGTTGTAGTCTGGTTGTTATTGTAGCACTTAAGTATTGCTGTTCATAACAGCTAGTTTCGATTTGGGCCATTCTCGGGATATTTGCTTTCGCTGTGCTAATTGCAAGGGCTATTAAAGCAGATATAAATTAGAAGTAAATTCAGGAGATAGCCAGGACAAGCAGTCACTCTGCGAGAACGGCTAGAGCGCGTAAGTTGTTTTTTCTTAATATCCAGTTCCCCTGTTGCTCTGTTTACCATTTGTCAAGTAAGTAGGGCTATTTTCGATTCTTTGCTTATTTGTCATTTTTATTTTCACTAAATATCTTTAATTTAATTAGACACGTTCCTATTTTGAATATCTGCCGTCTTAAGGGTTGTAGTCTGGTTGTTATTGTAGCACTTAAGTATTGCTGTTCATAACAGCTAGTTTCGATTTGGGCCATTCTCGGGATATTTGCTTTCGCTGTGCTAATTGCAAGGGCTATTAAAGCAGATATAAATTAGAAGTAAATTCAGGAGATAGCCAGGACAAGCAGTCACTCTGCGAGAACGGCTAGAGCGCGTAAGTTGTTTTTTCTTAATATCCAGTTCCCCTGTTGCTCTGTTTACCATTTGTCAAGTAAGTAGGGCTATTTTCGATTCTTTGCTTATTTGTCATTTTTATTTTCACTAAATATCTTTAATTTAATTAGACACGTTCCTATTTTGAATATCTGCCGTCTTAAGGGTTGTAGTCTGGTTGTTATTGTAGCACTTAAGTATTGCTGTTCATAACAGCTAGTTTCGATTTGGGCCATTCTCGGGATATTTGCTTTCGCTGTGCTAATTGCAAGGGCTACCACAGCTGTCCTCACTCAGGCGATTGATAGCATTATATCTATGTAGTGTGCGCGCTGTCGCGGAAGCGTCAGCGGAAGCATTCAGCTCTCGTGTTTATCCTCCTCGTGTTAAGACCGACTCGGGTAAAGACCTGTGACTCTACCTGCGCGACTCCACCGAGCAAAGACACCTGCAAGGCACTTAAAGTATCTTCTTAACCCTTTCCATTCCTACCTTTATCTTATTTCCTATTATCATTATGTGCTTTCAACACATTCCTGTTGTCTCTCGACAACGCTCTCTCACCACGCACAGAAGGCAGCGCAATACTGCTAATCTGCGCCCTATTCTCTCATCCTCACACTCACCTCTCACTCTTTCTATGGGTCTATGGAATTGTCAATCAGCAGTCAATAAAGCTGACTTCATTCCAGCCTTTGCATCTCATTCTTCTCTTAATATCTTGGCCTTGACTGAGACCTGGATCCGCCCAGAAGACTCAGGAACCCCTGCTGCTCTCTCTAACAACTTCTCTTTCTCTCACACCCCTCGGCAATCGGGGAGAGGTGGGGGCACTGGTCTTCTCATTTCTAACACTTGGAAATTTTCAACTCTCTCTTCTCTATGCAATAACAACTCATTTGAATATCATGCTATTACACTTACAACTCCCGTGAAGATCCATATTGTAGTTATTTATCGCCCCCCAGGTCAACTGGGAAGCTTTGTAGAGGAGCTGGATGTGTTGCTGTCCTCTTTCCCTGAGGATGGCATCCCACTTGTAGTCTTTGGCGATTTCAACATCCACCTAGCGAAACCGTATGCAACAGACTTCATCTCTCTCCTAGCCTCTTTTGATCTCAAACGCCTCATCACCACCGGTACTCACAAGTCAGGCAACCAACTGGACCTGGTTTACACACGCAACTGTATCACAGATAACATTTTGGTGAAACCTCTCCAAGTTTCAGATCATTTCCTCATTACTTTCAATCTACAACTCACTACCCATGCTCCACCAACCTCCCCACCATTTACTTTCAGACGAAACCTGCGCTCACTTTCTCCGTCCCATCTTTCCTCTGCTGTGTCATCTTCTCTTCCCTCACCCTCACATTTTTCATCTCTGGATGTGAATACTGCAACGGATACTTTATGCTCCATCCTAACCTCCTCTCTAGACAACATCTGCCCTCTCTCCTCCAGGCCAGCACGCACTACTCCCTCTAACCCCTGGTTATCTGAGGTTCTTCGTGAACACCGGACCAAGCTCAGGGCAGCGGAGAGGAAATGGCGCAAATCAAAAGACACATCTGACCTCAGTAGGTATCAATCTCTGCTCTCTGCCTTCTCTGTTGATGTTCACACCGCAAAATCTTCATATTTCCACGACAAGATCAACAGCGCCACTAACACACGTTCACTGTTCAAGACATTCAACTCTCTCCTCTGCCCACCTCCACCACCACCCACCTCCTCGCTAACTGCTGATGATTTTGCTAACTTCTTCACTAACAAAACTACAACTATCAGCAGTCAGTTCTCAGCTTCACACACACAGGAACCCAAACTAACCTCTCCCACAGCCAACAACCTTCTCTCCTCCTTCACTCCACTAACCGAGGAAGAAGTATCTAAACTTCTCCTCTCCAGTCATCCTACCACCTGCCCTCTAGACCCCATACCCTCACACCTTCTACAAGCCATCTCTCCCACACTTCTTCCAGCTCTCACACACATCATCAACTCATCCCTCCACACTGGCATTTTCCCTACAGCATTTAAGCAGGCTCGGGTAACTCCTCTGCTTAAAAAACCAACATTAAACACATCACTTCTAGAGAACTACAGACCTGTCTCTCTCCTACCATTCATTGCGAAAACACTTGAACGGGTTGCTTTTAACCAAGTATCATCTTTCCTGTCTCTGAACAACCAGCTGGATGTCAACCAATCTGGCTTCAAGAAAGGACATTCAACTGAGACTGCATTGCTGTCAGTCACGGAAGCCCTGCGGATCGCAAAAGCTGCTTCCAAATCATCAGTTCTCATTCTACTGGACCTGTCTGCTGCTTTCGACACAGTGAATCATCAGATCCTCTTGTCCGCCCTCTCATCACTGGGCATCACTGGAACCTCCCTCAACTGGTTTGAGTCCTATCTCACAGGTAGGTCCTTCAAGGTCGCATGGAGAGGTGAGGTATCCAAAGCACATCAGCTGACCACAGGGGTTCCCCAGGGTTCAGTTCTTGGACCGCTCCTCTTCTCCATCTACACCACATCACTGGGACCCATCATACAGGCACATGGTTTCTCTTACCATTGCTATGCTGATGACACCCAACTCTACCTCTCATTTCAACCAGATGATCCCACAGTAGCTGTACGGATCTCAAGCTGTCTGGCGGACATCTCGGCGTGGATGAAGGAACATCACCTGCAGCTCAACCTGGCAAAGACTGAGCTTCTCGTCCTCCCTGCCAATCAGTCTCTACAGCACGACCTCACTATCCAGCTAGATTCATCCTCAATCACCCCATCAAGGTCGGTCAGAAATCTTGGAGTAATCTTTGATGATCAGCTGACCTTCACTGACCACATTACAAAGACAACTCGATCATGCAGGTTTGCTATGCACAACATCAGGAAGATCAGACCTTTCCTAACTGAGCATGCAACACAACTTCTCGTCCAGGCCCTGGTCATTTCTAGGCTTGATTACTGCAATGCTCTTCTGGCTGGACTTCCATCATGTGCAACTAAACCTCTACAAATGATCCAGAATGCTGCTGCTCGTCTCGTCTTCAACGAGCCCAAAAGGGCCCACGTCACTCCTCTGTTCATCTCTCTGCACTGGCTACCACTCTCTGCTCGCATCAAGTTCAAGGCTTTGACGCTTGCTTACAGATTGACCACAGGTTCAGCCCCCTCCTACTTCCACTCACTACTACAAGTCTACATCCCTACCAGAAGCCTACGATCGGTCAATGAGCGACGGCTCGTGGTACCATCACAGCGGGGCACAAAATCACTCTCCAGGACATTCTCATTCACAGTTCCATGCTGGTGGAATGATCTCCCCACCGTCATCCGGAATGCAGAATCCCTGACAACATTCAAAAGGCAACTGAAAACTCATCTCTTCCGGGAGCACTTAACATAAAAAAAAAAAAAAAAAAAAAATCCTTTCCTTTAAATCCTCGCTTGCCTGGCTTATGCTACTCCGAGCAATGTCTGAACTTTGTATTTTGAACACTTCTTGCGTTGTTTTTGCCTCTTCACGATGACTCGCTTGGTTTAGTCCTCAATTGTAAGTCGCTTTGGATAAAAGCGTCTGCTAAATGACTAAATGTAAATGTAAATGTAAAGTTCAAAACGGTGCGCAACGTTTTGCTACGGTTTCCGGGTTGAACGTCATGTTTCCTGGAAACAGCGTGCACCGGTGTTTGAGATACGTTTTCTCTTGTTTGGTGGGTGTGTCAGAACTGCAGTCCTATTAGCAGCAACATGTATATAAAGCACGCGGTATTAAAGTGAACTCGCACAATGGGTTCAAGGAAAGTAATTTACAAATGTGTTCCATGCAGCTCGGTATACCAACAACTGAGGATATTTGAAGACATGTTTGTCGTAAGTTGTATTGTAAAAATATAGGATATCAACATAATGTAGTTGTTTATATTTTTAGCTTCATTGCAAGTTTCCTACGTCCCATGAGGCCTTGCGTCAAAAGTGGGTGCGTCTTCCGGTTCGAAGTAAACAAGCGAAACGTGACACTCATTCATTCATTCGACTATCGAGTAATCATTAATATTTATACTAAAATGTATTATTTAATTTGTTTAACTTTTTATCAATTACAAATGCAATGAAATTACAAAAATACAGCGTGTTTTTCCACGATGAGTTCATTATTACAAGATCAACTTGTGGCAGTTAAACTGGACATTCGGTTATGGCTAAACTTGAAGATATGCGCTGCGGTGCTCTGGACTGCCGGTGCGAGTCGGCGTTTTTTAAACAGAGACCCTTGTTTGTTCCTAAATAGTAATAAAAAAGAATCATGTTAAATAAAACCGAAATCGCGATACTCAGATCCACGGACCTGTGTCGCGGTCAGGGAAGGCAGAATCACGATACACCCCTTCCCACTCCCAGAGATATCCTTCCCGTCCAGATCCAATATAGCTACCATATCTTTACTATTTGTATTATTTGAAGTTAACATTATAACATTTGTAGACCTACACCACAAAACTAGTTGAGGATAAATTATTTAAAATTGGGCGATTCCAGCATTATGGACGTGACATTTGCAGTCAAAATATAAATTCTCAGAAAATGGATTTAGGCTATTGAAACCTCGGTTTATATACATATCATATCATATCATATCATATCATATCATATCATATCTCATATCATATATCATATCAATAAAGGAGTCCAGACATTAGAAATATATAGCACATGCATTTTGTATTTAATATGAGGGAAATACACGAGGGTGACACAAAAAAAAAAACTTTAACTTTTAGAAAGCACTGAGCCTTTAAAGTTAATTTCGTTTTGTATTAATTGTATCTTAATTTCAATCAATGTTTCATCAACAAATTACCTGGTTTTAATAAATAATAAGTAGCGGTAAATATAGCAGACAATAATCAAGACACAGAGGCGCTGGCGCCTGAACTGCAGCTCGTCTCATAAATGAACCGAAACTCAGCGTCTACTTGCCTTACAGACCTGAGAAATATATATATAGCCTATATTATATATTAGATATACTATGAAATGTTTACTGTGTGTCATTCATGTTCTGAATATGTTGCTTCACAGTAGCCTTCACTTAAAATCTTTAGTCCAAGATTGTTGGATAATACAATTTGCCACTGAATTAGTTTAGTCCGGTTATAGGCCTATGTACAACCGCGAACAGCACATGTTGTCCCTGAGCTCCGTAACGACATCTCTCATAAAGGTTTGCGACTTATTTTAAATAGTAAAATATTATCTGAAAAACACCTAGCCTCTTCGCTAAATAGCACACAAAATACCATTGGTATGCTACTTCCGCCGCCTGACCGGAAGTTGCACCCACTTTATTTTTTACAGTAGCGCCCCCCGGAGACAGGTGGATAGAAATAAACAATAAGTGCTTTTCCTAAAAATGAGAAAGAAAATACAGGGTATTAAAACAGTGAATTACAAATAAAGTCAGTATGTGAGGCTAAATAGATGTTTTAGTCTGAATTAGGTAAGATGTGTGCTTCCATTTCAGTTTCAGCAATCCCTTCACTCGATTGGGATGTTCTCTTGTGTTCTGGGCGGCAAGTGCAGTAACTGTAACATTGGGCATATTTTGTAGTATTAAACATTTATATCGACTTCATCAGGCTCCGAAAATTCTTCACAAAGAACACAAAGAATGGCCTTCTCAGCTGCCATAGTTGCAACTCTTGCGTCATCAGAACAGTGTGTTCAACGCATCACTGTTTCTGTTTAAAAAACGTTGTGCAACGTTTTGTCGGGGCTGAACGCAGCCCTGGTGTGAGTGGAGGCGGGGCTCATTTGCATATTTATAGAACCGCCTAAATGAAAAATTCAAGGACATTTTTTTCAAATATAATTTTGATAATCAAAGATGAGTTTTAAGTAATACAATGATTGACTACTGGGAGAGTTTTTATATACCAACCTACTCAAACTACAAAAAACATTTTTTTTAACCCTTAAATGCATGAATGTTTCGCCAATCATTATTACATATTCGGGTGTTTAGCAACCCAGATCTATATCTAACACAAATGGATCTCTACCTGTCGCGATACTATAAACTCTCTTGATATTAGAGTAACAATTACAGAAGAACAAAGTCAAGTCAAGTCATCTTCATTTATATAGCACTTTTAACAATGGATTGTTCCATTGAAGCAGCTTTACAGAGATAAACATATAATTTAAGGTAACAGAGATTGTTTTGGCTTTATAGCGGTTCTTGAATAATGTTATTTCTAGCTAACGTTAGTTTTGATTGATTCACCTCCATTGAAATGATCATTTGTTATTAAATTAGGGGCCACTAAGACGACGCCGTTCTCTCTAAAGAGACTTTAAACGCGAACCTGTGATTAACGCTGACGGCGTTCACATGCGCATTAAAGGGTTAGTTCAACCAAAAATGAAAATTAAGTCATTAATTACTCACCCCCATGCTGTACCAACCCCGTAAGGCCTTCGTTCGTCTTCGGAACACAAATGAAGATATTTATGATTAAATCTGAGAGGTGGATCACTCCTCCATAGGCTCCCTAAGGGAATGAATCCTGACGGCCCAGAGAGTCATTAAAGAAAATGTTTAAATATTCCATGTCACAACAGTGGCTCAACTATAAGTTTATCAAGCGACGAGAATACTTTTTGTGCGAAAAAACAAACAAAAATAATGACTTTATTCGACTATTCCTTTTCTTCCTTGTAGGCCTGAAACGAGACTTCAAGAGATTTCCACGACGCATGCGCGCGAGAACTTAACTGAAGTAGTTGAAGGAGATCGCAATTCTCGCGCATACGTCGTGGAAATCTCTTGAAGTGGAATATGACATGGAATATTTAAACATTTTCTTTAAAGACTCTCTGGGCCGTCAAGTGTCATTCCCTTAGGCAGCCTATGTAGCAGTCATCCACCTCTCAGATTTAATCATAAATATCTTCATTTGTGTTCCGAAGACGAACGAAGGCCTTACGGGGTTGGTACAGCATGGGGGTGAGTAATTAATGACTTCATTTTCATTTTTGGGTGAACTAACCCTTTAAGAATTGATTCTATAGTTATGTACTTTTGAAAATATGTGCGCAGGTTTGTGATTCCATACAACCCATGCCTAAACAAACTACTTGTCTTGCCTATAAATTTTGATACAGAATTTGTTTTATTTTATCACTTCGGGGTACGCGAGCCGGATTTTCAACAACGCTTTATCTGTAGAGTGGGAAAGGGATCCTCCATAGGGAGAGGATAGTTGACACTTCAGCACTGGATTGTCATCGGATCCAGGCGGATCTCCTTCGTCAGATCTGGATACGGCCTAGATCCGGCAGGCTGCGGGAAAACCTTGGGATAAACAAAGACAATAATATTAGCGTAGATGCCATTCTTCTTATGATGTAGCGAGTACATCAAGATTTAAGGGAAGTGTTCCTAGTTCCAGCTGACCTAATCTATGCAGCCTAACATTGAATTATAGAAGTCTATAGTGCGTTATGTGTATGCTAGGTCAAAGAGATGTGTTTTTAGTCTAGCTTTGAACTGACAGAGTGTGTCTGCTTCCCGGACAATGGTAGGAAGACTGTTCCAAAGTTTTGGTGCTAAATAGGAAAAGGATCTACCGCCTGCAGTCGATTTAGATATTCTAGGTATTATCAACTGGCCGGAATTTTGAGATCGCAATAGACGTGAAGGACTATAATACGTTAAGAGCTCGCTCAAGTACTGCGGAGCTAAACCATTTAGTGCTTTATAAGTAATCAACAATATTTTAAAATGTATACGATGTTTAATTAGGCAGCCAATGCAGTGTTGACAGAACCGGGCTAATATGTAGTCCTATCTATAATAGGCTAAATAGAAAATTAAACTAAATAGGCTATATAAATAAATTGATAGTCCTGCTGCACGGATTTTCGTAATTATTCCAGATAATATAACAAATAAATAATTATTGATAGGCCTACTTGTTAAAAGGGCTTTGTGTGTTTCATTTATTGGGTTATCTACTGTCAATTATAGAAAAAAAGAATGAACGAATTAATTAAAACGAATTTAATTAATAAATAAATAATATTATTGACGCACATGCTTTTCTGTCTCATTATTTCAACATCTCTCTCTCTCTCTCTGTCTCTCTCTCTCTCTCCCTCTCCTCTCTCTCTCTCTCTCTCTCTCTCTGTCTCTCTCTCTCTCTCTCTCTCTCTCTCTCTCTCTCTCTCTCTCTCTCTCTCTCTCTCTCTCTCTCTCTCTCTCTCTCCTCTCTCTCTCTCTCTCTCTCTCTCTCTCTCTCTCTCTCTCTCTCTCTCTCTCTCTCTCTCTCTCTCTCTCTCTCTCTCTCTCTGTCTCTCTCTCTCTCTCTCTCTCTCTCTCTCTCTCTCTCTCTCTCTCTCTCTCTCTCTCCCTCTCTCTCTCTCTCTCCTCTCTCTCTCTCTCTCTCTCTCTCTCTCTCTCTCTCTCTCTCTCTCTCTCTCTCTCTCTCTCCCTCTCTCTCTCTCTCTCTCTCTCCCTCTCTCCCTCTCTCTCTCTCCTCTCTCTCTCTCTCTCTCTCTCTCTCTCTCTCTCTCTCTCTCTCTCTCTCTCTCTCTCTCTCTCTCTCTCTCTCTCTCTCTCTCTCTCTCCCTCTCTCCTCTCTCCCTCTCTCTCCCTCTCTCTCTCTCTCTCTCTCTCTCTCTCTCTCTCTCTCTCTCTCTCTTCCTCTCTCTAAAGCCCCGTTCACACTACACGCGACCAAGCGACGCGATACCATCATAGACAGTAAAAGAAATGGACAGAATCGACCCCATTGATTTCAACGGAGAAGACTTGAAGCCCGATTTTTGCACTTCCTGTCTGATGTCTGAGCGACTGCGCAGGCTCAAACTGAGCGTGACGACAGTCTGACAGTTGAAAATCTTCTAGTAGCTGTGCCAAGACAAATCTGAATCACCTAATTCCTCAAAAACGTTGTTGAAATATTTTGTCCCGTTGCTTTTATGGACTCTCTATTTATGGGCTTCTACCTTGACTTTGTGCCTTCATGTCCCCCCGATTGCCTCATAGACAGTAAAAGATTGCCGCGAGCTTCTCCTCCTGTCTATACGGTAATGTCTCTATTGTGCGACAGAAAGTCCCGTGGTTATGACGCAATCTTTAGCCTATTTTTACAAAAACGGCTTCTACGGGGTCGTAACGTAAGATACAAAGTAATGGAGCATTTTATACATTGTTGTGTTTCTTTAGAAATAAATAATCGACAAATTAAGCCTTTGGACGCCTCAGATGGAAAGTTATTCGCTGTAAAAGTGACCCCAAAATGAATGGGAGTCAATGGGATGCTAACAGCAGTTCTGGTACAATGGCGGCTCCCGCGAGGCTTCAACTTCCGGCTGATGGATTACCCCCTTGGATACCATTCATTTCAATGGTGAGCGGGCGACTTCCGGCAACACGCGCGGCAGCGACCGTTGGCGACCGGTGGGGCGTGTCCAGCGACGCGACAAAGTTGAGAAATGTTTAACTTTATGCAAATGAAGAGCGATTTTCGCGAGCGACAACCAATAGGAGTGAAGTCAGTGGAGTGCGTCACTCTTCAGTGCCGAGTCTGACCGAGGCAAGTTGAACAAGAAGCTCATTTTAGGCGTCAGAAACTGTCCTATAACTTATGATATATCTCCGTGTACATACAGTGGTGTTCACTGTACTGACTCCATGACAGAATGGTTTCGGGAACCCAGATAGACCGGTATTTGCCCGTTTGCTGCAGTTAAATAGCCGCGATGGCAAAGAGCACTCACTGTTTCTCGTTCATCTTTAATATTATGCATTTTATGTACTGATTCCATTTATATTTAGACTTTTCCTTCCAAAATATTTGTTTGTAGCGGCAGTAAAACGTGTTTGTTGTCTAGAATAGAGTAACATCCGTGAATGTCACTCACAAACATTACTAGGCAACCAGTTAGTGGGAACGCCCTCCAGCGCAGCCACTGGCGACCTGCAGCGACAAAGTCGCGTGTAGTGTGAACGCAGCTTAATAACTGCATTAATAACTGCATAAAGCCGGGACACACTTAGGCCTACTAAGGCCAGTTATGAATGTAATTTGATACTTGTGACTGATTATGCCCAAACGCGTGTTCAGCGCGTTCAGTCTGTTCACAGTCTGTGTTCACAGTTGGTGATTAAGACCTGCTACAGTCGATGGAAACAGTCGGTCTTCTTCGAATGTTTCAGCGAGTCGTAAGTGTGTCCCCCATCATTAGTCTGCTATCAGTGGCTCAAAACCTCCGTTACTAACTCTAAAATGACGTTTTGGAATTAGCAACGGAGGCATGGGATTAGATGCGTAAGAAATTAGTCCTACATAAGAGCGTTTTAATGACAAAAACTTGTCAAACGTCTTGAAATGCATCATCTGAACAATGTTTTGAGGTGTGGTAACTGTAGTATAAGCGGAATAATTGACTTCAGGCCATTGAATTATTAGAAAAATAATGCACACCCGAGGTGTAACGGCGACTCCGCGGGTGTGCATTCTTTTTCTAATAATTCAACGGCCTGTCGTCAATTATTCCTTACATAATGATTTATTTCGATAGTCCACTTTAGACATTCTACTAACTGTAAGTAACTTTGGAGCTACATGTCAACTAACTGTCCTAAGAGGATTAGTAGACTGTTTGGTTAATATTTGCTAACACTATATTTTGTTGGTTCCCCAACAGACATTCTACTGTCTATAAGTAACTTGGCAACTACAAGTCAACTTATTCTCCTAACTCTAACTTAACAGTCTAATAACAGTCTACTACAGTCTACTAATACTCTAATGAGAGTTAGTTGACATGTAGTTGAAAAGTTACTTGTAGTTAGTAGAATGTCTAAAGTGGACAATCGAAATAAAGTGTAACCTGTTCGTCAAAGTAAAACTTTTAATTTGACATCATCATTGGTCCACTTTTTTTGTATCACTCAAGCCCATAGTATATACGTTCATGCAGGCACCACACACTGAAGCATTTCACACAAACTTTCTCCAGTGAGCAGTGCTGCTCATAAAAATGCACTTATGCATTTAACTTCATATAAAATGTTTCATTATCCGTAACCTGAATAATGAAGCTATAGTGGTTGTGGTTTGGAGCTGGTGTGCAGAGCGCCTGGAGGCTGGATCAGGGAGGGCAGGACGGGGAAGGCTTGTGTTTTGACTGGGGTCCCACTTGGGGAAAAGGGACTCAGAGGTGAGACACACAAAGGAAGGCGGCGATCAGGATCAGCTCTGTCTCAGCATGCCAAACTTCAGACCGCCCTATATTTTTCAGCCCTTCACCAAATACCTCCTCATAGAAAAGTATTATCACTTATCAGATTTCTTTAAAATGTATTTTTATTTTACACTTTATTTTACAGTGTCCTTCTTACATGTAGTTACTATAGCGATTACTATTGTTCATAATTACATGCAACTAACACTAAACCAAACCCTAACCCTAACTAAGTACACTAGTTACATTAGTACATTGTATAGTTAATTGTTATTACTCAGTATTTAAATGTATAATTATTACACTGCAACAGGCCATTTTTACATGTTTCTCCACCAGACACTGGGTGTGCATGAAAAAAAGTGATTTATCCCTATCAAAACACTGTGGAAAAATCTAAGAAACCTTTGCGTTCAGCTCCAAACACTACTCAGATATGTTGTTTAAAATATGATAATGACTGATGGAGTAACTGAAATAATATAAAACACACTTACCAGTTCAGCTTGGAAATGGATGAAGCTGTTCTATGTTGACATAGTTTGTGTCAGAGTTGTATGTGTGTGTGTGTGTGTGTGTGTGTGTGTGTGTGTGTGTGTGTGTGTGTGTGTGTGTGTGTGAGAGTAGGTGCGGGGGTGCTATGATGAGCACCAGCTGCTGTTTGTTTACCAAGGGCAGATTCCAGGCAGACACACTCACACATAGGCCTCAGGAGCTAATGACAGTTACTACACTACCCCTAAACCTAACCCTCAGAAAAAACCTGTTGACATCATTACATTTATAGTCATACATGATTTGGCTGACTTGTGAGCATTTCAAATATTGAGAACCACATCAAATCACATGGGTTTTCAACATGCTTCACCATATTTTTGAGGACATTTTCATATATTTAGTCTCACAAGTATAGCCAAATCTACATACATACACACACACACACACACACACACACACACACACACACACACACACACACGCACACACACACACACACACACACACACACACGCACACACACACACACACACACACACACACACACAAACAGTGTGTAGCTAGCCTAGGGCAACTGATATGTGATAAATTGTAAGTGCAGATTTATTGTGTGACAAAAGTAACAAACTACACTACCAAGAACACAAATGGCTTTACTGAAAGCTTGACTTGAACTATCATGAACTTACTAAACTTGTTATAGTAAATATTCAATGCTCGACAACAGACAAGATAAATATGAGGGTATTTATTTATACAAAAACAAATTACTTAAACTAGGAACATTTGGGCTGAATTTAAAATGATTGTGCTGAATTCAATGAAAACTTACTTTTCAAGTGCTTTTTATTTGTATCTCTGTGTTATATAAATACCTTCAGGGACATACTACATCTATAATTTTGACATCATTCTTTGAATATGTGTTTTCCAATGAAAGGACCCTTTTCACATTTCTGGGGCTCTCAGATGTGTAAGTCTTCATAGTAGGGAAAACTTCTATAGTGGTGAACAGGAGACGACAGCTAATGTACTTTCTGCATTCCCATTTGCTCCAATAGCAAAAAAAAAAAAAAAAAAAAAAAAAATCCATGACTTTGTAAAAGAGGAAAAAATATAGAAAGATTAATTACAGCAGTCAGAAGAGAGAATGATGTCAAAGTTGCCATCATATTCCCAACTGCTGTACTAGAAACACACTTGCAGCAGTAAATTTGTCTTCTCTAATTTACTGGCAAAGTAATAACACAAAGTATAGCAGTATAAATGTAGATTTACATTTTTTTTTAAATGATATAAAAACCTTTCCTCGATTTGCAATGTTGATAACTGTGTAAACCCGTCATCACAGTCTTTGAAAAGGGTCCATAACATATAGTAGCAACATGGTGCGAGAAGCTGTGACATGGTAAGGAATTGGCCAAAGTATGGGCTAGACCAGGGGTCGGCAACTCTGGCCTTCGAGGTGCCCTAACACTGATTAGCACTCGCACCAGTGGCCTCGTTTCCATTCCCACGGCTCTCTGCCCAGACCTGCTTGCCACACCTGAAGACCTTGATTAGCTTGTTTACATGTGTTTGATTAGGGTTCGAGCTAAACTCTGCAGGAAAGTGGATCTCAAGTAGCCATAGAGTGATAGGGAAGGATGAGACTGACAGTGGGTGTGAAAAGGCAAATAGAAATAGAAACTAAGAAATAGAAACTAAGAAACTAGATAACCATAAAAACTGAAGTTCTTGCAGAGGGATTGATGACAGTCGTTGGGTCTGCAGCTTTAGCCTATATGCTTACTGTAAAACAAGAAAGTAACGTTTTCTCTTTCAGAGGTGCGGAAGGGACTCAAAAACAGGCCTCTAGTACAAGTATATTCATGAAACAGTGGACCTGATGTTTTTCCAGATGGGTGATGGGCACTGGTGGATGGGGCTCACTGCTTGTGGCCCACGGAACATGTGCCTCACATGCATTGTCTGCAATCCTGCCCTGTCTCTGTGACATGACTGGGGACATGAGATGTGTCTGTGACCAGGGTCGACCTTGGTCAGTGAGATAAGAACCATTCTCCGCCATGTGCACGTAAAGAGCAGACGAGATTCCCCAGGATTATGGGCTGTATTGATGTCAGGGTGTGTATACAAGTGTATACCATAGCATCCTCTTAGAGAGATTGAGATACTGGGTGGGGATATCTGGCACTGTTTTAGACTGGTTTGTATCTTATTTGTTGGATAGGAGGTTCTACGTGTCCCTGAATAATTGCATTATTCTTCTTATTCTACTATGAAGTATGGTGTGCCACAGGGGTCGGTCTTGGGGCCAATTTTATTTTCATTATATATGCTTCCTTTAGGGCACTTTATTCGAAGACATGGTGTCTCTTTCCATTTTTATGCAAACGATACACAGTTGTACCTGCCCATTAAAGGTGACATATCATGCCCCTTTTCAAAAGATGTATTATAAATCTATGGTGTCCCCAGAATGTGTCTGTGAAATTTCAGCTCAAAATACCACCCAGATCATTTATTATAGCTTGTCAAAGTTGCCCCTTTTTGGGAGTTACACAGAGACTCAGGAAGAGGTTCAACTTTTAGACGCACATGGGCGTTTCTGAATGGTTAGTGGATACATGGATGTAGTTGTTGTTGAGTTACATTGATTAATCTCATCGACTTGCATACTGTCTTGTTTAAGTTTTACACAAGTTGACAGTTCCCTGAGGTCTTTATAAGACAGCTATGACATTTTTGGGTCAAATAGTGTTCTGTGCTCGTCTGTGCAGCAACGACAGAGCAGTTTGCATGCTTTGCTCAAATTTTACGCTGTTACACTGTTGTCGCTTACATAAACCAAATAACGGCACCACGGGTGGAAACGTGCAGATTAAGGGGCAGTTATATTATAATAATATCCCCTTCCTACGTCAGAAAGTCAAGTCAAGTCAAGTCATCTTCATTTATATAGCGCTTTTAACAATGGATTGTTTCAAAGCAGCTTTACAGAGATAAACATATAATTTAAGGTAACAGATTGTTTTGGCATTATAGCGGTTCTTGAATAATGTTATTTCCAGCTAAAGTTAACTTTGATTGATTCACCTCCGTCGAAATGATCAGACTTTTAAACGCGAACCTGTGATTAACGCTGACGGCGTTCACATGCTCATTCAGAATTGATTCTATAGTTATGTGCTTTTTAAAATATGTGCGCAGGTTTATAATTCATACAACCCAGCCTAAACAAACTACTTTTCTTGCCTATAAATTTTGATACAGAATTTTGTTTTATTTTATCACTTCGGGATACGCGAGCCAGAATTCACAACGCTTCATCTGTAGAGTGGGAAAGGGATCCTCCATAGGGAGAGGATAGTGGACACTTCAGCACTGCATTGTCATCGGGTCCAGGCGGATCTCCTTCGTCAGATCTGGACACGGCCTAGATCCGGCAGGCTGCGGGAAAACCTCGGGATAAACAAAGACACTAATATTAGCGTAGATGCCATTCTTCTTATGATGTAGCTGTCAGGATACAGGCACAGAGGCGGAGGTAAGTGAAAGCAAACGTGAGTTTATTTACAGTGATATATGTGCAGAGACAAAGTTCATGTGCTGGTGTGTTGACGATCACGTCGTGCAGAGGATCCCAGGTGAGCAGACCCTTCTTCAGAGAATTGGATGGGTGTAGATAATGTCCAGTGATACGAATACTTTTCTATTTCAGATCCAGGGAGGAACAGGGAGATCTCGGTGGACACTTGGAACGCTTGGTTTCAACGGGCAGGATTGGGAAACAGGGAACCAGACTGGAATACTGGAGACATCAAGACAGAGAGACAAAGGTGAGTATATTCAGGGGTGAGTATAGTTACGTGATGGGTCTTCGTTGGCAGATTTGGAAACTTCGGGAAATCGTGGGTAACGGTCTTCTCCTGTTGGAGGCTTGACAATGACTGGGGTGTGCGTGAGTGTTTTATAGGGCTGGGTAACGAGGTGATTGATTGTGAACAGGTGTGTCTGGTTAATATTCCGGGGAGAGTGACCTTTGAGTGGTGGATGGGAATGAATCTGACTGATTCCTGACAGTAGCGAGTACATCAAGATTTAAGGGAAGTGTTCCCAGTTCCGGCTGACCTAATCTATGCAGCCTAACATTGAATTTATAGAAGTCTATAGTGTGTTATGTGTATGCTAGGTCAAAGAGATGTGTTTTTAGTCTAGCTTTGAACTGACAGAGTGTGTCTGCTTCCCGGACAATGGTAGGAAGACTGTTCCAAAGTTTTGGTGCTAAATAGGAAAAGGATCTACCGCCTGCAGTCAATTTAGATATTCTAGGTATTATCAACTGGCCGGAATTTTGAGATCGCAATAGACGTGAAGGACTATAATACGTTAAGAGCTCGCTCAAGTACTGCGGAGCTAAACCATTTAGTGCTTTGTAGGTAATCAACAATATTTTAAAATTTATACGATGTTTAATAGGGAGCCAATGCAGTGTTGACAGAACCGGGCTAATATGGTCATATTTCCTGGTTCTGGTAAGAACTCGAGCTGCGGCGTTTTGAACTAGCTTTAGTTTATTTATTAAGCGTGCAGGGCAACCACCCAGTAGAGCATTACAATGATCTAGCCTTGAGGTCATGAACGCATGGACTAATTGTTCCGCATTTCCCAATGAGAGCATATGGCGTATTTTAGATATATTTTTAAGATGGAAAAATGCAGTTTTACAGATACTAGACACGTGGCTTTCAAAAGAAAGGTTGGTATCAAAGAGCACACCCAGGTTCCTAACCGACGACGAAGACTTGACAGAGCAGCCATCAAGTGTTAGACAGTATTCTGGGTTATTACGTGTGGAAGTTTTTTGTCCAATAATTAGAATCTCTGTCTTTCAGAATTTAGTAGTAGGAAATTACTAGTCATCCAATTTTTTATATCAGCTATGCATTCCGTTAATTTTGTGAATTGGTAAGTTTCGTTGGGTTTTGAAGAAATATACAGCTGAGTATCATCGGCATAACAGTGAAAGCTAACTCCATGTTTCCTAATGATATCTCCTAATGGTAGCATGTACAGAGTGAACAGCAGCGGTCCTAGTACTGAGCCTTGTGGTACGCCATACTGAACTTGTGATCGATAAGACATCTCTTCATTTACTGCTACAAACTGATAACGGTCAGTTAAGTATGATTTAAACCATGCTAGTGCAATTCCACTAATGCCCACATAGTTTTCTAGTCTATTATAGATCGGCTTATTTTTTGTCATGCTTGCAGAGAAAGGCTTACCAAAACAAAGTTACTGGGTTGTCACTTTTCACGTTTTCAGGGTTGGTAGATGCACAGGGGAACTAATTAAAGCACTTAAACACGGAAAAAGTCAGATTTTCATTATACTGTATGTCCCCTTTAAATCCACTGACCCTGCAATGTTGACTTCATTGAAGGACTGTCTTGGTGACAGCATTTGACAAATCAGATTCTGCCCTTTACTGGTTCCTTTGGCCTGTTAGATCTCAATAAGCCAGTGGCAAAGAATCTTGGTGTCTGGTTAGACAGTGATTTATGTTTTGCGCAACACGCAACTTGTGCAATCATGTTTTTATCATCTTAGAAACATTTAAAAAATCTGGCCCTTTTTAACTTTTAAAGATACTGAGACATTTTACATGTTTTTATTTCATCATGTTTGGACTACTGCAACGGTCTTTTTACCTGCCTGAATCAATAATCTATTGATTGGCTCCAGTCTGTTCAGAACTCAGCTGCAAGTTTTTTAACCAGAACCAATAAATGTGATCATATCACTCCTGTTTCCTGCATTACACTGGCTCCTAGTATGTTTTAGAATTGATTTTAAGATGTTACTGATTACATTTAAGGCTTTACATGGTCTTACCCCCAGCTATATCACAGACCTACGAGTATCTTACACGCCAGCTCTTACCCTGAGATCCTCGGGCAAAGGGCTTTTGTCTGTTCTAGAGACACGACTGAAATCATTTGAAGACATTTGCAGCCAGGGCACCGAGGCTCTGGAACAATCTACCAGAGGAAATCAGAGGAAAGAAGATCTACCAGTCGGCTGAATCAGTGAACCCTTCTTAAAACATACTTCTATCGAAGAGCCTTCACTGATTTTATTTGAAGTACAATTTCGGAAATTGCTTTTATTTCTCAAACGTGTGTTGTTTTACTTCTCTTTATGTTTTAACCATAGACTGTAAAAAAGATGGACAACGCACCTTCACTCTATTCCATTGTAGTAAGTGAAGCCGCCAGTGTCCCAATATGGCGCTGACATCTTGAGTCTCGAGTCTGCCCAGTAGTGAGTGCGAAGTGGAGCCCCGATATCAAGGGCCCGCCCACACTTCCACAGAATTGGTTAGTACAGTTTATGTTGGTGTTAAATAAACAGTTATGGAAATGTAGAAATTCAAGTTTAAGCATCAATCTCCTCCCGAAGATCCCGAAAAAGGCCAGTTGGCGCCTCAGTGATCAATCATGACGTCACATGCCCGTTTTTATAGCATCAAATTACTAAACAAAACCCAACTTATTTAAAGAACGAACACTTGAACTAACATCAGCGTGATGACAACTGCCTAAAATTACAGAAACCATCTTTAGAAAAAAAATATTTGAAGTGTAATGTGATTGTTTAGTTTGTCTCACGTTCATAAGAAAGAGTGGACTATACAGGGAATTACATTGGCAAAGTGGCCCACAGTCATTACATGGCACAGCATTGAGAATAGGAAGCACATTCTTACAGAGCTCTGGAGACAAGCTCAGTGTCCGCATACGTGTAATATGTACACTTATTTGTTTTTTTGGGGATCCAAAATGGCGGCGTAGTTGCAGAGTCTCACTCCCACGACTTTTATGTTTACTATTAACTTGATAAGCTGATTTCACTATGGCTGCTAAAGGAACTAGACTAAATCGGAAGGATCAAAATGTAGGATCGGCTGCTATGGATGAAGTTTCCAGTGAGCTGAATGTGGTGACTCTTTAGCCTCTTGGATGATCTCAGGAAATCAATCGCTGTGAATTTTAAAGCCTTTCTCTCTTCACTCGAAACTAAACTTGACTGTATGCAAGACACTTTGTCTGATCATGCTCAGAAAATCTCAGCACTTGAGAACCATGCCAACCTACAAGACGAGCATATTTCAGTTTTGAAAACTTCCTGTGCTTCATTAGCAAATAACGCTAAGTTGCTGGTTAAAGTGGCTGATCTGGAATCACGTAGCCGCCGCAACAATATTAGGCTACTCGGCTTACCTGAATCAATTGAGGGTGGCCAGCATACTTCCTTCTTCTCGGGGCATCAGATGGAAGTGGTCGGTGAGGGTGTTCTGGGTTCTCTGACGGATTGTGACGTGGCTCACCGTGCTCTCATTGCTAAACCGAGCCCAGGTCAGCGACCTCGGCCAGCTATTATATGCCTTTTAAGGTACCAGCAGGAAGTGACTATTATACGCGAAGCCAGAGCTAGAAGAGGAAGGCTTCAATACCGTGGGACATCTATCGTGATCTACGAGGACTACACTCCCGAAGTAATGGAACAGCGATCAAAGTATTGTGAAGTTATGTCGGACCTCTATGAACTTGGACTTAAGCCTGCGCTACTGTTTCCTGCAAGACTTTCCATCATTGCGAAGGAGGGAGGTAGGAAAATGTTTTCCTCAGTTGATGAAGCCAGAGACTATGCAGCATCAGTTATTCCTGCTAACTAGAACTCTTAGGTGTTTGCAGTTGCAGAAGTGCGTTGCAGTTTTGAGCTTTGCTGCTTTATTTAAATTTGCTACTCAACTGCATTTATATCCATTATCATTATATCCACTTTTTCTTGTCTCTGCTGGTGGCTGGTTGTCTTAGTCTGAGGCCTGATCTGGATTGACCTTTTTCCCTGTTTATGATTAGCTAGTGTGAGTCTTTAGTTTGGCACTCCAGAATACTTGTTGTGTTTGTTCATTCTGTTTTGTCTTATATCTGTTTTTGTTTGTCTAAATTTGTTAACAATGTTGTTCTCGCCACCTGCTCCTTATACCCTATTATCTGTTATGTACCTACTTATTTGTGAGTTGTTGATTCAATTAAATGATTAAAAGTCATTCATCTCAACATCAGGAGCCTTGCTACTAAAATCGATCATCTCAGGGTATGGGCTGCTTTACACAAACCTAATATAATCACTATTTCTGAAACATGGCTTCATAACAAAATCACTAATGATGAGGTGGGAATTGGGGATAGGACATCAAGAGAAGGAGGTGTGGCTACTTATGTTGATACAAATCTAGTTTCTGAGTGTGTCGCTTCCAATGTTGAGCCTACTAACTTTGAGTGTCTTTTTTACTAATATCATCTTTCATGAAAACAAACAGCTGACTATCGGGAATACTTATAGACCTCCCTCTGCTCCCACTGATTCCTTAAATGGTATCTTGGCTACTATTAATTCTCTTGACAGACACAATGAACTGATCATACTTGGTGACTTTAATAATGACTGGTTGAATCGGTCTTCAGGTGATAGAAATCTTTTAGGCAGTGTAAGCCTTACTCAGTTAATTAAAGAACCCACGAGAGTTGATGGCCGTTCTTCTACCTTGCTTGACTGGATCCTTGTTTCCAATCCGAAAAGGATTGTCAAATTAGTTTTATCAGGCTGCTTTAGTGACCATTCTATAATTTACTGCATCTGGAAAATTAAAATACTGAGTTCCCCCTATAAATATATCACAATAAGGCAATGTAAAAATATTAATGTTAATTATTACATACGTGATCTATTAGATGGGACAGGCTTCAACTAATTCCACTTGAAGAGGCATGGAACTTCTTCCATTCTGAAGTAAAACCCGTAATTGATAAACATGCTCCTGTGAGGACGATTAAAGTCAAAGGTAGGCATTTACCATGGATAAATTCTAATTTACTTACACTATTTAAACAAAGGGATAAAGCTTGGGTTAAATATCGCTTCTCAAAAGAATAATCGGATGGGACAATATACAGACAGTTAAGGAATAAATGTAAAACTGGAACTAGGAATGCCAAATCTAATTACTATATAGAGACTGTTTCTCTCGTGATTTTAACAACCCTAGGCACTTCTGGAATCACTTAAATAACATTCCTAATAAAAAAAATAAAAAAACTTCTGTGAAACAAATACGCAAGGATAATGACATTTTATCTGATCCTTTGCAAATAGCTCATGCCTTTAATCATCATTTTTCGTCTTTATGTAGTTCAAAATCTGTTTGCTCTGATGGTTTGGCATGGTCTTCTTATTCTTCCATGCCTGCTGGCTCTTTTTCATTTAAAAAGATCATGTCTACTGATATCTTTAATGTATTACAGGACCTTAAATTAAAATGCAGTGCAGGACCAGATGATCTGGAAGTTAAGTTTATCAAAATTGAAGCTCACATATTGATGTTTCCTCTTGCAGATCTTTTTAATCTATCATCTGTGCCACAAATTTGGAAAGCTGCAAGAGTGACACCTCTTTTCAAAGGTGGAGACCAATCCGATGTGAATAATTATCGCCCGATTTCTATCATTTGTGCAGTTGCTAAAATATTTGAGAAATTCATTTTTAATCATCTGAGTACATTAACAATTATAACATTTTATCTCCACATCAATCTGGCTTTAGATCCAATTTTTCTTCTTCAAGTGCTCCTAAAATTCTCAAATGATGTCTTCTCGCGTTTTGATAATGGTCATTTCATTGGAGCTGCTTTCATTGATCTTTCAAAGGCCTTTGAAATGGTTGACCATTACCGTCTACTGGATAAGCTTCACTCTATTGGTTTGAATAAACATGCTGTACTCTGGTTCAACTCCTATTTACATAATAGATGTCAGTGTGTTGTTTACCAAGGATTCCAGTCAGATTATGTAATTGTTGATAAAGGTGTTCCTCAAGGCTCAACTTTAGGCCCCTTACTTTTCTCGATCTTTATCAATGGCCTGGCACGAGTTTGTTCTCAATGTCAATTAGAGCTTTATGCTGATGACACTGTCATCTACCTCTGACCGGGATTTGCTGCAAGTTCAAAGAATTCTTCAATCTGACTTTGATAAAGTACAACAGTGGCTGTCAATTAATATATAATGTTGAACTTGCAGCAAATCCCTCTTTGAACTTGCAGCAAATCCCGGTCAGAGGTATAGATGACAGTGTCATCAGCATAAAGCTCTAAAGAATTCTTCAATCTGACTTTGATAAAGTACAACAGTGGCTGTCAATTAATATATAATGTTGAATATTATATATTAATCGGGATTTGCTGCAAGTTGCTGCATATTCAACATTATATATTAATTGACAGCCACTGTTGTACTTTATCAAAGTCAGATTGAAGAAATCCTTAGAGCTTTATGCTGATGACACTGTCATCTATACCTCTGACCGGGATTTGCTGCAAGTTCAAAGAATTCTTCAATCTGACTTTGATAAAGTACAACAGTGGCTGTCAATTAATATATAATGTTGAATATGAAGAAGTCCTGTAGCATGGTGTTTTACAACACCATCCACAATACAAAATCGCCGTTGTGCTTCCTGTTTTGAAATAAAGTTTTTAGATGGGTCTCTTATGCAGATTGTGGAGGAATTTCGATATTTGGGCCTGTGGCTTGACTCCAACCTTACCTTTAAGATACACATTGATAATATCATTAGGAAAGTATATGGATGTCTTAACACTTTGTACAGATCAATCAATTGTTTTTCAACTCAAGTCAGAAAAAAAATGATTTCTCAACTGGTAATACCAAATAATTGACTATGCAGACATAGTTTACACTAATACCTTTGAGTCCAATCTCAGACCCCTTAATGTTGTAATCAATTCCCTTTGCAGATTTATTTGAACTGTCCATTTAAAACTCGTCATTGTCTTATGTATGACTTATAAACTGGTTGCAACCTAAACCACGAAGGGATTACCACTGGATTCTGTTTATCTTTAAATGTGTTTATTCCAATTGCCCTGCATACCTTAAACAGCACTTAATACCTTATTGCTCAACATTCTCACTTAGACACCTCCAATGTCCAACTTTTTTACAGTACCAAGGTTGTTTTCTGTAGCTGGTAGGAGAGCATTTCAATATAAGGCCCATCAAGACTGGAATAACCTTCCTCTTTTCTTGAGGTCTATTTCCACGTTTGGTTTATTCAAATCGTCACTTTTTTATTTTATTAAAACTGCGTGTTCTTGTAATTACGGACACCAATGGTAGTACATATAAATGATTTATGTAGAAAACATATAGTAGTATGTACAATTATGATTTTTTGTTGTCATTTTCTTTATCTTGATTTTCTTTGGACATTTCTATGTGAGATGTGACGTTATCCTGCATGTTGCATTTTGTCATAAGGCATATTGATAAATGACGCATTACTTGTTTAATGCATTCGGTTGATAATTTGTCTATACTTTAATATGTGTGCAATGTTAATTGTGGGGGTAAGGGCAGGTGAGCGAGTTATTGTTTTGTATATATGCCTGTGTTTGTATTGTGTTTATGTTTTTGTATATGTACTGTGTGGTTAACCTTTGTGTCTGTACATATATGTACGCTGCAGGAACCCCTTGGAAATGAGATGATACATCTCAAGGGGTTATCCTGAAATAAATTCAATTCAAATATACTAGACGAAAAGCAATAGGCTATGTCAAATGAGCAGTACATCCAAATAGGCAGTATTCATAAAAGAATGCAAAAATATTCATATACTTTTTTATTGCAATTCTTAAGTGCGCATCTCATGGAGACTTTCCACGAGACTGCGAGAGGAGTCATCATATTTGTAAATGGCAGGGACCCGTAATGTGGCTGACATTTGTAGGTCACATTAAATGCCAAATTGTACACCCATGCTGACTTTGTGGAATGTACATGATTAAATGACAGTGACATCACACTGACAGTATGCAGTTCCTAATACAGTTTCTACATCTGCGGAGCAATCGATTAACAAAGACAAGAGAAGACGATGAGAACTTTCAATAAAAAATAGAAAAACTAATATTTCAAATTAAAAGATGGTTAACATAACACAGGAAAGACAAACAAAACCATTGTGCAGGAAAATTATGGAATGAACCAATAAAACAAAACATCAAAAAACAAATATATTTTATTGAAATTTTGCTAATAGCTTTCGAATGTGATCTTTTTATAGCTAAGACTGATCACTGTATGTTCACACACACACACACACTTTTTTAATGCAATTGATTGCAGTTGGCACATGAAAGCTGCAATGCGCATCTGATATAATCTTACTTTAAACACTAGGGATGTTCTATCTAAATCTAACAACACCAACTCAACATTCAAACCCACAACTAGAAGGTTGGCAGATCAAAACAGCATCTTTCAGTATCTTACTTAAAATAAGCATCTTTATTTTTTTATATATTTTTTACAACAAAACCACTGAGACCAGATCCATATGTTACTGAACAGGCACAGATCTGGTAACACTAAACCATTAGCAAAGGCATTCTTTCCTTGAGCTTTAACCTCCAGCAAGAATAAACTCTGAATGAGAGGAAGACAAAGAAAACAGTCGCAGCCCAGGGGACCGTGGGGAGAAACATCTACAAGTACTTAATTGTTCTGGTTAGAAATTACAATTCAGCAGCAACACAGTGCTTTTGGTACAATATTTTGGTTTATACTTCTGTGGCTTGGGTATGTTTATGCTTCAGCATGGTATTTTGTCATGAGCTATGACTTATGTTTATGGATGTACAGTTAAAGGTTAAAACTGTTCACAAGCAAATATCCCTGCATTCTTGTGGAGCTGGAAGTAGAAAAGGTAGATTGTGTTTCTTTGTATATTGCTACAGACTTTGATTATTCTTCCACATGGCAGAAAGAGAAAGAGACTTTCTGTTCTAATGACACAGGAAATACCAAATCTCAACCAGCTTGTTTAACCACCAACCCTGGAACTTCCTCAATCATCCAGCATTGAATGTCAGCGCTCAGCATTATACAGACAGCTGAAAGAGACCAGACTACTGGTCTTTAGAGCACCTAAAAGTCAAACCGCAGTTGTTTTCATAATGCGGATCTGAGGGGAATTTTTTAAAACTTTTATACAGTCAGGTTAATTAAATCTTATTCAACAATATTTTTTATTTAAATAAAACCAGTTAAATTAGATGTTACACCTCATGAAGCACATTTTAGGTTACCTGAATGTTTCTACACGAACCTAAATGTGACTGATAGGTGTCTAACAGTTTAATCATTTATGCAACTAATCAAAAAAAGGCATACACATTTAAAGGTGTATTAAAGTTTTTGACTGTATAAAGGCGAGACACTACAGGTGAATAGGGTAACAATTTTAACTTACAGATATCACCATGAAACTTTACCAGTTGATTACTCACATGAATAGGAGAAAAGTTTTCTGTAATTTTATGTTTAAATATGCTAATCAGGCTATATCTAATTAAATATGCGCTCATTTGCATATTTTGAAGTGACGAATCTGACCATTGAAAAAAACAAGGTTCAAAATTATTTTTGCATTTTGTTGATAGATTCAATGAAAAGACATTACCAGAGGGCATTGTGAATACCTCCTTTACCCTGTAAATCAGAAAATACATAAAAAAAAATATTTCTGCCCTATTTTTAGGCATAAAATGTCATATAAATCAGGCCAAGACTGATATATCAACAAATTCCTCTAGACAAACCTTCACAATAGTTAGGAATACGACTGTAAACTTTGGTGTATGTAGATGCTACAAAAGTGGGAAATCGTCACTAAGAGTGTGAGAAAAAAATTATTTTGAGAAAACGGCCTTTATTTTTTTGGGTTTGTTTTCTTGTTTAAACACATTGAAATCATGAACAAGCTTTAAAATGACCCATTGGTCGGTGTACTTTTGCATCCATTTCATTAACCCGTAATTGAAAAATGAACGGTTGAAGACCAAAATTTGAATTTGAACTGTAGACCTAAACACCGAATGCTGCGCAAAAATATAGCCTATATTCACATATTTTCTTTGACTTTTTGCCCCTTTTTTAAACATTTTAAATATTCACAAATTATATGGACAAAATGGTTTCCTAAGGCCAAACACTATATTTCTGAGGCTATAGATGATTTATAGGCTATTAATAATAAATGTTTCTGAAAAAGTAACGAGGCATTTTAATTGTTTATTAATAGTATTTTCTAAATCGGCTGGAAACATACCTCCATCTCCGCTGTAAAGCGGATGCGGCGCCTTTAGATAAGAAATTCATATGGATTACATAATCAGACTGTATTTTCTTTCGATTCGAATTTGTTCGTTTAAAAGTGAACATTTCATGCTTTAGCCTACATAGGCTTGTTTCAGTTCATTTTTGAGACGCGATCCAGTTCACGGAGACCATAAAAGAGCGCGACTGATTGTTTTATTTTATTTTACAAAAGCACAACGTTTTCATGTTATTGTGAGTTTACACAAAGTTGCGAATGATGTTTATTTTATATGACCAGAAATGATAAAGTAGGCCTATTTTAAGTTGTTGATAGAAAAACGCAAGTGTTCGCGCCCGCGCCTCTGTGCCGAGCAGCAAGCGCGCACCACAGTCCGATTACATGCCCTTCTTACATGCGGCTCTTGACACACTAGCACACACACGCAACGTCTCTCGCTCTCTCCCTCTCTGCCGTGCGCGCTACACAGTTTGAACATACATATTCACGTAGCCTTTCGAAAACTGGGACATTCAGTGTCCCGGGAGAGTGCATAAATTTCTATTTCAGTTCTACAGCCAGTTATTCTACTTTGAAATGTGCGTTCGGCGTTTATGTTTTGGTCTGTGCGACTCCACCAGTTCACCCAATATTATTTCGACACAATGAGATGCCAGTGGGTCAGAGATTGCAGATTCTACCCAACCTAAAAAGCCTCGGTATCCATCTAAAAAATCTCTATGAACAAGAGCATATTGAAACACTAAATCAACTCATCAACTTACAGTGTCCTCGGCTTTCATTTTCAATTGCGCTCGTTCCTGTTGCGTCCTCAAACTGGCAACCCGCGTGAGCGTCGAGTCTGAGGAGGAAGGGGCGGGGAAACATATTTTTCCGATATTTTGGATTTGGACTGCAGTACCTATTTCGACCACTAGCTGTCATCTTACAGACTGCACCTTTAATCTTGTTTGCTTGCATGCCCAGAGACGAAAATTACACAATGGAAATATTCAGAAAATATTTTCAGAATTAAGACTTCTGTGTTTTACATTTACAGAAACATCAAATTCTTTGGGAGGTTTATTGAGGTTGTTGCACATTTAGAAAATACCTGCTAATACATCTGAATTGTCATTACTTTTTTTTAAAGGTTCCAATCAGAACCAAACATAATTCTGTAGAAGTTATACAAAAAAGAAACTTTACTTTTAGGCTTTACTTTGCAGGCTTTACACTGAACTTTTTTATATGTTTATATGTGTTTTAAATCCAGGAACCAAAAGAATGATGAACCCATAATGAAGCATCAATTATTATTTTCTTTAATATTTAAAGAAACTCTAATCCAAAATGGTTCTCCACTATTTAATTTATTTTTTTAAGAGTGGAGGAACCTTCATTTAAAACCACAAAAAGAGTTTCATGCATAGGACATTTAAGAGATCCAGAATTTAACAGAGATGCAATAACAACCCAACTTGGACTGTAGTCTGTCCAGAATATCTGTGAGTCTAAACATTCAGGTAGTCATTTTTCAGTCGGCTTAACCTCGACCCATGACTCCGAATGATCAGAGAGATGAGTTCATGTTTATCCTTTAGTCCGGAGGAGATGTCCAGAGTTTCCTGCAGGGTGTCCCTCACACTATACATGGGGTTGATAAAGTTATTGGTGAACTCATGTTCCTCTCTTTGCTCTGTCTCCTGGCTTTGCTTGAATTTTGTCTCCAACTCCAGAAGAGATTTCTCCACGTTTGTAAATGCATCGCTGATTTGCACAATCTCCCTCTTCAGGTATTTCGCGTAACTGTCCTCGCCGTCCAGGTCGTAGGAAATGCTCTTCCCAAGGCTCTCCAGAACGCGGGCTGCGTCTTCAATCTGTTGTTTAATGATGATGAAATCCTCTCGAATGAGCGAGTCCTGGTCTTCCTCCAGTGGACATGGTCTGCGGTCGATCCATTTGAAAAGCATCTGGCATTTCTCCGGGTCTTCGGTCTCCTCGTAATCGCCGTCCGGGACGAAGAAGTGGTGAAAAGTCCCGTTGGACATTTCAGGGAGCAAAGGTCCCGTGTAGACCGTACCGCAGAGCGGCAAGAAAAACAGACCAAGTGTGAAGGCTAACATGATATATAGCTTCTGTCCACTCCGAAGGTCTGACTGACCTGACAGAGACGATGTCCACATCTGGAATTCCTCATATGAGTATGCGCACTGGAGGAGACGCTCATGGCTGTAATCTGAGTCCACGCGCTTTTACGCGCTCTCAAATGACTTCACTGAGCAAATAAGCACAGGAAAGAGAGAGAGAGAGCTTTTAAATTTACATTTTTACGTATATATGTGTAACACTGTAATAACTCTAATTGGTGATATCATAGTTTATAATTTATTGGTCATAAACAAACATTGTAATTTACAGCATTGATCTAGTGTGAATAAAGAGAGAAACTAGAACATCAGCATGAAACTTTACCTGTTTTCACACACACTATTATATTATATTATATTATATTATATTATATATATGATATATTGGTCTCATAATACTTTTGAATGGATATTGTGATGTCCCTCAATGCAAATGGATTTGAATCTGTTTGAAAATGTTTAACATTATAACATCTGTCAAAATTTGCAGCATTCAGCATTCTTTCTGATTATGGCAACACTTTGTCAGCAGTATGCCAGGATAAAACACACATCAGACAGTTTCACGGATGATAAAGCATTAAAAACATCACTCAAGCATACAGGTTAATAAAGAAGTGAGATAATAATGAACCAAATGCTAAGCAAAGTAAAATATAACACATTTTTGACAGTCACCATTACTGTCCTTCATATCCAAAATAAACAAATTGATTAATTTGATTAAATAAAACATGATGATAGATAGATAGATAGACAGACAGACAGACAGACAGACAGACAGACAGACAGACAGACAGACAGACAGACAGACAGACAGATAGATAGATAGATAGATAGACAGACAGACAGACAGACAGACAGACAGACAGACAGACAGATAGATAGATAGATAGACAGATAGACAGATAGACAGATAGACACCTTTAGGGAAATTCATGAAGTCAAACGTGAGTTATAATGACTAATAGACCCCTCGACCCATGTCTTCACTCATAAGCATTTTTTAACCTGTTAAAAACTCAATGATTAACATGATTAACACGTGAGGTGTCTGGACTGATACTGGAGCCTAACTACCAGTTTGATCAGATTCTGTCTCAAACTAAAGAAACATGGAGCACAATAGTCCCACTGTGGGAACCTTCCAGGTTGGGGACTATGTGGTGTTTGCCCTTCTGTTTGTGGTCTCCTCAAGTATCGGGGTCTTCTTCGCCATCAAAGAGAGGAACAAACCTTCATCTAAAGATTTTCTGGTTGGGGGCCGTCAGATGACTTGCGGGCCGGTGGCCCTTTCTCTCACAGCCAGCTTCATGTCTGCAGTGACAGTGATTGGGGCCCCATCAGATGTGTACAGATACGGGGCCTCTTATGTCGTCTTTGGGGTCGCCTACACATTTGTGGTGTTTTTAACCGCGGAGCTTTTCCTCCCTGTGTTCTACAGATCAGGCATCACCAGTACATACGAGGTATGAATGTGCATTCCAAATTGGCTTTTGTCGTCAAAGATTACGTGTTTCATATTGAGACAACTCTTACTCTTGAACCGAATAATAATAATAATAATACACATACACTTAAAAATATTTAGGGCTAAGTTTGAGAAAATTTTCATCTGGATTACAGTATTAACATACAAAGTAAATAAACTCAACATGATATATTTGCAAAAAATAAGTAATAAACTCAATATATTTGTACACGATATATTTGTAAATAATAACTGAATATTGTTTTTTTCCAAAGCTAGCCACATTTTAGCCATATTCATACATTTTTGACAGATTTATGCTGATTCCAAGCAATTTGAATAAATGCATTAATTAAAAAAAAAACATTTTTTAAATAAAATCAAATTGATGTAAATAGTTAATAATAAAATAAAGTATGCCATGGTATTTGTGTGCAGAAATCTTACTTTTTTCATTTATGTATGACGGACAAATATGCATCACATTAAAGGAAGAAACATTTTTGTTCACCCCAAAAAAGAAAAAATTCTGTCATTACTCACCCTCATGTCGTTCCAGACCCGTAAGACTTTCGTCCATCTTCTGAACACAAATGAAGATCTTTTTGATGAAATCTGAGAGATTTCTGTCCCTCCATTGACATCTACGCATGTAACGTACGGACAGAGGCGGTCGGATCCATGTGCAGAAATTTATTATAACTTGAAAATAAACAGAAATAAACCAGGCACACAAATAAACAAGGGCAATCCAATAACTCGTGGTGTTAACAGGCGTAGGTCGAGGCAGGCAGCACAGGTTCGCAAACAGTCTAGGATACAGGCAAAGGTCGAGAGTCCAGGGAAACAAGGAGAAACAGAACAGGGAATAACTCTCAGAAATGCACGCTTACAGTGCAACAAGACTTCGCAAAGGACAAAGGAGACACACAGGTTTAAATCAGGAACTCAATAACCAATAATGAAACACAGCTGAACATAAGAAAACATAATGAGTCCATGGGGAAAACATAACACAATGAGAGAGTGCCTTTCAGTGGCTCTCGAGGGCACTACAGCTGCCGATGGTCATATAACCCCCCCTCTAAGAAGCGGCTTCCAGACGCTCCTAAGAGCTCCGGGGGAGGTCAACGGGGGCTGGGATGGAGGGCCAGGCCCGTGGAGAGGCAGGAGGTCAGGCCCATGGAGAGACCTGGGGCCTTGAGACCAGAGCAGGGCAAGAGACCATGGGGGAGCACGCGTCGAAGGCAACCAGGGTGGAACACACTTAACAGGAGACCAGAGTTTAGCACACTTGGAAGGGTACCAGGACGGAGCAGACTCGGACGGAGACGAGGGCGGAGCAGACTCAGACGGAGACAAGGGCGGAGCAGAGACTCAGACGAGGGCGGAGTAGACTCAGAGAGAGACGAGGGCGGAGCAGACTCAGACGAGGTCCATGTCAGTGTCGCCTCCATGGCCCTCACAGAGTAGCTACTGCCCCCCCCCCAAAAACAAATACTTGGGGAGATCCACGGGAGGAACCTCCGGACGGTAAACGGGTTCAGGAAAGGCCTCCCGGAGCTCGAAGGGCGCAGGCAGGGCGAGGCGCAGAGGCGGGGCCGGCAGGGCGAGGAGTCTGGGTACCCTCACCGGAACGAGTCCTCCTCCTCCTGCGGCGGCGCGTCATTAGGCTAGACTCACTTACTTGGCTTGATTCACTCACTGGGGTTGATTCACTCACTTGACTTGATTCACTCACTTGACTTGATGCACTCACTTGACTTGATTCACTCGACACTGGACTCACTTGACTTGGCACTTGACTCACTTGATTCACTCGACTCGGCA
Organism: Tiaroga cobitis; assembly: GCA_030578255.1. NCBI lineage: Eukaryota > Metazoa > Chordata > Actinopteri > Cypriniformes > Leuciscidae > Tiaroga > Tiaroga cobitis. The sequence continues at coordinate 24,242,782 of CM060615.1, forward strand.
CTTGACTCACTTGATTCACTCGACTCGGCACTTGACTCACTTGACTCGGCACATGACTCACTTGATTCTCTCAAGTCGGCTGGCACGTGCTCCAACTCCGGTTCGACCTGCGAAACCTCCGCTGTCTCAAGAATAGCACGTTCAACAGGGCCAGTACGGAATACGGGCTCGAGGGGTCCGACACGATGAGTGGGTTTGGCAGGAACGACATGCTTGAAAGCTCCTCTGACGGTCCTCAAGGGACGATCAAACAGTTTGGCGAGCTGAGGCTTTAGCAGCGTGCGGAATGAGTGAGAGAAATCCGCCGCATACGAACCTCCCTGGCGCAGAGACAAGAGCAGTTCCTCGGGATTCACCTCTTCTGCGGGGAGTTCAAAAGCCTTTCTGAATAGGGCGATAAACACGTCGTAAGAAGGAAACGATATCTGATCTGATTCCCAGAACGCGCCTGCCCACTCCAGAGCCTTTCCAGATAACATTGAGCAGATGAAGGAAACGCGGTCGTTATCTGAGGCATAAAACTGGGGCTGGTGACTCATGTACAAGCCGCACTGCTGAAGAAACCCCTCACACGCTACAGGTGAGCCATCAAACTTTTCCGGAGGTGGCGTACTGGGATAACTGAATGCGGTACTCACACTGGGTTGCGGTTGAACAGGTGCAGCGGCAGTTTGGGCTTGATTAGCCGCTGTGCTTGAGCTCTGAGGAGACCAGGTTTGCACGGAGCTTGCTTGTTCCTCGAGGAGAGAAGTTAGTCTCGCCAGCTGAGAACGATGAGAGACTAGCATGGAAGCTCGGGTCTTGACCAGTGTTGTGCTAGTTAAGAAATAGTAACTAGTTACAGTTACTAGTTACTTCATTCAAAAAGTAACTCAATTACTTTGTTGATTACTTACACCAAAAAGTAATGCGTTACTGTTAAAAGTAACTTTTTAGTTACTTTTTTAAAGAAAGTTCTTAAATGTTCCCATTAATGCCCTTTAATGCGTTATGGTCTATACAAACACAAAACTGTCTTAAACAGAAAGTAATTTTTAAACACTATTTTATTTAAGTCAGACTAGCACAAACTGAATATATCAAGGATTTCTGAAATAAATAACAAAACAAGCATTTTTAAAGCTAGTGACTTGTTTGCTTTCTCAACATTGATATGTTCATGCAGCTGGTAGGCCTATACGTTTTTACCACTGTGGTTTTTACTGCATGAATTAATATTTGAGCAATACAATTGTACCTTGATCATTCTTGTTAGTTCATAGTAGGCCTACATTAACTAAGGAGATACAAATACATCTAACAATGAATGATACTTCTACAACATGTATTAACCATATTTAATGCTAAAATTGTAACCTGATTGTAAAGTGTTACCATTTATATGATTCAAGCTTAAAGAAGATGGCCATATTTAAATATCTGCAAAGGCCAGAGCATTAAAATTACATAAATGTAGACCTATATTACATGTAAAGTCTTTCACTTTATTTGCTTAAATTTTAGAACACTTGATTAGACTTTATGTCGGCTGCATGAACATATCAATGTAAGCAATCAATCACGTCACTAGTTTTAAAAATACAACTTCGCCGGCTAATGAATGCATAAAAGTGACCAGCAGGATATAAACTAATGCAAATAGATGGTAACAATTGCGACATAAAACGTGTGGGTCAGGTCTGCGTGTGTTTTTGTCACATTGCTTTAATCGCTTGAGGTAAGTTAGCCGTTACTGTTATTCCTCTCAGACTCGACGGCAAGCTTCTGTTCTTTCTCTGCTGATGCAGCATCTAGTCAAAAAATGTATTACTTTATAATGATATGGCAATGTGTACTTAAGTGTTCTGTATTCATACCGTTTCGCTGTCTGTGTTTTAAATGCGCATCAAGTGCTCAGCGCTCTCCGTGCAGCTTGTAATCTCCGTGCTCGCGCTGCCTCACGTGTACGTAAACAACTCAGCCAGTGAGTTTGTTTTGTGTCCTCTTGCTCTGTATAATGCTAGCAGTCTCTTCAGTGCTCTCGTACTGTGTAATGACAGCGCACACTTCTCAGCCGCTCCAGCAGCTAATTAATTTTAAAAGGTAACGGACAACGCGCCATATGGTAACGGTAACGGAGTTAATTTATTTAAAAAGTAATGCATTACAGTATTAGTTACTGTCGAAAGTAACTGCGTTACAGTAACGCGTTACTAGTAACGCGTTACTGCCCAACACTGGTCTTGACCACGGTGGATAGATGCTGAAAGTCTGCTGGATCCACGTTTGGCGAAGTCTTCTGTAACGTACGGACAGAGGCGGTCGGATCCATGTGCAGAAATTTATTATAACTTGAACATAAACAGAACAGGGAATAACTCTCAGAAATGCACGCTTACAGTGTAACAAGACTTCGCAAAGGACAGAGGAGAAACACAGGTTTAAATCAGGAACTCAATAACCAATAATGAAACACAGCTGAACATAAGAAAACATAATGAGTCCATGGGGAAAACATAACACAATGAGAGAGTGCCCTCCAGTGGCTCTCGAGGGCACTACAGCTGCCGATCGTCACAACGCAACTACCACTTTGACAATTCAAAAAGTTCATAAAGAGATCGTAAAAATAATACATATGAATTGAGCGGTTTATGGCAAATTTTCTGAAGAGTCTCGATTGCTTTATATGATGAACAGATTTCATTTAGGCTTTTATTTACATTTACATGCCAGAAACCTCTCAGATTTCATCAAAAAAGATGAACGGAAGATGAACAAAATCTTACGGTTTTGGAACGACATGAGCGTGAGTAATTAATGACATGATTCAAATTTTTGGGTGAACTAACCCTTTAAGTTTATTATTTTATGTTAAAACTGTAATCCAAATGAATAGAAATGTACTGTATATGCATTTCAACTACTTAATATATTTTTTTAACAGTGTGTCTTCTACACTGTAACAATATTTTGTCAATAATCTCAAAATGTTTCAAATTTATTTTGTTTAGTCAAATATAATCAAATATTATATTAGTTTTGTCAATCAAACTGACATTGGCTTACACAAATGAAAAATAAATACTTTGTATGGTAACTTTTATGGCACATTTGTACTTTTTACAATACATTAATATTACATGATCACATTATTGCATAATATATGCATATTACCATATTCAAATCAGAAATATAGCAAATGTCTACTACAGGACAGACATGAAGTAGGCTGAGTTGGGATGATCCCTGTCAGGTGTGATGTTGGCCAGATGTTGCTAGGCTTTTGGAGGTCATGACTTTTAGTAATAAATCCTGTGTCAGCTGCAGTTATGCAAGTAAGGGCCCAGCATGACACTTATTTGTTCTGATTTGTAATTTGTGTTTTTCTCACAGTATTTGGAGTTGCGTTTTGGTAAGCTTGTTCGGGTTTCAGCCACTCTAATTTATATAATTCAAACGGTGAGTGTGATTTAATGTTCATACACTTAAAATGCATATTATGTATTTTGTTTTTTGGTTTTTGATGCTGATTGTTCTATTGTTAACTCCTCAGATTCTGTACACTGGCGTGGTAGTTTATGCCCCTGCTTTAGCTCTGAATCAAGGTTAGTCTGCATTCATCACAAAGAAATAAAATACCTTGTTTATTTTTTCATTTATTTTTAGACGCTTTAGGAGAATGGTTTTGTGAATGGATTTCCCATGTGAAAAAGAAGTGCACTTAATTGTATTGAATGTGCACTGGTAGTGTACTTCAGTTCTTAAAAGTATATTTAAAAAAAAAGAAAAAAATGATATTAATGAAATAAAATTTCACTGAAGTGTACTTAATGAGAGTGAACTTCCATGACAAAAGTATACTTTGTAACAATGTAAAATTAAAGGTTTTATATTACAGTTTTCCTCAATCGCTTTGGTCCATTTTTCAAAACAGTCTTAACATTCTCTAAACTGTAAGTTCATTGGTCAACTGTTCGCTTGAACATCAGAACTCTATTGCATGTCTGCAAAATGTAACTCACCCAAAACATTTAATTCATGCTTCAAAATCTAATGTGTCAGAAAAATTCCACAATGCCACCAAAAAAAAGTGTCATAGGGTGAGCCCAGCGTTAAGGTTGGTGTAAGGGGTAAGAGAAGGGTCAACAGTGTAATTCTAGATTTAATTACAGCTGTCATTACATGCAGGTCTTATATACATGCAAATACAATTAAAAACACAATAAGTGCATTGTATCAAATAATTAATTTAAACGTTAGTACATAGTAATTAAATACACCTAATATCAAGTGGGAACTAGTATTTTTTATTTATACAGCACCTTTATTTTTGTAGAAATGTGTTACATGTAAACTGGAAATTCACAGTTGCTTGTTATTTTTTACATTTTATATTCTTCCCCTAACACCACACATTCTTACATATCTTCATATTGCACTTCCGTGACAAGAAACTGTGAATTTTCAGTTTATATGCTACACATTTCACAAAAATAAACTGCTGTTGCTGTTTAGGGATTTAGATGTTCCCCCATGTCCAAAAATGGTAGTGATTGTGCAGGGCAAACTCCATATAGCCCACTGTATGCTTCCAGACTTGACTGGTTGATTGGTAAGATTGGGATTCCTATTTCATTACAATGGCAGGCCATTTGCCAGTTTAGCAGACATACAAACATTCCATGTAATAGATATTTATGGAATATGGAATGTATGGAATTTTGATAATTCAATGAATCATTTTGCATGTGATGGTTTTTATGATGAAAGAATGTTTAGAAGTTGTGAAGAGTGAAACTCTTTTTTTGTTCAGTTTTGATCAACAAGACATGTGCATTTAGATTGTTTTCATTTAGTCACTTTCAACATTGTGTTGAAATACAGACACTAGGGGTCACCCTTGAGAGCCCCAAACACCTCTGAAATATTCAGAAAAGGCCAATGGAATGTCCAGGCCACGCCCACAGACATACGGGTGTATAAGGCGGCCGGCATGCACACACATTTCAGCTTTGTTTTTTGGAGCCTAAGCCAGCGTCTCTTTACTCTGCAAGAGAAACAAATCCATTCACCTCTGGAATAAAGCATTTGCTGCTGGGTCATCAGCATAAAACAGTGGATAAGTGCAGAGAGCTCCCCTGGGTGGATCAGCAGCGTTCTAAAAGAGGGAATTTCCTTTTCAAAAAAGTGAATTCCTCTAAAAGAGCTGCATGGCAGATCGCGTCTTTTTAAAGTTTTCTCTCTCCCTCGGAAGGGTACGATTTCTGTCTGCACTGTTTAGGCCACGCCCATACAGAAACAGCTTTCCTGGATGCTTCATGCCTTCCCTGCAAGAGCATGCCCATTGGGACGTTGCGGTTGCGACTCTCGTACTTCTTCAAGAGGCCGCGATTCTCCTCACCAGATTCAGATTCTCCCCACCGGGTAGGAGGCCTCGGTGGCAAACACTGAAGGCGATTTGGGGGATACAATTAGAGAGATGTCATCTGGTCAGTCCCTGCGCGCCTCTCATTACTCAGCACACTCGTTCCCCTGTTTGAGTTTCTGGATAAGTTTGGCGCCTCACCCTCGAACTAGCTTAATTTCTCATTCAAGGCATGTGAGGAAGGTGGGCTTATGCCTTCTGACGTAGATGACTCATCTGTGCTGCTACCTTCGGGTGTGACAGTGCAGTCTGAGGGTAAAGCGGAGTTGGCAGCCATACTTTCCCGGGCAGGATGATTGGTTCCTGGGGTCGGAGCGTGATGCAGTAGAGGCAGTGAATGTGGTTTATCCTGCCTCCATGGTTCCAGTGAGGGACAGGCTATGGAGGCGTGAGGAAGCAGCGCATCCTCGAAATGCAAACTCCTGGCCTGCAGCAAGAGAAGGGGGGCTAGGAGTGAGAAAGCAGAGCGTCGTTCATTGCTAAACCATGCCAGGTATGGCCCAGAGACTAAGGAAACTGCTCTTTTATGCGTAACAAAATTAAACTCTTTGAAACAAAACTGAAGATTCTGATAACCACCTCCTGGTTCAGAGCAGCTCCCTCCATCTCTGGGCCACCCACACCAGGGCCACTTAGATGGACGTTTAGAGGGTTTAGTGGCAGCCTGAATTAGCCGTGTCACCTTCCTGTGGGGGGTACGACGTGGCGGCCGGGGTGACGTCTCAGGTTACGCAGGGGGCTGCCCTCTGCGACGAGCAGACTGTGGGCCAGTCCGCAGCGGCCTGGTGGCGGTGATATCACATAGGATAATCTTGATGGCCTCCGTCTGCTTTTGGACTGCCAAGACCTGCTGGGCAAAGTCCTTGAAGAGGCCTCCTTGCGAGACGGGGGCATCAAGAAAGCGGACTTTGTCGGCATCCTCATCTCTGCAGGGTTTAGCCAGGGATGGCGTTCGTGGGCCACTAAGGTGGACATTGTCTGGCCGAGGGCCTGTGCCATGACTTGTGCAGTTCCTGCATCAAACCTGGCTCAGAACTACTCTCTTGTAGTTATTTGAGTGCTTTTGCCTTATTGACTTGCAGGATGGCAATCACATGCTTTTGAAGTTCTGGAAGCTGCCTTTCTAGCAACACTGTAAGCCTTAGCAACTAGGGCTGCCATCGTCTTACAGGCCTTGGACAGGAGAAGTGTCTGGTTTCACCACAATTGCACGCTCCACTTGGGGAATCTCCACGTAACCCCTTGCGGCCACACCATTGAGGATAGTGAGAGTGTAGGAGGCTGTGAAGCAGCTTCAGGCAGTAAAAGGTGCCTTCCACAACTTCTGAACCTCCTCGTGCACTTCCGGGAAGAAAGGCACTGGGGCACAGCCGCACCCAGGAACCACTTATCCAACCGCAAGCACTCAGAACAAGGTGGAGCGTTCAGCAGAGGGGACTCTTGCCTTCATGAAGAAGCAGAGTCACAACTGCAAAGCCGACATGGTTATACTCTTGCAGTGACAACATGAACCATCCATGAATGCCATCTCAGCATGCTCGCGGACCAGACATGTGAGACAGCAATCATGGCGGTCAGATGAGGACAGGAAATGGCCACAAGGACGAAAAAGCATTTTTGAAAAGACACTCGCCGCCCGTGCTTGCTCTTTTAGTGCCACCATCTTATATACCCTTGTGTGCGGGGGAGTGGCTTGGCTTGCAAAGCATTTTTATAAAACTTAGAGGTGATTGGTGCTCCCGAGTGAGACGCCATTTGTATGTTGACATAATGTTGTAGTGACTTACAGATATGGATTGAGACATTCATGAGCCAATTTTTTTTTGTAGGCTGGTCATTTTTGACCGGGAACACCGCACTTTGTTCCAGTTTGTACAAAATAAAAGCATTTCAAAACAATCTTCATCGTTAAACATTAAAGCACAATAGTAGGATAAACAGTGCAAATTTTTTCCATATTTTGTTGAATAATGACAAAATCATCCACACATTTTTTTTTTCACTCAAAAACAGGTGCATAAGCTTAGATCAATGAGGCCTACGATCAATCAGTTTAAAAAAGAAATTCAAAACATATCCTAATTAAAAGAAAACAAGCTTGAATCCAATATTTGGCGATGATAGCATAACGAGCAGTTTACAAGCAATATTTAAAAGGCTGGTCATTTTTGACTGCCAACATTAGAGGTTACAGGGTTTTCAACAGCGTAAGGGTTAAAATAAGAAAATCACCTACAATTATCTCAATTTCTGTCATTCTTTTATGTGGAACATGAGAAATTTAGGCGAAAAAACTTTATAAAGAACAAGCTTCATAAAGAACAAAAAACAGACAAAAATGTATCTTTTGACTATCTTAGACTATCTTTACTGTATGCTTATTGTGACTTTTTATTTTAGTGGTTCTCAACTTTTTTTTATTCCAAGCACCCCACCCTCTACCCCCTTGTTCAAATCCTATCTACACTCTAAAAAATGATGTGTTGGATTTACTTAAAATATATATGCACCATTTTTGCATCATACTTTTTAAGTAATCCCAACTTGGAATAATTTTACTTAAAATTAACAAGAAAACCGTTGTTATATGTACTTAAATATTTGAGTTCACGCAACATTCTTTACTTAAAAATATATGCATTACGTTGCATATATTTTTAAGTAAAGAATGTTATGTGAACTCAAATATTTAAGTACATATAACAAAGGTTTTCTTGTTTATTTTATGTAAAATAATTCCAAGTTGGGATTACTTAAAAAGTATGATGCAAAAATGGTGCATATACATTTTAAGTAAATCCAACACAGTCCAGGCCATGTGAGATCAAAACAAATCTTAGTTCCCTTTCAAGGGAACTTCGAGCTGCGTTTGAGACGCGGTGGGAACGCTCTGCGTGATTGCGTCATGAAGCACGTGTAAAATCAGTCCAATGGAAGCCCGATACGTCATGGGTGACGTCATAGACCAGGAAACTATAAAGCACCCTTGAAAACAGACCGCGACAGCTTCTGTAGTCTTCAGCAAGCGCTCTCTGTGATTCTGTCCTTGTCTATTTATTGTTGTTTGTCAAGCCCAATATATATATCACTATCTATCATTATGGCGAGCAAAGCAATATTATAGACGTTGTGTTGTTCCCTGCCCTCGTTACATCACGGGTGGGGACACACATCAGCTTTTTGTTGCTGTTTGGGAGTGGAGTATGCAACAGTCATTTCTCGAGGGATCTGACTGTGCATTGCGAGAAGCTGTCCGTGAGGACGCTCCGCTCCCGCCGGGCGTTCTTCGAGGAGGACGGTTCGGTTCGCGTTCCCCGAGCGGGTCTCTCTGTTGCCGAGGCTCGGAGACGGCTCGTATTTCGGGGTTCGTAAACGGATCTGACAGCGGGGGTTGGGACGGGCTCCGCCCTTTCTCAGCTTTCACATGCCAGATCTAGTGTGCTGCGATTTCCAGTTCCGAGGAATTGGTATCGTTAGTGTTTTGTTTTAAAAGAAGGAGAACAAAACAAATACAAATCTTTATAAAAAGGCAGATGTTTGAGTTTTCAATGAATACATTTTCCAGCTCATAACTCTGTTGAATAAAGAGGAGCTTTTTTAAAGAAAAAAGGAGGTTTTATCTAGTGCTGTTGCCAGTTAAATATTTACTGGCCAGCTGAACATTATGAGATTGAAAATAAAGAAGAGTTTGTTAAAGATGAACTGTATCTTAAACAGAGAAAACTCTGTATCTCAGCCTCCTCGTCGGGGACTGTGGTTTTTCCCTATCTCCACACTGAGGTGTCGAGATCGTGGAATAAACCGGTTTGTATTTTATGTGTTTAATCCCCAGATGTCTGACTATAGTAATGTTTGGGTATTAAGTATCATAGTATGACATTGCCTCGGGTTAAAGAGACGCTTACGAGCTTTCTCTCTCCCGAGTCGGCGTCATCGTTATTAACCCCGACGTTACCCACCAGCCATCTTAAATAATGAATACATTTTTTATTAGGCAGCGCTGGTGGGTAAAGTATGTAAGGACATGGATGAATGTGAGGGGCGACTCTCTGAGGAGGGTCGCAGCGCTGCCAGTTCGGTTGTTTCCTGCTGGTGGCCACAGAGTGATATATGTATGTATATATATATATATAAGTTTTTCTGATATAAAGATAAAGGAAAATAAAGATATAATTATGTCTGTTCTTCTGGACGCTCCGCTTTCAAGAAAACTGAGATATAAACCTTTCATCATTCTTCCTCACCAATCTAATGTTCCTGAGATATTAAGCTCCTCTCAGCACAAAGTGCAAAACAGAGCGTCGCCATTCGGGCTCCTCCGCAATTGAGGGGTACCTGGGTGGCGGTCGCAGTCTAGCCAGTTAGAGACATGCAAGATCTGAGGACTGTTTTATCTCTAAAATAGCTTTGACAAAGAAGAAGCCCTGACGCCGAGGCGATCAGGCTTCTAAGGGTGGTCCCCTCTGGGGTAGGGACGGTTTTGAGAAATCGTTTCTCCTCAGCGCCCTTTGGGGTGCGACTCTCTGAGGAGGGTCGCAGTACTGCCAGTTCGGTTTCCCTGCCGGTTCGCCGTTTCAGGGCACCAAGGTGTCAGTGTCCCCAAACGAGCCTTCAAATAAGAAAAAAAGAAGAGCAGTCAGTTCGGTTTCCCTGCCGGTTCGCCGTTTCAGGGCGCCGAAGTGCCTGCTTTTTTCAACGATCCTCCGAGGAGGGTCGTAGGAACTAAGCTAGTTAGAGGTAGGCAAGATCTGAAGACTGTCATCATCTCTAATAAAGCTTAGACAAGAAGTCCTGTCGCATGAAAACGAGGCTATCAGGCTTCTGAGGGCTCCTCCGGGGCAGGGACGGTTTAGAGAAATCGTTTCTCCTCGGCGACCTCTGGGGTGCGACTCTCTGAGGAGGGTCGCAGCGCTGCCAGTTCGGTTGTTCCCTGCCGGTTCGCCGTTCAGGGCACCGAGGTGTCAGCGTCCCCATACGATCCTCCGAGGAGGATCGTAGAGCGGTCAGTTCGGTTGTTCCCTGCCGGTTCGCCGCTTCAGGGCACCGTAGTGACTGTTCAACCAAGGGACGGTTTTGAGAAATCGTTTTTCCTCTGGGGTGCAACTCTCTGAGGAGGGTTGCAGCGCTGGCAGTTCGGTTGTTCCCTGCCGGTTCGCCGTTCAGGGCACCGAGGTGTCAGCATCCCCATACGGGTCGTAGAATGGTCAGTTCGGTTGTTCCCTGCCGGTTCGCCGCTTCAGGGCGCCGTAGTGACTGTTCAAATAAATCCAGAGGCCAGTCTTGAGAGACTGGTTCCCCTAGTAAATTTCTGGCAGCGTGGAAACTACTGCCACATATTTCTCAGTGGGTCCTGCACACTATAGAAAAGGGTTTCAGAATTCAGTTCGGTTCTCGTTCGCCCAGATTTCTAGGGGTCCTCCTTTCATTGGTGGACCCCGAGCAGGCTTTGGTTATGGAGCAGGAAGTACTATCACTTCTGCAAAAGGAGCTGTAGAAGGGGTTCCTCCTCCCAGCAGACAGCCATTACTTCATTGTTTCCGAAAGAGGATGAGGTGGTTCCCGAGGTTTGCTTTCGGGGGCGAAGCATACCATTATTGGGTTCTTCCATTCGGCCTAGGTTTATTACCCCACACCTTTACAGTATGCGTGGATGCAGCTCTGGCTCTTCTGAGACTCCAGGGCATTCGCGTATTATACTACATCAATGATTGGTTGTTCCTAGCTCAATCTGAGTTTATGGCAGTTCGGCATCAAGATGTCGTTCTGTCTCATTAAGGATGTTGGGGTTGCCTCTCAACGCCAAGAAGAGTGTGCTCTGAGGACCACTTTTCTAGGTGTAGCAATTCTACAGCAAACGTAATGGGGTATATCTAGGCCAGTCACTCACTGTGAAACAGTTTCAGACGGGTGGGCCTCATGGCAGTTGCGTCCAACGTTTTACTTTTGGCCTTCTGTTCATGAGACCCCTGCAGTGGTGGCTCAGGACCAAGGGGTTTTCTCCGAGGGGAAATACATTTTCGCATGATCAAGGTCACGCGGCTATGCCTTCGTGCTTCGGTCATGTGGAAGAACCTTGGTTCCTCGCCCAGGCCCAGTGTTGGGGGCTTCTTGTCGACGCATATTGCTATCGACGGATGCTTCCCTCACAAGTGGGGGCGATCATGAGTGGTTGCTCGGCGAATGGCGGACAACACACTGATGGTCTCGTATATCAGAGCAGATATCCTGTTGAGGCAGGGGCTGAGGCCCAGGGGATTGGAGACTTCACCCCGAGGTGGTGGAGCTTCTTAGGGAGAACTTTGGTCTAACTAAAGTCAAGTCGACCTTTCACATCGTTTGTACAACGCATTGCTCTATATGGTTCCCCCTCACGCAGCCAGCTCTTCGCGGACTGGATGCGATGATGCAGGTGTGGCCGAGGCTGCACCTGTACGCATTTCCCCCGATATCTATGCTCCCGAAGGTTCTGGAAAGGGTTCGCCGGGAAGGGGCCCGTCTGTTACTAGTAGCCCCTTTCTGGCCGACTCGAGTTTGGTTCTCGGACTTGGTGTCTCTTCTGAGCGGCTCTCCTATGGAGATTCCAATCAGGAGGGACCTGCTGTCCCAGGTAGAGGGCACGATATTTCACCCTCGACCGGAGTTGTGGAAACTGTGGGCCTGGCCTCTGAGGGGGCCAGGCTCATAGAATCCGGTCTCTCGACTGAGGTCGTTGAGACCATTCTCCATTCCAGAGCCCCTTCCACGAGAAAACTGTATGCGCTGAAATGGAAATTATTCTCCACCTGGTGTGGTGAGCGTCAGTTAGATCCTGTTAACTGCCCTGTTGGTTCAGTTCTCGATTTTCTGCAAGACCGTTTCTCTGCTGGATTATCTCCTACCCCTCTGGGGGGTACTTCTATTGGGAGAGATCCTCTGATTACTCGTTTTCTCCGTGGTACATTGAGGTTGAGACCTGCACTGCACTCCAGAGCACCGGCTTGGGATTTAGCCATTGTACTTGAGGGTCTGGCTCTGGCTCCGTTCGAGCCCATTGAAGAGGTTTCAGAAAAATTCCTCACTTTGAAAGCTTTATTTCTCCTTGCTATTTCATCTATCAAGAGAATTGGAGATTTACACGCCCTGTCGGTTGCTCCGTCATGTTTGGAATTTGCACCTGGTATGGTGAAAGCATTTCTATACCCTAGACCAGGTTATATTCCTAAGGTCCCATTCAATGTTGGGGGCCCAAAAGTGCTGCAGGCCTTTTTCCTCCACCTTTTAATACCCCAGATCAGGAACAATTGAACCTGTTATGTCCAGTTCGGGCATTGGATGCCTACGTTCACAGAGCTGCCCTGTGGCGTAAGTCAGAGCAATTATTTGTATGTTTTGGGTCACTCAGAAGAGGGTGCCCTGCATCTAAACAGGTTATGAGCAAGTGGATAGTCGAGGCTATTTCACTAGCTTATGAAGCGGCCGGTCAGCCTTCACCTATGGCTGTACGGGCCCATTCTACTAGGAGTATGGCGGCCTCTACGGCCTTAATTTCGGGTGTTTCCCTTCTTGACATTTGTAATGCGGCAGGTTGGTCCTCTCCACATACATTTGTCAGGTTTTATGACCTTGACCTCTCCACTCCTGGGGCGAGGTTGCTTGCTTCTAGTGTGCGCAAGGACTTCACACAGAACGGGCATTTGTCACTATGGCGTAGTGGGTATGGGGTTCCCACCGCGTCTCAAACGCAGCTCGAAGTTCCCTTGAAAGGGAACGTCTCAGGTTACGTATGTAACCCTGGTTCCCTGAGAGGGAACGAGACGCTGCGTTTGCCTGCCATGCTTCCTGCATGCCCTGATCGACTTGCTTCAGACTTTTTCAGAAGCTGTCGCGGTCTGTTTTCAAGGGTGCTTTATAGTTTCCTGGTCTATGACGTCACCCATGACGTATCGGGCTTCCATTGGACTGATTTTACACGTGCTTCATGACGCAATCACGCAGAGCGTTCCCACCGCGTCTCAAACGCAGCGTCTCGTTCCCTCTCAGGGAACCAGGGTTACATACGTAACCTGAGACGTTCTGTTAACTTAACATTTAAGCCCATTTGAATATAAAAATAAGACAATTAAATGAGTTGAACCAACCATTTTAACTTATTTTAGATCTTCAGCTATTGGTCTGCTAACTGCACTGCTCCAGTACATTCAATGTCTTAAAATAAATTAAACATGCAAATCACACACAATAAAGCATTTAACTTTATTATTTTTAATTTTTTGCCAAAGGCTTGAAAGCCTGAAACCACACATGAAATGTAACAAAATGTGGCAAATCGACAAATGGAAAATCACTTTTAACAGGTCACTTTTTCACCTTTGCAACACTTCTCAAAAGATTTACATTTTTCAAATATTTACTTTTGGAACATACAAAAAACCTCTTAAAGGACAATTCCGGTGAAAAATGAACCTAGGGGTAATTAACACATGGTTACCGAGTTGATCGTTCTCTGGGATGCGTTTTCATGATAATCGAATGTACGTAGAATTTTATCTCTAAAAACTGTTTAGCTTATAACGCTAGTATATGGGGCATAGAATAAGCAAAAGTAAATCGTTAGTTAATACCACTAACAAGGCTCAAAATAGCCCCACACTAACACGGTAGCATAATGAGGGTCCCTACATGCAAACCGAAGCATTGAGAACTTTGTAAGTGTACAGACAGTTTAATAAGAAGATACTTTATAAAGACAGTACATTACACTTATACAGGCAGGAGCCATCTTGGAAAACAGTCTCGACCAGTCGAGCCACGAACGCCGTGCTAAGTGAGATGAACTGTGACTTGGAATCTCATAATATGGTCCGTTGTTTCCGGAAGAAACTATTTTAATAAACAGATATAATTCATGCATTTCCATGTAATTAGTTTCACAAACGTAATTCCTATCGACCAGCTCACTTAGCACAGCGTTCGTGACTCATCACCTCTATGCCTTCCAGCGTTACCCCAGTCTGTAAAGGATCATCTGCTGAGCCACCTTCCGTGATGATCCTCAATGTGAGATGTTCCAGTTCCTCTTCGTTCCTATGAGTATAAAAAAAAACATTAAAAAAAAACAGGAAATCTGCATTTACTTGCAACATCACTTGTTATTGTTCAGACTGTTGCAAAAAATCAATTGCATTGAAACACAGAATGAGAAAGAAATGTACCTTTATATTTTAAAATAAAATAAATCTCTTACAGCCTCTTACATTTGCAACATTATAAATGTCTATACTGTCACGTTTTTATCAATTTAATGCATACTTGCTGGATAAAAGTATTAATTTATTTTATTTCTTTAAAAAAAAAGTTCTAATTGACCCAAAACTTTTAAATTGCATCTTATAATATATTCAAATAGAAAACAGTTGTTTTAAATTGTAAAAATAATAATAATAATAATCACAATATTACAGTTTTTGCTGTATTTTGGATCAAATAAATGAAGGCTTGGTGGGCAGAAGAGACTTCTTTTAAAAACATTAAACAATCTTACTGGTTGTGTGTATATATATATATATATATATATATATATATATATACACATTTTTTTTCTGGTTATCAAAAATATATCTAAAAAGAAAAAAACAATAATTAAATGTTACAAATTAGTCCATTATTAAATGCCTATAAATATAAAAATTAGTCTATTAAATAATATCTATTAATTTAAACAAAACAAGTTAATTAATGAAGACTTTTGTCCAGAGGTTTTGAACAAATCTCTTCAAAACATTAACAGTCAGTCACTACTGGAATAGCCAAACAGTAAATAAAGATCTACAATCTTTGTTTGAAGCCAAACTTTTGCTTAAAAGCTATTTACTTATTTTGATAATAATTTTGAAGGTTTAATAGACAGGGTTGTAGCTGTCATTTAGGAATAATATTGTGTTTGAATCAAGATCGCCATTATTTAATGATAAATCGTGCACACGGAGCTGTAGCCAATGTGTTTTCGAATTTAATATTTGTATGTTAACGAACGTTACCAGTAGGCTAGCCCGCGCCCAAGGCCTGGCCGCCCCCTTTCCCGCGATCCATTTATAGATATTAGAGAATAGAATAGGCCTATATGGAAATTTGTAAATATGCAAAGTAATTTTTTTTTAATCCGAAAACTCATAGCCTGCATATAATAAATGACAACTACATTTCGTTAATAAAGTAGGCCTACGAATTTATCCGTGGGGGAAAGCGCCGTCCGAATTGTCCTCTTATGGTGTGTTCAAACCGAACGCGAATAGAGCGTCAAATACGCGTCTATCGCGTCTTAGTTAGACGCTTGAATCTGCTCGAGTTCAAATTTTTCAACTTGCGTGGAAGACGTTCGCGGCAAACGCGTCACCCAATTCGCGTCATTCGCGCCGATGCGTCTATTCGTGTCTTTGCATTGACTTTGTAATCTACTTGCGCAAATGATTAAATTTGCGTTCGGTGTGAACACACCATTAATGCATAGGTGCCAACCTCATGGTCATATATTTCGAAAAACACAATAAATAGCCTACTCTGACTAGACACTTGACACTTGATAGCCTATTCAATGGAAGCACACTCGCTTAATAATTCAAATATACTCTCGTGCAAAGTCACTCATTTCATACATTAACTTGTAGACTACATAGGTGTTCGTAACACGTTTCTAATTGTTGATGCAAAATTCGTAGCAATTCTGAAATTCAGTTTAAAAGTTAGTTTCTTGACCAAAAATGCAATAAACGATTGAGTGTACCTTAAGTTAAAAAAAGTTAAGCTTACCTCTTTTCAGCGTCTTCACATATGTGCTTCACAAAATGGCTCCAATTTTTGGCTGGAAATGCATCACGGGAAATTGCATATCACGTGGCTCATATAGTTACTTAAAATGTTATGCTCGATTTACTTAATTTTGAAGCAATTATGATAGTAGTTGACATGACTTATGTTTTTTCATTTTATTTATGCATACATTTAAGTTCACCTAGTTACTTATATTTTTGTGTTACACACACTAAATATGTTAAGTAGAGGTTGAAAAGTTATGAATACTTAATTTTTTGTGTTTAATCTAATTACTTTTATAAGTAATGGTTGTTCAGCCAACGAATCGTTTTTTAGAGTGTAAGCTGATATATACCCCTAGTACATCTGTTGTAATAAAAATAAACTTTAAACAAATATTTCAGTTTAATATTGGATATATCATTTTTATTTATTTGTTTGTTTGCTTGTTTATTTATTTTGGATTTTAATGAAGATTATGTTAACTGAATTTAAATCATTTCAGAATAATTTGGTCATCCCTGGAGGTTTGATCATCCCCTTGTGGGTCCCTGCCTCCTGGACTGGTTGATGATTTATATTAAAGTCAGCTCTACATTTAGGAGTCATTCATGCAGAATATCATGTATATAAATATATCCTTTTTATTCTTTACCCATCAGTGACAGGATTTGATCTTTGGGGATCCATATTTGCCACTGGCATTGTCTGCACTTTTTACTGCACATTGGTGAGTGTTGAATTAAGATTTGAACTGACTTGATTATGATTGTAATTATGATTATTATCTTCAATTATAATTGTGATGGTGATGTGATTATAACTGTAATCGATAGTGATTGTGATAACGATTTAGTGTGATTGATATTATATTGGTTATCATTATGATTAGATTACTATACTATGTATAGTCTAATAGGACTAGAACAGGACTAAGGACACATTAGTTCACTTTTAAAAAAACTTTTGCTGATAATTTACTCACCCCCATGTCATCCAAGATGTCCATGTCTTTCTCTCTTCAGTCGAAAAGAAATGAAGGTTTTTGATGAAAACATTCCAGGATTTTTCTCCATATAATGGACTTCAATGGGCACCAAACGGTTCAAGGTCCAAACGACCGTTTCAGTGCAGCTTCAAAGGGCTTTAAACGATACCAGACGATGAATAAGGGTCTTATCTAGCGAAACGATCTGTCATTTCAAAAATAAATAAAAAGGTTAAAGTTTTATAAGCACAAAGCTCGCCTTGCTTTGTTCTGTGATGCGCGTTCGTGACTCTCCTGTTCGAACTCGTTCATCAAAATGAACGAATCTTTTTTCGAGTTGAATGAACGAAATGACTCGAAAAAAGATTCGTTCATTTTGATGTAAAAAGTGAACTAATCCTTTAATATGTTAAGTGAACTATGCTACCTTTGTTTGTGAAGGAGCAATCATCATACAAAGCAACCATATCCAGGAGATATTGTCTCAGTTACGTATGTAAAGCTCATTCCCTGAAGGAGGGAACGAAGAAGTTACGTCAGGCGTGATCTGACAAATTGGGATCTAGCTTGAGAACCCAATCACCTTCGAGTGTTAACTAACTGAGGCAATGCACATTGGCGTGCTAGATTTGCATCTCGCACTACGCCCCACAGCACGGGTATAAATACGGAAGAAGATGCAATGCACATTCAGGTTTTCGCTGAGGAGCCGAGCCGATGACCCGGCCGCTCAGCAGTGGTACGGTAATTGTGGCGACGGGATGTAACGTCTCCATTCCCTCCTTCAGGTAAAGAAGGGTTACATACGTAACCGAGACGTTTCCTATCAGTCAGTCACGTTCAACATTACGTCAGATATGATCTGACGAATTTGGATACCTATACTGGCACGGAGACTGACCCGGCGGGTTAGCCCCCACTGTAATCAACTGGTCACCCTGGCTATTCACCGAAGTAGCCCTCTTCCTTTCAGAAGAGGAGTTAGATCAGGGTATAGACTAGGGCAGTGGTTCTCAACTCTAGTCATCGGGACCCGCTGCTCTGCACATTTTGTATGTCTCTCTTATCTGACACACTCAGTTCAGTTCATAGAGTCTATCCTAATGATCTGAATCAAGTGTGTTAAATAAGGGAGACATACACAATATGCAGAGCAGTGGGTCCTGAGGACTGGAGTTGAGAACCACTGGACTAGGGGACTCCACCTCGTCTGAGGTACTTGAGGCTCGATTACAACACCGTGATGGTCATCTTCCTGCAGTGGGTACATGACTCATCCACGAAAGCTAGCTCAGTGTGCATGATGCCCAGACATGTGAGGCAACGATTGTGACTGTCAGCCAGAGCTAGTCTCAGCCTCAGACATCACGCCCACGGACCGTTGGCAGAACGTCTGATACAGGATGTCCGGGAGACTTGTGTGTCGCGTTCTTTATCTGTCTACCTGGAAACAAACGCCATGACTCCAAAACCCCTTGTGGAAGAAGAAAGCAGTCATGTTTACAACTATGACAATGAGTGCTTACCAGGATCAACTAAACGCTGGATTTTCAAAAGTATATGGAGTATATATGCGGCTCCATTGTTGCATTAAACTTGCACACCGTTCTTGAATGAATAATTTATTAGATGCACGCCAGTGTGTTATTGTGGGGACATCAACATCATATTGTCATGCCCCTAAACCCTGGAAGGGAGCCTCTGACAATTCCTCCAGGTGGGGGCGTTTTGCGGGCATAAGTACACCACGATCTCACTCATCATCTGTGGAACCTCCAAGGTCCCCTGCGCCGCTTCACTATCGAGGGTAGTGGGAGAGAGATATCAACTGCATCCAGCAGGACACGGACGGAACGGCATCTTTTAAAAAGATCAGATTCGCTGTGAATCAGCTCTTTTTTAAAGGGGTCCTATCATGCTTTTTCACTTTTTCAACCTTAGTAAGTGTAATGTTGCTGTTATTGTCTATACGTTTAATTTTATATAGACAATATAGTCATGTCGGAAGACACAATTGTCCTTAATTTATTGTCCTCACCACAAAGCAGGAACTACTGGTGATCTGGACCAGTATTTTAAAGTGAGAAACATATTTTTCACTTTAAAATAATGGTAGTCCTTGAAGAGTGACTAGGTAACACTTGAGTAATTAGTGATGCATTTTATGACCATTTTTAGAGTAAAAATGATGACTGATTACGTCTCAGACACGTTAATGTTGTGATTAGTAGTTAATTAGCAGTTCTTTATAATTTGTCATAATTACCTATTAGTTCTTAATGATGCCAATCTCATTAAGTAATTATTGATTACCTAATAAGGAACTATCTTAGTCCTAAATTCGATATTACTTACTGATTAGTTAAGCTTGTTTCCATATTAGTTAATAGTAGTAGCTGAAGTGTTAATGTAGTACTACTCATTAGTCCTGCATTACTTCCTGCATAGTTACTTATTAATGATGGACCATTATTCTAAAGTGTTACGAATTTTCTTAATTAAACCATTTTTATATATATACTGTATGTATATGTCAGTTCAAAATACATGACTGCTGGTATACTGTTAGCAAACCTCCTTTAGATGAATATGTTATTGTGTGCTGCACGCTTTCCTCTCAATGGCCTCTGTCACTGCCAAGAACTGCTGTGCGAAGTCCTCTACAGTATCACTGAAGAGGCTGCCTTGGGCAATGGAGACGTTGAGAAAGCAAACTTTCTCAGCATCCCGTATCTCTGCAAGGTTTAGGCACAGGTCACACTCCTAGACCACCAATGTGGACATTGCCCGACCCAGGGCCTGTGGCGTGACCTTCGTAGCCCGAAGGGAGACCTGCAGGATGGCCATTGCATGCAGTGTAGAGGCTGCCAGAGGCATTGTAAGCTCTCGCTGTGAGCGATGAGGTAAACTTGCATGCCCTGGAAGGGAGCCTCGGACAATTCCTCCAGGTGGGGGCGTTTTGCGGGCATAAGCACAGCATGATCTCACACATCATCTGTGGAACCTCCAAGGTCCCCTGCGCCGCTTCACCATCGAGGGTAGTGGGAGAGAGATATCAACTGCATCCAGCAGGACACGGACGGAACGGCATCTTTAAAGGGACACTAAGTAACTTTTTAGTTAATTTATAATCTAAAATCAATATTTTTATTCATAAATATGTCCTCAATGGTGCACAAATACCTCTGCCAATTATCTTGTTTATCCTCGTAAACAAAGAATTTATTATATTTATATACATGGGACGGGTAAGTCCACGGAGGCTTCCATGTAGTTCCGCCATCTTGAAAAACTATAATAGCAGAGAGGGACAAAAAGTACTAGGCCAACGCGTTTCCACAACACGTTTTCATTCAGAGCCGGCGTGACGTGACTGAACGCAGCAGAAGCGGAGGAGCAGAGCAATGAGAGGCGCTTGTCACTGCCCCGGTAAGTTTAAAAGGCTGCGTTGCAAATCCTCGTCGCCAGAAAAGTCCAAAATAGACCGTAAAAGGAAACGTGACCGGAGATTACAAAAAACACAAGTTAATATCGGGATAGCTTTTTCCAGGTGGATAGAGCTAATGCAGGAGAAAGATTTCAAAAGAGACGCTGAAGTCCTGCTTTCTTCTCGACAGGCAAGTCAGTGTTACAGTCTAAATTACAAGCTTTTTCATTGTTTGCTTGTGTACTTTATTTTATAGACAGATGAACATGTATAGTTAAAAGTTGATGATGATATCTAACAATGCACGTAGGCTACTTCAGAAAATATAACGAATAAAGAAGGCATAACTACTAATTACAATAGTTCATGTTTTTGACACTCATTATTTCATACTGTAACATTCATTTGTTCGTTGTGTCAATTTGAAGTTTGTTTGAAATAACAAACCTGTTCACCCGAAGGAAAACTCGACGAAGTGCTATTAGAAGACATCCTGTCATAGCTTTTTGGTACATAACGGCTACCGTAGATGCAACACGCATTTGAAAACGCGAGGCGCTGGAGAGCACAATTCGTTTGAATGCAAAATACAATTTCACCGCTAGATGGGAGTAATTCTTACTTAGTGTCCCTTTAAAAAGATCAGATTTGCTGCGAATCAGCTCTTTTTTAAAGGGGTCCTATCATGCTTTTTCACTTTTTCAACTTTAGTAAGTGTGTAATGTTGCCGTTAAAAATGAAAAGTATCAATTCCTACACTGTGTTAATATATCATTATCATACCTAGACATTATAATCTGTTTCATGAGAAAACATGAACTGTTTGAATTAACTTGTGAAATGTTTGATCGTTGAAATATTACTGTATATTTAAACCTTGGAGAAATGTTTAAAGTCTTGTGAATGGGTCATTCACATGGACTCAGTGGCTGGTGATCAGACAGAAACAGGAGAAACAGTGCCAGTGTGTGTGTGTTTAGGGTGGATTGAAGGCTGTGGTCTGGACAGATGCCTTCCAGATGGTGGTGATGGTGGTCGGGTTCCTCACTGTTTTGATCCAGGGAGCGAATAGAGCGGGGGGGATTGAGACTGTTTGGAGCACAGCTCACACAGGAGGCAGAGTGGAAGTCTTTGAGTATGTATGTTTTCAGACACTCAATATACTGGTTATACTTACTTATACATTAGAATGCACTTTATTTAATTTTAGATGTATTATTACATGTCATTATTGATTTATGATTTATACATTGTTTACCAGCATCAATGAGTACATTTAAATAGTGATACTTTGTAACAGGTTAAAATATTTTTCCAGCTTTGACGTCAATCCTCTAAGGCGACACACGTTCTGGACCCTGACTGTAGGGGGCACCTTCACATGGTTGGGTATCTATGGGGTAAATCAGTCAACAATCCAGAGATGCATCTCTTGCAAAACAGAAAGTCACGCACGCTGGTGAGCTCCCATTACATGTAACTTTCCATAATATTCCCAAAATCTGGTCATGGATTTTGATAAAAAAAAAAAAAAAAAATCCATTTAAAAATCCGATTACTATTAAATTATTTAAATAAAAATATTTATGTATTTATACAAATACATTTATCTGGCCATTTTGCAAATCAATGTGTTTAATCATTAACAGTGGTGAAAATTAGTTCATTATGTAATGACATATTTTGTGAAATTTGTATTTTCCTTTTTTAAATGTTTTACTTTAATGTTCTTGTAACTTAAACAGTACAGTAGCGACATCAAAGTCATGTATGAACTGATCAAATATATACCTTGAATGCAATGTAAGTCACTTTGGATAAAAACATCTTCCACATCCCTCTATGCTCTTGAATATTTTTTAACCCTCTGGTGCTGTTACGAATTGGAAGACTCAGTAGAATAGTGGAAAATGCTCAGTGATTACAGGCAGTGGCAATGCAATACTTCACAGTGGTCTTCTGTTTGAGTGTGGTTTATATGGAGTGTCTGAATGAGATGCAGGTGAGTGTGCAATCAGTCCCAGGTATGAAGCATTATGGGAATTGTAGTTTTGTGAAGTGATCAGTCTGGTGTGAAGTGCCCTCTGGTGACTCTCACTAACAGGACTATGAACAGGACTAAGGACACTTAAAGGATTAGTTCACTTTAAAAAAAACTTTTGCTGATAATTTACTCACCCCCATGTCATCCAAGATGATTATTAATATAATATTAAACTGACTCTCCTTGAGCTGTGCGGGACCAGTGGCGAAGAAGACCTTGAACTGGGCAGGACCAGCGGTGAAGAGGGCTTTGAGCTTGGCGGGACCAGCGGCGAAGGAAACTCTGGGCTGGGCGACCATGGCACAGGAACAGACACCGGCTCAAGAACAGAAACAGGAACAGACACCGGCTCAAGAACAGAAACAGGAACAGACACTGGCTCTGGGAAAGGAACAGACACCGGCTCAGGGAAAGGAACAGACACCGGCTCAGGGAAAGGAACAGACACCGGCTCAGGAACAAGAACAGACACTGGCTCTGGGAAAGGAACAGACACCGGCTCAGGGAAAGGAACAGACACCGGCTCAGGGAAAGGAACAGACACCGGCTCAGGGAAAGGAACAGACACCGGCTCAGGGAAAGGAACAGACACCGGCTCAGGGAAAGGAACAGACACCGGCTCAGGGAAAGGAACAGACACCGGCTCAGGAACAAGAACAGACACTGGCTCTGGGAAAGGAACAGACACCGGCTCAGGGAAAGGAACAGACACCGGCTCAGGGAAAGGAACAGACACCGGCTCAGGGAAAGGAACAGACACCGGCTCAGGGAAAGAAACAAACATCATGGCAGCGGCTATCTCTGCTGAGGGCTCAGGCGACGTGGCATCTTCCATCTCTTCTGGAGACACTGGTTCGGCGACGGCCATCTTGTCCGGAGACACTGGCTCTTGCTCGAAGACTGGCTCTGGCGGGCAGGCGACTGGGTCTGGCAGGCAGGCTACTTCTTCATTCGGAACTTGACTCGGAACTGGTTCTAGCTCAGCTGGACCGACGACTGGCTCAGGCTCAGCGGATATGACGCTCTCAGTCTCAGGCTCGGCGGGCATGACTCTCTCAGTTTCAGGCTCGGGTGGACTGGCGTGAAGTGCAGGCTCGACTGGACTGGCGTGAATTGCAGGCTCGGCGGGACTGGCGTGAAGCGCAGGCTCTAGATCGGCAGAAGTGACAGGAACGGTCTCCGGAAACGCCCCCTCAGCAGTAGAGGGTTCGGGGAATTCTGCTAAGACGTAACGAGAGTCCGGGGAATCAGTTGAGGTGTAGCAGAACTCTGGTTCAACGGGTGTTATAAGTTCATGGGAACCCTCATCCACAAGGCCCACAGAAAAGGATGAGGGCGAATTCAATATATTGACATAAAGTCCATTGAGGGGTGTTGTCAGGCATGAGATAATTTAACATGTCCTCAAGTCCATATCGGAAACCATCCTTTAAGACTGCATCGTCCAAGTCTACCCCATGGCAGAGCTCACAAAATGCTTCAACATATTCCTCTATAGATCGGTTACCTTGGCTGAGGCGGAAGAGACTGATTAGTGGGTCCATGGTGCATCTCGGTTCTTTCTCGGCTGCTGGATCTGAAGCGGCGAAGTATTCTAGTTATGATCCATTTATTACCTGTTAACCACTTTGTAAGCATAGGCCTGAAAAGGACATTTCCAACTTAAAGTGTTGTAAATCTTGAATGATTTGGAGCACAGAAGATTGGTCTCTTTCTAAAGAAGACACTTGGATTAGATTATTGCTAAAGTGAAAGTAAACAAAAAAGTGAAACCAAAAAAGTTATAGAATTTTAAGTTTATTATTATGAAAAATTCAGAAATACTATTTTTACATTTTATATTGAAATATCTATTTCCAAAACATGTTTTAAAACTGTGAGAACATCAAAACCATCAATCTAAACAAGTTGTGCTCCACATTTTTGGTTGATTTGCCAAAAAATTAACTTTCAGTAAGATTTTGTTTGGGCGCAGTACCAAGCGTTTCCTCTAGATGAAATTCATCTCCTATTCGTTTCAAATGCAGTCATTTTTGACCGTGAACAAGTGTGTCTATTTTTTTTTTTTTTTCAGGACCATGTAACATTTTCGAATCATGTCCATGATTTTCTTTTGTGTGTTCACATAGCAAGTGGCAAAACCTTAACCTTTAGAAAAAAAAAAAAAAGAAAAAAAAAACCCGTAATTGCCGAACAGCACCAGAGGGTTTATCTAACTTGTACTTTTTTTTATAGATATTTTGACATTTTTTACCCATTCTTTAACTTAAGTGCAATTTACTTTTTTACTTCTACTACTTTTTGCATTTCTGATTTTACAAATATAGACTGCAAGAACAAAAAAATGAAATGAAAATTCAAGTTCAGTTCAAGTTCAGTTAATAAAAAAATGGTCTTTCTTTTGTCTTAGGGCTCTGTATCTGAATCTTCTGGGTTTGTGGATAATTTTGTTCTGTGCTGTGATATCTGGTCTAATGATGTACGCTTTCTACTCCCACTGTGACCCCTGGTCAAGTGGATTGGTCTCTGCACCAGACCAGGTGATGATATACATTTATTTGAAATAAACCTCTAAAATATAATCACCTGAATGAAACATTTGAGCATCCACATGTCAATGGTTTAATATAATTTGTTTAGCAGTATTAGTATTAGTAAGGTAAGTCATATCGTTAACGCTAGCGTATCCATTTCTTCTCAGCTCATGCCATATTTTGTGATGGAAATTCTCGGGGCATTTCCAGGACTGCCTGGGTTATTTGTCGCATGTGCATTCAGTGGAACTCTGAGGTAAAGCGGAGGCATTTTGTCCCTCAATGAGTTTCAGACAATTACAAAAGTTCACAGTAACATATGCGTTAATGTAGTAATATAGCTTACATTTAAATAAAAAAAAATGATTTGCTTAAGACCCTGAATACAATGTTTAATTATAAAGATGTTTCTTAGATTTAGAAATATGGTACCACTGATTTAGACATATAGCAATATTTCATATAGCTGAGCAATACTTCTGACCTATAAAAGGAGACATCATGTTCTGTTTCTCTTTTTCAGCACAGTAGCTGCCAGCATCAATGCTTTGGCCACGGTAATGTATGAGGACTTTGTGAGCCAGTGTTATGGAGATCTGTCCAACCGAGCAGCCAATTGGATCAGTAAAGCACTGTGTAAATACACCCAATGTGCTCAAACCCTTTAAGGGCATTAATGGAGGATTCTCATAATGAGAATATTAATTTTGTCGTATGGCATAAGAGCAGATTTATCACTGAAAAGACTTTTCTCAGTGGATCAGTACATCATTATGAGTCACAGCGGGGAGAAAAACAACCTAAAAAGTCTGTTCGTTCTGCCACTTTAAATGGGCAGAAATGGAAATTCAAGAGATCATTGGATCTTCAGATTTTACCAAGAAACGTCTGACGTTTTAACAGGCAGAAGTAGGTCAAACAAACAGCAGAGTGAACCGAAACAACCCGAGCAGCTGAACACTCGTGTGAGCACAACTTTATAAAGCTGGTCTAGAAATCATTGAGGAAGTTACACACTCAGCACTTGGAACATTAAAGAATGATCATTTCACCATAAATGAGTGATATTTACAGATTTGAATGATCTTGGAGAACATTGTGCTTTAGAATACTTTTAAAAAGAGAACTTTTAATATAAACGCAATTTACAAAGTTGTAAATTAGTACATTTTAAATATATTTCTTTGGAATCCTGCAAGTACTTTACATGTGCTTTAGCATTTTAGTCAACGCATCAAAATAAGTGTACTACTTTAAAGCACGACAACAAATTATTAGAAACATAATGATTTAAAATGTACTTTTTAATTTTACATTATTACAAAGTTCACTTTTGAGGAGTGTTACATGTGTTAAGAAACATTTATGAAAGTGTACTTACTCTCTTTAAGTGCTTTTGTTTAATTAATTTGATATTATATGTACAATTTTTATACTTTTAAGAATACTGTAAGTAGGCTACACATTTAATACAGTTCATTACACTTCTTTTTCACAAATGGAAGTTGATGAACCATGTGGTTTCACATCAAGATCTAATGAATTGACAATAAGATTAGAAATGCCTTAATCTAGTGTTCCAAAACTCATCGCCATTGCTGCATATTCTGTTCTTTAGATGTTGCTTCTAATGTATCTTTTTTCCATTTATAAGGTGAAAACTTTTAAAAGAACTCTCCTCTATGTCAATTTCATAAATTATTTATATCCATTGCACAAATGGTGTGAGATGTGCCAAATTTTCATACTTAGGGTTAGGGGTTTGTTCAAATTACTAACCCTAAATATAAGAATAGTGATAGTGATGCTTGACTAAGCAAGAACTACTGAATTTCATTACTGTCACCGTCCCACAGGTGGGACGTTTGCCATTATATTTTTAAAACAATAATATCTTAGTAAAAACCTTAAGTAATATTGACAAACTATATATCATTTGAAAGCTTACAATCTCTAGTTTCCATATTTGGTGATTGATTTTCAAAATAAATTACAGAGGAGCCGTAATTTATCAATTTGTAACAAGAATATTTTCATTCTCCTAAGGCGTGTTCAGACCTTTATTTTGAAATAGCAATAAACATGAAAAATCATGAAAAAAATTGTAGAAACCTAGTTTGTTTTCATGCCAAGAGTTCAAAAGATAGCATCCATTAAATTATTTTAGAAAAACAGGTCTGAAAATGTTTTAAATATAAAGAAAAAAATTATAAATTCACCATTTGTGATGTGGCAGCGAGCTATGACGCACATGCATGTTCTTTGTATGTGTTTATTAGAGGTTGAATTCATATCAAAATCTGCCAAACTTCCCATACTACTTCTGAATAGGATCTCTACTTCATAAATTGTATGAAAATTGTGGAAATAATGGTTCATATCACTCAAAACACATATAGAAATGGAGGCGCCCTTATATGGGCAGTAATGGAGTCTGGTTGTGACCTAGTGAAAAAGTTTGGTACTGCGCCCAAACAAAATCTTACTGAAAGCTCATTTTTTGAGATATCAACCTAAAATTTGAAACACAACTTTTTGGGATTTTTGGCTTTGATTTTTCTGCAGTTTTAGAGTAGCCCAGGTTTTGAAAATATATATTTTATATAAAATATGAATAATTAATTTTTTTACATTGTACATTTCCATAAACTCAAACTTCTATAACTATTTTTCTGTTTCACTTTCTTAATTTATTTCACGTCTACATAAATCTGCCAAATGTCTTCTTTAAAACAAGACCAATCTTACGTCTATATTCCAAAGCATTCTTGAATTACAACCATTTATGTTCGAAATGTGCATTTTCATGTCTATAAAAAAAAAAGGGGGGTGACAGTTAACAGGTTAATACTGCTACACTGACTAATTTCTGCTGATGCTCAGGTGTGGTGTTTGGTGTGGCCTGCACTACTATGGCCGTGGGTGCTTCATATATGGGAGGAATTGTGCAGGTATGTGGCTCATGGGATTCTCATTTGGGTTCAGATGATCTGTTACTGCTTAATTTCCTGTCGTTGAGTATCTTTTTCCTCTTGTGCCTCAGGCGGCCCTCAGCATCCATGGGATGTGTGGAGGCCCAATGCTGGGCCTGTTTTCTCTTGGAATCCTGTTTCCTGTCACTAACCTAAAGGTTAATCTAAATTTTCATGACTTGTGAAGGGGGGTACAGACATGTATAATGGTTGGATTTAACGTTTTGTTTTCTCTCAATTTTGGATTACTAGAGACATCTGAAACAATAGCAAACAAAATGTATGCACGTTTAATTTTTTACATCTCATTTACCAATGACATTATCATTTTAAAATAATACTTTATTTGTCAATTTTAGGTGACACTTTGCTCATACATCAAATGCAATATTTAATCTTTCATAATGGTAAAATCTCCTATTTTTACTTTGTAAGATTTTGAATTTTGTAGCTGGTAATTGTTGAAGAGGTTTTTGAAAAAAAAAAACCCAATACTTTTCATGTGTATTTATGGGGCATTTTATATTAAAGCTAGGGCTATAAAATGTTTTTCTATGAAGTCTATATCATTTTCTATATAGTATAATATACAAATCAATAAGACAAAAATCTTGTTTTTTTAGAGATACAATTTTAACAAAAGCAATTTTCCCCTATTTATCTTCAGAACCTCTATTTAAATAGAAATCAAGAATGAGTATAAAAATACCATTAACATAAAATGTACATTATTTTATCATGTAAAATAAAACATGAATTACTTTTTAATTTGTGCTTCACTAAAGTTCATATTGTTCACATCCTTTGTGATTTGTGGTCTTTATCTTTAGGGGGCATTTGGGGGATTGATTGTGGGCATCAGTCTCTCATTCTGGGTTGGGATAGGAGCTTTCATTTATCCAGCACCCAGCAATAACACACATCCTCTTGAACTCAACACTGCAGGCTGCAACTTCAGCATCACAGCTGATGGACCCAACCAAACATCACTCACCGTGAGCGCTCTCTCCTCTGACAGGTGCGATGTGCTTTATCAGTCTTCTGAAGTTAAAATATCAAAGACACCACTTAAATACATAAATTTGTGTTTGTCAAACCATTTCAAGGGGTACAAGAGTGCACTCAGTTGTCCTAGAAAATAAGAATGCAATTTCTATAAAAATATTATCACAGACTAGAAATAATGACCAACATAAAATTAAAGTAAATTATTACATTTTCTGACAGTGATTATTTCTATCCTTTTTATAAGGAATACATATTTAGTTCAATCATGAAACTCTGGGGTGAAGGACCCTAACATGCAATCTGCAAGCAAATACATCATTACTGCATGGCACAAACTGATTGGCCTCTGCTAATCCTGCAGCCAATGAGACTGCTTGCTCAACATTTAAATAGTCTGGTTCAGTGTTTGTTGTTGAACACTATAGTTCCTCTGAACCACTCCACCTCCCCCAGCTCCACCTGCCTAAATCTGCTACAGGATTTATGTATGTCTATTTATGCAGCAGAAGCATATCTTATATGCTCACAGAAGTGTGTCTGTGTATCTATTGACAGTAAAGGTCCTTGCACACTGAGTCCGAAATTCTCGTCCGAAATTTCTGCACATTAAAAAATAAATATGACCTCACGTTGTGTCAATCACGCTTACATACTGCCTCCGAAACTTTCGTCTGTCATACAAAAATTCGGATCGGGTTTGATTTTCTGCGTTTTTTGCAGCCATAGCAAGCATTTTGATAGGTGTTTTGACAATTCAGAGACACCGAATGACGAATACGAAAACACATATACGAAAATTTTGGACTCAGTGTGCAAGACCTTTAGTCAGTACTTTCTCTGCAGCAGCAGTAGCAGCAGCAGTGTGGCAGATGTAGTCCAGCAAGACCACATACTTAAACTTTGCCATTTTGAATAAGATGCTAAAACTATTTCAATAGTTGTCATGATTGAAATGAATTAGTTTTTATTTAAAAAGTTTTTATAATATAATATAATATAATAATCTAGACAGACAGTAAATAGACAGTCCTATTTTTACAGTACACATGTAAACATGCTGCACTTTCATTATAATATAATTTAATAATCATTTGTTAACAATTATTCATTACTTCAATGAGTTCATTGTTTCTGCCTCAAATTATTAAATTGTGATTTTGACTTTGATTTTGTATATGTAAATTTCTGAAATACATTACTTAGACAGTTACCTCTGATAATAAATCACTCTAAATTGTAATGTGGTTTACATTTTCTGTAAAGATGCTTTGAAATGTTGTGTATTGTGAAAAGCCATATACAAACAAATGTGAATTGAATTGAATTAATATGATGTAAATTATCTCTGTCTTGTGTTCAGGTATTGGCTGGCTGATTCATGGTACTCCATGTCCTATCTGTACTATAGTGCAGTGGGCTTTATTGGCACTATAGCAGCAGGCCTACTTATCACACTGCTGACGGGTGAGGGCAAAATTTCATTAGCTCATCTATTCAATCACATACTGGCAGCACCAAAACACCTTAAGTTATTTACTGTATATCTAACAATAAAAAATCTGCTGCTCTCAGAGATAGAGAAAGACCATTCATACCAAAGAATCTGAGAGCTGTGAATAGTCCTATCAAAGTTATTTTAAAGAAGTCATACATCAATTTATTCATACACATATAATGTTAGTCAAGGTTCCCTTTCAGTTGAGAACGTCAGACATAGTCGACGTCGACTGAATGGGGATCACGCTAGGGAGCCAATCGTCTTCGAGTACTATTTAATGATGATGACATCACACACTCTGCCCCCGCGGCGCGGGTATAAATACGGAAGTAGATGGGTACAGTTTATATGTGTATTCTCCACGTTACCTCCCTTCGGGCAGAATGTGGCTTCCGCAGCGTCCCTTCCTTCCATGTACAGGGAACGCTTTCCCAGTGAGCCTGTAGGAACAGCAGTGACTTCCCTGGCCTAAAGCCCTGTCCCTTCTCCACCTTAAATTACGGGGGGATCAGGAGGTTTTTGTCTAGGCACTGGAAGGTGGCAGCTTTAGTGGCGTGTTCAATGGTTGATCCCCATTCAGTCGACGTCGACTACGTCTGACGTTCTTGACTGAAAGGGAACGTCCTGGTTGCGTATGCAACCCACCGTTCCTTGAAGGAGGGAACGGAGGACATAGTCCCCTTGCCACTATTGCTGGACCTCCGCTGATATATATATATTTTATATATAAATATATTATATATATTATTTTACTGACACCACTTAGACAACCAGCCATTGAGTGAGGCCAATCTACTAACTATCTCATCACTCCTGTGAACAGGAAGGGGGCCAGAGCAAATTATAGTGCTTGGCATCGTAGCTGAGAGTTCACACACCTCTTTAATATTAATTTTGGTGATCTCCGACTGGCGAAGTCGAACATCATTAGTGCCAACATGAATAATGATCTTAGAGAATTTACGATTAGCATTAGCCAGCACTTTTAAATTTGCTTTGATGTCAGGCGCTCTGGCTCCCGGCAAACCTGTGGCTATGGTGGCTGGTGTCTCTATTTTCACGTTCCGTGTGATGGACTCACCAATTACCAGGGCACAATCAACAGATTTCTCAGTGGGTGTTTCACTGAGCGGGGCAAATCGATTTGTTATGGTAATTGGAACGGAAGCGGGGCTTTTTGATCCGCGACTAGAGCGATCCCTCACTGTGACCCATTTGCCTTGCTGCACAGGCAATAATTCAGCCGGAACCGAATCATGTAAAGAGTTCACTATGCTATGCGCATCCAAAATAGTATCTAAAGCCCTAGCACACTTACTATCCTCAATTAAACTTTGGATGCGTGTCTCTAGTTCTGAAATCTTCTCCGTCAGCCTGACTGTCTGCTTGCATTTATCACATATAAATCCTATATTGCCGACAGAGAAGGTGACATGAAGTGCAGGTGACAATAACAGGACAAGACATTACTCACCGTGTTTGTTGACTGATTTTTACTCACCTGGGCTTTTTATTAACTCAAAGGCGCAGGCGCGCGCGAAAAAAAAAAAAAAAAAAAAAACTGAGCACACGGGTGGCGCGTTAACAGGCTAATGAGTTACTAGCGTGTTGTGCTAACAATAACGGAAGCTAGCGATGTCAGGTTAATCGAGATGTTGGGTAAGCTGTATTTAGTAGTATAAACAACTAGAAATGATAGTAAATTATGGTTCAAAACAGAAAGAAATACGAAGCTAATATGAGGCTTAGACGGAGATTACAGCCTCGAAGCAAACAAACTCATAGCAGGCAGTGAGGCAGACAGGGCAACAAGGTGTCAGCGTTCCCAAACGATCCTCCGAGGAGGGTCGTAGAACAGTCAGTTCGGTTGTTCCCTGCCAGTTCGCCGTTACAGGGCACCGAAGTGGCTGTTCGACCAATACCAGAGGCCAGTCTAGAGAGACTGGTCCCCTTAGTAGATTTTCTGGCAACGTGTAAGCTACTGCCAGATATATCTCATTGGGACCTGCTCACTATAGAAAAGGGTTACAGAATTCAGTTCGGTTCTCATCCACCCATGTGGTCATGTGGAAGAAACCTTGGTTCCTCGCCCAAGGCCCAGTGCTGGGGGCTTCTTGTCGACGCGTACGCTATCAACGGATGCTTCCCTCACAGGTTGGGGGGGGGGGGGGATGCATCATAAGTGATCGCTCAGCAAAAGGTCTTTGGCAGGACCATCTACTTTCTTGGCACATAAATCAGCTAGAAATGATGGCGGTGTTTCAAGCACTCAAGCACTTCCTGCCAGACCTGAGAGGTCACCATGTGCTTGTCCGCACGGACAACACATCAGCGGTTTTTTACATAATCCAGGGAGTTCTGGAGAGAGTTCGCCAGGACGGGGTCCGTCTTCTGAAATAATAGCCCCGTTTTGTCAGGCCCGAGTACGGTTCTTGGACCTAGAGTCTCTCCTCGATGCCTGTCTTCTGGAGATTCCGCTCGGCGGGGACTTTTTCTCTCAGGCGACCTGGTTGATCCTTCACCCCGGCCCAGAATTGTGGAGACTTTGGGCTTGATCTCTGAGGGGGCCCAGCTCATAAGTTCAGGTCTCTCAACTGAGGCTGTTGACCCCCCACTTCAGAGCTCCCTCCACGAGGAAACTCTACACCTTGAAGTGGATATTGTTCACTTCCTGGTGCGGAGAGCACCAGCTGGGCCCAGTTATCTGCCCTGTCGTTGTAGTGCTAGAGTACCTGCAGGAGTGTTTCTCCACAGGTCTATCCCCCTCCACACTAAAGGTGTACATGGCGGCCTTAGCTGCTTACCACATCCCTTTTAAGTGGCGTATCCTTGGGGAGACACCCTGTAGTATGTTTCCTTCACGGCACTGTGAGGCGTTTGACCATGATACTAGGAGTATGGCTGCCTCAAAGGCTTTATTATCGGGGGTTTCCCTCCATGACATCTGTGATGCGGCAGGCTGGTTCCTTACCGCATATATTTGTTAGATTTTATGACTTGGATCTAGGCTCCACTCCAGGGTCTAGGGTGCTTGCTTCTTAGTGTGTGCAGTAACTTCACACAGAACAGGCATTTGCTATTATGGCGTCATGGGTATGGTGTTCCCACCGCGTCTCGACGCAGCTCGAGTTCCCTTAAAAAAGGGAACGTCTCAGGTTACGTATGTAACCCTGGTTCCCTAAAAGAGGGAACGAGACGCTGCGTCTTCCTGCCATACTCCCTGCATGCCTGTGATCGACTTTGTTCGGCTTTTCAGAATCTAGCGCTGTCTGTTTTCAGGTGGGCTTTATAGTTTCCTGGTCGATGACTTCAGCCGCCTATGACATCTCGTCTCTCCATTGGACTGATTATACACGTGCTTCACGACACAATCACACAGGGGCGTTCCTATCGCGTCTCGACGCAGCATCTCGTTCCCTCACAGGGAACCAG
This sequence comes from Tiaroga cobitis, assembly GCA_030578255.1. Lineage (NCBI taxonomy): Eukaryota > Metazoa > Chordata > Actinopteri > Cypriniformes > Leuciscidae > Tiaroga > Tiaroga cobitis. The sequence continues at coordinate 24,276,880 of CM060615.1, forward strand.
GGTTACATACATAACCCGAGATGTTTTTTTCGTGTGTTTTCGAGTGTTGAGATGTGGGCAAGAATCTCGATGCCGAACTGCCAGCTCTTGTGACTGGGCCATAATAAGCCAGTTGTCAATATAATTTAGCACCCTGATACCCTGAAGCCTCAGCAGAGCAAGAGCTGCATCCATGCATTTTGTAATTGAAAGAACCCGATATTGGAACGGTTCACCCCCGAAAGCGAACTTCAGGAACTGTGAGATGGAAGGATGGATTTGTGGAAGTATGCGTCCTTCAGATCTATCCTGACAAACCAATCCTCGGATTGAATTTGGTTCACGATGATGGGATTGGTGAGTATCTTTAACCTGAACCTTCTCAGAGACTGATTCAAGTGCCTGAGATCTATTATTGGACCAACCCCCCATCCTTCTTGGGAAATATGAAGTAGCAGCTGTAAAACCCGGACTCCCTGTCCGGCGAAGGAACACGTTCTATGGCCTCCTTTACCAGCAGGGAGTTTACTTCCAGTTCCAATACCCGACCCTGCTCTGGGTTGACTGCAGTCCAAACCACCCCACTGAATTTCGGTGGGCGGAAACCGAACTGCAGTCTGTACACCTTTTGAATGGTGCGCAGGACCTAAGGAGAAATATTCGTTGGATTTTTCCATGCTTGGAAATATTTTACCAAGGGACCAACCTCTTGAGGCTGGTTTCAGGTATCGTTCGAGATTCGTTCTCGACTCACTGAAGCGGCTCTCCGCAGGGTTAAATCGAAAATGATTATTGGTGTGCGGACGGGAGCGCTGCCTGGCGGCAAGCCTGTGGGGGCAGAGAGTGCAGCGTGCGTTCGCTGGAAACCGATGCGTCCCGAAGCACACTTGATGGTGGGAAGCCGACATCATTTTCCCGTGGGCTCTGCGGAGGATTGTACAGGTCGCGGGTGGGGCAGAGGGCTTAAACGCATGCAGTGGCCAATCTGGTGGTCCTTGAGCGCCACCTTTGTTTGAACTTCAAGGATGGAAATCAAGGACACTGACAAGACAGCCCTCCATCACTCCCTTGTTTCCCCAGCGGGCCGGTTTGGTTCTGTAGTGGTTGGCTTTGCTAAGCCTTTTGCAGTGGCCAAGAATTCATTGCAAGTCATGCACCACTTCCTCCTGAAGAGGGCCAATTCTGCTGCTGCTTCCATTCGCCCAAGCCGCCGACTCAGCAGCACACTAGTCCAGCATCTACACCTGCTCAGCCCCAGCCCAATGCAGAACCTGAGATCATGGCTTCATCTGCATTACCCCTGGTTATAAGCCTAATAAGTGCCCTGGCCCCAAGTGCCTTCATTCTGGGCTCGCAGGACGTTCTCGGTTCTGTGATTGTAGCATGCTACAATTAGATTGCGTTCCCCATAGTGTCAGTAATTGATGCAATGCGAGTGGTCCGTATCAAAAGGGAGCGTTTGGGTTACTAATGTAACCTCGGTTCCCTGAGATAACGGGATCGAGCATTGCATAGCTGGTCGTGCTACAACACTGGACCAACCAATGGGATGATTTTAGAGTGGGACTATCTGTAGTTTTAAAACAGTCATTATTTTAGAAGTTTGAGAATATAAGAAGAAATTAGCCACTTTTTGCCCTTTGCCATACTATTTTGAACATATTTTGATTTGGGATGCATTAAATCTGCTTTTCAGATAACTTGAAATTTTCCCATTCCATACTTGCAAATGCCCACTGGTACAATGCTTAAAGTTGATGCTTAAATTATGTAATGTCTTAATTCACCCTGACATTTCAACCAGTATGCTTGTATGTACCAGTTTTCTGCACAATAAATGGTCTGGGTGAACTGAGAAAGGAGTTTTATTTTGAAAAATTAGATAAATTGTTGTATATAACTGCAACTCTGGTGTTTGCAGGACCAATGGACCCCAAAAAGTTGAAGCCAGGAATGACTCGATCAATGAAAGACGTGATCTGCTTCTGCTCTGAGAGATTCATACATGCAGATTTTAGTGAAGACAAAGAGGTATAGAGCATCTTTTAGAATGTGCCTTTGAGTTGTCTGAATGCAAACTGAACCTTTATTTGCTTCTATTAGGATTTGGGAGACTTTGGCAAGGCATGGGAGAAACATCCAGACCATGAAGGTGTCATAAAAATGGAGATGGTCAAGAGCAATAGTGATAACCTGCAGGCAAATGCTTATACTAATGCTGCCTTTGAACATAATGAAACTAGTCAAGTTCAAGTAAAGCTGTAACTTTTTGAGTTCAGTATCATAAATGTAAATACATGGTCAATGAAGTCAAAGAATACATCAGCTATTTAATTTAAAAGATACAATCAATATTTTATTACAGAAAAGTGTGATCCAAATATATGTTACATACATGTTTTGTACAATTCTTGTATGCATACTGTTATTCACGTTACACGTAAACAATGACATCATAAACAAAGGATCTCACAAAAAGCTTTTATATCATAACTATACAAAATAAAATAATGTGGTGTCATTCAGAGTTGCATTGAACATTATTCAAGGTGACTGTTAATTTGCCAGTTTGAATGTGCCCCTGGATCAACATTTTAAAACCTGGGGTACTCATTCCTGTTCCTGGAATCGATCTTCATGCAAAGTTCCCCTCCAATCCTATTCAATTATACCTGAAACAACTAATTAGGATCTTCAGGAACACTTGATAATAGCAAACAGGTGTATTGGAGCAAGGTTGGAACTCTATAGAAAGGTCGATCTTCAAGTACAGGAATGAGCACCTCTGCCAAAAACTCATCTAATTTCTCTATTGAATCCCTACTTCTAACCCTTAACCATACATCTGACCCCAACCCCGATCCTAACCCATGGCCCTACCTCCTATTCATAAGTAACCCTAACCTGTAACATTAAATTTAAACTCTAAACTCAAATCTCTATTTCTAAACTTGACTCTAAACTAACCCTAACCCGAATTTCTGGATTCTAACCCTCGGCCCTAACCACTTTTTGAACATTTCAATCCCAATCCTTACCCTGAACGATTCTCAACCTCCAACTTTAATGCTTGGTAAACATTGTATGATTTTGGGCTGTCCCAGACAAAAGATGACCAATCGTGGTGATTTCGTGACTCTGAAATGGTGGTCCTATTTTGTACAGTGAGAGAGGTCCAAAGACGGCCTTTGTCATTGTCTTGCGAGGAAAGATAGCCTGCGATAATTTTGTGACAGTGTCAGAAATTTAGCATGATCATCTCTAAATGTTTTTACTGCTACTACGGTCTGCTGAATAGCCAATAAAACTGCAACATGAAGTGGTGTATTGATCAACACGACAAAAACGCAAAACTACGCTTAAAACTTAAACTACTTACCTCAAGCTCCATTTACAAAATTGGCACGCTAAGTTGGCCTCTTTTTCCTAGCCATGACCGTGTCCATATTCTCCTCTTTCGCTTCCTCCTCTTTTTTTTCAGCGCACATAAAAAGCACATTTGCCAAAGTGCGATTCATCTTGCTCTATTTGTTTACCACTAGCTCATGCTGATGATGTTTTATTATTCTATACTAACTTGTGTCGTAGCCTACAATTCAATAGGTGCCATCATCTTACAGTCTACATACATGTCATACCCAAGTTTATTAGATCCATGTCGCACAGTGTGATTTGTAATGATCTTATAGGATTTCCGAAAATGCACATTCTGTAGCAGGTATTACATTTACCGCCAGTGCTCAAATTAAAGGTGCGGTAAGCGATTTCTGAGAAATGCTGTTGAAAAATTAAATCAAAACATTTTTGTGAATATTTGCTAGATGTCTGTTCTGTGTGTGCGCTTGAAAAAAATGTGCATAGTCCTGGCTGTGTAAATAGGAGATTCACCAATCCACAAAGCACCACAGCACTCTTGTAGCCAATCAACAATCGGGGCATAGCATACACTTCATGATGGGGAAGGAGAAAGAATTATAAGCAGGATATTTGTAGAAAGACGGCTGAGATATTACCAAAAAAGGAAGAGGTCAGAGGAATATAATTGAAGGCAAGAGCTAAGACCTGCATTTATATTGGAAAAGCTTTCCAGTGTTGGAGAGATTACAGAGTGACAAGGCCTAAAAACAGATGTCGAGGTTACTTTGTTTCTGCTCAATACATGAGTAACATTGGCTTTAATATGTTTCATAAAACCAAGATATGCTGTTGTATACTGTTTTTGCTAGACATTGCATAATGTGTTTGTTATTTTGAGGGCGGTGCAAAAAAGGGAGGGGAGTGTAGGGTATTGGTGTGCTTTTTTGGGTGTCAATTTCAAATATCAAGTGTTTCTCATAATCGCTTACTGCACATTTAATCTGTTACATTTCTAAAAACCTAACCCTAATATCAGATAAAAATATTTTTGTCCAGACCCAACCTCAGCTCAACCCCATTCATGCAAGCTCATTCAAAATTAACATAATCCTCACCCATGAATCGCATGTGATCTTGTAAACTCCCTTCTCAGACTTTAACATACTGCATAAATCCAAAAGAATCTAAGTGGTGATAAGCCAAAATATGAACACATTCATGATTCTGTAAATTTGAGTCAGAATGGCTTTGCGAACAATTTGCACAAAAATGTATTTTGCTCATGTTTCATAATGAGGCCCATTTGACTCTACACAGAGCCTAGAGTCTCTCTGCCATTTGAATATCATACAATTAAACAGAACTCTGAAATGCAATTTTGAATTTAAACGTAAGCAGTGCAATTTTACAGCATAATTGCATACATCTTTTTAATAGTCACAATTGGATTGCTTTGAATTAGACTAATGATTGATGTTGCACAATTCAAGTCAGTCTTAGAATTGAAAGCATTGAGTCTGTGTAAGATCTGTTTAGCATTGACTATGATTTTATAATGCATGCTGTTACTCATTACTTCTAAACATTTGTATTGTTTCATGTAATTTTGACAGGCATTTTCAACGAAGACATGTTATACTCTAAGCGTGTTTAATAAACCCTGAATAACATTTGTTGCCCAATAGCCTGGAAAAATGTTAATGAGATTGCCACAAACCCATTAACAGCTGATCATTCATGATGATGAACCACTACAACATGTACATATCTTGAAGATCAGTCTTCTCTGGTTTAAGCAGATATAGGCCATGCACACTTCACAGTAAAAAGTGCACAAAAATACACAAAGGTTTGTCAAGAGCCATAGATGGGCTGGGCTCATAAATCAGGTCATGCATAGATTACAGTACACCAAGAGAATGGTGTTACATTAAATACTACTTCCTGTTTAAGATCAGCCTCACATTTTCAATCTAATGAGAACATCTGGTCCTGCTTAGGATCCATAACATACAAATCATCAAAGCAAAATTTAGTTCCTTTTCGTTGTCACTCCGAGTTCCGTCGGATGACGACGAATGGGGTTTCGCTTAGAAAGCCTATCTACTTCGAGTATACAAAAACGAGCCAATGGCAAAGAAATGCCATGGGTCTGCGGAATTTGCATAGCGTATCTCCGCCCCACCTCGTGGGTATAAAAGCGGAGGACGCTGCATCATTCAGGCATGTTTTCGCTTCGGAGCCAAGAGTATCTCTTCACTCCACAGCCATTTCTGACTTCACTCTACGAGACGAGCCACTCTCTCCGGTGTTGGTGTGACGGCGATCTGCAGCGAGTTCACATTGCCTGCTGATCTGTGCAGTGATCTGCCAATGAGTGTGTTTCTCCCTGCTCGCTTCAACATCGCGGAGTTTTTTCCTCCTCTCACAAAAGAGCTCGCACGCGGCATGTCTTTTTAAAGACGGCTCGCCCGTGCATTTCTGGTTGCGGTCGACTCATTTCCGATTTTGATGGGCACATTCTCTGCTCTGCGTGCTTGGGCTTCATCACACTAGAGCAGCGTTTGTGGATGACTCACGTTCTCCCTGCAGAGCAGACCTCCGTGGAACGTTCGTCCTTCCCTGGTCTCCTCTGTCAGGACGCGGTCTATGACTGTGCCAGTCATACCGCCTCGCTGCCCCACCGAGGGGAAGTCTGTGGTTCGAGTGACCCCGCTGGTACAGTTCTTGGGAGCCTGGCTAGAGCTTCCCAACCTGTCCCGCTGGGTCGCACGAACGATCAGGCTCGGCTACGCGATTCAGTTCGCGCGGTCTCCTCCCCGCTCAGGGGAGTCCGCTCCACTATGGTCGGTGGCAATGCCCCTATCATGAGAGCGGAGGTTGCTACCCTGCTGGCGAAGGGTGTGATCGAGACTGTCCCTCCAGCCGAAATGAGGTCTGGCTTCTACAGCCCATACTTCATTGTCCCGAAGAAAACCGGTGGAAAAGAGGATCTCTTTTCTCGGTATGGAGATCGACTCGGTCGCCATGTCCGCGCAGCTTACGAGCGAGCACGCACAGTCACTGCTGACTTGCCTGAGACAGTTCGAGGGCAAGAGTGCGGTTCCACTGAAACTTTTTCAGAGGCTCCCGGGGCATATGGCATCTGCAGCCGCAGCGACGCCGCTCGGATTGCTTCATATTAGACCGCTTCAGCTTTGGCTTCGCGATCGAGTCTCGAGGTGGGGATGGCAACACGGCACTCTCCGAGTACCAGTTACTCCGACTTGTCGTCAAACCTTTATCCCGTGGTCGAACCTCTGTTTTCTACGGGCCGGAGTGCCTCTGGAACGAGCTTCGCGGCATGTTGTTGTAACGACAGATGCCTCCAACACGGGCTGGGGAGCCATGTGCAATGGACGTGCTGCCGCGGGCTCCTGGATAGGACCCCAGCGCCTATGGCACGTCAATTGCCTCGAGTTGCTGGCTGTACAGCTCGCCCTGCGCCGCTTCTGAGCCGTGCTCAGGGGCCAGCATGTACTAGTCCGTTCACACAATACCGCGACTGTAGCGTACATCAACCGTCAAGGTGGTCTGCGCTCCCGCCCTATGTCGCAACTCGCCCGCCACCTCCTCTTATGGAGTCAGAAGCATCTGAGGTCGCTTCGTGCCATTTATATTCCGGGAATCCTGAACTGTGCAGACGAGCTCTCACGGTTTCAGCCCCTCCCTGGAGAATGGCGACTCCATCCCCAGTCGGTTCAGCTGATTTGGGACCAGTTCGGGGACGCACAGATAGATCTGTTTGCCTCTCACGACTCGACCCATTGCGCCCAGTTTTATTCCCGAGGGCATGCTCAGCACGGATGCACTGGCGCACAGCTGGCCGGGGGGCCGCAAATATGCGTTTCCCCCAGTGAGCCTTCTTGCGCAGACCCTGCGCAAGGTCAGGGAGGACGAGGAGCAGGTCATTTTGGTCGCGCCATACTGGCCCGCCAGGACCTGGTTCTCCGAACTTGTACTCCTCGCGACAGCACCTCCTTGGCCGATTCCCCTGAGGAAGGACCTCCTTTCTCAGGGACGGGGCACCCTATAGCACCCTCGTCCCGATCTTTGAAACCTCCACGTGTGGCTCCTGGACGGGACGAGGTAGGTTTGAGTACCCTACCACCAGCGGTGGTGGCTACCATCACTTCCGCTAGAGCGTCGTCCACGAGACACGTCTACGCGTTGAAGTGGAACCTCTTCGTCAGCTGGTGTTCTTCTCACCGAGAAGACCCCCGGAGATGTTCGATCAGTGTCGTGCTTTCCTTTCTTCAAGATGGGTTGGAGCGAAGGCTGTCTCCCTCCACCCTCAAGGTCTATGTCGCCGCCATTGCCGCACAACATGATCTTATAGAAGGTAAGTCGGTAGGGAAGCACGACCTGATCGTCAGGTTCCTGAGAGGAGCGAGGAGACTGAATCCTCCTCGCCCTCCTCTCGTACCCTCTTGGGACCTCGCAGTGGTGCTAACTGCCCTGCGGAGTGCTCCCTTCGAGCCTTTGCAGTCGGTCGAGCTTAACTTCCTGTCAATGAAGACAGCGCTTCTGGCTGCATTGTTCTCCATTAAGAGGGTAGGGGACCTGCACGCATTCTCCGTTGACGAAGCGTGCCTGGAATTCGGGCCGGCTTACTCTCATGTGATCCTGAGACCCCGGCCTGGATATGTGCCCAAGGTTCCTACCACTCCCTTCCGGGACCAGGTGGTGAACCTGCAAGCGCTGCCCCCGGAGGAGGCAGACCCAGCCTTGGCACTACTCTGTCCAGTACGTACTCTCTGCATCTATGTAGACAGAACGCAGTGTTTCAGGACCTCAGACCAGCTCTTTGTCTGTTATGGTGGGAAGCTGAAGGGAAAGGCTCTCTCCAAGCAAAGGTTGTCTCACTGGATAGTGGACGCCATTGCTTTGGCATACCAACAGCAGGGTCGACCATGCCCCCTTGGTGTGACTGCCCACTCCACCCGGAGTGTGGCGTCCTCTTGGGCTCTAGCGCATGGCGCCTCGCTAACAGACATCTGCAGAGCTGCAGGCTGGGCGACACCCAACACATTCGCCAGATTCTACAATCTCCGAGTGGAGCCAGTGTCCTCTTATGTACTCGCTTCAACCAGCTAGTACCGGACCCGCTCAGGTGTCTTCGCTTCCTCTCCATTCCACTCCACGGACTGGATACGTGTGATATTCTCCTCAGGTGAGCTTCCCCGAAAGCCCTGAGTTCCTCCTGCACTTCTGACGTTGGCGCCAGTGTCTGTTGCCTGCGCGTCGGCTAGGTGCCTCCCGTGTGCATGGTACCTCCTCTGAGCTACCCCCACATGTGTATTTCCACTGTAAGCCTCTCTAAGCATGTGTCTTTCCCTTGGCAAGCCACCTTGCCACCCCTGGGGTTGAAATATTCCACCTGCGGCTGGACACCCCAGTGATTCCCCATATGCATCCCTCGGGTCATATGTGTATTCTCTAAGCCCCCCCCCCCCCGGGTTGGCAGTAATTGCATATTCCTCTAAGCTATGGGATATGCTCCCCAGTGTACCTTGGTATTCCTGTGCTAATAGGAGTCCTTCGTCCGTGCTGTCTCACGACTGGGATCTCAGATTACGCAGGGCACTGAAAGACAGCCGAGAAGGTGGCGTGATTAGACTGGTATCCCTATTCGTCGTCATCCGACGGAACTCGGAGTGACAACGAAAGGGAACGTCTCGGTTATGGATGTAACCCTCGTTCCCTGAGTAGGGAACGGAGACGTTCCGTCTTCCTGCCACTTTCCGCTGTACCGCGGGGATCGCCTGAGCTCAGTCTTGGCTCCTCAGCGTTTAAACATGCCTGAATGATGCAGCGTCCTCCGCTTTTAAACCCACGAGGTGGGGCGGAGATACGCTATGCAAATTCCGCAGACCCGTGGCATTTCTTTGCCATTGGGTCGTTTTTGTATACTCGAAGTCGATAGGCTTTCTAAGCGAAACCCCATTCGTCGTCATCCGACGGAACGTCTCGGTTACAGATGTAACCCTCGTTCCCTACTCAGGGAACGAGGGTTATATCCGTAACCGAGACGTTTTCTAATACAGTGGTTCTCAACTGGTCTTGATTTGACATAAATGGTGACCCAACACCACGTTAAAATTGAGCTGTCCACATCCCTACCAAATTAGACCAGGGACTAGTTTTTGGGTTGTGACCCACCAATTGAGAACAACTGTTCTAATAAACTACACAGTGATCAGTTTTAACATAGATTTTTATTTCAACTGTGATTCCTAAATAGAGTTAACAGGAAATAAATAACGTTTTCATGAAATTAAACTTTAATTGGACCTTTTCCAGTGCAGTGAAGTATCTATAAGGCAAAAACGCAATTTAAGCTCCTTTTCTGAGTTTTTTTTAGTGTATACTATCTAAACCCATATGGGGTCTGTACCCATGCAAATAGAAAGTGCAAAAATATATACCTAAAAAAGCAATACTTGATTCAAGCTAGGAAAATATGATACAGAGTTCTTATCTGCAAACACTCAAAGGGCCTGAGGAGGACATGCAATGACTGTGTTCGAAATGGAATACTAGTGTACTTCTTGAATACGTACTGCATAGTATACACTGCAATGTGCCTAATATTAAACATAAGTATGTTAAAAAGAATACATAATGAAATGATAAATGTTTTGAACAGTTGTATGCTACATAGTGGCCTCATTATATTGCATGTGTAATTTAATTGAACTAAGTGACATCTAGTTATTTCTAAAATGAAAATGTTTTTTTTTGCACTGTTGATCAGAACATGAGAAAGGAGAATCATGGTTCATATCACTTTCAGTGGATTTGTCAAACTATAATGTAAGGTCAAGTTGAGCGCATTGCATTTTGGATACAGTATCTCACACACTGCTCTATACTGCACATTTTATCACCTGTAGTAAGTCATAATCCATGCATACACAAAATGAACATACTTCACACAGTATACAGACTGCATACTAGACTGCATACTGAAGAAACAGTATGAGTAGTACGATAGTATGCTATTTCGAACATAGCCATTGTGATGGGTTTTGAAAAACTGCAGCATGCTGGGAGCACTCACTTCATCAGCTTTACAAAACACTCTCTTTCACACACACACCCACACACACATGCAAACACACAATTATAAATGCACATTTAAACGTGCACACATACACACCCAAAGAAAATAAAACAGAGAAAATAAAACATTTAAATTACAAAGAAAACATGTCTATTGTCCCAGTGTTAATTCTATCATCACATCTGTTTTATGCTCTAACTGTATGAATAATGGTGGATTGATTGATATGAGCCAATGCGGTTAGATTTTTACAGCATTTGGCTGTTTGGAGTGGAATATTAGCTTACTGCTGCACAGTTTGTGTATACTGCATACTATTTTCTAATAGTATGTGAAACAGCATCCATGATAAATGTTTCAAACAGTAAGCCTAGTATGCTACATAGTTGCTACATAACTCAAGTAATGTCTAGTAACCGAGTAATATTTTGGAAATAATATGCATTTTAATCCATTTTTGGTATTCCAATCAAATAATGAATCAAAGATGATTTAATAATCATCATATTACTTCTAGTTCATTAATAAAACTGGAAAATTAGTGCTGCAGGATGACATATTTTTGTAGGTCAAAACCTGGAAATGAGTTAGCATTTTAGCACTTCTGATTCCATTATTCTGAAGTCATTGGGTTTTTTGAATGGGTTTTTGGTTAAATGCCTGAAATAAGGTATTTGGTTGATGAGATCAAACTATTTTTATTTTATTTTATTACATAAAATACACCAGTTTTACCCCACTTTTGATTTTAAAGTTTTTACTTTAAAAGGCAGTTGCTAACAAGTGGTCAAAAGGGACTAAGGAGGTTGTCGGAGACATAAACGTCGTCTACTCACTAGTCCGCTGTCACAGCCTTGTTGAGTTTAAAATCGTATTCTTGCAAAATATTAACTTAAATTAATTTTTTTTTTTATAAAGACTGAAAGAGTTTAAGAAGCTTAATGGTTGTGACATTGAAGACATGCAACCATGGTGCAGCTCGTTTATAGCCTACATTTAGCTTTTTACTTCTGGCGATTGTATTAAGACATTAAAATGAACAAAAGCTGTTAATTTGAGAAGATTATCATGATGAACAAAACATGTAAGAATCATAAACTTTTATTGGTCACGTAACTTGTTTTCAGCACTAATCCAAAAGAAGAGAGAAAAAATCCTATTGCCTTTTTTTTTAAGCACGGTGATGCTAACTTCTGGGTTGACGTACAGAAATACATCATCACTGTAGGACTCTATAGTACTGTAGGTTATGTTGGATACCGCATTTCACTCAACACACTCTGGTTGTATGCTGAACACTTTTGCAATTGTAGTGGGTCATCTACGCATACGGAGAATTCACAGTACATACATGCAGTACTATATACTGTAAAGATGCACTTCCGTGAGCTTAGGTAGGTGGGCACATGGGCTGATAGAGCCATAAACACACACAATACATCACAGCTGAGCAACAAACGCAAGCATCGGAACACAGATACACTCACACATCAAATTCAGCTCACACACGCTACAAAACCAGACATATAGACAAGGACATAGTCTTTTATAAAATACTAAAGAAACAACATGCAATTAAAAAAATAACATGCATGTTATTTATATCACCATTTTGCCAAAGTTGGCAATTTATTTTGCCTAGACAAAATGACATTGTATTGAAAGACAGATCTGCATATCTTTTCAAGGCGATGTAGAACATAAAAAAAGCGTTCAATTGCATAAACAAACTGATTTTTATTTGGTAATTGTGTTTTTTTTTTTTTTTATACCAGAAACCACTTTTGTAACAAGAATCACAATGTGAGATGCTGGCAAGCGAAGAGAGAGGGCGTATTCGGTAAATATGTTCGTAAGTAAACGTCGTCACATTGCCTGGCACCAGGTAGAGATCTGCTTCACAGCGGGATGATAGCTGCCACGCACAGAGATGGAGACAAGTAGACAAGCAGAGAACAGGAACTCCAAAAGCCCTTCATCTGCACAGTAAACAATCCAACCGCACGAGTGCTCCATTCAGAACTATAATAGGACACAGATGAAAGAGCGCGTCTCTGCAGGCCATGCTGGAAAGGATGCTTGTTCAATGAATATTTTCAAAGTTATTTCCCATCTACACACTTGAGTTTACTGTGTATCAGAGAACACTGTAATCCATTGATATAAAACTTGATGATCCGGCACATGGATATAGCAAGGGTTTGCAAAAGTGAAACTCCTTCATATGACCTTCACCTTGAACTCTTTCAGCAGTGTACTCTGGAACAGACTTTTTCTTTTGACCATTGAGAAGGCAGACGGGTCCAGTTGTGCTTTCGGAAATCCAATTTGTTGCATTTCCGCTTGCTTTCAAATGAATCCGACTCTTTCCAAATGGATCTTACGCAATTATATCCACGAAACATCATCAGAGCTTTCTCCGGTACCGTGGTTCTCAAACTTTTAAATGTGGCAAACCACCAATTTTTTTCTTTTGCCGGGTTGCTGTTTTGTTCTTTTCATAACTAATTTTAGCCAATTAACTTAAACTAGCCAACTTTTGTTTAAGTATCCAAGAACTACTGCTCTAGTGAGTAAACACAATCAGCAGGATGGAAAAAAAGGATAATTGAGGTCTCAGGCAGGGGTCATGTGACTGAGAAGAACCTCTTTGGTGCAGAGTAGAGCTGCCAACTCTTGGTTCTAAAGGCCCACTCGGAGATCAGGTTTTGACCTCAAACAAACACTGAATCCGCTCCCTGGTTTATTACAGGAATGAAAATCTGAAGTGGGCAGTCATGGATGCATGGAGTCAATAAAGCCAGGAATCCAAGGCAGCAGAACGGTCGTACATGAATGCCTGTGTTCACATTTGTGCTGCAGTTGCGCAAAGACATTTGTTTACCACTTTCAAGCATTTATGTGCTTTTGTGGGTAGGGTATATTATTCTCCAGTGGGCATTTATCTGTGTATTTATGGTCAGGCACGGCTAAGGCCACTCATGGTGATGACGTTTGCCATTCTTTTTCCGCTCTTTCTGCAGGTGCTCCAGTTCCGCCTCATACACCATCTCTTGCATTAGGTATTTCTCCCTGCGCATGCGATCACTCAGGTCTTTGGGCATGTCTGGAATCATGTGGGCTATGAAGGTCTTAATGCCAAAAACAAGGTGCTATGGAGAATACAACAGACAATAACAAATGCATAAATATTAAATATTATATTGCATTATTGAGTAACTAACGACAACTAAATCAGCCTTTCATGTAGTTTTTTTTTTTTTTGCCTACTATTTTATGAATACTGTATATTTGAACATACTACGCATTTGACTTTTTTTTTTCCAACATGAAAACATTTTGGTGGAAAACAGACAAAAGTCTGGCTCTGTGAGATTATATACTTTTGTAACTAGTTCCTCTTGGCCTACTCTGAACAGGGCTTAAATTGAGGTGTGTTAACACGTTTGCTAATGACCATAACGTGAGGTTTATATGCACAGCTATCATGTACCGGTTGGCCTAGATTTACACTGACCATTCTAAACCGCATTCCCACCTGAGTCACGGCACCACTTTAACTGGTTCCTCGCAGGGCACTCCAAGAAGGGCTTGAACCAGTGATAGTCGGCATGAGGGTTGGGCAACCGTTAACACGAAAGCTAAAGACCACAGCATCTAGCGTCAGTCACCTCCTGAGTCCAGGGTGAGTAATAGGGGTGTAACAATACATCGATATGGATCGATGCATCGATCAAATGTCTAACGATACGATGCATCGATACCACACATAAAATATCGATGTACGGTACCTTTATTTTGACACACTCCATATCCTCACGTAACTTTTCCCGCTGAAATAGACGCCTGACAAGATTGACTGAAACCTTTGTCACAAAAGCTGGTATTTTCCACTGTAAAGGCATCGCGAGTTTATGATTTACAGCAGAAACGACAAGCCCCGAAAAGTCTGTTTTAGCAAATCAGTGCGCAGTATTCAGGTCAGGTGACAAGGCTGCTTGTCACGTTGAAAAGACGCGCTAGCTGAGAGGAGTTTCGTCAAAGCTGACTAAAAGTGATCGAGGATGGATTTCAGCGAACTTCATGATATCTTCTTCGGCTCGTAAAAGGAAAATAAAAGCTGAAACTTTTTCACGGACTCTTGCTAAAACAGCACGTTTAGTGGTGCGTGAAAAGCTCTCTGTATTGCGTGTAAGTTAATCACAACAACAAAGTTTGACAGGCGTCTATGTCAGCTGAGGAGATTAACGTTACAGATTAACCAAGTGTTTTATTATGTATCATAGCAATTACTTGGCTTTGTTTAACTCTGAAACATGAAATTTTACCACACAATAAATATATATAAAAATCCTTTAAATGAACTTTAATATAACAGAAGAGTTCATTTGCAAAAACAGATAACCCCTTGTTCCTTTTCATCATGTGTCTTTTAAAAATTGTAACAAACAACTTATAAATGTCCCAATTGGGAGAGGGTGTGTGAAATTTTCAAAGAGTTTAATTAAACTTTCATGTAATATATTTTTGAATGTATTGTGAGTCAATAAATGTAACTGGTTGTGTACACTTGGCACATAATATCTAAATATCGATTAATCGATCGATATAGCCCTGAATCGAATCGAATCGTAATCGTATCGTAGAATTTTTTGAGGTATCGGCAAATATCGTATCGCTGGCTGAGAGAATCGATATCGTATCGTATCGTGATTAACTGTCCGATTTACACCCCTAGTGAGTAAGGTTTACCTGCATAGCTCTCTTGTACCAGATGGCTTCCATTACACTAGTCACTAGTGCCCTGAGTAGTATTGTAACTTTATCAAAGGGCAGTTTTATTTTAACTTAACTACTTAAAATTTTGAATAAATTGTAGCTTTGCGAGCTAAAGTTTCAAAGTAGCTTCCCCAAAACTACATTGCGAATGCAATAAAACATTACTCGAATAAGATTACAAAAACGTGAAGTAGCACTGACCTCAAAGACGATGATGAAGGCTAGTCTGGCAGCCAAAACATGCCAGAACTGCAAGGTGAAATCGTAGGGTTCAGGACTCCACGGAGGTGCTCTGTAATCTCGATATCTGTTGAGGGAAATAACAAAACTTGAGCTCCATGAAAGTGACAAAAAAAACCCCAAATTGAATAACATTTAACAACGTAAAACTAGCATGAGTGTTGCAGTACCTGCAGTACTGATTATGGTAACTTCCGTTTTTCAATCCATTCATGTCAAAAATAGACAAGCTGTTGTTTAAGTATCCTCTTAGACATCTGTGTAAAGAAAGGGAAAACACAAATATATAGCATTAGCAATACAAAGCTTCATATAAGGATTTTGAATGCAACCTCTTATCTTTGATAATGAAGTTAAACTGTATATATATATATATATATATATATATATATATATATATATATATATGGACTTTTTTGCTTTTTGGGAAGTCTTTATGTAAAACGCATTGCAGCTGCACAGCATACAGCAATGAGCGAGGCAGCTGTGCTGCATTGGCTGTGCTGCGGCAACTGCACGAACCTATGACGGGGCGACTCTGAACCCGCTTCCAATGAGCGTGCTTCGCGCCCCCCGCGCGCGTCAGAGCCCGCCAAGATGGGCGTGGCCAAGGGCTATATATTGGGCGCCCCGTCGTCTGAGTTCTTTAGATTTAATCTCCTTCAGCAAAGACCTTCTCTTCGCTGGATCCTCCGGATTTCTTGGAGTCTTTTCGCCACCGCCAAGCCTACAGCAGGACTGCTTCGAGGACGCCGGCGCCTTCAGCCGCCTTCGATCGCCTTCTGCTAAGCCATCCGGCGCGCATCATCTCATATCCTTTTACAAAGCTAGAACAACAGTGTTCACCTCCGCGACACTTCTAAAAGAGCAAATTATCTGGGCGTTGTTTCAAATGCCTTCCTGCGCCTCGTGTCGAGGCCCTCTTCAGGACGGGGATCGTCACATCATTTGCACCCGCTGCTTGGGACCGGACCACGCAGAGGCTGCCCTTACTCGAGGCGGATGTCCCGAGTGTGACGCCCTGGGCCTCACCGAGCTGCGCGCTCGCTTCGCCGTTTTCACCGCGAAAGAGCCCACCTCCTCCGTGCTACCATCCCCTCTGGTCGAGCCGCGCAAGAAAAAGCACCGCTCACAGAGGCCGCCAGAGCACGCGGTTTGCAGTGACGTCACGCCGGGCCAATCCCCGCGTGCTTCACCACCACCCAAAGACTCCCCGCCGCCAGTCCAGTTCACACAGGTGGACCAGCACCCCTCCAGCGGAGCGATGGGTCTCGTCTTGTTTGGCGCGTCAGGGGATGACGACGAAAAGGATGACAGCTTTTCCTCTGATGCTGCATCCGACGACTGGCCGGGCTCGTCCTTCGACCCCGCGCCATCGACATTAGCGGGCACAAGCGTGGGCTCCTGCATGGATTCGGAAATCGTTCGCATCCTGTCTAAGGCCGTGGAAGACCTCGGGCTCAATTGGTCTTCCCCGGAAGAACCCGCCCGCAGCCGACTGGACGAGTGGTTCCTGCAGGGGCGCCGACAGGCCCCTCGGCAAAGGCCCTCCCCTTTCTTCCCGGAAGTTCACGACGAACTCATGAAGTCGTGGAAAGCCCCACACTCCGCTCGCCTGAAGCCTTCTTTTTCTTTGTCGCTCTCCTCTGTGGACGGCGCGAAAGAAAGAGGTTATGAGGGGACTCCGCCCCTCGAGGAGGCTGTGGCCAATCACCTGTGTCCACCCTCCAACGCTGGATGGAAAGCCAAAGCTTCTCATCCCTCGAAGCCTTGCCGGTCTACTTCAGCTCTCGCCGGTCGCGCATACGCCGCCGCCGGCCAAGCTGCATCAGCGCTTCACTCTATGGCTGTACTCCAGGTGTTTCAAGCTAAACTTCTCCGCAGTATGGACGAGTCTGGACCTGATCCTGAGGCATTCAAGGACCTGCGCAGCGCCACCGACATAGCGCTGCGGGCCACAAAAGCCACCGCCCAATCCATCGGCCGTGCTATGGCTAACCTAACTGTCCTTGAGCGACATCTGTGGCTGACGCTAACAGAGATGAAGGATGCAGATAAGGCGTCATTCCTCGACGCGCCTATCTCCCAAAGCGGCCTGTTCGACCAGCGGTGAAGGAGTTCGCTGAGCGCTTCACCAAAGCCCGTAAGGATTCGCAGGCTATGCGTCACTTCCTGCCCAAGCGATCTAGCTCATCACAGAGCCGCCAAAGGCCGCCTCAGCAGCAGCGAGCTAAGACGGCGCCTCCCGTCTCTCAGCCCAGACCTGAAACTGATTTTCGACGCCGCTCGCGCTCTGCCAACAGGAAGCAACCGCCCGAGCGACGGGGACCTCGGCCCAAGATTGTGCTGAACCCAGAGCCTCGTAAGTCCTCCTAGCTACAGGGAGAAAAAGGGAGAATGCGTGTCTCGCAAAAGCCGGACCGTTCTCTCCGAAACGTTTAAAACATTACCCAGTCCCCTTACAGGTGGCTGGAAATGTCTGTATAGCAGCCAATGTGCCAGCCACACAGCTCGCCCACCTGCAAACAAATGCCGTTTTTACGGCGACACACAGAAATCACAAAAAGAGCCATTTTCTGCCTGTGTCATTAAAGGGTCACGTGTCCACACCAAAGTGCGCATTCCCACATATCAAAACTGTCAAAGCAGTGCCAAATGCTTCCCCAGCTCAGGCTGGACGCCCCACAAATGTAGATTGTGTGCCAACTGTCACGTATGCACCACTACACATAAGCACTGTTCCCACAGTTATAAACACTTCCCCAGTAAAAGCGGGAAATTCTATAAGAGTAGCGCGTGTGCCCGCTGTTATGCACGCACCCCAACTCACAAACACTGTTTATATGGCCAAAAACCTCCCGCCACGAGCGGGAAGTTTTATGAAAGTGGCGCGCGTGCCTACCACCGTCTATGCACCCCCACCCATAAGCACTGTCCATACAGTCTTAAACATTTCCCCATCTCGCACTGTGAGCATTACGGCGAGCGTGCCTGTAGTCTCACACGCACCCCTGCACTCGGCATTCAACAAAGCTGCTCAGCGCGCGCCCGCGCCTCTGAGAGCTGTATGCTCGGGAGCCATACGTCACTGCGACACGCCCCCAGCCAGCTTTCAGCCCATAGCTGTGCGAGCGAAAGCTTGGGAAAATATCCCAGGCATGCCGAAATGGCTTTTGAACATAATAAAACACGGTTACTCGCTTCAATTCGCTCGCAGACCGCCCCGCTTCACAGCGGTGGTCGAGACGAAAGTGAGAAAAGAGTTTTCACAAACTGATAGAGAAAGGCGCTATAGAAACAGTCCCTCCCTCTATGAGCGAGGCAGGTTTTTACAGTCGCTATTTTCTCGTCCCGAAGAAGGATGGTGGTCTCCGCCCCATTCTAGATCTCAGACAGATGAACAAAGCTTTAATGACTCGCTCGTTCAGAATGTTAACAACCAAGCATATCCTCGCGCAAGTTCGCCCGGGGGATTGGTTTCTATCAGCCCGCTGTTTTTCCTCTACACTCTGCCTGACAAGTGAAAGACGGTGTGTGCCTCAGTATTCACGTCCTATGGCTGAATCGGACACACACCAATACTGTTCCCTTTCGAGGGAACTTAACACTGCGTTGTTGAAAAACGACTCTTTAGGGACGCTCCCTTAGCGTGCGCCTCTGAAGTATGAATGAAACTAATCCAATCCTGATTGGTGTTGCGTCATGACGTAACATGTGACGGCATAACCGGATGTATAAAAAGTGACGCCGGACACACACACATTAGCTTTCGCTCTTCAGCAAGCGCTCTGTGTTGAAACTGTCTCTAACTATTTAGTGTTGTTTGTCTGATTTACAAGATATTATGGCGAGTGAACAGTTTGTTAGATGTGTGCACCCCTGTCCAAGATTTATCACGGGTGGGGACACACATCAACTTTGTGTAAACTGTTTGGGAGTGCAGCACGCACAGGCAGCTCTTGAGGGATCTGCCTGTGAACACTGTTAAGCACTATCTATGAGAGTGTGGGAGTGCTTGGCTATTTTTATGGAGGATGGCCAAGCTCACAATCCCTAAGGTTCAGGTCCCGCGTCCGTTGAGGCGGCGCGGAGGCTTAAATCGTGGGGATCGCAAAAGGATCTCGCAGATGAGAACGAGACTGCTGAGGCACTTTCTCGTTCATCATCTGGGGATTCAATAACACTCGCTCACGGTGCAGAAGCCCGCACTGCGGCTTCTTCTGCCCGTGACGAGTGCCCGGTGCTGGAACTATCCCCTTCTGAGGAAGTGGATATTCTCAGCATCGGGAGCGAGGAACATGAGTATAACTCGCCAGCTCATGTTCCCCCATATGAGGAGTTGGTAGAGGTTGTGACACGTGCTGTGGCCAGACTCAACATCAGCTGGCCACAAGATAAGCAGGAGGATTCTCGTCACAGTAAATTAGATGAGAGATTCCTGCAGCACAGGTCACAGCCTCAGCGCCGGGGTTTGCCATTTTTTCCAGATCTTCATAAAGAGATCGCTAGATCCTGGGAAAAACCCCACTCCTTTCGCATCTCATCTAACACATCGTGTGATTATAGCAATGTGGTGGGTGCAAGGGAGGCGGGGTATGGCAAGATGCTGCAGATGGAGGAAGCCTTGGCAAGTTATCTTTCTCCTGAAGCGGCATCTTCGCTTAAAACCCCGGCACTGCCCAGCAAACCATGTAGGGAAACATCAGCATTGGTTTGTAGGGCATATATGGCGGCTGGTCGGGCTGGTGCGTCTCTGCATTTGATGGCTATCTTGCAGGCATACCAGGCCGACCTCCTTAAGGATTTAGATGAAGGCGAGGGACCTACTCCATCAGATATTGCGGAGTTAAGAAAGGCCACAGATTTGTCTCTCCGGGCCACTAGAGAAACGGCACGCTCTATCGGCCGTTCTATGGCAGCTATGGTGGCTACGGAGAGGCATCTGTGGCTCAATTTATCTGGAATTAAGGATAAAGATAGATCCTTCCTGATGGATGCGCCGCTTTCGCCTTCTGGCCTGTTCGGCGACGCAGTTTCTACTGTCGTCGACAGGTTTCAGGAGGCGAAGAAACAATCTACGGCGTTCCATCAGTTCCTCCCTCGCCGCTCTAAGTCTTTTAGGAGGGCTGGTCCAAGTGGCCAGCCACAGCCGTCAACCAGCTCCTCATACCGGCAAGAACAAAAAGAGAGCGTTTCCTCTAGAGCCCCTCCCTTGGGAGCTTGGCAACAGAGGAAACGCTCTCAGCCGAAACCCGCCGGCCAGAAAGGCGACCTGAGGGCCGTCATTCAGGCCAAGAGAGCGGGGAAGAGGTCCTAACCGAGGTGGTAGAACCTCAGAGGGCTGCCCCCCCGCTGTGAGGCAACAGAGGTTGTTTTCACAGCGGAGCCCTCAGGAAAAAGATGTTATCCCGCCATCTCTGATGTTTCGGGCCACATCAATTTCCAGCGAACATCCAACATGGTGTCTGCCACAAAATTTTTTTAAAAGACCAACCACTATTGTCACAAAATATTTCTCATATAGCTCCTGCCGTTCTACCGCTTCAGGAAGTCGAGAACAGTGCTCAAGAGATACCCGAGACCAGTCTCGAGAGGCTGGTTCCCTTAGTAGAATTTCTGGGAAATTGACAAAATCTTCCAAATATATCTATGTGGGTCCTGAATATAATAAAAGATGTTTACAGACTGCAGTTCGGTTACAGACCCCCCAAGTTTGCGGGGGTGGTGCCGACTACAGTGGTTCCAGAACAGGCTCGGGTTATGGAACAAGAAGTGCAGACTCTCCTGGTCAAAGGGGCCATAGAAATCGTTCCCCTACCAGACAGGGAGTCGGGGTTTTACAGCCGTTACTTTATAGTTCCAAAGAAGGATGGAGGACTGAGGCCGATTTTAGACTTAAGGCATCTGAATCTTGCTCTGAGGAGGTTCAGGTTCAAGATGCCCACCATTCCCAGTATAGTGAATCAAATCAGGTCCGAGGACTGGTTTGTCACGATAGACCTAAAAGACGCCTATTTTCATGTCTCCATCCTTCCATGTCACAGGAGGTTCCTAAGGTTCGCTTTTGGGGACAAAGCATACAAATATCGGGTCCTTCCGTTCGGCCTAGCACTCTCTCCCCGAACAAGTCAAGTCATCTTCATTTATATAGCGCTTTTAACAATGGATTGTTTCAAAGCAGCTTTACAGAGATAAACATATAATTTAAAAATATGTGCGCAGGTTTGTAATTCATACAACCCAGCCTAAACAAACTACTTTTCTTGCCTATAAATTTTGATACAGAATTTTGTTTTATTTTATCACTTCGGGGTACGCGTGCCGGAATTCACAACGCTTTATCTGTAGAGTGGGAAAGGGACATTCACAAAGTGAGATTCCATTGAGACTCCAGGGCATACGTATACTAAATTACATCGACGACTGGCTCATATTGGCTCAGTCGCGGGAGATGGCAGTTCGGCATCGAGATATCGTCCTTGGTCATATTCAGAATTTAGGGTTGAGACTCAACATGTAAAAGAGTGTGTTAGAAGCAGTTCAGAAAACTACTTTTCTGGGTGTGGTATGGGATTCCGTTACGATGCGGGGACAGATGTCTCCTGCACGCATCGAGTCTATCCTAACCATGGTTTCTGGGATAAGACTAGGCCAGGCCATCACTGTAAAGCAATTTCAAAGACTGCTGGGCCTCATGGCAGCGGCATCAAACATAATACCTTTGGGCCTTCTCCACATGAGGCCCCTTCAGTGGTGGCTGAAAGCCAAGGGGTTTTCCCCCAAGGGGAATCCGTTTCGTATGATCATAGTAATGCGCAGATGCCTTCGTTCTCTATTAATATGGAAGAAACCTTGGTTCCTGTCCCAAGGGCCAGTGTTGGGAGCGTCATGTCGCCGGAAAACCGTTTCGACAGACGCCTCCCTCACTGGCTGGGGCGCGGTCATGGACGGCCGCTTTGCCAGGGGTCTGTGGCAGGACCATCATCATTCTTGGCATATAAATTGCCTAGAGATGTTGGCTGTTTTCAGGGCTCTGAGGAGCTTCCTTCCAGACATCAAAGGTTACCATGTCCTGATACGTTCGGACAATACATTAGTGGTAGCTTATCTGAACCGACAAGGGGGACTCAGATCGCGCCCTCTGTGTAGACTGGCGCATCAGATTATTCTTTGGTCCCAAGGGAAAAAACTGCCTATCAGAGCAATGTATATTCCGGGGGTTCAGAATCAGGGAGCAGACGTCCTGTCGAGGCAGGGGCTGAGGCCCGGGGAATGGAGACTTCATCCAGATGTGATGAAGTTGAGATGGGAGAGGTTTGGACCAATGGAAGTGGATCTATTCGCGTCTCGAGAGACGTCCCACTGCCCACTTTGGTTCTCCCTCTCACATCCAGCCCCACTGGGGTTGGATGCTATGGTACAAGCATGGCCAAGGCTTCGCCTGTACGCTTTTCCCCTGATCGCTCTGCTCCGGGAGTCCTGGAGAGGGTTTGCCAGGAGGGCATCAGTCTTCTTCTGATAGCCCCGTTCTGGCCGGCCCGAGTATGGTTCTCAGACTTAGTGTCACTCCTGATAGACCAACCATGGCAGATTCCTCTGAGGAGGGATCTGTTGTCTCAAGCAGAGGGCACAATATTCCACCCTCGCCCGGAGATGTGGAAACTGTCGGTCTGACCTCTGAGGGAGCTCATTACTTAGATGCTGAACTATCAGTAGCAGTAGTTGAAACCATACTTAGCTCTAGGGCCCCATCCACCAGGAGATTGTATGACCTCAAGTGGAATGTGTTCTCTAATTGGTGTAGAGAACATAATGTAGATCCAGTCAACTGTCAGGTAGCTTCAGTTCTGGAATTTCTTCAAGACCGCTTCTCTGCAGGTCTTTGCCCATCCACTTTAAAAGTATACGTGGCTGCCATTGCGGCTTTCCATGCACCTTTAACCGATGGGCCTTTGGGGAGGCACCAGCTGGTCATACGGTTTCTCCGTGGTACTTGGAGGATGAGACCGACAACCAGGTCCAGGTTTCCATCCTGGGACTTGGCAGTGGTTCTCGAAGGGTTATCCCTGGCCCCCTTCGAACTGCTTCAGTCGGCTTCACCGAAGGACTTGACTTTTAAAATGGCTTTTCTGTTAGCTATTACCTCTATAAAAAGAGTAGGAGATCTCCAAGCCCTACCAGTAATGCCGGCTTGCTTGGAGTTTGCCCCTGGCGGAGTAAAACCTATTTTGCATCCTAGGCTTGGTTATGTGCCTAAGGTGCCATCTAATGTGGCACAGTCTACAGTTATTCAGGCTTTTCACCCTCCACCACATGTGTCGGCAAAGGAGGAAAGGCTCCATTTGCTCTGTCCTGTCAGAGCTTTGAGAGTTTCCCATTGAGAGGTCCTCTTCCTGGAGGAGGTCGGACCAACTTCTAGTGTGCTTTGGATCACCTAGGAAGGGATTACCTGCATCTAAACAAACTATTAGCAACTGGATAGTTCAGGCTATTACTTTGGCCTACTTTGGCGTGATTTACCTTCACCCTTGGCTATTAGGGCTCACTCTGCTAGAGGTATAGCATCCTGTAGGGCCCTTAATGTAGGAGTCCCCATTCATGAAATCTGTGAGGCGGCCGGTTGAGCTTCTCCTCACACTTTCATTAGATTCTAGTCTGCACCTCCCTAGTACGCCCGGCGCACAAGTGCTCTCGTCCTAGCTAGTGCATGTTTCAGTTTCACTCTAGGACAGGTTTCGGTGCGTGGCTTAGTGGGCATTCGTTCCCCAAAGAGTTGTTTAGTTAAGTGTTAAGTTCCCTCGAAAGGGAACGTCTCGGGTTACGACTGTAACCCCTGTTCCCTGAGAAGGGAACGAGACACTGCGTCGTCTTGCCACACCCCTCTACACCTAGGAGCGGCTTGCTTCGTCGCGAGGCTAATGTGTGTGTGTCCGGCGTCACTTTTTATACATCCGGTTATGCCGTAACATGTTACGTCATGACGCAACACCAATCAGGATTGGATTAGTTTCATTCATACTTCAGAGGCACACGCTAAGGGAGCGTCCCCAAAGAGTCATTTTCAACGACACAGTGTCTCGTTCCCTTCTCAGGGAACAGGGGGTTACAGTCGTAACCCGAGACGTTTTGTTTGTTTGGGGAGAGAGCATGCTGCCCTTGCCTTTGAGCATGGTGATTACGAGCATTGTGGAATGTTCACAGTTAAAGTGCTTCACGTTTGGTTTGCTTATTTCAAAGGGGTAACACCCAAAATGTCATCGTCTGGCTCACGTGTTGATCTGGCTGAGGAGCGAGAGAAGGGTCCGTCCCTATCGCTTGCTCTCTCTCCAGATCGTGATGTCCTTTTGCCTGACTACCCAAGCGTGTGATGCAGTATTTCTTCGGCTTGGGCAGAGAACACTGAATTTCGTGAGTTCGCCTCCTCCAAGCATTCCTCCCGTGATGATAAAAAGGGGAACTGCTCAGGGTGGTCGCTCGTGCATTGGCCAGATTACACTAGTCACAGAAAAAAGAGACCCGTAAAACACTTAATGTTAGCCTCCTTGACGAATTGACTTATATATATATATATATACAATTGCATGTATTTGTGCCCTCGACATCGACCCATTTGACTATCGCGGGTGCGAAGGCAAGCTGTTATACGATACTACCTCAGATCGGAGAGATGCTTGCGGGCTATCTCTCCTCTGGGAGCACATCATCAGAGGCATTTTCATCAGGTCAGGCATATCAGGCTGATCTTATTAAAGACTTAAACACAGACTTTCTTCCAGACCGTGTTGGCTTTTTTGATTGATATTTGGCTGTATTTATTGCTGAGGAATTACATGATAATACTCATCTAATTTGAGAAGTTAGATGCTTGCATTAATATATTATCTGGCTGTTCTTTGGCTACATTTAATTGTGAGGAATTAAATAGTGAAATAGCCATCTAAAAAAAAGAAACAAAAAAGATGGACTTTGAGAGCGCCGCCTCCGAATGCTCCTCCCGTTATGATAAAGCGTGTGAGAGGTTACTCGAGGTGGTGACTCATGTAGTGGCCAGATTACAGCTAGACTGCCCTTGAAGATCTCCATGACATTACATTGTTCATGGGGAGAACCTTATGCTTTGCAAGCCTTTGTGCCCTTGACGTCAATTTATTCGACTCTCATGGGTCCAGGGGCATGTGGTTATATAGTGGGCTATCTCTTCTCTGGAGCTCATCGTCACTTAAGGAATCAGCACTCCCCACCAAGCCATGTATAATAACATCCACTCTGGTGGGGGTCAGGCTGGTGCTGCTCTGCACACTATGGCAGTGTTGCAGGCATACCAGGCTGAGCTGCTAAAAGAAAGGCTCAAAAGCAGAGTGTAGCGGGTCGCCCTCTCCCTCGTAAAGACTGGGGACCAGCTCGTTGCACTCAGCAGCCTCATAATAGACATAAAACAGAAGTCCTGAGGGTTTTTGTGTGCCCAGGTCTGTGGGGAGTGCCCCTTCGGGATAGGGCATGTAAAATACATCAATCAGCTCCTACCCGACACCCTCACGAAACCACTGTAACATCCCCACCACATCTGGTTATTCGGTGGGCAACGGTTTCCAGCCACATGTTGGATGTCCTGTTGTTTCCTGTTATCACCCAGGACACAGAACATTTAACATCCCCCCAGAAGGAAGTATTAAAATTGGTACCCCTTTAAAGAAACTTTGTCAGTGTGAAAGCTACTGCCAGGGATCTCTCTTTGGGTCCTAAAGACAGTAAAAAGGAATACACTGCCCTCCTCATTTTAATGGCGTGGTTCCTATTACCGTGAAACTGGAGTAGGCGCATCTCCTGTCACAAGATAATCTCTTCTCGACAAAGGGGCCATAGAACATGTTCACAGAGAGAAGAGTCAGGCTACTACAGTTCATTTTCAGTTCATTACTACAGATCCGTTTTAGATCTTCGAGATCTATCAAGAAGATCGTGTTGCAAATTTACCAAGCTTACCAATATCGGGTCCTTCCATTCAACCTAGCCATGTTACAAAGACGATTGGCTGATACTGGTCTAGTCTCAAGAGCTTGTGCTTCGACATCGAGATAGATTCCCGCTCATCTTCTCTCTCTGGGGCTGAGATGCAACGAAAGCGTCCTCTCTCTCGCCCAGAGGGTAACGTGCCTTTGGGTTAAATGGGACACTGTCACCATCGGGGCCCAACTGTCTCGTGCTTGTGTCGAGACCCTTTTGAACACTCTAAGCAACATCAGGCTAGGTTAGGACATTACAAAGGTCTCATGACCTGCGTCCACCGTGATCCCTTTGGGCCTTTTAGAAATGAGACCACTTCAGTTGTGGCTCAAAGCTGGGGGATTTCATCCATACAATCCCCATAGGCAAATAAGGGTAAGGGCACGCTGAGTGCTTTGTGCCCTTTCTAAAAATCAATTTTTATGGTAAGTCATGCGGTGAATGCTTTGTGCACTTTCTAAAATCCATGTTTATGGTAAGGGTTATGCGCTGTGTTGCTATGTGGTTCAGACCCCGGGTCCTCACCTTGTGTCCCACTCTAGGTTCGTCTTGCCGTCACAAAATGCTAACGACAGACGCCTCCCTGTCGGCCTGGCTAGCAGTCTTAAGTAGTCGTCCAGCCGAAGGGATCTCAAATTGATGGCTGTATTTCTGGCACTAAAGTACTTCCTCCAGCAGTTAAGGGGCTTACCATGTCCTAGTGCAGGAGGACAATACTATGGTAGTCGTCCTACAAAAATCGCCAGGCGGACTGTGTTCATGCTGTCTAACAGTGAAGCGCAGCAGGCTCTGCTTTAGGGTCAGGACAAGTTCCTGTCCCTTAGGGTGATTTACACCCTTGGGAGCGGGTTTGGGAAGGTTTTACGATGTTGAGTTAACCTCTTCATCTTTTCAGTAACAATGCAATGTCCCCTCTGCTTTTCTCTAAATCATCATAGGTGTCCAAGAGGAAGGGTACCAACTGAGGGACACCGGGTTTTCAGCTGATGTCATAGAGACCATTCTCAGTGCTAGGGATCCCTCCACTAGAGGAAGTTATGCCAATAAATGGGGTGTCTTTGAAAGGTGGTGAACCGCACGTAATGCAGATCCAGTTAAATGCCAGATTGCTTCAGTTCTGGACTTCCTGCAGGAAAAAAATATCGGCAGGCACATGCCCCGGCACTCTCAGGGTTTATATGGCCGCTTTATCGGCTTGCTACACCTTGATTGACGGGATGCCACTTGGGAAGTATCCTCTGCTTGCCTGTCTCGTTCGTGGAGCCAGGCGACTGAGGCCTCCTGTTAGAACCAAGATCCCTTCATGGGACTTAGCTATAGTCCTTGAGGGTCGGGTTGAGACCCCCCTTTGAACCTCTAGAGTTGGTGCCTGACAAGCTTCTGACTCTAAAATAGTTTTTTTTATGGCTTTCTCTTTGCCTCAGGAATGGTGAAAGCAATCTTGCATCCTCATCCTGATTATTATATAATTATTTTAATCATTTAACATTTTCAGTTCCTTATTGTCTGGTATTGTTTGTGCCAGGGGAGTTTTTTTCTTTGTTCTTTGGATTACCTGTGTTGAATTATTTAATAAACCTTGTTTTATTTTCATCCTTTTGACATTCCTCTTCATTATTGATGGGAAACCGAGGCTTTCTGAAGCGTTTGAGGCTTTCATCAAATTGTGCCGAAAAACGGTTAATTACTAATTATAAACGGTTAATTATTAGCTTTACATTAGCGACATTTGGTGGTTAGAGTTGTTTTCTCCACCATATCTAGCAAATCATCACGGAGCAGAGGATATACGGGTTGAAAAACAAGTGACCAAACAAAGCTTCTGAAGTCTGTGATGTACAAGAGTGGAATCGATCTGGGATCAATACAGTTCTATCTAATCTGATCTAATGTCATCTCAATTGATTTGTGCCAATGAGACCACAACTCATGTCATGTGTAGCCTGGTCAACGGATTCACATATTAATCAATAATGTAAAATATATGTTCGGTAAGTATGTATACTTATGTTCGGTTCGGAGTCTCTGAGACCCCAGCTATAATACATGATTAAACGCAATAGAGGTGTGACGTGCATTCAGTTTCTGTTTGGTGTTGAGGTTACAGTTGACTCAAAACTATTCTACTGAATTCCAAATAAGTGCACACACACACACACACACACACACACACACGCACACACGCGTTTGCATGTCTGATAGCCCTCGAAGTGACGGGATAATCATTTCCCTTTTATGCATTGACAATTTTTTCAAACCAGCTGACCCGACCTTCCGATACTGCATTTAAAGCTACGTTTGAAGCTTCAAACATCATCAATACCATGGTATTGTCATTTCGATACAAGCAACGGTACAGTGTCAGTGTGGGATACAATAGCGCTTTGAAAACTGCATCAGAGCATCAGAGCCCCGGTATCAACCGCCCCATCACTACCCTTAATCATCATCTGGACCTTAACGTTACAGAATACCGTACCTAAAAGTAAGAAAATGGAATATGCTGCAGTTTTTACTGCCCTAGCCAGGGAAGGACTTTAGTTTTTGGATTATTCCATCCATTTTTGCTGACTTGCGCAACGATCAGCCTTTGATGATGGTACCCTGAAATCGTTATTTTGGAAATCGTCATCTAGCCCAGAGCTCATCCTTTCATCACCCTGCACCACGGAAACTATGCCAGAGCCCCCCACAGACAGAACGCTTCCGCCCGCCACAACAAAGGAGCCTGTGAGGAGTACAGCGACAACGATCGCCCCAGAGTCCTTCTTCTGTGGGCTAACATCCTGGCTGCTTGGTTTAACACTATCTGGCCACTTTTCCCATCATCTCCACCATGGTGCTACTTCCATCTACTCCACCCTGGTCTCTGCTGCCTGCCCATCTGCCTTCTCCCAGGCCTACGCCACAAGGCCACCACAAGGGTTAGTTTTAGCTGAATTAATGCATTTCTAATTTTCAAAATAGTTTCCCAGAAACATTGACAAAGTTGATTGGGAACTGAATAAGCTGAAAAACAAGCAAAATGATCTGCCACTGAGGTTAATTCAAACGGAAACAAGATTATTTTTCTTACCCCATTAGCAGATGTTTTACCTTGTTTTAAGCAAAAACTCTCTTAATTTGTATTTGTTTTTCAGAAAACAAGTCATACTTGTTTATACAAGTCATACATTTTACTTGTAGCATTTACATCTAGTAAATTAATCTTGATCCAATAATTGTTAGATATTTGTACTGGAAATGAGACAATTTTTTTTTTTTTGTAGTACCCCCATCTCCACCAGAGTGGCTAACAAAATAAATCTGCTCAGCTTTACAATATGCATGCCTCTGTTTTTTTTTTTCTCTTTTTTGTCCTGTAATTGCTGCGTGCAGCTATTTGGAAATGTTCGTACTTCTCGTGCCGGTAACCCTTGTCCACACAGGGCCCATATTTGAATGCATAGACGAAGCGAGGGATGTAATCTGAAGTGATGGCAATGACAAAGGCGTTTGTTATGACAGCCACAACTCCAATTCCCTCCAGGATTCCATGCCAGATACCTAATTAAACAAACAAACAAACAAACAAACAAAATTACCAATCTTTCAAAACATATATATTGAAACATACCAGGGTAGATAATACATATATCTGTAAAATAATCTGCTATATTAATGTATCAGCTATTAAGCATTAATTTATTCTGTATAATGTAAATACTGGTGCTAACAATCAAAATTGACAACATACTAAATGTAATTATAACAAATGACTCTTGGGTTTCTTGTTTTTAGGTTGGAATAAACTGACATCAGGCTAATTGAGGTGAAAATGGCTGACCGATGTCAGTAGCGCGGGCGGGCATCGGTCTCCTCCACTGCGTGACAAACTTGTAGGCGTCTAATCGGATCTCAATGATGTTATTGAGCAAAGCCAGGAGAGGAGCCAGAGGAAACGCCGCCACAAAGATTGTAGTGAAACCAAACTGCAGAACTGTACAGAAAACAGATGAAATAAACATCCCATCTAAGCAACAAGCAAATGATTTGCCGAATTAGAACACTCATTATAATCAAGCATTTACCCTTTTGTGGTTAAGCCAGTCTAAAAATGGTTCCTTAAGGGCAGAAACATACTTTATGAAAATGCGTAAAAACTGATGCAATTGCTTGGCAAATGCGTTCCTGTTGAAAATTCTTGACATTCTGTTCTAGTGTGTCCTGTAATCATAAAAAACCTCAGTCCTCAAATGGACAATAGAGTCAACCACCTGTGCCATTAAACCAGATGTGTTATTATTCGTTTTAACTAACTTCCTTGGTGTGGCAAGCAGGACGTGGCCGAGAGCTGTGAGCTTTGTTCCACAGCTCTCGGCCTCGTCCTGCTTGCCAAACGTGGCAAAATTCTATTTTGCCATTTGAAAATGACACACTTTATATCTCACTATAGGTATTTGTCGAGCAGAACTCACCCATTTCCAGGTACTCGTCCACCAGGCCATGTGCGT
Organism: Tiaroga cobitis; assembly: GCA_030578255.1. NCBI lineage: Eukaryota > Metazoa > Chordata > Actinopteri > Cypriniformes > Leuciscidae > Tiaroga > Tiaroga cobitis. The sequence continues at coordinate 24,307,837 of CM060615.1, forward strand.
TCATGGGCTGTAAGTTCCAGTCTCTATCCCATTGTGGAAGCCCTTCTTTACTGTTGTTTTGCTCACCTGCTCGTTTCATCTTACGCCGAGACCACCAGTTCTGCAACAGTCTGATGGATGAAAAAAAACAACAACAACAACAACATTTGATATACGAAGAATGTGAAAAGTGATGAAGAGTAGTTAGGGTCATAGCTAATGGTATTCCAGTAGGAGCCAGTGTAATTCATTGTATTTTACATCATAAAAACAATGAATCTACCAATCAATGCGAGTAGAATAAAGCTGACCCCAAAATCAATTTGTGTATTGAAATGATCCTTTGTTCCACAAAAAAAGACAATATGGGTTTATAATGAAATAATGAGAAGAAATGAGTGAATAATAACAGAGTTGTAATTTTTCTGTGAACAGTATTGGTAATCTAAACTAATGTCCCCATATCATGTTTTCCTGATAGTCTGTTAAGTTCACTCTGTTGCCATGGCTTTTTCTGATGAAGCATACATTTTACTCTGTGCTGCAGGGTTGGCAAAGTCAATCATCATTGAGCACCAGTGTTTGGAATAACGCCGTTTAAAATAACGGCGTTTGATAACGACGTTATTTTTTCAGTAACGGGGTAATCTAATTAATTACTTTTCCCGTCGTTACAACGCCGTTAACGTTACTGGACGTTAAATGCGGTGCGTTACCACGGGCGTCAGTTTGGTTTGAAATGTGCTGGGGACAGAGACGCATTAAGAAGTGCTTTTTCAGAAGTGCTGGGTACAAAGTTGTCAAACTGTGCAGTGTCTCTGCTCAACCCGTAAATAAATCCATCGATCCGTCAAAACTGTTTGAGTTCTTAAATGGTCTAGTGGTGGAACTTTTGCCAAGCATGTCAGAGGTTACGGGTTCTAATCCACGCTAGTAGCCTATAGTTTTTTTTTCTCTCATCAAAACTGAATATGTTCATCAGTGGTTACAGTCTATATCAAGCAGGGAAACGTTTGTGTGCATTTTATTTTGTGATTTCACCGGAATGAATAGAGAGTCTCCACAATGGCGATAGATTGAAGAGCGCGTCCGAGTGAAGACTGCGCGCGCGAGCCACAAGAGCAACTGTATGCAACTGATAGCAGCGGCAACGAGCGCTCAGCTTGAGTTGAAAACCAAAACAATTTAACGCTAGATCTCTTATTTAATAGCGAACTAAATTAATGCTCTGCTAGTTAACTGGAGATGTTTATTTATTTGTTTCAAAAAGTGGTGGGTACAAACTGACTCATGACAAAATCGACGCCTATGTGCGTTATTGATTGAATAAACTGTAATCTGAACGCACCCCTGGCTCACACAGCTAGTGAGGAGGTGGGTTAATGGAGTGAAGTGAAGTGCAGGATAAACCTCTTGCAGTCTGTCGACGTGCAATAAATATAGAAAGTTATGTACAAACACATGTCTGTACTCATTTCAACTGACTTGTGAAAACTGCTAAAAAAAAAAATCAAAATTCTTTGAAATATAGTAACTTTTTTTTTAACAGTAACGCAAATAGTTACTTTGCCTGGTAACGAGTTACTTTTATTATAGAGTAATTGAGTTACTAACTCAGTTACTTTTTGGAACAAGTAGTGAGTAACTATAACTAATTACTTTTTTAAAGCAACGTTCCCAACACTGTTGAGCACAGTGGACTTCAACTAAGGACAAACTGTCCAGTGAAGCAAACATTTTTCTATTTGGGATAATAATTGAGTAACACAGACCTGTGTTCTTACACTCAATAACAATGCCAGATCTTATGAAATGATGTATGTGTAATGTAAATAATGATAAATAAAGCATGAAAACGTATTATGAAGGAAACTATACTACTGTTTGAGGTTTAGGGGATTAGGGGTTAGAAAAGAAGCAATCAAATCAAACTTAATGTCATATATGCTCCATCTGAGAGGAAAAGGGGTTTATCAAGAATTTATTTGCCAAGTAAGACTCCAATTGCGAGCAATTTGACATAAGTATCTTCCAACATCTAGGAGAAATATGTTATCTGTGATCTACACAATATGCAATACTGTCTGATTTGTTATGTGATGATTAGGTGAGATGCCGGATAGAATTCCGTTGGTCAAATCGGCAATACAACATTTAGGTTTGTTAGCAAAGTCTTTCATAGTCCCGAGTTGCATCCCAAATGACGCACTATACAATATGCACTTACATGCTTACAATATACTTATGCACAATGTACTTATCTTAATAGTGTGTGAATTTCATAAGATTATTTTGTCATTCAACATCGGAGTCTGATAGCCCCTCCCCCTCTGCTACGTGCGACAGTTGATTGCATGAAGTGTCCAAAATTCCACACTTAGTTTTTTTCGTTAATTTAGTGCATCATCCAGGTATTTAAAGTGCACTTTTTCTTTTGGGAATTTTCAGTGTGAACACATTACTCACACTATTCATGCTTAAAATGGTCATAGAATAGTGCATAAGTATGCGGAATGGGACCAACCTTCAGCCTCCAATGGACTGGCCACAGACCAAGACATTTCAATTGGCTGGCATCTATGCAATTTCTGGGAGCACACATGATATTATACACAATGACACACAATGCCAGAGCCATTATGGTTATTGCTGCACTCTCTGGGCTTAGCTCTGGAATTTCACTCACTGGAACAGACTAGGGAATTTCTCTCACTGGAACGGACCCGGGAACAGATTCGGGAACTTCTCTATCAATAATGGACTCGGGAACATTACTCACTGGAGCAGACTCTGGAAGATCACTCACTGGAAGCATTGTGACCATTGGAATTGGCAATGCTATGATCCTTGGAACGGGAATTTAGAGTAGGATCACAGGTGAGTACGGTCTCTGAAGCGGACATGAGAGTTAGATCAGGCTCTGATGCAGGCTTGATACTGAACTCTGGGGCTGGAACAGGCTCGACGGAAAAAAATGGCGGTACCAGGAGGGCTGGAGTGGGTTGGGGAGACAGCAACTGAGCAGGGCTATCGTCTTTTTTTAACATCTAAATTTAACTTATTCATCAACATATATTAGATGTTGTCTAATATTGCCTATCACATTTATCTGATATCTTTAGCTTTTATCTAAATCATTATCGCAAGCACAACACGCTAGTATTTTGCTAGCCTGTTAACCTGCCACCCGTGCCTGCCGTTTTTTTTTTATGCGCCCGCTCGCAACTTTTACGAGATCTATCAAGCAACTAAGGTAAGTAGAATCAGTTAACAAACACGGTGAGTAATGCCTTCTCCTGTATTGTCACTTGCACTTCGTGTCACATGTATAGCATAGCATTCTCTGTCAGCATTGAAGGATTTACATGTGATAAATGCAGGGAGACAGTCAGGCTGACGGAGAAGATTTCAGAACTAGAGACACGCATCCAAACTTAAATCGAGGATAGTAAGAGTGCAAGGGCTTTAGATACTGCTTTGGATGCGACTAGCTTAGTGAACTCTGTACATTGTTCGGATCCAGCTGTAGAGCCCGCGCAGCAGGGCAACTGGATGACCATGAGACGCTGTAGTCGCAGGACAAAACACCGCTCTTCCGTTCCGATAACAGCATTAAACAGGTTCTCCCCTCTCACTGAAACACCCACTGAGAATCCTGTTGAATGTGCCCTAGGTATAGGCGATTCTATCACACGGAACGTTGTTTGCACATGTTTGCCGGGAGCCAGAGCGCCTGACATCAAAGCAAATTTAAAAGTGCTGGCTAATGCTAATCGTAAATTCTCTAAGATTATTATTCATGTCGGCACAAATGATGTTCGACTTCACCAGTCGGATATCACGAAAATTTACGTTAAAAAGGTGTGTGAACTCGCAAGTATGATGTCAGGCACTGTCATTTGCTCTGGCCCCCTTCCTGTTCACAGGAGTGATGAGATAGTTAGTAGACTGTGCTCACTCAATGCCTGGCTGTCTAAGTGGTGTCCACAAAATAATATAGAATTCATAGACAATTGTTGAATTCATAGACATTGATAAAAAAAGTTTTTGGGGAAGACCTGACCTGTTGAAAAGAGATGGTATTCATCCCTCCTGGGATGGTGCTGCCCTTCTCTCTAGTAATATGGTACATGGTCTTAGAGCTCAAACATGGCAATCTGGGGGCTTAGGTCTCGTATATACTTAATTTAGCCAAGGCTGCAAAGCTGACTCCGTGTTACAAATGTGTTACACCTATCCCTTCTGGCACTTAAGATCGCTTTATTAATAATATTCCTGATCAGTTTCATCTCCTCAGCATCCCAGATAGCTTTGAAGAACTCAATATTGTGACCGAAACTTTGCCTCTCTCTTTTCCAGCACTTAAAGGGTTAGTTCACCCAAAAATTTAAATTATGTCATTAATGACAAATTTTTTGAAGCATCGAAAATACATTTTGGTCCAAAAATAACAAAAACTACGACTTTATTCAGCATTGTATTGTCTTCCCGTTCTGTTGTCAATCCGCGTTCACGAGTCCGCAGTGACGCTGGTGACATAAGACACTGCTGACGTGTTATCTGGTGCGTCCGTGTATTCGGGTTCAAAAAAATGCAAGTCTTCCTCTGTGTCGAAATCCTTAGACATGTTTACGAAGATTGTTTTGTTTACAGCGTGCGTCTCCCTCAGACTGTAAACGAACCTTGGGCGCACCAGATTACACGTCAGCAGCGTCACTGAACACGGATTGACAAGAGAACCGGAAGAGAATTCAATGCTGAATAAAGTCTTAGTTTTTGTTATTTTTGGACCAAAATGTATGTTTGATGCTTCAAAAAATTCTAACTAACCCACTGATGTCACATGGACTCCTTTGATGATGTCTTTATTTCCTTTCTGGACAAGGACAGTATACCGTACATACATTTTCAATGGAGGGACAGAAAGCTCTCGGACTAAATCTAAAATATCTTAAACTGTGTTCCGAAGATGAACGGAGGTCTTACGGGCTTGGAACGACATGAGGGTGAGTCATTAATGACATAATTAAAATTTTGGGTGAACTAACCCTTTAAGACAGTTGCTCCCTTGCGCTTAAAGTTGATCAAATAACGCCCGAGTCCAACACCGTGGTACAACGAGCACACTCAGGCCCTTAAGAGAGCAACCAGAAAAATGGAGCGCAACTGAAGAACAGTGGCGTGCACAGACCTCCTCAGGGGCAGGGGCAGAGGAACCAAAAAGGGCACTACATTTTTTTTTTTTTTAATTTAACAGTACCTGCATTTTTATTCTCTATTTTCAGCCAACTTGTGAAAGGGATGCTTCCTTTGGCTGCATCATAGAGTTCCTTATTTTTTTACTTTTTTTATTTTTTTGGCAAAATAGAAAATAAAAGAAAATATGTTGATACAATTATTAGAATGCATAACACATCAAATGAAAATAGGGAAATTATGATAATATTACTAAATATTATTTACTTTACCAAACAAAACAGTGAGAATCAAGGAGGTAATTATGTTTTGTTGATGTTGTAAATTTAATATATGTATTATATGCATGAAAGACAGTGTTAGCTATCATGAATCAGTAACACTTTACAAAAAAGGTTTCATTCGTTAAATTAGTTAACATTAGCTAATAATGAACTGCACTTCTACAGCATTTATTAATCTTAGTTAATATTAATTTCAGCATTTACTAAAACATTAAAATCTAAAGTTGTATTTGTTATCATTAGTTAATGCACTGACTGTGACATAACATGAATAAACAATGAACAGTTGTATTATTAACTAGGATATACAGTAACAAATGTGTTGCTCATGGTTAGTTCATGTTAGTTCATACATGAGTGAACAAATTAACCTTATTGTAAAGCGTTACTATGAAATCAAAGATATAAGTTCCTTAAAATTTAGAGTTGGACATGGACTTAAGATTTCATTTAACTATATGTATCCCCTTGCACTTTTATTCCTTGGATAAAAACGAATGACATTGTCACTCAAAATGCGTCTGAAATCATGTTTTATTATAGTTAAGAATAACTTGCATGCTGCCGCAACTTTTAGAGTAGCTTGGTGATGGTAGGATAAATGTAATTTTTTGTATTAGCTTTAACGTTACCTGCTGCTCGTTTGAAGACTCGCGCGAACTGCTGAGTAGTGCGTACCAGGCGCTGCAAAGGAAACTCCGCCTACCACTTCTCCGCCAAATTTTTTTTTTATATAATATTTGTTTGTATTATTATTGTTAGTGGCAACGGTGTGTAAGTGTATTGTTATTTATTATAATATTTTATAATAATAATATTATTTACAATTATTAGAAAAGGGCACAATACATTTTGAGACAAAAGGGGCAGGGGCTTGAAAAAGAAAGAGGGAAAAGGAGATGGCATGTCAATTGATGCGACAGCAGCTAAATAAGTGCATGGTGAAAGCCAACAGGTCGGATTTAAAGTGTGACATCCAGGAATAGGCTATATCTCTCTGGCCATCGGGACTACCGGGAGATTCATCTCATTTAGGTCAAATTAGGTCAGCCGGAACCGGGAACACTTCCTATAACACCCGATGCACCCGTTACATCATAAGAAGAATTGCATCTACGCTAATGTTAGTCTTTCAGCTTATTCCGAGGTTTACTGTAATCATCTGGATCCAGGCTGTATCAGATCAGATGGAGGACCTGCTCCTAGACACGACCACAACGCATGATGTAGTCATCCGGATCCGGGCCGTATCCAGATCAGATGGAGGACCTGCACCTAGACACGACCACAAAGCATCCCTGAAGTGTCAGCAGAGATTGTGTCAATTAGACTCTCCCCTGTGAAGGCCTCATCGACATGACAGCCATCGGCACTGATCCTCAACAAACCTGTCTCTATTCCGGCGTGACTCCGATCTTCAACCAGATACGAACTGGATAATATTCTGATTGTTCTAAACCAATCTGACTTCTGACCTATAATGCTGCCTGAATCATAATCATACACAGTTCGTTCATTGGCCAGAGGAGAACTGGCCCCCAACTGAGCCTGGGTTCTTCCAAGGTTTTTTTCTCCATCCTGCCACCTGATGGAGTTTCGGCTCCTTGCCACTGTCGCCTTTTTGCACCTTTGTTGCCATTGGCTTGCTTAGTTGGGGACATTAAATTTAACATTTAATTTAATATTCAACAATAATTTTGATCTGCCTGCATTGACACTATTATACAAGAACTGAACTGAGCTGGATGATAACATCATGATTTACTCCAGAGCGGCTATATATAAAATAACAAAACGAATAACTTTTTTTAAAAACAAAAATGAAACATAACTGAACTTACTTCAGCTGGACTGTGACGCTATTTTCTTCTGGAAACACGCTTTGTTGCATTATTTTCCTGTTATCTCTGTAAAGCTGCTTTGAAACAATCTGTATTGTAAAACACGCTATATAAATAAATGTGACTTGACTTAATGTTTATTTATTTAACCGGAAAAATGTGTCAATATTAAGTATAATTGAAATATGTTGAAAAAAATTATAATAAATAAATAGAAAACTGTTGTGACTGGCTCCTCATTTCAGAACACCACTGCATGCCACTGCTTTATACTAATGGTTGTGATTAATTTAAAATAGACATTTATTAATTTAATATAGACTTTTTTTTATGTCTCAACCAAGCTAGTCTTCTTAAGGGCCATTTTCACCCCCCAAAAATATATAATCTGATATATTATTTTAGATGAGTTTTTGTGGCATAAGTCAATATATTGTTTAAGATGAGTAAGTTATTTTTCTAGGTTAGGTTTTTTAGAGTCTACAAAATAAGCCACTGTAGATACTGTCAAATGCAGCTTGAAATTTAGAACACAGAACTGTGGAAGGAATTTTTTTTCCCAGTTATCGAAACCATTTAACAATCATGTCAGGTTTTTTTATATATATTTTGTTCATGGCCTCCCCATGTGTACCCCACTGATGCCACTGTGTGTCTGCTTATACTCACGGGTAGCCCAGCTCCATGAAGTTGTTCCAGATCTGTTTCAACACCATGATCACTCCCATTTGTAGGCACAAGTCGATCAGACAACCACTTGGATGACACTAAGGGGAAAAAAAGCATAAACATTTTGATCTCTCTTGTGAAAAATAAGTCAATTTTAGCATACTTATTAAAAATAGTACTGATTACGTGAATAATAAACTTTAAAAGAATAGACATTTGACAAGAGCACTTTTTAAAACTATACTTAAGTCTGTTCAAGCACACTTCTTTTTCACAAGGGTGGTTTTGATTATACTACATGATCTACACAGAAAGTACACTTGTGTTACGAGCAACCACAGTTGTTATGTTGAGGCAATTATGAGAAATCCGGACTGAATAATAACCATTTTTATTTAAATCTCATTTAAATAACTGAGGCAGATATTTGATAGGGGAATGTTGATCATGCTGAAGGGCACTAATAACCAAGTGCGAGAGGACTCATTCCAGCCTCATCTCACCCACCTCCTCCATCCTCCACCGGTTAAACAGCTTATTATAATCCCCCGGTCTGCCAGCAAACCTGTGGAATACACACAAACATAATACACGCACATCACAATAACACATATACAAAATTAGCTTTGGAATTCAATTAGCCACTCTATTGTAGGGGAGGTTTTTTGTGTTTGCATGTATGCCATCGCCAACAGTGAAAACATCTAGTTCCCTTTCAGTCGAGAACGTCAGACGTAGCCGACTGAATGGGATTACGCCAGGGAGCCAGTCATCTTTGAGTACTATTGAACGAGCCAATGGAATTTGGCATGTGTGACTTGCATCACACACTCCGCCCCCGCCGCGCGGGTATAAATACGGAAGTGGATTCATGCACTAGTTGCCTTTCGCTTCGGAGCCGATGTGTCCGGCCACTGCCTTTTGGGGGGATCCTCGTCTCCACCCTAAGGCCTGTGAGTTCTCGTCCGTTCCGACGGGCAGAGCTTACAAAGCCTGTGGGCAAGTTCCCCTGCCAATCGTCGAGGGCGTTCCCCTGCCGTCACTCCCACTGGGCCTCCGCAGCAGCCTCCAGCCAGGCCTCAGCATGGAGCCGGGCGCAGTAGGGACGCCAAGCACGCTCCAGGCGCTGCCGAGCCAGATGGCCTGCGACAGCGAAAGCATTCCACGGAGGCGGCAGACCCAGCCCTGGCTTTTCTCTGTCCGTCCACTCCATTGCGGTTTTACGTGCTCAGAATGCAAAGTCTGGACCTCAGACAGCTCTTGTCTGTTACGGAGACCACCAGAAGGGAAGGCTGTTTCCAAGCAGAGGTTGGCTCACTACATTCCCTTTGAAAGGGAACGTCCTGGTTGCGTATGCAACCCACCGTTCCCTGAAGGGGTGAACGGACAACGTAGTCCCCTTGCCACTACTGCTGGACCACTGCTGACTCCGAGTTACGCTCGGCTCCTCAGCGAAAAAGCAACTAGTGCGTGCATCCACTTCGGTATTTATACCCACGCCGCGGGGATGGAGTGGGTGATGCAAGTCACGCACGCCAAATTCCATTGGCTTGTTCAATAGTACTCGAAGATGACGTGATCCCATTCAGTCGACGTCAACTACGTCCCCCGTTTCCTCCTTCAGGGAAGGGTAGGTTGCATACGCAACCAGGACGTTCCTGTATGCATTAGGCAAACAGGTAAAACTACCGGACCCACTTTATATTTGGTGTCTGTAATTAGTATGTACTTACATAAAAAAAAAAACGTACATGTACTGTTGTTGGGGTGTGATACGGGTAAGGTTTAGGGGTATGGGTCGGGTTTTTTTGTGTGTATGTGACAATGTAAAGCATTGTGCTATATAAAGTTGCTATTGCTATAAAATATAACCCACCCACAGGGTCAACTTCTGATGCAATTACATTTTAAAATGTAAGTACAACATAAAAATCTCCATCTTCACTGTACATTTTTTTTTTAATATTGTCAAAGAATACTATTTTGGTCTTTCTACTTCAAGTTGTCAAGTTAAATTAAATTTGTCACTTGCAGTTTCTTTTTAATTATTTGTAAATAATGTACTAGCAATTTCTGAGTAATTTTTTTTTTCAAAGTAAACCCTACACCATTTTTTTCCAGTTTCAAGTGTATTGCATTAAATTATTCATTTAAATGCTAGTACATAGGTAGCTCTTTTCCCCGCCATTAGTGCACATTTACGGCACCCCATGTTTTCAACTGTTATACAGTAGGGGGAACTATTATGCATTTTCTGAAAGAGTACATAATCTTACGATCAAAATACAGGTGAAAAAGCAGCAGAAGCATGCAATAAAAGTGTTGCTTATGCACATGTAAGCTAACGTGATTATCAAACATTCAACAGCATATAAATCAAAACTGCCTAAAGTTAATGAAAAGTCGACCCAGGACGAGGTACATGACTGTGAAGCTTTGGGGGTGTTGTGAAAGCAATCTACTCCAGCTTTGTTTTGATCATCATACTGAATCCAATCAGGACGTAGTCTTTAATATTAAACAATTTTCTCAGCATTTTGTTCAAAACCAATTTTTTTTTAATAAAACATACCCACATTCATGTGTTGATAAAAATGTAATGCATGAAGATATAATTGTTTTATTTTTATATATTGCATGTTCAGATATTAATTCAATAAAATATTCTGGGGGCCATGACATTTTTGTGAAAATGATCAAAAATGTTGGGGGTGGCAGGCAATTTTTTTTTTTTTTAAATGCTGCAGGCGAACGAGTTAAAAACACTTAAATGCGCAGTATGTAATATTGACAGCTAGCAATTGAAATGGGTAATGCAGTTCAAATAAAAAATAAAATGGAGCGCAACTGGAAGAAAACTAAACTAGAGGTATTTCGGATTTCGTGGAAAGAGAGCTCGATTGCTTACAGAGAGGCTTTAAGAGCTGCTAGATCTGCTTATTTTTCAAACCTATTAGAAGAAAATAAACATAATCCAAGGTATTTATTTGAAACAGTGGCTGAACTAACGAAAAAGAAAGCTTCAAGCTCAGAAGTGTCCAAGCAACACAGCAGTGATGACTTTATGAACTTCTTCACTTATAAGATTGATAATATCAGGGACAAAATTATAACTATGCAACCGTCTACCACAGTATCGCATCAGGAAGTGCATTGTAGTCTCCCTGAGGAAAAATTTGATTCATTTGTTGCTATAGGAGAGGAAGAATTCTGCAAACTCGTTAATTCATCTAAATCGACAACTTGTATGTTAGATCCTATACCGACTAAGCTACTGAAAGAGATGTTTCCAGAGGTCATATATCCTCTTCTTAATATCATTAATTCATCTTTGTCTCTAGGATACGTACCAAAAACCTTTAAACTGGCTATGATAAAACCGCTTGTTAAAAAACCACAACTTGATCCTACAGAATTAGTCAATTACAGGCCAATCTCGAATCTGCCTTTTCTGTCAAAGATATTAGAAAAAGCAGTATCTTCACAACTGTGTTCCTTTCTAGAAAGAAATGATATCTGCGAGGATTTTCAGTCCGGATTTAGACCGTACCATAGTACTGAGACCGCTCTCATTAGAGTCACAAATGATTTGCTCTTATCATCCGATCGTGGTTGTATCTCTCTATTAGTGTTACTCGATCTTAGTGCTGCATTTGACACAATTGACCACAACATTCTTTTAAATAGACTAGAAAACTATGTGGGCATTAGCGGAATTGCACTAGCATGGTTTAAATCATACTTATCTGACCGTTATCAGTTTGTAGCAGTAAATGAAGAGATGTCTTATCGATCACAAGTTCAGTATGGCGTACCACAAGGCTCAGTACTAGGACCGCTGCTGTTCACTCTGTACATGCTACCATTAGGAGATATCATTAGGAAACATGGAGTTAGCTTTCACTGTTATGCCGATGATACTCAGCTGTATATTTCTTCAAAACCCAACGAAACTTACCAATTCACAAAATTAACGGAATGCATAGCTGATATAAAAAATTGGATGACTAGTAATTTCCTACTACTAAATTCTGAAAAGACAGAGATTCTAATTATTGGACAAAAAACTTCCACACGTAATAACCCAGAATACTGTCTAACACTTGATGGCTGCTCTGTCAAGTCTTCGTCGTCGGTTAGGAACCTGGGTGTGCTCTTTGATACCAACCTTTCTTTTGAAAGCCACGTGTCTAGTATCTGTAAAACTGCATTTTTCCATCTTAAAAATATATCTAAAATACGCCATATGCTCTCATTGGGAAATGCGGAACAATTAGTCCATGCGTTCATGACCTCAAGGCTAGATTATTGTAATGCTCTACTGGGTGGTTGCCCTGCACGCTTAATAAATAAACTACAGCTAGTTCAAAACGCCGCAGCTCGAGTTCTTACCAGAACCAGGAAATATGACCATATTAGCCCGGTTCTGTCAACACTGCATTGGCTCCCTATTAAACATCGTATAAATTTTAAAATATTGTTGATTACCTACAAAGCACTAAATGGTTTAGCTCCGCAGTACTTGAGCGAGCTCTTAACGTATTATAGTCCTTCACGTCTATTGCGATCTCAAAATTCCGGCCAGTTGATAATACCTAGAATATCTAAATCGACTGCAGGCGGTAGATCCTTTTCCTATTTAGCACCAAAACTTTGGAACAGTCTTCCTACCATTGTCCGGGAAGCAGACACACTCTGTCAGTTCAAAGCTAGACTAAAAACACATCTCTTTGACCTAGCATACACATAACGCACTATAGACTTCTATAAATTCAATGTTAGGCTGCATAGATTAGGTCAGCCGGAACTGGGAACACTTCCCTTAAATCTTGATGTACTCGCTACATCATAAGAAGAATGGCATCTACGCTAATATTAGTGTTATTGTTTATCCCGAGGTTTTCCCGCAGCCTGCCGGATCCAGGCCGTGTCCAGATCTGACGAAGGAGATCCGCCTGGACCCGATGACAATGCAGTGCTGAAGTATCCACTATCCTCTCCCTATGGAGGATCCCTTTCCCACTCTACAGATAAAGCGTTGTGAATTTCGGCTCGCGTACCCCGAAGTGATAAAATAAAACTAAATTCTGTATCAAAATTTATAGGCAAGAAAAGTAGTTTGTTTAGGCTGGGTTGTATGAATTCTAAACCTGCGCACATATTTTAAAAAGCACATAACTATAGAATCAATTCTGAATGAGCATGTGAACGCCGTCAGCGTTAATCACAGGTTCGCGTTTAAAGTCTGATCATTTCGACGGAGGTGAATCAATCAAAGTTAACTTTAGCTGGAAATAACATTATTCAAGAACCGCTATAATGCCAAAACAATCTGTTACCTTAAATTATTTGTTTATCTCTGTAAAGCTGCTTTGAAACAATCCATTGTTAAAAGCGCTATATAAATGAAGATGACTTGACTTGACTTGACTTAAAAAATATTGTAGAGCGCGGACACTCAACTGAGATTGCCCTGCTCTCGGTAATTGAAGCTCTGAGACTCTCTGAGCTTCCAAATCCTCAGTTCTCATCCTGCGGGATCTGTCTGCTGCCTTTGAGGCAGTTAACCACCAAATCCTCCTGTCAATCCTAAAAACAAAGGGGATCTCTGGAGCCGCACTACAGTGGTTCTTACCTCTGTCTAAGACCCAACATCTAGCTACTGGGGTGCCTCAGGGCTCAGTGCTTGGACCACTTCTCTTCTCCATCTACATGACATCACTAGGATCTGTGATTCAGAAACATGGCTTTTCCTATCACTGGTACGCTGATGACACACAACTCTACCTCTCATTCCAGCCAGACGATCCGACGGTTGCTGCTCGCATCTCAGCCTGCCTGACAGACATTTCTGGCTGGATGAAGGACCACCACCTTCAACTAAACCTTGCGAAGACAGTTGCTTGTGGTCCCGGCCAACCCAACACTACACCACAACTTCTCCATTCAGCTAGGTTCGTCATTCATAACTCCATCAAGGTCAGCCAGGAACCTTGGAGTTGTGATTGATGATCAATTGAACGGCAACACCATTCATACTGATCCCTTAATACTAACTATTTATCTTCTAATCTATATCTATTATCTTTAAAAAAAGAATAAAATAATAGATTAAAAAAGTACACATAATGTGTTAGATTAAACTGGGAAAGGTTTAATCTAACAACGATGCACTTGCATATTGTTGTCCTATTGTTAGTTTAACTGCTTCTATTGTTCTCATTTGTAAGTCGCTTTGGGTAAAAGGCGCGTCTGCTAAATGAATACATGTAAATGTATATTGTAATATCCACGCCCTGATGGGATTCCAGATTGATGGCATAGAAAAAGAGCGAGCGCAATAGACAATGGAAGGAAATGAGAATTACACACTGTAAGTTGATTTAAGCTCATTTTAATATGCCCCCTTTCATAGAGATTTTTAGATGGATGCCTAGGCTTTTTAGGGCGGGTAGAATCTGCGACCTCTGACCCAGTTTGTGTGGTGGCTTCCATGGCTGCAAAATGCTGTCTTTTCTGCCAACTGGTAACTTGGGGTGTCGAAATACTTTTGGGTATTTGGCAGTGGCCGAGATCACAAAGACCAAAACAAAAACAGATATTCCAACACGGAACACACATTTCAAAGTAGAATAACTGCGTTTCAGAGGGAAAAAAATAATGTTGACTTAGCATGTTTCCTAAATATCTACAAACATATTATGGTACATTTATGCTTTACTACAGACAAAATCACAAATCCAGAACCTTTAAAATAAAATGGGACAAAAATAACAGATCTCAAGTGGTATACTCAGGGCAAATGGAGGCAGAAACATCATGTAAACCAAGAACTGAATAATATGTGAACTTGTTCAAGAGTTGCTTACCTCCCTAAAAAGAAAGCTATGTAGAAGGTAGAGCTGTTGAGATTGACAAACTGGAAGAGGAACATCTTGAGGGCAAAGCTGTTTTCCCATTCCGACTCTGTCCGTGGGTGTTCTATATCACAAGTGAAAGCCATGCAAGAATCATTCGGGAAGTTCTGCACTGCATGTTATAGCCATGAGGAAAGTTTCTCACATGCAGTGTGACGACTGCAAAAATAGTAACCTTGACTGAATCAACACTTACCCAGGTTTGTAAGTAGGTAGGCCACTTTCTCATAGACCTGTTGTGTGAAAGAAAATGGAAACAGTACCATTAGAGACAAAGCTGAAAATATGAACTGAAAAAAGTAGCATTTCCATTCCATGTGTTCAGGAGAATAAAATTGTCACATTGGTGCCACATAGAAACGGAAATTAAGTTGTATACACTCCAACAGACATTGTACTAACTATCAGTAACTTTGCAACTTATTCCAACCCTAACCCTACCAGCCCTACCAGTATACTAATATTCTACTAACAATCTAATGAGAGTTAGTAGACATGTAGGTGCAACAATACTTAATAGTCAACAGAATGTGTTAAAGTGACCGTCAAAAAAAAAAGTGAAACCAAATACTTTTTCCTCATTTTGTGTGGAGCTTTTGCATAAACGGTTAGACAATGTTAGTTTAGGGGGACTTTATTGTTTCTCTCTTGGTAAGCAGAGGCCTTCCAGACAAAAGAAAAAAACACTAACCACATTCAGAGACATTATGATCATAAAGTTGATGCAGACTCCAGTGCCTGAGGTGGCGAATTGCCAGTTCTTCTTCACAAACTCCCACTGGAAAGAAGCAAACTTCTCCATGGCAATGAGCCGGAACACCACCACGGCAAACACGGCTGTCAGAACCAGAGAGATCTGGAAGAAAAATTATGAGAGGTGAACAAGGTGTCAAACTGAAATATTATAAATAGATGGAAATATATTTGGATAAGTCTCAGAATTTCCCTTTATAACTTAGGCATGGTTTTGATTTGCAATGTCTTTTAATTCAAGACCACAAGAGGGAGACGGTAATTTATGTGAGCTAACTTTAGCTAAATTGTTTGTTTTAATTTGAAATATTATTTAGGGCTACACATTGGGTTGGGAACTGAACATACTGGAATCAAAATGTTCATGACATTCTGTAATATCTGCATTAATTTTCCTGTATAGATGGAGCATCAGCATAAAATATGTAACGTATGCATCAGACTACATACAACAGGCTCCTATAAGAGTCTTTAATCTACAATTACCTTTTAAGTGTAATTATTTTCCCATGATTCCCACTGAGGTGGTGGACATTAATTGGCTTTTATGTAATTACAGTGTAACAACAGTTACAGTGTTACAAGTACTAAATAATATAAATATACTACATGTATTTATTAAATGGTTACAGTTAGGGTTCGGTTTAGGGTAAGTTGCTTGTAATAATGCATAATTTACTGTTATTACTATAGTAAGTACATGTAACGTGTAACTATGTCTTGTTATAGTGTTATTTTAATAATTTGATATACCTATTTTTCTATAATTATATAATATAATTAATTAAATGACCGTATTGCATAAGAGGCTGCTGGAAGCATTACATTTAATAAGAACTGTTGGTAACACTTTATTTTAAGGTGCTTGTAATAAGCAGTAATTAACAGTTACTAAGACACTTATAAGACCTTATAAGATGCATATAAGATGCATATACACATTAACTACTTCATATAAGGGTTAATTTAAGGTCCAGGCCCTGAAGAGATCAGGGAAACTACTCCCTCTTGGGAAGGTCAATTTTTAAGTGACTGGGAGTTTGTGTTACCATTTATGTTTGTTCGGCTGTTCTAAAAGTGCAATGTATTGATACTTGAGACATTTATTATTTAATTTTATTTATGTATTATCATTAGTTAATGCTTATAAGACCTTATAAGATGCATATAAGATGCATATAAGTGTCTTAGTAACTGTTAATTACTGCTTATTACAAGCACCTTAAAATAAAGTGTTACCGAACTGTTTTCTAAATGTTGTCCATTCCTTCTTCCTCAAAATTGCTAATAAGATGGGTTTTTTATTTTTTAGTGCCCTTTTTTAGTGCCAAGTGATTTTGTGGTGAAGTAAATACTACAGAAAAAAACAATGTAATTTACATGAAAAAAGTTAGTTCAGGCAAGAATTAAAAAAAATAAGTAAATTCTATATTAGTACTCAATTCAATCGTGTAGAAATGAAAGCGTAAATATCAACATTATAAAATTAAGTAAAATTACTCAACTTTTCTGACACTGGTGTTCCCATCATGCACTGGGCCATGAATAATTAATGAGGCTTATTTTTCACTGTTTTCCATATGTATTTATACTATTTTATCATTGCTTATGTTGTTAGGAATAGTAACTTGCCATTTTGTGACATTTGGAGTTCATTTTCTATTTAAAATGACACATTCAAACACAAAAACGATCCATCAAATGTTACCGTCATTGTGTATTGTCTACCAAGTATTGAGGTCTGCGTTCACACATACAACACAAGAAATGCAGATATGGTGACACACACTATGTATTGATTACTTAAACATTTCTGAGTAAATCATATACTTAAAAAGTGTGGTCTAATTCAATGTTATATTGTTTGAGTGAAATATTGTACAAAGAAAATTTCAATTAAATAGATATTACTTAACCTTAAATTAGCTAAATAAAAATTACTTAATTTCTTATATTACTTTTACTGAACTTAGTTAAGTATAGTTTACTTAATTCTATGTGTGAAATTTACTAAAAAAAATATCAGTGCAAAAACTTGCCTTAAAAAAATTAAGTAAATTGTACTCATTGTTTTTTACAGTGTACATGTTACATGTACTTACTATAGAAATAACAGAAAATTATGCATAATTACAAGCACCTTGCCACAAAACAAACCACACCTTACCCTAATACATATTGTTAATTGATATTACTCAGTACTTACAGTATTTGTGTAACTAATTACACAATAACAAGGACATTAAAAAAAAAAGTGAAAAAAATATTTTTTTTTAATGGAATTGTTAAGAATCACAATACCAGAATGGTTACATTCCCCACCATTCCCATCCCAATTTTCATGACGGGTGACAATAATTCTGTTCTGAGTACGGTAGCTCTAGGAATAGTTTGAACACAGAATCTTACCATGAAGAAGATTCCCGAAACAGACACCATGAGTCGGCTAAGTTTGTCTGTGAAGGGCTGGAAGGGCTCTGGTTTCCCTGAGATAGGGTTTACTCTCTCCTTCCGGGAGTATTTGGCTTCAAACTGGGGCCGTAGTTCCTCCTTGTTAACAAACACATCATATTACTAATAAAACATTTGTTTGAAGATCTTTGTACAGCTTTCGTGAATGAATCTCATCACACACAGATGTTTAGCATCATCATCTGCTTTGGCTGGGCATGATGGCCAGTGATGTTGTCATCCAGAAGTTGTTCACATGAGCTGAATGAGTTAACATGAGTCACTTCAGTGCCTGAACATGATATACATTTATTAGTACATTCTGCAAAATGGCAGTTAAATAAATAAGGGACTGTATACAGCAGCAGTTCTCAAACTTTTCAGGCCAATTATCCCGTCTGATCGAATCACACCATCCAAGTATCACCTAGACACCCCCTTACTTTTCAGTGTAATCATGTCGATGTAAGAACATAGGATACATATTAAAAACAAAGTTAATAGGATTAGTTCACTCAATGAAATGAAAATTCTGTCATTACTCTGCCTCGTGTCTTTCCAAACCCATATTGCTTTCTTTCTTGAAACACAAAATATGATGTTTTGAAGACTGTTCATGTTGCTCTTCAAAAAATAAAAGTCATGCTCCAAAATTGACAAAAAGCACTATAAAAGTATCACAAAAGTAGTCAATGCAAATAGTGTGCTACATTTAAGTCAAGCCTTCTGAAGTCATTCGATAACTTTATGTGAAGATCAGACCAAAATGTCATTACGCACGAGAATAAAAATGCCTTTCAGTTGTAGCTCTTAAATTTTAATTTTGAGTTCCGTGGAAGAATAAAAGTCATACGATTTAGAATGACATGAGAGTGAGAAGGTAAATGAAGGCAGAACCTTCATTTTTGGGTGATATATATATATATATAAAATAATATATATATTATTTTAAAAGTATTACAAATTCGAAATAATAAAACATGGGAAATAATTGTAAAAATGTATTTAAATAAATTTAAGTTTCGCACACCTAATGCCCCTTTTCCACCAGCATTGGTTATGATGCTAGTTCCCATTCCATTTCCACCGGGTTCCGGACCGGGAAAGCTGGTTCCACACCAGCCCTAAAATCTAAATCTGGTGTGGAACCAGGAACCAATTATCAATTAAAACTAAGATGATGTTTTTCTAACAACAACAGTTTGGCTAACCAGCTGCTGTGTTAACATCTGCAGTAAAAAGTAGCTATTAAAAACAAAAAAACAACAACATAAGATTGAAAACAGAAAGCTTATTTTCCTCTCTTCTATTTTCCTATTTTCTCTCTTCTGTCAGTGAGTGTGAAATAATGAATATTGTGCAAAAATAAAAAAAACAAGTTATCTACAGACTGTCACTCAATCAATATGGTACTAATAAAAAAGATAATTAAAAGTATCACAAAGCCTCTAACACATAACTGTAACCTGTCGCTTAATAACGGCTGTGTCCCAAAAAAGGCTCATGCCATTGTTCAAAAATGAAAATAGAAATCACTTCACTAATTACAGACCCATTTCACTCCTTCCCCAAATTTTCAAAAATCCTTGAAAATGTTTTTGACAAACGGTTAGAAAATTTCATACATAAGTATAAGCTAATTAATGAAGGACAATATGGGTTCAGACCCAATAGATCCACTTTAATGGCAATAATTGATGCCGCAGAAGAAATATCGAAGCCTTTATCAAATAAACATGCAATAGGATTTTTTATTGATCTCAAGCTTTTGATACCATCAACCATGATATATTACTTAAGAAATTAGAACGATATGGAATACGAGGGGTGGCTGGGAATTGGGTGAAAAGTTATTTATTATATGTCCAAATGGGTGAGCTCTCTTCTGGATGTCCTGACATTGCTTGTGGTGTCCCTCAGGGATCAGTATTGGGCCCCAAATCATTTAATTGGTACATTACAACGCATTCTCATCCCAAGGCGTTATAAACTGACACTTTTGACATTTCGTCTAAATCCAACGCACATGGCACCCTTTAGCGTCAATATAGTTATGGGTAGGTTTAGGTCTGAGGTAGGGTTAGGGTAGACCACTAGGAGGCGCCTTCTGGCCCATATATATCTGCATCTCATATTGACGCTAAAGGGTGCCATGTGCGTTGGATTTAGACGAAATGTCAAAAGCGTCAGTTTATGACGCCTTGGGATGAGAACGGGCTGCATAATGATATTTTTTATGTTTCTCAATTGGTTAAATGTGTATTGTATGCTGATGATACAAACATTTTCTATAGTAATGACAGTTTGGAGGTACTGATTAGCGTTATAAACAAAGAACTAAGTAAATAAAAAAAATGGATGGAAAGTAATAAATTATCCTTAAATCTAAAGGGATGTTTTTTGGAAAGTATCAAGCTGACTCACAGAACCGGGTTGAGATAGAATGAGTACACATTGAAAATGTTCAGGAAATAGCATTTTTAGGTGTAACGATATACTATAAGTTAACTTGGAATGCCCACATCAGACATACAACTACTAAAGTCTCCAAAAGCCTTGCTATAATTAGTAGAGTTCAACATATCCTTGATTATAATGCACTACAAAAATGTAATAGTGTCACGGTTTTTTGCTACAGAAAAGAGCTGTAAGAATTATACACAAGGCCGCCTATTTTGAGCACACAAATCCTCTCTTTCTCAAATCAAAGTTATTAAAAATTGCAGGATCTTGTAAAATTATATAATGCACAGTTCATGTTCAAAGCGTATCACTATTTAATAACCTGTATAACCTATTAAATATAACCTGTGAACATTCAAAATATGTTTTCTCATAAAGAGCAGTCGTACAGTTTGAGAGGATTTGGAAACTTTGTGGTCCCAATGGCGGGTTCCACCAGGAGGAGTTTTTCTATGTCTGGATTTGGGTTTACTTTGTGGATATAATCTGGGGCCGGAATTAAAGCAATATCAAAGCATTCACAATTTCAAACGTCTTTATAAACAAAAGGTCTGGTCCCTTTACAATGGTAATGAGGTTTGATTGTATTCATGTTGTGTGGAGTGTTGGATTAGTTGATTTACCCTTGTGGTATTCCATCTACCATTGTTGGTATTTTATAATCATTGTTACCTGAGGTAATAATTGTATATTATGAATATGTAGCCTATAGTATGTATGTGTGTTTTTGCACGTGTGCAACTATAATACTGTTTCTCAATTTTATACATATATATATATATTTTTTTTTCTTCTTTTTTTTCTCTCTCTTTGAGATTATTGAAGGAAGCAGCTTTGACAGACATGGGGTTCAATAAGTTTTACTTCTCCCCACTCCATTTCAAGCATAAGTGTATGTTATTATTATTATTACTATATTATTATTGTATATCTTTTCTGTTGTTACACTTTTTGCTTGAAATAAATAAATAAATAATAATAATAAAACAGAAAGCTCACAAAAGAAATAAGACTGAGGAGAAGAAAAAAAAGCTACCACAGCTTCATAACAGGTATCACTGCGGTTCTTAAAATTGCAAGGCTTAGCACCAGCTCTGGCACAAGAATCAGCACAAACTTGGTGGAAAAGAGGTTTGTAAAATGCTTCAGGTGCATGAACCAGTTTGAGAACCACCATTATACAGAAACTAGCAACAACAGAATTCTACAGGGCAACGAATGCAAACACCACAGCAAGAATCAAACCACATCTGATCACTTTGATCTCTGGATTATTTTGCAGTGTTCCCTCAAACGCATTAAACGTTCACGCATCACACAAATTAAAAAACAAAAAAAACAATGCTCAATACATGAATGCACATGCTGATGTGTGAAATGTGATTCAAGAAGGGCTGTTCACACTGAGATTTTATCACGGAAAGTGAATATACTTTAACTGCACAATTAGCTATAGTGGGTTTTTGCTGACAGTATAGGCTCATTGGAAAAACGTTGCATTTACCTACATTTTAGCTAAACTCCAAAAACTTAACTATACATATAATTCAGTGCAGTTTTCATCTAAAATGACATAAGTAGCATCAACAACAACATTTATTCCTTTTCACACAAATTATGATTTTGGGGCAGATTATTGATCTATTCATTTTGACGTGGTTCCTAGCGCAGGACTATTGAATGACCTCAAAACATTTGTTTACCATACTGCATGATTTCGAAACTGATACTTCACGAGTTCACACTTACAAATAAATGTATTTGGCGTGCTGTCCGAGGGGAGGCTCTGAGCTTGTAAATTGGGCCAACCCAGAATACTCCCCCCGTATCCTTGGTTGGGATAGAAACTAGGCGAGAGTGAGGAGACTGGTGGAGGGATGCAGAAAACCTTCGAGGAACATGGATGAGTTGGCTATGTCTATACACTATACAGTATATTTGCCTCCTCTCGAGTTGATTGGATAGGCAATTTGTTCCTCCTAAACTTTGTTAATAAAACATCATATTTTACATTTACATTATAACCACCTCCATATATATGGCTTTTCTGAAATAGTAAGACCACCTGGAGCACTACGAATCCCATGAAACACTAGTCACAGCACTCAATAAAAGAGCTTGAACACTAAAGAAGCAAGGTACAATTGCATAGTTGTTTCAGCAACTGTGTTTTCTCATGTTTCTTGTTAACACAATCAGTTTGGTCGTAAGGGTAAGCAGAAGTGTAGAGTTTAGTGTAGGTGCTACGTTATTATCAAATGCGATCGCGACCTTTTAGAGCCACTCACCAGACATTTCATTTCCAAACTGCTGTGATATGTATAACAACCAGCGTAATAAAACATTCCCAGATTCACATTTATCGGTTTCAGATAAAACTAAACACACTTTTAGCGTCACTCACTGGACATTTCACTTTGACACTTTTGCACAATGTGCAAGATGCAACGTAATATGATTTTGAAGAAATGTCGCTACAGGCACATTTTTCCAAATAGCCTGGGTTGCAGCAAAAATGACTTCCCTTCCATCTTGCTGACACTTAACTACAGTATCCAACAGAAGACGTATACTCCCGTCGGCAGACGCTGAATCACGTCACAGCTCATTTGCATGTTAAAGTTAAACCAGACGTTTGGTCAGAACTAATCAGTGTGAACACCCTTAAGACATATTCCCATTGGGATCTAAGCATGCACAACAAAACATTATACAGTAGGAGGCACACTCACAGAACACACCATGACAGGGATTTTACACTATAGGAAATACAACAAACAGCACATAGATTGGCCACACACCA
Organism: Tiaroga cobitis; assembly: GCA_030578255.1. NCBI lineage: Eukaryota > Metazoa > Chordata > Actinopteri > Cypriniformes > Leuciscidae > Tiaroga > Tiaroga cobitis. The sequence continues at coordinate 24,331,193 of CM060615.1, forward strand.
GTTATAATTGTTAATGAGCTTAATGATAATTTTAACAGGTCTCAAACGATTATGATATTTCTAGAGAAATGATAACATAAAGCATCACAATTTCAGCTGAAAGTCTATTTAAACAGGAAGGCAGGCTCACCTCCTCCTCCTCCCAGTCAATCAAATCCCAGTCGTAGGTTAACTCCGCTCTTCTCCTCTTCCAGAACTCAAGGAATACTGTGGCTGTGATGGTACAGGAGGAAGCGGTAGGATATGAACATAAAGAGCTTTGGAATACAGGACAGTTCGACTCAAAGGCATTAGTCACGGTGTTTAAAGTAAGGTGACTAGGGCAGGTCCTCTTAGGCCTAAACATACTCAATGTACGTACATGAATATAAGTGCTTCAACTATGCATTTGATTATGCATTTGATTTGATTATGCATTTGGACTATGCATTCCCCTCCACAATTTCTGCTGGTTTTGTTTTTGTGTTCATAAAGTACTTGTGTCTTTTCACACACCTTGTTGGTTTCATTATGTCAGAATAACCCCACAACTTTTTATCAGAGATGTGTTTATCAGCATTTCACGGCAGCTTTGAATGCTCATCCAATCAGAATTTTGGGTTAGATCTATTCATTTTATAATTTTTTCATCTCACTGGTAGACATTCCAATTCAATCTTGCTTACAGAATGTAATCAGCTAGCTTATTCAAAAGCATGACTTTTTCCACAGTATCCTAGGAACTGATTTATGCACTGAAAAAGGAATACTAAATAAATTAAGTAAAAATAAGATAAGTTCTGTGAGGTTTTCATGTTAAAAAAAAGTGAACAAAACTACTGTATCTGTGGTCTGAGTTCATGTCACACATTTCTACCAAAGGACTGTATGACCCACTTTTGTTTCAAAGGAAAAGAGCTGGAAGGGAAGAGAAAGAAACAGAGAGAGAGCGAGAGCGAGAGCGAGAGCGATAGCGAGAGCGAGAGAGAAAGAGAGAGAGAGAGAGAGAGAGAGAGAGAGAGAGAGAGAGAGAAAGAGAGAGAGAGAGAGATATGATTAAATTCACCTTTATTATTACAATTTACTCGCTATTATTACAAAAGATTTACAAAAACACACAAGTTTTTTTTTTTAAATAAATAAATGATTACTTTCTCCCACCCCCCCCTTTTTTTTTAAACCTCAGAACCAATTCATTATCATACAGTGTACATAATACTTCATTTATTCCCCATAATTCTCTAAACTTTGGTAGAAATTCCACCAACTTGTAGTATGCATACTCCACCCTAATTCGAGAAGCTACCAAACCTAAAAACATAGGCACAACACTTGTTGACCTTTGCCCCAACAGTCTGTTTTTCTTTGTCTTCCAAATAGCCAATTTTGCAGTGCCAGATAAAAAAATTATTAAAACCGTCACATTTTTCTTTTGCAATGAATACTTTGGCCCGAAAATGAACAATTGAAAAGAAAAAACTTCACCCAGGGACATAAAACAATTTCTTAAAAAATCAAAAAGATTATCCAATCGTGGACACTGCACAAAAAGATGAAAAATTTACTCTGTCTCAGAACAAAATGGGCAACCCACCCCAACACTAGGATTGAGATGTACCACATGTCTGTTTGTAGCTATTGCCCCATGTACAATCCTCCACTGGAGGTCACCTGTCCTCTTGTCGATCGGACATTTGTACAGGGTACGTCAGCTGCCTTTAGGGAAAGAGTCAGATCCAAAGAACTGTGTCCATCTTGTTGAAGAAACTCGATTCAAAAACTGCATGTTGGAAACTTTAACACATATCAAATAGAGAGATTTCTTTCCAGCAGAATCAAAACTTTCCAGGACTGGTGTTTTCAGAGTCAGTAAACGGCTTTCATCTTCTACCCAGTCTTCCACAGCCGGGCTTACATTGATTAATGGAAAAAGATGACCATACCCCTCAACCCACTCATTCAGAGCATCTGGGTCTTTCAAAAAAACTTGATAATCTGCGCTCAAATCCTTGAAAATCCCTGCAATGCACTGTTGTAAAAACCGGATTGATTTCACACCACTTCTTTGACTCAAGTCTTTCAAATCACTTCTCAGGATATCTCCCAGCTTGTTGCACCCAGCCGCTGACAGTCGTGCTCGCACTTTTTCAGATGACAACAGTCTTGAAGATAAAAAGGAGTTAAAAAACAAAGGTTCCTCAAACAACCAATGACCAGCAGGTGTATTAGATGATCTTGATACGATAAAAACCTTCCAGGCCTCCAGCACAGATCTATAAAAGGGGGTGAGATCCGCCATTTCTTTCTCTTGCAATTGCATTAAAAACAAATGTTTGTCAAAGCCCATTCCACCTGCCCTCCTCAAAAGAGATGTTGCAGTGTCCATCCAGGCAGAGTTTTTATTAAACAAGAGTCTTTGGGCTGTCTGCAACCGAAAAGTCATTATCCTGGACTTAATATCCACCAAGCCCTGCCCGCCTTCTTGTACTGGGAGATACAAAGCCGCTGCTCGAATCCAGTGTTGTCCTGACCAGAAAAAACTCACCAAACTCCTTTGAATACTTTGAATTAATCCTGTAGGTGGCTGCAGCACACACAGTTTATGCCAAAGAGTAGAAGCCACTAAATTATTAGCAACCAAAAGTCTCAGGTTACGACTGTAACCATAGTTCCCTGAGATAGGGAACGAGACGATGCGTCATCGACGCCTTGGGAACGCCCCCAGCGTGAATGCGTCTGAGCATCAATGTCAACTAGTCCAATGGAAAGAATGAGCGTCACGGGCGGGTGACGTCATGACCAGGAAGGCATAAGAGCACATCCGGTGAAACGCGGCATTAGCTTCCAAAAGACGAAGCAAGCCGATCACAGGGATGCAGGAAGTATGGCAGGGTGACGCATCGTCTCGTTCCCTATCTCAGGGAACTATGGTTACAGTCGTAACCTGAGACGTTCCCTTTCGAGGGAACTCGCGATGCGTCATCGACGCCTTGGGAACGAGAATGCCCAAAACGCCAGAATTCCAAGTACCCGAGTGTCAGACTGACGTAGCTAAACATTAAGCACCTGAGAACCTGGGGCAGCATCCAGGTCCAAACTGTAAAACCTGACGAACGTGAGCGGTGAGGACCAGCCTGCCGCATCACAATCGTCTTGGAGAGAAACCCCACATAACAAGGCTTTAGAGGCCGCCATACCCCTCGTAGAGTGAGCTCTGACCACCAAGGGACATGGATGGTCAGAGTACTCGTATGCAAGTGAAATAGCCTCGACTATCCACTTACTAACCGTCTGTTTAGAAGCAGGAAGACCCTTCTTAGGTGATCCAAAGCAAATAAATAACTGGTCGGACTTCCTCATTGAAGATGTCCGATGAACATAAGTATCCAGTGCTCGCACTGGACACAAGAGGTTCAGCCTTTCCTGGTCCGCAGATGTAAAAGGAGGAGGACAGAAAGCCTGCAGCACAATAGGCCTCGGAATCAAGGTCGGCACCTTAGGGACGTATCCCTGTTTTGGATATAAGAATGCCTTGACCATCCCCGGTGCAAACTCAAGGCAGGTGGGGGAAACCGAAAGGGCCTGAAGGTCTCCAACTCTCTTAAGGGAAGAAATAGCTAGCAGAAAGATAGTCTTGAGGGTAAGACATTTCTCTGAAACCGAATCTAAGGGCTCGAACGGAGCCCTAGACAGGCCGTCTAGCACTATAGCAAGATCCCAAGCTGGCACCTTAGTGCGAGTTGCAGGCCTCAGCCTCAATGTGCCACGAAGGAAACGTGTAATCAGGGGGTCTCGACCCAACGATGTACCCCCCCACCAGGGCGTGGTAAGCCGCAATGGCCGCCACGTAGACCTTGAGCGTGGAAGGATATAGACCTGACGTAAAGCGCTCCTGCAGGAACTCGAGTACTGTGTTCACAGAACAGTTAACTGGATCCCACTGATGTCGGTGACACCATACAGAAAAAAATTCTCCATTTAAGCGCATAAAGTTTCCTAGTAGCTGGAGTTCTGGAGCTTAGAATGGTCTCAGCAGCCTCAGCTGAGAGACCACTCTCTATGAGTTGGGCCCCCTCAGAGGCCAAACCCACAGGTTCCAAATCTGTGGTCGAGGGTGAAATATTGTGCCCTCGGCCTGAGACAGAAGGTCTCTCCTGATCGGGATCTCCAAGGGAGGACCGTCTAAGAGATGGATCAGGTCCGCAAACCAGATCCGACTCGGCCAGCGTGGTGCTACAAGCAGTAGACTTATTCCGTACTGGCGGACTCGTTCCAGAACTCCTGGGAGCAGAGCAACAGGGGGAAATGCGTACAGACGTAGCCTCGGCCACGTCTGCACCATAGCATCCAGCCCCAGGGGGGCTGGGTGAGTAAGGGAGAACCAAAGTGGACAGTGCGTCGTGTGCTGAGACGCAAACAGATCCACCTCTGCTTGGCCGTAAAACTCCCAAATTGTCTCCACCGCCTCGGGGTGGAGTCTCCAGTCCCCTGGCCTCAGCTCCTGCCTCGACAGGATGTCTGCCCCAATATTCTGGTCCCCAGGAATATACAGTGCCCTCAGGGAGAGTACCTTCCCCAGAGACCACAGGAGGATCTGGTGCGCCAGTTTGCAAAGCGGACGCGACCGCAGACCCCCCTGACGGTTCAGACAAGAGACCACTGATGTGTTGTCTGTTCGTACAAGCACATGATGGCCCCTCAGGTCTGGGAGGAACTGTCTCAACGCATTGAAGACAGCCATCATCTCCAGGCAATTGATGTGCCACGAAAGATGATGACTTTTTCACAGACCCTGAACCGAGCGGCCTTCCATTACCGCTCCCCAGCCGGTGAGGGAAGCATCTGTCGAAATAGTAACACGATGGCAAAGAGCTCCCAATACCGGACCCTGGGTTAAGAACCAATGTTTCCTCCATATAATTAAGGCACGAAGGCACCGCCGCGTGACCTTGATCATACGAAGTGGGTTTCCCCTCGGGGAGAACCCTCTGGTCCTTAGCCACCACTGTAAAGGTCTCATGTACAGCAGGCCAAAAGATATCACGTTGGACGCTGCCGCCAAAAGACCCAACAGTCTCTCGAACTGTTTTACAGTGCGTGACTGGCCTAGCTTTAGCTCTTTGGTGGCTGTCAGGATAGCAGCTACACGAACGGGCGATAGAGTGGCCCGCATTGTCACTGAATCCCATACCACACCAAGGAAAGTGGTTCTCTGTACTGGAGAAAGCACACTCTTCTTGGTATTGAGCCTCAACCCCAACATCTGCATATGAGCGAGAACGACACCTCGGTGCCGAACCGCCAACTGCTCTGATTCCGCTAGAATCAGCCAGTCGTCAATGTAGTTCAGAATACGTATGCCCTGAAGCCTGAGAGGGGCTAGAGCTGCATCCACGCATTTCGTGAACGTGCGGGGTGATAAAGCTAGACCGAAAGGAAGAACCCAATATTGGTATTCTTTGCCCCCGAAAGAAAACCTCAGGAACTTCCTGTCCTGAGGGAGGATGGAGATATGGAAGTAAGCGTCCTTCAGATCTATCGTGACAAACCAGTCCTCGGATCTGATTTGAGTCACGATCTGTTTGAGCGTCAGCATCTTGAACTTGAGTTTCTGTACTGAACGATTCAACAGACGAAGATCTAAAATGGGATGCAACCCCCCATCCTTTTTTGGAACAATGAAATAACGGCTGTAAAAACCCGACTCTCTGACGGGTGAGTACACCTGTTCTATAGCTTCCTTTGCTAACAGGGCCTTTACCTCTTGCTCCATTACCAGAGCCTGCTCGGGATGCACCACTGTGGGCAGCACCCCGTTGTAACGAGGAGGACGAGAACCAAACTGGATTCTGTATCCTTTCTCTACCATCCGCAGGACCCAATGAGAAATATTCGGCAGAAGCTTCCACGCTGCCAGAAAATTTACTAAGGGAACCAGCCTCTCGAGGCTGGTCTCTGGTGTTATCGAGACAGCCAATTCCGGAGCCTGAAACATAATGGCAGGAACTACCTGAACTGGCCGCTCTAAAGCCCCCCACAGAGGGCGCGAAACCAATGCTGTGCCGCAGCATAGCATCAGCGACTCGCTGGAGACCGCTGCGCCCTGAAGCACCGAGGGTGGCAGGGTTGGCAGAACGGTCTCGTGAGGACCCCGAAATGGAATGGGCACCGTATAATGAGGTGTACACCACTCTATTTCGGTCGGGGCTGTCCTCACAGGCCTGAGGCATGAACATCAGGACCCTTTTTTTTTTGAGCCGAAGTCTTCTTCGCCTGAAGAACGGTCCTCAGATCCGGCTTCGACTTAGAAGACTTTGGTTGAGAGGGTTGCGTCTCGTGCACCTCCACGTGGAAACTGGAGACAGACGCAACACTCTCTTTCTGATGCACACGATATGATGAGCTTGATGGCTGGGGCTGCTCACGCCCAGCAGCCCCAGGGGGCTGGACACGGCGAGGGATAAACTTTTTGAAAGCGTCCGCTTGCTTTTTTGACTCCTGAAATCTCTCAACGACCGTGTGGACTGCGTCACCAAAGAGACCAGAAGGTTCAAGCGGAGCATCTAACAAAAAAGCACGATCTTTTTCTTTAATCTCAGAAAGATTTAACCATAAATGTCTCTCAGTAGCTACCAAGGCTGCCATAGACCGCCCAATTGCTCTGGCGGTCTCCTTAGTAGCCCTGAGAGAAAGATCGGTAGCCCGACGAAGTTCTCGAATATCGTCATGACTGACTCCCTCACTACTATCCAGATCCCCCAGCAGGTCAGCTTGATAAGCCTGAAGCACTGCCATAGTATGCAGACATGCTCCAGCTTGACCTGCTGCCGTATAAGCTTTGCCCACTAACACCGAAGTGGCTTTGAGCGGTCTAGTGGGCAAAGCCGAGGCTTTCAGAGACGATGCAGGACCAGGGGAAAGATAGCTGGCTAAATTCTGTTCCGCCTGGGGCATCGCCTCATAACCATACTCTTTCAGCCCTCTAATTCTCGAATAAATATTAACTTGAGGGCTGAAAAGTCGCGACGAGTATGGTTTATTCCATGATTTAGAAATCTCATTGTGAAGATCAGGAAAAAATGGAAGCCCTCGTGGTGGAGATGAAGCAGTAGAAGATAAAAAGCGCTCATCTAATTTACTTTTAGGACGAGCGCCCCTCTTATCAGATGGCCATTCAATCTTTAATTTTTCTACAGCCCGCGACATAACATCCACCAGCTCATCATATGCTGGGGAAATAAATTGTGAATCTCTTTCCCCCATGTGTGTGCTTTCACTCTCCAAACTCATAGCATCGACCTCCTCGGAGGAAGAGCAATGAAGTAAAGGAGGGCTCTCTCCCCGGGCGGAAGAAACCGCAGAGCGTGCTTCCGACACCGGGGGGGGGGGAGCGCTGGATCTCTCGGGTAAGGAAGGAGAAAAGGCCCTCGGACCCGTCTCCAACCCCTCTGAAAGATCCTTTTGCGATCCCCAGGAATGCATTCTCCGCGCTGCCTCGGCAGACGCGGGTCCTGATCCCTGAGGATCGCGAGCCTGCCCACTCTCAACATCAAAGAGTGACAGGCGAGAGCGGAGCATGCGAAGCGGTAACATTTCACAATGTTGACACTCAGCCCCCTCAAAGGCTGAGACCGCATGCTCCACTCCCAAACAAATGACACAAAGCTCGTGTGTGTCCCCAGCCGTTAAATAACGCGGGCAGGGAGAAGCACACTGTTTGTACACTTGTTTCGCTTCCATAGCTTTTCCGCAACAGACAACAGTAAATAGACAGAGACAAAATGACACAGATCGCTTGCTGAGACACAGAAGCTAATGCCGCGTTTCACCGGATGTGCTCTTATGCCTTCCTGGTCATGACGTCACCCGCCCGTGACGCTCATTCTTTCCATTGGACTAGTTGACATTGATGCTCAGACGCATTCACGCTGGGGGCGTTCCCAAGGCGTCGATGACGCATCGCGAGTTCCCTCGAAAGGGAACTCTTCCCCTGTAGGACAACTGGGGTAGCAACCATTTCCAGCGAGACAATCGGGTACACACTCTTTCCTCTAAACCCTCCCAATTTAACTTTTGAGACTCACTTTTCCCAAAATAAACACCTAAAATCTTTAACCCTCTGAGGTCGGCTATCGCTTTTTTCTTATCAGTGCAAAAGAAACTCAAAATACTCTGTTGATTTTGATCTTACATATTAAGTGTTGTACATCATTAGATCCTGATAAGTGTCTATTTTTTTTGTGGATACTCACAATAAAAACAAAGTGTTGTGCTTTTCGCCAAATAAAGAAAAACAAACATGATGCGCGTTCTGCCTTCTCTCTGTCAGTGAAGTCCATTCTGAAACGCGTCCTAAGATTATTTTTAATTCCGCGAATACTTGTCATACAGGCACGAGTGTTTTTCCATAATGAAGCTTGAACTCTCTTCTTTTAAATGAGTTAATTTATATAAAAAAAACAAACAAATATTCTTAGCTTATGTAATCTGTATGAAAAGAGAGAGATGTCAGTATTTTTCTTTCCAGCTCATTATACCTAATTACGCGTTAATGTGCCACGCCCACGGAGAGCGCGCGCTATTCAAACGCAAATGATTTTAGACAAGCCGTTCAAACATGCCAACGCCCACCAGCTGGATTATAAAACACATCGTGTTTAGTAAGTATCTTGTACAGCTGTGTGCACAGCGTATCCTTTCACTGTGAGGAATATCTAACCCTGGAAAATGTACCAGAAGTGCTGGTAGTTTCATTTCGAGGAGCAACGGATCCAGCTGATGTAGTAAGTCATTTATTCTAGTGCTTTGTTCTAATCGTGATATTGAAGTGTCGGACTGTAAACCGCAAAAATACTGTTTAAATATGAATTGCGTGTCTGTGTGTAGGCTAAATGATGAGTGAACGGCAAAGGCGCGCGCGCTTTGTTTACAGTTATACAGCGCGTGTCTGTGCCTTGTTCATTCACTCTCGCACCTACATTAGTAAACGTTATGTTTACATAAACACATCTTAGTAGGCTATAGCAATATAGTTTGTATGAGTGAAAATAGACTGAAATATGTTGAAAAAAAATGTCTGTATAAGCAACAAGCTGCAAATTCACATGTATATACTAATATATCATACACAATATATTACAGACTAAATATGAATGTTTAGACACGATTTTGTGATTAGTTTTGGATAGCTTATAAAGTTTTGACTGTAAAAAAAGACTACTGTCACATTAAATAGGTACGCTTTTGTTCACCAATTTCTGCTCATAGTTAAATATACTATAGTATGATGTTTTGTCAAAAATAAAGTAGGTATATTGAATTATCAACTAAGATGTTATTATAGTGTTTGTTCCAATATTCAAACTAATGAATCCTTACCTTTTTTTAATACGTATGATAAAATGTATAGTTTTTACAAAGAAATACACTTGAAATATTGTTAAAATTGTAATTGTTGTTGTAATTGTAACCTATTTGTAATTGGTTACAATTTCTAATTGTAAAATATGTATAGGCTATATAGATCATTTCTTTTGTCCTTGCATTCTTTGGGATCCTGTGACACACCTGTGTGAAAGGGCTAATTAATATGCAGCTCATTATGCGGCACATTATCCGGCCTTTGTCTTCTCAGGTGTGAACACGCCTCCACGCATATTGCCTTTCCAAACCAAAGGTCTCTAATAAAATTTAAATCAGTGTATGTGTTTGTGTAAATGATTAGGCAGGATGATTTTCAGATCATTTTGAAGCAAAAATTCTAGGCAACAACACTGATTAGTCACAAGTCTTGTGGACACATATTTAGTATGTGTTTTGTGGCCTTATTTCAGACACTTTAAGTTTTAGTTTCAATAACCATGCATAAGCAATATTCTCTCAAAAATACAAACTTGTTTCATAATTGTTGCTGAGAAATTACGGTAGTCCAGTTTGTGCTTTATTGAGTGAATTTACACCTTTGCCATTAACATGTTAAATAACTGAAAAAAGCACAAATGTCAGAGCATGTCAGAACACCTCAAGGACCCCAAAAATCCTTAGACCTCAGAGGGTTAATCCCTCTCTTTTCCATTTAAGATCTCCTGGCAACTGTGGAAGATTTTCAACAGAAAACTGCCCTGCCCAAAAAGCCTCACTTTTTTCCCAGTTCACTCTCACCGATGAGGCCTTCTCATACACATTGATTGCATTAACCAGAGCATTAATGTCTTTTTCATGATTCACAAACACAGTCACATCATCAGCATAAGCACTTACAGTAATACTTGAACTCTGAGATAAACCAGGAGCAATAAAACCAGACAAAGTTTTACGTAAATTAAAAAGAAGAGGCTCAAAAGCAATGCTATATAGTTACCCTGATAAAGGACAACCTTGTCTGATACCCCTTGAGACTGGGATTGGCCGGCTTAACCCACCTCCCACTTTAACAATGCAAGCAGCACCAGAATACAGCAATTTAACCATGTTTAAGAAAGAATCACCAATACCAAAAGCTTTTAAAACATAAAAAAGATAACCATGATCAACCCGATCAAAGGCTTTCTCTTGATCTAAAGAAATTAAACCAACTTTCAGTTCAAAACTTTTACAAATATCTAAAATATCCCGAATTAAAAACAAATTATCCATTATTGTTCTTTCTGGGATACAATAAGTTTGATCTTTTTGTACAATCAAGTTGAGATATTTTTTTAAGTCTATTAGCAAGACATTTAGACATAATTTTGTAATCCGTAGTCAGTAGTGCAACAGGCCTCCAGTTTTTTAAAAGAGATAAATCTCCCTTTTTTGGTAATAAAGATAGCACAGAGCGTTGACAAGATATAGGCAAACAACCATCTTTGCTACATTCACAGAAAACCTCATACAAATCTTCTCCAATACAGTTCCAGAAACGCTTGTAAAATTCAGACGGCAACCCATCAATACCAGGAAATCGTCCAATACAAAGCTGACCAACTGCGGTAGTGAGTTCTTGAAGAGATAGTTCAGTGTCCAAGGCAGTCTTAGAGTCTGAGTCTATTTGAGGCAAGTCTTGAATTAGCTCCTCGGCACAGTCAATATCACATTTTTTATTACAGTCTTTATGCTGCTGAACAGTCACTGCATGATGCCTCATCTCCATAATATTACTGGTCACCCTCCCATCAGGAAGGCGAAGACATGACATCCGTTTCTGTTGTGCCACTTTGTGCTCCAAATTAAAAAAAATAAGCACTAGGAGCATCCATGTCATTAACAGAGACAAAACGAGACCTTACAAGAGCTCCCTTCACCCTTTCATTCAAAAACAACCCCAGTTCTCTTTTTTTTTCTTGCAGGTTGTTAAACAGATTAGGATCATATCTATTAATTAGATCCACCTCCATATTTGATATGTCCTTTTCAATTAACTGAATATTTTCTCTCAATTTAATAGTGGAATTAGCAGTATGTTGCAAACAAAACAATTTAATGTTTGTTTTCCCTATTTCCCACCACTGTTTTAAATTTTCAAAAGTGCCTTTACACAATCTCCACTGTTGCCAAAAAGTCTCAAAATGTTTGCAAAAATTAAGATCTTGAAGCAATTTAGTGTTAAAATGCCAATAAGAAGACCTCTTTGTACACTTGGACATATTTATAGTAAGAGAAACCAAATGATGATCTGTGTACCCTACTGGAATAATACAACAATCAATACTCCGACTACTAAGATGATTGGACATATAGATCCTATCCAATCGAGCAGCACTGACTCTGTTATCTGTCATTTTAATCCAAGTATATTGTCTCACTTGTGGATTTTTGATCCGCCACATATCTAAAAGATCTATTTCTCGAATTATTTTTGATAATTGAGATGAAGACTGAAGATGAGGTTCTTCACTTGTGCGATCAATAGTAAAATTCTCAGTACAATTCCAATCACCTCCCATGATTATATTTCCATCTGCACATAACATTAGAGCATTTCTTAACATACTGAACAATTTTTTTCGTTCATGTCCCACATTAGGTGCATATACATTTACAAAGTAAAAAAGAACTCCATCAATATCAGCCTTTACTACTACTAATCTTCCATTTACAGGTTCCTCTTTCTTTAAAACATTAACTCTTAGATCGGGAGAGAATAAGATTGCCAGCCCAGCACTCACATTTGTTTTATGGCTAAGTATATATTGCCCTTTCCACCATAATCCCCACTCAAATTCATTAGCAATATCGCTATGTGTCTCTTGAAGGAAAATAACATTTAATTGTTTTTGCTCTATTGTTTCAGATACAAGAGCACGCTTACATTCATCCCTTTCACCATTAATATTGAGTGAGCCAACCCTTAATACTTCCATTAAAAAAACCTGGAAGAAAAAGCAGACAGGCAGAAAAGAGCAGAAAAATAGAAAAAGACACCATGTGAAGCTAAAAAAACAACAATTACAACAGTACTTCTGACGTTCTCTTTTTCGCTATTTTCCGAGCCTTTCTAACAGTGGTTAAGTGCTTCTTTAGACGAAACCTCTTCTTTTCACTCAGGAGATCAACCCCCACAGTCTTCTGAAGAAATGTAACTGACTTAACAAATTTCTCTACATCAGGAAATAATTCTTTAACATCAACCTGCTTTCCAAAAGTATTATCCAGAAACTGATCAATTTCCTCTAAAGTATATAAAGAGAGTTCCTTCTGGGGATCTTGAGAGCTCTCCTCAAACCCATACTGTGAGCAGGAGTCCATATCCAACACAGAAGCAGACTCATCTGACAAATCATCCTCTGCTGCTGTCATTGAAACTGTTTGACTCTTCTCTGCATCACACACATACTGAGCAGAACTAGTACTTGGCAATACATTCTCGTCACATTTATTGTCCTTTTCAACAACTAAGTGTTCTTTACTCTTAACCACATCATCACCAGTATATGAACTTGTTGCCGCTGGTATCTCTGAGGTATTCACCGCTACATTTAAAACCACATTCACCTCTGACTGCCTTACCTCCGTAAGGCCTGAAATCTCCTCCTGACCTGTTTGTATTGATGAAGCCTGAGCATCATTCTCTTTCACTGGGCCGATGTTTTCCTGTCCACGATCTTTATGCGGACACATCTGCCGTTTATGGCCGACATCACCGCATTCAAAACAACGCAAGCTTCCGGTAGTTGCATAAATCATATATGCTCCCCCTTCATGTTTTATGCGAAAAGAAACGTTAAGTGTGCGATCTGGTGATTCTAAAAACATGTAAACCTGTCTCCTGAAAGACATAACATGCTTCAATGACGGGTTCTTACACCCCAGAGAAATCGCTCTGAAAGGACTCGCAATCTTTCCAAACCGCACTAATTCACGCTCTAATACATCATCAGAGATGGACGGCGGGACGTTCGAAGTCACTACTCTACTCGATGGATTATGCAGCGGTGTAACTTGCACTAATTCATCTTTAATGATAAGCCCACTTTCAATCACTTGATTTACAAGTTGTTGTTGTTTCAAAAAAACGACTACAGCTCTATTCATTCTAGAAGCAGAAGAAATATTATCATGTCCTACCTTCTCTCCTACCGCAACTAAAACATCCTCCACCGTTACTCCGTCCTCCGGCATACACCTGAAACCATTGCGCAGAGAGACAGATGGCGTCTCCACATGAAACGCCATCTTCCTCTTACACGACTCCCACTTTCCACAAAAAAAAACTAAATTATACCAAACCATACAAAAATAAAAAAGAAGGAAAAAAAGATTGAAGAAAACAAAACAAAAAAAAAACAAAAAAAAGGGAAACTTTCACAGCTTCACTCCCGCCCAGCACTACTCTCACCCACCACAACCTCCCAACATGCACCACGTGAGAGAGAGAGAGAGAGAGAGAGAGAGAGAGAGAGAGAGAGAGAGAGAGAGAGAGAGAGAGAGAGAGAGAGAGAGAGAGAGAGAGAGAGAGAGAGAGAGAGAGAGAGAGAGAGAGAGAGAGAGAGAGACCAAGAAGAGAGACTGTTTAATTTTTAAATGTTCAGTTTTCATCCTGAAAGCTGTCTTCACATATGAGCTTTCAGGAATTCGACTTGCAGATCCCTCTGGGTCTCTCTATCAGGAACAGCATGGTCCCCATTTTTTAATAATACAATAGTAAGACTTTCGTTAGCACTCGCCAATGTAGTAGACTCTGTGAAGCGAAGCACCAAATTCAACATTTTGGTTGCTACCCGTCACATAAAATATAGTATTACCCTGTATTTACAGACGATGTGTCACATATTGCATCACTATAGGGCACAATTTGTCTCATATTATTGTTTAATAAAGTCTATGCAGTGGGAAGAATAACATAGTATCTAATAAAAGCAAATCAATAGCACAAGTAGAAAATCAATTGCCATCCATTAGCCGAGCAACATCCAGTGAGATAAATGGAAAAATTCTAAGCTTTCCTGAGGTATTATCACCCTCCATGTCTCTCAAACTCCGTGAACAGCAAACTGAAAGGTCAGTTAATCAAAATTAGAAATAACATGCTATAAAAGAGAAGATATATTAAGGCCGTTTGAAATGTATTTAAAAAAAAAAAAATACTTCCAACCAGAAGCAGCGGACCCTTTGTCACGTTTTGGCATGTTCCATGTCTGTCAAGTGATTTCCTGTTTGTCATGTGATCCTGCCATGTGCCTTGTCATTGGTTAATCGTCTGTTCATTGTTCACAGGTGTCCCTTATCTTGTCATTAGTCTGTGTATTTAAGCCCTCATGTTTGCCATGTGTCTTTGTCAAGTTTTGTTCCACTGTACGGTAAGCATTATGTCTATGTCCACGCTATGCTTTTGTTTTTAATTTCATGCCATGCTTTTGTTTTATCTTTGCTTTTGTTTGTAATAAACTGCACTTGGGTTCTCTCTACAACTTGCCTCCAGTGGATCCCTTTACAGAAAACTTGACCAACTATGAACCCAGCAGCTGCCCTCCTAAATCTACGCCAGGGGAATCGTCCCTCTAGATAGGGTATGAGCTGCTCTTACCCAATCATATTGGAGACTTTAGGTAGGGCCTGAGCTCCCCTGTGGCTCCCTTGGGGTTGGAGGCTGGGTGATGAGAGTTGCTAACCACACAATACATTTGCCCATAAAAGGAAGGAAAATTAAAGCTTGGCATAAAGTAGGGATGCAGTCTTCCCCTTGGAGGAATGGCAACATCGAAGGAGCCTGAAGGGCTAATTACTGTTGGTTTTAGCACCTTGCTTGCTCCCTGTGATAAGCTGCTCAAGTACCCCTTAGGATAGAGCAGGGTGAATGGAACTATGTTGGGCAACTCATAAACTCCCTCTGTGTCATTTACATACCTCCCCAACTATTGTTGAGTTTTGAAACAGTGATATCCCTCCCCTTTGGATGGGTGCTAGAATATGGCCCTGGTTCGACAGTACTAATAAGTAGAGGAAGATCGCCTATGGGTGTCCCCTGTGTTATCTGTCACATGATATCGTAAAAAAGTGATAACTTTAATGGGTTTAGGTGGAGTGCCTTTTTTCACGGCTGGGTTAAACTGTTCTTCACCAGTCATTTTGAGGTCTTGAAGTAGCACCTAAGATCCCCTGTGGTTTCCTGGGGGTTTAGGGGGATAAGAGTGCTCTCATTTTCCCTCCTTTCCTGAGTAGAAGTAAGGATTAGGCTCCCCCTTGGAGTGGTAGCAATAGTGAATGTTGTACCGTGAAGGGCTATTTACTAAGGTTTTTAGCACTTTGCATGCTCACTTGAAGTAGGGTCTTATGCTCCCCTATGGCTGGGTATCGTGCAAAGTCTCTAGTTGATTCATGCTTGGAGAAGTAGAGGCAGTTTGCCTTGTGGCCTTCCATCTTGTTATTGCAGCATTCTATAGTCAGATGAGTGCATGAAGTCTCCTTGTGGTGCCCGTAGAAGAACAAGTAGGGTTGAGCGCGCTCCCCAATGACTCTAGGTTAATTAAGTAGAGCCTAAGCTCCTCTGTGCTTTCCCTAGCGGTTGAGTTGCAATGACAAGAGTTTTTGGCTTTATTCTGTGCCACACTTGTATTTGCATCCCTTCTGATGAAGTGAAGGTTATATTCTCCCCCTTGGAAGTAGTGGTAGATAAAAGGTCTTTGTTGAAATACTCCATTTGATAAGCTACTCCCTAAGGGATTTATCAAAATATCAGCATAGCTAGCTTTATATTAGAGATTTTGCTCTTGGGGCTTTTAAGGCTTTTTACCTGCCCTTGGGCTTAGAGATTGGCTCCAATAAGCAGTCTATTAGTCGCAATCTGCACCCTGGGAGTTGACGCGCTCTGACTCCAACTAAGTGATCTGTAGAGACGAGACAATCTATGTTATGTCCACTATGTTTGTGCATATTCACAGAATAGTGAGGTAGGTAACAATGAAGGAAGCAATTCATCATTTACAGTATGCCTTTTGTCAGGTACAAAAATTTCTGATAGGATAAAAGTTGGTATTAACCCTCTGGGGTCGGCAATCACGCCGGCGTGATTTGCTCGATTTTTTTTCACATAGCAGCAACATAGACTTAAAATACTCCGTCATTTATGGTCATACAGAAAAAAAAAACATGAAAAAAGAATCTGTGAGATGTCTATTTTTGCATGTGTCCACTTACAATAAAAACAAACCATTGTGCTTTTGTAAAATAAAGAAAATAAACGGGGTATGCGTTCTGTCTCTCCGTCTCGGTGAACTTTAATTTTTCTTGAGCACGTCTATAAACTGAAACAACTCAGCGAATACACGTCTCACATTTATGAGCCATGTATCTTTATAAACATGTAAGTGTGTACTTTTAAATTATCTGATTCAAAACAAAAACAAATATTCTCTGTTTAAGTAATTTGTATAAAACCAAAAAGATTTCCAGTTTCTCAAATGCTTGCTCATTATTTTTAATTCGACCACGCCCACGCGCGCAAAAGAGATTGATATGCAAATATCCACGTGAAGGAACGCGAACGCCCTCATTACCTCAAAAACAACGCACCAAACTTCATCAGTCCAATGCTTTTCGCCGAGGTCGGAAAACACGCTGTGATTTGTACATTGGATTTAACTTACCTCAGAAGAAGAAGAAGATCGCGATTTGAAGACAAGAAAGATGCAAGGTAAGAAATGTATTATGAATAACAGTGGCGGTTCTACATTGAATTACACCCTGGGCGAGACCCCCCCCCCCCCCCCCCCCCACCACCAAAAAAAACCTAACAATAAAATCACATACCGTTTATTTGAAAAACATAGTTAAGAGAATCCAGTTATTTTGCTATAGCTATTAATCTAACTTTCAGGGAGGAACCATTAGCTCATTGGTTACTGCCTCGAATTCTATGCATGGCACACTTTTAGTTATGACTTGTTAAACTATACTTTGTCACGAAATAGTTTTTAAAAGTGAAAGTGGCCGAGAGCTAGGCTACTTATGTAGTAACACAATACTTATCTCTTAAATAATTTCTAATAACTCACATATTAACAACTATGCAAACTGTTTTAGACCTAAAATAGCTTTTGTAGGCCTGTCACTCTTAAATGTCAGAGAAAAGGACAGAATCAGAGATTATTTTTTAATAGAAAATTGTACTTTGCATTTTAGGCTACTGTAAAAACACATAATTACAGTTGATTTTATTTGATCATTATGAAAATTATTTTCTTTTCATGAATATATTGACCAAAATTATCACGGTTAAACACAGAATCTTGTTCAAAAAGTAGGCCTAATACACGATGAAATCGGGTGTTTTTTATGTTATAACATGTACACGTTCAAATAAACTTTTGACAAAAAAGGTTTTATAGAAAGATAAACCTCACATATTTCAGCCTTTAAATCATCTTTATAAAAAGAATGAGTCAATAAAGATAAATTCCTGACATTTATAATGCACAGTAGCTTATCTTTTATTATTAATAGTAAAATTCGGTCCGATTTCCCAAGGCTGTCGTTGCTATACAACCATGCACTGCGCTCTCCACAACGACAAAGTTTTAGTATGGATTTCCACCACAGAAAAACGCTTGCTGTAGCTCTGCTAAAAGATTTATTTACGGAGAAGAGAAAAACACCCACGTGTTTGGGTGCACCCCCATACTGAAAAGTTTCAAAATTTTCATCTCGCTGCTCCTGGAAAAAATGAGCGCGTCGCTTCAATTATGAGCGCGCTGCTTCAATTATGAGCGCGCTTCCCGTGCGCCTACATTTGAAATAACGACCTCGAGCGCGCAAAAGACGCGATATGTGAACTGCCCCTTGGTGAATTACCTCCAATCAGGAGACTTCCTTGACACTTCTGTGCACGGCACCTTCTCAGCAAGCAGGGGCGCCATTGCCAATAATTGAATTGAAATGATAGAAAATAGAAAACCTTCGCGGCGCAGAGGATTTTTTTTTAACTGCTCGTGCCGCCCCCCATGTGACATGAAGAAATGCCGCCCTGGGCAACTGCCCGGTTCGCCCGTGCCTAAAACCGCTACTGATGAATAATATTAGTTAGTGTTATTGTTGAATTGCAGTTAAGCTGTTGCTAGAATAAAATGTATGAAATTGACAGAAACTTGTTGAAATATGAACTATAGACAGACAGGCATACCTTTCAATGCGAAATTTATATTCATGTACGACACAAGGTTGTTCTTATGTTTGATAATAAAACACAGCATGATATAGTAGGCTAGTAGCCTAGTGTTTATTATAATGTTTAGATCCGGGTTTACTGTTAAATACAGTGTTTGTGGATATCTGCTCAAACCTAACGTTAGATATGTATAATATGTTAACAATAATGTTTCATAGTTGCTCGATCCAGTAAATTGTCTCTGCGCGCGCTCTGAGTTTGAAAAGAAAAACGCACCAAACATTAGGTTTCATGGTTTACGTCAGAACGTCATAACGATTGTAAACATTTGAAGTAACATATCAATAAATTTTTCTCTAGTGTAGTGTTACCAGGCCGCCTGCTATAGACTATTGTTATTATTTTATGCAGCCATACACGTTGGCTATATGCATTGCACAACACACCTGGTGTTCATTATATGTGTGTGTGTATTTTATAAATTGTAAAAAGATATTTTAACCAGAAAAATCTCAAATGTATTCCCAAAATTGTGCAGCCTTTCTCTTGATATCAGCATTCACAGTTGTTTTTTTTGTTTGCTGTTGTTTTTTTTTTTACAGGGACCACTGAGCCACTGAGCCCTGCTGACATTCTCATGAGTCTCTGTAGTCTGTACATGAACATGGTAAATAGAACATGGACAGGTATGTACTATGTTTCAGGAATGTCACAAAGGTCTCTGTTGAACAGAGTGTGTGTGATCTAAAGATCAGTGTGTTCAATAATGTGCTTTTTTGTCATTTGTTGTGTATCTTTGGATTATGTTGTGTTGTAAATAAATCTAAACAATCAAAAAGCCATTCTTTTTTTAAGGCTCTCCTCATTCTTTGTGCAAGGCTCCTAATGATAGGGCCTGATAGCACCTTAATAGGGCCATTATGGGAGGTGTCTTTGTCTTCCTCAGGTGTGAAAAGCATAATAATGAGAGATTCACAGTGGTTTACGCCTTCTCGCATAAAGCTTTCTTACCCAAAACACGTCATACACATTCTAAAATACTTTATTGTCTTATCTGAATGAGTAGTCAGGATGATTTTCACATAGTTTTGAAGCAAATATTCTAGGCTACGTGATACAATTTTCAAAAGTCTTGTGAAGAAATAATTAGTAAGGGTTTTATGATCTTATTTCAGTGATTTTTGTTTTTTCACAAGCCACGCATAAACGTCATTATCTCAAAACTAAAAACTTTTACATACATGCTGCTGACATATTACTGTAGCAGAGTTTGTGCTGAATACAGTGTAATCAGACTTTAGCCATGAAAATGTCACAAGTATCAGAAATAAACACAAATGTCAGAGCATGTCAGAACACCTCCAGGACCCAGAAAACACATCAGACCCCAGAGGGTTAAATGCTAAAATAAAACAAAATTAAGGGTTTTTACACGTTTAAATTCTCTTATGGATTTTACTATTTCAACACAAAGTGGTACTCCAATAGTGAGAGTGACTTCCTACAATTCCATTTATTGATTTTCATTGCTAAAGCACTTATGTGTATATTACCCCTCTACATTTCAAATTTGCTTACTTACCATAATAGTGTTTATAGGACAAGGTTGTCAAAAACAATACTATTAATTATTCCATCAACAAGAACAGAACTAGGTAAAAAAAAAGCTCTCTTATCATATGCACCAAAGGTCTGGAATGAACTCCCAAACACTTTAAATATAGAATCACTTCCACCTATTAATTAGTTTTAAAAACCTTTTAAAGTCAACTCTGGCTGAACAGTGACATTTATTGTTAGGTGCCTTTAAGTTGTATGTCTGTATTTGCTTGCGTTAAGTATAATGTATTGTTTGTGTTCTAATATGTATAGTGTATGTGTACAGTAGAGATTTGTGGTGTAGTATATAACCTTTGTCCTGTCTTTTATGTATTTTTGAAACTTTTGGCCGCCAGTCTTGGCCAGGACTCCCTGGGTGAAGAGTTACTGTAACTCAATGGCACTTTTCCTCGTTAAATAAATAAATAAATAAATAAATAAAACAAAAATAACCCCTCAGCAAGGCCTATTGGTCTAGTTTACACATGCAACCATCGTTCCCTGAGAAGGGGAACAAGATTTTGCGTCGTTGCCATGCATCAGGTTTGCCTGAACGTCTTCTTCTGACAAAAGAGTTTATGACTTGTGTTGCAGGCACCCTCTTATACTAACAGGCACTCCACTTTTGACATCAGAGACTGCAGTTGGCCAAAAAATTGGCATGTCTGTTACATGTATTCAGATACCGGTTACACTGAGGGCATTCTCCATAACGCAACATCTACTTTTCCTTCTCAGGGAACCAGGTTTACACACATAATCTAGATGTTTTGAGGCAAAAAGAAAGTGCTAATGAGATATTCTAGTTTGTTTGGAAAGAAAGAGACCATTGAGTGATTTAATAGACATGACTGTAGCACTGTTGTGTTGCAATTGACAATTATCAAATATAGCCAACAGTTTGGTATGTGAAAATATTCATTGCAGTGTTTGACCAATTAAAGAGAGCCATAGAATGATAACTTAGGCCATACGTTCCTGCAAACAAATACGACATAACCTCTGTGTCCATGGCCTATATTTCTTTTGTATTTATGGATAGTCATTTTTTTTTTCATATTTATTTTGAACCCAAGCTTCTAGAACACTAATGGGGCATTTCCAAAGAGTTATTGAATAGTCACCCCTTGTACAGCTTTTGTGTGAACTCTCATTTGACTCTGAAATGTCTAAAGGTGCTTTCACAATAGCACTTTTGGTTCCCTTTCAGTCGAGAACGTCAGACGTAGTCAACGTCGACTGAATAGGGATCATGCTTAGGGAGCCTGTCTTCTTCGTACTACTATTTAATCAAGCCAATTCAACATTGGCGTGCGTGATTACATGCTCCCCCCCGCAGCGAGGGTATAAACACGGAAATGGATGCACACACCAGTTGCCTTTCGCTTCGGATCCGATCGGATGTTTCTGAAGAGTTACTACTGTTTACACAGCAAGTGAGTGTGTCGGTGTTTTTGCGTGAAGAAAGTTCTTCTTCTCAGCCTGCCTTTTCTATCCTGAAGTGCATGAGGAGCTTACGAGGGCATGGACGGCAACTTTCTCTGCCAGAAACCGCCTAAGTAGCTCCTCCCCCCTCACTACCCTTGATGGGGGAGTGGTGAAGGGTTACGAGGCTATCCCTCCAGTGGAGCGGTCTGTCGCGATGCAACTGTGTCTGGCGGCCGCTGCCTCATGGAGAGGTTATCCTCGTCACCCCTCTAAGGCCTGTAAGTTTTCGTCCGTTCTCACGGGCAAGGCTTACAAAGCTTGTGGGTAAGACGCTTCTCTACATGCCCAGGCAATCATGAACATGCACGAGGGTAGTCCGGACCGTGAACTCATGGGTGAGCTCCGCACTGCAACCGACCTCGCCCTCCAGGGCACGTAGGTTGCAGCTCGCGCAATCGGTACGGCAATGTCCACACTTGTGGTCCAGGAGCGCCATCTCTGGCTCAACCTGGCTGATATGAGAGAAGCGGACAAGGTTTGATTCCTGGACTCTACTATTTCACAGGTTGGGTTATTCGGCGACGCTGTGGAGAATTTCGCCCAACAGTTCTCTGCAGCCCAGAGGCAGACGCAGGCTATCTGGAACATCCTGCCTCGGTGGCCCACTGCTGCTTTCACCCGTCCGCAGGGGGCAGATCCTCCGCCTGCAGCCGCTTTAGCACCCGCCTCAGCACCTGCTGGACCATCGGAGCAGCCTACATCCAGGTCTCGACGTGGAGCCGGCTGCAGAAGGGCCACCCAGCCCTTTCCAGGTGCTGCCAAACCAGGTGGTAAGCGACAGCGGAAACGTTAAACCTGGACGGGCCATCCAGGGATGGCGAAGTTGCTCTTGGAGTGGCCACCGATCCACTCCCTCCAGCCGGTGGAGGGCCGGCTGGAGTTTTTTGTTATGTGTATGTCTGTTCCGCCACTGGATCCCGTAAAAGCGGGGCCAGCGGTACCCACATTTTCAGAAAAAGAGCAAATTTCTCTATTCCTGGGTCCCAAGAGGGCCAGTTTGGCGGTGTGTGACCCTGCATAGCCTTACACCCCACAGCCCCCTCTTGATCGCCAGCCGGCAGCTTGGTGCGGTTCGAGGACCCGGTCATCCGCTTTCTCAATCATCCCCTGCCGCCAAGTGGAGAAAGGTAAGTGTTGCACTGCACACTCACATCACTGTCCTCCACCTCGCTGCCCCACCTCGGGTACGTCTGTGGTCTTCTGGGCCTGGACCTGGTTCGTAGAAGCAGGAAATACTTCCCAACAGGTCCAGGCCAGACTGTGACCATCAGACTCTGCTATGTGATTCATTATCGCCCGGCGCCCGCTAAAGTTCAGTGATATTCATCACACCTAGTGTTGAGCAGTGCTCCTGTCTTGTGCACGCATGTCGTTGTCCTACTGGCGAAGGACGCGATATAGCGGCTCCCTCCAGCTGATATGAAGGCCAGTTTTTATAAACTCGTTCTTCATGGTACCTAGTATGTGGTGGGTCGTGACCATCTTGGACCTGTGTCACTTTAAACGGGCCCTTTCTCAAAAGTACCACCTATGTCTTCCGGCAATCGTGCCGCCGACGAGCCTCACGACAGCCTATAGCCAAGGAGAGTGGAGACTCCATCCCCAGGCAGTCAGGGACCACTTCGGGGCCACACAGTAACATCTGTTTGCCTCTCCGGATTATTTCTTCTGCCAGTTGTGTTATTTCTGCCCGAGCGGACAACCCTTGGACAGACACTTGCTCCTGAAGCTCAGTGATTTTCTTCACACCTAGTGATGAGAAGTGCTCCTGTCTTGTGCACGTATGACGCTTGTATGTACTAAGGTGCTAAGTCAGAGGTGGAGGAGGAGTGGTATTGAACCGCTGCTTCCCGTGGGCTCCCTTCACATGAAGCCAGTTTCACTGTAAGCCCGGTTCGAAGTGTCAGCTTGCTGCTTCATTCCCCTCCTATGGACTGGATACGTGCACAATTCTTGCTCCAGTAGAGTTTCCTCTTTTACCAAACCCTGTTTGAGTTCCTCCACACCTTCTGGCGACAAATGCGGCGGAGCATCCGAAGCCAGACTTACCACTCTTATGCAATGGTGGAACTTGTGCTAGGCTGGGTCCAGTCGACATCGCCACTGTGATCCCATATGTGTATTCGTCCACGATACGGCTCCCTGTGGCGAGCCCCTGTCTTCCCTTGGCAGAGCTTCTGCCATCACTGTCTGGTAAGTAGCTTCCCCCTGTTATAGGCTGGAGCCTCCCCAGTGACATTCCATGTGTTGTAATGCCCATCAATTCACCCGGTCCATATGTGTATTCTCCACATGTTACCTTTCTTCCATGTAAAGGGAACTCTTTCCCAGTGGTCCTGTAGGAACAGCAGGGACTTCCCTGGCCTAAATACCTGTCCTTTCTCCGCCTTACATCGCGGGGGGATCATGAGGCTTCTTTCTAGGCACTGGAAGGTGGCAGCACTAGTGGCGTTTTCAATAGATCCCCATTCAGTTGACGTCGACTATGTCTGACTGGTGCGTGCGTCCACTTCCGGGTTTATACTCGCGCTGTGGGGCGGAGCGTGTAATCACGCACACCAATGTTGAATTGGCTTGATTAAATAGTAGTACGAAGAAGACAGGCTCCCTAAGCGTGATCCCCATTCAGTCGACTACGTCCTCCGTTCCCTCCATCAGGGAACGGTGGGTTGCATACGCAACCAGGACATTCTTTAGAACATTTGCAGCACATTCGCGACAGATAGATGCAAGTGCCGTTTTGTTGTGTTTGCAGCCTTCTCCTGTGTCGTCGTTATAATATAATGTGAGCAAAATCCGGTGGGGGCAGAGGAAGGGGGGAGCATTCAAACCAAGTGTGGAAATCGAACCATGTGAAAAAGCACCCTAAGAAAGAAATTTATCCTGAATTCTCTTGACAATGGAATAGTGGTTTTGTCTAGGGATGTCCCGATCAGGTTTTTTTGCCCTCGAGTCCGAGTCCGAGTAATTTGATTTTGAGTATTTACCGATACCGAGTCCCGATCCGATACTTATATAATACATAAAAAAGAATAAAGAAGAGAGAAAAAACAGATCCAGGATGTTCCTTATTTTTTATTTAATTCACCTTATTTTAACATTCAACAACTCTGTTAACAAACAGAGCACTTCTGTGAGGTAGCTTGAACAATAATAAATAACATAAAATCTTCACTTTTGGACTTTAGTGCAACAGTAAATATAGAAAAAGTCTAATATAAAAACAAATAGCACCTCAACTTAAAATACCCGGCAGGCATGTAAACAAAAAATAAAAATGTTTTAAAAGTGTATAAAAAAATAATGAGAATATATATATACATTAGGGGTGTAACAGTTCACAAAATTTGCGGTTCGGTTCGATACAATACAGCAAAAAGAAAAAAATGCCAGAGAAATTTCCTATTTATTAAAAGAAAAACTATTTTTAAATAAGTTTGAGTTTTCCTACATCTTGAAACTTTCATGTTTATAAATGGGGGTAATCTTTGAAGGATGAACAAATAATGTTTTGGTAATCACATTAAAAATAACATTTAAATATATATTTATATAATATTTGAGTTTTGAAGTGCAACATTAAATCCATGTTTATTCACGGCACAATGTTTCTCCTGGTTCCCACGTCAGCGCTGTTTGATCTAATAGAGATCTACGGTTAATAACGGAGAAATTTGAATGCTTCTCACTAGATCTCGCAGCAATGTTATTACTTCAGTGCCGAATTCAAATGTTTTCTTCACTGGATCTCTCAGCACAGTGTCGCTTGATCTCGCGCTGCACAGATGGTGCTGGTCCGAACTGATAAACGGTCCGTGAAGCACAATATAATGAGTAGCGCAGTTTCGTTCCGCTTTCATTACGTTTGCCATTTGATGCTGCGCAACGTTGTGGTGATCGCACCAGCGCGGATTTTGTCTTCAGGAGAAATGGTCCAAGGAATCGTTCGGTTTGTATGCGTACCGAACCGGAAGCCTCGTACAGAAACGGTTCAATAATTACGAATACATGTACCGTTACACCCCTAATTTACATATATCCGTCCTGATCGGGAGGTAACGTCCGATTCCGAGTCTGAAACCACGTGATCGGGCCCGATTTCCGATCGCGTGATCGGATCGGGACACCCCTAGTTTTGTCGTTTTAGAACAACCCTTCTTAATCCCCACTAAAGCCATTATTTTGAAGAGTTCATGAATTTCATGTATTAGTTTTAAAAGCAATTTAGACATTTGAGTGTCAGAATACTAGGGATGCACCGAATATTCGGCCACCGAAAATTTTCGGCCGAAAATGGCCCAAAAGTGCATTTTCGGTTTTCGGCCGAAAGACTTTTATCACCGAAACAACACGGCCGAAATGTTGTGATGACGCAAACAGAAACCGCGACCTGCACGTGCTTGTCTGAAGCAACGTGTCTGCGGTGTGGACGTATTTCAGTATTATATATATATCTGAACCTGCGAGGAAGCCTTGTTTATACTTTCGCCACAGACAGCACGCGCACCTCTCCAAACGGTCGAGGCGTTTATACTTGACGCGCTCGCCGTTGTACTATTCTTTGAAACGACAGGGAGCGACTCAAGTAACTGTCCTCTAACCATCAGGAATGGGTGAGAAGAAGAAAGATATCATAAACACGTGACAATGTTTATTTTTTAGTATACCACCACCAATACAAAAATAATCTTGTAAACCCTGGGATTATTACTTGTGACATTACAAAAAAAATATGTACATGTGAACATGTAATACAACTAAATTAACGCTCTCTTAATTATTTTCTAATTTCACTAAACATATTTCATTAAGTTTCGTGTACATTTGTATTATGCTTTTTATGCTATTGTATGCTCATTTTTTAAAATGTAAGCAACTAATTTAGACGTGCAAACTGGGTGCTGGTGTGATGAGAAGTTCGTGCTCGGCTTTGTTTTAGAGAACATTTAATTTTAAAACCGTTCTGCAGGCCAGTAGATTATTATTTAATGTACACATGAGTGGGGTCAAGTTAAACATTTAAGTTTGAATTTTATTTTATATTGTGCATTGTGCTAAATAAATAAATATTTGCATAATTTGTAATTGATTTATTCTTTGAAAATGTTATATTAATTTATGCAATTGCATTGCCTTGATTTTAGTAAAGTTTGTACACAGTCATAGCCATAAATGCAATGGTACTAATAATTGGCATAATTTCTTTCGGTGTTCCGGTTTTCGGCCTTGGTTTCCTCTTTTTCAGTTTTCGGTTTCGGCCAAGAATTTTCATTTCGGTGCATCCCTACAGAATACCAATTT
This sequence comes from Tiaroga cobitis, assembly GCA_030578255.1. Taxonomy (NCBI): domain Eukaryota; kingdom Metazoa; phylum Chordata; class Actinopteri; order Cypriniformes; family Leuciscidae; genus Tiaroga; species Tiaroga cobitis. Next base: position 24,358,140 of record CM060615.1, read on the forward strand.
ACATGTTTTTGTTCACTGTTTACAATTTGTTTTTGTTGAATTAAGCAGTATATTGTAATTAGTAGCATGTTAAACTATACAGCTTTATTGCAGCTACCCTAACTGTGATAGTGATCGTGGCATCTGTGTCACGCATTGTTTTTATAGCCATTTTCCAGCAGATAAAAAATATGGCTGTGATAAGTTGCTTTGTTTAGATCCCACACGTCACCTACAGTTCTGCACCTGCAAAACTTGCACAGATGAATCAAAACACACAAAAAAAAATACAAAATATATGAACGCAAACACGTGTACTGTAGCTATGCTACTTCAATTTCACGCCTTCTGGATTATATCATATAGCACAATTATAAGGATTGCCACAAGGGAAAATAGTGTACAGTAATAAGCACTGTCACAAGTGGGCATTAGTGTTAACTTTTATAGTTTGTTTTCCCTTTCAGGTCAACTACTGTTATGGTGCAGCAACAGTTTGAAAATATTTTTTTAGACCTACAAAGTTAGTTAAACTGCCATTTGTTTAATGTCACATTTAAAGGAAAACATCCACAGCAGTAAATCCACCATGTCTGTTCACATTAATCTACTTTCATTTCACTCCAGGGAAGTGTTTCATTGGCTGTAGTCAGTCAATTAGACTGAATAATGAGGCCACAATTATCAAGCACGAACTCACCTGTGATCGCCACCGGGGATCCTTCAACACATCTATTTATCACTGCTCTTGTTGAGAGGAGTAAACTAAAGTCTAAGCAGTTTTGAAATATTTAAATGTTTGTGCTGTGAGTGCGGTCTACTGTGACCTGATTGTATCATTTGTTGTTTTGTGGGACAAAGCGGTGATTGATTACAGCGGCTTCTCATGAGCTTTTTAGTCAATCCTTTTATAGCAGAACAAAGGCTGCTATAGATTCTTATTCTGCCCACTGAAGGAAGTCTCTTTTATAATTATTTAATTTGTACTTCAAACCAAACTCTGACCTGTCTGTCTGTCTGCAGGTGGAAAGAGTACTGATTAGATTAAAAGATTCAGACTCACCCCATATTGCCATGAAGATAGCAAAGAAGACTGTGCCTCCATTATCAAAAAGATGGGTCACCTGGTAAGCACAAAAAAAGGCATTGTATTTTAGAATGTATAATTTGGAAATAACAGCAAGCTAAAGCATACAGTATATCAAGAAAAGAATGGAATAGAAAAGCATATGAACAAATAATGATTCTAAACATTAGATCCACATGTCCATTTAATCTATGAGCAATAAGGCAAAAGTATTCACAAAAAGTTTGTTTGCACTAGCAAACAATTCAGATGTGCTTTCGGATTTGTCAAATCAAATTTTTACAAAAGTCTCATGACTATTTTACATGTTATATTTTAAGATTTTTTACGATTTCATTAGTATGTTTTCGTACAACTAGCTAATGCCCCACAGATTGTTAGGTTTAGGAGTGCAGGTTCATGCTTTTTTGACAAATACTGTTTCCTACAAATCACATTGTAAAAATTAGTTAAATTAAACTTTGTAACGATTACGCTTTCTCCTGAGATCGAGTTGGCTTTTTAATACTGAGAAGAATGAACACAGGTTGTCACTGCAATAAATAACTTTTGCATCATTGGTTTCGCTTGTGCACGCTAATAAGGAAGCTACAGACCACAGTGTCTAGCATCAGTCACTAGTGCACCTTTTGAGTCCAGGACAGTGAGGTTTGCCTTCACAGCTATCTCATATCAGCTAGCCTATATTATACTCCCCCCTCGAAACCTCAATCACATCTGGGTCAAAGCACCATTGTTACCAGTTCCTCTCGGCTCCCTCCGTGCTGGGCTTGAACTGGTGATAGCAGGCATGGGAGTAGGGAGCTAACAAAGACGCTAAAGGCCACAGCCTTTTAAGAATTTCAGCAAGAAAAATAAGGAGTTTGGCATGAAGTGCCAGAATTGTTCATTCTGACAGAAATTTGCAGCAATGAAGCGGCCAGCGAATGTTACTCAGTGAGAGTTGCCATTTTGCAGGAACAAGAGCAACAGATAGACCCACTCATATCATTCTTGAGCCAAAAGACATTTCAATTTTACCAGCTACATAATTTGGAAAAGCCCAAACAGATATATGCACAAGACTTCACAGAAACTGTATATGCCTGACAACAACATAGGTGGCGAGTAAGCAATATATGTAGGCTAGTAACAAAATCAGAGAGCCCAGCATGAAAGCTCACAGGTGACACATTTGACACCTGTATATCAGGTGTAAACTGTCTTATGACCATTTGTAATCAGACATGAGGTGGAAGTTAATGCTAGGTGTAAATTTTTGTATTAATATTTGGTGCTAGGAATTTGCAATTGGTTGGTGTTTCACAAGTTATAAATAAGGTTATAATTGTGGGCCTAAAGATGGAAATGGGAAAAGATTCTAAAGAAATGTCATGAGAAAGAAGTAAACTAAGCTACTGCATATATCACAGATGTGTCCAATTCTGCTCCTGGAGGGCCACTGTCCAGCAGAGTTCAGCTCTAACTCCAATTAAACACACCTGAAACAGCTAACAACTGCTTCCAGGCAGGTGTGTTGACAATGGTCCTCCAAGAGCAGGTTTGGACACCTCTGTTCTATACCCTTGAAACAGAATTTGGCAGCATTAGGCTAATATATTCCTTCCAAACTTACGTTATGAACTTAATAATGCCAAATAACCTTCTATTGATATGATTCTTGAGTACAAAGTACGACTGTTCTGTTGCTCTGACTCCCCAATGGGAGCTTTGTTTGTTGAGGAGGTGGAGATTTTGGCAGAAGAGATTTGAGCTGTAAGTCGTGAGAAGCCTCTGTGGGCTTGGCAGGAGGTTTTATGCACAGCTCATATAATTGTTTATTTAACCTGTGTGGAAAGAGCACACTGACATTTAATCCTTTTGGATATGGGAAGAATGGCAGAACCTGAATGGGGATTTTTATAACAACACCCGTTGAGTGAATTTCGAAGCCAGTTTGAAGAACCGTAACAGCTGTTTTTGAACGCAGAGGAGTCACAGGCAGGTATTAAATCCTCTCTATGCTGAGAAATCAATGGTGGGTTGAGAAAATCAACTTCAGAATTTAAGTTTTTGCCAACATTTGACAAAATTGTTTCACTGGTGTGGGATGGACCAATGGTAAAAAAAATAAATAAATAGCGGAGCGGTGAAAGGACAGTAGCTCAAAAAAAGGCCCAAATACAGCCCCATAACATTAGTGGGTGGCCAAGAAAGAACCGTGTCAACATTGTTTTAACATTGTCTCTTGAGCAATGAAAGTGCAAACTTCAAGAAATAAAACTTTCTTCAGGGCAGGAACCAATTTTAATGTGTATTTTATTCAAATATTAGCCTCTTCCAGGCCAAATCACTACCATGTTCCCATGTCACAAAATCAACTTTTGGTCCTTAGTACTGGCTACACAGCTTGAAGAATCTGTGTTTGATTTGCATTTTGAAGATTCAGGACCAAACACTAATTCAAAACACATGAATATCTTTGACGTCAGACAAAACAGGCTTTCCTAATGAGGCTAGAAATAAATGTTTGGAAACAGACATTCTAAAGACAAAGTTGTTACGGTTATAAAACTACATTACTAAACTACATAAACTAAACTGTGCACTGAAAGAGTATATAGAAACATATTTTCTGCAAAACAAAATGTATTTGCATAAAGATGTATACAGGAAATATACAGTATACATACATATCACCACACAGCCCAGATGTGTTTTCTTGACTTTCATGTTGTTTGTCTTGGTTTTCTTGACTTTTCATGTTACCACAGTACAGCACCATGAATTTATTATATCAGGCCCTTAAAGCGGCACTATGCCGTTTTGGCAATTTATTCGCTGTATTCTCGCTTTTTGCTCGCAGGTTTCTCTATAGAGCTCCCCCTACAGCTTCACAGTAGATATTTGACAACACTGTCGTAAAAACTCATTGGCGACTCTCCCCCCTCCCATCTTCTCCCTCTGGCTATGTGCATTTGTTTTCAAAGAAGACGGCGAACGCATGGAGCCATGTCCACTGAGGTACGTATGATACACAGAAGGCTAGCATATAAATGTTGAGATAGTGTATTGTATTGTGTTATCAAACGTAATCCGTAACATTATGGTGAAAAACAAGAGACTAAGAAATATTTCCGCTTATTTGTGTTTATTGTTTTTTAGCTTAGCCTATCTCAATTATAGACTTAGATTAGGCAGTATCAAAATGAAACTTTACGCTGCATTCTTTTATAATGCTGACGGGAATCGGAGGTCGGAGTAGAGTTGTTCATCATAACGATGATAAAAACTCCATCCCTACATTGTTCTTATAGCTAGCCGGATCCTGGATGGGGGTGTGTATGTGTGCAGTGCCGTAAAGCAATTCGTTACATCGTGAGACCTGATATTACACGTAACTTCCTAACGCTGAGGCTGCAAGGGTGTTTTTTCCGCTCACAGGCACCAGGGGGAAGCGAGACGGCCACCATTCAACCCGAAAAAAGTCATATAACAATTCCAATGACTCCAAAGCTGTTCAGTTAAGCAAAAAAAAAAAAAACTGCATAGTTCCCCTTTAAGAGAGCAGCCAGAAAAATAGAGCGCAACTGGAAGAAAACAAAACTAGACGTGTTTCAAATTTTGTGGAGAGAGAGCACGATTGCATACAGAAAGGCCTTAAAATCTGCTAGATCTGCTTATTTTTCGACTCTCTTAGAAGAAAACAAACACAACCCTAGGTATTTATTTGATACAGTGGCTAAATTAACAAGAAATAAAGTTCCCTATCGGTCAGTCACTACAACGTAGGTCAGACTGACCAATAGGAATCTCGCTAGAGAGGCCAATCTACTTCGAGTGAAACTAAAACAAGCCAATGCACATTGGCAATCAATAATTTGCATCAGCTGCGTGTCCTCGTCAGCGCGGGTATTTAACAGCAGCTGTTATGATTGCACACTAGCTTTTTGCTTCGGAGCCAAACGCTTCATGGTAATTCTACAGAGTGTGAAAACTTGGCAAGCCTTCGTTGGATCTCTCCTTATCTGGTGCGGGCGTTACAGCACGGCAGCGCGAGCAGTCTTGTGTCCTCTCTCTTCTGTCTTTTTTTTTTCTTTTTTCTTTTTTGAGCAAATTCAAAAAAGCTGTTTTAACAGCTGGTAAGGTGCGCAGTTCAGCGCTCAAAGGCTGTTCTCACAGCCGGTAAGACCTGCCAGCGAGAGAGAGAGACAGCGCACAGACGGGTGCACATTCCCGTCTGTGTTCGCAGTGACTGTTCCCCTGCGTGCTTCAGCACCAGTGAGAGTAGTCCCTAAAAGAGCTTACACAGATAGTCTTTAAAAAAAAAAAAAAAAGAAAAAAAAAAGATGACTTTCTATCTGTGTGTTTCTGGATGCGGCCGTTACCTGGGCTCACAGGATGGTCGCAAGCGCTGCCTCGTGTGTCTGGGCATTGAACACGCTGAGGCAGCGTTTGTGGATGAGTCATGTACCCATTGTGGGAAGATGACCATCGCGGAGCTACGGTCGAGACTCCTGTTCCTGCAAAGGGGCGGAGTCCCCGTGCCTCTGCCTCGTTCCAATCCTCCTCAGAGGGTTGCTTCGGGCGGGGGCGCGGGTGACCTGAGGATCACGGTGAGCGCGTCTCCTTCGGGGAACCAACCCCCTAGGAGCCCTCACCCCTCTCATGCTCCGCAGCCAGTTGAGCTTCCATTGGAGAAAGCTGGACCATCCTCGAGGTGTGTACCGGTTGTCTCCTTTGGGGCTCCCAGTGACCAGATGTCGATCGCTGCATCGGAGGGTGGGTCAGACCTCTCTGCGGACGACGACTCGGTACCGCTGCCTCCTTTGGGGGTGCCAGCGGTGCCTGAGACGGACCCGGAGATGATGGCCATGCTCTCCCGGGCCGCCAACTGGGTCGGGCTCGTGTGGAATCCTCCACTGTGTCCCGAACCCTCGAGGTTGGATGATTGGTATCTCGGGGTGGCACGCGCTGGTTCTCAGCAACCCACCCCAGTGCCTTTCTTCCCGGAAGTGCATGAGGAGCTTACGGGAACGTGGACGGCACCTTTTACTGCCAGAAACCGTTCCGGTGGCACCTCCTCCCTCACCACCCTTGATGGCGGGGCAGCTAAGGGATACACGCGCATCCCGCCAGTGGAACGGGCCGTTGCTATGCAACTGTGCCCTAACTCCACTTGGCGTGGAGAACCGTGTCTCCCTTCCCGGGCCTGTAAGTACTCGTCGGATTTAACCGGCAAGGCTTACGAGGCCTGTGGGGAAGCTGCCTCTGCCATGCGCGCCATGGCGTTGCTGCAGGTCCATCAGGCCAAGGCACTGAAGGACCTGCACGAGGGTGGTCACGATCCCCAAGTTCTTCAGGAACTTCGCATCGCGACGGACCTCGCGCTTCGTGCGACGAAGGTGACCGCACGGTCGGTGGGTCGTGTGATGTCCACCATGGTGGTCCAGGAACGCCATCTCTGGTTGTGTCTGGCTGACATGAGGGAGTCTGACAAACTCCGGTTTCTCAACTCCCGTGTCCCAGACCGGCCTCTTCGGCGACGCGGTCAAGGACTTCGCCTAGCAGTTCTCGGCTGTACAAAAGCAGACGGAGGCCATCAGACACATCCTGCCGCGGCAGGCAAGCTGCTGCCTCCACCCCGCCGCCCGCGGCACCTCAGTCTGCTCGTCGCCGAGGGCGTCCTCCTGCGTCTGCCCCTGCTCCCGTGCCGCAGCAGCAGCCTCCACCTAAGCGGCGCCGTGGAGCCAGTCGCAGGCAGGGCGCCCCGCCCGTCCAGGCCCCCGCCAAGAGGGGCGGCAAAGCCAAGGGTAAGCGGCCCTAGGATGGGCGACCCGGAGATGGAAGGGACTGCTCTCCAGGAGACGATGACCGCATCGCTCCCTCCCCCGGAAGAGGGCCGGGTGGAAAATCCTGTGTTTCGTTTTGTTTGTGTTCCGCCGCTGGCCTTAAAACCAGCGGTACCCAAATGTTCAATAAAAGAGCAGTTTCTACCATCTCTGGGTCCGAAGAGGACCCGGAGAGCAGTGGGGGGACAGAATCCTCACCACTCTCATCCGCCTCCTCTGTCGCCAGTGAGCAGCATTGTGCAGTTCGAGAACGCCACCGAGCCGCCTCCTGCACCTCCTGCCCCGTGGAACCAGGTAAGTGCTGCACAGCACACTCAGACCCTGCTACGGGCCGCCTCCCAGGGAGAGGCTCCCGAGCCGCGTCCCTGCGTTCCACCTCGCTGCCCCACTCCGGGTACGCCTACGGTCCCTTTGGTCCCGCTTCCACAGTCTCTGAGAGCCTGGTTAGCGCTCCCCAGTCCGTCTCGCTGGCTCATTCGGACCATCAGGCTCGGCTATGCGATTCAATTCGCCCGGCGTCCCCCCAAGTTTCGGCCATCCACTCCACTACAGTGAGAGCAGCCGATGCCCATGTCTTGCGTGCAGAGATCGCAGTCCTACTGGCGAAGGACGCGATAGAGCCGGTCCCTCCAGCCGATATGAGGTCAGGGCACTACAGTCCCTACTTCATTGTACCCAAGAAAGGTGGTGGGTTACGACCGATCTTGGATCTGCGAGTTTTGAATCGGAGCCTCCACAAGCTACCGTTCAAAATGCTCACGCTGAGACGCATTTTCGGATGCATCCGTCCCCAAGATTGGTTCGCAGCGATCGACCTGAAGGACGCGTGCTTTCATGTCTCGATTCTTCCTCGACACAGGCCGTTTCTGCGCTTTGCGTTCGAGGGTCGAGCATATCAGTACAAGGTCCTGCCCTTCGGGCTGTCCCTGTCTCCCCGTGTCTTCACGAAAGTCACGGAGGGGGCCCTTGTTCCCATGAGAGAACAGGGCGTTCACCTCCTCAACTATCTCGACGACTGGCTCATACTAGCACACTCTCGAGATCAGTTATGCGAACACAGGGACCTCGTGCTCACGCACCTCAGCCAGTTGGGCCTTCAGGTCAACTGGGAAAAGAGCAAACTCGCCCCTGTGCAGAGGATCTCTTTTCTCGGTATGGAGTTGGATTCGGTCGCACAGACAGCGCGCCTCACAGAGCAGCGTGCTCAGTCGGTGTTGAACTGCTTGAACACGTTCAAAGGCAGGACGGCGGTCCCACTGACATTTTTTCAGAGGCTCCTGGGGCATATGGCAGCGGCAGCAGCGGTAACTCCGCTCGGCTTGCTTCATATGAGACCGCTTCAGCACTGGCTTCACGGCCGAGTCCCGAGATGGGCGTGGCATCACGGCACTCACCGGGTGGCAATCACACCGGCCTGCCGCCAGACCTTCAGCCCGTGGTCAGACCTCTCGTTCCTTCAGGCAGGAGTCCCCTTGGAACAGGTCTCCAGGCATGCTGTGGTATTCACAGATGCCTCCGCCACCGGCTGGGGTGCCACGTACAACGGGCATGCAGTGTCAGGGGTGTGGACGGCTCCCCAACTGCATCGGCACATCAATTGCCTCGAGTTGCTAGCAGTACATCTCGCTCTGAGCCGCTTGAAAAGGCCGCTACAGGGCAGGGACGTACTGGTCCGTTCGGACAATACAGCGACCGTTGCGTACATCAACCGACAAGGTGGTCTACGCTCCCGTCGCATGTCGCAACTCGCCCGCCATCTCCTCCTCTGGAGTCAGAAGCGTCTGAGGTCGCTTCGAGCCATGTATGTCCCCGGTGTGCTCAACCGTGTGGCCGACGAGCTATCACGAGCTGTGCTTCCGGGAGAGTGGCGACTCCACCCCCAGGTGGTTCAGCTGATCTGGAGAGAGTTCGGGGAGGCTCAGGTAGACCTGTTTGCCTCCTCAGAGACCTCCCACTGCCAGCTGTTTTACTCCCTGACCGAGGGAACACTCGGCACGGACGCACTGGCACACAGCTGGCCCCGGGGCCTCTGCAAATATGCATTTCCCCCAGTGAGCCTTCTTGCACAGACACTGTGCAAAGTCAGGGAGGACGAGGAGCAGGTCCTTCTGGTGGCTCCCTATTGGCCCACCCGGACTTGGTTCCCAGAACTCATGCTCCTTGTGACAGTCCGTCCCTGGCCCATTCCTCTGAGGAAGGATCTTCTGACTTCTGACCTCTTCTCCCTATGGCACCCGCGTCCAGACCTCTGGAAACTCCATGTCTGGTCCCTGGATGGGACGTGGAGGTTCTAGGTGACGTACCCCCTGAGGTACTTAACACCATCACTTCAGCACGGGCGCCGTCCACGAGACGTGTCTACGCCCTGAAGTGGAACCTGTTCGCCGAGTGGTGTACTTCTCGCCGAGAAGACCCCCGAAGATGTTCGATAGGGTATGTGCTTTCCTTCTTGCAGCAAGGGTTGGAGCGAAGGCTGTCTCCCTCCACCCCCAAAGTACATGCTGCCGCTATTTCAGCTTATCACGACCACATAGATGGCAAAACAGTGGGGAAGCATGACCTGGTCGTCAGGATTCTTAGGGGGGCGAGATGATTAAATCCTCCTCGACCCCCCTCCATACCCTCTTGGGATCTTTCCCTGGTGCTTCGAGCACTTCAGGATGTTCCCTTTGAGCCTCTGCAGTCAGTAGACTTAAAGCTTCTTTCCATGAAGACTTTGCTACTGGTTGCACTGGCCTCTGTCAAGAGGGTAGGAGACCTGCATGCATTTTCGGTCAAAGAATCGTGCCTAGAGTTCGGGCCGGGTGACAACCATGTGGTACTAAGACCCCGGCCTGGCTACGTGCCCAAGGTTCCTACCACTCCCTTCAAAGATCAGGTAGTGAACCTGCAAGCGCTGCCTTTGGAGGAGGCAGACCCAGCCCTGGCTTTGCTCTGTCCCGTTCGCGCACTGCGTATGTACGTGGACAGAACTCAAAGCATCAGGACCTCAGACCAGCTCTTTGTCTGTTACGGAGGCCAGCAGAGGGGAAAGGCTGTCTCCGAGCAGAGGATGGCCCACTGGATAGTGGATGCCATCGCCTTGGCTAACCAAGCTCAAGGCGTGCCCTGCCCGCTCAGGTTGCATGCACACTCCACGAGAGGCGTTGCATCCTCCTGGGCTCTGGCACGTGGCTCCTCGCTAACAGATATCTGTAGAGCTGCGGGCTGGGCGACACCTAACACGTTCGCTAGATATTATAGCCTACGTGTAGAGCCGGCCTCCTCCCGTGTTCTCACCCTAAACGGGTAGAAGCACCGAGAGGCCCGGCTCTGTCGGCTTGCTGCACCCTACTGTGCACCCTTATTGCTCCAAAGTGAAAAACCTGTTGAGTCCTCCAAAAACCCATCGGCCCGGACATGGCGGAGCGTCCAGGTGCCAGGCCTTTATCCGCTGAATCCTTGAGAACCGGATCTGGGCTGGGTTCCATATGTGTGACCCTACGAGGATCCCCTATGTGTATATTTTCCACGGCTGCTCCTAACGGAAGCCCGTGTCTTTCCCTTGGGCTAAGTCACCCACTATCTCATATGTAGTACAGCCTGCGGGCTAGTCCGTATGTATTCCCCACATAACTCTTGAAGTAAGTGGCATCCGCAGCGTCCTCCTTCCTAACTGAAGGGCACGCTTCCCAGTGTTGTCCAATAATCTCACTGTATGGGTTATTACGGAACAACAGTGACAGATACACTCTGTGTTTAGCCTCCTCCTATCGTCCTTCTAGGCAAGAAGGTGTAGAGGCTTGCATGGGGCGCTGGATGGGGTGCAGCAGCTGTGGCGCTATGGTAGGGATTCCTATTGGTCAGTCTGACCTACGTTGTAGTGACTGACCGATAGGGAACGTCTCGGTTACATATGGTAACCCTCGTTCCCTGAGGGAGGGAACGGAGACGTAGGTCCCGTCGCCACATCTGCTGCCGCCTGCTGGGGCGGCCAGCTTTTTCAGGTTTGGCTCCTCAGCAAAAAACTAGTGTGCAATCATAACAGCTGCTGTTAAATACCCGCCCTGACGAGGACACGCAGCTGATGCAAATGATTGCATGCCAATGTGCATTGGCTTGTTTTAGTTTCACTCGAAGTAGATTGGCCTCTCTAGCGAGATTCCTATTGGTCAGTCTAACCTACGTCTCCGTTCCCTCCCTCAGGGAACGAGGGTTACCATATGTAACCGAGACGATTCTTCTTCTGAAGTTTCCAAAGAGCATAGCAATAATGACTTTATGAACTTCTTTACTTACAAGATTGATAATATTAGAAAGAAAATTATAACTATGCAACCGTCTACTACAGTATCGCATCAGACAGTGCGTTGTAGTCTCCCAGAGGAAAAATTTGATTCATTCATTGCTATAGGAGAGGAAGAATTGTCTAAACTCTTTAAATCATCTAAATCAACAACATGTTAGACCCTATACCGACAAAGCTATTGAAAGAGATGCTTCCAGAGGTCATAGAACCTATTCTTAATTTCATTCATTCATCTTTGTCACTAGGATATGTACGGAAAACTTTTAAGCTGGCTATTATTAAACCTCTTATTAAAAAAACGTAACATGATCATACAGAATTAGTCAATTACAGGCCGATCTCAAATCGACCCTTTTTGTCAAAGATACTAGAAAAGGCAGTTTTCTCACAACTGTTCCTTTTTCTCACACATGTTCCTTTTTAGAAAAAAAAATGAGATCTGTGAGGATTTCCAGTCAGGATTTAGACCGTACCATAGTACTGAGACTGCTCTTATTAGAGTTCCAAATGATTTGCTCTTATCATCCGATCGTGGTTGTATCTCTCTATTAGTGTTACTCTTCTTAGTGCTGCATTTGATACCATTGACCACAACATTCTTTAAAATAGACTCGACAATTATGTTGGCATTAGTGGAATTGCATTAGCATGGTTTAAATCATACTTATCTGACCGTTATCAGTTTGTAGCAGTAAATGAAGTGATGTCTTATCGATCACAAGTTCAATATGGCGTACCACAAGGCTCAGTACTTGTTACTCTGTACTAGAGATGATTTTTCGCAATGTCTGTTATCGCCTCCATGCTTTTCTGACAGTGTCGCGTGTTTTTAAAATTGATTGACAGGCCTGGCTTAACGACAAATTCAAATACTTGCATTTAGTCAAACATCCATCCACATTATGGCGCACTAGTTCTTCTTGGCAAAGGGAGGGGTTGGTTTATGTGGAGCGAGCAACTGAGTAAATAAATGCGGAGGCAACCGTGCTTATGCTTATAGCCCATTTGCACGTAGAAGCGCGGATTCGCTCTCTCACTTAGAAAAAGTGAGAGAACGGTGTCAAGAGTTGTTTTAAATACTGCAATTTTGTTAAAAACCCAACATAGTTTAAAAGAATTGGGGTCTTCTCAGGTCCATTTGGAAAAGGCATATTTATTTCAAATTACCCGAGGCCACTAATACCGAACCCGACCCGTGTCCGAGACACTCGTCGGAGTTTTGGACCCGAACCCGCTCGGGTCTCGGGGCAGACCTCGGATTTTCGGATCCAAGTGGACCCGTGAAGACCTCTACTCTGTACATGTTACCCTTGGGATATATCATTAGGAAGCATGGCATTAGTTTTCACTGTTATGCTGATGATACTCAGCTCTATATTTCTTCATGCCCTAACGAAACTTGCCAATTCAAGAAATTAACGGAATGCATAGCTGATATAAAAAACTGGACGACTAGCAATTTCCTACCACTTAACTCTGAATAAAAACAGAGATTATAATTATTGGACAAAAAACTTCCTCACGTAACAACCTAGAATACTGTCTAACACTTGATGGCTACTCTGTAAAGTCCTAGTCGTCGGTTAGGAACCTGGGTGTGCTAATTGATACCAATCTTTCATTTGAAATTCACGTGTCTAGTATCTGTAAAACACCATTTTTTTCATTTTAAAAATATATCTAAATTACGTCATATGCTCTCAATTAAAAATGCAGAACAATTAGTTCATGCGTTCATGACATCAAGGCTAGATTATTGTAATGCTCTACTGGGTGGTTGCCCTGCACGCTTAATAAACAAACTACAGCTGGTCTAAAACGTAGCTGCAAGAATTCTTACCAGAACCAGGAAGTATGACCATATTAGCCCGGTTCTGTCAACACTGCATTGGCTCCCTATTAAACATAGTATACAATTTAAAATATTGTTGATTACTTACAAAGCACTGAATGGTTTAGCTCCGCAGTACTTGAGCGAGCTCTTAACGCATTACAGTCCGTCACTTCTATTGCGATCTCAAAATTCCGGCCAGTTGATAATACCTAGAATATCTAAATCGACTGCTGGCGGTAGATCCTTTTCCTATTTAGCACCTAAACTCTGGAACAGTCTTCCTAACATTGTCTGGGAAGCAGACACACTCTGTCAGTTCAAAGCTAGACTAAAAACAAATCTCTTTGGCCTAGCATACACATAACACATTATAGACTTCTATAATTCAATGTTAGGCTGAAAAGTTTAGATCAGCCGGAACCGGAACACTTCCCATAAATCATGATGTACTTGGTACATCATAAGAAGGATGGCATCTACGCTAATATTAGTCTCTCTGTTTATCCCAAGGTTTACCGCTGTCCGCCGGATCCAGGCCGTATACAGATCTGATGAAGAACCATCGCCTTGACATGACAACAACGCAGTCCTGAAGTGTCAACTAGTCTCGCCCCTGTGAAGGCCTCCCTCCCTTTACCTCTGTACAGATAAAACTTTGTCGGGATAATTCCGGTTCGCGTGGCTACGCAGACTAGATTCTTATTGAAAAGCCGTAATCTATGCGGTGCCTCGGCAAACGTGAGATCCGAGCCACTAGACTCTTATGGATCTCCGTAATCTACGCGCTGCCTCGGCACACGCGAGATCCGAGATCGAGGCACAGACTCTTTATTGCAGACCCGTAATCTACGCGCTGCCTCGGCAAACGCAGAGATCCGAGCCAAAGATCTTTATTGACTCTCTTCCCTCGAGAAGAAAGCCACAAGAGCAGATCTAAAACTCTCAATAGTGCATATGTTACACGTCGGGAGTTTATGAATGAACACTGTCAGCCCCATTTACTAGAGCTGACTGTGCATGCTCCACTCCCAAACAAACAACACACATCGCGTGTGTCCCCACTTGTAATGAAGCAAGGGCAGGGACGAACACACGATCCAAAGCTGTTTGCTCTCCATACTCCTGTCTAAATATAAAATTTATGCTTGTGGACAAACAACAATAAATAGACAGAGACAGATACACACATAACGCTTGCTGAAGACACAGAAGATGACGCGGTCTGTTTTCAGGTGTGCTTTATAGTTTCCTGGTCGATGACGTCACCCGCCTATGACGTCTCGTCTCTCCACTGGACTGATTATACACGTGCTTCACGACGCAATCCCGCAGGGGCGTTCCCACAGCGTCTCGACGCAGCTCGAGTTCCCTTGAAAGGGAACTGAACCGAGCTGGACGATGACATCATGGTTTTCTCCAGAGCGGTTATATATTTATAAATAAATGAACTAAATTAATAACTTTTTTACAACAAAAATGAAACATCACTGAACTTACTTAAGCTGGACAGTGACACTATTTTCTTCTGGAAACAAACTTTGTTGCATTATTTTCCTGTTATCTCTGTAAAGCTGCTTTGAAACAATCAGCATTGTAAAAAGCGCTATATTAATAAATGTGACTTGACTATTACAAGGACAGATGCCAAGATGCAAAATGGCTCAATAAAATTGAATTAAAGACATACAAGTCATCTACTGAAGAAAATTCAAGATTTTGCATTTCCATTAACTTCTATTTGACTTGAATTCACTATCAACCATTGCAAAATGTATTTCATTGCCTTTTTTTCTTTTTCTTTTCTATTTAATTGTATTAAGAGAAAACTATGGCAACATTTTCCTGGTATTAGTTCAACAAAGTGAATTTATCAGGACCAATATCAAGGTGGGACAATGGCCATTTGAGTGACTGCCTTTTATTTTACCCAAAACTGAAATATCTATAAAATTTTCTGCCAGGACATTATCTCATGATTACCAGGTTACCGTTTACATAAACTTTTTCCCTTACAGGGTTTTATATTAAAAAAGGGGGGTTGACAGCCACTGCCAGCATTTTTTATAAATTTCACAAAAAAATATTATGGCCCCCAGAATATTTAGTTGTATGAATATCTGAACATGTCATTTATCAAAATAAAGATCAGAGCCTCTGTAAATACATAGTTAAAGACACAATATAAAGTGTATGAGTTTATGGAGATTCCTTTAACACTAAAACTCAAAATATGGGTAAAACACAGGTGAAGAAATTGATACAGAATATTCCTTCATATTAACAGTACAATGGGCGCTATATCTGTACAGACTTTTTTACAAGCATCATTATAGCCTTACCTTGCGCATTAACTTTCAAATATCTTTTTTGATTTATTGGTGCTTTGATTTGTCATTTTATTATCTGTCAAAATGGCATTTGTTTTAACCATACAGTATGCAATGTAAGCAAAGAACTATGGTTTATGCCAGTAGACGGCGGATGTGCGGTACCTTTGCATAGACACAGCTGTCACTAAGCGTCCAAGAGCTACAGTTGCCTTCACACATGGGGCACATGATGGTGGTGTTGGCCTCACAGATCTCTTTACTGAAACAAAACAGGGAAACAAACACTCATGAATCTGTGCTTTATTGAGAAGAATTTGTAGGGAAGCATTGAATACTGGTGAATAAAAATGTGATGTAATATTAATGTTTTGACCTATAGACTGATGCGATCAGGTTCAGGCATACTGGGGGAAATTTTGAAATAGCTGAAAACCCCAGTAAGGACTAACCTTACTTGGCTGGAGTCCATAGTGAAAAGCCCATAGAGGAAGACAAAGAGGCCAACTAGAGCAGCAGGGATCAGCATACCTGTATACCAGCCCAACCAGGCAAAATACAGCCCGATCTTCTCTCCGAAGTACCGCCTATGAGACAGACAGGCCAACAAATGAAGAAATATCAGTAAGAAACATTCATATAGGGCTCAGTACATTTTCACAACATTTATTAATCTTGATTAACATTAAAATAAAAATATACTGCTGTTCAGTGTTAGTTTGTAATGCATTTGACAGATGTTATTTAGCTCAGCTTGTGAAAAAAATATATGAGTATTGTCACAGGTTGTCTGTGTAATCCAGAGAATGGTGTGTGACGCAGAAAGGACAAATATAATATATTTTAATTAACACGAAGAGCAAGACTACAACACACTAACCACAAATGTTAACAAGAGATCAGGAACTGAAGGAACAGAGGGCTTACATGAGGAACTGGGAACAGGTGAGGACTAGTTAGAGACTAACAAATGAAAGAATAGAACTAAACAAGACCGTGAAGACTAAATATGACTGTGACTGTCACAGTGTGTTGCTGGGAAGCAGATGACAGTGAAGATAAAGTTCAAACTGAGTCTTTAATACAAATAAATGCAGATACATCCAAACACAACACACAGAGACAATACCAGACAACTGAACACTGAAAACAGGTGAACTTAAGTACTAATGCAAACAAGGTAATTAACGACACTCAGCTGAACTGAATAACTACTCATATCAGTAACCATGGATACAAACTAAGAAAACCTATGAAAACAAACTATGAATACAAACTAAAAGTCCAAAACACAACAGAACCATGACAGTGAATTGATATGAATTGCATTGTTTTTTTTTTGTTTTTTTTTTATAGTTTAATAGATTAAAACGCAAAAAAAAAGAGCAGATACACAGGTTAAATACATCGATTAATAGGCAGAAAGGTGACTAAAAACATGTCACTTAAAATATACCAGGTCAGGGTGGTTACATAATTCCACAAATGGAGGGTAAAATTACTCTCAAACTGATGAGAAGCTACCAGCATTAAGTTGCTTTGTCTGCACATCACCATCACAATTATGTTTCTGTCTCCACGTTAAAAGGAGAGGGCTCTAATCCAGCATCAATATACAATTGTTATGAACCTGAGATTGCATTTTCTCTCATGTTTGACAACAGCTGTGACTTCCACAAGAATGCTGTGGTCAGCCACACCAACACAGTCCTGCACATATGAATGAGTTAGTGAGATTAAAGCGGTTTTCACACCGCAAATATTTCTGATCAGGATTTCACTGCCATTCTGAGTCATGATATGAGGTCAGATTTCAGATTTTTTTTGAAAAAGCCCCAAACAAACTGAAGACTCAAAAAACTTTGCCAGTATATTCACAGTGCACTTTAATTCAACTGATTAAAATAAATTTTGTACAGACATAATAGTAAATATCCAGTTTATCTACATCAGTGCTTGATATGTGCATATGAATGCAAATATATATATATATATATATATATATATATATATATATATATATATATATATATATATATATATATATATAGTGTCCAAATTCAGTGTCAGTGTCCAAATGTGTCCTTATTCATTTATTTTGCTAAATATATTTTATTTATAATATATTTTATTTATTAATTAATTAATTAATTTATTTATTTATTCAGTAAAAATCAGCAAGTGTTTTTCAGACTACAAAAAATAATAATAATAATTGGATATGCCCAAAAAAATCATATTGTTTCCCAAATTCCTTAAAAATAAAAAAGTTATCCATTTGTTTAGCTAGCATAATAAATGTGTCCAAAAGTGCCGTTCTTACCGTATGAGGTCTAAAGGCTGGTATTTGTACCAAATTCCCCAGCGTGCCCATCTTTCGTACAAAAGGTGTCTGTGGTTTTGAGCGCCATGGGTTTTAATCGGATGTCTGCTTTTGTAACTTCCCTAAAAAGTAAATAGCATAGTTTTCAATATCACCTAAGAAAACTTCAACAGTCAGAAAATAGAGGTAAAAACTACATTGTGACAGGTAATAAATTTAACTCATTTTACCTCATGTGGAGGAAACGCTGCCTCATATGTGCTGTTGCCAAGTAACCGATTAATGCCTAAAAAATAGATGGAAACAGAAAAAACTAGCATGAATTTATTTTTCTTCAATCTTGGCTTCTATTTTGCATCTTAGTGCCCAGAATGAAAGTTCTGATGTCTGACTGTCTGAATTCTATATTGCAAGAATGCAATTCAGGGATTTGCAGAAATAAAATAGCGATGTAAAAAGTCTAGCAACCTTCAAACACACAATGTATCATTTCATATAAAATATTCAGTAGTACCACATTCACCACAAATGAGATGCTTCGACTTCTAAAATGTTAGACACATACTAATGCTACGGTGAGGTTGGGAAATGTACTTTTTCACCCACCAGCCACAGCGACTAGTGAATGCCAGTTCCCTTTTCGAGGGAACTCGCGCTGCGTCGAGAATCGACACATTGGATTCAGCCAATTGGATTGGATTGCATTGGATTCAGCGCGACGTGTCTGAAGCTTGTATGGAACTAGTCATATCTCGATTGGTGTTGCGTCATTACGTCACTCGTGACGTCGCATGTGACGGCGATGCGGAAGCTATAAAATGATGCCGGATCACAACAGCGTCAGCTTTCTAGTCTTCAGCAAGCGTTCTGTGTGAACTGTATTGTCTTATTTGGTGTTGTCTGTCTGAAATCACTCATATTCACAAATATATACATATATAAAGAATATGGCGAGTAAAGAGAAGCAATATAGGCAGTGTGCGTCCCTTGCCTATGCTATTTGAGCGAGGGTGACACACACTCGCTCTGTGTTGTTTCTCTGGGAGTGGAGCATGCAGAGGCAACACTCGAGGCCGCTGTCTGTGCAAACTGTGATTTGCTGCCTCTCAGGATGCTCCGCTCCCGCTTGGCCCTGTTCGATGAATCAGGCCTGGCTCACGTTCCCCGTGGGTTGGGACCCGCGTCTGCCGAGGCGGAGTGGCTTCTTCACACATGGGGTTCGCAAATGGAGCTGGTGGATGATGTTGAGACGGCTTCGCCCCTTATTCAACAATCAGCAGCCAACTCCATCGGTCCTGTTCAAGAGGAGAGAAGAGAAGAGACACTTGCTACATATCTTTCACCCGACGCTGCGTCATCCCTGAGAGCTCCGGCACTCCCCTCCAAGACCTGCCGTACTATATCGGCCTTGGTGGGGAATAGGGATATTGCAGACATACCAGGCCAACCTCCTCAAAGAGGTGGACGACAGCGGGGAGGTCGCCCTCGACTGATTTTACTGAACTTCGTCGAGCAGCTGACTTGTCTCTCTGTGCTACTAAGGAGACGGTCCATGGCAGCATTAGTAGCTACGGAGAGACACCAGTGGCTGAACCTGTCGGGCAATAGGGAGAAGGACAGGGCCTGCCTCCTCAATCCCCCGCTTTCGCCTTCTGACCTCTTCGGCGATGCAGTCAATACTGTCGTCGAGAGGTTTCAGGAGGTGAAGCAACAGTCAGCTGCATTCAAACAGCTTTTCCCCTGCCGTCGTTCCAGATCTCGTGGGTCTGCTGCCAGGGGGCAGTCCCTCGAGGCAGCCGCCAACTCCTCGCACTTACAACAGCAGAAAGAGAGTGTTGCCTCTCGTGCCCCCTACAAAAGACCTGGGGCCAGAGACAACACTCTCAGCCAAAGTCCTCCAAACCGAAGGCAGATCTGAGGACTGTCATTCAGGCGAGGACTGCTTCGACGAAGAGGTGAGGGCGGTACCCCCTGCGAGTGGGCATCAATATCTCACTCCCCTGGGACTGGACGCCATGGTGCAGGCGTGGCCGAGGCAACGCCTGTACGCATTTACCCCATTCGCTCTGCTCCCAGGGGTTCTATAGAGGGCCCGGCCTGCCCGAGTATGGTTTTCAGACATCATAGCTCTTCTAGCAGGCCCTCGGTGGAAAATTCCGATCAGGAGGGACCTTCTTTCTCAGGCCGGGGGCACAATATATCACCCTCGGCAGGAGCAGTGGAAGCTGTGGGTCTGGCCCCTGAGGGGGACCAACTCGTAAATGCTGCTCTCTCAACTGAGGTTGTTGAGACCATCCTAATCTCTACAGCCCCCTCAACGAGGAAACTGTATGCATTAAAATGGAATGTATTCACTTTATGGTGCAGAGAACATCAGTTGGACCCAGTTAACTGACCAGTGGCTTCAGTGCTGGAGTTCCTCCAGAAGCGCTTCTCTGATGGGCTCTCCCCGTCCATGCTTAAGGTCTACGTATGTGGCGGCCATAGCTGCCTTCCACACGCCTCTAAGGGTGGGTTCTATGGGGAGGAACCCACTTATAGTACATTACCTTCGTGGAGCTAGGAGGATGCGGCCTGTCGTCCAGACCAGGGTCCCCATGTGGGAACTGGCAGTGGTTCTTGAAGGGCTATCCCTGGCACCCTTTGAAACCTTGGGTGTCTGAGAAATTTGTAACCCTGAAGGTAGCCTTTCTGCTAGCTATTACGTCCATAAAGAGAGTGGGGGACCTGCAGGCTCTATCTGTTGCTCCCTCTTGCCTCGAGTTCGCTCCTGGCAGAGTGAAAGCCATTCTCCATCCTAGACTTGGCTATGTTCCTAAGGTGCCTTCAAATGTGGCAAATCTGTAATCTTGCAGGCGTTTCATCCTTCACCGCATGTGTCGGTTGATCAAGCTAAGCTACATCTATTATGCCCGGTCCGAGCTCTGGATGTCTACGTACACAGGTCCTCGGGCTGGTGGAAGTCGGACCAGTTGTTTGTGTGTATTGGGTCACCAAAGAAGGGTTCCCCCTGCCTCTAAACAAACTATTAGCAGATGTATAGTAGAGGCTATTTCTTCATTGTATGAGGCACGCAGTTGGCCTTCGCCTCTCCTGATAATAGCCCACTCAACTAGAGGAGTGGTATCCTCTAAAGCCCTGCTAGCAGGGGTCTCACTCCAAGAGGTCTGTGATGTCGCCAGCTGGGCCTCCCCACACACCTTCATAAAACATTATAGACTGGATCTGCCCTCTACACAGGGTTCACAAGTTCTCTCGTCTTGAGTGTGCCAGATTGCTTCACACCAGGGCTGATACTAGTCAATGTGGCGCAGTGAACATTTTGTTCCCTAATGTGTCGATTCTCTACGCAGCACGAGTTCTCTCAAAAGGGATCGTCTCGGGTTATGACTGTACCCTCATTCCCTGAGACGCTGCGTCACTTGACCACACTTCCTGCGCTCCTGAGAACGACTTGCTTCGACTTGCTATCAGAAGCTGACGCTGTTGTGATCCGGCGTCCTTTTATAGCTTCCACATCACCGTCACATGCGACGTCACGAGTGACGTAATGATGCAACACCAATTAAGATTTGACTAGTTCCATACAGGCTTCAGACGAGTCACGGTGAAGGCGTTCCCCAATGTGCCGATTCTCAGGGAACGAGGGTTACAGACGTAACCCGAGACGTTTTTTGTGTATTTATGTTCTAAATATAAAGCTCAGATATATACTGTAGTAAGATGGGGTAAGCTGCCCTGTGTGGCAAGATCAACACTTTAGATGAATGGCTATGCTATTTTTAATCTAGTCATTTTATCTGAATATCAACATTTGAGAGATGTGTTTTGAGGTAAAGTCATCAAATTTTGTGTCTCTGGAAAATAGGGATCGATGTCAGAGTAAAGTTGTTTTTAAGTGAAAAGATTAAATTAGTAAGATAAACCACCCAGAATTGGCAAACAAGGACCTGAGTGGCATGTTGTTACTAGTGTTATTATTAAATTATTATTATTAATTTAATACTTAAATTATTAAGTCAATTATTAAAAAGTGTCTCTGTCACAAAACCAAGAATAAACCAGATGGAAGTGACAAAACCCTGGCATCAGATGAATCTCTTTTACTGGGATTCTGCTCTGTCTGCTTTATCTTACCCACTATATATACACTCACCTAAATGATTATTAGGAACACCTGTTCAATTTCTCATTAATGCAATGATCTAATCAACCAATCACATGGTAGTTGCTTCAATGCATTTAGGGGTGTGGTCCTGGTCAAGACAATCTCCTGAACTCCAAACTGAATGTCAGAATGGGAACGAAAGGTGATTCAAGCAATTTTGAGCGAGGCATGGTTGTTGGTGCCAGACGGGCCGGTCTGTCACGCACAACCATTTCTAGGGTTTACAAAGAATGGTGTGAAAAGGGAAAAACATCCAGTATGTGGCAATCCTGTGGGCGAAAATGCCTTGTTGATGCTAGAGGTCAGAGGAGAATGGGCCGACTGATTCAAGCTGATAGAAGAGCAACTTTTACTGAAATAACCACTCGTTACAACCGAGGTGTGCAGCAAAGCATTTGTGAAGCCACAACACGCACAACCTTGAGGCGGATGGGCTACAACAGCAGAAGACCCCACCGGGTACCTCTCATCTCCACTACAAATAGGAAAAAGAGGCAACAATTTGCAAGAGCTCACCAAAATTGGACAGTTGAAGACTGGAAAAATGTTGCCTGGTCTGATGAGTCTCGATTTCTGTTGAGACATTCAGATGGTAGAGTCAGAATTTGGCGTAAACAGAATGAGAACAAGGATCCATCATGCCTTGTTACCACTGTGCAGACTGGTGGTGGTGGTGTAATGGTGTGGGGGATGTTTTCTTGGCACACTTTAGGCCCCTTAGTGCCAATTGGGCATTGTTTAAATGCCACAGCCTACCTGAGCATTGTTTCTGACCATGTCCATCCCTTTATGGCCACCATGTACCCATCCTCTGATGGCTACTTCCAGCTGGATAATGCGCCATGTCACAAAGCTCGAATCATTTCAAATTGGTTTCTTAAACATGACAATGAGTTCACTGTACTAAAATGGCCCCCACAGTCACCAGATCTCAACCCAATAGAGCATCTTTGGGATGTGGTGGAACGGTCGGGAGCTTCGTGCCCTGGATGTGCATCCCACAAATCTCCATCAACTGCAAGATGCTATCCTATCAATATGGGCCAACATTTCTGAAGAATGCTTTCAGCACCTTGTTGAATCAATGCCACGTAGAAGTAAGGCAGTCTGAAGGCGAAAAGGGGTCAAACACAGTATTAGCATGGTGTTCCTAATAATCCTTTAGGTGAGTGTATATAGTGGGTAAGATGGCCTCTAATTAAAAATTTTATAGTATGCCAACTAAATGATGGTATGACAACTAACACATATTTCTATTTATTTCCCTTAATAACACATGCATCATCATCATCCTGCAAACTTGTACACATTTTTTTTTTACAATGTATTCTATGTGGTTGCCAAGGTGTTTGCTTGGAGTGACTTGTTACATTCTCCAGTGTATGTTTTTGGTTTTTATGTGCTAAGAAATAAAATCACATTGTTTTTCAATAAATTGCATATCTGTATGCATCTGACAGGATTTATTTTGTGATTTTACTAATTGATTAGCTTGACCTGCTGCTAAAGTAACATCAATCCCATTTCCTGCTTATAGCAGGAAACTCATTTGCAGACAGATAACAGCAGAAATGAGATTGGGCTAAGAGAAAAGTAAGCAACAGGAGCACAATCCTGTAAATATTAGCGGAGCTTGCTTTTCAATATGCTGCTGCAAGTGAGAGCCTGGTAAGCTGTGAGCTTCAGCAACGTGATTAAGCTTACATCAGCTGCAAGCGGAAATGGATGGAAAATGGCCCAAAATTGTCACGATAAATTAATTTAGCTTTAGCTTTTTTATAAGAAATATCCAAAATACTAAGTTGCAACCAAGTGGATACTAATTTAATAATTAAAAAGTAGAAATACCACTGCAGTGTTTCTGTAACAACAATGCCGATTATGGAATCAATATGGATTTTTTTATATTTTGACTTTAGTCACCAATATGGAATTAAAAAATTAAATATTTTTCCCAAGTCCACTAACAGATATTCACAATAAATACAATTTCCATTATGCAATTACCTTACTAAAAGTTTAAAGTTGATTTGATTTTTACAGTTACACTGCATATAAAAAGCATTTTCTTTATAAATATAAGCAATTCTATAAGTCTTATGTAGTTTGAATGCTTTAAGATTCATACAGTAGAAGTTTACAGTATACAGCATTTGTGTGTTACAATCAAGCGCTACTGGACATTTAAACAAACAACCATTCAGAAATGCTTGTTCTTCGAGATATAATATTTTTTTTACAACAATAACCTGCAATAGTTTCTTGTCAAAGGCCAATTTTTCTTATATTAAATGGAAATATAGGAAATATATGTCCATAGTGACTGGCAGATAAGGTAAAATAACCCATTTGGGAGGTTCCAGTGTTAATTTCCCACCTTGGTTATGGTGCAAAAACACATGTATGAAAACAGAAAAAAAACTGAATCTTGCTTTTATATCAATTTAATATTGAGCATTTGTCTCATTAAATTGCCTAGTTCTGTCTCTATACTGTAAGTCTGTCTAAAACGCATCGGACTAGATTTACTAAACGGGTCAATTTATTAGTGTGAGACCGCGAATTAGTATAGAGCGGCAAACAAAAAAGCAGAGTGGATGATAATCAGTTGCGGGGGTAATCTATTAACAACACAGGCACAAAACAAATTAAAAATAACGATTTGGCAAACGATATGTCGGAAAATGTATTTCTCTTGCATTCCAAATAAATGAACAAGTCCTATCAACCTGTTCTACCTGTTCTCTGAGGTGCCTCCTCCTAGCAGCAACTATCGGAGCATGTGAAGCGCAACAATTTGTTGAGACACATGCTTTTTTTTGGTGTTAAATAATGGTGCAAATACAACTAAATTGACTACTGCAATCCTTAGTAAATCACATTGCATGATTTATAGATACTCTACATAAAATGATCTTTTCATCGCTGCGTGTCTTTAGCACATCTTGACAGTTTTTTAACATCATAAGAGGGTTTACGCTGGCGCAAGCTCAAGGCCCCATAACTCACGAAATGGATGAATCTCGAAAACAGTTTAGAACATGTCCAGGTCATATTCAGATATCCAAAAAAAATAAAAAAATAAAATAAAGGTAATTTTCCAAGTCGCTAAACGGCATAAAAACCTTTCTTTCTATATAGTAAAATAATTGCAACTCAAATCAAAATATAAAATATTTGTGCCAGAAATGCACAAAAAGAAAAATCACATTCTCAAAAAAAATCAAAATATTGTATATTCCACTGGTAGCATGTTGTAAAAAAAGGGGTTTTATTTTGTTTTTGCATCGTGGTGAAATCTGACCTGGACATTTCAAATTTGTGAGATTCTACCCAAAACGGCATTAAAAAGCATTTTCTCTCAATCTCGTTGTCTTGCTGATGCTACTTTTAGAGATGTGATGATATTTGGGCATCCCTGTGTGCCCATACAACAGAGACTGTACAGCACTGTACGCACCTTCCCATGAACTCCCTGACTGGCCCATGAAGAGCCGCTCGTGATGGCCATAATAATTAAGCAGATACAGACAACACAACGGAGGAGCTGCAGAGAGACGGAGACCGTGTGACCAGCAGAGACATGCATATACACGCTCACACATAGGACCATGGGGGACACTGACTGACGGGGACTGTTTCAGTTCTGTGATGTTTATAATGTGATTAGTGCTGATCATAATGAATGGAGTTTTAAGGCTTGATGAGTATGTGGTGAAGGACTGGAATACTAAAAAGAAAAATGGATTTATACAAATGGGTGGATGAATAAATGCCCATTTCTTTATAGACAAAATAGTATAAAATGCTTAGGAGCCATCCTTCACCGATAACTCAGTTGTCATCTCACAAGTTATGTGGAAAAAAGTTATACTATGAATAACTAGGAATGGTTGAACAAAATTACACTTTTATCATCGTTTACTGACCTTTGTTTTTCAAAACATTACTTTGGTTATCTTATACAGACAGTGATGTTATTTTATATGTATGCCTACTGTGTAAAAACTGTAAACATGGGTTTTATTTAAAACCAAGTGTTTTATGCATCGCTTTTAGAGTAAGATCATTCCTATTTTAATCCATGAAACTGGTTTATAATAGCATGATAGGGCCATAATAAGTCAAAGGAACCACACTTTTGAAACTGTCATTGTTTTTTTTTTTGTTTTTTTTTGTCTTTAAGCATGAAATCTTCAGTCCTTATTCTTTGTAAGTGAATGGAAAAGAGCAATGAACTGGTTTGGGATGACTTCTGAGCGAGAAAATGATGACAGAATGCTCATCTTTGGTTGAAATTTTCATAAGCATCTTCAGAAGTCTGAAATAGAGGTGAGGAATGTCTAGTGCACCAAAAAATGAAAGTTCTGTCATCATTTACTCACCCCAATGTCATTCCAAACCTGTATTTTCTTTTTTTACCCTGTAGAACATAAAAGATTATATAAAATTGTAGTGTTGTAGAATTCATGACCGGTCTTAGTCTCGAGAAAAGGAAAAGGTAAAAACCTTTTCTGCTAGATGCCCTAATATCACAATCTGGCCTGTTCAGCCAGGCGGTAAACGGCGGTGACAGGTTTAAAGCGGCTAAGTAACAAATTACAGCATTTCAGTCATTTATCCCTCATATCAGACAGCCTTGGCCTGGCCCTAGCTAAGGCCAGTGGTGGCGAGGGTATTAATGTTCCCATAGCATCAGCAACCATGGCGCAGCGTTGAGTTCACTCAAATGGGAATGTCTCAGGTTACGCATGAAGGGAACGCTCCCTGAGGATGAAACGAGACACTGCGTTCCTGTGCCATACTGAAAAATGCCTGCGCAGCTTGTTCAAGTAAACAGAATCTGGGAATTCCATGATGTAGGTGCACTCTTATGGTCTTGACGCTTCTACGCTTCATCACCTGACCACTGTCGGCCAATAGAATTGGCGTGATTGTCCATGTGCTTCAGACACTGGCAAACACTGAAGGCGTTCCCATAGGGTCAACAATCATGTTGCAGCGTCTCGTTCCCTTCTCAGGGAACCAAGTTACGTACGTAACCTGAGAAGTTTTTATTAATAGTTTGTATTGTGATACTCATATTGAGTACAAAACATGCATTACTGACCAAGCATATTACATGGAGACAGATTTCTGTTAACAAAGAGCTGGTTGGCTATTATGGTTCATTTGATTAAAACTCTCAGGTTTAATAAAGCCAGATTGGGGGGGCATATTCAGTTAAAATGGTTATAGGGGTTATGTTGTTGCAGATAAAACAATAACACAGCCCTTCAAATATTTACTAACAGAAAGTTGACAAAGATTCATGTAGATTCATGAGATTCATGTACTAGAACTCTGTCTGAATTTAATAAAAAAAAACATTTTAGTTTAAGTTTTAAGTACCCTACTATCTATCTATCTATCTATCTATCTATCTATCTATCTATCTATCTATCTATCTATCTATCTATCTATCTATCTATCTATCTATCTATCTATCTTTCTATCTATCTATCTATCTATCTATCTATCTATATATCTATATATCTATCTATCTATCTTTTGACCGCCTTGTGACATCATTTTCTTGGGAATTGCGTGATGGAATTATTATTATTATTATTATGTCATGACGAAAATGATGTCACAATGCAATAAGATCTTAAGCTGTTTGTCTGAGCAAAACGGAAAAAAGACCCTTAACATAAATTATATTCGTAATTTAACCTGTTTTGAAAATGACTATAGTCTTTTAAATAAAAAAATTACTGAATAAAAAGATGTTGTGTGAGAGGACAGGATATATCATTGTGTATGTGATATAGATGGATAATAGAAACTGGAGCGAGGAAAAATATGTGCATGACATGTTAGATCAAGATGGTTTCAGGGGTGATTAAGCTGACCTCTTACCCATCTTAGACTTCCCGTCCTCATACTTTGTGCGCTGTAGTACATGATGTACTATTCTGCTTCTCGTTGAATTTGAGAAAAACGTCTCTCTGTTGTTGATGGTAAAGCTAAAAGAAAGTAAAGTACATTGTTTTAATACACAAATGTGTAATAGGTTGTATGCATTCATCTACTTTACTGAATAGAGAAAAGATTAATACGCTACAGCAGCCTAGAGATCAGAACTCAGATATTTAGTATGTCAGTGTATCAAATTAGAGAGGATTGTAGCTTAGCTGACCCAACACATCAAGCTCTGAGCAGATTGTGTGGATTACTCCCAGCTGTCTCAGTATACAGACAAAAAAAATATATACATTAAAGAATGGCATCTTTTCCTTGATGAATCTCGCAGAACCTATCAACAACATGTTCAGGTCATGCACCTCAAAATCAAAAGAAAGGAATCAGAATAAAAATTTTGGGTTGCTGTTTTTTTTTCAGTACGTGCACTTACGATGTATCTACATGGGTTATGGTTAGATTTAGTGGTAGGTTCAGGGTTTAGTACCTAGTTATTACCTATGTATTGCAATTACTATAATAAGTACATACTATGTACATGGGGAACAGGACTGTAAAATAAAGTTCTAGCAAATTTTGCTTTAAGAACACAAAGCCTATTTTAGAGATTCTGTGAGATTCTGTCTCCTCTCCGCCAATAAGCTGGTGTGTGGTGGGCGTTCTGGCGCAATATGGCTGCCGTCGCATCATCCAGGTGGATGCTGCACATTGGTGGTGGTTGAGGAGATTCCCCCCTACCATATGTGAAGCGCTTTGAGGTCCCAGAAAAAGCGCTATATAAATGTAACGAATTATTATTTATTATTATTTTAAGAACATTAAGTATAATTTTAGCAAATTAAGATACATTAATTTATAAATTAACGGAAGATCTACGAGAAATACAGTTATATAGAAATGGCTGACGAGATAGAATTTGCAAGATAAGTGTATTATAGCAATAATAAATAGTATGTGTATTTTCCTCATTTCTCTGGTACCGACAGCAGAACCGATAACGTCTGAGCTTATCGATACAGTGAACTTTCATAATTCAGCCCTGGGGTCCGTTTAATACCGGGTTTCAGTACTTATCCCTAGTCAAGAGGCCCCACGCCCATTTGCCCAGGAAGGCCCGAGTCAGGAGGGCTCAAATCCATTGGTCTAGCAGAACCAGAGTTAGGAGCTCCCGAAACCGGAGGGCCTGTCTCTGATGGTCCCAAGTCCAGCAGTCCTGGTGGTCCAAGGTCTGGTGTTCTTGCCTATTCTTGCCATTCATTTACTGTCCGTAGAGACCGTTCCTGCTAGTCATTTTCTGTCCAGTCCTGTCAGTGATGTTGTGCTTGCTGTGCTCACTGATCCTGTTCCAGCCCCGGAACCATCAGATTATGTCCCTGACCCTGCTCCTGCAGCCCCGGAGGGCATTTCAGCAGCTCCCGAGAGCGCCCCTGACTCAAGCCGAGTGTCTGTTCATGCAGCCCCGGATGACATTTCAGCATCCCCCCAGAGCTCCCCTGAGTCAAGTCCAGTGTCTGTTCCTGCAGCACTGAAGGGCATTTTAGCAGCCCCCAAGGGCCACCCTGAGGCAAGTCCAGTGTCTGTTCCTGCAGCCCCAGAGGGCATTTCAGCAGCCCCCGAGGGACACAGTGACTACGTTTACATGCAGCCAAATTTCGGGTTATGGTCGGGTTAAGGTCACTATTCGGGTTTCTGAAACATTAGGGATAACCCGTTTACATGCGTGAGCAGAGAGAGTTACTCCTGTATACATGGAATTGCAATATCCCGATGTAAACGCGACGCGCGGTTAGCGTCTGGACGTACGGACAACCTTAAGACGCAATATGCGTCATTTCCGATTCTTCTTCCTGTATCCAAAGACAACAACAACAGCAGCACGCTGATAATGAATAGTTCGGGGCAGATAGCGATCGCCTTTGTTTGCGCTTTGGTGCTGGTAACGTTACTGACCTCGCTCCAAAAGTATGCTGTGCTGCGTCTCGCCATGTTTACTTCCGGTATACTGCACGCGGGGTTTTGTATGCGCCGAGAAGTTCCTCTACTCAAAAGACCAAGATTCCTTGCGAATAGAACATGCGCAGAACACACATCACTATGGGGATATGCCGATGCGCGTTTACATGACCAAAAATTCGGGTTAGAAAAGGGGTACCCCAGGTATAATATCCCGGTTTTTAAAATCCGGGATATGAGCATATTCGGGTTTTTGCCGGTGTTTACATGGCCGTTCGCGACCGGGTTATTGCTAATATCCCGGTTTTGAACGGGTTATTGGCTGCATGTAAACGCAGTAATTGAGTCAAGTCCAGTGTCTGTTCCTGCAGCCCCAGAGGGCATTTCAGCAGCCCCCGAGGGACACATTGAGTCAAGTCCAGTGTCTTCCTGATGCCCCGGAGGCCGTTTCAGCAGCTCCAGAGAGCGCCCATGATTCAAGTCCAGTGTCTGTAATTTGTTCATGATTTTTATTTGTCATGTAGGATATGACTGATATCATGTGCGTTACACTGGCTTCCTCCTAGCCAGGCTCAAAAGGCCTATTTCTCTCAAATATTGTTCACTAATCTGTCTAAATCTGTGTTCGTGAGCTTTTTTCCTTTGCCGAGATAATCCATTCACCTCACAGGTGTGGCATATCAAGATGCTGATTAGACACCATGATTATTGCACAGGTGTGATTATTGAATAGGCTGGCCACAATAAAAGGCCATTCTAAAATGTGTAGTTTTACTGTATTGGGGGGGTCCAAGGGGGTCCGGGGGTCCGACAGCGTGTTCCAGGTCCTGCCAATATTCAGCAACTTCGAGCAGCCATTGAAGAGGAGTGGACCAACATTCCACCCCCCAATACAGTAAAACTGCACATTTTAGACTGGCCTTTTATAGTGGCCAGCCTGAGGCACACCTGTGTAATAATCATGCTGTCTAATCAGCATCTTGATATTCCACACCTGTGAGGTGGTTGGATTATAAATAAAGTTTAAACGTGCTAATGTGAATTGCCTTTATATACTGTAGTTCTGTTTGTTCTGAGAATAGAATTGACTTTATTTTCCTCACTGGAATTCCTCCACAACTTGTGACATTCTAAAACAACATTCGGAAGCTAGAAATACTACATTAAGGCAATACTAAGATAGCATTCTATGCATGCCTGTCAATCATCAATAACTCAAGGACGTTAGACCTCTGCCAAAAGTGTGTCTGCATGTGTTCAGCTATTAGAATATAAAGCTTACAAAATGTTTAATCATACACTAGCACTAAGATCCAGAATCTGCCCTACCTAAATTTATGGTCAGGAAAAAAAGAAGTGACACTAAGTTAAAGCTAAATAGAACCATAACCCTAATCCTAAAAATGACAAAAGTTCAAAAAGTTCCGTCCCTTCGGGGAACTAGGATTACATACGTAACCCGGGACGTTCCCCTTCAGGGACTACCGCTGCGTGTAATCGCAGTGGGAACGCAATACCCACATCCCCATACGACCAAATCCCCGTCGTGTGTCATTAGGAGACACAAGCCGACGAGAGAACCTGAGTCCCGGGAGTGGAGCTAAGGTCAAGGGAATAAAATCTGACGAAAGTGTGCGGTGAGGACCAGCCTGCCGCATCACAAACGTCCTGAAGAGAAGCTCCTGAAAGAAGAGCTGTAGAGGCAGCCATACTCCTGGTGGAATGAGCCCTTACAGCCAAAGGTGAAGGCTGATGGGCCGAACCGTAAGCAAGCGAGATGGCCTCGACCCCCCACCCGCTCATCCTTTGCTTAGATGCCGGACACCCCTTCTTAGGTGACCCAAAACAGACAAACAGTTGTTCTGATTTCCTCCAAAGGGCAGCTCTGTGGAAATACGCATCTAAAGCCCTAACGGGACACAGCAAATTAAGTTTCTCCTGGTCTGACGTCAAAAAAGGCGGAGGACAGAAAGCCTGCAGTACTATAGGTCTAACCGAAGTGGTTGGTACCTTAGGAAAAAACCCTGGTCTCGGACAGAAAAAAAGCCTTTACCATACCAGGAGCAAATTCCAGGCACGAGGGAGCCACCGAAAGTGCTTGAATATCTCCAATTCTTTTTAGAGATGAGATAGCAAGAAGAAGGATAGTCTTTAGAGTAGGAAACTTTTCTGAAACTTCCTCGATGGGCTCGAACGGAGCAAGGGATAGACCTTCTAAGACGATGGCCAGATCCCAAGCTGGTACCCTCGTGTGAACTGCAGGCCTCAGCCTCAAGGTGCCACGAAGGAAGCGAGATATAAGTGGGTGTTTTCCGAGGGAACCTCCACTTGAAGGGGCGTGGTAAGCAGCTAAGGCCGCCACATACACCTTCAGTGTGGAGTGGGATAACCCTGTGGAGAGACGGTCCTGCAGGAAATCCAGCACTGTACCAACCGGGCAGTTAACTGGGTCCTGCTGGCGCTCTCCACACCAAGAGGTGAAAAGTTTCCACCTCGCGGCATATAACTTCCTCGTGGCGGGAGCTCTGGATTGGAGGATGGTCTCAACGACCTCAGTCGAGAGACCAGAACCTATGAGCTGGGCCCCCTCAGAGGCCAAGCCCACAGCCTCCATAGTTCTGGGCGGGGGTGAAGGATCGACCCACTCGCCTGAGAGAGTAGATCTCTCCTGATTGGTATCTCTAGGGGAGAGCCGTCGAGGAGAGACACTAGGTCCGCAAACCATACTCGGGACGGCCAGAACAGGGCTATTAGCAGAAGACTGAGCCCGTCCCGGCGAACCCTCTCCAGAACTCCCGGGAGCAGAGCGATCGGGGGAAAAGCGTACAAACGTGACCTCGGCCACGGATGTACCATCGCATCCAACCCCAGTGGGGCTGGCTGGCTGAGAGAGAACCACAGTGGACAGTGTGATGTCTCTCGGGACGCAAATAGGTCTACCTAGGCACGACCGAAATGTCCCAATAGGAGCTCCACCACCTCAGGGTGAAGACTCCATTCCCCGGGCCTCGGCCCCTGCCTCGACAGGATGTCTGCCCCCTGATTCAAATATCCCGGGAGATAAATAGCTCTGAGAGAGAGAATTTCCTCTGGGACCATAGAAGGATCTGACGTGCCAGCTTGTAAAGCGGGCGAGAACGCAGACCCCCCTGATGGTTGATATAAGAGACCACCGATGTGTTGTCTGTCCGGACAAGAACATGGTGGCCTCTTAGGTCTGGGAGGAAATGTTTCAGGGCCTGAAACACTGCCAGCATCTCTAGACAATTTATGTGCCATAGACGGTGATGGTCCTCCCACAGACCCCGAGCTGGGCGACCACTTATGATCGCCCCCAACCCGTGAGAGAGGCATCTGTCGTTAGCATAACGCGACGACAAGGAGCTCCCAACACAGGGCCTTGGGACAGAAACCAAGGATCTTTCCACATAACCAGGGCGCGATGACACCGTCGCGAACTCACGATCATGTGAAGCGGATTTCCCCTCGGGGAGAATCCCTTGGTTCTGAGCCACCACTGTAACGGTCTCATGTGCAAGAGGCCAAAAGGTATCGCATTGGACGCAGCTGCCATGAGACCTAACAGTCTCTGGAACTGTTTTACAGTGGATGACTGGCCTAGCTTGACCTGATCTACTGCGGCGAGAATCAAAGCAATACGAGCAGGTGACAATCGTGCCTGCATCGTCGTTGAATCCCACACTACACCTAGAAAAGTGGTTCTCTGTAATGGAGAAAGAACACTCTTTTTGGCGTTGAGCCTCAGCCCCAGTCTCTTGATATGAGCAAGAACGACATCTCGGTGCCGAACCGCCTGTTGTTCCGATTGAGCTAAAATCAAGCAATCGTCTATATAATTCAGAATGCGGATGCCCTGTAACCTCAGCGGGGCTATAGCAGCATCCATACACTTCGTGAATGTTCGGGGTGACAGTGCTAGGCCGAACGGAAGAACCCGATATTGGTACGCTTCGCCCCCGAAAGCGAACCTCAGGAACTTCCTGTGTTGAGGGAGGATAGATACATGGAAGTAAGCATCCTTTAGATCTATCGTGACAAACCAGTCCTCGGATCTGATTTGAACATCCCGAGTGACAGACACAGCGCCCTGTAACGTACTGGCAGGGAACAGCTGGTCTGGGCACTCCACAACCCTCCTCGGAGGGGGCGAGCTTCCCTCGGGAAATCGCGCGCCGAGTCTCTCTACGCCCTGTGAAGGCAGGGTTAGTAGAGCAGACCCCTGAGGGCATCGGAAAAGACAGGGCACCGTGTTTTTGTGCAGTGAACTCAAGTCTTTCACGATGGGGACCACCCTCGGAGTCCTGACGTTCAGCACGTTCACGTTTTTTTTTTTTTTTCAACGCGGCCTTCTTGGCGATAATGACTGTCCTCATATCAGCCCTACCGTGAGAAGGTTGCGCCGGAATTTAACGATGAAGTACCGGCTGTAGTATCCTAACTCCCTGCTGGGTGGAGGAACCCGCTCTAAGGCTCCTTTCAGCAGGAGAGTTTTTACCTCCTGTTCTAATACCAGAGCCTGCTTGGGGCCCACCACTGTGGGCAGAACCCCTCTGAACCGAGGTGGACGCGTTCTGAACTGAATAGCGTACCCGTTCTCTATAGTATTCAGGCCAATGAGAAACATTGGGGAGAATTCTCCATACCGCCAGGAACTCTACTAAGGGAACCAGCCTCTCGAGGTTGGCCTCTGGATGAACATCCCGAGTGACAGACACAGCGCCCTGTAACACACTGGCAGGGAACAGCTGGACTGGGAACTCCACAACCCTCCTCGGAGGGGGCGAGCGTCCCTCGGGAAATCGCTCGCCGAGTCTCTCTACGCCCTGTGAAGGTAGGGTTAGTAGAGCAGACCCCTGAGGGCATTGGGAAAGACAGGGCACTGTGTTTTTGTGCAGTGAACTCAAGTCTTTCACGATGGTTCCTCAGAGTCCTGACGTTCAGTACGTCAGGATTTTTTCGACGCGGCCTTCTTGGTGATAATGACTGTCCTCAGATCAGCCCTACCGCGAGAAGGTCGCGCCGGAGAGCGCCCCGCCTCGTCCCTCCAGTTTCTCTGCGGGGGGGCACCAGACGCGACACTTCGTTTTTGCTGTGCTCTTTTTGAGGTACTTGGCGACTGGGACTGTCCTCCGCCGCCGAGTAAGCCTTCCCCACTAACACATAAGTATTTTAGTGGTTTAGAGGGCAGAGCCGGTGCTTTAAGTGAAGACGATGAAGCAGGCGAGAGATAGCTGACGAGCGTCTCCTCTGCCTTCGGCATCGTCACATAACCAGCAGATTTAGCACCAACAATGTTATTTTTTTTTCATAAGCATTGGACTGATTTGTGTAAATTCTGCTTGAGACCGGTCTAACCCAGGTCTTTGAAACCTCAGCATGAAGATCTGGGAAGAACAGTAAGCAAGGGCGAGAAGGTTGAGGTCGTGCAGACAGAAATCTATCATCTAGTTTGCTTTTAATTCTAGAATTCTGTCTATCAGCTGGCCACTCGATACTGTTTTTTTTTTTTTTTTAGCTTTTCAACAGCCCGAGATAACACATCCATCAAACCTTCTTCATTTGCAGTATAATGTGATAAACTAGTCTCTGATGCAAAACTTTCGACATCCAGCTCCTCAGAACTAGGGCTGCACGATTAATCGAATTTTAATCACGATCACGATTTTGGCTTCCCACGATCAAATTCGCGTGATCGAGCGATATTTAAAATGCGTCATTCCGTTCACAAAACGCTCCGTTTGAAAGTTTTTTTTTTTTTTGCAAAGCCAATTTAGCGCTCCGTAAACCACTGTCTGATCATGTGCCTCCATGAGCCCCAGACCAGTGCGCGCGAGCGACAGTGCACGAAAGAGACGAAGAGAGCGCTCTAAAGTGCGCGAGAGATACCGAGTGTGTCTGCGTGCGAGAGATACCGATCGTGTCTGCGCGCGAGAGAGAACGAGTGACAGTGTGTGTGAGAGACCGAGTGTGAGCATTAGTAAATTGCATTAGTGAATTTGTATACATACTACATAGTAATATATAATTACTATATAAGAGGCATGAAAGTTCGATTGATGGACTCCAATAATCAGTAGGCCTACTACAAACGTCTTGTTTTGAACTATTTTAATAAATAGAAATAATTCAAGCAAACTTTCATATAGAGGATTAAATAGATTAAATTTATGCAGTACGATTTCACAACTAATCACTGACACTGTACCACAACATTTTACATTTCTTAAGTGTCAAATAACAATGAATCTGAATTTCATCCATTAATCGAACTTCCATAGTGCATAGTTCTGCCTTGACATGTTCTCATTTGGTTACATTCTGTTATGGAATATTTGTTTTTTTATTGATTATATATTTTGCGCGTTTTATTCACATCCATGCAGGTACAATGCAAGTTTATATTTTGCTTCCTAAAATATATTTACACAATGTAAATGTAAAATAGTGCCCTGTTGGAGTTTTGCTACATTTTATTTATTGTTTTCTTTATTTTTCTTTATTCTTTAAGGAGATGCACTGAATTTTGGTGAATAAGAGGATTTTATTTTGATGCACATATTTGTACATTAGCAGTAATGTAGCAAAATACGGATGTGAAAGCAGTTATAATTAGCCTATGTGACAATAAAATTTGTTTTGGTTAAAATCAACAAATAATCGTGATAATTAATCGTGATCTCAATATTGATCAAAATAATCGTGATTATCATTTTGGCCCAAATCGTGCAGCCCTACTCAGAACTGGATAATCTCAATTCAACATCATCATGTGCCTTCACCCGGGCAGAAGTAACCGCCGCAGCGCGTGCTTCCAAAGCCAGGTGAGAGGCACTGGATCCCGCCGGAGAAAGCCGAGATAGGGCGGGGCCCATCTCAACGTCGCCGGTGAGATCCATCTGCGAACCCCAAGACAAGCGCCGCCGCTCTGCCTCAACAGAAGCGGGACCCGAGCCTTGGGGAGCTCGCAGCAAACCACTCTCCTCGAAGAGCGATCGCCGCGAGCGCAGAGTTCTCAGAGGAAAGTGCTCGCAATGCTCACTAGGGATGCAACGATACCGTTTTTTCAAAACCGATCCGATCCGATACCAAAATTCTGAGTATCGGCCGATACCGATACCAATCCGATACCAGCGCAGTTTTTTTTAAATCAAGTAGAGTTTTTATAACTCTGTGTGTTGAACTGATAATCACTCTTTTGTGTGTTAAACACAATCTACTTAATACAGACAACTTCATTATAAAGAAAAACAACAAATCCAAAAAATATATGATCATAATCTATGACAAAAATGCTATTATAAACTAGATTAGTGGATAATACACATTGCTCTTTGTATTGTTGTAAAATACATTCATGAAAAACAAGATAACAAAAATCAAAAAGATAAATTATTTTAGATATAGCCTAGGGCCTAGGCTACTATAAAATTGAGAAATGTTTTAAATGTATAGCAGCTGTTTATTGAGGCAGCAACATAGATAGGACAGAACAAGAAAGGCTATTAATAATCTTTTATTGCGTCACTGCATTGATATGAAAGGCTCCAATACATCGCGGCACAAAGCGCTTATGCGCATCCCGAGCGCAGAATGATGCGCTTGAAGCCACAGGGAGTCACAGCGCGCAGCGCGTCGAGTCAGCATTGAAAAGTTCAAAGCACAAAGGAAATACATATTGATGCGTAGTGTATTATACAGTCTCTATCTATGTAATAGTTTATTGAGCCTTTTCTTTTAACAGTTTTAAATTTCAGTTACTGTGTGCGTGAATAACAGTTATAATGCTCTGACTGTACTGTTGTGATCTAACCGACACCCGGTAGAAAGTAACATGATTAAGTTACAGCAATAAAGTCCAGCAAGATAAAGTTGTTTTATGCGAAACAATAGACCTGTATCTACAGATCAAGTATAATAATAGTAACATTGAATCATCTTGAAGAGAGTTTCATCGTTGACCGACCGCGACGCGCTGTTTGATGCTGAATGAAGAATGACTGACAGCCGCAGCGGAGGGAAAAGTTTACGTGATCTTGAATTTAATGGCATAAATATGAATTTCTATCTCACATAATGGCTTCAGAACACTTATAATAGAGTGCACGAAAACGAAAACTTTATGGTACTTAGAATGTTTTGTGCCTTTTGTGGGGCTTAACAATAACACGCACAATATCGGATTTGGATCGGCCTCGTCTGATCGATACCCGATCCGGCAAAAATGGCAGTATCGGAGCCGATATCGATACTGAGTATCGGATCGGTGCATCCCTAATGCTCACAATCGACTCCCTCGAGAGCCGACTGGGCATGCTGCACTCCAAACAAGCCACACATAGCTCGTGTGAATCCCCACCCGTGATGTATCGAGCACAGGGGGGAACACACTTCTTATACTGCTCGCTCATATTGTTTTTTTTATATATAATATATATATAGTGATATATAGATCCTCACAGAACAGACAAACACAATCGACAGATTCAGACACACCTCAGAGCTTGCTGAAGTACAAAAAGCTGGCGGCTGGTGTGCTCAGGGGATATTTATAGCTTTCTGGTCGATGACGTCACTCGCCGTACGCTCATTCTCTCCATTGACTGATTTCATTCATGCTTTAGACGCGTCACGCGGAGGGCGTTCCCACTGCGATTACACGGGGAACTTAACTTAAAAGGAAAATGAAAACTAAAAAAAAATAAAATGAAAGACAATTCTAAATAAAAGCTATGTTAATAAATTATATAAATAATAGCCTACTGTTTTATATACGGTATGCAAAAAAATATATATTTCTTGAAACCTTCATGAGATTCTTCCTTTTGCTGCTGTCAAAAACTCTGTATAATGATACTCTGCAGAAAGTTTCTTTTAAATCTTTTTATGATCTATTATTTGTTTAAAGTTTTGAAAAGAAAGATTAAACCCAACATTTCAGTGCATACAAAACCTCTGTCCAACCTTAAATAAACCCTTACTAATAGCACCTCCTTAACAAAAAACTATTTTACCACAGGACACAGTAATTTATGAGGTCATGCATTTAAAATAATCTCTGATCTGTAGGATGTCAGCAAGCAGTGACTTCGGTGCATTCACAAATAGTCATCAAGTTCAAGTACATCAAGTACATGATCTAAAGTGCTTCCATCATAAAATCTGCAATGAAAGGGTCAGCTGAGGATGAATTCCGTTCATTGGTTGATGAAGGTTGCAGAATTGTGGTTTCAGCTTCAGTGTTCAGCTATCTAATTGCAGTATAATATTTCCAGAAAGCAAAAGGTGTCATGCAATGGCATCTGTTCTGTCATAAAGTAGGCCTGTTATGTCATAAAGTATGCCTATATGAGATTATTTGAGAAAACATGGTATTTGATTTTAAAAAAGGTCATGAAAGAGGAACATACTGGTGCGCTCTGGCCCTGCTGAAGGGGGCGGTGTAGCAATCCGTTTCCTCCAGATCTGGTAATGCCTCCTTATCCAGTTTCATAGGGTTCCTGGGTAGCCAGCTTTTCAACTGACGAAATCTCAGCTGATATTGACTGTAGAGATACATTTGCATTTGTCAAAAAAAAAATGTATTGTCTCCAATAAATAAAAAAACGACAGGTAGTTTAATAGTAGTTTCTCCATTTCAAACCAGTTTTCTTTTCTTATGCAAATTAAATCAAGCCGTATTTAGTCCCTGAGACGCACAACAAATATCAAGCTAATTAACTTAATAAAATCTTTATTCCCCACAGCTACAGTTTGACTCAAATTAAAATGGACATACAATTATCCAAATAGAAGTACTGAATAGGTTTTTGACTAGAATGCAAATAAAATGAAATAATAAACTCCCAGCCATATTTGTGGAAACACAGACCAGTAAGAACTACCAGCATTATCTTACCTTCCCATATTTTTTTTCTTCCAGTCTGTGAAGTAACACTTTTTCCTGTAAAATACATATATAGTATAATCACATTGAATGTACTCACAGTATGAAGTTTAGCACAGTACAATGACAATGAGCTCTACCTGAAGGGCATTCTAATGTTCATTTGCTCTGCATATTTACACAGCGTGTCCCATGGTGCATGAATCTTCACAAACAGGATATCACTGTTGGTTAATGAGGGCTGTCAAAGTGAAAGACAAATCATTATCAGCATATTATAAACAGTCATATAATTAAGATGTATCGGTTGGTTTTATAATATTTCTTGGTTAGTTAGTTAGCTGGTTAGTAGGCGACTCTGTTCAAAAAGAGGGTACCAAATATTGTCTGAGAGTCTTGAAGTTTTTTTTTCTTGTAAAAGAGGCATTTAATCTTCAGAAAATGCTGATCGTCAAAAATAAGAATTTATAAAATTGGTTTTATTTTCTATTAATCTTATATGAGATGTGTTAACTAAATTTTTGCATCTGAATGCATTTTAAAACTCTGGGTTGTTTAATTAAGTAAACATCTGAATTCAATATGTAAAATGTATGAAATTCAATACAAATATTAATAAGTGAAAAAGTAACAGTAAGTTACCGGTGTCAGGGTTATATTTAGTGCCCTTTTTAAAGGGAACTCGAGCTGCGTTCGAGACGCTGTGGGAACGCCCTGTGTGATTGCGTCATGAAGCACGTGTATAATCAGTCCAATGGAGAGATGAGACGTCATAGGCGGGTGACGTCATCGACCAGGAAACTATAAAGCACTCCTGAAAACAGACCGTGCTAGCTTCTGTGCCTTCAGCAAGTGCTCTCTGTATACTGTCCCTGACTATTTATTGTTGTCTGTCATTGCAAGCACAATATTTCACAGAAAGATATATATATGTGTAACGGTTCACAAAATTCACGATTCTGTTTGATACGATACACTTGTGTCACGGTTCGGTACGGTGCTGTACGTTTTCGATACAGCAAAATGAAAGAAATGACAGAGAAATTTCCTTGATGTAATTTTTTTAATTATATTTTTATTAAAACATAAAGTATGATTTTTTTTTACTTTGAGCAATGATGGAGCTATACTTGACTTTTTTTAGGAGCATTTAAAACAAAACAGCTCCTTGGACAAAATGAAATAAAATATTATAGTAGTTATAAACAGGTTTATTTTAGTTCAGATTAACATTTGAGGGCAGCGATTGTATTCATAATGTCAAAATAAAACCGACGTAATGTTAATTGAAAGCACTATTGTCTACTATTCCTGCCAAACTTCCATGGTTACAGTTAGTAGTGTTACTACAGTAAATCCATGGTGAATGTTGCTGATCTGTGGACACTGAATAGTTCATTCATGGCACAATGTTTCTTCCTGGTTTCCACGTCAGCGCTATTTGATCCGTTAATAACGGAGAAATGTGAATGTTTCTCACTAGATCTCGCAGCGATGTTATTACTTCAGTCACAAATTCAAATTTTTTCTTTACAGGATTTCGCTGTGTATTAACAGTGCTGCTTGATTAAGATCGGCTTGCGCTGCATTGGTCCAAACTGATAAACGGTCCGTCAACCACATAATAACGAGTAGCTCAGTTTCGTTCCGCTTACATTACATTTGCCATTTGATGTTGGGCAATGTTGTGGTCACGCTAGCGTCTCGCGACCACTGCGTCAGCGACGCGCCTACATTTGAAATAATAATAATAATTAATAATAATTCGTTACATTTATATAGCGCTTTTTCTGGGACCTCAAAGCGCTTCACATATGGTAGGGGGAATCTCCTCAACCACCACCAATAACGAAATAACGAAATTTTGCTTTCCAAACCGAAAGCCTTGTACCGAAAGGTTCAATACGAATACGTGTACGAATACGTTACACCCCTAATATATATATATATATATATATATATATATATATATAAAAATGGCGAGCAAGCAAGATTTTAAGTGGTGTGTTGTTCCCTGCCCTTGTTTCATCACGGGTGGGGACACACACCAGCTTTGTGATGCTTGTTTGGGAGTGGAGCATGCCCACTCAGTTCTCGAGGGGACTGACTGTGAGCATTGCGAAAAGCTGTCCGTGAGGACAGCTGTACGCTTTTCCTCCGATATCCATGCTTCCGGGAGTTCTGGAGAGGGTTCGCCGGGAAGGGGCCCGTCTGTTATTAGTAGCCCAGTACTGGCCGGCCCGAGTTTGGTTCTCGGACCTGGTGTCCCTTCTAGATGGCTCTCCGATGGAGATTCCAATCAGGAGGAACCTACTGTCCCAAGCAGGGGGCACGATGTATCACCCTCGCCCGCAGTAGTGGAAACTAGAGATGCACCGATTACAATTTTCTAGGCCGATCCCGATTCCGATTTTTCCTTGAGTTTGACCTGCCGATACCGATTTTAGCCGATTCCGATTTTATTTACAGCACACACAAATATTTATTTTCTATCTTCTCTTTAATAGAACATTTTGCATAGAACATTTTTTGAACAGATAATCGCTATAAAATAGAACTATATAAATGACTCCTAGTGTGGGACATTCTCACACATCTAAAGTGCAGTGTTATGGAAGAACCATTTCCTTTTCACATCCAATATCCAATAAAAAAAATTGATATATTTAGCAAACTAAACTTCTGTATGAAAACAGGTAATGGCAATAAAATAATATATAAATAACAAATAAATAATAATAACAAATAATTTAGCAACCCAAGTTAATATCAGGCATCATCACATCGCTGCCTGCATACAGAGCAAAGTCAGAATCGCGGACTGAGTGAGAGCGAGTGGATCACGTGATATGAAGCAGTCTCGGTCTCTGCCTCAATGTTGATAATTCAAGACAGCATGAGAACTGACTGCGCATGCGCAAATCTCCGTAAACTACATTCTATGGACCAAAGAGGCACTGCGAACCTCTGCCTCAATGGCCATGGCCTTGAATTTCCTGCATGAAACAATTGTTTTTAGGAGCAAACTATGGCCAAAGGAGTATTATACGATTATTCCTGATTTTTTTTTTTGTTACAAAAATTAATATTTGGAATAACATAATTGCAATTAATAATGTGATGAATTAATAAAGCTCTTGGAATTAATAAATGTAATGTGAACATTTCCTTTGGTGAGGCACTGCCTACCCTGCAGAGCATCTTTTCTCTATTTACGGATATGACGAGGCGCGCACAGGCACGTGACATATGTATGCAATTTCCTATGAAAACCATCCTGCTAGGTCTAAAATATAAACACTTACCATAGTGAATCAGTGAAAGACAAAAACACATTTTGGAAGAATTAATGATGTATTGACTCATATAAATTGTGTTAATTTTGAAAAAAAAAAGTTACATAGTGTACCTTTAGGTTACAAGTGAGATGGTTGTTGATTAAGTAAGGGCTAGCTAGTTTGGAGCCAAATGCTTATTTGTATCATTCAAAGTATTTTTTTGAGATACACACAAGGAGGGGAGATAATCTAATGAAAGAATTTTAAGTGGTTGTACAGACATTTGATGGGTTTAA
Organism: Tiaroga cobitis; assembly: GCA_030578255.1. Classification (NCBI taxonomy): domain Eukaryota; kingdom Metazoa; phylum Chordata; class Actinopteri; order Cypriniformes; family Leuciscidae; genus Tiaroga; species Tiaroga cobitis. Next base: position 24,401,372 of record CM060615.1, read on the forward strand.
AATGAGCTACTTTTCAATGTTAATTTTAGGTAATAATTCATCTCACAAATGCAAAAGTTCTCATTCTAAATAACATGAGATCCAAATGCCATGACAATCTGGTACCCGGTTGTCACGTTTGGTGGTTGTAATGAACACACGATGATGGGAAAATATACAGTAACAGAGACAGTCTTTAATAAATAAGCCCCCTCGTCCCTCCATCTTAGCCTCAGTCAGTTGTTCCTCTGTGTCCGCCACAGACTTCCGGGTCTCCGGATCCGCCTCAACCCTCCACCCCTTCTGCTCCACTGGGCTTCTCCTTCCCTCTGGCTTCTCAGTTGTACTCACTCCCTCCATCTTTGCCTGGTCTGCCGAGCCACCATCTCCACCTCGGTCCCGCGAGCCAGCAGCTCCACCTTGGGCCTCTACCCAGCCTGGTTCCGCCTCTGTCAGTCGGTCTCCGGGTTCAGCCCGGGCATTCAGCCAAAGCCCCACCCTGGCTCCTCGCACTGTTGGCTCCACAGTGGTGTTTCTCTCCATGACTCCTCCTCCTTCCTGTCTATCACCAGCTCCACGCCCTCTTCCAAAGCCCATTCCCTCCTTCCACACTCGATCTATCAATTACAGCGAGATGATGTGCCTTCCGGGAGTGGGGAGTACGGTTACGGTTATAGATACTTATGCTGATATTTCCTTTCTTTTTTGTTTTAGTTCCTGCTCTGTTTAGTTTCGGTTTTCTTGGTCTCTGATTATGTCCCTGTTTGTTTCTGTAATTAATTATCATCAGCTGTATATTATTTAGTTTATGATTATCCTGTGCATATATACTCTCTTTTCGGTTAAATTCTTTTGTCGGTTATTGTGGTTGCGCTTCCAATGTATTCCTGATTAAAGGTTATTCTAGTTCATTCTCTTCGTTGTGCGATTGTTTCATACACAGACAGAGTAATCAACAGAACTAAGAACAGGTGAGGAACTAATGAGTAACTATGGAAACTAATAATGACCAGAAACACAGGCAAAATGGTAACAGCGAAAACAAAAACAAAACACAATGAATCTAATCAGAACGTCTCAGGTTATGTATGTAACCCTGGTTCCCTGAAGAGGGGACGAGACGCTGCGTTGAGACGCTGTGGGAATGCCCCTGCATTATTGCGTCTTGCGCTAGCTTCTGATAGGCTGAAGCAAGTCGATCACAGGCATGTATGAGTGGCAGGGCGACGCAGTGTCTCGTTCCCTCTTCAGGGAACCAGGGTTACATACGTAACCCGAGACATTGCCTTTCAAGGGAACTCGAGCTGCATCGAGACGGTGTGGGAACACTATACCCACGACGCCATAATAGCAAATTCCTGGTCTGTGTGAAGTCCCGTTCTTAGAAGCAAGCACCCTAGACACCGGAGTGAAGCATAGATCCAAGTCAAAAAATCTAACAAATGTATGTGGTGAGGACCAGCCTGCCGCATCACAGATGTCATGAAGGGAAACCCCCGATAATAAAGCCTATGAGGCAGCCATACTCCTGGTAGAATGGGCCCGGACAGCCAAAGGTGAAGGCTGACCAGCCGCTTCATAAGCAAGTGAGATAGCTTCGACTACCCACTTGCTCATCCTCTGCTTGGATGCAGGGTAACCTTTTCTGGGTGACCCGAAACAGATGAATAGTTGATCTGATTTACGCCACAGAGCAGCTCTGTGTGTGTACGCATCCAAAGCCCGCACAGGGCACAGCAGATTAAGTTTTTCCTGATCTGGTGTATTAAAATGTGTAGGACAGAAGGCCTGCAGCACAATTGGGCCCGCAACATTAGTAGGGACCTTAGGAATATAGCCCGGCCTAGGGTGAAGAAAGGCTTTCACCATACCAGGTGCAAATTCTAGACACAAAGGTCAACCGACAAGGCTTGCAAATCTCAAATTCTCTTGATAGAAGAAATGGCAATGAGAAATAAAGTTTTTAGTGTAAGGAACTTTTCTGAAACCTCTTCAATGGTCTCGAAGGGAGCAAACGCCAGGCCCTCCAGTACAACGGCCAAATCACAAGCCGGTGCTCTAGTGCGCAGTGCAGGCCACAGCCTCGAAAACCAGTAAGGAGAGGATCTCTCCCCAATGATGCACCACCCAGAGGAGGGTGGTAAGCAGATATAGCCGCCACATACACCTTCAAGGTGGAAGGAGATAAGATAACCCCACAGAGAAACGTTCTTGCAGATAATCAAGTACTTTACCAACAGGGCAGAAACAGGATTCAGTTGGCGTTCTCCGCACCAAGCAAAGAACAGTTTCCATTTCAGTGCATACAGTCTAGATTGGAGAATGGTCTCCACGACCGGTGTCGAGACACCTGATTCTATGAGCTAGGCCCCCTCAGGGGCCAAGCCCACAGTTTCCACTAGAGATGCACCGATTGATCGGCTGGTGACCGGAATCGGCCGGTTTTCACGTAATCGGCCATGATCGGCGACCGGCCGGTCAGTCTGACATAATCGGATTTTATGCCGGTCAAATGCACTCGGGCGCCGCATGATTAACATCGCGCAACATCAGCATCACACGTGCACACGGAACGCGCACATGTAGGAAACCTCGTGAATTACGGCCGTTTCACACCGCAAGGTGCAGCGCGTTTTTTTTTTTTTTGTTCGGCGTGCATGTTAATCAATGAGTGCATTCACACCAGGAGCCGGAGCAGCGCGTGAGCGTCGAGCAGGAGCCGCGCGTGAGCAACAGGGAAGCGTGGGTTTCGGCGCCGAATCTATTTTTGCTGCGCTCAATTTAAGTGAAAGCACACTTTTGATGGACAAAATAAATATGATTTCATCCAAAAAGTGCCCAAAATGCAAAGAATTTGCATGTCTGGTGTGTTTTAACAAGAACTGAAGTAGGCTAGGCTATGTCAGAAAGAAAATGAAGACTCAAAACTATTTATAGAAAATGTACCCATTTAAACTTGTTTTTATTATTATTTAATTGTTTCCCTGCACATGCTCCACTTCTCCTGTTTAGCTTGGCTGGACATGTGTCAGATGAGAGAAGAACTGCTTGAGAAATATAATTTGCCATTGATATACAACAAGTGATTGCAATAGGCCTGTGTCTGTGTGTGTGTGTGTGTGTGTGTGTGTGTGTGTGTGTGTGTGTGTGTGTGTGTGTGTGTGTGTGTGTGTGTGTGTGTGTGTGTGTGTGTGTGTGTGTGTGTGTGTGTGTGTGTGTGTGTGTGTGTGTGTGTGTGTGTGTGTGTGTGTGTGCGTGTGTGTGTGTGTGTGTGGGTGTGTGTGTGTGTGCGCGCGCTTGCGCATGTGTGTATAGATGAATGAATCACATGAATAAATATATAGATCCGACAACTTGATGTGAGTCCTTTAATGGTCCAGTGGTAGAACTTTTGCCGCGTATGTCAGAGGTTCTGGGTTCTAATCCGCAATCGTATAGGTTTTTTTTTTTCTCATCAAAACCGAATAAGTTCATCAGTGGTTGTATTATATTAAGCAGGGGCACATTTGTGTGCATTTTTGTTTTGTGATTTCACCGGGACGAACAAAGAGTCTCCGAAACAGATTGAAGCGCGCGTGCATGTGAAGACTGCGTGAGCCACGAGATACACTGTAACCGCGCCACCGATCGCAGCGGCAAATTACGCCCCTGTGAATATGCCACATTGATATGTCACAGCCTACCCATGACAAGACTTCACCGCACGTTACTGATGCTCTGGCAACTTTGACACATCTATGGTGTGGGAGTACCATAGTTTAGTTGTCACAATGAGTAAGAAAGGTTATGCCATGGAGTACGCTAAATCTCAAACAGATTATTAAACAGATAATGCCCCTAGAGGGCCAAAAATCACATAGTGTACCTTTAAGTGTAACTATAGTGGTAACATGGGTCTGAGCCCCCTTTTAATCAGAACAAATACAAATAATAAAAAAGAAATTAATAATTACTTTGACCTACGGGGTCAACATTTCCTGAAGGTTTAGCCCCTCATTTCACTATTACCTTGTTGAAAAACAGCTTTGTTAATTTTTGTGTCAAAACTTATTTAGATTCCATATGTGAAAAGTGGCAGAACTGGGAAAAGCTAGTATTGTTAGCAATTTTTGAAAAAGTTATGTTCCGACATTACAAGCACACCTACAGAAGAGGTAAAGAAATACTGCCAGAGTTATGCTCAGTATAAAAACAGTATGACAGATCTGGGAGAAGAAAAGTAGGTTTGAGAAAGTTCAGGTGTTCAGCTAATAATGTAGAACACTGGTTACCAAAGAAACCACACAAGACACACAAACTTGTAATAATGAACACAGTCCGATGATGTTACAAAAGGGCCTGAGTGCCTGAAAAGGGTGTCTGGATTACACGTTATCAGTTCTTTAGAGCGATGAGAATCAAGGGTTTGCAGAGAGTGCATTCGGATCTTGAGGGAGCTGAATGCATTCATTGTGATACGTTCGCTGTGGGAAGCTCCACCCTTGCTTGACTCTCTCTTAAGGGATGAGAGTCGAGCTTCTGCACCTCGTGGTTCAGTCCTGCTGCTGCCAAGGCGGCAGGGTGGGATTGATCGTGGGGATCTTGGGCTTCTCCTGCTAGCTCTGTTGCTCTCATGTTGGTTCATAAAACATAGACATAGACATAGATGCAGCGGGGATACCAGGCCTACCTATTGAGTGGTAATATCTACTGAGGCAGTCTTAAAAAAAGCTGTGTAAGCCACACATATAGCCATCTGTGCCACAAAGCACAAGGACGGTGCATCAGTTCAATGGCTACTAGGCATCTGTGATAAACCTTTCTCTTTGATGCTCTGAACTGTGATGTGGTCGTAGAGAAGATACAGAAGCGGGTCTCAGCATTCAGAAAATATATCCCTCTCTGGCGGTCCATTAGGGTTGAAGCAGTATGGTTTAGCAGAGAGGAAGAAAACATATTTATTTCTCCCCTGTGATGTAAGGTGTGCTAAAGGCCACTGAAGGTTTTTGGGCCCTCCAAATCACACAACCCATCAGGGCCTTCTACATAAAATGACCTATCGGGGCCCTCCACATAACATGTCCTATCGTGGCCAACAGGTAAGACTGACTTATTTTTTTTATGTAAATGGACTGCATTTTATTTTGACTCAGAGGAATGTAAGCCGGCCTATCGCTGCCCTGCTGGAGTATATAAGTACTGAACTCTCTCTTTTACGTTTGCAGTTGTCAGGGTTAGGCTCCACCCCTGCCTTTTTGACTTTTGACTGATAGCCATTAGTTTTGTTCTAAAACCTAGTGAGCTGTAATTGTAATGCAAGATTGCTACATGAAGGCTATTCCAAAATGTAGTTAGCAACTATATGTATTTATTAGGTTTATTAGAATATTGCATAGTTACCATAGCAACATGCTAACATCAGACTCTATTAGAATCAATTATGAGTCAGGTTTCCTGTCTTCACATCACATTAGGAGAGACAGAGTGGGTGTCTACAAAGAGTTTTACTTCTGAGGTTCCATTTCAGACAGGAAGCATTAAAAGTCATCATCCTGCAGACAGCAGACAGTAAGACTTTGGAGAATTTGGAGCAGAGCTAGTATCTCAATTTTCCATTGGAATTCAAAACTGGTCAAAAGAAATGAGAGCTCTAGCGCAAGTTCTACCGGGAAGACTCTAATATCATGTCATTCTTTAATCACGTCATTCATTAACCACAGATCTAGCCAATCACCACTCGACAAAAGGAGTATTTAAGCCTGGTTACCACCCATTACTACGTTTGCAGAAACTGAAGCCGGTGTTCACCCCCACCAGGTTGGTCTCTGTCCATCCATCGGAGGTAGGCTCTGCCCCTGCCTTCATCTTCAGGCAGGAACTGCAAGTGTCTTCGATTTGGATTACGGACTACGCCAAATAACTTTAACATTTCATTTTGCATACAAACTGTTAAATAAATCGTATGCATATGTTATCTTGCCTCCCGAGTCTTTCTGGTAGAACTGATGGATCTGTGTTCTTTACTTAAGGACGATATGAGTCAATCCAAACAAAATGATGTTAAAATACAGCAGTCAGCTAGTTAAAAATATTGTTCTATACCTCCTTCTCCAGCATTAGACCTTCGGCCCGCAGGTTCCTCTCAAACGTGCACCTCTTCTCCACCTGAAGGCTGGATTTCTTATACACCAAGATGTAGTCGATACGCTTCTTCCCATCTCTAAACATCAATCCTGAGGGGTTTTCTAAATTGTTCCCCTGAAAACAATCAGAACATGTCTTTATTTCATTAGATTTTATTAGAAAATATGAAACAATAGAACTGTTCAGATTTAATCCTAAAACCCTCGGAAATGTCAAAAACCACTTTTGAGGTAGAACTGTCATTTATGTTGCAGAAAAACAAACTGGAAAGGCTTGTTACCACACACTTTTTTTATACTCATAGATCAAAAAACAATTTTTTTTAACCTCACTCGAATTTCCAGAGGAATTCAGATTTTTAGCTGTTGCCCTACAAATGTCTATATGTAATATGTCTATATTCATTATTTAACTAATATATTCTATATTCTATGTTATGGGAGCAGCCAATTTCCCTCCAAAATGAAACAAAAACGTATTAATGCAGTGTTTCTGCTAGGCTACTCCCCAGAAAAAAAGCTATTATATGCAAGTCATTTTAGTGGCAACGTAAGCAATGAACATTATGCGTCAATACTTACCGATAATTGCTGTAATAATAGCTGCTGCTCTCTGTCCCGCTTAAAATCATTGTCAACGCGATTTGTTTAGAACTATTGAGAGCTACACGAATAACGTGACCGCGCGGCGGCGAGATCACTGTCACAACCATCTATGTTCGCAACTCTCATATTTAACGGCTCTGGTTCGCGCTTAGTAGATACCGCCAAGGCAAGTTTAAAACAAAGCGCGCGCGCTGTACTGTGGTTGGTGGCTCGTTTGACCAGTTACGTTTTTATCCACTCATAAATAAAAAGGAACGACTGATTTTGAAAATGTAGTAGAGTAAAAAGTACGATATTTGACTTTGAAATGTAGTGGAGTTCAAGTAAAAGTCTCCCAAAATTTAAATACTTGAGTAAAGTACAGATACGCAAAAAAGCTACTTAAGTAGGCCTACAGTAACGAATTACATTTACTTCGTTACTGTCCACCACTGCTAATGACTATGATGACGTGCTTTTTACATTTTCAGAAAAAAAAATGGACAGTAGTCTCTCCTCAAGATTTAATTCATTACCAAGCAGGAATTTGGAGGAATAGGTTGGTAGCATCTTAGCAGTTGCTACCAAGAAGGGAAAGGTTGTACCTGTATGGATTCTGTGCGGGCCTCTAGCTTCCCTCTGGACACCGGCTTCTGCTGGACGTGGTGCGTTTCATCTGTTTTAGGTGCAAAATCCCCCGTCTCCCTCTCTTCCATATAGACATCCTGACCTGTGTCTGTTCAAGAGTGAAACACTGGGTTCTATGAGAATAACTTATTAAAATGAAATGGTGATGAATACAGATGTGCATCTGGTGCATAAAAAAAACATTTAGAAATGTTTTATTTATCGTTTTGTGCTTGTTTATTAATTTTTTTAGGGATTTTTAGCATTTTAATTAATATTATGTTAAAGCTGCAGTCCGTGGTTCCCTATCGGTCAGTCACTACAACGTAGGTCAGACTGACCAATAGGAATCTCGCCAGAGAGCCAATTTACTTCGAGTGAATCTAAAACAAGCCAATGCACATTAGCGTGCAATCATTTGCAACAGCTGCGCGTCCTCGTCAGCGCGGGTATATAACGAGCGTCTGTGTGATTGCACTTCAGCTTTTTGCTTCGGAGCCTAAACTTCGATGCCTCTGCTTAGAGTGACTTCTTGCAAGCAAAACTCTCTCTCTGATACGGGTGTTACGGCGCGACAGCGTGGACAGATTTCTTTCTCTCCAGTGAAGAAACCCAAAAGCTGTTTTCACAGCTGGTAAGACTGAGCACGAGAGCTGATCAGCGCACGTACGGGTGCACATTCCCGGCCGTGATCGTCTGTATCTGTCCCCCTGTGTGCCTCAGTGTCAGCGAGAGCAGTTCCTAAAAGAGCTTACACAGATAGTTTGCGTCTTTTTAAAGATGACATTCTATCTGTGTGTTTCTGGATGCGGTCGTTAACTGGGATCGCGGGATGGTCACGAACGCTGTCTTGTGTGTCTGGGCTTACAACACGCACAGGCAGCGTTCGTGGATGAGTCATGTTCCCATTGTGGGAAGATGACCATCTCGGAGCTGAGGTCGAGACTCTCGTTCCTGCAAAGGGGCGGAGTCCCCGTGCCGGCGCCCCGTTCCAATCCTCCTGCGAGGGTTGCTTCGGACGCTGGCACGGGTGACCTGAGGATTACAGTGAGCGCGCTTCCTTCGGGGAACCAACCCCCTAGGAACCCTCACTCCTCTCAGCCTCCGCAACCATGTGAGCTGCCACAGGAGCGTGCTGGACCATCCACGAGGTGTGTACCAACCGTTTCCTTTGGCGCTCCCGGCGATGAACAGATGTCGATCGCGGCATCGGAGGGTGGGTCAGATATCTCTGCGGACGACGTGTCGGAGCCGCTGCCTCCTTCGGGGGTGCCGGCGGTGCCCGATATGGACCCGGAGATGATGGCCATGCTTTCCCGGGCCGCCGAGAGGGTCGGACTCGTGTGGAACCCTCCACCGGGTCCCGAACCCTCGAGGCTGGACGATTGGTATCTCGGGGTGGCGCGTGCTGGTGCTCAGCATCCCACCCCAGTGCCTTTCTTCCCGGAGGTGCATGAGGAGCTCACTGGGACGTGGATGGCACCTTTTACTGCCCGAAACCGCTCCAGTAGTTCCTCCTCCCTCACCACCCTTGACGGCGGGGCAGCTAAGGGTTACACGCGCATCCCGCCGGTGGAGCGGGCCGTTGCTATGCAACTGTGCCCTAACTCCACCTGGCGCGGAGAACCGTGTCTCCCTTCCCGGGCCTGTAAGTACTCGTCGGACTTAACCGGTAAGGCTTACAAGGCCTGTGGGGAAGCTGCCTCTGCCGTGCACACTTTGGCGTTGCTCCAGGTCCATCAGGCCAAGGCACATGGCCGCATCGCTCCCTCCCCCGGAAGAGGGCCGGATGGAAAATCTTTTGTTTTGTTTTGTTCCGCCGCTGGCCTCAGAGCCAGCGGTACCCAAATGTTCAATAAAAGAGCAGTTTCTATCATCTCTGGGTCCGAAGAGGACTCGGAGAGCAGTGGGGGGACAAAATCCTTACCACTCTCATCCTCCTCTTCTATCGCCAGCTGGCAGCAGTGTACGGTTCGAGAACGCCACCGAGCCGCCTCCCGCACCTCCTGCCCCGTGGAACCAGGTAAGCGCCTTACAGCACACTCAGACCCCGCTGGGGGCTGCCTCCCAGAGAGAGCCCCCCCAGCCAGGTCCCTGTGTTCCACTTCGCTGCCCCACTCCGGGTACGCCTACGGTCCCCTTGGTCCCGCTTGTACGGTCTCTGAGAGCCTGGTTAGAGCTCCCCAGTCCGTCTCGCTGGCTCATCCGGACCATCAGGCTCGGCTACGCGATTCAGTTCGCCCGGCGTCCCCCCAAGTTTCGGGCCATCCACTCCACTACAGTGAGAGCAGCCGATGCCCATGTCTTGCGCGCGGAGATCGCAGTCCTACTGGCGAAGGACGCGATAGAGCCGGTCCCTCCAGCCGATATGAGGTCAGGGCACTACAGTCCCTACTTCATTGTACCCAAGAAAGGTGGTGGGTTACGACCGATCTTGGACCTGCGACTTTTGAATCGGAGCCTCCACAAGCTACCGTTCAAAATGCTCACGCACAAACGCATCTTCGAATGCATCCGTCCCCGAGATTGGTTTGCAGCAATCGACCTGAAGGACGCGTACTTTCATGTCTCGATTCTCCCTCGACACAGGCCGTTTCTACGATTTGCGTTCGAGGGTCGAGCATATCAGCACAAGGTCCTACCCTTCGGGCTGTCCCTGTCCCCCCGTGTCTTCACGAAAGTCGCGGAGGGGGCCCTTGTTCCCATGAGAGAACAGGGTGTTCGCATCCTCAACTATCTCGACGACTGGCTCATACTAGCACACTCTCGAGATCAGTTATGCGTTCACAGGGACCTTGTGCTCAGGCACCTCAGCCAGTTGGGTCTTCGGGTCAACTGGGAGAAGAGCAAACTCGCCCCCGTGCAGAGGATCTCTTTTCTCGGTATGGAGTTGGATTCGGTCGCACAAACAGCGCGCCTCACAGAGCAGCGCGCTCAGTCGGTGCTGAACTGCTTGAACACGTTCAAAGGCAGGACGGCGGTCCCACTGAAATTCTTTTAGAGGCTCCTGGGGCATATGGCAGCGGCAGCAGCGGTAACCCCGCTCGGCTTGCTTCATATGAGACCGCTTCAGCACTGGCTTCACGGCCGAGTCCCGAGATGGGCGTGGCATCACGGCACTCACCGGGTGGCAATCACACCGGCCTGCCGTCAGACCTTCAGCCCGTGGTCAGATCCCTCGTTTCTTCGGGCAGGAGTCCCCTTGGAACAGGTATCCAGGCATGCTGTGGTATTCACAGATGCCTCGGCCACCGGCTGGGGTGCCACGTACAACGGGCATGCAGTATCAGGGGTGTGGACGGACCCTCATCTGCATTGGCATATCAATTGCCTCGAGTTGCTAGCAGTGCATCTCGCTCTGCGCCGTCTGAAAAGACCGCTGCAGGGCAGGGATGTGCTGGTCCGTACGGACAACACTGCGACCGTTGCGTATATCAACCGGCAAGGTGGTCTACGCTCCCGTCGCATGTCGCAACTTGCCCGCCATCTCCTCCTCTGGAGTCAGAAGCATCTGAGGTCGCTTCGAGCCATGTATGTCCCCGGCGTGCTCAACCGTGTGGCCGACGAGCTATCACGAGCTGTGCTCCCGGGAGAATGGCGACTCCACCCCCAGGTGGTTCAGCTGATCTGGAGAGAGTTCGGGGAGGCTCAGGTAGACCTGTTTGCCTCCTCAGAGACCTCCCATTGCCAGCTGTTTTACTCCCTGACCGAGGGAACACTCGGCACGGACGCACTGGCACACAGCTGGCCCCGGGGCCTTCGCAAATATGCGTTTCCCCCAGTGAGCCTTCTTGCACAAACACTGTGCAAAGTCAGGGAGGACAAGGAGCAGGTCCTTCTGGTGGCTCCCTATTGGCCCACCCGGACTTGGTTCCCAGAACTCATGCTCCTTGTGACAGTCCCTCCCTGGCCCATTCCTCTGAGGAAGGATCTTCTGACTCAGAGACGGGGCACCCTATGGCACCCGCGTCCAGACCTCTGGAAACTCCATGTCTGGTCCCTGGACGGGACGCGGAGGTTCTAGGTGACTTACCCCCTGAGGTACTTAACACCATCACTTCAGCATGGGCGCCGTCCACGAGACGTGTTTACGCCCTGAAGTGGAACCTGTTCGTCGAGTGGTGTTCTTCTCGCCGAGAAGACCCCGAAGATGTTCGATAGGGTCTGTGCTTTCCTTCTTGCAGCATGGGTTGGAGCGAAGGCTGTCTCCCTCCACCCTCAAAGTACATGCTGCCGCTATTTCAGCTTATCATGAGCACATAGATGGCAAAACAGTGGGGAAGCACGACCTGGTCGTCAGGTTTCTTAGGGGGGCGAGACGATTAAATCCTCCTCGACCCCCCTCCATACCCTCTTGGGATCTTTCCCTGGTGCTTCGAGCACTTCAGGATGTTCCCTTTGAGCCTCTACAGTCAGTAGACTTAAAGCTTCTTTCTATGAAGACTTTGCTACTGGTTGCACTGGCCTCTGTCAAGAGGGTAGGAGACCTGCACGCATTTTCGGTCGACGAATCGTGCCTAGAGTTCGGGCCGGGTGACAACCATGTGGTACTAAGACCCCGGCCTGGCTATGTGCCCAAGGTTCCTACCACTCCCTTCAAGGACCAGGTAGTGAACCTGCAAGCGCTGCCTTTGGAGGAGGCAGACCCAGCCCTGGCTTTGCTCTGTCCCGTTCGCGCTCTGCGTATGTACGTGGACAGAACTCAAAGCATCAGGACCTCAGACCAGCTCTTTGTCTGTTACGGAGGCCAGCAGAAGGGGAAGGCTGTCTCCAAGCAGAGGATGGCCCACTGGATAGTGGATGCCATCGCCTTGGCTTACCAAGCTGAAGGCGTGCCCTGCCCGCTCAGGTTGCATGCACACTCCACGAGAGGCGTTGCATCCTCCTGGGCGCTGGCTCGTGGCGCCTCGCTAACAGATATCTGTAGAGCTGCGGGCTGGGCGACACCTAACACGTTCGCTAGATACTATAGCCTTAGTGTAGAGCCGGTCTCCTCCCGTGTTCTCACCCTAAACGGGTAGAAGCACTGAGAGGCCCGGCTCTCTCGGCTTGCTGCACCCTACTGTGCAACCTTATTGCTCCAGAGTGAAAAACCTGTCGAGTCCTCCAACACCCCTCGGCCCGGACATGGCGGAGCGTCCGGAGCCAGGCCCCTGTCCGCTGAATCCTTGAGAGCCGGACCCGGGCTGGGTTCCATATGTGCGAGCCTTCGGGGATCCCATATGTGTATATGTTCCACGTCTGCTCCTAAGTCGGAAGCCTGTGTCTTTCCCTTGGGCTAAGTCACCCATTATATCATATGCAGTACAGCCTTCGGGTTAGTCCATATGTATTTCCACATAACTCTCTGAAGAAAGTGGGTTCCGCAGCGTTCCCCTCCCTCTAAAAAAGGGCACGCTTTTCCAGTGTTATGCAAGTCTCACTGTATGGGTTATAAAGGAACAACAGTGTCAGACACTCTCTGTGTAACCCTCCTCCTATCGTCCTTTCAGGCAAGAAGGTGCAGAGGCTTGCATGGGGCGCTGGATGGGGTGCAGCGACTGTGGCGCTTTGGTAGGGATTCCTATTGGTCAGTCTGACCTACGTTGTAGTGACTGACCGATAGGGAACGTCTCGGTTACATATGGTAACCCTCGTTCCCTGAGGGAGGGAACGGAGACGTAGGTCCCGTCGCCACATCTGCTGCTGCCCGCCGGGGGGCCCAGCTTCCAAGTTTGGCTCCTCAGCAAAAAACTGAAGTGCAATCACACAGCCGCTCGTTATATACCCGCGCTGACGAGGACGCGCAGCTGTTGCAAATGATTGCACGCCAATGTGCATTGGCTTGTTTTAGATTCACTCGAAGTAAATTGGCTCTCTGGCGAGATTCCTATTGGTCAGTCTGACCTATGTCTCCGTTCCCTCCCTCAGGGAACGAGGGTTACCATATGTAACCGAGACGTTTTTACTCTTTGTCGCCATCTCTGTTCGAAATCTGCAATTGCAGTTATTGGCGGAATTATCAGCTTTACGTGGGTTGTGCCTCGGCACGGCACAGCGCGGATGAAACCAATGTTTTGAGGAGAGTGTGCGGCTGTCAGTCGCCGCGCCGGTGTGGATACTGGCATTCAGAATCACAGATTATACTTTTGGAAGTATGACCAACATAAGAATTTTCACCGGAAAATGTCATCTGAAGAAGTAAGTAACATCCACTTTTGTTCTGACCAAAAAAGTTGAAAAAAGCATTGCAGTAAATCGCGCTGATTAAATCTAACAATCGCTTATCATATTACGTCAATCCGTGCAAATTATATATTTTTTCCACAAATTGTTAATGTTAACAACATCAGCATTGCGTGAGTACATTTAATGCCCTTCTGATATGTATCGTTGTTTTCACATGTGCCCGGTTGCGGCCTCTTGTTTTTTGCAGCCACTCAGAAGTCCGAAGTCTTTTGCATTTTACAGCGGGTAAATCTCTAGTTGTCACTGGTTATTGTCGTTTGAACCTTTCTGGATCCGCCATCAAATTGATAAGTTTATATCAAGTGCTGTGAGAAAAGGCTATAAATCTCCAACATCCTCACACGCAATATAGCCTTGTAGCCGGGACACCTTCTTTATGTGTACAGATGTGACGTAATGATGCAAAGGCAAGCTCGAATTTCCCGCGGAAATCCACCAGTACCACTGGAATTAAAAACATAATTACAAGCTTACCGCTTTGAATCGAGCTACGGCAAGCAGAGAGTTTTGGACACTGGCTGGTTATGTACTTGCTCAACAATTTATTTACGGACTGCAACTTTAATAGAACTGAATGTAAATATTTGTAAGACTTATTAGGGCCTCCTTGGAGTATCCTGGTTGAGAAAGACTGTTCTACAAGGCAATTAGCTAAAAAAATGCGTTGGCTGAGCAAGCAAGTAGCATATACCAGACCTGACGAATGACGTAAACCTGAATTTTCACTCCAAATCAGACTGCTCAAAATATACAGAACATACTGAATATAAATAGTTATTGTAGGCTTTTCATAGTAAAAGCAAAGAAATGAATTAAAGTAAGGCAAGAAGTTTGACTCTTTTTTTGTTTTAGCATTTTCATAATTGCCATTTTACCCACAGAAAAACTTCTTTAGTGCTCCTTTTATTCAAATAAAAACACCATGCTTTTACTGTCACATGATCCTTATAAATACTTGCTTATATGTGTCATGGTCTTGGTATGTTTTGTATATTCCTGAATGCTACCGATCCCGATCTGATCACTGACTTGTGATGCAGCCTGAATCATATAATATATTTATCAAAATTCACACGGATCCACGGAAACCACTAAAAATATAAGTAATTGGCAATGTCACTTTGTAAAGAAAGACTACATGCCTGTGCACATATGAATTCAAACGTTAATGCCTATAGACTAAACACGTAAAACGCATGATGTGCATGCCGTCACCGTTTTCACACATTCAGGTTTTTGAAGTTTACTCGGAGATATCATTTTCAAAACTCGTTTTCAAAAACGTGCATTTTGAAGTTTGCGTTCTCAGGCCACCAAAAAGCAGTTGTCGTGTAAATGAACGGACAGAACGCATGTAAAGTTTTCCGTTTTCAGTTGAAAAAAGTGTTGTGTAAACGGCCCCTAATGATTTTTACAACGGAAATGAATCAATCATAAACTTATGTAAGCTAGAAAATTACTTTTTTTCCAGATTTGCTGTTCAGCCAAAACAATCTTTGTTGCATTAATTTTTTATTATCACTGTAAAGCTGATTTGAAACAATCTGTATTGTTAAAAGCACTACATAAATGAAGGTGACTTGACTGTCACCTCTGGCTTGCTTGGGGACACTTAATATTCAGCAATATTATTGATCTGACTGTACTGACGCTGTTGTATGAGAACTGAAATGAGCTGGACAAGGACATCATTTTTTGCAGAACTGCTTTATAGATGAAATGAAGTTGAATTGAACTGACTTCCGCTGAACAACAGCCAAAATGCATAATTTTTAACATACTGTTATGACTGTAAAGCTGCTTTGAAACAATCTGTATTGTATAACTCATTATAGAAATAAAGCTGACTTGACTTTTCTTTGGTCTAGTTACTAGTTAGTTTCCATAGTTACAGATTGTTCAACACACATTTCTAGTTGAGTTCCTCATTATGCTAGCTGTGCTCATATACCCTCAGTTTGATTCAGTTCTTTGGTGTTGTCTTTGCTTTATGTGAAGCTCTTCTCCTGTGGACTTGTTACATGTTGGATTACCTTAAAAGCTGCATTTAGATGATCTGCTCCTCTTCTTTGTAGCTCAATTAATATAAATTTGTATTGATACTCAATTATTAATAATGGTTATTATTATATGTTTATTAATGTGTTTTTGCAGCTAAATATTTTTGTGGAAACTGTGATCATTTTTTGTCATAATTATTATATGAATTGAAAATTAAAAAGAACAGCATTAATTGAAATAGAAATATTTTATAACGTTATAAATGTCTGTACTAGCCTGGGTTTCCCCATAGAGAGCCTAAGTCCCTCCCCTCCGCTTCCGGCTAATGGGACCTTATTTTGGAAAAAATATGTATGGTAGTCAATGGCGAGAGACAACTTATCTTTTTTTCCGTCTGAACTGTGCCCTGAATTACACATATGATATTTGTCAATTTAAAAGATAATTCTGAAAGTCAAGAAAGTCACAGTTTGTCAGAAAACAGAGTAACATTTAGTTTTATGTGAATATCGCTCAATGAACTACATCTCCCGGGAAGCGAAACAACGAGCGAGATCCGCTGCTTGTGTGCGTGCAGCCTGGTACAAAACATGCAAGCATGACGGCGTAACGTTACGATTATAACGGAAGACTATAGAAACAATGACAGACGTTAGCTTCAGTAAAGTTAGCTTCATCTGGTATAATTGAAACGATTGGCTATGAGCTACGTACAGGCGCATTTGATAGACATTCTTAGCACCCAATGAATGGCTCTGGGCATTCGTAAACCACGCCTCAAATACGAGAAAATGAACATGTGGTTCCCAGACCCAAGTCTCAATGAGACTTGGGTCTGACGTTAGCCAGGCTATGTCTACTCTGTACTGTCACCTTCGATCAATTTAGTGCATCCTTGCTGAATAAAAGAAATACTTGCATTCTCATTCTCTCTCTCTCTCTCTCTCTCTCTCTCTCTCTCTCTCTCTCTCTCACTCTCTCTCTCTCCCCCCCCCCCCCCCCCCCCCCCCCCCCATATTTTGAATGGTAGAGTGTCATTGTTTCCACAAAAATATTTGGCAGCAAATCAGCATATCAGAATTTCTGAAAGGTCATATGACATTGAAGACTGCAGTAATGATGCTGAAAATTCAGCTTTGCCATCTCAAGTCAGCCTTAGTGAGCATAAGACATCATTGTCTGTAGTCACCCAGGTAAAGTTCCAGTTCTACCGTTGGTCTGTCATTACAAAAGACAGACCTGAAGATTCTCTGTATGAGCATGTGGACTAAAGCCACAGAATAACTCAAATCAGCTGGCTTAGAACAACCGTCTCATTATCCATTATTCATTCTGTTGTGTTGAGCTCATCAAGTCATGTGCTTCTGCTAAAAGATCTTCTGGCAGCAGCGTTGTGTCCAAATGATGGCCATTAGTGGGTGGTAGTAAACTCAAGGGAGAATGCAATGCGGTTCTTTAGAGGATTCCGGCAGTGTCAGCACATGGAAATGATCCCAGCACCTTCACTTAGAACTTTTGAGCAGCACTTGGAACAAGCTATCTTGTCTACACACCTGTAGAGCTAATACGGGTTAATGACTGCAGCAGCAATCTCAGAGAAGAGAAGATAAAGTGGACAAATACTGGTGATGAAATCAATAACTTTGTGTTGGCAGGTTGGCAGGTCAAACAAAAACCAACCTTTCAAATTCAGTTAGGTCTATAACACCTAAAGAAAACCATTTCCAATCTCCCTGACAACTGTTTGACAAGCGTAGTAGCTACACCCCTGGAAGTACATGACCTGCATAATGCCATCTTTGCATCCAAGTTCTGATGGCACCATATGGCCTTTCACCAGTGATTAGCCTAAGCTGTGAGGAAAATGTATGCAACTATCACCCTTTTAAGAGAAATATGGGTAACACTTTAGAATACTGTAATTAATTAATAACTAGAAAAGGAATAAATGAGTAACACAATATTAACATTATAATAATTAACTAACAAGAAACTGATTAATTAATTCGTTTGTAATACTAATTGAATGTCTCAGTTGAATGTGGTGGTTAAGTAGTGGTTAAGTAGTTTTACTGAGGTTTTTAGTACCTTGCATGCTCCATTTGGTAAGCTCCCTAGAACCTTCTCAGAAATACAGCTGAGATGCTATGAGGCATACTGAGTTGTGTATCCCCCCATTATAGCCCTCCTCTTGGGCTTCTGGCTGAGGCCTGTCCCGCAAGGGAGGGAGGAGGGTGTAACTGCAGAGACTTCCCTTGCTATAGAGCATAGAAGCTTGGGTTTTTTCACTAACACCTGAAAATTCAGGCTTAGGAGTAGAGCTACTATATAACTTTTGCAGGTCACATAGGATTGTGATCCCAATCACTGGGATTGACGCACTTTTGACTCTGACTAAGCTCTGTAGAATCATTGAGTGCTATGTCGTCTGTGAATATTCACAGCTTAGTGAGGCAGGCACCCCTTCAGCATGGCGTAGTGGGTATTGCTTCCCCGTAGCATTAACACCAAGACGGAGTGTTGAAGTTCCAATTCAAAAGGGAACGTCTGGTTACGTATTTAACCCCGGTTCCCTGAGCAACAGAATTAATGGCAAATTTGTTCAAATGAATGAAATAATTATGTTTGTTTTTTTTTCATTTACAATAAAACTATCAAAAACTTGCATGTACGTTACCATAGTACTGCACAATTACAATAAAATATATAATGATTCAATTTATACCACCTTCATGAATTCAATAAAACCATAAAAAAACAAATCTGATGCTCATTCTTTATTATTTATTTTGTAGATGTCGAGGTAAAAAAAATCTTGTTAAATTTTATGCCATCTCGCAAGTTATTTGAATGCACCATGATGGCATAATTACGACTCCCCATTTTGTAAATACGAACTTCCCAGGAGGACTTGAGTCACCATGAGTGCATCTACTTGGATAAATGATATAAGAATGTGAATCATACGAAAACTTTTAAGAGATAAAGTAAGCCTAATGGTCCAACCAACCCTACCCCTAAACATAACCATCATACGAAAACATATAAATGAGATTTCTTATTGAATTTTTTATTTCACACAAATGACCAATTCACCAAAAGGTAAAATAGTTATGAATTGAGACTGTGATTGTGAGTTTGAAACACTGAAGGGTCTGTTATGTGTATGACATTAGTTAGGACATGCTATGTTATCATGCTAATAGGTTAGCTTGCTAACCATAAGCTAACTAAAAAGACTAAGAAAAGCTCTGCTAGTGCTCACCTGTGGGAGGAGGTATGATGTGTGTGCAGGAGGCACTGACGCTGTGACTGTATGTTTTGGGTTCAGGACTCAGAGGCACAGACAGGAAGTGATTGAGGTTCTCAGGATGTGTCTGACTCTGAGCCAGACATGGCAAACTGCGGCGGGACGACTTTAGCGTTTTCTCCTTCAAAATCTCACTGATGCTGGTGTGCATACCTGCTGAGAGACAAACAGAAAAGAAAAATACACAACTGAGACATGGGATAAAAAAACAAAAACATTTCCACTTTGAAAATGTATATCTATTTATTTGCAAATATAAAGGCACATCTATCTGACGGCATTGACACATTGAGCAATTAATAAAAACACACAATTTGTGTAGCAGGTGGTTGTACTGAAGTGTGAATGAATACCAATGGACACATATTAATCCAAAACTCCAAACACATATTATTAATAATATTATATTTTTTTCCCATGTGTCAAGAATCAGTAGCTGCGTTTACATGGTTCAATCGGAATGAAATCAATCCGATTGATGAATCCGAACACGGTGTTTACATGAACGATAAATAAAATAATCGGGTTGATATGCGCGTTTATGTCACAAGATTCAAATCGGAATTGATTTTTTGACATGCGCACTGCACGAATATGCCGCTGTTCGCGCATAACTATTCTCCTCTATTGCATAACTATTCTCCTCTATTGGTTCTTTATTTTTTTTAAACAGCAGACTTAATATTTATCCATCTCTGGTCATGATTTGGAGACGATGAGCATGAACCGCTTTGCCGTGCTGCTTATATTGATCACGCAGTAAAACCCCGCGCCTAAAACTAGTCGTCTATGGATGATAATCTTAAACAAGCACTGGTGGGACGTTGTCCTGCTTCACTTCACAGACGCTGAGTGAAATGAGAATTTTATAATAACGGAACACTCATTTTATATCCACTTGGGCCCTGTCCCAAATGGAACCCTAAGCACTCGCGGTCTTCCTCTGAGTCCGCACTTTCGCGACGTAACGCCGCTTTGAATGTCGGGAAGATGTCTGCTGTGGAGTCCGCATCAGCGCGGGCTCGGCAAAAGTGTGCATCAAGGGCGCAAATCGACCGCAGAGGGGGCGCTCGCGAGCACCCTTCTGAGATCTAAAAATGACAAATGGGACACACTGCGGTCTCACGGACTTAACGGACACGCGCACGCGGCAGCCATTGTAAGTCCACAAGACCAAAAGTGCACATGAACTGTGCCATTTGGGATTGGGCCTTTATTCAACAGGAAGAACAGCTCGTTCCGTGCGTCATACGTCATTACGCTATTTCAACGTCTTTGCACATGCGCAGTCCTTTTAGTTTCGGTTTTCAATCCGATCAAGTGTTTACATGTTCTCTCGATCGGATTACAAAAGGAGTAAACCACCCCTTTCAATCGGATCTAAATTTCAATCGGATCGAGCTCAATCGGGTCGATTAAGGTGTTTACATGAAGGTTTTATAGTCCGATTGAGACGTCAATCCGATTATAAGTGTCCATGTAAACGCAGCTACTGTAATCTGAATCTGATCCTAAGGCCCTGTAATGCAATACACCAGTAAAACTCACTTACGCTATCAAATGCAAAGGTATAGTGATCACAGTAAGATTAACCATTGTATTACATTTACGTAATTAAATAACTCCTGGAAGAAGAGCCAGTGTTTATTGACTCACAAGGTCATCTAATGATAACTACATTTCAGTACCACATGGGACATGCGGTGTATTGGTTTGCAATAGCGACAGAAGGCAGTTACAGAAGATGCTGGTTTGGTAACACATAATAATTTCTATTATATGGGCCATAAAAATGTTATATATAGCATTTTGATAATAGGTTTCATTTGTAATATTAGTTATTGTATTAGTGAAGTAACAATGAACAACATTTTAAAAAACCATGCAGGTTAACGTTAATTTCTACATGTAGGCCTACTAATATTTATTAATCTTTCAAGTTATAGAAATAAGCATTAATCTATGAATGAATACGAATTAACAATGATCTGCATGTTTACAAATTTACTCTAACAGTGCTGTAAATATGTTGTTTATTGTTAGATGATAGATCAAACAGTTTATTTATACTTAATGCATTAACATTAGCAAATAACCTTTTTTTTTTATATATACATTTTTAAATGCATAACAACATAGAAACATGTCATTTTAAAAATCGCTCAGTTTAATATGAATATGGTAATGTATTTGGAGCATTCCCCAGCTGAGTCCTGCATTGTATCAACTAGTATGTATGAAAATGATATCTGAATGTGGCGTAACATGATTAAGTAGCACTAAAGGTTCTTTAAAAATATGTAGACCTTCTTGCAAAAGAATGACAAAGAAAAATAAACATACATTTTATGATATGTTAGATATATTGAAGTGAACAAATTTAAGCTTGAATAACTGACTGTGATGTTGTGACAGTTGCTGACTTTGTACACATTGAACCTAACAGGAACCTAACCTAACTATATAGAAAATGTATAGAACCTCTGTTCAATTCTCAATTGTGCAACAATTCAAGTCACATATACATTATTACATGTTTCAAACATAATAATTTTCCCATATCGCTTTGAAAATGTGGGTGGAACAACTGCGGGCTAAAATGATCAAATATTTAAGGAATTTAGCTCAAAGTGAACTCAAGGAAGTGATGTCAAAGGTTGATGGCTAGGTTAATGTTTTAGAGCTGCAATTATTCTAACAGTGTGGACAGCGATCCTGTGGCAGGACACATAATCCTGGGAGCAATTTCAATTTATGTTTTAAATTTAATATGAGATGATTATCCAATGATCCATTTGGCTCCTTTAATAAGCCTTTAACAAATATAGGTTAATGCATAACAGATTAAAAGAGAGAAAAATTATTGTACATTTATATGCATCAAAGTTTCATTGCAGTGTAAAGGACCATGATTTGAAGAATTATATGATGTGTAATGTTTGTAAATGCTATTAATAAAAGTGAATACAGAGTGTTTCTCTTTAAGATGACAAATTAATTGAAATACCAATGCTAAAACAAACCATAAAAACAAACCTGTCAAGTACAGTACCAGAATGCCAGCAGAAGCATCATCACATCTGGATAAATGATTCTGCGTAACCATTTAATAAAATTAATTCATTAATTAATAAAAAAAAACATTTCACAGTCGACCGTCTCATTCAAGGTGACACTAACACACATCCAGTGAAAAGCTCATTTGCAAGAGAGATCACCATCTGGGAAAATGCCTGGTGTTCCCCACATGACTGCACATAATAGAAAGAGCTGATGTGGAATTCCTCTCTGAGTGACCTTGCCCATGACGGCTACATCAATCTAACCCATTCTTAACCCACGGCTAACCTTTTAATACTAAATAGAGCTAACGTGAAACAAAAACAAGTAATGATTTTGTGTGTAAAACCCAAAGCACACAGAGAGAGAGAGAAAGAGAGAGAGAGAGAGAGAGAGAGAGAGAGAGAGAGAGAGAGAGAGAGAGAGAGAGAGAGAGAGAGAGAGAGAGAGAAAAAGAGAGAGATGCAGCAAGTTCAAAGAAAAACAAACATATGCAGGGCTGAATTAATCAAGATTTTCACACATTTTGGATGCATCTTAAGTACTCGAAATTCAGTACAAGTCTCTTGAAACCCAAATGCTCAGCCCTAAAATATCCCCTTCTTGTTGCATCTTGGGATCCAGATACAAGACGCATATACTTTGGAAAAACTCTGCCTGCAATCCATTTTACTACATTAAAAAGCAGACATTTACTTGCATTTGACGATGATGTGAGAGGCGCTTGACTGTGCACAGCTCTCCACCAATGTGTGTGTCATTGCCAGGCTGTTGCTATGGTGTTTTAACTGTTTTTAACATCTTGCTATGTGGTTTCTAGAGTTATCGGGAGTGTTTCCCGAACAACAATGCAACTCACTGCTCAACCACCATTGTGCAATGTTAGAGAAATGAACTAGCTAGTCACTGCTACAGTTTCCCAAAACCGTCACACATCCGTCGTTTTAACCATATTGCTGCAACAATATATGACTGTCGTTAATTATGTCATTATGTCATGCACATACTTTTGCAGATTAATCAATTAGATCTTTAATTCAAGATCTGATCATTTTTGAATCATGTTTACATCCAGTATGGCGTAACTGGCATATGTTTTACTCCTATATACATGCGGTTCATTCAGTCAGCTGCTTTCTCCACAATGCAAATTCTTTGAGATTCTGTTGTAACAAACATGGCATCCCTATTTTTATCCCCGTCGTTTTGCTTTATTTGATGTTTGACTCATTGCGGGTTTCCTCTTATATCACACATGTGCACTCTTCAAAACAGCGCTGATTGTTGACATGCTAAAATATTGAAATGCATATTGAAATGGAATTAAATCTATAGATTATTACTATTTAAGACAACTTATCATGCGGACAAGTAACCTTACCACAGTTCAGACTTGCATATAATCAGATATGCTATAAAATATGTATTTGGTGTGCTGTCTGAGGACAGGGCTCAAGCTCAGACTTTGGACCCAACCCATAGCACTACAATAACTTGTGACCATAGTTGGCTAACAATGCTTGTGGGAAACACACCCCTGGGTGGTTTCTAGTTGCTAACTGGCCAAGCTTACCATCTATATCATGGGTTCTCAATACTGACCCTTGAGGTCCACTTTCCTTCAGAGTTTAGCTACAACCCTAATAAAACACACCTACACAAACTAATCAAGGTCTTCAGAATTACTAGCTACAGGAAGGTGAGTTTGATCAATGTTGAAGTTACACAACAGAGTTGAGAAACCCTGGCCTGCTGTATATGATATTCTGATCAATGCAAATCGTCTTAGGTTACGTATGTAACGTCTCGGTTACGGATGTAACCCTCGTTCCCTGAGTAGGGAACGGAGACGTTCCGTCGGATGACGACGAATGGGGGGTTTCGCTTAGAAAGCCAATCGACTACGAGTACTACAAAACGAGCCAATGGCAAAGAAATGCCATGGGTCTGCGGAATTTGCATAGCGTAACTCCGCCTCACCTCGTGAGTATTTAAGGAGCGCGCTCATAGCAAATAGGCATGTTTTTCTCGCTGAGGAGCCAAGGCTGAGCTCAGGCGATCCCCGCGGCACAGCGGAAAGTGGCAGGAAGACGGAACGTCTCCGTTCCCTACTCAGGGAACGAGGGTTACATCCGTAACCGAGACGTTCCCTTTCGTTGTCACTCCGAGTTCCGTCGGATGACGACGAATGGGGATACCAGTCTAATCACGCCACCTTCTCAGCTGTCTTCCAGTGCCCTGCGTAATCTGAGATCCCTGTCGTGAGATAGCACGGACGAAGGACTCCTATTAGCACAGGAATACCAAGGTACACTGGGGAGCATATCCCAAGGTCTTTAAGGGAAGCATGCAATTACTGCCAACCCAGAGGGGGGGACTTAGAGAATACACATATGACCCGAGGGATGCATATGGGGAATCACTGGGGTGTCCAGCCGCAGGTGGAATATTTCAACCTCAGGGGTGGCAAGGTGGCTTGCCAAGGGAAAGACACATGCTCAAAGAGGCTTACAGTGGAAATACACATGTGGGGGTAGCTCAGAGGAGGTACCATGCACACGGGAGGCACCTAGCCGACGCGCAGGCAAAAGACACTGGCGCCAGCATCAGGAGTGCTGGAGGAACTCAGGGCTTTCGGGGAAGCTCACCTGAGGAAATATCGCACGCATCCAGTCCGTGGAGTGGAATGGCGAGCAAGCGAAGACACCTAACGGGTCCCATGTTAGCTTGAAAAAGACAGTACATGGGAGGAGACTGGCTCCACTCGGAGATTGTAAAATCTGGCGAATGTGTTGGGTGTCGCCCAGCCTGCAGCTCTGCAGATGTCTGTTAGCGATGCGCCATGCGCTAGGGCCCAAGAGGATGCCACACTCCGGGTGGAGTGGGCGGTCACACCAAGGGGGCACGGTCGGCCTTGCTGCTGGTATGCCAAAGCAATGGCGTCCACTATCCAGTGAGACAACCTTTGTTTGGAGAGAGCCTTTCCCTTCAGCTTCCCACCATAACAGACAAAGAGCTGGTCTGAGGTCCTGAAACACTGCGTTCTGTCTACATAGGTGCGGAGAGCACGTACTGGACAGAGCAGTGCCAAGGCTGGGTCTGCCTCCTCCGGGGGCAGCGCTTGCAGGTTCACCACCTGGTCCCGAAAGGGAGTGGTGGGAACCTTGGGCACATATCCAGGCCGGGGTCTCAGGATCACGTGAGAGTCACCCGGCCCGAATTCCAAGCACGCTTCGTCAACGGAGAATGCGTGCAGGTCCCCTACCCTCTTGATGGAGGCCAATGCAGTCAGGAGCGCTGTCTTCATAGACAGGAAGTTAAGCTCGACTGACTGCAAAGGCTCAAAGGGAGCGCTGCGCAGGGCAGTTAAGACCACTGCGAGGTCCCAAGAGGGTACGAGAGGAGGGCGAGGAGGATTCAGTCTCCTCGCTCCCCTCAGGAACCTGGTGATCAGGTCATGCTTTCCCACGGACTTACCTTCTATCGGGTCATGATGTGCGGCAATAGCGGCGACATAGACCTTGAGGGTGGAGGGAGACAGCCTTCGCTCCAAAGCCTCTTGAAGAAAGGAAAGCAGGACACTGACCGGACATCTCCGGGGGTCTTCTCGGTGAGAAGAGCACCAGTTGACGAAGAGGTTCCACTTCAACGCATAGACGTGTCTCGTGGACGACGCTCTAGCGGAAGTGATGGTAGCCACCACCGCTGGTGGTAGGGTACTCAAACCTGCCTCGTCCCGTCCAGGAGCCACACGTGGAGGTTCCAAAGATCGGGACGAGGGTGCCATAGGGTGCCCCGTCCCTGAGAAAGGAGGTCCTTCCTCAGAGGAATCGGCCAAGGAGGTGCTGTCGCGAGGAGTACAAGTTCGGGGAACCAGGTCCTGGCGGGCCAGTACGGCGCGACCAAAATGACCTGCTCCTCGTCCTCCCTGACCTTGCGCAGGGTCTGCGCGAGAAGGCTCACTGGGGGAAACGCATATTTGCGGCCCCGCGGCCAGCTGTGCGCCAGAGCATCCGTGCCGAGCGTGCCCTCGGTCAGGGAATAATACTGGGCGCAATGGGTCGAGTCGTGAGAGGCAAACAGATCTATCTGTGCGTCCCCGAACTGGTCCCAAATCAGCTGGACCGACTGGGGATGGAGTCGCCATTCTCCAGGGAGGGGCTGAAACCGTGAGAGCTCGTCGGCTGCACAGTTCAGGGCTCCGGGGATATAAATGGCACGAAGCGACCTCAGATGCTTCTGACTCCATAAGAGGAGGTGGCGGGCGAGTTGCGACATACGGCGGGAGCGCAGACCACCTTGATGGTTGATGTACGCTACAGTTGCGGTATTGTCTGAACGGACTAGTACGTGCTGGCCCTTGAGCACGGCTCGGAAGCGGCGCAGGGCGAGCTGTACTGCCAGCAACTCGAGGCAATTGATGTGCCATAAGCGGTGGGGTCCTGTCCAGGAGCCCGCGGCAGCACGTCCATTGCACATGGCACCCCAGCCCATGGTAGAGGCATCTGTCGTTACAACAACATGCCGCGAAGCTCGTTCCAGGGGCACTCCGGCCCGTAGAAAACTGAGGTCCGACCACGGGGTGAAGGTCTGACGGCAGGTCGGAGTAACTGGTACTCGGAGAGTGCCGTGTTGCCATGCCCACCTCGGGACTCGGTCGCGAAGCCAAAGCTGAAGCGGTCTCATATGGAGTAATCCGAGCGGTGTTGCCACGGCTGCGGACGCCATATGCCCCAGGAGCCTCTGAAAAAGTTTCAGTGGAACCGCACTCTTGCCCTGGAACTGTGACAGGCAAGTCAGCAGTGACTGCGCGCGCTCGCTCGTAAGCTGCGCGGACATGGCGACCGAGTCGATCTCCATACCGAGAAAAGAGATCCTCTGCACGGGGCAAAGTTTGCTCTTTTCCCAGTTGACCCGAAGGCCCAGACGGGCTACATGGCGGAGCACCAAATCCCTGTGTTCGCAAAGCTGATCTCGAGAGTGAGCTAGGATTAGCCAGTCGTCGAGGTAGTTCAGAATGCGAACCCCGTGTTCCCGGAGGGGAACAAGGGCGGCCTCGACGACCTTCGTAAAGACGCGAGGAGACAGGGCTAGCCCGAATGGGAGAACTGCGTACTGATATGCCTGCCCCTCGAAAGCAAACCGTAGGAACGGTCTGTGTCGAGGGAGAATGGAGACATGAAAGTAGGCGTCCTTCAGGTCGATCGCTGCAACCAATCCTGGTGCCGCACACATTCGAAAACGCGTTTGGTGGTGAGCATCTTGAACGGCAGCCTGTGAAGGGAGCGGTTCAGAACGCGCAGGTCCAGGATTGGCCGTAACCCACCGGCTTTCTTCGGGACAATGAAATACGGGCTGTAGAAGCCGGTCTTCATTTCGGCTGGAGGGACAGTCTCGATCGCACCCTTCGCCAGCAAGGTTGCAACCTCCGCTCTCATGATAGGGGCATTGCCACCGACCATAGTGGAGCGGACTCCCCTGAAGCGGGGAGGAGACCGCGCGAACTGAATCGCGTAGCCGAGCCTGATCGTTCGTGCGACCCAGCGGGACAGGTTGGGAAGCTCTAGCCAGGCTCCCAACGACTGAACCAGCGGGGTCATGCGAACTACAGACTTCCCGTCGGTGGGGCAGCGAGGCGGTATGGCTGACCCAGACGTGGACGGCATAGCGGCCCGGTGTGGGGGTGCAGCCATAGACCACGTCCTGACAGAGCAGACCAGGGAAGGACGAACGTTCCACGGGGGTCTGCTCTGCCAGGGGTCTGGCGTCAGAGGGGGATGAGAGTGGTACGGTCCGGGGACGGCGCGCACTTTCATCCGGCTCTGGAACAGAGGAGGACGAGGGGTGCACGGCCCGGGGGCGGCGCACCGTGTCGTCCGAGAACTCTGTGCGCTCAGAAACGGGAGAGTCAGTTCTTTCTGAATAAGGATTCTTCCCCAGCCCTCCACCAGGGAAAGGAGTGGCCCTGCTACCAGCTCCTGGAAAGAACTGAGTCCCATCTCTGAGGAGCCCATCTCAAGAGCGCCGCTTAACCCGGCGTATAGCGGGGGGCGGGGCTGGAGAGGGCTGTGGCGTCCCCCTGCGGCTTCCAGAGCCAGCCCGGGAGAACGGGCGGGATGGGAGCCGCAGGAGGGCGCCTTCGGCGGTGGGCAGACTGAGGGATCAGCTCGGACGGCAGGGCCGTCGGGGCAGATAAGCCTCAGTCTGCTCGTGGGCGGTTGAGAACTGTTGGGCCAAGCCCTCAACCGCACCGCCGAAGAGGCCGACCTGGGATATGGGGGTGTCAAGCAGATGGGTCTGCCCGACATCCTGCACATCGAACAGGTTCAGCCACAGACTGGTATACATCACCTGACCCAGGGAACGCACGGCCACTTTCGTCGCTCGGAGAGCAAGGTCAGTGGCGGCGCGCAGCTCATTGAAGAGCCCTGGGTCAGTCCCACCCTCGTGCATGTCCGTGAGCATCTGGGCCTGGTAGACCAGCAGAATGGCCATGGCATGCAGTGAGGCGGCTGCCTGTCCTGTAGCGCTATAGGAATTCGCCACAAGTGTAGACGAAAAACTACAGGCTTAGGACGGGTGCTTAGGATCGCGCCGAGAGGAAGCACTCTGAGGACACAGTAGCATCGCAACAGAGCGTTCAACCGGGGGACCCCAGTGTACCCATGGGCAGCGGCCTTGTCGAGGGAAGGAAGGGCGAAGGAGATCAACGAGGGATCGCTGGAAGACACGGGGGTCTTCGAGGATTTCGAGATCTCCTAATGCACATCCGGGAAAAAAGGTATTGGAGTGGACGCTGACAGGAGTCAGCGGCCACGCCCAAAAACCAATCGCCCGGGAAAGCATGGCCGTCATCTCAGGATCTGACTCGACAATGCCATATGCACACCCGAAAGTGGCAGCACTGTCAAATCTTCACTTCCTGAAAATTCTAGCCCACCCTGTGATGCTGCGATGGACAACAGATCCGATTCTGGAGCGTCAAGGGAAACCCGCGGGGCATCCGAAAATAGACCCGGGGAATCCCCTGAACACTCGCGGGTTGCGTCACTGACGGGGAGAACGTGAATCATCCACAAACGCTGCTCTAGCGTGATGAAGCCCAAGCACGCAGAGCAGAGAATGTGCCCATCAAAATCGGAAATGAGTCGACCGCAACCAGAAATGCACGGGCGAGCCGTCTTTAAAAAGACGTGCCGCGTGCGAGCTCTTTTGTGAGAGGAGGAAGAAACTCCGCGATGTTGAAGCGAGCAGGGAGAAACACACTCATTGGCAGATCACTGCACAGATCAGCAGGCAATGTGAACTCGCTGCAGATCGCCGTCACACCAACACCGGAGAGAGTGGCTCGTCTCGTAGAGTGAAGTCAGAAATGGCTGTGGAGCGAAGAGATACTCTTGGCTCCGAAGCGAAAACATGCCTATTTGCTATGAGCGCGCTCCTTAAATACTCACGAGGTGAGGCGGAGTTACGCTATGCAAATTCCGCAGACCCATGGCATTTCTTTGCCATTGGCTCGTTTTGTAGTACTCGTAGTCGATTGGCTTTCTAAGCGAAACCCCCCATTCGTCGTCATCCGACGGAACTCGGAGTGACAACGAAAGGGAACCCTGGTTCCCTGAGAGGGAACGAGACGCTGCGTCGAGACGCGGTGGGAACGCCCTCCATGATTGCGTCGTGAAGCAACTGTATAATCAGTCCAATGGAAAGACGAGACGTCATAGGCGGGTGATGTCATCGACCAGGAAGCTATAAAGCACCCCTGAAAACAGACCGCGTCAGCTTCTGAAAAGCCGAAGCAAGTCGATCACAGGCACGCAGGGAGTATGGCAAGGCGACGCAGCGTCTCGTTCCCTCTCAGGGAACCAGGGTTACATACGTAACCTGAGACGTTCCCTTTCAAGGGATCTCGAGCTGTGTCGAGACGCGGTGGGAACCCTATACCCACGACGCCATATGACAAATGCCTGTTCTGTGTGAAGTCAATGCGCACACTAAGAAGCAAGCACCCTAGACCCTGGAGTGGAGCCAAGATCCAAGTTATAAAATCTAACAAATGTAAGTGGTGAGGACCAGCCTGCCGCATCACAAATGCCATGAAGGGAAACTCCCGAGATTACTGCCATAGAGGCAGCCATACTCCTCGTAGAATGAGCCTGGACAGCCAAAGGTGAAGGCTGTCCGGCCACTTCATAAGCAAGTGAGATAGCCTCAACTACCCACTTGCTCATCATCTGTTTAGATGCAGGGCAACCAATCTTAGGTGACAAATAATTGCTCTGATATACGCCACAGAGCAGCTCTGTGGACATACGCATCCAAAGCCTGGACAGGGCATAACAGATTAAGTTTTTCCTGATCTGGGGTATTAAAGGTGGAGGACAGAAGGCCTGCAGCACAAATGACCCACACATTTAGTAGGGACCTAGAAATACAACCCGACCTGGGGTGAAGAAATACTATCACCATACCAGGTGCAAATCCAAGTACGTGCAGGCCTCAGCCTCATGCACCACGGAGAAGACACATTTTAGGATCTCTCCTCAGAGATAACCCAGCAAAGAAACATTCATTACAGAAATCAAATACTGTACCAACAGGGTAGAAACAAGATTCAGAAGGCGTTCTCTGCACCAGGCAGAGAACAGTTTTCATATCAATGCATATTTTAGTCTTTTTGTGGAGGGAGCTCTAGACTGGTGTATGGTCTCCACGACCTCGGTCGAGAGACCTGAATCTATGAGCTGGGCCCCCTCAGAGGCCGAGCCCACAGTATCCATAACTCCAGATGAGGGTGAAATATTGTATCCCAGAAATTCCCGGTAGCAAAGATATCGGGAAATGCGTACAGGTGTAGCGTCAACCACACCTAATACATCACATCCAGTCCAAGCGGAGCTGGATGCGTGAGGGAGAACCACATAGGGCAATGCGTTGTACAAACGATGCGAAAGGTAGACTTGAGTTTGACCGAAGTTCTCCCTAAGAAGCTCCACCACCTCGGGGTGAAGTCTCCATTCCCTGTGCCTCAGCCCCTGCCTCAACAGGATATCTGCTCTGATATACGAGACCATCAGTGTGTTGTCCGGAAGGACAAACACATGGTGATCTCTCGGGTCTGGCAGGAAGTATTGAGATTCTCGGGAATACCGCCATCACTTTAAGCCAATTGTGTGCTAAAAGGTAGTTGGTCCTGCCAAACACCCTTCGCCGAGCGACCACTCATGATCACCCCCGACTTGTGAGGGAAGCATCCGTCGATAGCATTATGCGTCGACAAGAAGCCCCCAACGCTGCGCCTGGGCAAGGAACCAAGGTTCTTCCACATGACCGAGGCACGTAGGCATAGCCGCGTGACCTTGATCATGCGAAAACGGATATCAGTACTTCCTGCTCCATAACCAAAGCCTGCTCGGGGTCCACCACTGTGAGGAGGACCCCTAGAAATCTGGGCGGACGAGAACTGAACTTAATTCTGAAACCCTTTTCTATAGTGTGCAGGACCCACTGAGAAATATGTGGCAGTAGTTTCCACGCTGCCAGAAATTCTACTAAGGGGACCAGTCTCTCAAGACTGGCCTCTGGATTTGGTTGAACAGTCACTAAGGTCCCCTAAAGCGGCGAACCGGCATGGAACAACCGAACTGACTGTTCTACGACCCTCCTCGGAGGATCGTTCGGGAACGCTGACACCTCGGTGCCCTGAAGCGGCGAACCGGCAGGGAACAACCAAACTGGCAACGCTGCGACCCTCCTCAGAGAGTCGCTTCCCAGGAATGATAACATAACCAGAGCCTGCTCAGGGTCCACCACCGTAGGGAGGACCCCTAGAAATATGGGTGGATGAAAACCGAACTGAATTCTGTAACCCTTTTCTATAGTGAGCAGGACCCAACGAGATATATTTGGCAGTAGCTTCCACGCTGCCAGAAAATCTACTAAGGGTACCAGTCTCTCGAGACCTCTGGATTTAACCGAACAGTCACTTCGGTGCCCTGAAGCGGATAACCGGCAGGGAACGACCGACTTGACTGTTCCACGACCCTCCTCGGAGGATCGTTTGGGGACGCTGACACCTCGGTGCCCTGAAACGGATAACCGGCAGGGAACAACCGAACTGACAGCGGTGCGACTCCCCTCGGAGAGTCGCCCCCCAGAGGGTGCCGAGGAAAAACGATTTCTCGAAACCATTTCTCCGCGGAGGGGCCACCCTCAGAAGCCTGATAGCCTCGGCGTCAGGGCTTCTTCTTTGTCCAAGCTGTTTTAGAGATAAAACAGTCCTCAGATCTTGCATATCTCTAACTGGCTAGACTGCGACCGCCACCCAGGTCCCCCTCAATCGACCCTTCGCTAAGTCCCGCCCTCCTTAGTTACTGTTGCTACGCCTGTCAAGCTTTCGCGACTGCCACGTCTATTACAGTGTGAGTGCACCGGTGTCAGACATTCCCAAGGAGATAATTAGTCATTTTTGGCGAACAGGTGAAATATCTGAGAGAGCAAGACAAAAGGGACTGCAGTATGCATTCGAGGGATATATCCACGACACAATATGCAACCGATTAGAGAATAATTTAATCAAAATTGAAGCTAAAGCCTTTAACGTTAGGTCCCAGCGCAAGCAGCAGCCGCCTCCTTAGCAGACCATTCACATGGGAAACGCACAAATGGAAGAACAGCTATGTTCATGCACAGCAGGGTAAGTGAAATGTGAAAATAATCTAATAATTACAAATCAAACAGCTTATCCATCAATCTAACACAGGGAGAGCCGCGATCGGATTGGGGTAAAGTAACTCAGGGGTAGGCCGTCGATTAACAAAATGCTGAAATATATTTTAAAGTATGTCAGTGAGCCTCAGTCTTGCCATTAATCGTCTTATTTTACGTTCAAATATATGCATTATGAACAAAGAACCGCCATTATTTCCAAGCAATAGGGTTTTTTTGTTGTTAATCCTGTCGACATTTAGTTGTGAATGGGTCTCCCACACTGCTTGATCCACGCCCGGCATTTCTCCCCTTTGACTTTTAGGTTTCGGGAAGGGAAAAAATGCCACCCCACCGTCCAAACTTTTAGGATACCGGGTCTCAGATTTGCACAATCCATACCCACAACGCGTCGGCATGTTTCCCTCGCTCGAAAGCTTGACAGACCTCCTGCGCCTAGTTACGGTTGCTAAGCCACGATTGGCCAGTGGCGGTTTTCGGGCGTGGCTTAGCGAAGGGTCAATTGTGGAGGAGCCCAAATGGCGACGCTCTCTTTTGCACTCTGTGCTGCGAGGAGCTTAGTAGGCCGTGACTGCTCCCGCCCAGCAGTCTCAGGAACAATTAGATTAGTGAGGAAGAAACCTCTGGAAGGCCACTGAATGGTTTATTTCTTAGTTTTTTTAAAAGCGGAGCGTCCAGAAGAACAGACATATTTTTTAGCTTTATTTTCCTTTATTTTTATATCAGAAAAATGTATATATATATATATATATATATATATATATATATATATCACTCCGTGGCCACCAGCAGGAAAACAACCGAACTGGCAGCGTTGCAACCCTCCTCAGAGAGTTGCCCCCCAGAGGACGCAGAGGAGAAACGATTTCTCGAAACCGTCCCTCCCCGGTATAGTTTATCTGTTTTTGCACGGCGCAATTCTCGAATAGCGTCAGTCCTGACATCCTCACATTCATCCATGTCCTATATACTTTACCCATCAGCGCTGCCTAATAAAATGTATTTATTATTTAAGATGGCTGGTGGGTAACGTCGGGGTTAATAATGGTGACGCCGACTTGGGAGAGAGAAAGCTCGCAAGCGTCTCTTTAACCCGAGGCACTGTCATACCATGATACTTAATACCCATAACATTACTGTAGTTAGACGTTTGAGGATTAAACACATACAATAGAAACCGGTTTATTCCACGATCTCGACACCTCAGTGTGGAGATAGGGAAAAAACGGCAGTCCCCGACGAGGAGGCTGAGATACAGAGTTTTCCTGTTTTCTTAGATATATTTCATCTAATAAACTCTTTTTATTTTCACTCTCATAATGTTCAGCTGGCCAGTAAATATTAACTGGCAACAGCATTAGATAAAATCTCCTTTTAAAAGCTTCTCTTTATTCAGCAGAGTTAGCTGACTTATTTATTCATTGAAAACTCAAACATCTGCTTTATTCTTAATATCTATTTATATTTGTTTTGTTCTGTTTTTCTTAACAAAACACTAACGATACCAATTCCTCGGAACTGAAATCACAGCACACTGGATCTGGCAGGTGAAACCTGAGATAGGGCGGCGCCCGTCCCAACCCACACTGTCAGAGTCGTTTGCGGACCCCTCGGCAAAAGCGGGACCCGCGCGGGGAACGCGACCCGAACCGTCCTTCTCGAAGAACGCCCGGCGGGAGCGGAGCATCCTCACGGACAGCTTCTCGCAATGCTCACAGTCAGCCCCTGACTGACTGTTGGCATGCTCCACTCCCAAACAGCAACACAAAGCTGATGTGTGTGTCCCCATCCGTGATATAACGTGGGCAGGGAACAACACAAAGCTTGCTTGCTCTCTTTTCCCATAATATATATATATGTATTGCAACTTGACAGACAACAATAAATATGACAAGGACAGAATACACAGAGTGCTTGCTGAAGGCGCAGAAGCTGACGCGGTCTGTTTTCAGGGGTGCTTTATAGCTTCCTGGTCGATGACGTCACCCGCCTATGACGTCTCGTCTTTCCATTGGACTGATACACTTGCTTCATGACGCAATCACGCAGGGCGTTCCACCCGCGTCTCGACGCAGCTCGAGTTCCCTTGAAAGGGAACTATGTAATTCTTTGCCCATTTTACTGTCCAAAAGTCCCGAGATTAGACAGGTAATAACATACTCCATGTCAGGCATCATTCATGAGTAGTATTAAGAAGTACCAAGAAAATACATATACATGTTATTGAACAACATAGTGCAACGAATCACTCATTTCAAGAAATATCTGAGTCATCTTTCTCATAAAAGAGCTTGTTGGATTTTCTAACATAGCTCAATTGAAAGGACAAATAAATGAAAAGTATCATCACACTGTCCCTTTCCCAAGCTGAAATCTTCCGGTCTCTCTTGAATCCAACGCGGAAGTGACTTAAACTGCAATTCATCGACTGGCCGCTAGAGACCGGCTCCAGAAGAGAGTCAATCCCGTAGACCCCCATGTTAAAATGCCCAACTTTACTGCAGAAATTATTTTTTTTTAACACATCCGTTTAAATTATATTAAGCCTTAAATTTCTGCATAATTAAGGGCATGGCCACTTGAGTGACAGGTGGATTTCCGCTGCTGCCACTACTAGCCGTTTGTCTGTTAGCCATCACATCACCTCAGCTAATCCCGTCTCTTTGCCCATTTCCGGGTTATCCAGGAGTGACGCGCTGACAAGATGGCGACGGCCGGCTAATCACAGGTGTATGTTTGTTGAGTAATTTACAATGGCTTCAAACGCGGCTCAACCAATCAGAATCAAGGACTGGAACTATCCGTTTTATAAGTGTTTTTTTTATATATATATATATATATTACAGCATGTGTTGTTTTTTTTTATCACATATCTAAATATTTGTGGCTTGAAACAGATGTAAAACTGAAAGGCCTCTGTGCAGTTCTATGCATATTTTGCCCTCCAGGTCTCTGTGTCAGTCTCGTGACTGAAAACTGTTACTTAATAAGTGCCAGGTTCAGAGATTCCCCACTGAACATAAACTGAACACAGCATGAAAGTTTCTGAGACTGAATAAAACACATAAATATTTAATGAGGTAAGCAGTGAAGCAATTATGATTGATTGTCTGTTGCTAAACAACTCGCAGTAACATTCTAGCACAGCATTGTTTCACACCGTAAACTCAAAAGCATCGTTAACTCTGCTCTGTACCAGGGTTTCATAAAACAAAGTGCTAGACTAAAATTAGTGTGTGAAACTCTGCTTAACTTAGGGTTATAACTTACAAAAGCAGCATTAAGGGTTTCTAAAATTTATTTTTAATGCAGAACAGCATGTATTCTTTTGGCAAGCAAAGAATTCATTGAAAATAATAATAATAAATTCAATATGGCGGATTTTATTGTATCTATAAATAATATAGTCAGTCAGTGGAATTAAAAATGTATTGTTTTACCCAAAAGTTGTGTGTGTTTATGCATAACAGAGTATTGTGGCATTAGCTTACCAGTATGCTATAGCATAAATGCAAACTCAATTAGTAATGTGAAGCACTATTTGTGCACCTCTGTAAAGCAAATTGGCAACTTGAGGTTGCATGATGGTTGAGATAGGCAATGAGCAGCTTGACACCCCTTAAATACATTTTTTAAAAATCCTTAGAAGTGTCTGCCAAATGAATAAACATAAGTCAAATTTGAAGCAGACATGAATCTTTTTTTATACATATTCACAACACATTTAATCAGACAGGCTTGTTAAGGCTTTAATGGTGCTTATAGAGTGGGTACGAGACGAGTGCTGCATGGTCAAATTTAGATTCCTTGGTTACACACACATTCTGCTAAAATTGTTAAGATGGTGTGTGTGTGTGTGTGTGTGTGTGTGTGTGTGTCTCCCTCACACATCAGTGTAACGCCTCCATATTGTCTGTAGAGAAGTATCACCACTGCCCAGATTCATTACGCTCCACAATAACACCAGCTCCCCACAGGCAGAGGAAATATGACATACCATTCTCTAAACGCAGAGTAATTATCTCCTTCGCTTTATCTCGGTTTGGAGATTTCTGTGCAGGAGAAGAGCAGATGGTGCTATGGGCGCCAGTGTGCCACAATGAGAATATTTGACACTCATCAGACATTAGTACTCTTTCCATGATTGTCTAATTCTTAATGTTATAGCATAGATCATTTCCTGATATTGAACTTGAGAGAATAAATTCGTAATACATGTTTGGCAGGTGTTTTAAAGCCGGCATGAAGTGGCATTCATGACCCTTGTAAAAAAAAGTGTGCTTAAAGGTGCCCTAGAGTGTTTTTTTATATTATTTTATAATGTTTCCTGGGTTGCCCTTATAATGTTAGTATGTTTTTTAGATCAAAAATAGTTTAGAAACTATTATTAACTATTTAGAAATAAAAGGCATTTTTCCCACCCGGATTTTAACATTTGATTTGAACGCTCTGTTTGAAGGGGCGTGTCTGCTGTGTGGAACCGGCCTCTGCTGTGATTGGCTGACATGCTTGCATATGAAATAGCTATGTATTACATGTGAAACTCTCTCGAATACTTTTACTACAGCTATTATACGTTTTTACTATTACAGCTATCGAAATTAACGAATCGTGAGATGTTTTTAAAGTATTTAGATCTATTCCCATCACATACAATGTTGCTGTGATGACTGAGCATTGAGCAAGCAGAGGACAGTCTGTTGGTCGCGAGAATGAAGATCTTATCATTGCAATGCAGTTTCTGTTCTCTAATGCTTTCCCCAATGCAAACACGATCATGTAAATACAGTAAGAGCTTCGCTGTACAGTGTAACGTGCGTCATTGAATTCATAACGAGTTTGGCAAGTGTCCAGATAAACTCGCGCCGTGGAAAGATTGTTCTTTGATCGCTTTCTGTACATAATTTATTCACAATTTAAATACGTTTTTTTTTTCATCCTACTAAAAGAAACGATGTGAAGTTGATATTTTAGTCACTGGCTTGACTTACTGATGCATAAACAGTATTGAACGATTTTGAGAGAAAGGTTGTTCTGTCTGAACTTGAACAATTACACATCAGAAAGTGTTGCTTGGTAGCTGATCCGAGGCCAGCTCTGTATTGGCCCAAGTTGAGGAAACAGTCGTCGGTGAAATGTTTGGAAATTTCCAGAGAAAATAAAAGTAAGCCATTGTTTCTTCAGAGGCTCGGATGAAGGAACAAAAAAATACTTTTGTGTTCATGTGTACATCCAAACACTGAGCAACTGCTATGCTTCGGCTGCGCAGTTTCGCCTGTCATTGAACATGGGCTGGCATATGCAAATTTGTGGAGGCATACATATTAATGATCCCGACTATTGCGTCACAGTCGGTATTGTGTGGAGAACCAACCGTTTTTCAGGGGTGTTTTTCATAAACGTGAATTAAATGAGAACGCGAAAACAGTCCAGTTTGAGATTCACTCTATGTCATGTCAATGCACTGAACTCTTGTTATTTGACTATACCAAGGTAAATTTAATTTTGAATTATAGGTCACCTTTAATTGTATTGGATGTTGACTAACATACCAAAGCACATGTAAAGTATTTGATTATTATTTTAACTGTATTGTGTTATTCAATATTACATTTAAAGGTAATACGTTTTAAGTTTTAAATTGCAATTTTATCTTAACAAATTTGTAATTACAAATATATTTAAATACATGATATCAAAGATTTAACAGAAATAACAAAGTGAATTTTAGTTAGCATAAAGGCTATCAGTGAATTTGCAGTGCTTTTCAAAGATGTTAATTATGAAATCACACATAAAGATGTACTTAAGTCCTACTTAAGTGGGTCAAAAATTATTCTAAAGTTTAGCTATAATGACATTTAATATATATTTTATTTTATTTCAAAAAGGTATGTTCTTGCTAAATTGCTCCCAAATGTAAGATTGTTGTATCATAATAGTAGAATAAGCACCCTTTAGTTCTTTAATACTTACAGTATAAATAATTGTTTAATTCTACTGGTTGTTACACCTTTATTCCCCAAACTTAAAATATTGTTCCCTTATACTTATATTGTAAGTACGTTATAGGTACACTATAATTACCGAACATTACGCTGTAAAATCGCTTTAATTACTCAGTACTTTCCGGGCTGTAATCTAAAGCGTTACCAAAGTGTCCGTCACCCAGAAAGGAAAGTTGTTTGACAAGTTATTACAATTGAATGAAAGAATACAAAGATATTACTTAGAATAGCATGCACTGATTAACTGTGCACAAATAAATATAAAAAAAAAAAAAAAAAAAAGAATTGATTTCATCTTGGCATAAAACTGAGATAGACATCCTACACGTCTGCTCATGCTGTTGTAGGAGCAGGAGGCTCTCGTGAACTCATTGTGTAGGTTTATATAAATATATAAAAGCCGATTTTGATTTTAATCTTGCTCTGTCTGAGCTATATCTAAGAGTGGTTTGTTGGGGAAAAAAAACGTTATCCTACAGCTACGCTTTATGGAGGTGTTGAAGAGTAGAATTAAATACTTAAAAAAACTTCAGTGTGCAACTATACCAAAACATTGCAGAAAAGCAGAAATGTAGAGGATTGGAGAAAGAGGAATAGAGTTTACTGTGTATATTGGTTGGATTCAGTCCAGTCTTATCAAGTTTCATCAAGCACATCTCTAGCACTAATTTAAAATGTAAGAAATGGTCCCATA
Organism: Tiaroga cobitis; assembly: GCA_030578255.1. NCBI lineage: Eukaryota > Metazoa > Chordata > Actinopteri > Cypriniformes > Leuciscidae > Tiaroga > Tiaroga cobitis. Next base: position 24,440,714 of record CM060615.1, read on the forward strand.
GAAAACAAACACTATTCATGTAGTGCCATGTCGGCTGTGCCAGGCCGAAAAATCTGCAATCCTGGATTTAGCCAGAGAGGCAAAGCCAATGGGACTCTGTGATTGAGTGAGATTATCTCGGTCTTTGTGTGTGTGTGTGTGTGTGTGTGTGTGTGTGTGTGTGTGTGTGTGTGTGTGTGTGTGTGTGTGTGTGTGTGTGTGTGTGTGTGTGTGTGTGTGTGTGTGTGTGTGTGTGTATACAACACATTGTAAACAAAAGTAAATGGTAGGTACATATGTGTATTCCTGCAGATATGCATGTCTTCATATATGATGATATGATGATGACAATAATTAATCAAGAACTAAAATGCATTTTTTGGCTTAAAGTGTCACACACCATTTCAATTTAGCTTCTACCCAGGCAAATCATGACACTAGATAATAGTAATGTATTAATATATCAAAATGACTAACAGTTAACTTAATTTGCCAAAATGTGCAATATAGGCTAGCTACTGCTTGCAATACTAAAAACTACAAGTTATTTTATTTTTAGAGTTATTTTAAATCATAATAATAGTTCACAATATTACTGGTTTTACTGTATTTTTGATCGAATAAATAATGCAGTCTTTGTAAGCATGACACTTAAAAAAAAAAAAAAAAAAAAACGTTTAAAAAAATATTTTATATAGTGACATTTGAGCCCATTTTCAAATTCTTAAAACTTCGTATTTAAATCAGCACGTATTAAAAGAAATACAACACGTACTACTATTATATATCAAAACTGCAAAATGTAAACAATATTATTATTGGTTTATTACATTACATTAATGACAATATGATTTAAGTAAAAAAGTATTAAAGCACAATGCAATCTAACTGACCACGTCATTGACAGGCTTCATGAAATACACACAAATGTCATGTTAGGACAGCTGTTGAGTAAATTGAACAAATAAAGCTGGACTAGTGTTGATATAATGCATGTGTAAAGCCAGAGCTAAGATCCAGAACATCACCACGATTAAGGGGATTTTTATTTCATTCTACTGTAACCAAATAATAAAATGTCCTGCTGTCTGAAAAGCAGCCGAAAGCTAGAGAACAAAAGAAGCATTTAGGGGGGAAAAAAAGAGCTTTCCTTGCTTGAGGAGAATGAGAGAGAGAAAAGATTGAAGTAAATGAGGTCAGTGGGTTTGCCCGTCTTCCCCATCTAAAAACCGTGCATAATTCATCACTGGTTCCCAACAGCTCTAGCTCACAGGAGTTTTGCATGGCCCTGCCCCACTAACTGATGCTTTTTATAGAGCAGAGGCAGAGTGGGTTGGGTAACTCTACACCCCTCTCAGAGACAGTCTTTACGGGATGTTCAGGGGCTGACGGTCAGATGGGGCTGGATTTGAAGACGCACATTAGAGTTCGTAGCTTGATTGAAGCTTTTTTTTTTTATTAAATGCATGTGACTTACAGCAGCTAGACTGATTCTATGATAGTGTTATTCAGCCTAAATCAATTACAGTTTAATTAAATAACTTTAATTTCCATCAGTCTGGACTGTAACTTTGGAGTAAAGACAATTCCCTAGCTTAAAATATGAAAGGAGCCATAAGCAAATTTATATTGTGATAATGGTAAATTAGCAGAGCCCCGCTGTGTTAAATTGCCAAAACATGATCTTTCGTGTAACGCTATATTAGTATTAGTAAGATCGCATGCGATTGTTTTTATCATCTCCAGAACTGAAATCCCTCTGTATGTCGATCACACAAGGCCTTAACCGAACGAGTTAGTGTGCAGTTAGTAGCAGATGGCATGTTTCCAAAGCTTAACTGAATTTACCTCAGAATTACACGAGCCAGTCAATGACGTGCTGAAACAAAGACAGAAGATTACAGATTCACTCACTCTCTCTATTCCTGTCCAGCCCGGTCAAACAATGTCATCTCCTGTGCATAGGCTTAAACATACAAATTACAATACACTTGTGTATTCTCTGTCCATTATAAGGAAGATCTTGTACTGTCTTGCTAAATCCCAGACAAAGTCAATAACTATATATTATTTTCACCTGGAATAACACTTGACACCATTTCAAATAGCTTACTAATTTTATTTCGAATGCTGTCACTTGTTGTCAGATGTTACTTCTCTGTAATTGTCAGCGAGGAGTGAAGAAAAGATGCAAATAAAAGTGCTGGATCTATTGGAAAGAAGTTTTTAAGACAAAACTTAAAATGACTCTTCTCAGGAACTCAAGTATCTGATGAACCTGAACCAAACACAGGGCTATAAACACACAGGGACACACTATAGGCGGAGAACCAACACTATAGGCAACACAACACTATACACAACCAACACACAACACACACAAACACTATAGGCGGAGAACCAACTCCAGGGTCAGGCTGAGGAGAACCGCTTCCTCTTTAAGAAATAGTTTGAAGTTAAGTATCGCCTAGCAACAAACTACACATCCCAGCATAAACGCTCCCGATAAATTATTTGTTATTAAAGTAGATACGTTTACAAACCACTATAATTTGAACAGAAAAGCAAGCATACTGAATGCGTGATTTGGCATGGCAGCCAAATCCAATAATAAATAACCACTGCCTTACCTAACTATTATAATCATTGAGGCTGACTGCACTGTGAATCTCTTTAGCCTACATAATGTCTACACTTTCTTTGTTATACTTGGCACTGGACAATAACTCAGGCGTTTGCGACGTGAGCACACTCTAAAACACATCTGGTTGGCCATTGCGTTCATGTAATCAGATATGTTTTTGATTGGCTGCATTTGCACAACACTGCAAAAGCACATTGTAAATAGAAACCTGTGACGCTCTCAAGATCGCAAACACCAAATCAGTTTCACCAGTATGTTATTATTAAGGAGAAATCTGATCCTAGACCAGCGGTTATGGGCAGCTTTCAGAAGCAGAGCTGGCAGTGCTGTGAGTGAGAATATTCCAGGATAGTCTCAAGTCCGTGGCCAGGGGAAGGTAAGCCTTGCCCAGCCTTACACACCTATGGACACACTAAACAAGATAATTAAAGGTGGGGTATGTGATTTTCTTTTTTGACCATTTTTTCTAAATCATTTGAAATCCTATTCCTAACCCACTTACAGCCACTGAGTTAGAAGCACTGAAATGAAAATTAACCAATTTAATCATCTGTGAAACGGGCAGGACTCGAAAAACTCGAGCCAATCATTTCCAAGACCACCTAGAATCATTGGACAGTCAGTGCGTCAATCAAACAGTCGTACCATACCCCCCTCCCCCCATCCCCCTCTAGCGAGTCAGGGCCAGTGTTGGAGGAAAGAAGGTAGGACCTTTTGAGTTGTGTATTTACAAAATCTGCCGGCCGTTTTGCAAATCACATACCCCACCTTTAACAAGACACAGGTGTAACACATGAGGACCAATCAAAAACCATGGCAACTGATGAACAAAGACAAAGGAAACTGACCTGGGAAAAGTGTAAAACTAACAAGACAACAACCCAAACCCAGAACAGACGTAATAGAACAAACGTTATTTTTGCCGTAACAATTTACAAAATTTTTTTATCACAAAAAAAAAAATACACGTTAAACGAGGTCAGATTATAAGTTATTAATCCCCCATATATAACTGTGATTCATCATGTGGCTTTATCTTTATCACCTGTGATTTATCACGGTGGTTTAACACTATATTATAATGTAAAAAACAATTTTAGCTATTTTAACATTATGTCGGGTAATGAAATATAGGTTACGTGTTTTTGTTTTTTTTTACTGTAATTTTAAGGTAAATCTGTAACACTTAAAATGTTTCTATCATAAAGTTCTGGCAACCTCAATTTAAACCTTTTTTTACAATGTAATATATATACATATATTCACTGTAGAAATTTCAACGGTTTCTCCATAATTTTTCCATTTTAAATATTTGCATACATTTCTAAGCCAGTTTAAAGTTTTCCATAACCATGGAAACTAATTAGGGTATGCATATATGTATGTATGTATGAATTTAATTTTCATACCTGCCAGTTGAACACATTTTTGATTTGCCAATCACAGATCACAGTTCTTGTTTTAAATAATCAATGTATTGGTCTGTCTGGTGTCCGTGATCCACGGCCGTACTCATCCCCATCTGTGCGTTACGTAACATGACAGGTGGCAAGTCTGTGGTTCATGGGATGTTGTGCGATACACACACACCCTTGCTTTGACACAGAAAAACACTAATTCACAGCTCCCCTGTGGAGGAAGCCATCTCTCCCTGAAAGTGGGCCCTCTCTTTTTTTAGCGACCTAGTATACCTAGCTATAGTTTAAAGCTCACCTGTCCTGTCAGTTACATCTTGCATATAGTTTCATAGTTTAAGAGTTTATACAATCATGAGAACCAGAACTGAATATGGTAGAAAGCACAGAGATGTTGATGCCACCAGCCTCCTACTAACTCGCGATTGCTGGACAGTTGCCCATGTCGCAGGAAGTGCTTGTGGCTGGCCAATCTGTTTGTGCTACACTGCAAAAGATCAGAACCACCACCGCACAACCAGAAACCCATGTTAACTGCTTGATTTTCAATTTAAAATTTATGGACAGAAATCAGTTTGTTCACTTATCCTGCCATTCCAGAAGCCATATGGTGTGGTTTCTGTAAAGGCCCACTGGCGTGCCTTGAAACACGCAGCATTATTCAGTGTGTTGATGTAATTTCCACTGAAAAAGGAAAACAGGATGGAACATATCGAACAGCTCCTCCCATTTAAAAACAATAGCCAATAGCATTTCGTTTATATCACAGACAACTTGGCCAAAACCATTGAGCTCAATAAAGCCACAGTTTCTCTAACCATTTATCTTCATTATCTCCTCCATTTCGATTTAAAATATAGAACTCTGTGCAGAATTCAAATGGTTCCGATATGTTTTGTGGTCTGCGTCGACTCGATCATGAGTGAGTTGAACTTTATTGTCCATTCTGTTTGTCACAGAGCGTATATTTGTCTTTGACACTGGTGACATAGATACATTCACATTAAAACTAATCACACATTAACAACACTGTACAATTAAACACTGTTTCCATCATAAAAAATAAACAATAAAAAAGCACACGCTATAATGCCAGCCATTCTATTGTGTCACTTTAGAAAATTGTACGATTTAAGATAGTCACTTCCATTGGGACAAACATTTTTTTTACACGTTTTTTTCTGGCCAGAGGAATCTTGAGTCTACTTCCAGATGGGAGCAATTCAAAAGTAGAATGAAGGGTGTGAGTATAATCTTTAAAAATTGCAATTGCCGTTTTTTCCATAACACAATCAAACAAGCCCTGAAGTGGTTGTTGTTTGTGTCCAGTAATCTTATTATCATATGATCCGCTCTGTGCTATCGCTCGTGTCTCTGGACCAGAGCAGACTGTGTGGCGGTTCACGTGACACTAAAGTGAACCCAGACTTCATTCGCCCCAATATAAAGCATGTTTACACTGCCTGAATCGTTCCCTATCCCCCATATAGTGCACTATGTGCCATTCACTATGTAGAAAAAAAAGTAAATGTTCTTTGAACAAATGACCGATTTTAGCCGCAGTGTCAGTGTCTATTTATAGCATAGGGGGCGGGACACTTCAGATTCTAGAGAGCATTTGATTGGACAAAATCTGATGAAAAGCTGAAGTTCAGAGTGATGTCATCAAAATCACTGATCCATTTTGGTAGAAGTGAGAGACTGTAAGATTTAAATGCTTATATCTTAAATGTGAATTTTGTTTTGAGCACACATTTAGGCTAACATATTCATAGCCAACTAAAAGCCAAAATACTTCCATTTTGATTTCATGGGGGCTTTGACAGTGAGGCTTTTATTATGTCTTCCATCTTTGTTTCCAAGAAGGACTCTGATGGCTTGTTGCTCGTATGTAGAAGTGAGGCGTATAAAGTTCCACCGCCGCCGAGGCATATATCAGTTTATTGCTTTCTGTTATTGTGCTGGTTGGAATTGATTTTGGTGCTCCACTGAGTCTCCGATGGCTTGAAGATGTCAGCAGCACAGTAGCTATTATACTTCTCATGGTAGCAGCTGAGAAATGGTGGTTATTTGGCACTGGCTGGTCTTCGATCTCGATCTTTATTCTTTATTTGTGTCTGCCACATGTGGCTCCTCTTGAATGAAAGGGTGCTGGTCTAGTTCTGGCTGTGATAGGTGTTTGTCTGTTTGGTTGTCAGATCTCTTCTGTTCAAGTTTCAATAGTCCAGCTTTCATTAGATTGTGCTTTATGTAACCCAGAGATGGCACATCCACAGATTGTGATGTACTGTCTCAAATGTATGTACAGTATACCTAAAAAATAGTAAAAGTTGAGTTCCAATCTAAGTGGTTGATTGCTGTGCAACTTCCTGGTGTCAGGATACACCTTTCTATCAGTCCATTGGGAAGCTAAGGGGGTTTCAGAGCTGTAAGAGAGTGTTTGCTTTGTTCAGAAACGGGTAGTTAAACTGTTACAGTGTTGGATTTTCTTCTTGGTTCGGTTTTCTGTCACAAGGCAACATTTCAACATTCTGGGATTCTGCTCATGGCATCATCCATCAAGCTGTCGTTGCACACACACCACACACTTATACAGATGTACTGTATAATCCTTTATTCTCGCTTTAACTGATAAATTACATATATACAAATCTTGGAGAAGAGCAATTATACAACTATTTAAGATGAAGAGGCAATTTTTGGTTTCAACTGCGTTAACTAATGTGCTCATCCAGAGACAGAGACTGCTGCTTTCTCCATAAAACCTTTCCAATTATGAATTATGATACAAATGGTTCATTGGTCTGTTGGATCGGATTGCTTTCTCACCAGAAGTGAACCGACCCAGAGATTGATTTCAGGACCACTTTGTTCTCCAGCCAATTGTTTTGGTGCGGATCCGAGCACAGTTGCTGTTTTCATATATGCCTAAATGAATAAACTAAGGGGAGAAATGTGCCAGGTTCCGAAACAAATGCTCTTAACAAGCCAGGTGTGAAAGCGCCTGCAATATCTGAAAGATATCCAACAGTCCAAAAATAGTTTTGTTGAAGCGTTAGCAGCTGGTATCGCATATCTATAGTATATTTACAGGATACTTTGGATTTATTCCCCCCTAAATGTCATATAAAAACGTCATGTGTCAGTCAAATAGTTCCTATCAAAGTGGGAGGTTCATGGGTAGAATGGGTAGGAGCCATGTGAACCAGACACTTGTTCTAATGGTCAATATTCTGGCTGCACAACACCTGACTTGTTGATTCAGTGCAGTTTGACTGAGAGGCAGCAATGCAACTAAAATTAGTCATATAGTTTTGTTCTTTTTGTAAGCCTAAAATCGGTGTTAATGTCTAATCGTAGATGGCGTATTACAGCTAAAGTTATCCAGTAGTGGGTAGTTTCCTCCTTTTCTGGTTTAGTTAATGACATTGAATTCCTTGTGTGTCCGTGTTTAAACCCAATAATAGTTAATAAAGTAGCACAAAGTTCATTCAGGACTATACTAGCTCCAGAAAACGTCTCAGGTTACGACTGTAACCGTAGTTCCCTGAGAAAGGGAACGAGACGATGCGTCACTTGACGCCTTGGGAACGCCCCCAGCGTGAATGCGTCTGAGCATCAATGTCAACTAGTCCAATGGAAAAAATGAGCGTCACGGGCGGGTGACGTCATGACCAGGAAGGGATAAAGGCTCACCCGGTGAAACGCGGCATTAGCTTCAAAAAGTCGAAGCAAGCCGATCACGGGGAAGCAGGAAGTATGGCAGGGTGATGCATCGTCTCGTTCCCTTTCTCAGGGAACTACGGTTACAGTCGTAACCTGAGACGTTCCCTTTCGAGGGAACTCTCGATGCGTCACTTGACGCCTTGGGAACGAGAATACCCAAAACGCCAGAATTCCAAGTACCTGAGTGTCAGTCTGTTGAAACTAAGCACTAAGCACCTGAGAACCTGGGGCAGCATCCAGGTCTAAGCTGTAAAACCTAACGAATGTGAGCGGTGAGGACCAGCCTGCCGCATCACAAACGTCTTGAAGAGAAACTCCAAATAGTAAGGCTTTAGAGGCCACCATACCCCTCGTAGAATGAGCTCTGACCGCCAAAGGACACGGCAGAGTACTCGTATGCAAGTGAAATAGCCTCAACTATCCACTTACTAACTGTCTGTTTAGAAGCAGGAAGACCCTTCTTAGGTGATCCAAAGCAAATAAATAACTGGTCGGACTTCCTCATTGACGATGTCCGATGAACATAAGTATCCAGTGCTCGCACTGGACACAAGAGGTTCAGCCTTTCCTGGTCCGCCGATGTAAAAGGAGGAGGACAGAAAGCCTGCAGCACAATAGGCCTCGGAATCAAGGTCGGCACCTTAGGGACGTATCCCTGTTTCGGATATAAGAATGCCTTGACCATCCCCGGTGCAAACTCAAGGCAGGTGGGGGAAACCGAAAGGGCCTGAAGGTCTCCAACTCTCTTAAGGGAAGAAATAGCTAGCAGAAAGATAGTCTTGAGGGTAAGAAATTTCTCTGAAACCGAATCTAAGGGCTCGAATGGAGCCCTAGACAGGCCTTCTAGTACTATTGCCAAATCCCAAGCTGGCACCCTAGTGCGAGTTGCAGGCCTCAGCCTCAATGTGCCACGAAGGAAACATATAATCAGGGGGTCTCGACCCAACGATGTACCCCCCACCAGGGCGTGGTAAGCCGCAATGGCCGCCACGTAGACCTTGAGCGTGGAAGGACATAGACCTGACGTAAAGCGCTCCTGCAGGAACTCGAGTACTGTGTTCACAGAACAGTTAACTGGATCCCACTGATGTCGGTGACACCATACAGAAAAAACTCTCCATTTAAGCGCATATAGTTTCCTAGTAGCTGGAGCTCTGGAGCTTAGAATGGTCTCAGCAGCCTCAGCTGAGAGACCACTCTCTATGAGTTGGGCCCCCTCAGAGGCCAAACCCACAGGTTCCAAATTTCTGGTCGAGGGTGAAATATTGTGCCCCCGGCCTGAGACAGAAGGTCTCTCCTGATTGGGATCTCCAAGGGAGGACCGTCTAAGAGATGGATCAGGTCCGCAAACCAGATCCGACTCGGCCAGCGTGGTGCTACTAGCAGTAGGCTTATTCCGTACTGGCGGACTCGTTCCAGAACTCCTGGGAGCAGAGCAACAGGGGGAAATGCGTACAGACGTAGCCTCGGCCACGTCTGCACCATGGCATCCAGCCCCAGGGGGGCTGGGTGAGTAAGGGAGAACCAAAGTGGACAGTGCGTCGTATGCTGAGACGCAAACAGATCCACCTCTGCTTGGCCGTAAAACTCCCAAATTTTCTCCACCGCCTCGGGGTGGAGTCTCCAGTCCCCTGGCCTCAGCTCCTGCCTCGACAGGATGTCTGCTCCAATATTCTGGTCCCCAGGAATATACACTGCCCTCAGGGAGAGTACCTTCCCCAGAGACCACAGGAGGATCTGGTGCGCCAGCTTGCAAAGCGGACGCGACCGCAGACCCCCCTGACGGTTCAGATAAGAGACCACCGATGTGTTGTCTGTACGGACGAGCACATGATGGCCCCTCAGGTCTGGGAGGAATTGCTTCAACGCATTGAAGACGGCCATCATCTCCAGGCAATTTATGTGCCAAGAAAGATGATGACTCCTCCACCGACCCTGAACCGAGCGGCCTTCCATTACCGCTCCCCAGCCGGTGAGGGAAGCATCTGTCGAGATCGTAACTCGATGGCAGAGAGCTCCCAACACCGGACCCTGGGTTAAGAACCAGTGTTTTCTCCATATAACCAAGGCACGAAGGCATCGCCGCGTGATCTTGATCACACGAAGTGGGTTTCCCCTCGGGTAGAACCCTCTGGTCCTGAGCCACCACTGCAAAGGTCTCATGTACAGCAGGCCAAAAGGAATCACGTTGGACGCTGCTGCCAGAAGACCCAACAGTCTCTCGAACTGTTTTACAGTGCGTGACTGGCCTAGCTTTAGCTCTTTGGTGGCTGTCAGGATAGCAGCTACACGAACGGGCGATAGAGTGGCCCGCATCGTCACTGAATCCCATACCACACCAAGGAAAGTGGTTCTCTGTACTGGAGAAAGCACACTTTTCTTGGCATTGAGCCTCAACCCCAACATCTGCATATGAGCGAGAACGACACCTCGGTGCCGAACCACCAACTGCTCTGATTCCGCTAGAATCAGCCAGTCGTCGATGTAGTTCAGAATACAGAATACTGACTTGCTGTGTCCCGTTAGGGCTTTAGATGCGTATGTCCACAGAGCTGCCCTGTGGAGGAAATCAGAACAATTGTTTGTCTGCTTTGGGTCACCTAAGAAGGGGTGTCCGGCATCTAAGCAAAGGATGAGCAAGTGGGTGGTCGAGGCCATCTCGCTTGCTTACGGTTCGGCCCATCAGCCTTCACCTTTGGCTGTAAGGGCTCATTCCACCAGGAGTATGGCTGCCTCTACAGCTCTTCTTTCAGGAGCTTCTCTTCAGGATGTTTGTGATGCGGCAGGCTGGTCCTCACCGCACACTTTCATCAGATTTTATTCCCTTGACCTTAGCTCCACTCCCGTGGCTCAGGTTCTCTCGTCGGCTTGTGTCTCCTAATGACACACGACGGGGATTTGGTCGTATGGGGATGTGGGTATTGCGTTCCCACTGCGATTACACGCAGCGGTAGTCCCTGAAGGGGAACGTCCCGGGTTACGTATGTAACCCTAGTTCCCCGAAGGGACGGACGCTGCGTGTCCTGCCATACTCCCGGCATCCCCTTGGATCGCTTGCTTCAGTAACATTAGAAGCTGGTGGCTTGTGTATTCAGGGGATATTTATAGCTTCCTGGTCGGTGACGTCACTCGCTGTGACGCTCCATTGACTGATTTCATTCATGCTTCAGACGCGTTACGCTGGGGGGCGTTCCCACTGCGATTACACGCAGCGGTAGTCCCTGAAGGGGAAACAAGTATTACCTGCATCTGCAGTGTATTTCCATATATTTTTGTTTCATAAGGACCATCCCACCACATACCCCACAGCCGTCTGTCACACTTCTTACAATTATTATTAGCTGAGAATTCATCTCACGCTTTCACCATTAAACGCTAAACAGCAGATTTTCCATTAATTATGGAATTGTATTCGGAGAACATTAATTAGTGTAATATTCATTATCAACACTCAAATTAATGATTTGCGTTATAATCAAAATGCATTTTCCTGGCATATTTCTGCAGAAATGTGATATGCCAGTGAAGGAGTCTGTGGCCAAACATGCTTTGATGTGGACATACTGTAACTGAATATAAAATCCACTCTTCTGTTACAGGCCTAAACATCAAAGAGTCTCTTTCCTTCTATTCCCATCTCATCTCACCTTCACTGACTGGGAGGTTTCTCTCTCTTGCCGCAACTGTCTTCCTTTGTAATGTCCACACATCACTCTTATATCAAGGAAATGCACTGTTTGGGCAAAATCTTTCATTTAACTGGACAGATGTGTCAAAATAAAAAATAAAAAATGTTAGAGAAAGCCCCCAAACCAAATAATGAACTCAACAAGAAAGTGAGAGAGAAAGGACAAGGTAGAATGCGAGTTTCCTGCTGTAGTTATTTTGTCATTCAGCACTTAGAGACAGGCAAGGTTTCGAGGGTCAGTGGATACTTGGGGCTTACTCTGACTTCTGTGAGCTTCAGGGGACAATCTTTAATGCAGAACTGCAATCCTTGCTGACAGCAAAAACAGTTCAAACCAGCCGAAACAGGTTTGCTGGTATCTCAGCTTGGTCAGTCTGGGAGACCAGCGTAAGATGTTGTTGTTTGTCCAAAAACTGAATTTGTTTTAAATGAAAAATGTATACTATTAACTCTTTCCCCGCCAGTGTTTTTTTTTGCTTTTGTTTAAGTTGCCACCCACTGCCAGCATTTTTTATAATTTTCGCAAAGGTTTCATTGCCCCCAGAAGATTCTGTTGTATGAATATCTGACAGTACAGTACAGTTCTATGTAACGATGATGAGTTTGCCCTATGCAGATAATTCAGTGAGATTTGACTGTGTTGCCGCTATATGTCCTGAAATTGCATATGAATAAAGCTGACATACAGTGAATTATTTCCTTTATGACAACAGGTCAACTTCTGAACTGGAGTTCACATACTAAAACCAAGCGTGTCTGATTCTCCCCTCACTGTACTGTAAAGTTTTCTCATCGGTGAATGACATATGATGTGATCAAATAATGTTGTCTCTGGGTTGGATTGTATGCTTTCAATGCTAGCAGGCTAAGTGAGCATTTTCCAGATCACCTCTTGCACCTTTAACAAAGTTCGGGAGGAACACGTTCAAATGATCTACACAATCAGCACGCGAGGAGGCCTATATCAGCGTGGCGTCAGTTCTGGCAGGTCACGTTAGTCAACCTCGCATCAGCGGACTCTCAGATGATCCACGTCTATATATAGGAATACGACACCTACCACATCATCTCTCTATAACCCATTTATAGAGGTCGACCGATAGTGGATTTTACCGATACCGATATCTAGGTTTGACCGTACATGCCGATAACCGATAATTCAACCGATATTTTTTTTTAATGGATACTGGATTAAAAACAAACATCATACTCACAATAAAACAGTGATGAACTGAAATGTGCTCAATTAAATAAATATATAAATATGAATATCGTCGCTGTCCGATGAAAACCGCGTATGTCCATTTTGCCGAATTTGAGATTTTTCGACGGATAGAATGTCCAGGTTCATTTTCGTATACAGTATGCTTCACATTATCTAAATGACCAATGAAAAGTTGTGAAATCATGTCATCTGATTTCCACGTATATCCATTTGCTGTCAAAGCTGTCAATCACGCCGCGTATCTCCCGCCCTGTGGAGGCATCTCGCCGGTCTCGTGAAGTTCGTCTCTGGAGGCTCAGCAGTGGATAGCCGAATAGCTAACACTGTGAGGTAAAGTATCAGCAAACGTTTGTTTTTGACAACTGTTCTCCAGTTTATTATATATTCACAACTGTTATTTACCGGTAAATGGTCTAGATGAAGTAATTGTCCACAGGCTAACTTAGTTCTTCACAGATTAGCTTGCTTGCTAGTATGTAAATAAACTTGGTCTCATTGATAAGATTTATACTTTTTTTTTTAGTCAAACTGATCAAATTATAGCGGAGCAGAGGGATGATTTATAACGACAACTTTTGATAATTTTATGAGAAATCTACAGACGCAAACAGACAAAGTGTAGTAAAATAAAGACCTAAATGTGTATTTCAGACTTTTTTTCACCACAAGTCTGAAAGAAGACATGTTATTGAAGACAAATATCCCAAAATCTCAAAATTGACTGATAAAAAAAACCTGATGTTTTTGCCTGCCGTGCCTCGCCTTAATAAACTGAGCGTAGCCTATTCAGCTGTCATCTGAAACGCGACTTGGTCATTCTAATTAATGATCGGAAGAACGCGTATCGACCACCGTTACTGTAAAATATGCACGTATGTCCATTTAAACTTGATTTTGGTAAAATGTGGATTATATCATTACACTGGCAAGAATATGGTTACATTTAAAGATGCCGTACCAAGTATGACAATGCTACGTTCAACTGCTGTGAAATGACGCTGTTTTTTTCACTTCCTGAAAAGTAACCGTTTTGGACATACGTGAGTTTCATCGGGCAGCGACGATATATTAAAACTTTATACAGAAAATAATTTAAACATTAAAATATTACAGGTTTCGTTAGCTATACCCTAGAAACATACATACATTTCATAGGTAACACTTTGCAAGTCCCATTTATAAACAAGGATGTATTAACTAGCTTTCATGAACTATATGCATAATGGAATATACCTTTTTACTGCATGTATTAATATGAGCAATACAATTGTACCTTTATCATTCATGTTAGTTCATTCATAGTACATTAACTAAGGTAATAAAAGATAAAATAAGAATTAAAACTCCATTTCAAATGCATTAGTAAATGTTGAAATTAACAAACTACCGTAACAATTAATAATTCTTCTAGAACTTGTATTAACCTTAGTTAATGCTAAAAATGGAATGGTATTGTAAAGTGTTACCATTTCATATGATTCCAAAGAGTCGTGCTTAAAGATGGCCAGTAAAATGTAATAAAGACCTTATGTATACGTAATATAGCCTATAGTCTCTCACTTTATTTGCTTCTATATTTTAGAACACTTTATGATTTTCTAATCAAAATAACAAGATCTATTGTAGTGATTAAAAAGATCTTAAATCGAATGCGTTTCTGATTAGTTTACGTTTCTGTCGGCAGCATGAACATAATGTTGAGAAAGAAATCACGTCACTAGTTTTAAATATGCAACTTCGTCGGCTAATGAATGCATAAAAGTGACCAGCCGGATAAAAATAATGCAAATAGATGGTAACAATTGTGCCATAAAACATTTGGGTCAGGTCTACGTGTGTTTTTGTCACATTGCATTAACGGTTGACTGAGGTAATGTTAGAGTCCTCACAGCCTCGACGGCAAACTACTGTTCTTTCTCTGCTGATGCAGCATCTAGTCAACAAATGAATTACTTTGTAATGATATGTACAATATGTGTTATGTATTCATACCGTTTCGCTGTCGGTGTTTTAAATGTCAGCGCTCTCTGTGCTGCGTGTTCTCTCCGTACTGCGCGCTGCCTCACGTGTTAACGTAAACAACTCAGCCAGTGATAGTTTGTTATTTGTCCTCTAGAGGCCGCTCTCGCTCTGTATAATGCCAGCAGTCTCTTCTGTTCTGAGCGCTCTTGTGCTGTGTAATGACCGCGCGCACTTCTCAGCCACTCCAGCAACGGACGCAACCCGGAAAAACTATCGGTGTGGATTTTTGCCGATAACGATAGTTCCACCAAACAACTATCGGTGCCGATTAATCGGCAAAACCGATGAATCGGTCGACCTCTACCCATTTAGTATTATCAGCAGCTTTTTCGTGTTTCTTAGGAGCTCATTACCCTCCTCCATCCCCAGCTCCTCCTCTCGTCCAGTCAGGACTCTTCTGATATTCCTCTTCGAATCAGATTTTTCTTGAATTATGTTGTACATTAAATTATTGAACATTATTGACATCTGGAATACATTCATGTTAGTTCTGTTCTGTTTACTCTAAGGCGGGTTATCGCTGCGCTACTGCTCTTATCCATGCTAGGCTGCATGGATGCGCAGGGAGTTCTTGCCCAGAACAGAACTATACCGCCAATCCTAACTGTATGCTACTTGTCAATCATCTTTGACGATAATGGCCCTGACAGAAATATACATAGCTGACTCATATGTTTCTCAACAGTTTTTCTGCTGTTTTTGACTACTCACTCTCTGGCCAAATTTCGAGCTCGGACCCTCCCCCCGACAGCACACCAAATACACATAATCTTTACTCTATCTGACTTTTTGTAAGTGTGAACTCATGAATTACCATTCATTCATCCGTACCAAAACACAGATAAACTCCGTGATGTCAATCATCGGAAATAACCTTTAGATAACCACCCAAAAGAAGAGAAGCGCTTTGAGAAGTGAGAAGTGATCTGTCCCAATTTGAGTGACACACCGAACGTGTTTTTGCTCTTAAAAACACTAGACACATAATAGTTACTATTGTACACAATAGTAGCAATAGTATGATCTGTAAATTGCAATGTATCTGTAATTCACCAGTAAAGACTGCATGTGTAAAAGTGGTTATTGAAAATATGTATGAAACAGGCCTTGATCACTGACCATGTATAAAATGGTTATATATTTATAATATAAAATATATATCTTTGTGTGTTTGTGATGTGTACGTCAGTGGAATGACCCTGGACAAATTGCAAAGGTTCTGCCCTATTCCAACCGAGCTGAAAAACATGTCAGAATTGAATGTCTAATTTCAATAGCTCTAATCTGTTTAGTTTTGCCCTTCCTTAAGTCACACAGTCAGATTTATTTAGTTAATAGTTGTACTGGGAAACCAATCACCCCAAATCTCAACGGCACACCAATTTCTGTTTGACCTACAGGACAAAACTGAACAGAGCTGTTTACTTGCACTGATAGTGCGGCACATACCAGCTGCAACCACCCGTTTCCAAAAGTATTGTAAGCAAACTATGATCTTGCTTTTTTTGCTCAAGAGCATGATCTATTTAAGTTCAGATGTCAAACTAACAAAGAGCTATGCTTCTAACTACATTAAGAGCTGTAAAAGATTATAAAACGTTATTAATCCCCGTAAGCGGAAACTCATTTGCCACCATTGCATATTAGAAACAAGACAAATAGACAATTGAACATTTAAAAAACAGTAAGCATACAAAGAATCACACAACTTCATTAAATAACCTAACTGCAGTAGGAATAAAAGACCTTCTATATCGCTCTGTAGAACAGAGGCATCACTAATCTTCCACTAAATTAACTTTAAGACAGATACAGTGTAGTGGATGAACTTTGAAAGAGAGAATCATTTTTAATTTTGCCCTTGTTCTCTTTTCCACAATGACCTCAAGTGATTAAGGCCAATAACCGAACCAGCCTTTCTGATCAATTCATTAATCATATTTTTATCATCAACAGTGATAGTTCAACTACACAACTTTGCATTCCATTTGCGAATGTATTGTTTTGGGAAACACTTGAATGTTGAACTATGTTGGTAATGATGGGACATCTAATAGGCCTACAATCTATATCTGACAACCCATTTATATATAAAATATTTATTTTACATCTTTTAGAATGAAAGTGCCGTTTGTAAAGAGTGCTGTGGAATCCCAGCGGAACCTCAGAGAATGATTGAAGAGGGAGAAAAATCTGAAAATAAAGCAAAACAACAGGGAACAAAATAGTGAAGTAGTCCTGATGCCATGTTTGTTATTTACCAGTGGCGGCTAGTGGGTTTTAAAATAGAGGCACACAATGTTTTAGCGGTCGGATCCCCTTCCCAAGGATTTTTTAAAATGCTTTAAAAAGGCTTTATTGGTCACTTTTAGAAGGAAAATTTACATAAAACGACACATATACAGCAAGATAACATACATATAATATGATTCACCTAGCCCATCACTTGAAGCAAAAATCCACCCTTCTGGGATGTCCTTTAAATGTCCGTTTTAAAAGAGCACGTTTGGCCGTTTAGTGAAGCTGACAGCTGTAGCCTATATATTAGCTTACCGTATAGTTATAGGTCTTTCATTTTTAATTTAGCTGTTGTTCAAATGGTAGTTTGATAAATTTGTTTACGATCAAATTTTCAATATGTCTACTCTCCATATAGTAAGTACATCAGCGGTAGCAGTTCAGCCATGTTACTTTTCTCAACACTCCTAATCGCTGAAAGCTAAACACTCGATGGTGATTGGCTATTTTTTTTTTACCAAAGGAGACACAAGTCTCCGGCTATGGATTTGCCTCCCCCTCCTTTTCTCTATCCCCTCAAAATTTTGATTAGGCTGTGCCTCCCTTGCCTCCCCATATGACCCGCCGGTCACCGTGATTTTGCCAAGTAAGACATGATCCTGGATCAACATTCCTGTCCCAAAATGTAGTCCTTACCCAATCCCTACCCCTAAACCTAACCCTACCCATAACTTTTCCCTAAAATCAGAGGGTAATGAAAGGTGAATAGCACTGATGTTTAAGTACTTCACCCTGGTTCTACACCTAAACTTGACCTAAACTGTAAACTTGTCCCTCAAATCTAATTGGTTAATTGGAAAGTTGATCCAGGATCAACAAAGATGTTGATCCAGGAACATGTGGTACTTGGTGAAATCACGGGTGAACGTGATTTCACCAAG
The DNA here is from genome assembly GCA_030578255.1 of Tiaroga cobitis. Lineage (NCBI taxonomy): Eukaryota > Metazoa > Chordata > Actinopteri > Cypriniformes > Leuciscidae > Tiaroga > Tiaroga cobitis. The sequence goes on from CM060615.1 coordinate 24,458,592, forward strand.
TACCACATGTTCCTGGATCAACATCGTTGTTGATCCTGGATCAACTTTCCAATCAACCAATCAGATTTGAGGGACAAGTTTACAGTTTGTCAAGTTTAGGCTGAGAATCAGGGTGAAGTTCTTAAACATCAGTGTTATTCACCTATCATTACCCTATGATTTTAGGGAAAAGTTATGGGTAGGGTTAGGTTTAGGGGTAGGGATTGGGTAAGGACTACATATTGGGACAGGAATGTTGATCCAGGATTAACAAAATATGTTGATCCAGGACCATGTCTTACTTGGCAAAATCACGGTGACCGAAATCACATTCACCATGAGCCGCCACTGTTATTTACACCAATAATCAGACATTAATTCAAATCTTGAACAAATGAATTAGAAGAATATTACTCCAGCCCTTAATGACGTCAATAACAACAGTTCCAAGTTGTTTAATCAACACCGTTTGAAATGTCGTGACTAGCGAGTTAATTTCTCCAACGTTGTATTGAACGATGGTAGTAAGGCAGCTAGTTATGTCGTTGAATGGGAAACACACCCAAGATCAATCAATTTGCACAGTGTTGCACTGTCTGTCATTTGTGACAAAAATCCTGTCAAAAATCGAATTTCTGTAGAAAAACTTGAAGTGTGAGTGTGCAGCCTGGTCCATTTATGGTCCTAATAAACTCTTATGGTATCCATATTATCACACTCTTATAATATTCGTATAAATCTGTAAAGTGATTGTAAAGGTCGTTGGTGCGGCGCCCTACAAAGAGTCAACCATAAGCTTGGACCATAATCACCCTCAGGTAGCTCATTCCTACCCCTGCACTGCACATGTTCACTGTTGCACTATTCTGACTCCAGTTTAGTTTTGTGGATTGCAAGCCTTTGCTCCGGGGGAATGCCAATGTAATAAGTGTACTGGAAGTCGCTTTGGATCAAATAATTTGCTAAATGACTGCTTACTGTAATAAAAAGAAATTGCACATGGATGTGTTTTTCTCAAATACCTGAAGAAAGAGCTGTCAATAGCTGTACCTCTGTCCTGGCATGAGCACGAGTCCTAAATAATTAACTGTGAGTCATTAAAAAGCTTTAATGCTTGCGATAATCTGTATATTCGCTCTTAGATCGATAGCTAATGACCGTGACAGAGTCAAGTCTAGCTAGTGAGGATGTGAAGTGGCTCTATAAATACATGCCACTGATTATGTTTCAAGGGGAAATGTGTTATTACAGTGGCACAGGAGGAAATTGCTTGAAATAATGAGAGAAAATGTTCCTTTTTGCATTTATTGGTTGGCCTTGCTTTAAACTCGTGACATTGGTTGAGCTAATTTTGCTGTATCGGGATGTACAAGAAATGCCATCACACTGTAGCCAATCACATGACATTCAGAGATAAAATGAAGAAGCGCTTGTAAAGAAGATGCGGTGTGGAACTGACCCTCCTCTATAGTCCTGCCCGTCTCAGTTACTATTATAGCCCTATAAAGCTTTCCAGCACATTTCTGCCGTCAGCAAACCTGTAGAAAATTAATCAGGATGAGTGAATTACCTCGGGAATTATTGCATAATATCTGGATTAACTGCATTTTAGATCTAGTAATTATATTTAGTGGTCCAAAAAAAATCCAGAATGGTAATAATAGTAACTTTTCCATTGATATTGATTTGGATAAATACTTTTCCTGGTAGTATAAAGAAAAAAAGTACATTCTTCATATGTGTGATATTGTCACAGATGTTGTAAACTTTCCTTCTACTTCTACTTCCTCTTGTTGTTATTGGTAGTAGTATAATTGTTATCATTATTATTATGTTTAATTGTTTATAAATTACATTTCCATTAAAAAGTGTATATGACCAAAATATTTGAGAAGGTTGAGATATGCATTGTTAATTGTATCGTCCACTGCTAACAGGGACAGAAAAAGGGTAATATTCTGGGTAACACTTTACAATAAGGTTCATTAGTTTACATTAGTTGACTACATTAGTTAGCATGAACTAATAATGAACTGCACTTATACAGCATTTATTATTAATCTTTGTTAAAGCTGCAGTCCATAGTTTTTCCTCTTTGTCGCCATCTCTGTTCGAAATCTGCAATTGCAGTTACTGGCGGAATTATCAGCTTTACGTGGGTTGTGCCTCGGCACGGCACAGCGCGGATGAATCCAATGTTTTGAGGAGAGTGTGCGGCTGTCAGTCGCCGCGCCGGTGTGGATACTGTCATTCAGAATCACAGATTCTACTTTTGGAAGTATGACCAACATAAGAATTTTCACCAGAAAATGTCATCTGAAGAAGTAAGTAACATCCACTTTTGTTCTGACCAAATAAGGGAAAAAAAGCATTGCAGTAAATCGCTTTGGTTAAATCTAACAATCGCTTATCATATCATGTCAAACTGTGCAAATTATACTTTGTTCTCAAATTGTTAATGTTCAATATCAGCATTGTGTGACTACATTTAATGCCCTTCCGATATTTATCCTTGTTTTCGCATGGGCCAGTTGCGGTCTCTTTTTTCTGTAGCCACTCCGAAGTCCAAAGTCTTTTGCATTTTACAACGGGTGAGTCTCCAGTTGTCACTGGTGATTGTCGTTTGAACCTTTCTGGATCCGCCATCAAATTGATAAGTTTAATTATATCAAGTGCTGTGAGAAAAGGCTATAAAACTCCACCTCCAACATCCTCACACGCAATATAGCCTTGTAGCCGAGACTCCTTCTTTATGTGTACAGATGTGACGTAATGACGCAAAGGCAAGCTCGAATCTCCCGCGGAAATCCACCAGTATGGAATTAAAAACATTATTACAAGCTTACCGCTTTGAATCGAGCTACGGCAAGCAGAGAGTTTTGAACACTGGCTGATTATGTACTTGCTCAACAATTTATTTTGGATAATTTTTAACACAAAAAAGTTACGGACTGCAGCTTTAATGTTAATTTCAACATTTACTAATACTTTATTAAAATCCTGCTAACATTAGTTAATGCAATGTGAACTAACATGAACAAACAATGAACAGCTTTATTTTTATTAACAAAGATTGACAAATACAGTAGCTAATGTATTGCTCGTTTAGTTCATGTTAGTTAATACACAACTAATGAACCTTATTGTACCATATTCTGGGTGGATTTTGGTTCTCTAAGCTAGAATGCTGCATACAATTGATTCAAAAATAACAATCTGAACAATTTACACTCAAATACACAGACTAGTTACTAAGTGACAATGCAGTTCTTTCTTGCAGTCTTTTGACCATTTCAATCTCTCATTTCAGTCTCTATAATAACATCTTGTAATATTACTCATGAAATGTTTTTGTTTACACTGACCTCACTCTGAGAACTGTAATCATATCTGTTCGTGTTACTGTATCTAAAATCTTCTATACAAGAATCAAATGCACTTTATCAAAACAAAGTGCAATGTATGCCTCTAATATCACAACATGATCTAAAGTTGTTTTCCTTTACATCCCATGGAGAGCTACTAAAACCTACAAAATTGGCTCTTTTTTTGTCTATCTCGCTGTAATCACATCAATTTAGTCAGAATCTTCCTGAGAGCAGCGATTTTTTAACGCAGTGTGATTTAATGGGCAGATGACCACTTAGTGTGTGTGGCGACCCCATTAAACAAGATCAGGGAAAATCAATGGTAGGCCTACGTGTTTTCTCTGAACCCAGAGAATTATTTTATTAATATTCTGCTTCATGTCTGATCACCAAAACTGCAGCTATGAGAACAAGAGTGGACCAACATCCATTCAAATGCAAACAAAACTCAAATGCCCAAAATAAATTAGTTACATTAGAGCTTGTTGTTGTTGAACATACGAGTAGCTCTGATATCAAAACAGAGAGATATCCCTGATCTATTAATATACTGATAAAATGTATATCCTTACAATTATGTGATCAAACAAGGACAATCAAAATATACTATCATATATGACATATTATACAGTATATGTATATGAAAACTTCTCCTATGCCATAAACATTCAAATCCATGAGATCTAAATGCGAAAAAGCAAAAATAACTGTCTCACTCGTGATCGAGCCTTTTCTATTCACGATATTATATTGCAGTGGCATCCAGTATATGCGCCAAACACTTAATCGTGAAGTTGATCATATCACGAAAGCGTCTCCAAAGCGGGACATGAAGTGCAGTAGCCCACAGCCGCACTTTCCCCCGAAACACGTTACCACACACACACACACACACACACACAAACCCCCGCAAAAACAGCGCTCACACTGACCCTTCTGCTGCTTGAAGGACTGTATGGATCCAGAATGATGCACCATGGTGATTCCAGATAGAGATCCTCGCGGACAGAAGATGAAGGAAGGATACATGGGGAAGTATGGAGCGATCGCGTGGGTGTCTCTCCTCTGCGCAACCCAACACCTGTCTAGCCTCGCGCGCCACCATCCGGGGCTGTTGTCATGGTTACGGACTGTAAGAGGATGGATGGATGGACACCCTTCAGCGGCTCGATAGAAGAATGACCCGTGTTCTGGAGGGCGTTCTCACGGGACGTGTTGTTGCTCTGTTTTTAATTGGTGGACATATGCACATATGCGTCAGACTGAGGCTGGCTGTTAAGTCGCGTCCTTCTCTTTATTCGACATAGCGTTGCGACTGTAAAGACGCGCTGTCAACTGTGTCGAGTTAAAAACAGTTAAACTTTTGAAAACACATCTCCCATGCGTTCTGTTCAGGAACACGTGGGTATTAGGAAAAGAGACTGACTCGATTCGTGATAGGCTACTCAAGGGGGGGCGTGTCAATGACAAAACCAGGTAATCCAGAAATGATCATTCCCATCTATTTGCCAGAGAATTTCGTCCATAATTTTTATTTTGTTAAGGCATAGTTTTCACCAGTAGTGTAAAATTGGAAAAGTATGGTGGAACCCTGGTAAATTGTTTTTACGCCAAAATACCACAGTTGCAGCAGTTATGCTGTGAAATCATATAATTGTATATGACCTCTTCCAAATAGTTTAAGCAGGTGTCGAAACTTGACGCGCTCTTGTGTTAAAAAAGCAACATAATGTACTCTCACTAAACATCTCTAAACAGAGCAACAGAGAGTTTTCTTAAAGATATTATTGGTTATTAACTAATTAAATTTGTGTTACTGTAATAAAATATGTCTGGTTATGTCACCTATAATTTAAGGCAGGGTAGGCGATTTGTTCCAGAAACAATTAAAGAGATGAAAGTCTCTTCACATCCTGAAAGAAATCACCAAGTATTGGACTAATGTATTAATATGTATATTGTCTGTGGAAAGCGTAGGACCATAAAATGTTCATCCAATCATTGCATCCGGTCCGAATGCAATGATTGGATGTTCTTACTGCCTGTCAGTGTAATGCATTGTTATCCCCCGCGCACCTGCTTGCGCAGACATCACATGTCATCAGTCTGTTTCATGCTATGCTGAGTTGTAGACACAGCAGTCATCTTTTACAGTTCCTCCTGAACCAAAACAACAAGCTTATCCTGCGTTCACACCATACACTGCAATCTGGAAGAGATGGAAACCCTTGACATTATCCTCGGAGCATTTTGTGACTCAACTTTATGCTTTTCAATGTCAACACTATCAATGCCGAAATGAACCCGCAGCAGTCGGGTGGTACAGGTCAGAGCTCTTTAAGTTGTTTATGTTCATTATTATGACATGAGGTAGTTTAACACTTTTGTTTGCTTTGGACACGCTCTGAAGGGAGGGTGGGATTTCATGCTTTCAAACACAAAAACACACAAAAATCGGATTTGGACTGACAATCTGAACGGGGCTTAAATGTGATCAGGCTAATAGGTGCTACAACGTTGGTTTTCACTGTCAATAATTACAATAGGACTGATGATAATAGGTAACAACAACTCACCCATGGCAATTCATTATTATTTTAAAACAATTGGCAAATTGGCAGCTAATTTGTATCAGTTTATCCAATCTTATTTATTTCGTAGGATCTGTTTAATCCTCACTGATGGTTAGCTTTAGGGGTTAGAGGTGGACCGATGCAATCTCATAGAAATTTGTAACTATCGGCGGCTAATTCGTATCTCATTCGTCTTCATACTGGCGGACCTGCAGACTTTACAATTTTTTTTTGCATTTTCGTAAAACCTAATAAATTCATTTAAAATCTCCCCTTCCCATTTCAGAATCTACTTCAATCGTGCCGTTTCCTATGTGCATTAAAATGTGAATTAAGGTCTATTAGACTGCAGTGTTTCGACACTAATGATTTCATGCTTCCTGCACAGCAAAGCAGAGCTCCAGTATGATGGTCAGTCCAGCCGGACAAATTACAGTTGGTCTCAGTAAAAGTCGTTAATTCATGCTGCTGCTATCACAAACCCCATGATCACCGTGAACACAATAAAGCTGTTTGAAATATTATGGGGTCATGTGATTCTGGGTCCAGTCAGTCAAACTGACACGCTTTTTCAGACCTTAGTTTGAGATCTATGAGACGCTGGCAGGACAGATCTGTTTCAGTGCACTGCAGTCTATTTAGTCCTGACTGAAATGTCACATATTTTTCTTCTTCTTACACTGAAAAGAAGCCTGACAGCGCCGAGGGGAAAAAAAAGTATAAAAAAATCAATATCCATTTAGGTTAGTGCTGACACCTCAAACGTGAGTGACAAATGACAGAGACATCTGCTGAAACCAGCAAAAAATAATTAATCATAAAATAATTCGCACACACACACACACACACACACACACACAATAACAACAACAACATTTAGACTGGTAGAACGAATATAAAGGATATCTGCGACACTGCACTGATGCATATAGAAAGATACATTCATTAGCTCATTATTATGCTGCAAATATTTAGGGCTAGTGATTTACCTGTCACGCTAAGTATAAAACTACACCATATGACTTGTTCATCAGGATAGGAGTGATATATCATATTATGCAGCCTGTTGAGGAGAGGTGATTTATTGTGTTCTATCATCCACATATGAATGATAAAACAGACATTACAAACCAGACAGACATAGAGACTTGGGAGTTGCTACTACCTTGCAAACATCCATACACCCTAGAAATCGCCTACTGTAGCAACACCGCAGCAAAGCCCCAGAACACATTTCAATAGCAATATGTTAACAACCCTAGAAGACTTTGCAAAAACATAGGAACACATATGTACACACATATAAATCATGCACCAATGCACTTACAACCCCTCAATTGCATCAGCACCCATGAACACATTAGCAACACATAATAATGCTCTTACAAGACCTTTGTAACTGCATAGTGCCCTAGTGACCATGCAGCCACAATACCCTAGGCACTATGTGCTGACAACTAGTCAGAATACTATAGCTGACTAACTACACAACGCCCTAGCCATCACCCAGAACATAGCAATCGGTTAATAACACATTAACCCCAAGCAACACATAGCTAATAGTGTACTGGTTTAAGCACAAATTAGTTAAACTAGTTGAGCACAAACCCCACCTCCAACCCTCACCTTATATGATAGTGTGTTAGTAGGACATCCTGATAAATGGCAACCAGATTACCCACATAGGGCACTAAAGGGCAGTCAAATTAACACAATTGTGCTTATGAAAATTGTCAATAGTGTAATGATGTATGCAGCACAACTCACTAATAAACCAAATATTAATATTAGTCACTAATAAACCAAATAGCTTTAAACCCCAACAGTTTTTCAATAATGGAAGAATATGTAAAAGTATGGTAGCCTATTTGGGGTAAAACCATAGGGTAAAACCCGCCCCTGCTGTCAGGATGAAAGACACAATGGCCCTGTCCCAAATGGCACACTCCGGACTTGTGGACTTCCTCAGAGTCCACACTTCGGTGACGTCATGTAGTGCAGACCTATAGGGCCCTTAGCGCGAGTCCGCTGTCACACCGGAAACAGGAAGACGGTCTGATTGTTGTTATGGACAGGAGCTACAGGTTCGGGGAAATATGCTGCCTATTGTTGTTGTGTTTACATATGACTCAGTAAAGCCCTGACATTCTGTTCTATTTATTTAAATAATCATAATGCGATCGTATTATTCAGCTCGCTATTATTAGCCTATGTTTGAGACATCAACCACTGGTAATAATATAAAAACCGTAATGATATAATTACACTTAAATATTTTTTTCTCAGCCAACTTAACAATTGTCCGTGAGCGAAATCGTACTCGGTTACTAACGTAACCTCTGTTCTCTCTAGAGAGGGAACGAGTACTGCGTAATAGCTTACGCTATGGGGAAAACCTCTTTTCCTCGAGATATTGAAGCCAAAAATTATCCTTAATTTTTTATTAATGTAAAACGCTTTGCAGCAGCAAGCAGACATAGGCGAAACAGCTCGCGCGCCTATTGGCTGCTCTTGCTGCAAATGCAGCAGCCTATCGAGAGAGGCGTTGCGTGACACATATCCAATGGGGGCATTTCGCGCCCATTTCGTCACGTCCCGCCAGAAAAGGAGTGGTCTCGCCTTATAAATATAGCTCGAAAAGGCTGGTACACTGGTTTTCATCGCCGAAGCGAACCAGCGCTGTTGTATGCACGGCAAGATACGCAGTACTCGTTCCCTCTCTAGAGAGAACAGAGGTTACGTTGGTAACCGAGTACGTTCTCTTACGAGAGTATCTCTCGTACTGCGTAATAGCTTACGCTATGGGGAACACAATGCAACACGCCGTGCGTACAGAGATCCGACACCAAAGTCCCCGGGGGCCGAAGCCCAGGGGGCCCATATAGTGCATAATCACCATAAACTCACATAGAGTGGGGGAAGAGAGGCTGAAAGCGTCATTCCTAATAAGATAGCACCCCGAGGGGCTAATCATGTGACAATTAAACGCGCAGCCAGGGTGAAAACTTTCAGCCTGATCTGGGTGGCCATACATGTGTCAATACTCATGGGGCTGAAGTAAACTCAGTATCTGGGCCGCATAGCGGGGCAGATAGCACTGAATTCTATACCGCCAAAAGCTTAGCCTGCAAGGCGGGTACCTCCAGGTTATAGTACTTTATAAATGTAGACGGCGAGGCCCAGCCCGCGGCCGTACAGATATCCTGCAGGGAAACCCCGCTGGACCATGCCCACGAAGAGGCCACGCCTCTCGTGGAGTGCGCTCTGACACCCAAGGGGCACTGCAGGCCCTTTGCCGCGTAAGCGAGCGCAATGGCATCCACTATCCAACTGGATAGGCTCTGCTTTGAGGCGGCGAGTCCCTTGGAACGCCCGCCAAACAAAACGAAAAGCTGCTCAGTCTGTCTGAAACCAGACGAGCGTGACACCTAAGCCCTTAACGCCCTGACAGGGCAAAGAAGACTCGCGTCTTTCTCCTCATTGAGAACCGGAAGGGCAGACAGGGAAATTACCTGGGCCCTAAACGGTGTATTGAGGGATTTTGGCACATACCCGTGCTTTGGTTTGAGAATGACTTTCGAGTCATTAGGCCCAAACTCCATACATGAAGCGCTTACTGAAAGCGCCTGTAAGTCCCCTATGCGCTTCACTGAAGCGAGAGCCGTGAGAAACACTGTTTTGAACGACAGGTGTTTCATGTCCGACAGTTGGATTGGCTCGAAGGGGCGCCTTTCATGGCCTCCAGGACCGTGGAAAGGTCCCACGCCGGGACTGAAGGGGGCCTGGGAGGGTTTAGCCTCCGAGCTCCCCTAAGGAAACGCACGACTAAGTCGTTCTTCCCCAGCGGCTGGCCAGGCACCTGTTTTGCAAACGTTGCTATGGCCGCCACGTATACTTTGAGCGTGGATGGGGTCCTGCCCCTATTCAGTAGCTCTTGAAGGAAGGAGAGCACTTCCGAAACCCCGCAGTCCACCGGTGAAAAGCCCTGGGCTTGACACCACGCAGAGAACACCGACCATTTCGAGGAATAGAGCCGCCTGGTAGACGGTGCTCTAGCCTGCGCGATCGTGTTTAACACTCCCTCTGGGAGGTTAGCGGGTACCCGTTGATGGCCCATGCGTGCAGGGACCACAGCTCCGGGCGAGGATGCCAGATCGAGCCCCCCGCCTGAGAGAGGAGGTTTCTCCTCAACGGTACAGGCCATGGGGCAGTGCTGGTCAACTGCATCAGGGCAGGGAACCACGTCTGGTTCGTCCAGAGCGGAGCTATGAGCAGCACTGGGCATCCGTTTTCCCTGATTCGTTCCAGCACTTGAGGCAGGAGCGAGACAGGAGGAAAAGCATATAGGGGACAGCGGGGCCAGACATGAGCCAGCGCATCCTTGCTTTTCGAGAAAAACTTCGGGCAATGAGCATTTTCGTGGGACGCGAACAGGTCCACCTTCACTCTGCCGAACGTTCTCCACAGCAGCTGGACCGTCTGCGGGTGCAGCGACCATTCCCCTGCTCGAACATTGTTCCTGGACAGTCTGTCTGGTCCCACATTCAGGTGACCAGGCACGTGCGCTGCTCTTAATGAGAGCAGGTTGTGCTGAGCCCAGACCAGGAGGCGTTCCGTAAGCCTGTGAAGGTTTCGCGACCTGACGCCGCCCTGGCGATTTATGTATGCCACCACTGACATGTTGTCCGACCGGACCAAGACGTGGTGGCCAGTTACCTGGGGACAAAAGTGCCGTAGCGCTTTGTCGACTGCTATCATTTCCAAGCAGTTTATATGACGGAGCTTTTCCCGTTCTGACCACAGGCCAGCTAGCGGTCTGCCCTCGAGCAGCGCTCCCCACCCCGAGGTGGAGGCGTCCGTAGACACCACCCTCACACTCGAAGCGGTCCCCAGACTCACACCTGACTGATACCAGTCGGCTACTTTCCAAGGTTTCAGAGCTGAAACGCACTGCAAGTCGACCCTGAGGCGAGACAGACCCGCTGTCCATGCCCTGGGTGGAACCCGCGCTTTCAGCCACATCTGCAGTGGGCGCATGCGAAGCAGACCCAATTGGAGTACAGAGGCTGCTGAGGCCATCAGACCCAGCATTTTTTTGAAACCTTTTGAGCGGAACTATCGAGCCGTGGCGGAAGGATTTCGCGACGTGCTGAATATTTTGTCCGCGCTCCGGTGACAGGCGTGCCGTCATGGACAGCGAGTCTAACACTGTTCCCAGAAAGGAAATTTTCTGACTGGGAGACAGTGAACTTTTCACCCAATTGACTGTGAGGCCCAGCCTCTCGAGGTGCTCGAGTAAGGCGGCCCTGTGTTCTATGAGCTCTGATCGTGATCGAGCTAGAATCAGCCAATCGTCCAAGTAGTTCAGGACTCGCATGCCCTGAAGTCTCAGGGGTGCGAGCGCCGCGTCCATGCACTTTGTGAATGTACGAGGTGCTAGAGACAGGCCGAACGGCAGGACTGTGTATTGATATGCCTGGCTCTCGAAAGCGAATCTCAAGAATCGCCTGTGATGGGACGCTATTTGTATTTGGAAATAGGCGTCTTTCAGATCTATTGACATAAACCAGTCCCCGTGGCGCACTTGCGCGAGGATTTTCCTGGTCGTAAGCATTCTGAACTGGCGCTTCACCAGCGCTCTGTTCAGCTGTCGCAGATCTAAAATGGGTCTGAGACCCCCATCTTTTTTCGGTACCAGAAAATATCTGCTGTATAGGCCCCCTTCGCTCTGAGCCTGAGATAAAGGTTCTATAGCCCCTTTGCTCAGTAGTTTCGCTATCTCGGCACGAAGTAGATGAGACACTTCGTTTTTCACCGTAGTTTCGACACGCGCCGTATGACGGCGAGGGCGCCGAGCGAACTGTAGCGAATAGCCTCTCTTTATAGTGTTCAGCACCCATTCTGATACCCCGGGAAGCTATGACCACGCATCTGCGTGAATAGCTAGAGGTAGAATGAAATCCGGGCTCTGGCCGCGGCGAAACGGCAGCTCGAGAGCCCAGGTATACTGGGAACACAACACCGTGTTTACAGCGTTCGAGGCGGGGGGCGCGCTGATCACAGCGGGCAGCCTGGCCGCGCTCAGCTTCTCTACGGCAGATTGTGCAGAGAAAGTGAGCGGGGCGGATCCCGTAGGATTCGGTGTGTTTATGAGAGACTGTGGGCGCGGGACTGCGGGCACATCTGCACTGAAAACACTGTCGGTTAGAGCCGACTGAATGTGTGTTGGTTTCGTTTTTACAGAAACCAAGGGACACGCAGCGTGTAGTGTAAGCGGGCACTGTGACATGGGCGCGTTCACTACATTGTCTGCACAATCGACCTGAATCGATTTTATTTGTGCTAGCCCTGCACCGTGGCGGGCCGTGTCTGGGTGTGGGAATGGGCACTGGGGGGGTGGGCATTCTTACAACACTCATAACACCATCGGCCGTGGCCGGAACACCAGAAAATGCACTCTTTATTGGATTTATCTGGGTAGCCGTAAAAACGGCTTTTGTGCGCAGGCAAGCGGGCTGAGACACCGGCTGGCTCACTGCGAAATACACTGGGACAGTCACAATGCTTGGAACTGAACGAGCGAGAAGTTTTGGTGGAGTCTGGCCGCGGCGAGACTTAAACACCGTCGGTATTAGCTGACTGTATGTGTGTTGGTTTCATTTTACAGAAAACGTGGCACATGCAGTGTGTAGCGTTTGTGGGCACTGGGTTGTGGGCACATTCACTACATTTAATGCACAATGACATGAGTCGATCTCATTTGTGCGTGCCCTGCACTGTGGCGGGCTGCGTTTGTGTGTAGAAATGAACACTGGGCTGTGGGCATTTTTATTACACTCATAACACCATCGGCTGTGGCCGGAATACCAGAAAATACACTGCTTATATGATTTTCCTGGGTCGCCGTGGAAACGGCATTTTTGTGCAGGCAAGCGGGCCATTGTACCGGCTTGTTTGCTGCAAAATACACTGGAACAGTCGCATTTTCTTGGAACTGAACGAGCGAAAAATTTAGGTGCAAGTCTGGCCGCGGCGAAACGGCAGCTCGAGAGCCCAGGTATACTGGGAACACAACACCGTGTTTACAGCGTTCGAGGCGGGGGGGCGCGCTGATCACAGCGGGCAGCCTGGCCGCGCTCAGCTTCTCTACGGCAGATTGTGCAGAGAAAGTGAGCGGGGCGGATCCCGTAGGATTCGGTGTGTTTATGAGAGACTGTGGGCGCGGGACTGCGGGCACATCTGCACTGAAAACACTGTCGGTTAGAGCCGACTGAATGTGTGTTGGTTTCGTTTTTACAGAAACCAAGGGACACGCAGCGTGTAGTGTAAGCGGGCACTGTGACATGGGCGCGTTCACTACATTGTCTGCACAATCGACCTGAATCGATTTTATTTGTGCTAGCCCTGCACCGTGGCGGGCCGTGTCTGGGTGTGGGAATGGGCACTGGGGGGGTGGGCATTCTTACAACACTCATAACACCATCGGCCGTGGCCGGAACACCAGAAAATGCACTCTTTATTGGATTTATCTGGGTAGCCGTAAAAACGGCTTTTGTGCGCAGGCAAGCGGGCTGAGACACCGGCTGGCTCACTGCGAAATACACTGGGACAGTCACAATGCTTGGAACTGAACGAGCGAGAAGTTTTGGTGGAGTCTGGCCGCGGCGAGACTTAAACACCGTCGGTATTAGCTGACTGTATGTGTGTTGGTTTCATTTTACAGAAAACGTGGCACATGCAGTGTGTAGCGTTTGTGGGCACTGGGTTGTGGGCACATTCACTACATTTAATGCACAATGACATGAGTCGATCTCATTTGTGCGTGCCCTGCACTGTGGCGGGCTGCGTTTGTGTGTAGAAATGAACACTGGGCTGTGGGCATTTTTATTACACTCATAACACCATCGGCTGTGGCCGGAATACCAGAAAATACACTGCTTATATGATTTTCCTGGGTCGCCGTGGAAACGGCATTTTTGTGCAGGCAAGCGGGCCATTGTACCGGCTTGTTTACTGCAAAATACACTGGAACAGTCGCATTTTCTTGGAACTGAACGAGCGAAAAATTTAGGTGCAAGTCTGGCTGCGAAGGCTTTCGGTTTCGCCGCTGAGCCACATGGGGAGGCGACAAAAGCTTAAAATAGCTTGAGCAGATAAGAGAGCGTCATCCCAGTTTGTGTGTTGGCGTTTGTTTGCAGACGTGCGTGTTATACAACAGGCTCATTGCTGCAATATTGACATTTTCAGCCGCTCAAACTAAGAGGAGCTGAGAAATGTTTGAGAAATGGAGATTAGTCCGGCCTCGGCGGGACTAAAAACAAACTCTTTCCTCATTTCGCCGGTGACGCATGCCCACGGGGGGGCGGGGGCGGGGTAACGTTAGCTTCTTATAACGTAAATAAAGCTAGCCGCGGTTGCGCGGGCGCCTCCCAGTCGAGGCCGATGTTTTCCACGGCTTGAGAGAGCAGACGCATCAGCTCAGACTCAATGCCGGCTCTCTTCCCAGTGGTTTGGCGGGAAACGCTAGCGGAGGGGAGATCCACGGAGCTCGCCCAATCCTCGCTATCAGACGCCAGAAGAGAACACGCCTCGGTGGGTTCGTCGAACTCGTGGATGGATGCGGCGGCAGACGGCGGCCGTTGTCCGTCAGTGAGCGACTCGAGCGAAGCCGGCGAAGCTGGCGGGCGAACCGGCGAGCTTTGGCGGGCTGGAGAGAGCTCGGGAGCGCGCTGGGCGCGGCGCTTCTTGCGGCGCGGCGTCACGGCGGGCTGTGGTGAAGGCTCGGAGAATGACGCCAGGCGAGTCCTCAGAGTCACCATAGGCAGAAGCTCGCAATGAGGGCATCCGCCGTCAGCGAGCGTGATAGCCGCGTGATCCTCACCCAGGCAGGACACGCAGATGACATGACGGTCCCCGTCGCTGAGTGGGGCGCGGCACGAGCCACCGGATGGCATCTTTAAAAAGACGCAGCTCTTTTGTGATGAGAGGTGTAAGTCGCGTCACGTAAGCGAGCTAACACTCTCAGCAGAGTAAGGATAAAAAGGATAAAAGGACACTTAACGCCGGAAAGCGCAGCAGGTACGGCAGTTGAAGGCGCGAGGCCAGCGACTCCAGGAGCTCGTCCTGCTGAAGGCTTGCGTCGACGGCGCAGCTTTTCACTCCGGATCCAGCGATGCATGTGCTTCGCTGAAGAGATGAAAATCAGTGTACCAGCCTTTTCGAGCTATATTTATAAGGCGAGACCACGCCTTTTCTGGCGGGACGTGACGAAATGGGCGCGAAATGCCCCCATTGGATATGTGTCACGCAACGCCTCTCTCAATAGGCTGCTGCATTTGCCGCAAGAGCAGCCAATAGGCGCGCGAGCTGTTTCGCCCATGTCTGCTTGCTGCTGCAAAGCGTTTTACATTAATAAAAAATTAAGGATAATTTTTGGCTTCAATATCTCGAGGAAAAGAGGTTTTCCCCATAGCGTAAGCTATTACGCAGTACGAGAGATACTCTCGTAAGAGAACTCCTCCCATCCGTCGTCTGATTGGCCTCTCGCAAGGATTCCTGGGTAGTTAAAGTGCGTGGAGCCTGCATCTATGCGGGCTTCGCGAAAGACCGCTTCAAGGGTACAAAGGGGGCACTGCTGAGCACACTTCAGAGCGTTAAAATGCTAAATGGGACGGCCTACGGACTCGTAGACTCGGCGAGCACGCGTAATTTAAGTCCACGAGACCGAAAGTCCGCATGAAGTGCGCCATTTGGGACTGGGCCAGTAATGCCTGCGCGCAGGGCCGGCCCGAGGCATAAGCGAACTAAGCGGCTGCAATCGAGTTTAAAAATTTATATATATATATTTTTTAGATGACTTAAACAAGTGACATAAATGAATGAATGAATGACTGAATGAATAATTCAAGACAAGAAAATTCTGATTTCATGATCAATATACCTGCCTATAACTGCTGCTGTGTCTGCCAGCGTGTTAAGTCATGCGCATAATCTAGACACCTCGCGCGTGCATAGACAATTCGTGCGCAATAGTCGCGGTATCGGTTTAAGTTGGAGAAAATAGCCACAGGGGAACTTAACCTTCTAGGTGTAAGGGTAGCAGTTTGAATAAATAATAAACATAGCAGTTTGAACTCTTCTCCACTTTATTATACCACACATCAAATCACTAACTCCAAAAACCCGCGACACTCCAGTACCAAGTGCGCACGACCCATTCCTATCGACGGCAAGCCCCGAGGGGAAAAATACATTGCATACACACAACGAGCGCCAGTACATCATTACCGGTATTATACGCCGCTTTCCGACCAAGTGGTTACAGGAACTTAGTTATAGGAACTGTCCACTTCTAAACAGTTCTAAGAACTACTCTCCCCCAAACTCGGTTTTGCTGTTTGCGTTCGCACTGGACAAGTGGCCATAGGAACTGGTAGGAGGGCTAAGGCAGTGACGCAAGCACGGCGGCGGCGGAGCCACATACAACAACAACAAACCAGCATGGAGGAGGCTATCGGAATGTTCCTGTTCTGCCTTGCCGGGACCTTAATAACGAGTACGAACGGCGGCGTTTAAAGACATGCTTGAGTTCTGTACAGAGAAACACAGAAGAAGAAGGCTCCAGCGTAATATGATCTTAAGTAATATAATGGAAGAAGATAGAAGAGCAGAGCGCAGGAGGCAAACAAAACGACGGGTAAGTTTAGCAAGCATTATCAATTAGCTGGTTGAATACGTTATGTTTGTCTTAAGTTATGAGTTAGCATAGCATACATCGGCGAATTGCAACAGACAGTGAAGACAATGTGTTGACAGTGGGCGTGACTTATAAGTTGAACCAATCAACGTAGACCTAGGGAAAGGGAACTAAAAAAGTCCTCACTCTACTGAAAGAGTTATAGGAACTACGGTACGAGGAACTAAAAAATCCCCAACTTAGTTCGGTCGGAACACGTCAAAAAAAAGGGTTATAGAAACATAATAGGGTTATTATTATCAGAAACATAATAAGAGCAAGGGTTCAACAATGAAAAAACTGAGAAAT
The DNA here is from genome assembly GCA_030578255.1 of Tiaroga cobitis. Lineage (NCBI taxonomy): Eukaryota > Metazoa > Chordata > Actinopteri > Cypriniformes > Leuciscidae > Tiaroga > Tiaroga cobitis. The sequence goes on from CM060615.1 coordinate 24,475,556, forward strand.
AATAATATTTTTACAGTTTTCAACAATAATTGTCATTGTTGAACCCTTGCTCTTATTATGTTTCTGATTTCTCAGTTTTGTCATTATTTTAGCAAATAATTTATTTTATATGTTTTGAGACAGTTTGTTTTAAGTAGTTTCAAAGAGTTAGTAAAAGAGTCAAATAAAAGTTAAAACTTTTTTATTTAAGTGGGCATCTATTTTTTATTAAGTATTTATTTTGTATTAATACATAACCTCACTGCATTGATTTATAATGTATCATTATTGCGTGACATTTGTGTCAATAATCGTCAAGCACAGGTGACTTCGCGTAGTGGGAGGGGGCCCCAAATCATATTCTGCTTGGGGCCCCCAAAAGGCTCGGACCGGCTCTGCCTGCGTGACGCAAGTACTGTTCTCGTATCTCTCACGGAAGAGCGAAAGCAAAGGAGGAGCGACGACGGTGAAGATCGAGAGAGGACCAGGCCTGGACTGTTTTATTTAATGTTGTGTTTTATTATATGTGACAGCAGTCGTCCGTCAGGGGCTGCTGTCTTTACTTTCGTTTTGTTGTTTGTTTATTTTATTTATATTAAGTTTTTGAATGTTCGCCAGTTCCCACATCCTTCTTCCCACAACTTCTAACTTTGCTACAAACATATTTTAATGACAGTATTATCAAAATAAACATAAACTAAAATAGTATAAACTTTACTAAATTAATTGTTTTGAACAAGTATAAACTTAGAAATTATTAAAAACAGTATTTCAGCTAACGTACCGTATTTGTATCAACACTGTGTGTCTTTTGCCTCATGCTGGTTTTACCCCGTGTGTCTGTGGAGTAAAAGGCCCACCTTCCCATCTCATACAGTTATACGATTTTTAAACCAAATAAACAACTTTTATTATTTACTTTCACACAAAATCTGTTGCTCCATCAATGTTCAATACAAACATATTATAGTTTTTTTTAAGGTGTGCCTTTAGCCCCTTTGTAGGCTACCCTACATAATGAGTTTTCTAAAACTTTTAGTGAAACATGCTATTGGTTTACCTGGATATATAGGGTTTGTATACCGTTGCAAAACGGTCACTGAGAGCAGAAACTTATGAAGCATAAAACAGAGCTGAATGCACGATACAAGTGGACAAGACAAGCAAATGACAGAAAGGACAACACTTATAAAACAAAGGCAAGAACAGTAGACTCATTGTCTTGTTCAAAGCAGTCAACAATTTTTTGCCACAAATGAAACACCATACTTTAGGTGCTAAAGGCTTGAATTTCATCAGTCTCTCAGCCTCCTTAAATGATTATTAATGCCTCTCTGAATCTGAGAGCTATTGTGAAATACACTGGAATCAAAATGAGCTCTCATTTTTTATTGCTTCCTAGACAACTGCAATAAATTACAATAAATTAAACAATGAGCATCTCTTCTGATCCTGGATTAGCCTATTCATCTCTCTGATGTTTATGTTTTCAGTGTCCAATGTTTGGCTGGTCTGATGAGATGGTCCTGCATCACGGGCGTCCAAACACTTTAATGTCAGAGTCGTGGTAAACAACACGTAAACACAGATGCATTCCAGAACATGACTGTGAGAAACGGAGAATCTGTGAGACAGTTTCCATGTATTATTGAGGTTCAATCCTCATTTTCATTCCCTCATTCTGTTTATGTGTTTTCCACTCCTGCAATCGCATTTAGCATCTGCCTCCCCTGCAAACTGTCCTGTCCTATTGGGTCGCATGATTGTGATCTCAACAACACACCAACTTCAAAAGCCTCCCACAGATGATTTAATCTCAGTGCATTAGCCTGGTCTCGTTTTGATCTCCTGGTCAAACGACTTTGCTGCAGTGTGCCGCATGTCATTTCCTGAGATGTGATGCTGCCACCTACTGGAGAAATGAAAAACTATTCATGTGCCCAAGGGAACTGCACCCCTGTCCTTCTGTACTAGGAGGCTTGCCAATCAAAGTGTCTCCTTATGTTAGTCTGTCATATCACAGCATGGTATGTAATTTCATAGATGACAGGACAGTGGTTATGAAGCTATTTATCAAACTAAAGCTAAAGCGGTTTCATAAACCCTAATGTATGAGATGATTGTATAGATGTAATTTTGAAAAACACTGATTATATATCGTAGAGCTTCTACTAAAAGTAAAAAAAACAGTATTGAATACTTTGTTTTGTAAATTAATCAATTAAATAAATGTAATCTTTTTAAATACAGCAAAAAACAGTATTATTGTGAAATTTTATTTCAATATAAAATACCAATTTTAATATATTATGTTAGATAATGTTCAAATATCATAGGAATACATTACATGTTATTATGCATTTTAACTTGTAATAATATTTCACAATATGACTGTTTTAACCTGGTAAGTCCTATACATTATGGGGATAAATGTACATTTTGGGGAAAAGAGTGCTAAGTGATGGTTTTTGAAAATGTAAAAATGCAGAAAGTTCTGGGTGATGGGTACTGATGGGTAGGCCTACTGTTTTGGTTGATGGGTACGGTTTAGGGGTGGGGTTAAAGTAATGGGAGAGAATATACAGTTTGTACAGTATAAAAATCATTGTGTCTATAGGCTATGGAAAGTCCCCATAAAACATGAAAACACAACGTGTGTGTGTGTGTGTGTGTGTTGGGCTGGGGAAAAAAATCGCTTTTTTTCATTTACTGATTTTAAAATTGATTTTCTTTTCATTCCAGAATCGATATTACAAAGCTCTTTTATGAGCGATATGTGTTGTATCGGTGAGTATTACATAATGTCATATCATATCTCTTTCTAATGGACACGAGAAAGTGAAAAATGGCAGACTGAGAGACATACGGATACACGGCCTGCACCATCATGTATAAATGTATCATTCAACTTTTCCCTTTTCCCCATGGTTTACAGTTAAAAAATCAAACAAAAGTCAGAACACATAGAAATTTATAATCTCAATACTTGTAGAATCACAATTGCAATTCTTAAAAATCACAATACGTATGATATCAGCACCCAAGTATTGATAGTTTCGAATCGGGAGATAGGTGTATCGCATATCTACACCAAACTCAACGCAAGCGTTAACAACAACCGACAATGAGAACAGAAAACACAGGCAGATATATACTGAGGTAAACAAGGATAATAATGAAACAGCTGGGCAGAATAAACTAAATCATATCAGTTACCATGACAACTAAAGACTGGCGGGGACTAGAACAACGGAGAATGAATAGAAACAAACTAAAAGTCCATGAAAAGGAAACTAAGACAAAAATAACCTGTAATATGTTACATTACACTCTAGGGCTGCACAATTAATCGCAATTTCCATGTAACCACACTTTAAACCGATTTGGCTTATCGCGATATTGAAATCGCAGGCTGCGATTGTTTTTTATACGCAGCTTATCATTGATGTACGGCTCCTAAGCGCTGCTCCATCTGAAAGCAGTATAGCTGGATTTGAAAAAGCAACACAGGTCAAACATCTTATTAAACATCAGAATTTTATGAACCCCCTGTCTAACAACATTTAATAACATGCTTTACTCAAAACTCACTTCATAACGACAGCTGAGCAAGATGATGTGGCTTCTTACACAGAATAAAGCAGTCATGTAATTATAAGTAATGTTTCGGTCCGCAAGTCCGCAGTGGAGGCATGGTGATGTCCGACCCAGGTGGAGCCGATGGTACGAAGGAGCCCGGCTCGGCCGAATGGACAATGGTCCACGATCATATAGCGTTAGTTCTGACAGGTCATGTCATTCAAGATTGCTAGCGTTTTTCAGGAGCTAATTCCCTCCTCCATCCCCAGCTCCTCCTCTCGTCCAGTCGGGATTTGGCATTCTGATTCCACTTTGAATCAGACTAAATTCTTGAATTATGTTGTACATTCAAATATTGGCATTAATGATATCTGCAATACATTGATGTTGGTTCTGTTCTGTTTGCCCTGAGGGGCTACATAGATGTGCAGGGAGTTCTTGCCCAGAAAAGAACTACCGCCAATCCAAACGGTATGCTAATTGTCAATCATCTTTGACCATAGTGGTCCTGACAGAACTGCCGTCGAGGTAGGAAGGAGCCCAAACGTAGGAGTCAGGACAACGGGTCGAGGTGGGACAGAGCTTTCTGAGGCTGGAGGTGGAGCCACGGGATCACCAGCAGGTCTGTGGTGTAACCATGCTACTTAGAGGAGGATCTGAGGGACTGATGGGGGACAATGACGAATGGGTGGCAGGTTTGGCTGAGGACTGGGTGCTAGAGAGCAGCACAAAAACCAACAAAAAACAGAAGACTCCTGATAACAGTATGTAGTGGTGGTGGGAAAGGTGGGTGGGGTCAGCAGGACTGAAGAAGATGGTGCACATTCTGGAAAGATCAAGGGACACAAGGAATTCCTCTCTCCACACTCACATAAACTGTCCAGAAAGTCCCGCCGATACTCACTCTCAGTGACGGGAGGGAGGATGGGTCTCCACAAGGACTCCCAGTGATAGACGGTGACACCGGCTCTCATCCCTGGTCAGACTCTCTGTGGTGCTTCAGCTCTGGGGGTGATGATGTCCTCCCTTCCTCGGACATAGGCTCAAACGTTGCGGAAGGCGGAAGCTTCCAGTCTGCGGGGGCTCAGGTAAAATATCCGCCCATCGGGGTGGTGACGGGCTGGGCTCTGGGTCAGGCACCTGATGAAGGCCTCCCTCCAGCTTAGTCCTTTGATCCCAGGGAGGTCTAATGGGTGGTAATCATAGACTGTAAAAAAAGATGGATGACACACCTTCATTCTTTTTTCATTGTAGTAAGTGAAGCAGCCAGTGTCCCAATATAGCGCTGGCATCTTGAGTTTCGAGTCTGCGCAGTAGTGAGTGCGAAGCGCCTTGATATCAAGGCTACGGCAACATTTCTGCAGAATAGGTTAGTACAGTTTGTGTAGGTGTTAAATAAACAGTTATGGAAATGTAGAAATTAAAGTTTAAGCTCCAGTCTCCTACCAAAGTTACTGAAAAACGTTTGTTGGCGCCTCATTGTTCTGTCTTCATGTGTGCTAAGCGTGGTGTAAACAGGAACATGATATAGATGAATAATATAAAACATATAACAACTTCAACTCTTCATAAAATGGTTGAATCATTATAACAAGGGGAGTTGATTATTGTTTTATTTTACTCTTGGTCAAAACCACTTCACAAAAGCAGCATGATTGCAAAGACAGCAAAGTCCCCAAAAAACATTGTATTGAAAATATAAAGGCAACTTAGACACACACACAAACATAACATAAAGCGGTTGACTCTTGGTATAAAACTCAAAGAAAATTGTACATATAGAGAAAGTTCAAGAGTAGTAAGTCAGTGCAAGCAAAATATAAATAACAAAGAAAATACTCAACAGTCCTGTCTCAGTCCTTTTCTGCTTTGGGGTAGGTAGGCAAATTAAAGTCCGGATAAAAAAAAAACAATGTCCCCAAAAAGAGAAAAAAGTATAAATCCACTGGTTCAAGGCCCCACAAAAACAGGTTATCCTCCAGCTGGAAAAAAAATTCCCAAAGTATAGTCCGCCACGTATATCCCAGACCAGAGTGTGCGCAGATGAAACAGCTCCAACGTCTAATACACTCAGACTCTTCCCAGAGATCCTTTTTGGGCCACCTTCCTCAGTGAGCTCCGTTAGCCCAAAAAAATAACCTGCCTCCTCATAAAAAAAAAACACCTTTCAAAATGGCCGCCAGTTCCTTTACCCTAGGCTCATCATAATAAGAGTCCTAAGAGTCCCACAAAAGTTCCCCCTATTCCCCCTCCAACAAAACAGCATAGGCAAATGCTCAAAATCAACATACAGGAAGATTAGAAACAAACGATAAACATTCTGGCATGGCACATATACATACAGTTTACAATATATATATATACACATTCCAACCTAAGTGAGCATCGTGCAGGGCTTTACTGTGGCAGTGTCACAGAGTCCCCCCCCCCCCCCCCCCGCCCCCGCCCCCGCCCCCGCCCCCCCTCCCCCTGCCGGAGGCTATTTTGGAGTTCTCCACCCAAAGTATCGTTTAAGGTTCACAACATTTACATTGTCCCCCTTTTCCGCAGAACTCCATTCAACAAGATAATTCACCGGCCCCAACTTCTTTTTTAATTTCACCGGACCCTCCCATTTAGGGGCAAGTTTAGATGTGAAGAAATCATCTGCTTTCGACATAGGATGAGCACGAACCCAAACCAGGTCTCCCTCTTGGAATTTTACAAATTTCCGTCGGGCATTATAATACCTGGCTTGTTTGGTGTGCTCTTTCCTCATTGCCTTTAGTGCATCCTGCTGAAGATGTTGTTGTCGTTCTATGAGGGAATATCCTGATTGTCCTGGATTTGGAGGATGAGCAACAAGTCGTTCTAGGGGACCTTTCAACTGCCTGCCAGCAGGGGAGTGTCCCGTGGTCTCATTGCGAGCGGTGTTAATAGCAAAGCGAAATTCAGCCAGCCACCTGTCCCAGTCACGATGGCTTTCACCTACAAAGGAGGCAATCATGGTCTTGATGGTTCTGTTGACTCGCTCTGAGAGATTCGTTTAAGGGTGGTAGCTGGTGGTGAGCTTCCTTGTTATTCCCCATCTCTTACACAGATCCTCCATCAGCTGGCTTAGAAACTGGGGCCCGCGGTCTGACAATAGGAATTTTGGAACTCCCCACCTCGTAAACACATCCTCTTGCATAATCTGGCAGATTCTATGCGTCTTGCTATCTCTGATGGGAAACAGCTCTACCCATTTGGTGAAATAATCGACTACTACCAGAAGATACACATTACCCTTTTTACTTTTGGGAAGGGGCCCCATAAGGTCCACTCCTAACATGTACCCAGGCTCCTCCACCTCAGTGGACTGGAGGAAACCGGCGGGTTTGGTGTTGCTGGGCTTGTATTTCTGGCAGACGGTGCATTCCTTCACGTACTTCCATACGTCTTTGCGCACTTCAGGCCACCAGGCGACTTCTAGGATTTTCAGAAGTGTCTTCATTCGTCCCAGATGTGCCCCAAGCGGATTGTTATGGAAGTAATTGATGAAGGTTGTGGTTAGAGATTTGGGCACTGCTAGCTGGTACTTTGTGCCCACAGCAAAGGGCGACACACTGTATAACACCCCTTGCTGGACTTCCCATCTGACACGGTTGACGTCATCCGTAATCCCAAGCCTCCCCTTTAACTCACTCACCTCCACATCCTCACTCTGGGCTTTTAATATTTCTGCCATGGTTGATGGGATATCCAAATTCCAATGGGAGGATTTCTCGTCAACATACACCGCTAAGGGGACATCACAATGTTGAGCTCTCGACAAGGCATCAGGCACTACATTCATCCGTCCCTTCCGGTACTGGACCTGGAAGTGAAACCGCTGGAGCCTTAAGGTCCATCTCGTCAGCCGAGAGGCTGTTTTGGGTGAGTTAAAGGCCCCGGTCAAGGCAGCATGGTCCGTATACACCACAAATGGTACTCCTTCCAGGTAGTGGTGCCACTTTTCGACGGCCCAAACCACTGCAAGGCATTCTTTTTCTGAGGTTGAATAATTCACCTCTGCTCCCCTCAATCCTCTTGAGGCATACACAATCACCTTCTCTTCTCCACTGATGTTCTGGGTTAGAACCGCTCCCAGGCCAATTGAGCTAGCATCCGTCTGAACCTGGAAGGGTTGCGACAGATCAGGTTGAGCTAGTACAGGGGCATGTTGCAGAGCATGTTTGAGACTCTCAAAGCCTAACTGGGTTTCGTTGGGCCATGTCCATTTCATGCCTTTCCTTTTAAGGTGGTTCAAGGGGGCAGCCCGTTCAGCAAAGTGTGGGATAAACTTATGGTACCATCCAACCAACCCCAGGAATCTCTGAAGTTCCAACAAGTTTTGTGGGGTTGGGTACCCACTGATGGCGGTGATCTTGTCCGAGTCGACTTTTACTCCCTCCTCGGACACAACATGTCCCAAAAACTTGAGTTCTGCTTTCATGAAGTGGCATTTCTTTAGGTTTAAGGTAAGATTAGCCTCCTTCAATTTCTGAAAGACAGCTTTCAGATCTTTTAAGTGTTGTTGTTGGCTTGGGGAGTAGACAATTATGTCATCTATGTAGACGAAGCACACCTTTCCTCTTAGTTTACCCAACACTCTCTCCACCAACCTTTGTAACGTGGCCCCAGCATTTTTTAGTCCGAAGGGCATGGTCAAGAAATGAAATAATCCAAAGGGGGTTATAAAGGCTGTCTTATCCCTGCTGCTTTCTTCCATTTCGACCTGCCAGTATCCAGATTTTAAGTCGAGGGTACTGAAATAATGGGCACCTTGCAACGACTCCAGTATTTCGTCAATGAGAGGCATCGGGTAGGCATCTTGGGGAGTCTTGGAATTAAGCCAGCGATAATCCACGCAGAACCTTAGACTGCCGTCTGCCTTTGGAACCAATACTACCGGAGATGCCCAAGGGGATTGAGACGGCTCGATGATACCTTCTTGCATCATCTTATCGATTTCCCTCTCCATCACCTCTTTCTTCAATGGAGATACTCTATAGGCTTTTGACCGAACTGGTATTTCGTCTGTTGTTACAATCTGATGAATGGCTTGATTAGTTCTCCCTAGAGTTCCAGCACAGACCGTCGCCCATTTATTTAAGAAGGACTGGACTTCTGGTGGTGTCTTGCTATAATATCTTTTCTGACAGTAGATATCTCAGTGGATGTCTCCAGCTCTCCACCCTTCTCCATGGGGACAGCCATGAATAAGGAGATAACCGGTTCCCTCTTCAGAATGCACGGCTGCTCCCACTGTGGTTGCTGGAGAAAAGGATCGACTCTAACTTGCCCTTTGACCTTCAACTCATAGCTCATCGCAGCAACGTTCAGCTGTACCCCTGTTTGTCTCAGGAAGTCCAGTCCCAGGACAAGAGGAAACGCTAGGTGTTCATTTGACATTATATAGGTGTCAATGGTCCAGACCATTCCATGCCATTCATAAACCCCGGGTGTTCTACCCTCTGATACATGAGCCTTTCCATCTACCACCATGAACGTCCTGTTCAAACGCTGCAGCAGTCGTTCTTCTGTTTTTTTTATAGCCTCCCATAACTGTTTCTGCATTAAGGAATAGGTTGAACCAGTGTCGACAATGGTTTCGACGTGGTAATTCCTCACATCTATGACCACTTTCAGCAGAGGCGGCGTGGTTGTTTTAATCAGTGAGACATGTTGGACTGGTGTACTCTGTGGTCTGGATTGTTGGTCACGTCGGAATGAGGCACCCTTTTTCCCTTCATCATTTACCTTGAGCTGGTTGACTCGAGCCCAGTAGTCCTTCTTTGAATTCAAGTCTGTCTCCACCAATGATCCCACTTTAACTAGCTGCTCCACGGTATGCACTGCACCTCTGAGACTGCTTGCCAGGGAAGGATTACAACTATTTAGAATTTGTCGTACCACCTCCTCTTCTGGCAAGTCGTCCCTCCATCTCAGACACAGAGCTCTATAATCATAGGCAAAATCCCGGATACTCTGGTTAGGGCCTTGAATCATAGCCTTGAGCTGGTCTTCTAACTCAGTCAAGTAATCGGTAGAAAGGAAGGCAGACATGAAGGAGTGTTTAAACTCATCCCAATTGCCTATCTTTACCTTTTCAGCCGCCCACCAACTCCTCGTAGGACCTGTTAACACTGCATTGATTGTGGCTAGCAGTTCCACATCTGTGAGTGGTCTGAGTGACAGGAAGTTTTCACACGTTTCAATAAACTCCAAAACATCACAGGTTTCACGGTTTTGACCGAAAGTAGGAAACTCTAGGTTTATAGGAGGTTTAGGTGTCGTCGGAGAAGGAATCGCAGAAGGAAGATGTCCTGGATCAGAAAAGCTATGGCTAAAAGGGTGGGGTGATACTGGGGTACTGGTCGCCTTTACTCGTGACATTTCTTTTTTCCAGTGATCATCACGTCGCTTAAGACAATTGACCATCTCTGTCTCTAAGTGGTTCAGAGATCTATTCATTCCCCTTTCAAGTGCCTCGAAACGTTGATCAATAGCATCCCTGAAACAGGCTTCCCGGTTAACAATGCTATCGTTGCTGGCCATGAAATCACTTTTGAAGGTTTGTACCTCTGTCTGCAGAGCCTGAAGGGTTGAAGAGAGTTTGGTTATTTGAATTTCAAGTTGTTCAAACATTCCTTCCCTCGGTCTCAACAGTGGGGGTTCATCCTCTTCACTTCCTCCAACCTGGCCATCAATATACATATCACTCATCATGGAACTTAATTCTATTACTGGCAATGGTTCTCTATATGAGACACCAGGGGGAGGTTGATAAGGATGGGCCTCTGGACACTCTTCCCCCTCACCAGCCCTAGCCTGCTCACAAACATTATCTGATGGGTTATCCATGATTTACAGACAGGCAGTTTTTGCAAATATAAAAAGTACAATATCAGTTTTTATACAATTTCTCACAATAATCCGTCCCCGTACGGGCCACTATCTATAACAACTTCAACTCTTCATAAAATGGTTGAATCATTATAACAAGGGGAGTTGATTATTGTTTTATTTTACTCTTGGTCAAAACCACTTCACAAAAGCAGCATGATTGCAAAGACAGCAAAGTCCCCAAAAAACATTGTATTGAAAATATAAAGGCAACTTAGACGCACACACAAACATAACATAAAGCTGTTGACTCTTGGTATAAAACTCAAAGAAAATTGTACATATAGAGAAAGTTCAAGAGTAGTAAGTCCGCGCAAGCAAAAGATAAATAACAAAGACAATACTCAACAGTCCTGTCTCAGTCCTTTTCTGCTTTGGGGTAGGTAGGCAAATTAAAGTCCGGATAAAAAAAAAACAATGTCCCCAAAAAGAGAAAAAAGTATAAATCCACTGATTCGAGGCCCCACAAAAACAGGTTATCCTCCAGCTGGAAAAAAAATTCCCAAAGTATAGTCCGCCACGTATATATCACAGACCAGAGCGTGCGCAGATGAAACAGCTCCAACGTCTAATACACTCAGACTCTTCCCAGAGATCCTTTTTGGGCCACCTTCCTCCGTTAGCCCAAAAAAAACACCTTTCAAAATGGCCACCAGTTCCTTTACCCTAGGCTCATCATAATAAGAGTCCTAAGAGTCCCACAAAAGTTCCCCCTATTCCCCCTCCAACAAAACAGCATAGGCAAATGCTCAAAATCAACATACAGGAAGATTAGAAACAAACGGTAAACATTCTGGCATGGCACATATACATACAGTGTACAATATATATATATATATATATATATATATATATATATATATTATATATACACATTCCAACCTAAGTGAGCATCGTGCAGGGCTTTACTGTGGCAGTGTCACAAACAGACTTTTTTAACAGAAATATATCCACACCAAACTCAATGTAAGCGTTAAGTTAACGACAACAGACAATAACAACTGAAAAGACAGGCAGATAAATACTGAGGCAAACAAGGAAAATTAATGACACACAGCTGGGCAGAATAAAAAAATCATATCAGTTACCATGACAACTAGAGACTAGCGACTAAAGACTAGCGGGAATTAGAACAAAGGAGACTGGACAGAAACAAACTAAAAGTCCAATAAAATGAATCTAAGACAAAAAATAACTAAATATGTTACAATTACATTTTATCTAGACAAATGTCTATAAAAACTGCTGTATAATGTTCAAATATGTTAAAAATAATTACATACTATGTGAACAATAAAACAGTATTTTCAATAATATTCACATTCAATAATAAAACATTTAAAAAAATCACAAATTTATCAAAACAAAAAACTGATTTACGTTCATTACCTATAAAATATTTACTGAGAACTGGGTCAAATCTGTTTTTGAAGAGGTTTTCCTAGAGCTTCTGATTCTAGTCTTAATCTTGGTCTGGTCTCGTCTCAAACTGCCACTGGAAGGGAATCATTGTCATTGTTGTGCCAGTTCTGCACAGGACAGGACCCCAATTTTTCTAATCTATTTATTGCTACATTACATATTATTCTAAAGGTCTGGCTACTGAGACATAATATTACTATCAAAACTTGATTAGAATAGAACAGATGGGCAGAAGTGAAGGAGATTTGCAGTATCTAAGGTAAATGAAAGTGGCAAATGATGTTCCAAAGCAATAAGATTCCAACAAACTTCATTCATCTCCAGCTTCTGGGCAATTTGATAAATTGAATGAAACATGGCAGTCTCTTTCACTGATTAAATATTTATCAGAGCTTAAATCAATGAACCAAGAAGAAAACAACAGACAGTTAGAATATTCTTGATAGAGTTTCTGTGAGTTGATTTTGAGCTGATCACTTCATCAATTCAAACTGAATGAATGTGTGGAGGATATTTCAGACATTTAATGCTATTGATTTCAATGTTGTTTATAGACACAATGTGTATTTCTGGCAGTTAATAATTTCAGGCTTTCAGCACAACACAAATCTGTAGAAAAAAATGTCTTGTGTTACGACTGTAACCCTCGTTCCCTGAGAAGGGAACGAGACGCTGCGTCGAGATTAAATCGACACATTGGGGAACGCCTTCAGCGTGATGCGTCTGAAGCCTGTATGGAACTAGTCCAATCTCGATTGGTGTTTTGCCTCATTACGTCACTCGTGACGTCGCATGTGACAGTGATGCAGAAGCCAGGCCCAGGTGGGTAATCGGGAGAATCGGGGGAATTCCCAGTGGGCCGCTTCACTTTTGGGCTGGTCGAGAATTTATTTTTTTTATTTTTTTTACATGTGACACGTTGTCTATCTTCTCTTAAAGTCTACACACGTTCCGCATAACACCGCAGCGCGCAGCCTCTGCATGGGTTGTACCATGTAAGGGAGTTCTCCCCTCCTCTTCCAAATAGGAAATGGGATCAGGTAAAGAAATAGGCCTAGTAATGATTAGCATTAGCAACGCTGCAACGTAATTATTCAGCAAATACCATTGTAGCGTTGTCAACCTATTCACAAACAAAATATTAAATGTAATTAAGGCGAGATACGGCAGGCAAAAACATCGTTTTTTTACTGGTCAATTTTGAGATTTTGAGATATTTGTCTTCTTTCATACTTGTGGTGAACAAAGTCAGAAATACACATTTAGGTCTTTATACTACACTTTGTCTGATTGCGTCTGTAGATTTCTCATAAATTCATCAAAAGTTGGCGATCTAAAACTTCCCACTGCTCAGCGATCGCTGTCTGCACCCTGTCATCACATACACCGTTAGAAAGCTCTCTCTCTCTCTCTCTCTCTCTCTCTTGTAACGCTGTCGAATCCAAATATGGTCATTTCCTTTTTATCAGCAACCAATCGTGAAAGTAAAGGGGGGGATTTAACTCTCAATGCGCAATCCCATTGGCTGCTGCTAAATCTTTAAAGGGCATATTGCAGGTTAGAGGACCCAAAGAGTCAATGTATAGAAAAATAATGTAGGAACTAGATTTTCTTTTTAAATATACTTATAAATATGCTACATAAGCTTCTGGAGACGTTTTAGTGAGAAAATTTTACTTCCGTGTCTGAAAATGGGCGTGGCGGGCGTGGCGTAATGGGCGGGAGAGCACTGATCTATATAGAATGACAAAATGACTTGATGTCCTGACAGGCCGGATTTTTTGTAGATATCCTTAAATCCCTCTGTAATTTTAAGAAAGAGCAGTATATGACGGTACATGATAAACCAAAATGTATTGTTTGTTCCGAAGTGGGTGTAGTAAAGGAGTAAATCACCACAATTTGATACCCATGCAAAAAAAATTATAATGACCATGATATTTTTTGCTAATTTCTCAGCTTAAGTGAATTATTATTTGACCTTTACATTATTGTTGAACCATGGTATTAATAAAAACTATACAATAGTAAGAGCTGAACTGTTGCTTCATTTATCCAATTTCCACCATCATGGAAAAAGTGGGCCGGTCTTGTGTCTAAAACTCCCGGGCTGAAAAGTGGCCCCACTCTGGCCCTGGCGGAAGCTATAAAAGGATGCCAGATCACAACAGCATCAGCTTCTGATAGGTCGAAGCAAGTTGTTCTCAGGAGCGCAGGAAGTGTGGCCGAGGGACGCAGCGTCTCGTGCCCTTTTCAGCGAACAAAGGTTACAGTCATAACCCGAGACATTCCCTTTCGAGGGAACTCGCGCTGCGTCGAGAATCGACACATTGGGGAATGAAATGCCCACTGCGCCACACTGACTAGTACCCACCCTGGTGTAAAGGAATCTGGCACACTCAAGACGAGAGAACTTGTGAACCCGGTGTAGAGGGCAGATCCAGACTATAATGTTTTATGAAGGTGTGTGGGGAGGCCCAGCTGGCGACATCACAGACCTCTTGAAGGGAAACCCCTGCTGGCAGGGCTTTAGAGGATGCCACTCCTCTAATTGAGTGGGCTCTTATCAGGAGATGCGAAGGCAGGGTAAGCTGAAGAAATGGCCTCTACTATCCATCTGCTAATAGTTTGTTTAAAGGCAGGGTAACCCTTCTTAGGTGACCAAAAACACACAAGCAGCTGGTCCGACTTCCTCCAGCCCGAGGACCTGTGTACGTAGGCCTCCAGACCTCGGACCGGGCATAATAGATGTAGCTTAGCTTGATCAGCCGACACATGCGGTGAAGGATGGAATGCCTGCAAGATTACAGGCCGTGCCACATTTGCAGGCACCTTAGGCACATAGTCGGGTCTAGGGTGGAGAATGGCTGGAGAGCCCGTCAGAGAAGCGACTTGCGAGGAACTCCAGCACTGAAGCCACTGGGCAATTAACTAGGTCCAACTGATGTTCTCTGCACCATAAAGTGAATATATTCCATTGTAATGCATACAGTTTCCTCGTGGAGGGGGCTCTAGAGTTTAAGATGGTCTCAACAACCTCAGTTGAGAGACCAGCATTTATGAGTTGGTCCCCCTCAGGGGCCACACCCACAGCTTCCACAGCTCCGGCCGAGGGTGATATATTGTGCCCCCGGCTTGAGACAGAATGTTCCTTCTAATGGGGATTTTCCACGGAGGGCCTGCTAGGAGAGCTATTATGTCTGAAAACCATACTCGGCCAGTACGGGGCTACTAGGAGCAAGCTGATCCCGTGCTGCTGGACCCTCTCTAGAACCCCTGGGAGCAGAGCAATCGGGGGAAATGCGTACAGACGTTACCTCAGCCACGCCAGTACCATGGCATCCAGTCCCAGGGGAGCTGGATGTTTGAGGGAAAAATAGAAAGGAGAGAGTGTGTTCTCGTAAGAGGCGAACAGATCCACTTTCCGCCTGACCGAACTTCTTCCATATCAACTCCACCGTCTTGGGGTGGAGTCTCCATTCCCTGGGCCTCAGCCCCTGCCTCGACAGGATGTCTGCCTCCACATTTTTGCCCCGGGAATAAACATTGCTCTGATTGAGAGTAGTTTGCCCTGGTCCTCACAAACGGACCCTCACGCTACCCAAAGCAGATCTTCGGGGGTCGTTTTGTAACAGATGGCCTGGCCTAGCTTGATACTCGTGGCTGTGGTCAAGATGGTGTTTACACGAGCAGGAGATAACTGTGCCTGCATCGTAACTGAATCCCACACTGAATCCCACACCCCAAGGAACGTCGTTCTCTGAAGAGGAATTAGGAAACTTTTCTTTACATTGAGTCTCAACCTCAAGCACCTCAGATGGCTCAGTGGAGCTAGAGCAGCATCCATGCATTTCGTGAAGGTGCGAGGTGACAATGCTAGGTCGAATGGAAGAACTCAGTATTTATACGCTTTCCCCCCCCAAAAGCGAACCTCAAAAACTTCCTGTGATGGGGAAGGGTGGATATGTGGAAATACGCGTCCTTTAGATCTATAGTGACAAACCAGTCTTTGGGCCTGATCTGACTCACGATAATAGGTATGGTTAGCATTTTGAATGTGAACCTCCTCAGAGACCGATTCAACACCTTGAGATCTATTATAGGGCGTAACCCCCCATCCTTTTTGGGAACTATGAAGTACCAGCTGTAGAACCCGGATTCCCTTTCTTGAAGAGGAACATGCTCTATGGCTTCCTTTGCTAAGAGGGACTGAACTTCTTGTTCCATGATCCGACCCTGCTCAGGGCTGACAAGCATGTGAACCACCCCGCTGAATTTCGGTGGACGAATTCTGTACCCTTTTTCTACTGTGCGCAGTGAGATATAATAATGAGATATTTTTTGAAGAACTTTCCAGGTGTCTAAATACACTACTAGGGGGACCAGTCTCTCTGGACTGGCCTCGGCTGTTAAGCTTTGAGCTATGGCGGTGACCTGAAGCAGTTGACTGGCAGGAATGAACCGATTTATATTTTCTGCAGGCCTCCTGAGACGAAAGCGAACTCACTGTTTTCTGGTGGACACTGCGATTTGCTTTCACTAGAAACCGATGCATCCCAAAACACCGGTGGCGGCGGGAAGCAAACATCGATTACCTGAGGGCTCCGCAAGGGAGCGAGATGTTGATGCTCGCTAGCGGGGGGCGGATTATTTTTAGTAAACCGTTAATTGGGACGAGAACGGTTTACTCCATGATCTTGACAACTCGGTGTGGAAATTAGTGAAGAAAGGGAGGCTCCCGCGTGAAG
Source organism: Tiaroga cobitis (assembly GCA_030578255.1). Lineage (NCBI taxonomy): Eukaryota > Metazoa > Chordata > Actinopteri > Cypriniformes > Leuciscidae > Tiaroga > Tiaroga cobitis. The sequence goes on from CM060615.1 coordinate 24,492,190, forward strand.
GCTGAGACTGGGTTTGCAGGAAGCGCTCATCGAGTTTACTTTTTCTGCTTCCTGCTTTTCTGATGGCCATTTGATATTTAATTTGCCCACTGCCCTGGTCAGAACCTCCAGCAGCTCCTCGAAGGCAGGAGAATGAGGTGGCGAGTCCTCTCCTGCCTCGATGCCCAAAATATCTGACTCCTCGAAGCCAGATAGTTCGAGCATCGGGTTCTCGTCCTGGGTGGAAGAAGCCGCAGAGCGGGATTCCGACTCCTGAACGGGACCAATGGAGCTGGCTGCTGATTGCTGAGAAAGGGCCGAAGCCATCTCAACATCATCCACCAGCTTCATTTGCGAACCCCATGACTGCGCTGCCTCAACAGACGCGGGTCGTGAACCACGGGGAACGCGAGCCTGGCCTGATTAATCAAACAGGGCCAGGCGGAAGCGGAGCGTCCTGAGAGGCAGCAAATCACAGTTTGCACAGACAGCGCCCTCGAGCGCTGCCCGTGCATGCTCCACTCCCAGACAAACAACACAGAGCTAGTGCAAGCGCAGGCAAGGGGATGCACACTGTCTATATTGCTTCTCTCTACTCGCCATGATAATAAGAGTGCTTTTGTGAAAACAGACAGACAACACCAAATAAGACAATACAGTTCACACAGAACGCTTGCTGAAGACCAGAAAGCTGACGCTGTTGTGATCCGGCATCCTTTTATAGCTTCCGCATCACCATCACATACAACGTCACGAGTGACGTAATGACACAACACCAATCGAGATTGGACTAGTTACATACAGGCTTCAGACGCATCACACTGAATGCCATCACACTGAATCGATTCTCAACCAGCGCGAGTTCCCTCAGGCAAGAGTCAGTCATGAGGGTACATTTTAAATGAAAATTGAACTATGTAGTATTTAATTATATAAATTGAACTATGTAGTATTTAATTATATTTGTTAAAATGTATTTATTTGTTAAAATTAAGTAATAACACATTTTACCTCAATACGGTCCTTATATTAAAGGGACACTAAGTAACTTTTTAGGTAATTTATAATCTAAAATCAATATTTTTATTCATAAATATGTCCTCAATGGTGCACAAATACCTCTGCCAATTATCTGATTTATCCTCGTAAACAAAGAATTTATTATATTTATATACATGGGACGGGTAAGTCCACGGAGGCTTCCATGTAGTTCCGCCATCTTGAAAAACTATAATAGCAGAGAGGGACAAAAAGTACTAGGCCAACGCGTTTCCACAACACGTTTTCATTCAGAGCCGGCGTGACGTGACTGAACGCAGCAGAAGCGGAGGAGCAGAGCAATGAGAGGCGCTTGTCACTGCCCCGGTAAGTTTAAAAGGCTGCGTTGCAAATCCTCGTCGCCAGAAAAGTCCAAAATAGATCGTAAAAGGAAACGTGACCGGAGATTACAAAAAACACAAGTTAATGTCGGGATAGCTTTTTCCAGGTGGATAGAGCTAATGCAGGAGAAATATTTCAAAAGAGACGCTGAAGTCCTGCTTTCTTCTCGACAGGCAAGTCAATGTTACAGTCTTAATTACAAGCTTTTTTCATTGTTTGGTTGTGTACTTTATTTTATAGACAGATGAACATGTATAGTTAAAAGTTGATGATGATATCTAACAATGCACGTAGGCTACTTCAGAAAATATAACGAATAAAGAAGGCATAACTACTAACTAATTACAATAGTTCATGTTTTTGACACTCATTATTTCATACTGTAACATTCGTTTGTTCGTTGTGTCAATTTGAAGTTTGTTTGAAACAAACCTGTTCACCCGAAGGAAAACTCGACGAAGTGCTATTAGAAGACATCCTGTCATAGCTTTTTGGTACATAACGGCTACCGTAGATGCAACACGCATTTGAAAACGCGAGGCGCTGGAGAGCACAATTCGTTTGAATGCAAAATACAATTTCACCACTAGATGGGAGTAATTCTTACTTAGTGTCCCTTTAAATATATTACCATGTCATATTTAGTCATATTTAACCATGGAATTGTTTTACAAAAATGATGTAGCTCCATCGACTTTCCAAAAATATATATATGTATATATAATTTTTTTTTTAAATTGTTTTACAAAAATGATGTAGCTCCATCGACTTTCCAAAAAAAAAAATATATATATATATATATATTCATTCTTTCTTTTTTTTCAGACCTTTTGGTCCATATCACAAAGTAAATACAGTATATATATATATATATATATATATATATATATATATATATATATATATATATATATATATATATATATACATAGCAAATGAGATTTTTTTAATAGCCCTAATATATATATACATATATATATATATTGTACACTAAATATTTAATACATATATTATATAGAAAATCATAATTCATATTTCAAAAAAGGTTATTGTTCTGTATAACTGATATTTTCAAAATTTTCAATAAAGAATTTCTTTATAATTTTTTCCCCTTTTTTGAGAGTTAAATTTGAACATTGCTGCTACAGTACATAAAGAAACAACTGATAAGCTTAATCATATATGCTGAAAGACTAGAATTGTATATATTTACAACAAGATTTTAATTTATAAAATGGAAGTGTTTATCATTATGACAACAATCCCTGATGTACGTTTTCTATATTTTTCTAGTGGCTATAATATCTTATCAGCAGGATTTGCACGATGATGCATATCCAAACAGAAATCTACACACACACTCCAAGCACAGATAAAAATAAACATAATTTTCATCGGCCAAGACACAAAAGAAGCATGTTAACATGAAGATTACATTATTTTCTTACACGCTCTTGCCCCATAATAATGACAGCCTGCGGGCTGAGACGTCAAAACTAGACGGAAAGTGGACGTGTGCATGCCTGTCGGACAGGCTGCAAGTGGACAGACCATCATTCCCAGAATTCAGTGCTCATCCATCAGTGCTCAGCGCTCTCTGCCTGTCTTGTGTCACAAATATACTTTATCTGCATGCATACAGTAATATTCAGTAAAGCAATATCGCAAATCCCAACTTGATTGTTTATATCATAAAAAGTAAACTATATTATCGCCCAGCTCTAATCTTATAAATGTGACTAAGACACAAAACTGTTAGGATAAACATTAATGTCATGATTTTCTCTAAAGCTAGCTGCTTTAATGTAATGTGTATGAGCTATAGAAATAAATGTTACTTTATTGATATAAAAAAAATGTAAGTCTTGTAAAAAAAATCGGAACATTTTATGAAATTTATGACAGTATAATTTGATCCACACCAGTAATTTTTGTCTGCTTTGGAGCCTGGAAAATAGCAGCATTAAGGACAGACACAGGCTAAGAACAACAATATTTGTTGATATCAGGATGATGATATCTGTTTAAAAGCAGCTCACAGCATGTGAGACTCATGTAGCATGATGCTCTTGCATCCTCCACATTAGCATGACCGACAGTCTCTGTCTCACACTTCCTGCATATTGATTATTTAGTACAACAATTAAGTCCCTTAAATGCTATTGAGGCTGAACCTCTTTAGATAAACACAATTCCACTTCACCACATTTAAAAACTTGCAAGGTATGTGACAGTTCTCTCAGGTAACAAAGTAGCAATTTAGCTCATGTATTACCAATATTCACAATAGACAATATGAAGAAACATTTGTCATCTGTGTCACATTTCAAGTCAAAGTCAAAAGAAAAAAATAAAGAAATTATAATTTGTGTTAGGAAAATAACTAAATTAATCCATAAAGGAATGTATTTTTTAGCTATATATAAACCTTTCAAGACTATGAGCTTGTAAATAAAAAATAAAATAAAAATCTAATCGATAAAACACTGTAAATCAATCTTGGCTAATTTATACAAATAGTTAATTGATTATCAAAACAGTTAGTTGCAGCCCTAAAAACAAATCATAATTAAAGCGCAAGAGCTTTAAATGTGTTACCCAAATTATCCTCTTGTTAAATTCAACATGAAGATGAACACAGAGAATTACCAGATTCCTTTGATGCTGAGTGTCCTTGCCATTTCCCCAACTCAAAGCTTTCCGGCTCTTTGCAACAGTCCGACGGGATTGGCTGAAACTGCATCTCTGCAAAGTCCTTCACGACTGACGTTTGTTCATTGTGATGTTTTGAACTATAGTGTAATATTCCAACCAATATTCAGCAGAAAGCTGGTGCCAGTTATGAGTGACGTTTATCAGTGCTGATGATCCAGCTCAGCAACCACACATGGGGTGGAGTTTTATATATTTGCAAAAAGTTACAGTCACTGTAATGTAACAGTATTCCGGATCTGACAACAATCTCTAATAACAATCACCCATAAATAATGTAATAGGTAATATACAGTAGTTCTGTTATCGTTTACTGTGCCTTAAGTGCTATAGTTTGAGTGCAGCTGCTGTCTGGCTTCACTTCAGTCTAACAGTGCCGTGATTATGAGTCCTACACATGGGTTCACAAGGGTTCCCTCTTTTCAAGATCCAAAAGTTGGCAGATTTCAAATTGCATGCTTCCAGGGAGTCCCTCATCAGCTGATCAGGTGCCACTGAGATGAATAGGAATACTAACAGTTAGCTTTCTCCAGGTTGTATTCTTCTTGGTTGTTGCAGCGTACAGTAGTTCACTACCTGAGTCGGAGGGTTGAATGCAAGGAGGTCTGAGCATTTTAATCTGCTTTCCCAGACAGCAACATAGTCTCGGCCCAGATCCGGCCCACATCTGGTACATGTGATGTTGCTGTGTTTTGCTTTAATAGATTAATGTATCATATTGTCACATTATGTCTGAGGGGCTGTTTGTATGTTTGAGTTTAGTTTTCATTGTATCCTGATTTTGTTTTCTGATCTCTTGAGAGTTTGTCATTTTGATTTGTTTTTATTTAAATTAACTGCTGCGTTTGTCACCTTTGGCTTTTGGCTTGCTTAGTTGGGGACATTTGATATTCATCAATATTATTGATCTGCCTGCATTGACACAGTTATATGAGAACTGAACTGAGCTGAATGATGACATCAATGTTTTCTCCAAAGTGGCAGACTCAAGAGATGGATATGGAAGTTAACAGGAGTTTGACAATGACAACAGAGCGAGAACAGAATGCAGGTAAGTGATATGAACAATGATAATTTAGAGAGCGGTGTGCAGGCGATGAGTGGAATGGTTCTTCTTACAGGTATGATGACTGATCGTGGGTGAGACGGATGACAGGAACGAAGAACACACAGAGGAGAGACAAGATGCTGCAGATGGAACAATGGAGACTAAACGCTGGAGTGGAGACTGGTTGTTGGAGAATTTAGGAGATGCAGGTTTGGCGATAGCAAGGTAAGTAGTCCTCTTCATGTGAACGAGACCAGACAAAGAACAGTGGTGAGGAGTGTCTTTATGATGGTGATGATGAGATGCAGGTGTGTGTGTGATTAGAGTTCAGGTGAGGGAGTGCGCTGTGATTGGCTGGTGTGAGAGCCTGCCTGATCTAACTGACATTATGCTTTCAATGACAAATGCGGAACAGTTAGTTCATGCGTTCATGACCTCAAGGATATAATATTGTAATGCTCTACTGGGTGGTTGCCCTGCACACTTAATAAACAAACTACAGCTGGTCCAAAAATGGTCCTGAACCAGGATGTGTGACCATATTAGCCCGGTTCTTTAAATCTAGACTAAAACACATCTCTTTGGCCTAGCATACACATAACACATTATCAACTTCTATAATTCAATGTTAGGCTGCATAGATTAGGTTAGCCGGAACCGGGAACACTTCCCATAAATCCTGATGTGCTCATCATAAGAAAAGAATGGCCTCTATGCTAGTATTAGTCTCTCTGTTTATCCTAAGGTTTACCGCAGTCCGCCGGATCCAGGCCATATCCAGATCTCATGAAGGACCTGCGCCTGGACACGACGACAACACAGTCCTGAAGTGTCAACTAGTCTCTCCCCTGTGAAGGCCCCCTTCCCTTCCCTTTACTTCTGTACAGATAAAACGTTGTCAAAATGATTCCAGTTCGCATAGATACGCGGATGCGAAAAAAATTCTGTATTATGAATTTGTATGGCCAGACAAGTTACAACTTTAAAAAAAGACTTCTTTACAAATAAATTCATATATTCAATATATTCATAATATATTTACAATATATTCATATTCATATTCATATATATTCAAATCCGCATACCTATAGACTGAACACATAATATGCATCTGCACGCCATCAGTGTTTTCACAAATTCGCTTTTTTGTAGTTTACGATGATGATAACGTTTTTCAACATTTTTCAACGCTTGCACCTTGGAACCTATTTCAAGGTTTGCGTTCTCGAGCCACCAGGCCCTGTTGTTGTGCGAATGAGTGCCCGGAGCGTGTTAAGGGTTTTCTGTTAGAACGGTGTCGTGTAAGCGGCCCCTAAGTTAAAAACTAATGATCTTTGCAACGGAAGTAAATTATTCAAAACTAACTTTGGCTGGACATTAACTTTATTCTAGAGCTGCTGTAAAGCCAAAACAATCTCTGTCACTTTAATTTCCTATTATCTCTGTAAAGCTGCTTTGAAAGCACTATATACTGTAAATGAAGGTGACTTGACTTGACATGAAATTTACCATCTAAATCTAACCATGTCAAGTCAACAAATGGAAAAGTCAGTCAGCTGTTTATTATCATGTTAATTTTTGTACCTTTCGTCCCACCAGCAGGGGCGCCTTTCACCCCAAATACCATACGTTTACATAAATTATTGAAAAATGTAATATTAAAATTAATTATTTACATAAATTATTTAAAAACGTATCGGTTACCTTACGTAACCTCGGTTCTCTCTAGAAGAGGGAACGAGTATTGCGTAAGTTAGCTTACGCTATGGGAAAGATTCATCTTTTCGAGATATTGAAGCCAAAAAATTATCCTTAATTTTGTATTCATTCTCAACGCAGTGCAGCAGCTAGAAGACCTAGAGCAGGCTGTCTAGCGTGCTCATAGGCTGCCCTGCGGGAACTGCAGCAGCCTACCACTGAGCCCGTCGTGACGTGACGTCACGTCCAATGAAGGGCGCTCGCGCCTTCACAGCGTCATAGCCCGCCAGTATGGGCGTGGCTTAGAGAATATAAGCAGAAGCGAAGTCGCTCGTGGGGCGAGCACGGCAGGTTACGCAATACTCGTTCCCTCTTCTAGAGAGAACCGAGGTTACGTTAGGTAACCGATACGTTCTCTTACGAGAGGTTCTCTCGTATTGCTTAAGTTAGCTTACACTACGGGAACCCTTTGTCAACGCTGTGCGCGCCAAGCATCCACACATGAGTCCCAGGGTTTTCCGGGGAACCCAGATAAGTGGGAAAATAAGGTGGCCAGCAACGCGGGCCAGCACTTGTACATAAGTACTAATAGGAAATACAGAGCGGCGCCGCCGGTTTGTATAAGCATACAGCACATACCCATGTCAAGTCATCTTCATTTATACAGCGCTTTTAACAATGGATTGTTTCAAAGCAGCTTTACAGAGATAAACATATAATTTAAGCTAACAGAGATTGTTTTGGCTTTATAGCGCTTCTTGAATAATGTTATTTCCAGCTAAAGTTAATTTTGATTACTTTATGAATTAATAAAACAAAAAATAATACTTGATTAATTTTTTATTTGATTTGACCCATAAGTGTAGCTCAACCAGAAGAGCTAAGATACGTGAGAGTAGCCTGCACACGATCATATCTGGACAGAACGTACAGTACATCTCACTTATACAGACAGAAGTTTTGCCTGCAGAGCGGGAACTTCTAGGTTATAAAACCTGACAAAGGAGGACGGGGAAGCCCAGCCCGCCGCCACACATATGTCGTGAAAAGAAATTCCGCTGGACCATTCCCACGATGAGGCCATGCCTCTAGTGGAATGAGCCCTGATGCCCAGGGGGCATTGCAGACCTTTTGACGCGTAAGCGGCTGCTATAGCGTCCACAATCCATCTAGACAGGCTTTGTTTCGAGGCGGCGAGACCCTTGGTGTGCCCACCAAACGAAACGAAAGCTGCTCCGAGCGTCTGAAAGGGGCGGAGCGCGCAGTGAAAACCCTCAGCGCCCTGACTGGGCAGAGGAGATTAACATTGCTCTCGCTATTGGATGAAGGCAGAGCCGATAGAGAAACAACCTACGCTCTGAGAGGAGTGCCAATCACTTTAGGAACATAGCCGTGTCTAGGTTTGAGGATGACTTTCAAGTCATTTGGCCCGAACTCAAGACACACAGCGCTGACGGACAGCACGTGTAAGTCCCCCACACGTTTAACTGATGACAAAGCAGTCAAAAAAACTATTTTGAGTGACAGGTACTTTAACTCCACGGAATCTAGTGGTTCAAAGGGAAAAGCTTTCAGGGCCTCGAGGACCAATGACAGATCCCACATAGGAACCGACGGGGGGCGCGGAGGGTTCATCCTTCTGGCTCCTCTAGGGAAGCGGATGACCAGCTTATTTCTTCCTAGCGACCGGCCGTGCGTCAACTCAGCGACCGCCGCAACGGCCGCCACGTAAACTTTAAGCGTGGATGGGGACCTTACCTTATCCAACAGCTCTTGTAGGAAACTGAGCAGCCGCGAGACCCCACATGTCCGTGGGTCCAGATTTTTGTCGGTGCACCATTTGGAGAACACAGACCATTTAGACGCGTACAGCTTTCTGGTAGAGGGAGCTCTAGACTGTGTAATCGTGTTCATCACTCTTGGCAGGGCAACGGGTACCCGTTGATCAACCATGCGTGCAGAGACCAGCGCTCTGGATGGGGATGCCAGATCGAGCCGCGAGCTTGAGAGAGGAGATCTGTTCTCACTGGAATCGGCCACGGGGCTGTGTGTGACAGTCGCGTCAGCTCCGGGAACCAAGTCTGATTCTCCCAACGCGGGGATATAAGGAGCACCGAGTGGCGCATTTCCCTGATCCTCTTGATTACCTGTGGTAACAGAGAGATCGGAGGGAAGGCATACAGCGGGCGGCTGGGCCAGATTTGGGCCAGCGCATCCTCGCTCTTTGAAAAAATATCAGGCAGTGAGCGTTGTCTTTTGACGCAAATAGGTCGACTTCAGCTTTGCCGAATTGGCGCCATAATTTCTGGACTGTTTGGGGGTGCAGGGACCATTCCCCTGGGGTAACGTTTTCCCTGAATAATTTGTCTGGGCCGTCGTTCAGGTGGCCTGGCACATGCGCAGCTCTCAGCGAGCGCCGGTGACGCTGAGACCACATGAGGAGGCGCTCTGTCAGATCGCAGAGGTTCCTGGATCTAACATCGCCCTGAGGTTTCACCTAGGATACCACTGACATGTTGTCCGACCGAACTAGAACATGGTGGTCCTGTATGAACGGGAGGAAGCGCTTCAGCGCGTTCTCGACCGCCATCATTTCCAGACAGTTTATGTGAAGGAGCTTCTCCTGGTCTGACCACAGGCCCAAGGCCGGTCTGCCCTCGAAGAGAGCACCACACCCCAACCCCAACGCATCTGTCGAGATGACCTTTCAATATGATACAGCTCCCATCATCACTCCCCGCTGATACCAGTCGTCCGCTAACCAGGGCTGCAGAGATGAGATGCAGGTCTGAGTCACTCTGATTCATTCGCAGCCAGAGGCCCAAGCTCAGCGAGATGCTCGAGCGTTCAGCCAGCATTGAAGCGGGCGCATGCACAGTAAGCCCAGCTGAAGCACTGCTGCAGCTGAGGCCATACAACCCAGCATCCTCTAGAATGTTTTCGGAGGGATGATGCTGCCCTTCTGGAAAAGACGCGGCTAGATGTCGAACACGGCGCACGCGCTGTGTCGATAAACGAGCCGTCATGCCCACAGAGTCCAGTTCTATTCCTAGAGAGGAAATTGACTGACTGGGCAGTAATGAGCTCTTGGTCCAGTTGACCGTGATACCCAAGCTTTCCAGGTGACTGAGGAGCACAGTTCTGTGAGATAGTAGTTCTATCTCTGACTGTGCCAAGATCAGCCAGTCGTCCAGATAGTTCATGAATCGCAAGCCCTGATTTCTCAAGGGGGCGAGAGAAGGCTGTACCATGCACTTCGTAACGTACGGGGTGCTAGCGACAGGCCGAACGGCAGGACGGTGTATTGATATACCTGACCGTCGAAGGCGAATCTCAAGAATGGCCTGTGACGGGGTATTATCTAAATCTGAAAATAAGCATCTTCCAGATCGAGAGAAATAAACCAGTCCCTCGGGCGAATGTGCGCGAGGATTTTTCTGGTTGTAAGCATTTTGAACGGCCTTTTCATAAGCACTTTGTTCAAATGTCTCAGATCTAAGATAGGTCTAAGGGCTCCGTCCTTCTTGGGTACGAGAAAAATAATGGCTGTAAAGCCTGACTCGCTCAGAGAAGGCTGTACCAGTTCTATAGCCCTTTTGCACAGCAGCTTCGCTATTTCTGCGCAGAGTAGATGTACTACTTCCGTATTCACTGTAGTCGCGGTCCGAAAGCGCGGGGGGCGGTGAACGAACTGTAGCGAATAGCCCTGCCTTATTGTGCTTAGCACCCAAACTTACAAAACATTGATGAGTCAAACAAGTTCACGCAACATTTTCCAACTTTCTCCTAAGATATATGTGACTTTTTTGCGACGAAAAATGCGGGGATTATGAAATCATGCAAGCCCCGCATATTTTGCATATCAGCAATTTATGCGGCGAAATTGCAGAGTATTTGAAAAAATGCGACCCCCGCATAAATATGCGGACTTTGGCTGATTATGCATTGAATTCAGCGATCGCCTAATCGCGTTTTTCTGGAGGGACTGTATGATAGCCCTGAGACGCGCGCGTGGCACTTTGGGCAAAGTGTTTATTAGTAAGCGTGAACGCTTGTGAGTGGGCACGAGACTTACATACATATTTAATGTCCCGATCGCTTTGGATGGGGAGCGTTTTATGACAACTCGTGGCGCTTTGAGAGAGAGATGTGTTAGTAAGCGTGAGCGCTCGTGGGCTGGCACGGGACTTACGTTTAAATTCTGACTGATGAGAGTCTTTAATGGCCGTGTGATAGAGCGGGCAGAAAGAAGGCGTGGGCACGGACTCGTGGACACATTTCCTACGTTTAACACTCGAGCGGCTATTTTCCGCTTTATGGGAGTGGGCTCTGTGAGTGATACGGGAAGTGTTGTGTTTCTGTACATAAGAAAGCTGGCCGCGGGCTTAGAGAGGAGAGCTGCATGCATTTTATCCGCTGCGAGAGCCGGGATCGAACACGGGTTTGGACGGGATCGAACACGGGATCGAACACAACGCTTGTGAGTGGGCACGAGACTTACATACATATTTAATGTCCCGATCGCTTTGGATGGGGAGCGTTTTATGACAACTCGTGGCGCTTTGAGAGAGAGATGTGTTAGTAAGCGTGAGCGCTCGTGGGCTGGCACGGGACTTACGTTTAAATTCTGACTGATGAGAGTCTTTAATGGCCGTGTGATAGAGCGGGCAGAAAGAAGGCGTGGGCACGGACTCGTGGACACATTTCCTACGTTTAACACTCGAGCGGCTATTTTCCGCTTTATGGGAGTGGGCTCTGTGAGTGATACGGGAAGTGTCGTGTTTCTGTACATAAGAAAGCTGGCCGCGGGCTTAGAGAGGAGAGCTGCATGCATTTTATCCGCTGCGAGAGCCGGGATCGAACACGGGTCTCTGGCGCGAAAGTTGACTTTCGGCACTGAGCCACAGGGGAAACAACATAAGCTTCAGTTAGAGCGAGCAGATAAGAGAGTGTCATCACAGTTTTTTGTGTGTCGGCGTTTGTTTGCAGGCGTGCGTGTTATATAACAGGCCCATTGCTGCAATATTGACATTACCAGCCGCTCGAACTAAGAGGAGCTGAGAAATGTTTTAGAAATGGGGGTTAGTCAGGCCTCGGCGAGACTAACACACTCTTTCCTCATTTCGCCGATGCGCACATGGGTGGGGTAGCTTTTTTGTAGCGTAAAGAAGCTAGCCATGGTTAGAAGAGCTGTCAGTGGCGCGTCCTCATCCATATGCGCTGTAGGAGCCATGTAATGGGAAGGTCATGTGACCAAACGATAATGGGAGTGTCATTAATTAAGTGGGGTTAAAACACCTGTTGTGTGTGTATGTTCATATGGAAGAATGGGGGTGAGTGTTGGAGCACATATTTTGTTGACCGTGCAAACGTGAAACCTGTACAAAATAAAACAACATGCAAGCTTCAAGGATAAACGCATCACAGAAGTTATTCCTCCACTCAGCTCCTTAGCGATTTTAGGATTGTTTTTATGTGCCGCTACAAGTTAGTCAACAAACTTGTTTGAGAACGTGAACGCGTCGACTTTGGATTCAAGGAAGAAGCCCTCGCGCTTTTACTGGACGGAAAGGATAGGAAGCTTGGCGCTGACTGACGGAGAATCGCCCTGCTCTCGCTTGTTTTAATGAGGATTATTGCACATTGAACTTTTAACGCAACAGGACAGACGTCTTTGGATATGTTTGCTGCTAACAATCATCGAACAATTGGACGTTCAAAGCAACAGGACCGAGGTCTTCGGATATGTTTGCTGCTGTTGAACTGATAGGACATTGGGTTGTTACGTCTTTGCTTGTGGTTGCGGATGATTTGAAATGGTCTGGCAGTTTGCGGTTTGTTTACGATTGATGCAGCGCTGTTGGTGTGTTTGATGGATCGTTGTTTAGATTGTTGGGCTTTTGCGAATCTATTGGAGTTGTGAGACATATCCGATGATATGCGTTGTTTTGGATTGTGTTCGCTTGTTTTGGGAAGCGTCTAAATGTATCGTATTCAGACGCGCTGAGGTGTGCGTGCTTCAATCATGAGTGAGATTGAAACGGGTGCCGATGTTGAACCTGAAAAGGACACATGTAAAAGAAAAGTTCAACTCACAGCAAAGGCTTTGGCTTATAAACTTGAGCAGCTTCAGAAAGAACGAAAAAGAAATGTAAATGTGATTAAAAGTTCAATGCCAGCCATCAAAGAACTCGTGCTGAAAAATGAGAACGTTCCAGCTGTACAGTCTGAACTTGAAACTTTGGTGCAAATTTTTAAAGAGACAGTCAAGCTTCATGATTCAGTGATCCCATTATTGCCTGCTGACGAGCAAATCAAACAAAATGAGTGGTTCTCAAACATTTATAAACACTGTGAGGCATTTATAAAAGAGACAAAGTAATGGATGAATGGAATTGAGAAGTCAAGTGACTATAACCAGGATCAACAGTTGGCAACAGTTGAATGCCCTTCGAATGATTAAAAAAAACAGAATATGTCTCAAATTTCCATGCATAATCAAGATGATATAAAGCCAAGTGACAGTATTTCTAACGTTGGAAGTAAAGGATCAAGTCAAGGATCAAGTCAACATAATTCTGCCACAGGACATTCAACTACATCAACAACAACTTCGGCCCGCATTAAGGCAGAGGCTGATATTGCAGCTCTGTTGGTACGCCAAAATTTAATGAAGGAAAAACATGCAATTGAAGAAAAGGAACAGAACTTAAGGAAACAGAAAGAGGATTTTGAGTTGCGAATGGAGATTGCTGCAACTATTGCAAAAGTGAAAGTGCTTAAAGGTTCTAGTGTGCATCGTGTTAAAAGTGATGTGACTCATCGGTCCGATGGAATGAATTCCTATTTTGATAAAGGACAACAGGCAACACAGACACTTAATGCTGATGCAAAATCATTTACTCCTACAGCTGAGACGCAACAAATTGTTTCTTCTAAGGATGGTGGCAATGCAGGTGCCAAAGCAAACAAGGGGAACGTTTCTCAGACAATTTATTCCCAGAACATCTCAAAGTTAAGTAAAACAATTCCGAGTGGTTATGTGAATGCCGGTCCAGGAAATAGTGATCAAGTTCTCCATATTATGGATAAACAAAATGAAATTACATCTTTACTGATTCAACAACAGTGTTTGTCATCTTTGCCTAAAAGGGAAATTCAAGTGTTTGATGGAAACCCTCTGCAATATCATGCCTTCATGAGTGATCGCTTATACTTTCTTGAACAGTATACCAGGGGTCATCCAAAAGAGATTATAAAAAGTTGCCAGCATATGCCTGCTGACCGTGGGTATTTAAGGGCCAAAGGTTTACTACAAGAGCATTTTGGTGACCAGTATATAATTGCATCTACCTATATGGAAAAGGCTCTTTTATGGGCAAATATCAAAAGTGAAGATGTCAGAGCTTTACAGGATTACAGTCTGTTCCTAAGAAGCTGTTGTAACTCCATGGAAGATATTCAGTATTTTCACGAGTTGGATACGCCCTCTAATATGTTGACTGTAGTGAAGAAATTACCATACAAATTGAGGGAAAAATGGAGATCTGAAGTCTGTGAATTGCAGGAAGCTGTCAATCAAAGAGCTACCTTCAGCGACATTGTTAACTTTGTTGAAAGTCAAGTAAAAATAATGACTGATCCAGTTTTCGGAGACATACAGGATGGTCCAGCATTAACAGGAAGTAAATTGTTGAACAAAGGCAAGTCTCAGTCTTATCTTAAATCTAAAAGAAGCAGTTCCCTTTCAAGGGAACTCGAGCTGCGTCGAACGCTGCGGGAACGCCTCTGCGTTGTGCGTCATGAAGCACGTATGGAATCAGTCCAATGGAGAGATGAAACGTCATAGGCGGGTGACGTCATCGACCAGGAAACTATAAAGCACCCCAAAAACATAAGCGCAGTAGCTTCTGTGCCTTCAGTCGCGCTACATGTGAATCTGTCCCTGTCTGATATTGTTTGTCCTACATACCCTGCACCACACAAACAATTTATCCTATATATATATATATATTGAGAGATTATGGCGGACGAACAGCAGTTTAGAAAGTGTGTTCCTCCCTGCTCGCGTTATTTAACGAGCGGGGATACACATGATCTTTGTGTTGTTTGTTTGGGAGTTCAGCATGCCCAGTTTGCTCTCGAGGGAGCAGACTGTGAGCATTGCGAGCGTTTGCCGTTAAGGACGCTCCGCTCCCGCCGATCGCTCTTTGAGGAGAGCGGTTCGGTGCGCGCTCCCCGCGGTTCGGGTCCCGCTTCTGCCGAGGCAGAGCGGCGGCGCTTATCGTGGGGATCGCAGATGGATCTCTCAGCGGGGGTTGAGACGGGCGCTGCCTTATCTCTCCCTTCACCTGTGAGATCCAGTGCCTCATTCCTGGGTTCGGAAGCACGCGCTGCGGTTTCTTCCGCTCAGGATGAGGCACCCGTACTACAGCTATCCAGTTCTGAGGAGCTGGATGTTGTTAGTGTGGAGGGAGAGACTGAGGATTCGCCACCTCACTCTCCCGAAAGTGATGAGCTTATGGAGGTTTTAACACGAGCTGTTGAAAAACTCAGTATTGAATGGCCAGTGATTAGACAGGAGTCTGTGTCAAAATCGAAACTGGATGAAAGATTTTTGCCCTCACGTGTTCAGCCTCCACGCCGGTGTCTGCCGTTCTTTCACGATCTCCACACTGAGGTGTCGAGATCGTGGAAGAAACCGGTTTCATATAGAATATTTAGTCCCCAGACATCAACATATTCAAATATAATGGGGGCTAGATCATATGGTTATGGCGCTTTGCCTCGCGTGGAAGAGACGCTCGCGAGCTATCTCTCCCCCGAGGCGGCGTCATCTTTTAAAACACCGGTATTACCCACCAAGCCCCTCAGAAATACATCTGCTTTGGTGGGTAAAGCGTATTCGGCTGCAGGTCAGGCTGCGTCATGTCTGCATACAATGTCAATCTTGCAGGCATACCAGGCTGACCTGCTGAGGGACGTGAGTGAGAGTGAGGCAGTCAGTACTGACGTAGTTCGAGAACTGCGTCAGGCTGCTGATTTATCCCTGCGCGCCACCAGAGAATCGGCCAAGCTAGTGGGTCGATCTATGGCAGCTCTGGTGGCCGCAGAAAGACATCTCTGGTTAAATCAGACAAATATGAAAGAGAAAGAAAAAGCTTTTCTTTTAGATGCTCCTCTCTCTCCATCGGGGTTATTTGGCGAAGCTGTTAATTCTGTTATAGACAAATTCCAGGAAGAGAAAAAAACAAGCTGCAGCTTTCAAAAAATTTCTCCCGTTAAAAATTCACGTCCCTGGGGCTGCTGGGCGGGAGCAGCCCCGGCCGTCTACAAGCTCATCCCATAGGGCGCAGCAGAAGCAGAGTGTCGCGTCTCGTGCTCCCCCTGCTGGACAGTGGGCTCAGGCGCGGCACTCTCAGCCGAAGTCTTCTAGCAATAGACCTGATCTGAGGACAGTGATATTGTCTAAGAAGGCTTCAGCTAAGAAGAAGTCCTGACGCCGAGGCGTTCAGGATGCTGAGGGTGGTCCCCACCGAGGCGGAAAGGAGTTCACCTCTCTTTACGGTGCCCATTCTTCCTCGGTGCCCTCAGGGGGCCGTTCTGCCAACCCCGCCTTCATGCCGGGGCGTAGGCGGTCCCAGCGAGCGTTTTCCCGAGGGACGCTCGCTCCCTCTGAGGAGGGTTTCACAGCAGTCAAACCAGTCGTTCCCTGCCGGTGCGCCGTTACAGGGCGCTGTGTTTGCTGCTCAAGTTACACCAGGGGCCAGTCTCGAGAGACTGGTACCCTTAGTAGATTTTCTGGCAGAGTGGAAAAGCCTTCCAAGAATATCTCATTGGGTCCTGCAGACAGTAGAAAAAGGATATGCTATCCAGTTCAGGTGTCGTCCACCAAAATTCAGAGGGGTTCTGCACACAGTGGTGGGCCCCGAGCAGGCTCTGGTAATGGAACAAGAGGTGAAAACGCTCCTCCAAAAGGAGGCTATAGAACGGGTTCCTCCTCCCAGTTTGGAGTCAGGTTATTACAGCCGATATTTCATCGTTCCAAAGAAGGATGGGGGGTTGCGTCCAATTTTAGACCTGCGCCTGTTGAATCGCTCGGTAGGGAAGCTAAAATTCAAGATGCTCACTATCAAGCAGATCGTGTCTCAAATCAGATCCGAGGACTGGTTTGTCACGATAGATCTAAAGGACGCATACTTCCACATTTTCATCCTTCCACAACACAGGAAGTTCCTGAGGTTCGCCTTCGGGGGCGAGGCGTACCAGTACAGGGTTCTTCCGTTTGGCCTAGCTTTATCACCCCGCACTTTCACGAAATGCATGGATGCAGCACTAGTGCCTCTGAGGCTTCAGGGCATTCGTATTCTCAATTACATCGACGATTGGTTGATTTTGGCTCAGACGGAGCAGATGGCGGTTCGGCATCGAGATGTCGTCCTCGCTCATATCAGAAAGTTGGGGTTGAGGCTGAACGCAAAGAAAAGTGTACTATCTCCTTCTCAGAAGACCACTTTTCTGGGTGTCGTTTGGGATTCGGTCTCGATGCGGGCGCGGCTCTCTCCGACCCGCATCGCTTCGATTCTCTCAGCTGTGAAACAAGTAAAGCTAGGCCAGCTACTCACTGTGAAGCAGTTTCAGAGACTGTTGGGTCTGATGGCAGCAGCGTCCAACGTTATACCTTGCGGCCTGTTGTACATGAGACCGTTACAGTGGTGGCTCAGGACCAAGGGATTCTCCCCGAGGGGAAATCCGCTCCGCACGTTCAAAGTCACGCGGCGCTGCCTTCGTGCTCTGGTCATGTGGAGAGAAACTTGGTTCCTATCCAAAGGTCCTGTGCTGGGGGCTCTTTGTCGTCGCATAACGCTAACGACGGATGCTTCCCTCACAGGGTGGGGGGCGGTCATGAGTGGCCGCCCAGCCCAAGGTCTGTGGCAGGACCATCATCTATCGTGGCATATAAATTGTCTAGAGATGTTGGCTGTGTTTCAGGCTCTGAAACACTTCTTAGCAGGCCTGAGGGGCCATCATGTGTTAGTTCAATCAGACAACACGTCGGTGGTCTCTTATATAAATCATCAGGGGGGCCTGCGGTCTCGCCGGCTTTACAAGTTGGCCCGTCAGATCCTCCTGTGGTCCCAGGGGAAGCTACTATCACTGAGAGCAATGTATCTTCCCGGGTATTTAAATGTGGTAGCGGACTCCCTGTCGAGGCAGGGGCCGAGGCCAGGGGAATGGAGACTCCACCCCGAGGTGGTGGAGCTCCTTTGGTTGAGTTTCGGTCGCGCCGAGGTGGACCTATTCGCTTCCAGGGAGACCACGCATTGTCATCTGTGGTTCTCCATCAGTCATCCAGCCCCCCTGGGGTTGGATGCTATGGTGCAGCCGTGGCCGAGGTCACGCCTGTACGCCTTTCCCCCGATTGCTCTGCTACCAGGAGTTCTGGAGAGGGTTCGCCGGGACGGGGTCAGCCTACTATTAGTAGCCCCGTTTTGGCCGGCCCGAGTATGGTTTGCGGACCTGATTTCTCTCCTGGACGGCTCTCCCTTGGAGCTCCCGGTCAGGAGGGATCTACTCTCTCAGGCGGGTGGCACGATATGTCACCCCCGCCCAGAATTGTGGAAACTGTGGGCTTGGCCTCTGAGGGGGCCCAGCTCATAGAGTCTGGTCTCTCAACCGAGGTTGTTGAGACCATTCTTCACTCCAGAGCTCCATCCACGAGGAAGCTTTATGCCTTGAAGTGGAAACTTTTCACTTCTTGGTGTGGAGAACACCTGCAGGACCCAGTTAACTGCCCAGTGGGTGCAGTGCTGGAGTTCCTGCAGGAGCGCTTCTCCACAGGGTTATCCCCCTCCACACTAAAGGTGTATGTGGCGGCACTAGCTGCTTACCACGTCCCTTTCAGTGGAGTTTCTCTTGGGAGACACCCGCTTGTAACTCGTTTCCTCCGTGGCACTTTGAGGCTGAGGCCAGCAGTTCGTACGAGGGTGCCGACCTGGGATCTGGCCATTGTATTGGAAGGTCTTTCCCTAGCTCCTTTTGAACCTATCGAAGAAGTTCCTGAGAAGTTTCTCACTTTTAAAACTATCTTTTTACTTGCTATCTCCTCATTAAAAAGAATCGGAGATTTGCAGGCTCTGTCGGTGTCACCCTCGTGCCTGGAATTTTCGCCTGGCATGGTTAAGGCTTTTCTGCATCCTAGACCAGGTTACGTTCCCAAGGTCCCTACTAATGTTATTAGACCTACGGTTCTGCAGGCTTTCTGTCCTCCTCCATTTATGTCATCGGACCAGGAGAAACTAAATTTACTCTGCCCTGTTAGGGCGTTAGACGCTTATGTCCACAGAGCTGCCCTGTGGAGGAAATCAGAACAACTATTTGTATGTTTCGGGCCATCCAGGAAAGGGTGCCCTGCGTCTAAACAGAGAATGAGCAAGTGGGTGGTCGAGGCTATCTCACTTGCTTATGAGTCGGCTGGTCAGCCTTCACCTTTGGCTGTTCGAGCCCACTCTACTAGGAGTATGGCTGCTTCCAAAGCTCTATTGTCGGGGGTTTCCCTGAGTGACGTTTGTGATGCGGCTGGATGGTCTTCACCGCATACTTTTATTAAGTTCTATGACCTAGACTTAAGTTCTACCCCTGGGGCACAAGTGCTCTCGTCCTCTGTGCGCTAGTTCTCACATGGCGGTCATTTGGTCCTATGGCGACGTGGGTATTCGCGTTCCCGCAGCGTTCGACGCAGCTCGAGTTCCCTTGAAAGGGAACGTCTCGGTTACGTATGTAACCCTAGTTCCCTGATAGGGAACGAGACGCTGCGTCGTTCCGCCATACTCCCGGCACTCCCGTTAGCGCTTCCTTCAGGCCTATCAGAAGCTACTGCGCTTATGTTTTTGGGGTGCTTTATAGTTTCCTGGTCGATGACGTCACCCGCCTATGACGTTTCATCTCTCCATTGGGCTGATTCCATACGTGCTTCATGACGCACAACGCAGAGGCGTTCCCGCAGCGTTCGACGCAGCGTCTCGTTCCCTATCAGGGAACTAGGGTTACATACGTAACCGAGACGTTTTGCTACTACCGTTACAGCAATGGAAAATAAATCAGAAATTGGAACCAGCAAAAAAGATATCGTTTCACCCAGCAACAAGAGTTGTTTGTTCCCTTTCAAGGGAACTCGAGCTGCGTTTGAGACGCGGTGGGAACGCTCTGCGTGATTGCGTCATGAAGCACGTGTAAAATCAGTCCAATGGAAGCCCGATACGTCATAGGTGACGTCATAGACCAGGAAACTATAAAGCACCCTTGCAAACAGACCGCGACAGCTTCTGTTGTCTTCAGCAAGCGCTCTCTGTGATTCTGTCCTTGTCTATTTATTGTTGTCTGTCCGATCATATTGCTATATATATATATATATATATATATATATATATATCATGATGGCGAGCAAGCAAGATTTCAAACGTTGTGTTGTTCCCTGCCCTCGTTTCATTACGGGTGGGGACACACATCAGATGTGTGTTGCTTGTTTGGGAGTTGAGCATGCCCAGTCAGTCCTCGAGGGGGCTGATTGTGAGCATTGCATGAGTTTGTCCATGAAAACTCTCCGCTCCCGCCGGGCATTCTTTGAGGAGGATGGTTCGGTTCGTGTTCCCCGTGGTGCGGGTCCCGCTGCTGCTGAGGCACAGCGGCGGCGTGCATCATGGGGTTCACAGATGGATCTAGTAGCGGGGTTTGAGACGGGCCCAGCCCTTTCTCAGCCCTTACCTGCTAGTTCCGGTGTCCCAGCCCAGGAAGGAGCCCGCTCTGCGGTTTCTCCTCCCCAGGTTGAGGCACCAATGTTGCGGCTATCCAGTTCTGAGGAACCGGATGTCGTTGATATGGGGGATTTTGAGTTTTCGCCAGCTCATATCCCCGATGATGAGGAGTTAATGGAGGATTTATCTCGTGCTGTTACTAAATTAAATATTGAGTGGCCAGCTGATGATATTGATGTTGAATCAAAAAAGAGTCTTCTAGATGATCGTTATTTACCATCTAGATCACGACCTCCTCGTCGGGAGCTCCCGTTTTTTCCTGATCTTCACACTGAGGTGTCTAGATCTTGGAATAAACCAGCATCTTTCAGAGTTCATAATCCTCAAACTAGTAATTACAGTAAAGTGAGAGGTATTGATGATTACGGTTATTTGACGATGCCTCGTGCGGAAGAGACGCTTGCGAGCTATCTCTCCCCCGAGTCAGCGTCATCACTGAAAGCCCCGACGTTACCCACCAGACCATTAAAAAATACATCAATGCTGGTGGGTAAAGCGTATTCGGCAGCAGGTCAGGCGGCGGCATGCCTTCATACAATGTCGATATTACAAGCCTATCAAGCTGACCTGCCGAGGGACATAGATGAATGTGAGGAAGTTAGTGCTGATGCAATTCGAGAATTATGTCGCACGACAGATTTATCTCTCCGGGCCACCAAGGAGACGGCCAAATCTGTGGGCCGTTCTTTGGCAGCCCTGGTGGCCACGGAACGTCATTTATGGTTGAATCTTTCTGAGATAAAAGACAAAGATAGATCTGTTCTTCTGGACGCACCGGTCTGTTCGGCGATGCTATAAATTGTGTTGTCGATAGGTTTCAAGAAAATAAAAAACAAGCGGCTGCGTTTCAGAGGTTTCTTCCTCGCCGGTCTAATGTCCCCGAGGCTGCACGCAATATAAAGGTTGAGCAGCCTCGTCCGTCTACGAGCTTCTCATACAGATACCAGCAGAAACAGAGCGTTACTGCTCGGGCTCCTCCACAATCTGGGGTTCCCGAGTGGCGTTCGCAGTCCAGGCCTGCTGGGGGCAGACAGGATCTGAGGACTGTCATGTCTAAAAGAACCTGGACTAAGAAGAAGTCCTGACGCCAAGTGTGCCAGGCTTCTGAGGGTGGTCCCCTCCAGGGAGGAACGATTCCGAGGAACCGTTTCTCTTTGGCGCCCTCCGGGGGGCGGTTCTCCGAGGAGAGTCGCAGCGTTGCCACATCGGTTGTTCCCTGCCGGTTCGCCGTTTCAGGGCACCGAGGTGTCAGCGTCCCCATGCAATCCTCTGAGGAGGATTGTAGAACGGTCAGTTCGGTTGTTCCCTGCCGGTTCGCCGCTTCAGGGCGCCGAAATGATTGTTCAATCAAATCCAGAGGCCAGTGTCGAGAGACTGGTTCCCTTATCAGAATTTCTGGCAGCGTGGAAACTTCTGCCAAATATTTCTTTATGGGTCCTGCATATAATAGAGAAGGGTTACAGAATTCAGTTCGGTTCTCGTCCGCCCAGATTTCAAGGGGTCCTTCCCACAGTGGTGGACCCACAGCAGGCTCTGGTTATGGAGCAGGAAGTTCTGACACTTCTTCAAAAAGGAGCGATAGAGGGGGTGCCTCCTCCCAGCAGAGAGTCAGGGTTTTACAGCCGTTACTTCATTGTTCCGAAAAAGGATGGAGGGTTGCGTCCTATTCTAGATCTGCGCCAGTTAAACAGCAGAGTTCAGAAACTCAAGTTCAGGATGCTCACACTCAAGCAAATTGTATCACAGATTCAGTCCGAGGACTGGTTTGTCACAATAGACCTGAAAGACGCTTACTTTCATGTATCCATCCATCCTCATCACAGGAAGTTCCTGAGGTTCGCTTTCGGGGGCGAAGCTTACCAGTATCGGGTTCTACCGTTTGGCCTAGGTTTATCACCCCGCACCTTTACAAAATGCGTGGATGAAGCTCTGGCTCCTTTGAGACTCGAGGGCATTCGCGTATTAAATTATATCGACGATTGGTTGATTTTAGCTCAGTCAGAGCAGTTGGCAGTTCGGCATCGAGATGTCGTTCTGTCTCACATAAAGGAGTTGGGGTTGCGGCTCAACATCAAGAAGAGTGTTCTCCTCCCTGCTCAGAGGACCACTTTTTTAGGTGTAATTTGGGATTCGACCACAATGCAGGCACGTCTATCTCCTGCTCGGATTTCTGCGATTCTCACAGCCGTAAAAAATGTAAAACTAGGCCAGTCACTCACTGTGAAACAGTTTCAGAGACTGTTGGGGCTCATGGCAGCAGCGTCCAACGTGATTACTTTTGGCCTGCTGTACATGAGACCCCTGCAGTGGTGGCTCAGAACCAAGGGGTTTTCTCCGAGGAGAAAACCGTTCCGCAAGATCAAGGTCACGCGGCTATGCCTTCGTGCCTTGGTCATGTGGAAGAAACCTTGGTTCCTCGCCCGGTCATGTGGAAGAAACCTTGGTTCCTCGCCCAGGGCCCAGTGCTGGGGGCTTCTTGTCGACGCGTCACGCTTTCGACGGATGCTTCCCTCACGGGATGGGGGGCGGTCATGAGTGGCCGCTCGGCACAAGGTCTTTGGCAGGACCATCATCTGTCATGGCACATAAATCACTTGGAGATGATGGCGGTATTTCGAGCTCTCAAATATTTCCTGCCAGACCTGAGAGGCCATCATGTGTTGGTCCGTACGGACAACACGTCGGTGGTATCATATATCAACCATCAGGGGGGTCTGAGGTCACGTCACCTTTGCAAGCAGGCCCATCAGATCCTCCTATGGGCCCAAGGAAAGTTGCTATCTCTCAGAGCAGTTTACATTCCGGGGCGTCAGAATGTGGGAGCAGATATACTGTCAAGGCAGGGGCTGAGGCCCGGGGAGTGGAGACTTCACCCCGAGGTGGTGGAGCTCCTTTGGGAGAAATTTGGTCGTGCTCAGATAGATCTTTTCGCATCCTCAAATACAACCCATTGTCCCATGTGGTTCTCTCTCACGCACCCAGCTCCTCTCGGACTGGATGCGATGGTGCAGGTTTGGCCGAGGCTTTACCTGTATGCTTTTCCCCCGATATCATTGCTCCCGGGGGTTCTGGAGAGGGTTCGCCGGGAAGGGGCCCATCTGTTACTAATAGCCCCTTACTGGCCGACTCGAGTGTGGTTCTCGGACTTGGTGTCTTTTCTGAGCGGCTCTCCTATGGAGATTCCAATCAGGAGGGACCTGCTGTCCCAGGTAGAGGGCACGATATTTCACCCTCGACCGGAGTTGTGGAAACTGTGGGCCTGGCCTCTGAGGGGGCCAGGCTCATAGAATCCGGTCTCTCGACTGAGGTCGTTGAGACCATTCTCCATTCCAGAGCCCCTTCCACGAGAAAACTGTATGCGCTGAAATGGAAATTATTCTCCACCTGGTGTGGTGAGCGTCAGTTAGATCCTGTTAACTGCCCTGTTGGTTCAGTTCTCGATTTTCTGCAAGACCGTTTCTCTGCTGGATTATCTCCTTCCACCTTAAAAGTTTATGTGGCGGCTATATCGGCCTACCATACCCCTCTGGGGGGTACTTCTATTGGGAGAGATCCTCTGATTACTCGTTTTCTCCGTGGTACATTGAGGTTGAGACCTGCACTGCACTCCAGAGCACCGGCTTGGGATTTAGCCATTGTACTTGAGGGTCTGGCTCTGGCTCCGTTCGAGCCCATTGAAGAGGTTTCAGAAAAATTCCTCACTTTGAAAGCTTTATTTCTCCTTGCTATTTCATTTATCAAGAGAATTGGAGATTTACACGCCCTGTCGGTTGCTCCGTCATGTTTGGAATTTGCACCTGGTATGGTGAAAGCATTTCTATACCCTAGACCGGGTTATATTCCTAAGGTCCCATTCAATGTTGGGGGCCCAATAGTGCTGCAGGCCTTCTATCCTCCACCTTTTAATACCCCAGATCAGGAACAATTGAACCTGTTATGTCCAGTTCGGGCATTGGATGCCTACGTTCACAGAGCTGCCCTGTGGCGTAAGTCAGAGCAATTATTTGTATGTTTTGGGTCACTCAAAAGAGGGTGCCCTGCATCTAAACAGGTTATGAGCAAGTGGATAGTCGAGGCTATTTCACTAGCTTATGAAGCGGCCGGTCAGCCTTCACCTATGGCTGTACGGGCCCATTCTACTAGGAGTATGGCGGCCTCTAAGGCCTTAATTTCGGGGGTTTCCCTTCCTGATGTTTGTAATGCGGCAGGATGGTCCTCTCCGCATACATTTGTCAGGTTTTATGACCTTGACCTCTCTACTCCAGGGGCTAGGTTGCTTGCTTCTTAGTGTGCGCAATGGACTTCACACAGAACGGGCATTTGTCACTATGGCGTAGTGGGTATGGGGTTCCCACCGCGTCTCAAACGCAGCTCGAGTTCCCTTGAAAGGGAACGTCTCAGGTTACGTATGTAACCCTGGTTCCCTGATAGGGAACGAGACGCTGCGTTTGCCTGCCATACTTCCTGCACACCCTGATCGACTTGCTTCAGACTTTTCAGAAGCTGGCGCGGTCTGTTTGCAAGGGTGCTTTATAGTTTCCTGGTCTATGACGTCACCTATGACGTATCGGGCTTCCATTGGACTGATTTTACACGTGCTTCATGACGCAATCACGCAGAGCATTCCCACCGCGTCTCAAACGCAGCGTCTCGTTCCCTATCAGGGAACCAGGGTTACATACGTAGCCTGAGACGTTTTGTAGACATGGACATGCTCTGGATGTGTGCCCTCTATTGGAAAAGAGGAGTCATGGTGAGAAGATTACGTTCTTAAAAGAGAATGGTGTTTGTTTTGGCTGTATGTGCACAGGGCACATCAGTAGAAATTGTAGAAATCGCCTTTCATGTAAAGTGTGTAATCTTAGGCACCCAAGTATACTTCACATCTAACCAAGAGAAAAGGAGATCGATTCAAACCCCATCAGGAGACAAATGGACACTGTAGTGGGCAGTGTTCCGGAATCTGTTGAGTCCAGTGGATTTATTGGGGCTGGTGAATTTGAATGTAAACTTTCCATAGTTCCTGTACAAGTGAAATGTAAAAAAGGAAATAAGACTGCGATTACTTATGCTTTTCTGGATCAAGGTAGCACTGCAGTATTTTGTACACCTGCACTGATGAACAGACTTGGTCTTTCAGGTAAAAAGACTAATATTCTCTTGCGTACTATGGGACAGGAGAAAGTCACAACTACCCACGTTGTTTCTGGATTAGAGGTGGCTGGTTTGAACAAAGATGACTTTTGGGAGTTGCCTGATGCCTATACACAAAATACCATGCCTGTGCATAGTGGAAACATCCCAAGAAAAAAAGATCTAAAGAGATGGCCACATCTGAAACATGTGACTCTACCTGAAATTGACTCTGAGGTTGAATTACTTATAGGAATCAACGCCCCAAGGGTTATGGAGCCAATTCAAGTGATCTGCAGTGTCAATAATGGACCATATGCAATTAAAACTAGGTTGGGATGGACCGTAAATGGTCCTCTAAGAGGAGATGGTGGTGACCAGTCTGCCTTTGAGTATCCTGATGTTACAGTTAACAGGATTTCAGTTTCAAACTTGGGAGAGCTTTGGCAACAACAATTCAAGGTTGATTTTCCTGAGTGTAACAAAAAACGAACAAGTTGGGTTTTCAAGAGAAGATCACAAGTTCATTGAGATAGTTACAGACTCATTAAAGCTTGTAGATGGTCATTATTCAATTGGGTTACCTATGAGGAAGAAAAATGTTTGTATGCCAGACAACAGGACAATTGCGGAACAGCGTGCTCTGAACCAAAAGAAAAGGTTGAAAAAGGATGTTTTGTTTCATTCTGAATACTCTGTTTTCATGAAAGACCTTATTTCTAAAGGTTACGCAGAGAGAGTGCCAACGGAGGACTTAGGACGTAGCGACGGGAAGGTATGGTACATACACCATCACGGTGTGCATCACCCACGAAAAGGAAAGCTCCGGGTTGGATTTGACTGTGCTGCTACATTTCGAGGGATGTCTTTGAATACCCAACTGTTACAGGGTCCAGATCGCACCAGTTCATTGATTGGAGTGATATCCAGATTCAGGAAGGAAAGAGTTGTAATCACAGCAGATATTGAAGCCATGTTTTATCAGGTGAGGGTGCCAAAAGATGATGCAGATATGCTGAGATTTCTTTGGTGGCCTGATGGTGATCTTACTCAAAACCTGGTTGAGCATCGTATCCATCGTGCATCTCTTTGGAGCTACTTCATCACCCAGTTGTGCAAATTTTGCCCTCAGAAGGTGTGCTGAAGACAACAAAGACTTCAGCAAGGAAGTAATTGAAGCAATCTTGCATTGTTTTTATGTGGATGACTGTCTGTTGTCAGTAAATTCAGATGAGAAGGCTGTTTCTCTGTATCACGACCTTGTTGCTATTTGTGGGAAAGGAGGTTTTTCACTGACAAAATGGATAAGTAATAATCGAGATGTTCTGGCAAAAATTCCAGAGGAATTAAGAGCAAACAATGTGAAGGATTTGGATTTGGACCAAGATTTACTTCCAGTGGAAAGAGTGCTGGGAGTACAATGGTGCATACAATCTGATGCTTTCAAGTTTAAGATTGTGTTGCAGCAAAAACCTTTGACCAAACGAGGGCCTTTGACCAACATGAGTTCTGTCTATGATCCTTTAGGAATCCTGTCTCCTGTGATTTTATATGCAAAAAAGATCTTGCAAGATTTGTGCAGGAAGAAGCTAGGCTGGGATGAAATTATTCCTGCTTCAAATGCCCAGGAGTGGATCAAGTGGTTGGACGGATTGCGTGAATTGGAAAACTTCAAAATCGATAGATGTTTCAAACCAACGGGTTTCGGAGAAGTGAGCACAGCACAATTACACCACTTTTCCGACGCAAGTGAAGATGGTTATGGAGTAGTTTCGTATCTGCTTTTGCATAATGTTGACTCACAAGCGCACGTCGCTTTTGTAATAGGGAAAGCTAGAGTAGCTCCTTTGAAGCTGGTGTCTATCCCCCGAATGGAGCTTACTGCTGCAACACTGGCAAGTCGAATGGATTCAATGTGGAGATTGGAATTGTGCATGGACTTTCAAGACTCTGTCTTCTGGACTGACAGTACTTCTGTACTTAAATATATCAAAAATGAAGTCTCTAGGTACAAAGCATTTGTCGCCAACAGAGTTTCCGAAATCCTAAAGGTGTCTCGATCATCACAATGGCTGTATGTGAACACTGCAATTAATCCAGCAGATATAGCTTCTAGAGGGTTGAGAGTGGAATCATTCCTGAAGAACAAGAATTGGGTGTTTGGACCTCAGTTTCTTCTTTTGCCTGAACAGGAGTGGCCAGTTAATCCTATTGACCTGGAGGAATATTCATTAGATGATCCAGAGATAAAAACAAGTGTCACAGTCAATGCTGTACAAATAGAAGAGAATATGGATGTTACAACATACTTCATACAGTATTTCTCCTCTTGGACCCTTTTGAAGCAGTCAGTGGCTTGGATCCTCAGATTTAAGCAATTACTCTTCAATCTAAGTCAGAAGAGGAAATCACTGAGTATGTCTTTAATACAATCTTGCATGGACAAAAACCAACAAACACAACATTTGAAAGAGGAAATGGAGAAAATCAAGGCACAATGTGCCAAAAGTGAGCTTTCTGTGGTAGAGCTAAAGAAAGCTGAATTAGAGGTAATTAGTCACTGCCAAAGAAAAAGATACTCTGATGAAATCTCAAGCTTGCAAAAGGGAGAAAATGTGAAAAGAACAGTCACATTTATAAGCTCAATCCCATCCTTGAAGAAGGTGTTTTAAGAGTCGGTGGACGTTTGAGTAGGGCAGTTATGCCCGAAGAGACAAAATATCCTGCTATACTTGCTAAGGATTTTCACATCTCAGACCTCATTCTTAAACATATACATCAAGAGGTGGGTCACGGTGGTTGAAACTATATGTTATCAAGGTTGTGTGGTGGCAATTTTAATGATATTCATTGATCTTTAGTTAAATATAGATGATTCAAAGAATGTCACATGTGTGTCTCTCACTTGTAGTGAGAGGATTCTGTTTATGTACCTGAGGAGGCAGAAGAGGGAGACACTCCAGAGAACAGACGAACAAGGACCTCTGACCTAGATGTCAGAAGGCCATTTGGTGCAGGGGAGCTTAGTGGGCCAACTAGTGACGTCTATGGAAAACTACTGGGAGGAAGGCTCTGGGGGGAAGAAGGCCTTGAAACTAAGATAAAAGCTAGTTCAGTCTGTCTGGGGGGGTGTCACTCTTCTGCACAGGGTAACAACTGTGTATTAGACTGCTCCTATTCTTGCAAGAATAAATACTTCTATTTTATATAATTTGACTCTGAGTGTCTCTTACGCAGTGATGTTTGTTTGAGAATTTTTGCCACAACAGTTTTGGTGTCAGAAGTGATATTCCTTGGACGTGCCTCCCTGGACCTGAGATCGGACGGTGTTTGGCCACCTGGACTAAGTAAGTTCCAGCTCTACCTCGTAAACTTGAGAGAGAGGGGCCGACCGATATCAGGGCCGGGAGAATCGACCACTGGAATCTAAAGAACCCGCAAGTGGCATGAAACAACGTCTCTGGTAAGGGTAATTTAAATTCGGTTTAATTGGGGGAAGAGTGAAATTGAACCATATTGGCTGGGGGCTGTTTCTGTGGTACGTAATCTGAGATTAACTGAGATCTGTAGCGGATCAAGAGGTTTCAAACAGATACGAAAATTATCTGAGATTAACTGAGATCTGTAACGGATCAAGAGGTTTCAAACAGATAGGTAACCTGAAAATCAGTTGTTCCACCACGGAGCAAATTGTTTTTAGGTGCTGAGGCTAATTAGGGGGAGCCAGAAAAGAATTTTTTTTGGTAAACCATAATTAGGAGGGCACTAAATAGTGCAACCCGACCGATTTGGGTTAAAAGAAAAGAGTCGGATTTGTTAGGGACGCCTAAGAGATTAAAGAAAACGCGCGTTGAAGAGAAATCCACAGAGAACAGAAAACAGCCGGTATGGGGATGTCTCAAAAGCAAGCTTGCGAAATTTGGTACACCGGTGTTTTGTCAAATGAGGTATTGAGCGCCACAACATTAAAGATGGTGCGGGAATCAGTTGAACAGAGCAGTGAGAAACAAAAGTTGTGTCTGCGTTCAACATGTGTGTAAAAAATGTGAACAGATAATGGATTGTTGGCTTGAAGATAAAATGTCGAACTGCCAGGAGAAATAATGTTTTTACTTCTTCATCCAGTAAATGGATGCATGACATTAGATGTCTATAGAACTTAGATTTATATGATAAGGATTGAAGTAGCAAGCAGCAATAAGGCTGTCTGTGTGAAATAGGGGGAACTGTAAGTGAGAGACTTGATGGAAGAGGGAAGTGAAAAACAAAAGGTTGAGACACGTGTGTGTGAGGATTGTGCAAACAATCATGTACTGGTTAGATAATGAAGGAACTGGCATGTTTGAGAAAAGAAAGGAGAGGATAATGAGGGAACTGGCATGTAGGGAAAAGAAAGGAGAAATATAGTAGAAAACTATATGTGATGAAAATAGACATGGTCTGACAGAATTTCTGGAAGTCAAATTAACTGTTTAAATGGTGAAATGAAAAGTCAGTTTTAGAATAAAATAAGGCATTGTATGATTGACAGGGGTTAACATGATATGAAGAATGTTTTAAGCAGAATGGGGAACAATTCTAGATTTTGATAAAAATGATTGAAATGATGATATATCTGCTTTATTTTATTAATGTTAAGAAAATAAGGGTATTGAAGCAAGTAGCTATAATGGTTGTCTGTGTAATTTACGGACTGAGTAATATAATCTGCTTTGGAGAAACAGTAGAGATAAGACTGAGACAATAATGATAATATTAAGTTGAATCTGCAGACTAACCATGTGATGGAAGGGAAAAGGCTTCAAACCAGTTGTAATGAAAATAATGATGTACAAATTGTTACACTTTATGAAGAGTAACGGAACAGTCCGGGAAAATAAATAAATAAATAAATAGTGAGACAGAAGAGAGCAAATGCTGTAAACAGCTCTGCTCAGAAGATCTCACTTTGAAGAGATTTGCAGATGATGTTTTGTAAAAGATAAGCTGGGAGAAATGTGTAAAGACAGAAAACAAATTTGAACATTTTGAGCATTTTCTGTGCTGCTCATGAAATTATGTTCCGCCAATAATAATGATGAAGAGTATGACTTGGCTATTGTGATTAAATCCGCGACTGGTGGACTGTAAAAGAATACAGAGAACTGCTTATCAGTGGGTCTGTTTACATTACTGAATGGGACACACACTGCTTCAAGAGTGTGCAGTAAGTTGGAGCCGTTTGCAAGCTCACAGTGATCAAACTATAGTCAAGGTGTCTGATGCTGTAATTGAGGCTGACACATGAACTAACCAGATGAGAGAGAGAGTCTTGATTGTGGTCAGCAGGACCATTTAACACGTGACACATTTCTGATAATAATGTGGGGTTTGAAAGTAGATCAGTGTTTAAATGACGACAGTAACATTTTTCGTCTGAGAAATAAGAGATAGAAAACAAGGTCAAAAGATTGAAGTCTTAAAGTGAATCCTTTTGAAGAAAAGATCTATAATAGTGAATTGATGAATACAGGTTGATGTAAAATTAATGACTCCAACAAATGTGAGTTGCAAAATATATCAAAGTAACTAACAGGATGATTGTGTTTTAATTAAACATTTTAGAAAGGGTTTAGATTAAGGAGAGAGACTAATCTCACGAATGATTTATAATAATTGCAAAAGATGTATCAAGCAGAGAGTGCTAGCCTTGTCAAAGTTAACGTAATTGAGAACTTGACAAACTAAAATTGAGATGAAATGTGAAACGAATAATTATTTAAGATCAAGTAAGCAGAAGCAATACTGGATTAACAGTTGCTGAATGCTGATTAAACAAACAGCTTGAAAAGTTGACCATGAAAGAACTAGAAGCTGATGTTTTGCTTTCAAAAGATAAGTTTATTATTGGCTGTAATGAAACAGTTTGCTTATCTGGATCTGATGTGTACTGTGGCTGAAAACTGCCAGTGAAACAGAGACTCAATCTGAGTGGAAATTTGTAATGTCTAAATAAAGACAACTATAAAAATTATGTTTATTTGGAAACACATGTAATTTCTGGCAAATATGCCTTAAGCTGGGATAGAGTTATAGGATGGTAGATAAAAGTTTGATGTTAGAAGTTTATGAGAGTGCAGTGTGCCAGTCCTGAATGCCTCAGAGTCTCTCTCATTCAATGTCAGCTCAAAGCTGTTATCTGTGATAAGCTATTTGTAGTAAAGCACAGTTTCAGTTGAAGAATCATAGACACAGAGATGTTTAAAGAAACAATTGCCATAAAGGGCAATTTGTATTTGTAAATGTAAAACTGAATGACTTTAAAGAAGTCTTTAAAATAATAATGCAGAACTTGAAGACATTTTATTTTATTTTAGGACCAGTAACTTCTTTGTCTCATTTAGTCTCCACCATTCAGGACCGATGGCTCCGTCTACAGGTAAAGTTCACTGAACGTACGGATGATCCAAATTCGCTGAGTATAGTCTAAGCAGCTAGGTTTCTGCTTTTAAGATGGTTAATGGATTAAGTGATTAAATACTGTTGTTATTGACCTGTCTCCCTGTGTGAACACTATTAGGCAATGGGAATGGCTCTGGTGACTCTTGAACGTGCCTTTCCTAAGGTCCAGAGAACAACAGATTTTGTTGAAGAAAACGGTCAAAGATTCTGTGATGGGAAAAAAGCGGTCACCAGTGGGCACGAGTGACCATCTCTATGACGGGTAAGACCTTCTTTGGCCAGACAGGGGGCAACCCAAGCCAGAGGGCTCACGCAAAGTCACTGGGCATCTCCTGAATGGGGGTGTTTTATGTGAGACAGGTATGAGGGTTGAGCAGGAGCTGTGAGGCCAGCAGCGTCCTTATGCCGTTAGGGGGAGATGACGTGGTGACGAGTTACGGCATGTCTCCCCATAATGCAAAGCTCCTCTATACCACTCACCAGAAGAAACCGCATTAGTTGTATGGCTTGTTTTTCATTGTGACAAGTGTCTGCAACTATACCAGGGGGACAACACCCTGAGGAGAAGAAAATTATAGACAAGGAGCTAATGGCAATGGGCTTTCAAGAGCCAGCTGAGACCGTAAGGGGGATTGCCATTATTAATTGTTGTGAAGACAGTAATAAAACTTTTTGATGTCGGTTGCCTTATGGGCAAGGAAAATGTATAGAAGTTGATTTAGAACTAGTCTATAACATGGTTTTTAACTCCTGAAGGTCGTTAGACATGGTGGTGACTAAAGATGAAGACAGCTTTTGTAGATTTAAGTCTGGATAACAAAGGTGGATGGTCAAAGGTTATTGTAATGAATTTAATATTACATTTTGTATAAGAAATGGATTTATAGTGAGAGAGACTGCTTGAGTGGAGGAAGGAATGGTAACTGTGTCTGTCTTTCTGTTATCGGCCTGCTAGAGCAAGCTGAAGAAAAATAATGATAATGAAAAAAAAACAACCCAGCTGACTTGTCTAAAAATTAAATGAATAATGAACAAGACATGCTTTGAAAGTGGTTAAGAGACCATGTAAAATTAGGGAAAAGCTACAGAAAATATGTGAAGTTTAAAATCTTATTTAAAATTTAAATCCTTTTAACGATGATATAAGGAAAGGGCAAACATTGAGAATGAGCAGTTAACATATGTGTGTCTAGTATGAGTGTGTGTGTGATGGTGACAGCACTTTATGTCTTGTATGTATTAGTTTGGGGTACTAATATTAGAACAGTATTGAAATTAGAACAGAACAGTTTTATCATTACAGATGGGTTAAGGCAAATGACAAATTTTAAAGAAGCCGATAATTCTGAGTGGAACGGTTGAAAAGACAATACAGAACATGGGACGAGCTTTAAGTTGATTGGACATCAAGCTCTGTCTGGTAGTAATACTTTTGTCATGCAGGATGTCGATTTGAATTATGTTCTGGATCAGTTTAAGTATTTGTGTAAATTGTAATTGTGTAGTTGTAGATCACCATCTGGCATGGGCTGAGATAAATGAAAATGTTGTAGATTTGATGGCAACAACAAAATGACATATTGGCTAAGTCAATTTCGAAGTATCAAGAGAGCCCTTAACATTTATGATAATTGTGAACAAAGGGGGAGAAATGATTGACTGACATTGACCAAGTCTGTACAGCACGACCTGACCTGATGGGGAAAATTGATGACTTTAGAAATGTTTGTGATGGCTGACTTGAGACCAAACAACAGGCCTGAAAAGCAGGATTCGCTGTGAGACTCAGGGACGTTGCCCTTCAAATACTTCGATAAGAAGATGAGATTGGGCTTTAAGTGAAGAATGTAATATTTTTGTTTCAGAGGCAGAGAAGGATGTCTGGGCAAAATTTGGCTGAAGGACGCCGTTTGGGTTAGTGTTGATGGCAAACTTTATAAAAAACACTATGTTAAATGTTATGTTAAATTGATGCTCGAGTTGTGTCGTGCATCAAGAGGGAGATGGTATAACAATTGCCAAATATGGTTTACTTGGGTCCCAAACAAAATTTGCTGTCTGTACATGTATTTGCAGGACTGTTTCAACAGGAAACGCTAGGGCAGATGCAGCAGCGAAGGCCGTGGCAGCACAGCAGACAAAAGAAACTACGTATTTTACTATCTGAAAATAACCTCGACATTGTTTTTCTCTACAGATCATGCAGACTTTTGATACAGGGGAAAATGGGCTCAGTAAAATGATGGCTATGGATGAATTTGGCTAACTATCCTGGCCTAGATTGTTATTGTGGCAGAAAGAAACAAGGCCACACCTGCGCAGCGCATAACTTAAATTTTCCTTTTACAGAATGTCAGGATGGGTTGCAGAAAACAGAACTGATTCTGTTCCAAATGTATAAATATTGTTTTTCAGGGGAAAATGATCCTGAGTGCTATTTAGTGAGCGAGAAATTATACGGTGATAATGTTTCAGGTTGATTCCACAGGTCACACCAAAGGGGACGAGCGGCTAGACAAGCGGTCACTAACAAAATACTTAAGGTCTCCATTCACAGGTGACAGTTCACTCCAGTGGGGGTGCGGTCGTGATTTAAGGGAAAACCTTATAAGGATCAGAAAATGGTTGGAGAATGTGACACCTGGGTCCAACCCTCTCACCTTAGACAACACCAACAGGCCACAACCATCCCATAGTCCATGGGGCGAACGAGATTATCAACACGCCTGGAGGAGGAACCAACTGCCAACTGATGGTTTAAGTTTAACAGAAGAATGGGGTTTTGTGATTATTTTGAGGATTTGATTTGATTAAATCAAAATAGGGCTTAGTATTGATATACAGTAGATCAAAAGATTTGATTGGTTACTTATTCATTAGGAAATATTTAAGGAAAATGTTTTTGGGAAGAGATCTATTAATCAATGTAAATTATAGGGATAATTGTTGAAGCTTATTAAGTAGAACCACAGCATGTTTGAATTAAAAGTATTGATTTGATTGTAAATGTAGAAAATATATTGATTGTGTCCGTAATGGAAATATTAGAGTTAATATTGAACAACTGCATTGGTTAGAAGAATGGATAAAATTATAAGACTTCTCTAGTTAGATTTTGTTAAATATGGCATTAAATAGAGCTTACTAAATTGAATTAGAAGTAAATGAAATATGGAGATGGGCGTAGATTAATGGAAAAGGCTTAATGATAGGAGTTAGGATTGTTATTCTAATAATTTTGTTATTCATGGGTGAATATGATTACAGTGACAGGTGAAAACCTGCTGTCTGTTCAATTGGTGAAAATGACAGTCTATCCCAAGGATGAACAAAATTATGTGACGATACAGGTAGTGGGAGCTACAGTGAGATATGTGTTAAATGTATGTTCTGTTTGTTTTTCTTCTATTTTGTTTATTTTCTGAGAAAGATTAAGGGCAAAGATTTAAAGGGGGTTAAAAGCAGCAGTCATCCGTGTTACGAGATGGCGTACAAAGATAGGGTTTGAAACTGAGGGATTTTTTATTTTACTTTTATCTGGTTGTTTCCTTGCTATGTTATAACTACCTTTTCCTTACTGTCGTGACTGAGGGTCTGTTTACAGGAGCGCAGGAACAGTGATTTCTCGCTTAGCCCGGCGCAGTGAAATGTTTACTTGCTTGCTAAAATATTACGGGGCCTTTCCCCCACAAAAACAGCCTTATGCTTATTCATTCTAAACTTTTCTTCACAGGTTCAAGGAGAGTGATCATTTATGAAAAATCAGAGATGAAAAGTATAAGTGTGATGATATGACTTAAAATTTGTCTTATTGTTTATTATTGTGATTATGGGTAATCAGAATGATAAAAAGTGAGGAGTTGTGGTGGCAATTTTAATGATATTCATTGATCTTTAGTTAAATATAGATGATTCAAAGAATGTCACATGTGTGTCTCTCACTTGTAGTGAGAGGATTCTGTTTATGTACCTGAGGAGGCAGAAGAGGGAGACACTCCAGAGAACAGACGAACAAGGACCTCTGACCTAGATGTCAGAAGGCCATTTGGTGCAGGGGAGCTTAGTGGGCCAACTAGTGACGTCTATGGAAAACTACTGGGAGGAAGGCTCTGGGGGGAAGAAGGCCTTGAAACTAAGATAAAAGCTAGTTCAGTCTGTCTGGGGGGGGGGTGTCACTCTTCTGCACAGGGTAACAACTGTGTATTAGACTGCTCCTATTCTTGCAAGAATAAATACTTCTATTTTATATAATTTGACTCTGAGTGTCTCTTACGCAGTGATGTTTGTTTGAGAATTTTTGCCACAACAGTTGCATCAGAGGTACTGGAAACCTGGCGCCAGTGGAGCCATAAGGAAGATATTGTCCAAGTGTGTGATCTGCAAGCGTTTGCAAGCAGCTCCAGGGCATCAACAGATGGCAAACTTACCTCTGAATAGAGTATCTCCAGATAAACCTCCATTTACATACGTCGGAGTCGACTGTTTTGGACCCTTTGAAATTAAGAGCAGGAGAAGTATCGTGAAGAGATACGGAGTTATCTTCACGTGTCTAGCCATTCGTGCTATTCATATTGAAGTGGTACAATCATTGGATACTGATTCCTTTATTAACGCACTGCGACGATTTATCGCAAGACGTGGACAAGTCTTGGAAATGCAATCTGACAATGGTACAATTTTTCATGGAGCGGAACGCGAATTAAGGCAAGCTATTGAATGCTGGAACCAATCTCAGATCAACAACATGCTTCTGCAGAAGGGAATAAAGTGGATTTTTAATCCCCCAAC
The DNA here is from genome assembly GCA_030578255.1 of Tiaroga cobitis. Classification (NCBI taxonomy): domain Eukaryota; kingdom Metazoa; phylum Chordata; class Actinopteri; order Cypriniformes; family Leuciscidae; genus Tiaroga; species Tiaroga cobitis. The sequence goes on from CM060615.1 coordinate 24,529,183, forward strand.
TGGTTCACATCATGGAGGCATATGGGAAAGAATGATTAGGTCTGTAAGAAAAGTACTTAATGCCGCCTTAAGAACACAAAACCTTGATGAAGAAGGTCTTCATACAGTTCTATGTGAAGCTGAAGCAATTATTAATGGACGTCCCATTACTAAGGAATCTACTGACACCAATGATTTGGAAGCACTGACACCCAATCATTTGCTGCTGTTAAAGATTACCCCATCATTGCCACCAGGGGTCTTTCAAAAGGAGGATATATATGCTCGTCGTCGATGGAAACAGGTGCAATATATATCAGACCTGTTCTGGAAACGATGGACAAAGGAGTACTTGCCTCAACTGCAAGAGCGGCAAAAATGGTCAGCTCCATCTCGCAACTTCGTTCCAGGTGATATTGTGCTTTTGGTTGATGACTCAGCACCACGTAATTCATGGATAACTGGAAAAGTGATTCAGACATTCCTAGATAATCAAGGCTTTGTTCGTCAAGTGAGACTTAAAACCAAGAAAAACTGTTTGAATAGACCAGTGACAAAAATCTGCCTTCTGCAAGAGGTGGATATTTGACATTTTGCTTGAAAGAGAATTACTTTTTAACACAGACATGGACTTCTCACACTTATCACATTGACACACCACATATTTCTCACCTTACATCGATTTGTAAATTCACTCTGTGCTGACACTGTTATGGACTTTACAAGGACTCAGTACTGAATAATTGATGTATTGTAAATGTGCAAACATTTATGATTGATGAAAAAAAAAATGTTTTTGTATTTTGAGATCTTGTATTTGTAAATGTCTCCTATGTGTATTTAATATAATTATCGATTTATAATAATTAGGGGCTGGTATGTAGGAGCCATGTAATGGGAAGGTCATGTGACCAAACGATAATGGGAGTGTCATTAATTAAGTGGGGTTAAAACACCTGTTGTGTGTGTATGTTCATATGGAAGAATGGGGGTGAGTGTTGGAGCACATATTTTGTTGACCGTGCAAACATGAAACCTGTACAAAATAAAACAACATGCAAGCTTCAAGGATAAACGCGTCACAGAAGTTATTCCTCCACTCAGCTCCTTAGCGGTTTTAGGATTGTTTTTATGTGCCGCTACATGCGCCTCGTCCCCTGAAGCGGCGGCAGCGCGGGCGGGAGCCGGCAGCAGCGCGTCCGGGAGGGGGGGCGGAGAAGGAGAGAGTGTAATTGTCGCAACATTATAATAATGTATACTTTGTTTTCAACCAATGTTATAATTTTGAATTATAAATAGCATTTAGTATTATTTAGTGATTTTATTTGGTAAGAGTAAAGTGCTTTTATTTTGAAGTCTCCGCGCAAGGCTTTTTGGGACACTCGCAAGTGAGAGAGTCGGCAAGCTAACAGCAAGTGAAGCACGGACAATTTAATGCTCTGATTAAAGTGTTAAGGTTGTTACAGTGGATGTCAGCTATCTAAGGAAACCTTTATTCCCTTGTGTACAGCATGCAGCCAACGAGGTATGCTGTTTTGTGTCTGTATTTTACTTTGGTGAACGTTATTTTACATGCTGCGCATGTCATTGTATGTTCATATTAAGCTAATGTGGTTTTATTTTCTCGTTATACTGTATGTTTAGTTTTCACGGTGGACTTGGAGAATAAGCTTCAAATAAACCTGTAGCAAGAAAACCACTTGTGTCTGCCAGTGCTTCGAGGGAATTACAGTGAAAACTCGGACTGTTCATCAACGCGAGTGGACATTGATCGACGGCGCGCAAGTTCATCAGTCGGTAGCGCGCAGAGCTGTCATCAAAGGACTGAAGCCGAAAACATGCACGCACGCAGACAGAAGTAAGAGGACGCACAGATCTTAATGAACAACGTTTTCAAGACAAAGCCATAAAGAACTTGAACACTAATAAGTCAAGAGTGATCTAAGAAGAGGGCTTCTGTTAAGGTTTGCCAAAAAGATGTTTGCGTCAATATAGCGTCTGTAGTGTGTGTAGTAAATGTTTTGACTTATGTGACCATGTAATATACATTGAAGCTTGCTGCTTGTAGACACACAGTGCCAGAGTTAAAAGGAAATTATATTCAAGTCTAAATAGTGTGTTTGGAAATAAGTGAAGGTTATTGGCCATTTAATATCTAAGTGTCTAAGTCTAAAGTGCATAATGAGCACATTTTAAAAGGTAATATTCAAAGTTGAGTTTAGCTTTTTTTTGTTGCTCATTTTCAATTTTCTAATCGCATTTTGAACCTCATTGAAAACTGGTATTTGAAAGCCTTTAAGTCATTTAAGCTTACAAGTAACAACATGTAAGTGACATTTACATTTAAGTAAGTGTTAAAGGTAAACATAACAGTTTAATTACACCCTTTATTTAGAAAAGTGTGTCAATTTAAAGGATTAGACAATGTCAGAGTCAAGTGAGCCTACAACCCAGGTTAGGGAAAGCATAGAAGAAGATCAAGTTGGTGTTGCTGAAGCCCAGCAAGAGGAAGCGCAGCAGCCAAGACGAAGTCAAAGAGTCAGAACTCTAACCGAGAAAGGTAGAGAATTGCAAGATGAAAAAATTAAAGCGCTTCAACAAAGGTTCAACTACATTTACGACAAATGGAGAACCCAAGTTAAATCTTCAAAGAAGCCATTATCACAGTCAACAGAGCCCTTACCTGATGATCTGCTTAATGACATCATCGGTTGCGTCACAGGTCTTTCTGCAGACGTTCAGCGTGTTTATGATGAACTACGTGACATCTCAACTCCAGAGCAAGACACACGTCGAAGAGTGGATCTGTGTGTAGAGATTTCCAAGTTCATTGTATCCAGAGCCTTAAGTCGACTGGATGGAAAGATTCCAGAAGGAGAAAAGCAAGATTGGCCTGAAGCAGGCTCTCTCTTCGACTCAAGTACATACAAATCGGGTTCTGTCACTTCTCTCTTGAAAGGCAACTCAGTGCATTCAAGTAGGTCTTCTGTTAAACGACAAGAAGCTGCCGCTGAAGCTGCTGCAAGCCAAGCTGTTCTGAAAGTGTTACAAGAACAAGAGAGAGAACAATTGGAAATACAGCGCCTAGAATCAGAAGCTAAAAGGAAGATAGCTGATCAAGAGGCAGCAGCAGTAAGGCGTCGCTTAGAACGAGAAGCAGAGGAAGCGAAACGAAGACTACAGAGAGAGGAAGACGAATCTAAAATTAAAGCTCAACTGGAAGAAGAGTTTGGAGCTCTACAGAAGACTCTGGAAGAAAAACGGAGGAAGATACAGCATTTGGAGGCAGTAAAAGGTCTTAATGCAGCACGAGCGAGAATGCAGGTATATGATCAAGTGAAAGTCATAGAAGAAAAACGGAAAGACATATTAGAGCATGAGATGGTAGCAGATAACAAAGTCCCGGCTCCTTCAAGTCTTCAGTCTCTACGTATGACCTCCATCCCACAAGCTATGACCACCTCAAATGAAAGTACATCCGAGCTCATTAAGGTGCTTGCAGGCGCTTTAAGTGCCAACAGAATTCCAGTTCCTGAACCTTCAGTTTTCAGTGGGGATCCATTGCAATACAACGATTGGAAACTCTCCTTTGAAACACTGATCGACAAGAAGAACCTTCAAGACAAAGAAAAGATATACTACCTTCGAAGATATGTGAGTGGACAAGCTAAGAAAGCCCTTGATGGTTATTTTCTTCTCGGAACTGAGTCTGCCTATGTTGCTGCATGGGAGATTTTGGAAGAGAGATACGGAAACCCATTCACAATTGCAAAGGCATACAGAGACAAGCTCCAAGCGTGGCCCAAGATGGGATCTAAGGACAGCCTTGAGCTCAGGGAGTTCAGTGATTTTCTCCGTAGTTGTGAGGCTGCCATGGTTCACATCAAGGCATTGGAAATCTTGAATGACTGTAATGAAAACAGGAAAATTCTCTCCAAGTTACCTGATTGGCTAACAGCAAGATGGAACCGGAAGGTTATCGAAGTAGAAGAAGAGAGAAACCAATTTCCCTCCTTTAGCCAATTTGTCAAATTTCTGGCAAGGGAGGCCAAAATTGCCTGCAATTCCGTCACATCATTGCAGTCCCTAAAACAAGGTGAAGCTGAAAAACCAAAAGTCCAAAAACATCAAAGCTTCAGAGCAAAGACACTGACTACAAGTTCCAGCGAACAGACTTTTACTACATGCACTTTCTGTAAGAAAACTGGGCATACTTTGCACAAATGCAGGAAGTTCATGGAGAAAGCAGTTTCAGACAGAATCAAATTCATTCGAGTTGAAAGGCTATGCTTTGGGTGTCTCAGGTCTGGTCACCAGTCAAAGAGCTGCAACAGTAGGAGTGTCTGCGACATTTGCAACAAGCGGCATCCTACCTGTCTGCATGAGGAGCGAGACAAAAAAGAACAAAGCCCGCCACAAGCCAAGCAAAATCCAAGTCAAGAAAGATACAGAGAAATACCTCAATCATCCCAACGTGAAGGAACCACGGCCGCTACTTCCAATAGAGTAATACTTGGTGAAGTTAATGCACAAACAGCTGCAGTAATTCCTGTCTGGCTTTCATCCTTAACTCAACCAGAACAAGAAGTACTTGTATATGCTCTGTTGGATTCTCAAAGCGACACAACCTTCGTTCTAAGTGAAGTAGCTGAAGCCTTGGAAGCAAACAAAGAACAAGTCAAGCTCAAGCTCTCTACTATGACCTCAAGAACCACAGTAGTAAGCTCTCAAAGAGTAAATAATCTACAAGTCAGAGGCTTTTACTCCGGTAAGAACATCTCCTTGCCACCAGTCTACACGCGCGAGTTTATTCCAGCCAACAGATCGCACATACCTACAAAAGAAACTGCGAAAGCATGGTCCCATCTAGAGCACCTCCAAGAAGAGATTGCACCTCTGCAGGACTGCGAAGTAGGTCTGCTTATTGGGTATAACTGCTCACAAGCTCTACTTCCAAAGGAAGTTGTGTTTGGCGAAGATCATCAACCTTATGCACAGCGTACGGACCTTGGATGGAGCATTGTTGGCCACGGGAATCCCACTGTAGACTACGGTGATGCCATCGGAATCAGTCATCGCATAGTAGTGAGACAAGTGACACCTGGTGTGGAGCCTTCTCTCAATCTCAAAACTGAAGTACACTATGTGAGCCGAACCAAAGTAAAAGAGATCACTCCCTCAGACATCATAAAGGTCCTTGAGTCAGACTTCTCTGAAAGAGCTGGAGAAGATGATCCGGTGTCTCAAGAAGATCTCAAGTTCCTGGCAAAGTTGAGAGAAAACATCACACAGAAACACAATGGTCACTATGAAATGCCATTACCGTTCAAGAAGGATAGACCCAAATTACCTAACAACAAGACATGCGCAACACATCGACTGCACTGTCTTGAAAGGAGACTAAAGAAAGATCAACAGTATTACAAAGACTACGTAAACTTCATGGACGATATCATTTCACGTGGTGAAGCGGAAAAGGTCCCAGAGGAAGAAATCGACAACAATCCGGCCTGGTATATTCCACATCATGGAGTTTATCATCCACGAAAACCAGGAAAAATACGTGTAGTATTTGACTGTTCTGCCAAGTTTAAAGAAACATCTCTCAACGACTATCTGCTTACCGGTCCTGACTTGACAAATACATTGGTGGGTGTTCTATGTCGCTTCAGAAAGGGTTCCATTGCAGTCATGTGTGACATTGAAAGGATGTTCCACCAGTTTCACGTGAAAAGGGAAGATCAAGATTATTTAAGATTCCTTTGGTGGGAGAATGGCAACTTGGAAACCATACCATCAGTTTACAGAATGAAGGTCCACTTGTTTGGAGCAGCCTCGTCTCCTGGCTGTGCCAACTTCAGCCTGAAACATCTGGCAGGACAAGGACAAGGTCAGTTCAGTGAAGACTCCATACGCTTCATTCAAAGAAATTTCTACGTTGATGATGGTCTTGCAAGCGTCCAAACTGAGAAGGAAGCCATTCAGCTCGTCAAAGAATCTAGAGAACTTTGCTCCACTGGCAAGCTAAGACTCCACAAGTTTGTTTCCAACAGTGAGAAAGTGATGGCAAACATTCCAGAAGAAGAACGTGCCACAATCAAAGATCTAGACATGGCCTTGAGTTCACCGCACATGGAGAGGGCTCTAGGAGTAGAGTGGTGCATCACATCGGACTCATTCAAATTCAGAGTTCAAGTAAAGCCTAATCCGCTAACAAGAAGAGGTGTGCTCTCTACTGTAGCCTCTGTGTATGATCCCCTGGGGTTCATGGCACCCTTTGTCCTTTTGGGGAAACAAATACTCCAGCAAATGTGCAGAGAGAAGATTGGCTGGGATGAGGAACTTCCGGAAAACCTAAGACCTAAGTGGGAGTCCTGGATTAGAGACCTACCCAATCTGGCTGAAATGCAAATCAAAAGATGTTTTTTACCTTCAAATTTCGGCGACGTGAAGGGATATGAACTTCACCACTTTGCGGATGCAAGCGTCTCCGGCTACGGTGAATGTACCTACCTGCGAGCCATTAACATGTCCGATGAAGTTCATTGCTGTCTGGTAATGGGCAAGTCAAGAGTGTCACCAACCAAGGTTACAACTATTCCGAGACTTGAGCTCTCTGCGGCAGTTGTTGCAGTTCGAACTAGTGACATGCTCCAAAGGGAATTAGAAATCCAAGATCTGCTAGAGTTCTTTTGGACAGATTCCACAGTCGTTCTTGGCTACATAAACAATGACGCCAGAAGATTTCAAGTTTTTGTAGCCAACCGCATACAGAGAATTAAGTCAAGTACAATGCCTGAACAATGGAATTATGTTGCCTCTGAGGATAATCCGGCAGATCATGCCTCTCGGGGTCTAACCGCAGAGCAACTTAAGACCTCAAACTGGTTCACAGGTCCAAAGTTTCTTTGGTGTAAAGAACTACCTGAAAGAGAACCCAAGGTGGGAGAAATCAGACAGGATTATCCAGAGCTTCGCAAGGTGCTTGTGTGTAATACTAAAGCCAAGGAAGACAGATCTTTTTTGGATCGCCTACAGAAATTCTCTGATTGGTCAAGAGCAGTAAAGGCAGTTGCCAGATTGAAAAGAAAAGTCAAAGAATACAAAGGTGTGAAGCAAAGAACCAACGAAGCTACAAGCCTAGAAGAAAGGAAAGAAGCAGAACTCGCTATCATAAAGCTAGTTCAAGAAGAAGCGTTCTCAGATGAGCTAAAGAGCTTGAAAGCAAAACGGGTAGTTACCAAGACCAAAGACGGTAAGCTGAATAAGTTGAGTCCTTTCTTGGACGAAGAGGGTATTCTAAGAGTGGGAGGACGCCTAAGTCAAGCCACGCTACACCCACATGTGAAGCATCCGGCAATACTCCCAAAGAACTGCCACATATCAGTCTTACTCATTAAGCACTTTCACGAAAGAATACAACATCAAGGACGTGGAATGACAATAAACGAACTGCGAGCTAATGGATGGTGGATCCTGGGATGCAGCGGTGCTGTCTCATCACACATCTCGAAATGTGTCAAGTGCAGAAAGTACCGAAGAGGTACCGAAGAACAAAGGATGGGTGACTTACCACAAGACAGAACAGAGATGACTCCACCCTTCACTTACGCAGGCATAGACTGCTTTGGTCCAATCTATGTAAAAGAAGGAAGGAAAGATCTCAAGAAATATGGTCTCTTACTTACCTGTCTATGTTCAAGGGCCATACACATAGAGATGATTGATGACATGACAACTGACGCATTTATTAATGCTTTAAGGGCATTCATTGCCATAAGAGGAAATGTGCGTCAACTAAGATGTGACCAAGGAACTAACTTTGTTGGTGCAAGGCGAGAGTTTGCAGAACTCATGAAAGGAATGAATCAAGAAAGAGTGAAGGCTCTAGGATGTGAATTTCTTATGAACCCTCCAGCAGCAAGTCATATGGGTGGTGTCTGGGAGAGACAAATAAGAACAGTAAGGAGTGTTCTAACTGCTATACTCGACAAGTCAGCGCAAAGGCTTGATAGCACCTCACTAAGGACATTTCTGTATGAGGTTATGGCTATTGTTAACAGCAGACCACTCACAGCTGAACATTTGAATGATCCATCTGGACCTGAACCTTTGACGCCGAACCACATCCTTACAATGAAGTCATCCATCATTCTGCCTCCACCTGGACAATTTGTTGGGGAAGATCTCTATCTTCAAAAGAGGTGGCGTCGAGTGCAGTATTTGGCTAATGAGTTTTGGACCCGATGGAGGAAAGAATATCTGTTAAACTTACAACCAAGTCAAAGGTGGCACAAGGAAAAAAGAAACTTGAAGGTCAATGACATTGTCCTCCTACAAGATGATCTGGTACCACGCAACGAATGGAAGCTAGCAAAAGTCTCAGAAGTCTATCCAGGGTCAGATAGTAGGGTGAGAAAACTAAGGTTGCTAGTTAGTAACACTACATTTGACAAAAAGGGGAAACCCACAACTAAAACAGTGTTTCTTGAAAGACCCATACATAAAGTCGTTACTCTGCTCGAGGCAGACTAAGGTGTTTAATGTGTTTACTGAAACTCCATGCTAAATGGTTAAATATCAAAAATTCAGAAGTTGTGTTTATAAGTTTACTTGCAACAACCATTATGTGTAGAGAAATCCACATTAAGGTTTGTGTGATTTGGTGGGAGTGTAATTGTCGCAACATTATAATAATGTATACTTTGTTTTCAACCAATGTTATAATTTTGAATTATAAATAGCATTTAGTATTATTTAGTGATTTTATTTGGTAAGAGTAAAGTGCTTTTATTTTGAAGTCTCCGCGCAAGGCTTTTTGGGACACTCGCAAGTGAGAGAGTCGGCAAGCTAACAGCAAGTGAAGCACGGACAATTTAATGCTCTGATTAAAGTGTTAAGGTTGTTACAGTGGATGTCAGCTATCTAAGGAAACCTTTATTCCCTTGTGTACAGCATGCAGCCAACGAGGTATGCTGTTTTGTGTCTGTATTTTACTTTGGTGAACGTTATTTTACATGCTGCGCATGTCATTGTATGTTCATATTAAGCTAATGTGGTTTTATTTTCTCGTTATACTGTATGTTTAGTTTTCACGGTGGACTTGGAGAATAAGCTTCAAATAAACCTGTAGCAAGAAAACCACTTGTGTCTGCCAGTGCTTCGAGGGAATTACAGAGAGAGAACGCTCGAGGGAGTCATTCCGGCGAGTGTTTGCATCAGAAACGACGGCAGTGCGGTTCGTGAGCGGCAGCTGCGCGTCTGTGGAGAAGGCGAGGCTCGAGGGAGGGAGTCCGGCGAGCGTGTCGTGGTGGCCACATGCTCCGGCGGCCTTTGAGAACGGCGCTTTTTTTGCGCGGTCCTGCAAAGGGCGGAGTGACAGCTTGAGGGTTGAACACTTCGAGCGGAGCCCGCAGGGTCGACTTCGGAAGTGCGTCGCAGAGCTCACAACCCCCTGTAGTCGAGCCTCGGCGGGACTACGAGAGGGGGAGACCTGCGTGTTCCTGGCTCAGGCAGAGAGCGCAGATCACATGGCAGTCTCCGTCGCTGAGCGGGGCTCTGAACGAGCCGCAGGAAGTGCGAGGCATCTTTAAAAAGACGCTTGCGCTCTTTTAGAGTGAGTTTTTTGCAAGGTAAAAAAAAAAGGATACGTCGCCGGATAGCGTAGCTCGCACGGATGGCTGAAGGTGGCGAAGACGGCTGGCTTCTTCAGGCGCTGACCTAAGCTGGCTAGTTGCTTTCCCCGACGGCGGCGGTGATTTCTCTCGAGATCCAGCGATGCGAAGAGCGTCGCAGAAGAGATGAAAATCAGACAATCAGCCTCCGAGCCCTGCTTATATGCTCTAAGCCACGCCCATACTGGCGGGCTATGACGCTGTGAAGGCGCGAGCGCCCTTCATTGGACGTGACGTCACGTCACAACGGGCTCAGTGGTAGGCTGCTGCAGTTCCCGCAGGGCAGCCTATGAGCACGCTAGACAGCCTGATCTAGGTCTGCTAGCTGTTGCACTGCGTTGACAATGAATACAAAATTAGGATATTTTTTTGGCTTCAATATCTCGAAAAGATTAATCTTTCCCATAGCGTAAGCTAACTTACGCAATAAAATAGAACCTCTCGTAAGAGAACTGTTGCATCATTCAATGAGCTTGAACAAAACTGAAAATCAGCAAAGACCTTTGTCTCAAAATAAAGGCTATACAATAATTATATTAATTCTCATTTGCTACATAAATCTACACCATAAAAAAAACATTAACTATTAGATAAAATTAGAGCAGAATCAACTTTGTGTTGCTGTTCGCGATCGCGTCAAGGATCAGCTAAATTTCCACGTGAATCATCAAAATCAGTTGTTAAAGGGGTCATGTAATCTCATTTTCGTACAAGTTAATTTGATTCTGTAGGGTCTAAATGAAAACTTTGTAATATACTTTAATTAAAAATTCTCATTAGTATTGTAAGAAAACACTCATTTTACCTTGTCAAAAACAGCTCTGTTTTCAGCACGCCGTTTAAGTGCACATCTTTAAATGATAATGAGCTTATTTCACCCCGCTCCTCTGTTCTGCGGGCGTTTTGACAACGCACGTGGAGTGTTGCCTTGACAACAGTTGAGGGTATATTTTGGAGAAAGTTTGGCAGCGGGAGTCTCTGAGGACACATCTGTGCAACCATATCAGTTTTAACCGGAGTCAGACCCGGAAAAAGATGACAGCCCGAAGAAGTTCGACAATTAAGGCTCGAACAGGACGTTTCTGAATGGTTGGTTAACGTAATGTCACTTTGATCTATTTTTGTATGTACTGGCAGGGTAGAGTTCATTGACAGATTGATGTTACAGTTAATGGTCATGAAAAACTTTTTTTTCGCGATTTGCAAAGATTAATATAAAAGTTAATAAAACTTTACACTCACTTCTTCTGGATGTGCAGTAGGTACACAAATAGTTGGTACCGGCTCTTTTTTCAGGAGCAGCTTCTTAGCAAAACCAGCTTTATACTGACCCTTGTTTATAAAGCAGTCTGGTGAGAAATGATTCGCGCAAACATGAAAGCATTGACGTTGATCGTGGGGAATATTCCCTTCGAAAACAAAACTCAGCCACTGTGTCTTCATCGGTTCGGATTTAGGAACATCAAAATGACTGCTGTGTTCGTTATTACACCCAAGAACAGAACACCACAAACGCTTAGACGCCATTCTGCTCCAGTGTATCAACAATAGCGGACTCAAGGGGGTAATCCATCGACCGGAAGTTGAAGTCGGCCGGGTGCCGCCATCTTGTAGCAGAACTTCACTTGCGTTAGCATTTCCATTGACTCCCATTCATTTTGGCGTCACTTTGACAGCGAATAACTTTACATCTGAGGCGTTTAAAGACTCCATTTGTCCATTATTTATTTCTAAAGAAACACGACAATGTATAAAGGGCTCCATTACCTTCTATGTTACATTATGGCCCCGTAGAAACAGTTTTGGTAAAAATAGGCTAACGATTGCGTCATAACCACTCGACTCTCTGTCGCGCTGTACAGAAATGACCGTACAGACAGGAGGAGAAGCTCGCAGGCAATCGGGGGGACGGGACGGCCCGTCAAGGGAGAAGCCCATAGATAATGAGTCCATAAAAGCAACGGGACAAAATATTTCAACAACGTTTTTGGGGAATTGGAAATAATTCGGTATGTGGCAAGTGAATACATATGAAGTGACATTTATCCACGAACTTTAATAATGTATCTACTTCATTAAATAATGAAGTATGGGTAACGGCCGGTATATTGACGGGGGATGGAGAAATTATCAGGAAATTATACAGGCAATGTAAGAAAAGAAAACAATCTCAATGCCAATCGTGGTTAACGTTCCTTTATTTATTTACAGATCTAAGCTTGAAGATGAATGTGATCCCTTTCATCCTGGTCGGAAGCCATCTACAAAATGTCATAGCCTATAACGTGAAATAAAGAAAAAAGTTTTTTGTTCAAGTGTTTTTGACCATGATCAACTGCATGATTTAACACATAGCTCACAACTCTTTATATATTTGAATATTAGCCTATGGGCAAATGTTTTACGTGAAGAGATGAAATCATGTAGAACAATAAGCAATTTTAAAAGACTATATATAAATAGCCTATATTGAATGGATATGAAAATGACTCGGGGATATTGTATACTGACATGGTTCCTGGGCTTATATATGTCTTGAAGAAGATCGAAGGAATTAAACGAAGAAGGACGGTTTTTTAATAATGCATGTATGTGTGCATGTGCTATTTGAATCACATTTAATAATTTTGGATGATTGTACATGTTCTTTATTATCTGTTATTTTTTTATTTTATACACACACACACACACACACACACATATATATATATATATATATATATATATATATATATATATGTGTGTGTGTGTGTGTGTGTGTGTTAAAAATAAGCTAACTAAACTAACTACAATTACTAGGCGTACTGCAGAAAGGCAAACGATTACAATCCAAAAGTAGGCTATAATTTGCTGCTATAATGCCAAAAGTAGGCTATAATAAAGCTGCTTTGAAACAATATGTATTGTGAAAAGCGCTATACAAATAAATTTGAAATGAATATCCTTACTGTAAACCATACCACTAGGTTAACTGTATACTACTTTCATGTCATTTACTGTTTATAATACACTACGTCTATACCACACTTTATTTGCACTTCTGGTTAGACGCTAACTGCATTGAATTGTCTCTGTACTTGTACTCTACACATTGACAATAAAGATAAATCTAATGTAATCTAAATGTGTCTTTACATCTCCCTTATCAATATTCACTGTGTAGGCAACTGACTGAATATGTATCATTACGAAGTTCTAAACCATAAGTAATAAAACCACATGACATTTCTGTCATAGTATGTCTGCTTGAAGTGTCTACTGTGTGTTTTGATAATAAATATTCAATCATTTCGTAATAAATATTTATTTATTGAAACACAAAAACAATTTTAAAAAAGTAATATTTTTTTTTAAAATCCTGATCCCCTCTCTAACTACATTCGTCGTGGGGAAGAAAAGAGAGGCCATGGGGTGGATAGCTAGGGTGATACATGAATGGCACGGAGGGGAGAAATGGTGGGGGTAGAAAGAGCAGTGACTATTGAACAGTGTTATGTCTACCAATGTGATCATGTATTAAACTAAAGACAAAAGGCACATACACAACCCCAAAACAATTTAACAATCTTCAACTGTTTCAAGTTAAAAACATGCTGAGAGGTTTAATCCAGCATCACCCCTACTGGATAAAGACTCTCAAGCCTTCAGCTAAATTATTTAAAAAAATATCATTACCCCTAGGTGATAAATGAACTTCGTCCCTTAGAAACAGTTGAGGCTTGTTAAATACAATTTGAGGGTGATGCACGATACCCCCCTGCATTCCCAAGACAAAGGTAGCCATGACACTGTTCACCCATTTACGGGACTTGTCAATTTTCCCCGGAAGGCCCGATCTCCACCGACGTCTCTGGGTGATGTCAGACAGCACGATGGTCATCTGAGGGTAACGCCGATGGAGATGTTGCAGACCCTGCTTCATCGCTGCGACGAGATCGATGCTCTTCCTGCATCCCAAGTCGTTCCCGCCGCAGTGAATCAGCAGGACATCCGGGGCTGCTCTTCCTCTGAGGGACCGGTAGAAGAAAGGAAGGAGTCCGTGCCATCGAAGTCCACCCCAGCCAAACCAGTGAACCTTGGCCGCCAGGCCAAGATTGGCCCCGATGGTATCTCTGGCCCTTTCTTCCCCACGACGAATGTAGCTACTCCCGATGATCCAAATCACTGGACCTGTTAATAGCATACAACAATTACAATCAAAACACTGTTTTGTCAGTATCAGTAAACAGATTTTAACACACACAAGTAACTTGTCTCTGGCCATTGATTTATTTCTATCTGAACAAAACAGAAAAAAAGTATATGCAAATATACAATAAAACAAATTAATTGCTCTTATCTGTTCACTGAAATAATAATATGACAATATAGGTATTACACAAGGTTAATTTATTATTTTATTATTATTCTGTTGCTTTCCATATTTTATACTATACTTCTAAATTATACTATATTAATATGGCTTACTTTTGTTGGTAGCGTAGTTAGCCATGATGTTAGGTTTTCTTCTTTAGTGTTAGCAGAAGAAAAGTTTGTATTTTAACCTACGAGGAAAGAAACATGAAAAGGGCAATTAGTTATAGATGTTATTGGTGACATTCGTTATTGTCCATTTATTATCTATATGTTATTTAACAGGCCAAAGCAGACCCTTTTGTCCATTTACTGAATAACTTTTTTATATGACTGATTCGTCCATTTCTCTTGTGATGTAGATGTGTAGATAACAGTTAACGCCATTTTGTGGTTAATGTTATATTCGGCGACTATTAACGTTATACAACATCATGTGCATCAAGTTACAATCATGTTAATAATAAATTATGTGACCAGCAAGCATATTTACCAATGCCCAATTTCCCAGAGCTTAAATTATATTTAAAATATTCGATCACTGGGCGGTTAAATAACTATTGGATATGAATTCATATCACAAGTTCTTGGACATCATTTTACATCACTTCTTAATAGCATGCATTAACTTAATATGGTGTACTGGCGTTACATTTTAAAATAAATACTATACAAATTAATAATTAATCAGAATACTTACTCCTGCTCACTCACGCCAAAGAACTCTTTGCTCAAGCTCACCGTCTCTGCAAGATTAACGTTGGCAGTTCCCTATCAAGGCTACGGAACTTCGACATTACGGATGTCGTATATGGGAACTACCCCTCCTCCTTCACTTCCGCTGAAATCTTATAGGCTAACGCCAGCAAAGCTGGCCAATTGACGCAAATATGCAAATACTGAACATGCAGTATAAATGCAATGCAGCGTCAATCCTCTTCAGAATCTCTCTCTTCACGCTCAAATCGTGTGCTAGATAGCTGATACTACACCAAACCTGAGGATTTCTTCGCGCCGTCGTTGAAGGTGCGCCGAAGATACGCTTACTGTCTTCTGCATCCGATGGCGACTATCTGCAACTTGTGCTCGGGCCCCATCGTGCCCCCGGACACGCACCTGTTCTGCATCACGTGCATGGGGCTGGCCCATGCTGAGTCGGCCCTCAAGGATGGCGGGTCGTGCGAGCACTGCGCGGACATGTCCCTTCGAGCTCTCAAGGCCAGGCGGGATGAGGCTCGTGCAGCTGCGGGGATTGGGCCCACTGCCGCCACCGAGCCGCTGGTGGGCCCCCCCAACCGCGGAGTCGAGATACGGCCTCCGGTGAGTTTCCCAGATGCCACCTTTCGCCCCCCTCGTGAGTTCGCGGACTTCGTGTCTTTCGGGGTGAGCGAGGAGGAAGACTCCATGTCTCTGTCTGCCTCCGAGACCGACTGGGGTGCGGAACAGGCCGCCCCGGACTTAACGGCATCGGAACAGGACACCCCGGCGGACCTACAGGACGAGCTTTTTCGCATCCTCTCCAAGGCCGTCGAGGAGCTGGACCTCTCTTGGAAGGCCCCGGATGAACCGTCCAAGAGCAAGCTAGACACGTGGTTCCTCCAGTCGAGCCGCCGCCAGGCCACTTCGAGGAGAGGAACCCCGTTCTTTCCTGACGTTCATGAGCACGTGGTGAAGTCGTGGGCGGCCCCGCAATCGGCGCGCACCCTCACTTCCACCCAGGCCATGTTTGCCCCCGTGGACGAGGCGGGGGACCACGGCTACCTTCGAATCCCCCCCGTCGAGGAAACCGTAGCCGCGCATCTCTGCCCATCGGCTCCCGCCCTAGGCTCGGACCGCAGCCTGCCGTCCAAAGCCTGCAGATTCACGGCCCACCAGGCGAACAAGGCCTATGGAGCGGCGGGGGAGGCGGTGTCTGCACTGCACGCCATGGCCGTGCTCCAGGTGATGCAGGCGAAGCTGTTGAAGTCTCTGGATGGCGCCGCCTCTGTCGACGCTGACGCCATCCGGGACCTTCGTTCAGCCACGGACCTCGCGCTCTTGGCCACGAAGCGCTCAGCTCAGGTGGTAGGCCGTTCGATGGGGTTCATGGTGGTCCTCCACAGACACCTGTGGCTCACCCTTTCCGACGTTCAGGAGGCTGACAGAAAGACGCTGCTGAACGCACCGATCTCCCCAGCAGGCCTGTTCGGAGATGCCGTCGAAAAGGTCACCGAGAGGTACTCCGAGACCCAGAAGAAGGCAAAGGCGATGAGTCACGTCATCCCTCGGAGGGCGCCGCTGCCTCCACCGCAGCCTCGCTCTCGCTCGTCATCCGCCTCGGGCCGCCAACCTCAAGCGGCGGCGAGACGGCAGTCAGCACCTCGCCAGGAGCCGGATGCGCACAGAGGGCGGAGCAACCAGTGGCAGGGTGCGGGGAAGAAGCGGACGGCCCAGAGAAGCCCGCGCAGAAAGGTCGTTGCGTCTCCAGCGAGACCCAAGAAGTCGTCCTGACCGCCCGGGCAAGAGGGGAAGAGAGCGCCAGGCCGGCCCTGCTCCAAAGCGCCGCGCTCTTCAGCACCTAGTCCCTCGGAGTTTCACGAGCGACGTGTGCGATTGTTCTGTAAATGCTGTTGCATATGTGTGTTCAATAAAACAAAATACTTGTTCACAAACAGAGTTTTTTTCCCCTCCTGCACCACACACCGTGTTACCCGCCCTGCCAACGAGCAGTGCAGAGTCACGGTTGTTAACTATAAGGGCACCTCGCGGCCGCGAGGTGTTCATTCACAGCCCACACACAGCGGCGATGACCGCAGGTTTAGATCAGCCCACACTGAGTCACTTTCGGGCAGCGTGGGAGGCTATTCCGGGCATTTCTCCGTGGGTCCTAAATATAATTCGGCACGGGTACACACTTCAGTTCAAACGCAGACCACCCCGCTTCCGCGGCGTAATTCAGTCGTTAACTTTGCCCCAAAACGCTCATGTCCTGAGGCAGGAAGTGCGCAGCCTGCTCGAGAAAAGAGCGATAGAGCCGGTTCCCCCGAGCGAGTGGGAAAGCGGGTTCTACAGCCGCTATTTCGTAGTGCCGAAAGAAGGGAGGGGGTCTCCGCCCCATTCTGGATCTGAGACCCGTCAACAGAGCGCTTCAAAAGCGCGCGTTCAGGATGACTACACTGAAACAAATCCTGGCGCAGATTCGCCCCGGAGATTGGTTCGCTTCGGTGGATTTAAAGGACGCGTACTTTCATATTCAGATTGTAAAGCGCCACAGACGATTCCTGAGATTCGCATTCGAGAATTCAGTGTTCCAGTATACGGTACTCCCGTTCGGACTAGCCCTCGCCCCCCGTACTTTTTCGAAATGCGTGGACGCGGCACTCTCACCCCTCAGATCGAGCGGGATGCGTGTCCTGAACTATCTGGACGACTGGCTGGTTCTCGCGCAGTCGAAAGAAGCGCTGGTCAGCCACGTGGATACCCTCCTTTGGCACCTGGAGGTGCTCGGTTTGAAGGTGAACGCCCAGAAGAGTGTGCTCACACCGAGTCAGACGTCCTCATTTTTAGGAGTATGATTGGACTCAGTGAGGATGAGAGCGCGCCTCTCCCCCGAGCGAGCGGAGGCACTGAGCTCTTCTCTCGGTCTCTTCAGACCTGGCAGACTCGTCCCACTGAAAGAATTTCACAGGCTACTGGGTCGAATGGCAGCGGCTTCATCAGTGTTTCATCTGGGGCTGCTGCATATGAGACCTCTTCAGCTCTGGCTGAAAGCACGCGTCCCCCCGAGTGCGTGGTATTCCGGCCACATGCGCATTATGGTCACCCGAGGATGCGCCCGCGCCCTGGCCCCGTGGAGGAACCCAGATCTCTTCAGCTCAGGCGTCCCTCTGGGTATAGTGACGCGGCGCGTGGAGGTCCTGACGGACGCTTCGTCCACCGGATGGGGAGCGGTCTGCTTGGGGAAGCCCGCCTCGGGTCAGTGGTCAGAGGAGCAGATGGGTTGGCACATAAATCGCCTGGAACTGAGAGCGGTCTCTCTAGCCCTAAAAACCTTCCGGTCGCGGCTGGAGCAGAAACATGTGTTGATTCGAACCGACAACACTTCAGTGGTCTCGTACATAAATCGTCAAGGCGGTGTACATTCCAAAGCTCTCTTCAAGCAGGCGGAATCCCTTCTGCTGTGGGCGGACCAGTTTTTCCTCTCGGTGAGAGCGGCTCACATCCCCGGTGTTCTAAATCGCGGGGCGGACATGCTCTCGAGGAGCGGAATTCCTCAGGGGGAATGGAGGCTTCACCCTGGGACGGTTCAGCTGGTATGGAATCGTTTCGGCAGGGCGGAGGTCGACCTCTTTGCGGCGAGCGAGAACACGCACTGTCGGACGTTCTTCTCGCTGTCCCGCTCCTCTCAGGAGGTGGACGCGCTAGCTGCGCGTTGGCCGAAAGCCCGTCTCTATGCTTTTCCTCCGGTGAAGATTTTGCCCATGGTGTTGTGCAAAATCAGGGAGGAGAGGGCGGCGGTGACTCTAATAGCCCCGAACTGGCCGAATCAGCCATGGTTCGCGGATCTGGTGGAGTTACTGGCGGGGCAGCCATGGGAGATTCCGCTCAGGAAGGATCTGTTATCTCAGGCGAGCGGAACGATCTGGCATCACAGCCCCGGACTGTGGAATCTTTATGTGTGGCCGCTGCAGGGTCGGTGAGCGGGCGAGATGCGCTTCTCTCGCGTGCTTTGGATACCGTCGAGGAAGCGCGAGCCCCGTCCACCAGGCGCCTTTACGCTCTGAAGTGGGGTGTTTTCTCTAAATGGTGCCAGGATGGCGGTACAGACCCAGCGAACTGCTCTGTGTCGGTTATTTTACGCTTCCTGCAGCACAAGATGGATGAAGGGAGCCTGCCATCCACTCTGAAGGTGTATGTGGCTGCTATTGCGGCGTTCCACCCCCCTGTTGACGGACAGTCTATCGGTAGACATGTGTCGGTGACACGGTTCCTCAAAGGGGCTAGGAGATTATGCCCTGCGCGTCCGCCTTCGGTGCCGCCGTGGGATTTAGCATTGGTCTTGGAGGCTCTGTCGCGCCCGCCCTTTGAGCCTTTAGCTTCTATCGCTATTAAGGAGCTTTCGGTCAAAACGGCGCTGCTTCTCGCTCTTGCTTCGGCGAAGCGAGTTGGGGATTTACAGGCTTTCTCTGTGAGTGATGACTGTATTCGCTTTGGACCGGGAAACTGTAATGTAACTCTCAGGCCGAGGCCGGGCTATGTCCCTAAGTCGCTCAATACCCCGTTCAGAGCGCAGATCGTTTCTCTGCCTGCACTGTCGGCTGAGCCATCGTCCTCCCTGGGTTCGGATGCTCAGAGTGCTATTTGCCCAGTCAGAGCGCTCCAGGAATACATTTCTCGCTCGGCCGCTTTTCGACAATCGGACCAGCTGTTTGTGTGCTTTGGTGGGTGCAACAAGGGACGGGGGGTCTCTAAGCAGAGACTTGCTCCCTGGATCGTGGACGCTATTGTTTTGGCTTATGTTTGCCAGGGGCAGGAATGCCCCCTTAACGTCAGAGCTCATTCGACTAGGGCGGTGGCTTCTTCGTGGGCTTGGACTAAGGGTATGTCCATTCAGGATTTATGTCTTGCGGCTGGCTGGTCTTCTCAGAACACGTTTGCCAGATTTTATAAGCTGGACTTGCCCTCTGTAGCGTCTCGTGTACTTTCGGTGAGTTGATTTTTTTGCACAGTATATGCGAGCTTCTCTGCGCTGCGCTCATGAGCTGCTCTGTGTGTTGTGTTTTACTGTGTCACCGCTTGCGTTGGCCTTCTTACTGTTGTCGTTGCCCTGACTGATAGTTAGTGCAAACTTCCCCGGTTATACTGCTCGGGATATGCAAATTCTGGCAGTGTTTTGCGAGCTTGTGAGTGGTTAATTTGGACCTATCAGAGGTTAGAGGTTCGCTATTGGCCAATCTCAGCCTATCGGAGGCTTGCATACTGGGGGGCGGTCTTACGTTGGGTCTGTTGTCTGTGGTTGTTTACGCTGCCACGGCGGGATTTTATACAGTTCCCATATACGACATCCGTAATGTCGAAGTTCCTGAAAGGCAAGGAACGAGACATTACGCTCGCCGCCGTGTTCGCTATTGATTTAGCATTCGTTCGATTCTAAAGAGGATTGACGCTGCATTGCATTTATACTGCATGTTCAGTATTTGCATATTTGCGTCAATTGGCCAGCTTTGCTGGCGTTAGCCTATAAGATTTCAGCGGAAGTGAGGGAGGAGGGGTAGTTCCCATATACGACATCCGTAATGTCTCGTTCCTTGCCTTTCAGGGAACCGAGGTTACGAAAGTAACCGGAGACGTTTTCACGCACAGCTACTAGAAGATTTACATCTGTCAGACAGGTTGCTCACGTCATCAAGCTTAGTTTGAGTCGGTCTGAGTCTGCGCGTCAGGAACGGAAGTGCTCAAAAATCGCTAAAAGTGGGCTTCAACTGTCTCAACTGAGTTCCAATGAGATCGCTCTGTCCATTTCTTTTACTGTCTATGAGCGGACTATGATGACAGCTCGCTCAGTGCGGGTATGTGTTGAAGCGCTGCTGTCAATCAACAATTTTGGGAGGGGCGTCAGACCGTGTGATGTCACACGGTCGAACGGCTCAATTTGAGACAGGGAAAAACATAAGGATATTTAACATAAGGAGAAAATATAAGGAGATTAAAAAAAACACTGGATGGATTTTTATCATTATATGATGGTTAATTGTGTACAGGCACTGCCAACATACATTTCAGTACAATCAACTTGAAAAAGTGCATGTACCATTATATGACCGCTTTAAGAAAAGTGGCTGAGATTAATTTTTGTGCCATTGGTTTAAAAGAGAAATACATCAAATGTGCCTTTTACCCCGCTGTACCCAAGGGGGTAATCCATCAGCCGGAAGTTGAATTGAAGTTCCATTGACTCCCATTCATTTTGACAGCGAATAATTTTACATCTGAGGCGTTTAAAGACTCCATTTGTGACCCTGGACCACAAAACCAGTCTTAAGTTGCACGGGTATATTTGTGGCAATAGCCAACAAAACACTGTATGGGTCAAAATTATCGATTTTTCTTTTATGCCAAAAATCATTAGGATATTAAGTAAAGATCATGATCCATGAAGATATTTAGTAAATTTCCTACCTTAAATATATTAAAAAGTTATTTTTGTAAGTGGGTGTAGCACAATCGCCAACAGAAATGGACACCTTTAAAGGCGATTTTCTCAATATTTAGATTTTTTTGCACCCTCAGATTCCCGATTTCAAATAGTTGTATCTCGGCCAAATATTGTCCTATCATAACAAACCAAACATCAATGGAAAGCTTATTTATTCAGCTTTCATGTGATGTATAAATCTCAATTTAAAAAATTGGACACATAAGACTGCTTGTGTGGTCCAGGGTCACATTTGTCCATTATTTATTTCTAAAGAAACACGACAATGCATAAAAGGCTCCATTACCGTGTATCTTACGTTATGGCCCCGTAGAAACAGTTTTTGTAAAAATAGGCTAACGATTGCGTCATAACGAATCGACTCTCCGTTGCACAGTAGAGAAATTACCGTGTAGACAGAAGGAGAAGCTTGGAGGCAATCGGGGGGATGCGGAGGCATAAAGTCCGATAAAGTCAAGGGAGAAGCCCATAGAGTAGGGTGACCATATTTTGATTACCAAAAACCAGGACAATCGACCCGGCAAACAGACACTCAAATGATACTCGAATTTTACTCAAAGATGCCTTATTAATTTCAATACATTTAAAGTAGGCCATGCCTGATCTGTATGGATAGAAATTGTTATTACAAGACACAAATTCAGATAGGCTTCTCAGAGGATGCTCAACATGTTTTATTATGACAGGTTTCAAAAATAATGAATGAAATAATGATAGAAATAATTTCTCTTCTGTATTAGAAAAATAAATATATAAATAATGAATAACTAAAAGAAATACCTCCAAATTGAACAAAAATAGCCCTCACAAACTTACAAAAACAAACTAACAAAATATATTTATATATTTAGTTTTCTTCCTCTTCATCCTGTTTTTCTTCCTCATCCTCCTTGTTTGCCCATCTATATTTTGCTGTAGAGCTGATCTTTCCCAGCGGTTTTTTGAAAACCAGGACATTTTCATCATTTTATAAAAAAACAGCCAGGACGGCCAGGACAGGACGTGAAAACAGGACATGTCCTGTGAAAACAGGACTGTTGGTCACCCTACAATAGAGAGTCATAAAGTTGATCCTGCTGCTAGCTCATGGCCAGCTAATACTCTCTCTCTCTCTCTCTCTCTCTCTCTCTCTCTCTCTCTCTCTCTCTCTCTCTCTCTCTCTCTCTCTCTCTCTCTCTCTCTCTCTCTCTCTCTCTCTCTCTCTCTCTCTCTCTCTCTCTCTCTCTCTCTCGCTGTGAGATTCGGAATAGTGATGTGTCGTTCATGAACGATTCGTTCATTTTGAACGAATCTTTAATATGACTCGGGACTACCGAGTTGTCTCAGAGAGTGATTCGTTCATTTTGTGTTGACCACGCATGCGCATTGCGCAACATATGGTTTCTGAATCTGAATCTGTACTGGAAATGATTAGTTCATCTCTCTCGTGTCTTCGGGTTCGGGACGGGTCCGAGTCTTTCGTTCTTCCTGTCAGTCCCATAGAGGCTATGCTGTCAGTACCGGAAAGAGTAATGATTAGTTCATATTTCGAGTCTTTCGTTCTTTCTGTCAGTCCTATAGAGACTAGTACCGGAAAGAGTAATGATTAGTTCATCTTTCGAGTCTCGAGTTCGGCCGGGTCCGAGTCTTTCGTTCTTCCTGTCAGTCCCATAGAGACTGTCTGTACCGGAAAGAGTAATGATTAGTTCATTTTCTGAGTCTTCGGGTTTGAGCATAGACAGTAAAAGAAAGTTTGAGTCCTTCGTTCTTTTGTCACGTGACTTGTCACCGTTTTGAATAGCCTACTAATTCACAACCTTTTTACAAACAAGCACATAGTTAATGTATAATATAATAGTAGTTAATTAATGTATAATATATAATAAAACACACCACAGATGCACAAGAAACATTTCAGAAAAGAGACAAACTGGGACAATAATAAGATGGAACTTTTATTTTTCAGATAATGTTTATTTAACATATTTTGTATTTTAATTCCTAAACATAAAACAATATACAATTCAGACGCAGTCAATAATACGAACCTAATGTTGTATTTGATGCGAAATACCAGCGATCACGTGACAAAAGAACGAAAGACTCAAACCCGAAGACTCGAAGAAAATGAACTAATCATTTCTCTTTCCGGTACTGACAGCATACCCTCTATGGGACTGACAGGAAGAACGAAAGACTCGGACCCGGCCGAACCCGAACTCGAAAGATGAACTAATCATTACTCTTTCCGGCCCTGCTGTATCACACACGGCACGGCCCAGCAGACAGCACAGATCAGAGTCAGACACTGACGAGTCGACAACGTCTCGAGACACGAAAGGAGGAGAACAAACCTGATAAATATGAAGTTGCAAAGGAAAGAACGTCTCGGATCAGGAGGTGAGGTGAACTAACAGAATCAGACTGCAATAGCCTGAACTTAAGACCCAACAACTAATCAATTAATACAAATTTCGGTTTCTTATAATTTGGCTTTGGCTGAATTACCCTATAGTGTATTTTTATTATTTTTTACAAATTTAATCAACATTTTCATAAGTACTAGATGTGTTGGGATATTTAACATGCCATTTTAATTATATTATGCTGAAATGAACAAAATGACTCGAAAAAAGATTCGTTCATTTTGCTGAACGAGACTCAAAGATCCGAGTCAGTAAAATGATCCGAACTTCCCACTACTAATTCGGAAGGGAATTATTCAGATTTCACTCGGCACAGAAGACATACAGGTTGCTCACGTGACAGGCTCAGTTGGAGCCTGCGCAGTACGCCTCACTATCAGCTTTTAACGGGCTTCAATTTTCTCCGTTGAAATCAATGGGGTCGCTGTGTCCATTTCTTTTACTGTCTATGGATGTACGTACCCACCCAGTGGTGGAGGAAGTACTGAATCTCAGTACTTAAGTAAAAGTACAAATAACCAGAGACATATTTACTTTAGTGAAAGTAGAAGTACCACAATGACAACCCTACTTAAGTAAAAAGTAAAAAGTACCCGATTTTAAATGTACTTTAAGTATTAAAAGTAAAAGTCCTTGCATAACAATTTATTCTCTTAATGTCTTTATTCTAATGATTAATAAAACAGTTAATCCTAACTCATTCAACCTAATAATCCTATAATGATGTTCAATAATGATAGAAAAGCCGTTATTTTTTAAGCTTTTGTAACCATTTCTGAACAAGCTTGCAATCAAGCAATATACACATCAAGCTTAATTTGACGGGGTTTGGCTGTAAACGCGATTAATTTTTGGCGTAATTCTGAACCTCTTGGCTTGCCATACTAATTCTAACCAAACGTATACACGCACCCCACACCACTACTAAACCTACCCATGCGTATATGTGCGTATCCTATGCACGTAAAAACAAATTTCCGTGTATAAATTGCACGATAAACACACTGCGTGCTATAGAGACGCATTTAGTGTGACCGGGTTGATATGGCAACCAAACTGCCCTGGTGAGACAAACGTGAGACGAACGGACGGCCAGGATGACGTTTTGCCAGGGCAAAACTGATCGGAAAATGTAACGAAAATGTAACAGAACGTTGTAGAAATGTAGTGGAGTAGAAAGTATAATAATTGCTGCAAAATGTAACGAAGTAAAAGTAATAAGTATGGACTATTGATTCTACTTAAGTAAAGTAAAGATATGTGAAAAATGTACTTAAGTAAAGTAACAAAGTATTTGTACTTCGTTACATTCCACCACTGGATGTACCCTGGTTTATTCTGCTGTTGGATACAGTCTTGTGTAGCTCGCCTGCCTGACAAGATTACAGCTGTTTTTATCATTTGTTTTCTTCTGGGGTCTGATGACTAGTGATGGGCGATACTGCAAATTTCTGTATCGATCCGATACCAAGTAAATACAGGGCCAGTATCGGCGATATCGATACCGATACTTTTTCATTTTAAAAGCATGCATTTGAACTTGTATGCACTTTCCTGTGCTAGAGCAGTGTGTCATGATTTATGAGGTGAATGCATCATTAATATGCTAAATCTGAACACGTTTTCATGACTACTAGGCCTAAATATTTTGTGATTTGTGCTCTCAACTCCACCTTTAATTAGTCAGTGACTTTTAGAAAACTACCCTAATTATAGTACTAGCCTACTAGTACTAGCCTACTGTTCAAAAGTTTGGGGTCTGTAAGTCAACTGGTAACACTTTATTTTAAGGTGCTTGTAATAAGCAGTAATTAACAGTTAATAAGACATTTATAAGACCTTATAAGATGCATATAAGCATTAACTACTTTATATAAGGGTTAATTAAAGGTCCAGGCCCTGAAGAGATCAGGGAAACTACTCCCTCTTGGGAAGGTCAATTTTTAAGGGACTGGGAGTTTGTGTTACCATTTATGTTTGTTTGGCTGTTCTAAAAGTGCAATGTATTGATACTTGAGAAATGTATTATTTAATTTAATTTATTTAATATAATTAGTTCATGCTTATATGCATCTTATAAGGTCTTATAAGTGTCTTATTAACTGTTAATTACTGCTTATTACAAGCACCTTAAAATAAAGTGTTACCAGATTTTTATTTCTCTTAGTAAAAACTGTAATATTACAATTTAACCATTTAACATAGGCTATCTGTTTTCTATGCCATAGTAAACTGTAATTTATTCATGTGATCAAAGCTGAATTTTCGGCATCATTACTCCAGTCATGATGATATTTCATTTTAATATGCTGATTTGCTGCTCAGGAAACATTTCTTATTATTATCAATGTTGAAAACAGTTTCATATTTTGTTGGAAACCATGATAGGCCTACATTTTATGCAGAATTATTTGATGAACAAAGTTGAAAGAACAGCAGAAGTAGATTTTTTTTTACATTTTTTTTTTACAGTGTAAAACCCTTGACTGTCACTTTTGATCAATTTAATGCATCGATCCTTGTTGAATAAAAAAATATTAATTTCATAAAAAAGATCTTACTGACGTCAACATTTTAAACCGTTATGTACAGTTTTGGTTTGTTTATTGCGAAATAACTTCCGATTGTTTCTCTGTCATCTAAGCAAGGCTTCATTTCCCAAACGCACTGGGCCTGTGAGCTCAGCGAAGCACCAGCATCGAACGCTCTCTGTGATTGATTGGTTTCGTCTTGTATACAGATGACTAGGAGAAAAGGTTCTATCCTACACAATTACCCGCTAACATTCGCTTATTTTTCCACTTAGAAGCTTATTTTACGCACTGAATTGCGTGCTAAATTAATAAAAAATTACTGGTAAAAATAAATACACATATGGATCGATATTGTAATGTGAGGATCGATCCTTTTCGATACCACGTCAGTATCGAAGTATCGATACTTCAGGATCGATCCGCCCATGATGACCTGCCAACATTTCTACTGCGAGATGCTTTACGTGCAGTCTTCTGATTGGGTAATTAATGTTACATAGCCTATACACCATCATTTGAAAATACTTACACCTGGTCACTAGCGGCGCCAGGAATTTGATTGTAGGTGGACCTCCAGAAAACTGGATGGGCCAGTTAAAATAAGCAAAAAAAAAACGGGTTCCCCTTCATCTCCTTTTCTAAGGCACTAAGGACAGCGACTCAGTAGCCTACCTGTGTGGCTCTTGTTTCGCTGTCCTCAGCTCAGTGCAGTAACGTTAGCCTAACTGGACAAGAAGCGCAGCGCTGTGCCGCGTCGCGTCTAGGACAACTCGAGGTATCGCACACTGGACGCGCACTTTCTCAGTTTATGGCCAGCAATACTGTTATGTTTAAGGACATTATGGAATTAAGATAATGTCTGTACTATGTTATGATTGTACTGTAGCCTACAATTAAATACAATCGTTGCTGACTTTGCAGTCTGACTCTGGACACTTTACCTCAGAGCGTCCGTTAACTGAATGAATTGAGAATATCAGCTGAAAATTCGAGAACATCAGCAATTTTCATTCAAGCAGCTGATTTCTGTAAATGAATATAAAACTAAATGTATATTGCAACACAGGGTGAAGTCAGTAGCCCTATACATTAACGACGATTTGAGACAAATTTTAAATTTAATATAAAACAAATGGCGCTCTGTGGCGCGGCAGGATTTTGAACAAGGTCCAGAGCCGTTGCTGGGCGCTGCAGACAGACGACGAATGGCGCCGCCGGTGTGTACACTCATAGAGAATAATGTGTTTGCATTTCAAAGACGCGGCGCTGCACTTCTCGTTCGGTGTGAGCTACCGCCTTAAGTCACACGTGGGGTAGAAGCCACTGATTGGTTGAGAAGCTTTCACTCAAAGCTTTCCTCGGGCTGCTAGAATGAAAATCACTCACTACTCACAATGGGCGGGCCCGGACCTAAAATAGGTGGGCCAAGGCCCACCCGGGCCCAATTGTAGCGCCGCGGGTGCACCTGGTACACTACTTTTGTCCATGATTTTGCCATTTTATTGCCCCTTTATCCCCTTCTGATGGACATCTACCATTTCCATGACTCCAACTGACATGTTATTCATAAATATCTTTGTAGTATTTTATTAGATTGATTGATTAGGTGACAACATGAATTTGCATGTTTTTTTTTTCATTCTTTCAAATACTAAATAAAAAAAATGTAGATTTTTAAAAATGTTGTTTTGTACTTTTTGTAGCTGTGAAATTTTCACATTCTTTGTGACCATGTAACTGTAGTGAGCAATCATGTTCATTCATTCATATGTTGTAGATGTAGACTACCTTGCCACAGCTAAACTATGGTTGCCAATAACAATGGTACAGTTTTGTTCAGAATTTCCTTGTACGCTAGCTTTCCACAAACTACTAACCAGCATATCAAGCAGTCACTCCCCACAAAACATCTATTTGTACCGAGTACTATGGTATTCTGATGTTTTTGCTTTTTTATTATTATCAAGGTAATCAGTCAGTACCATGGTATACAGTATTAAAGTGTAAAGGAACTACACCATCAATATACTGTTACCAATGCTATGCACTTCCATACCGCAGCACGGCGCTGTTGAGCTTCTGCTCTCAACCATCAGAGCTGCTGTAAAACTGTCGTTCTGACAACTGCACTTTCAACTCCACCATGGATGTGTCCTGCAGAATTCATGGATTTTTATATAGCCAAGTAGAGTTGATGCAAGTATATAAAGACTCTGGAAACACTGTAGCTGTTGTTGAAGATATAGGCTACATATCTGTATCAAGCATTTTTTACATATGGATCTAAATATCCTACTGCAGGGTAGGCTAATATACGGAGAACAGGTTTTGGTTTCAGTATTCCATCTTAAACAGTTCTGTTAAAAGGAGAATATCAGATCATTTGTTAGTATAAAAATAATGGCAATCGCAACAGCATTACAGTGAATAGAAGAGACACAAATCAAAAAGGTTATTTTTTGTTGTTGTACGGATTCATGTTTGACATTAAAGTCACTGCAGTCATTCACATCTCACAGTAGGAAGGATATAGTTAATGAGATATATGAAAATCTTTACAGATTTAAGAATATGAACATCACTATAGCCTATTATTTATGTGGATATAGGGATAAAGGGCAATTAAGTGGTTGATGGATCAGCAAACAGGCACTTAGTAAATATGAAGCAAAGGTAATAAAGCATAACCCATAAGGAGTGGCAACAAAAATGGGATACAAGAAAAACAGGACGTCAACTTTATGAAATACAATGAGGAGTAGTGAGGACAACTAAAAGAAGTAAGTGGAAAATATAACAACATTAAGGGTTGGGCATACCATGCTGAATAAAACTTTAAAATGAATAAATAAACATCCAACAGGATTATGTGAGCACTGCGGAATAGAGTTGTCAGTAGAATATGCATTTGTGTCTTGTCAAAAGTATTATAATTAACAAAAAACAATGAAGAATTAACTTGGAAAGGTGGGAATGGAAGAACTAAAGCTTAAAATATTATGGATAAGAGAGTTTATTTCTTTATCTCAAGAGAACAGAGCTGATTAAGAGTAGCAGTCTATCTATCTATCTATCTATCTATCTATCTATCTATCTATCTATCTATCTATCTATCTATCTATCTATCTATCTATCTATCTATCTATCTATCTATCTATCTATCTATCTATCTATCTATCTATCTATCTATCTATCTATCTATCTATCTATCTATCTATCTATCTATCTAATGGGTAAACTGTGGTCCACACTCCAATACAGTAGATGGCGATAATGCACCTTCACGTTGGTGTCACCCGCTATAAGACCAAAGAAGAAGAACTTCACTTTCAGCTAAACTAATATCAAATTTATTTACACAGCAAAATCAAAAAACATATGTCGGGATCCGTGAGAAGGAGGTTTGCTGAAGATTATATTAGTCCGTTAGTGTGGTGAACGGTATTTATCAGTAGCGGTAGCTGGCTAAAGTAGCTCAGCCTAGCTTTGTTTACAGTGCTAGCTCTGTTCAAGCAGCTTTGCCTGTGACAGTGGCTTTATATCAGCATAGAAAAGCTTTGAAACTGTAGAGTTCATCTTAGCGGCCTGGCATCATCATATGTGATCTCAAATTTACTGTCATTTGGCTGAAAGAGTTGTGTTTGTCCCTGTGCTACAACATCAGCATGGGTATGTGTTTACCCTGTCTGGGTGGAGCTGGAGATGATGTAGTAGTCACACCAGACCCTGTGAGTACTTTTAATAATATATTTATGCGTTAATTTACATTACATATTTAACTGTGTTCATCTTTCAAGTGTTGTAATTTCCTAAACAGCCTAAACGGAACGCCAACTTCGTTGGTAATGGTACTGAGTGACATTATGAATGAGAAGATACAGATCTGCACATTTTGTGGTCATGAGGATAAACGTTTTTTTTATTATTATTATTATTTTTTTTTTTTTAAATACTCTCATGTAGTTAAACCCCGTGTTACTTTCACTTATATACTTTCAGCAAGTATATGGAATACCTCATTTATTTATTTTTATCCATAAAATAACGTTTTTGGAGATTACATACTCTCTCACATTTTTTTTTTAGACTAACTTTTTTTAAATGTCTTTGTTTAACTAGGCCTAGTAATACAAAAACGTGTCAGGTTCCTGAATGAATACTGTTGATAATGTTTAGTCTGTTTTTCCCTGCTTGTCAATGTTGTCCATTTGATTTATTTACTTTTAATGAATATGTTTTTAATTCAAAATAAATAAAACATTAGTTTTTAAAGAAATGTATAAATAGGCATTTATATTTGTAAAGATTTGGGTCTCACTTTTGTTATTTGTGGAGCTTGACAGACGTTTAGGTGATTTTGAAAACATTTGTTTTTCACAGGAGACAAGGAGAAGACAGCTAGCAGAAGCTGCAGAGAAGAGACAGAAAGAGGTATGATTTTGAAACTTTTTTTAAAATTAAACATTATATGATTATATAGGGCAACGTGTATATTTGTTACCATTTTTATCAGGTTAGTGTAACTTAAATAGTCCTTTATCCTCACCAATAAATGTACAAGTACAAATATTCCATAAAAACTGCATTCATGAGAAACGACTGTTCACAAACAACCACTCGACAATAAACACTTTAAATTTCACTTTATAAAAGAGCTTTTGTTAGATTCATGCATTAATCAAATTGAGCTGAAAATGACCTAAAATGGGGTTGAAATACCTTGTGTTCGAAATACTATTGGTGAATTGTGCTTCAGTGGAGTTCTACTATTATTTGTGGATCAGAACAAACTCAGGATTTGACCACTTCTAATGGACTCCTGTCATCATCACCAGCTCTGACCCCAGTTGTTGTCAGTAGATTGTTCATCACTGAGGCATTACACATTTACAGCCACAATCACAATATAAGATTAAATTCATAATATTAATAATCTAACAGAGGTCACAGCAGCACCACACATATGTATATTCATTACTAAAGCAGGACTCGACATTAAGCCTTTTCATGTGCTTTCCTTCACACAAGTTAATATATGTCTTTTACTTGTCAGAGTAAAAAAGTATTATTTTTTTTGTAAATATAATTTGTTATAAAGTGATACCTGTATATGGAATATTCCATATACATGTATCACTTTACAACAAATCGGTTTTGTTATACTCATCCTCTCATTATACAATCCTTTTATTTTATTCTTCTTTAACCTTTCAAGGAAACAAATATCTAAGAAAGAGAAATAGGGATCCCAATTGAGAACCTTTTTAAACATCCAGTGTTTTATGGTGTAGTGATTTTAGTTTCGCCACATGTAATTGGAGGGCCATTTCACTGTCTCTCAGAGGTTTAAGGGAAAGCATAGAACTGCTAAAGCGTCACGGTAAGTACTCGTCCTCCTCCTCCTGTCCTCCTTCCACACTTCTGGATGCATCCTACAGCTGAAACACATGACATTGATTCTTACTGCTGCTGGAATCTCATAATGCTTGTGGCCGTACAGTTATTTTTTTCTGCTAGCATAATGCTAGTGGTTCGTCATTATCATAAACAAAGTCCCATTACCTCTGTTACTGTAGAATTTCTTAGTATTATAAAGTTTGACTCGTGAAAAGGTTAATTTTGAGTTGATGTGAGTCAGTGAGTGAGTTGTTAACAAAAGAACCACTTCGATTCAAATTAAAGAACTACTGCAAGACTACAACTATGATACCACCACAATATATATATATATATATATATATATATATATATACACACACTCACCTAAAGGATTATTAGGAACACCATACTAATACTGTGTGTTGACCCCCTTTCGCCTTCAGAACTGCCTTAATTCTACGTGGCATTGATTCAACAAGGTGCTGAAAGCATTCTTTAGAAATGTTGGCCCATATTGATAGGACAGCATCTTGCAGTTGATGGAGATTTGTGGGATGCACATCCAGGGCACGAAGCTCCCGTTCCACCACATCCCAAAGATGCTCTATTGGGTTGAGATCTGGTGACTGTGGGGGCCATTTTAGTACAGTGAACTCATGTTCAAGAAACCAATTTGAAATGATTGGAGTTTTGTGACATGGTGCATTATCCTACTGGAAGTAGCCATCAGAGGATGGGTACATGGTGGCCATAAAGGGATGGACATGGTCAGAAACCATGCTCAGGTAGGCTGTGGCATTTAAACGATGCCCAATTGGCACTTAAGCCTAGTTCACACTACAGGATTTTAAGCCCGATTTGCAAATCGTTGAGCTCGCCGACAGGTCAGGGTGTTATCGCGTGCAAATCACGGGGGATTAGCGAACGATGGACGCTCGCCAATCTGTTAGTATGAAAGAGCCAACAACGCATCAAAGACGCTCGAAGACGCCTCGCAGACGCGTCGCCGAGCCCAGAAAAATATCTAGCATGCTAGATATCCAGAGCTGTCGCACGACTCAACCTCAGTGATGTCATGGGCTACAGCCAATCAGAGCAAGGCATGGGTTGCTCCAATCAGAGCAAGGCATGGGTCTTCGTCTTCTTCGCTGGGTATTAGCACACGTGCTGTTTCGCGTCATTTCCGGTTCGTTTTATCCGCATGATTTTTCGTGACAAAACGTGGTTTGTAGACAAGATAGAATCGTTGGGTGACAGAGTTGTTGTCAACTCGTGTAGTGCGTTACCTCCTGTTGCGGATCAATCACGTTGTGTCGTGTGGTGTGAACAGCTCAACAACTTGAACACTCCTGATTTCACAGAGAGCAAGTCATGTAGTGTGAACCGCACAGTTCAGCCCGACGTTTTAAAATCATGTAGTGTGAACTAGGCTTAAGGGGCCTAAAGTGTGCCAAGAAAACATCCCCCACACCATTACACCACCACCACCAGCCTGCACAGTGGTAACAAGGCATGATGGATCCATGTTCTCATTCTGTTTACGCCACATTCTGACTCTACCATCTGAATGTCTCAACAGAAATCGAGACTCATCAGACCAGGCACCATTTTTCCAGTCTTCAACTGTCCAATTTTGGTGAGCTCTTGCAAATTGTAGCCTCTTTTTCCTATTTGTAGTGGAGATGAGTGGTACCCGGTGGGGTCTTCTGCTGTTGTAGCCCATCCGCCTCAAGGTTGTGCGTGTTGTGGCTTCACAAATGCTTTGCTGCATACCTCGGTTGTACGAGTGGTTATTTCAGTCAAAGTGGCTCTTCTATCAGCTTGAATCAGTCGGCCCATTCTCCTCTGACCTCTAGCATTAACAAGGCATTTTCGCCCACAGGACTGCCACATACTGGATGTTTTTCCCTTTTCACACCATTCTTTGTAAACCCTAGAAATGGTTGTGCGTGAAAATCCCAGTAACTGAGCAGATTGTGAAATACTCAGACCGGCCCGTCTGGCACCAACAACCATGCCACGCTCAAAACTGCTTAAATCACCTTTCTTTCCCATTCTGACATTCAGTTTGGAGTTCAGGAGATTGTCTTGACCAGGACCACACCCCTAAATGCATTGAAGCAACTGCCATGTGATTGGTTGATTAGATAATTGCATTAATGAGAAATTGAACAGGTGTTCCTAATAATCCTTTAGGTGAGTGTAGATTAAAACTGACATTGCATAAGGTCAGTGATGTCATTGGCTAGTTATATGTCATTGTCTGGTGTTATTGTAGATGGGTGAGTTTTAGTTTTTGCACACTCTTTACTCACGTTTCCAGCTTGTCTAAGGTGCACCAGGATTCAGCACGCGAGCACTGAATAATATCACACACTTCAACTACTAGTTCATGCGTTGATTCATTTGTGAAATTTGCTCTTACTGAATAAGTGTTTGGGTAACAAGTATGGTGTGGTAGCTGTATTTTGTCTGATGTTTGTGTAGATTACCTACAGAGGTATCAAAAATCCGGAAGCCTTGGAGAGGAAAAAGAAGAAACAGGAAGAAACAGAGAAACAGACCATGAACTCTGTTCCTGCTGGAGGCGGGGGGCTAAGGGTAATTTATTCAGTTCTTTTTCATTTTTTTTGCATAGCATGGAGTCATTTTAAAGGGTTAGTTCACCCAAAAATGAAAATTAAGTAATTAATTACTCACACCCATGCTGTACCAACCCCGTAAGACCTTCGTTCGTCTTCGGAACACAAATGAAGATATTTTTGATTAAATGTGACAGCTGGATCACTCCTCCATAGGCTGCCTAAGGGATTGAAACCTGACGGCCCAGAAAGTCAATGAAGAAAATGTTTAAATATTCCATGTCACAACAGTGGCTCAACTATAAGTTTATCAAGCGACGAGAATACT
The DNA here is from genome assembly GCA_030578255.1 of Tiaroga cobitis. NCBI lineage: Eukaryota > Metazoa > Chordata > Actinopteri > Cypriniformes > Leuciscidae > Tiaroga > Tiaroga cobitis. The sequence continues at coordinate 24,563,612 of CM060615.1, forward strand.
TTTTGTGCGAAAAAACAAACAAAAATAATGACTTTATTCGACTATTCCTTTTCTTCCTTGTAGGCCTGAAACGAGACTTCGAGAGATTTCCACGATGCGCACGCGCGAGAACTTAACTGAAGTAGTTGAAGGAGATCGCAATTCTCGCGCATGCGTCGTGGAAATCTCTTGAAGGCCTACAAGGAAGAAAAGGAATAGTCGAATAAAGTCATTATTTTTGTTTGTTTTTTCGCACAAAAAGTATTCTCGTCGCTTGATAAACTTATAGTTGAGCCACTGTTGTGACATGGAATATTTAAACATTTTCTTCATTGACTTTCTGGGCCGTCAGGTTTCAATCCCTTAGGGAGCCTATGGAGGAGTGATCCAGCTGTCACATTTAATCATAAATATCTTCATTTGTGTTCTGAAGACGAACGAAGGTCTTACGGGGTTGGTACAGCATGGGGGTGAGTAATTAATTACTTAATTTTCATTTTTGGATGAACTAACCCTTTAACCAAAAGTCTGTATCACTTCTGTAGAGTTAAATTTAAAATACAATTTTAATTATATTTTGATATTTTGACACATGAATCAATATTCATTTTTATAGAATGCTCTACTGTTGGCATCAGTTTTTTCATCTAAATAAAATGAATACATTTATTCAGCAATGATGGATCAAATTGATCAAAAGTGACATTGTCAAAACCTTTATAATGTTACAAAAGATTTCTACATTAAATGCTGTTAATTTTAACTTTCTATTACAGTTTCCACTAAAATATTAAGCAGCACAACAGTTTTCAACATTGATAATAATAAGAAATGTCAAATCAGCATATTCGACTGATGCGACACTGAAGACTGAATAACTTTCAGGATCCAGGATTTAATTAAAAACATTGTATTTCTTTAATTCTAGAAAATAAATGATCCAAAGGATTATAGCCAACCTGAACTAAATACATGAAAATACATCTCTAAAATAAATAGAAAATATTTGATATAATGTTTGGGTTGGCCTTCTGAGTCGGACAACCTTTTCTGAAGGTTAAGGACCTTCTTTAACTGATATTTGATGATTAATTCCCCACTGAATGAGAGAAGTAAGATTGTGTTAGTGTTCTTTTCTCCTCTTCTCTCCAGTGGCAGGTTGGCTAACACAGGCTGAAGGGAAGATCACTGGTGTGTCTACATTGGGGATCAACCTTGAACCTTCATCTGCAGTATTTCCCGCTGACTTGAGATTCTTAAAACTTTTTGTGCTTTCTTTCTTTATTTTGAAGTGTACACTAGCCAGGGGAGTTTGCATAGAGACTGCCAAGCTCTTGCCCATAGCTAATCCTCCAGCTCTTCTGATTCGCCAGAGTGCATTCAGGCCACGCCCCTTTAATGCCAAGAAGTTGGGCTAGCTTGTGGGTTACTGGGATACCGATTTTAGCAATTAATGCATTTTTTCCACGACCTATTGCATTTATGTCCATGCATCATTTTCACACGCAGCTTTTGTACCAATGTGCTCTCTATTTTTTACATTTTTTCATTTTAATACACATTTATACAACTGAAAAGCATGTTTTATATTGGATTTTGGGTCATTTAATCCATATTTAGCCGTTTATATTTAAGCATCAGTTACCAGTGTGTTTTGGGTTTTAAGCTGATAGGATTTTTCAATGAGCAAGTGGGAAATGTTGTGATATTTAAGAGTGAAGTTAAACGTGAATGAAGGATTTTCTGTCAGTTAGCACTTTCACTGCCTGTTGATTGTATGACTTGCTGTTCTTATGAACCAAGTAGAATGTGCATCACTATCTTATTAGACCTCAGTTTCTTACCCTTTCTGAAGGGCTTTGGTTGTCTAATGAAAAGATTATTAAAGGATTTCTTCTTTTTTTTAAATTCTATTTTCAATCATTGGACTCAATAGTTAGGTCACTTTTTTAAAACTCTTCACACAGTGAGCACAGCATCAGTCTATCATTTATCATTGCTTTGGTACGAAATGCAATCAATGACGACAATCACTTTCTCAAACAATATTCTATGTACCTACAGGCCAATTTGCACATGTTTACACTCTTTTCAACACTGTTTTAAGTTGAAAGCCTAACATAATATGAAACTAAATAAGACAACATGTCTACAGTAATACAATATTACAACAATAATATATTCCAAATCTAAAAAATGGAAAAAAACTATCAAAACGATTTGATGTAGCTGAACACAGGTTTTAGTCTTTCAATTTCAGCACCATCCAATAAAGGGGAAAACTTGTGTAATTCTTGTTTTGTAATGATTTTTTTTTTTTTTTTTTTACAAAAGAAAACGTAAAATGCTACATGTTGTTAGTATTTTTGGTCATTGCTTTATGAGTGACAGTGTGTTGAGTGGACATTTTGAGGTGAGTTGATTTGAGACGTATGAAGTGTTTTGGTAGTTTTAGGGCATTTTTAATGTGAAATGTACTGCTGAGCTGAAAGTTGCTAAAAAAGAACTGTGAAGAGTTGAAAAATATATGGGTCCTACCAATTGTAAAAAAAAATGTAACACCGTATGATAATACAATAAATCAGACAAAGTACTGCAATGTTCATGTTTACCAATTGAGGGCAGTGACACACTTTCAGACCAGGAACTGTTTTAGAAGCACAACTGCAAAGAGCTTTCTTTTACTGTCTATGGCAAAGAGTCATTGCTTAAAGGTGCTTTAAGCGATGCTGGGTGACGTCACTTCTTGTTGATGTTCAAAGTATTGTCAAACAAAACGGAGGCTAGTTAGACCTTCCCTCCTCCTCATCCCGTCCCCTCCCCCTGTAGTTTTACTGATACTTCTTTCAAGGTGTAATGTTGCCAAGTTAGATAAATGCTTTCATATAATGCAAAAAAAAAAAGAGAAACATTACCAGAAAAACACGATAAAACGTTTCGCCACCTGAGGTTATAACTTTAGCTCCCATACCAGGATGCAATAATAGCAAGATAACGTTAGCTTCAAATTTAGTCAAAGTTGTCAATAGGCTATGAATGAACATTCAATTTCATAATAAATAGTTGGTGAAAACAATCATTCACACAAACTGTCGCCCTACTGTGAGTTTGCTTGATTATTTACAATAGAGATCGATAGCTGCTAGAAACCTATATGTTGTATTCACCAAAGTTAGCGCTGACTGCATTGTTCTAGCTAATTATATCCTTGTGTTTGTTAGGCGAACATGAAAGTCCATTTAGAAAAACCAAACTGGATTAACGCACCTGTCCAGCAAAAACAGAGCTAACGTTACCTGAATGTCGTATTGGAAGCCCTTCTGCCGGCGGAGTTCTCACCACCTTTCAAAGGCTTTTCCAATGTAAATTCGGGCATGCGTTCCTTCTCCTTTTCCCTCTTCTTTGTATTTTTGCAATCTGTTCATCAGAACGTCGTCTCTTTGGTCGTGTGTCGGCCATATCAAACTTAAAGAGTTAAAATTATAACTTCCCTCTTCATGCTTCTCTCCTCCACACCCCCCATGTACGCTCACTAACCCCACCCCCAGGCTGGAACATGTTTGTTTTGTTTCGTGGAGCGGGTTGCCGCAGTTTGTTTTTGTGGAGCCTGGGCTGTCAACAGAGACCGCATTTGTTTTACAGTGTGTTCAGGGGACAGGCAGCTAGCGGATAGTGAGGAGATGTTTGCTGGATGTGACAAAAAATGTTTTGGCCTAAAAAACGTGTGACATCACTTAGAGCACCTTTAAATAAAGATTGTGTTTGATTAAAAAACCTGTTTATTATTATTTGCAACTATTTGCTGCTTAACGGAAAAATCTCATCTTATAACGAGACACTCAGACCTCTTGCACTTCTACTGCAAATAACACTCAGTGCTCTGTTCACTTTATTGGTTAAACATTGATTCAACAATGAGCTGGAAATAAGTCCTTGGAGATTCTTATTCCTCATGCCAAAGGTGCTCTATTATTACACTGGATTACACTGAACTCATGTTTGAGTTTCCTCCTCTTTGCCGACTTCAAAGGTTTATTGTAATGTGTCTTCAGGTATGTTATTCTGCCTTGCACTGTTGTGAAGTTTCCAGTCTGGCTATTCTTTGACCCTTTCACTGGATAGTCTCAGGAGATCCACCTCAGGAGATCCTAAATCCACCATTGCAAGGTCACAGTCATCTCCATCACATTTCTTCCTACTCTGATGTTTGGGAAGAATAACTGCTGAACCTCTTGATCATGTCTTCATGCTTTATGGGTCTATTCAGCCACATGATATGCAGATTAGATTCCATTCTCCAAAACAGCAAGGCCATCACATTTAAACACAATAAATGCCAGAAAATATATATCATGACATCAAAAGATAATAATAGTACCCCCATACAAATTATTAATATCGATAGCAAATGAAGCACTAAAAGGAATAGCCACCAGTGTAGAAGTGAATATTTGAATTCATCCAGCGATTTCATTTGTCAGGATTAAGAAAATGGTACACAAATAAAACAACCTTGATTCTGTATTCCAGTTTCAGTTCGCTCAGTATCTTAGTTATACATTGTCAAACTAGCTGATCTACACTGTCATTGTTGTGTGTTAAAATTAGTTTTCTCCTTTAAACACTAGTTAGTTTTAGAAGCCAATGGAAGTTGGCATGTCCTTGTGGCATCTACAACGGCTAGCCAGTGAGCTGTGCTTCAAAGTTACATTAAAAGTCTTTGTTTCATTAGTACATTTCTTCTTTACTTCTTGCTTTTGTAGTGGGCCGCCACTACCAGGTAGCTGTCAGGCGCAAGGTCTTTGATGTTTGGAGATTTTCCAGAGATGGGCGAGATCTTGCCCTCCACACGCGAGATCTGGAGCATGCGGCATGGGTCGTGCTTTAGCAGGTAGCTCTCAAACGTCTCCCAGCCTCCACCAACCCGCACCATCACATGTTTATTATGCAGCATCTGAGGAGACAGAGAAAAAGAGTTTAGAGATACACATCTCTAGGTTGGTTGGTTGGTTGTGTTTGACATCCCAACATATACTGCACTCTATGCAAGTATTTGAAAGTAGAGACTTAACTAAAAGCTTTTTTAAGTGCCATATGTTGGTACTGATTGGATAAGCAAAGATGACTCGTATTCATCAGGAGAGATGAATGCAGACGCAACTCGTCTAAGTGTAAATACGTCTTGTTGTTCAGGTTACGTTACTTCTCCCAAATGGAATCAATTCGGAAGTTTGAGAGCAAACAATCAAGAATCATGGATAAGAATCATGGATAATACACATGGATTGAGCTACCACAAAACTCAGCTGAATTCTGTCAGAACACAATTCATGACGCAACACAAGTACACAACTTGAAAAGCCCCTATAGAGGACTCCTGCATTCAGTCTTCTCTTTTAGATTAACTACTATCTGTAAAGCAAGAGAAAACATGTTTTACTTCCAATAAACTCTATGACTCCCTTGAGAACTGAGGGTTGTCACTGCCACAGCAACGCAAGACTTCATGTTAATGTAGTTGTTTGGGACTCCATGCTTACATTACATTGGCTACGCATTTAAATTTTGGTTAATGTGTAATTTTATGTCACAAATAGTTTGACATGATCCATTACCCTCTGACACTATGGGCTGCAGTCTTTAGCTTTCTTGTTAGCATGCCCAACTCCCATGCCATTTATTGAGCTCAAACCAGCATATGTGGAACTGATTACAGCGGCGTCGTGAACCGGATGGAGATGAGTGTGATGAAGACCAGCTGGTACGAGATAGCTGTGCAGGTAAACCTCACTCTCCTGGTATCAAGAGGCATGCTAGCAACTAACACTAGAGACTCCGGCCTTTAGCGTCCTTGTTAAAACGCCCAACTCCCATCATCAGTTTGAGCCCTACTCAAGTGGGCCTTACTGAACGATTACACTGGTGCTGTGACACATTAGCAACTTATGCTAGGGGCTCAACTCTTCAGCGTCCACGTTAGGGCATCCAACTCCCATGCTAATTATTGATGGTTTAAGCTCTGCTTTAATTGGTGCCGTGACCCAGATGGACCCAATACTCTGGCCAAGCATTCGAAAAAGTTTTGGGCCTAATCATTCATGAAAGCTCATTTGAAGAATAAAGTATCTGCCATTAAACTCCTTTAACACCTCCAGTGGCGTAATCACACCCTTTTATTGGCTATCTGTCACCTGCGGTTCCCACTGTGAAACTCCCTCTAGGCAAAGAGACGTGTGAGACTGAGATTATGGTGAAGGAGCAGAGAGGCTGCAGTAAATAATTTTTTTCAGCTGCCTACATTCTCCAGAAGTCTAAATGTAGGAGTCCACTGCCTTGTCACAACATCGGTTATTACCTCAGATTATCTGATCAAGACAGTTCCTAAACAGAAAGAATTATTATTAGGGTCAATGACATGACGTGCATATTTTTGTGTCCAAGTGCATTATTTACTTCTAAAATAATTAGATAAATGCATGACATATACTGTATCACTTTATTCTATAAATCCTATTTAGCTTGAATTAATTTTACATTTAAATAATACATATTATTTTATGTTTTATCTTAAACCCCCAAAATGTCAGATGGTGCAACTGTCCGATCAAATGAATAGACGATTTAAAATGGCATCTTCTTCATAATAAAAAATTACAATTGCAAAATTGTGGAAAAAAAAAACTTTATTAACATTATAAGTGGTTAATAAGGAACATTAAAATAATAAAAAAATCCATGTCATGACTCTTTTTAATTCTTAATATGAGCCTGACATTTCTGTGTGAGATTCTTTTTTAGTGTATGTGCAAATTTTGTTTCCCAGTTAGTCAAATCTTTGGTTTGAATTTACTTTTACAACATTTTTAAAGCACAGTATCTTCTAGTATCACAATCTTCTATTTCACCAACCAATTACAATGAATCTGATCCAGATTTTCTCAAAATCTCTTCAAGCTCTAATCAATGCCATATATACACTTCAAACCTCCACCACAAAACAGTTAGTCACAGTCCCAATAAAAAGCAGCAATTCTGCTGTGATTCATCCCTCTATTACAGCCTCCGTCCCAGCGGCCTTGAACACACAAGCTGCTAAAGAATCTTTCATAAAGGGTGAGAAATGACAAAATGTCACTCTGATAATGCACTGTAACCTTCCCCTGTGGGATAAAGAGCTGAACCAGCCGTAGCCTGCAGACACACGCTCAAAACAGTTATGTGAGGACAGGAGAATTATCTGAACACTAAACAATAAACAACAGCAGAAAAATCTCATACTGTGAGCTGCAGCTCATATTAACCCTGCAGGGAAATGATATTAAAGATTCATAAGGCTCTTAGTCTTAGCAGGCTGATGGAGGCTGTTTGTGTGGCCCTCGGGCACTGGAGCCACAAATATATTACCAATCAGACTCTACAAGTCACCACATGACCTCTACACACACACACACACACACACACACATTTTTGTTATATACAGCAGTTCAGCTCTGTGATGTTTAAGGTTATCCCCCCAAAAAGTCCCTCAATAGGGAATATACACAGTAAATTTCTCTCAGGAGCACCAAAGTTCAACAGGCTAAAAGAAAAACACACACTGAAGCAAATGGCGTATTTAAATGACAACTAAATGAAAACGCAGCTTCCTAATAACTCTATCCTAAACCATCTGGGGAATCTGAGGGGTATTTCAACAAGAAAGGTCTTTCTCAAAGACAAACACAAAAAGGAATGTGTCCTTGAGACGTATTCACAGGATTCGCTCATTTCACTGGAAAACGAACAAGAAATAATATTTTTTTTCGAGCCTTGGTCTTGGTTGCTGGGCAACACATTTCAAGGCAGTCTCTTTGGAAAATGAAAGAAAATTATTTTAATATTTTTAATTCAAGAAATAAGATGGATGTCCATTTTTCAACCTATTGCATTTATCTCCAGTAAACGGGAAAATGCTCTTCTCTGGAGTTATCTTACAAAAGTGAACAAACATGACTTTTAATTTAAACATTATTTGTTATTATCATCATTGCATAGGAAATGCATAAACAGCAGAAGTGTGACTGTGTTTGGTCATTTGAATATCAGAGTCTCTTGAATTTTCATGCATTAAGGAGCGAGTAATTCACAAAACATGAATTACTTGATTTACGGTTGGCACAAACTGTATTCAGTGGGGTCAGGTATGTGTAACTTTGCGTTGTTTTGTTCATGGGTTTTAAGGAAGAGGGTGTCATGTAACTTGCCCATGTTGACATCTGCCTAATTTGATTTTAAAATACAAGTGAGTTTAATTTTCTCTCCAGACTGTGATAATAAAAATGCATGGTGGGTTAGTATACCATGTTTTTTTTATGTCTTTATTTTTTTTTTTTATTTAAGGGGACTCTCAATGTATCAAGCAGCACAGTCTTTGTTCTTGGTGCATAAAGAATGCAATCGCTGGTGCAGTTGTTAGTTTATCTCTATAGGGGGCGGCAGTGACACAGCCTGATTCTCAGGGACAGAGCAATTAAAATCAGCACTGACTAATGTGATTCTCCACAGGCAACTAAAATTAATAGCAATTTCAGGGGTTCAGCTTGATGAATCGCAGCAGTCAGCGTTTTAAATTAAATCTGAGCACTCGCATCTAAACCTGAAAATGAGGAATCGCATGAATTGTGTAATAATGAGATCTAGACAGCTAGAGGAAAGTTCAAATCAAATCAAACCACTGAGTTCATGGACAGAGAGAGAAGGAGAGCAAGAGAGAGCATATTTAACTACTATGAATGTCCAACAGTTCATAACAGCATTTGTTTTTTCTTAATCTATATAAACAAATGTATGAAAGCGTGTTTCCACCATTAAAGAAAAAAGGTTAAAAAAAAAAGACTTTTTCTCTCAGAATTGCGTGATACAAACTCACACTTTCATGTTATAAAGTCATAATTGCGAGATGTAAACTTGTAAGATTGTAAGTCGCAATTACCTTGTAATTTGAAAAAAAAAAAAAAACATTTTGGGAATAAAATGATTTAATAATTTTTTTTCACGGAAAGAAAGAAGACAGAACTTTTGTTTCTGTACTCTTGTATTTGGTCTTGTTTGGTAAACACCATAGCAAATGGCTGAATAGCTGTTTAAATACTGTTTGACTTCCGTTCTTATCCGTGAAAAGCAGGAGTCAGAAACTGAAAGTTGCACAGTGCTGCCCTAATTGTGTACCGCTGTATTTCTGCTTTTCCATAAACACCACCAACTGTCAGAGAGTGAATATCAAGCATATAGCTTAAGTTCTGGCAGTCATGCTAGTCAATTCGAGTACTCGATTTAAAGAAAATCCTCCACTGCAATTTACCCGTGTCGAGTAACCGGCAAAATACCGGAAGTGTGGCATTCTACTGATGAGAATCCATGAAACACATTATTTGACCGTTTTCTAAGGCTGCACAATGTATTAAAACCATTGAAATACTAGAGCTATTGTGAACTCACAATAAATATATGCTCTGCGGGTTTAATAAGCTTTGTTTTATGAGCTTTAATTTTGTATGCGTGTAGTTACGTGCGTCTCAGAGCAGCTCCGTTCACAGTAAATTCTGCTCCACATAATCTGTTATCACCATCACATGCAACTCAAACTCCATCTCTGCATATGCTGAGAGTTTGGGTTGCTTATAACGTTCATCTGGGAACACAATGTGTGCCATTTCATCAGATTTGTAAGGTAAATCATTTATAAACCAACACCAACATAAGAGAATACATCAATATGTTTCTAAATATGCGACCTGTTCATCACGATTTCAAAATAGTGTTTAAAAAGCCCAGTGAAGTGCTTTGAAAGACGCAGCATTATTCAGTGTGTTGACGTAATTTCCACTGAAACAGGAAGACAGGGCAGGACATATCGAACAGCTCCTCCCATTTTTTAAATAGCCAATAACGTTTCACAGCTCGGCCAGAGGCATTGAGCTCGGTAAAGCTGCAGTTTCCTCCTAATCTCTAACCGTTTCTCCTCCTAATCTCCTCCATATCGTTTTAAAATACAGCATTCTCTACAGAATTCAAGTTGGTTTGAATGTTTTGTGGCTCTGTGCTATCGCTCGTGTCTCTGGACCAGAGCAGACTGTGTGCACCAGGGACGTGCACAGGGGGGTTGCTCAGGTTGCCCGGGCAACTGCCCATATGCCCTTCTCGACTCAGGTTGCCCTTCCGAGAAAAAAAAAAGGGAAGGGAAGGGCAAACTGTTTACGTGGCTGCAGCGCTGCACGCGACCGGTGCATATTCTGCGTAAGGCCCCGCAAATTACTTAAGCCCCCGCCTCCATCTCGTGTCATAGCGCGTCAATTAATGTGTAGGCCCTACAACATCCATGACAAAATTAAGCGAAACTATCCTTCTGGTCACGAAAAGATGAAGAAGAAAAAAACCATGAGAGTGAATTGCGGAAACAACAATCAGGTAAACTTGTGTTCTCTCCTCTCTAAGTTTGATGTCTGCAAAGTTTGATGTTTTTCGGTCTTGCTAACCTAGCTGGGCAGGCAGTGCATCTCTTGCATCACTTTGTGCCTGACAAAAGTGAGAGTAAAATACTTAAAATAAAAATGAATTACGTTTGTTTTTGATAAACGACAAAGTGCAACGGTGTTTACTGCAGCTCGGAAAACATAACCGCGTCGCCGCGTTCATATCGCGTGCGTTCATATGTACGAAATGAAACTCGCATTTTTCAAGCAGAAATAAGTGGAGACCAGACATACTGTACAATACATGCACGTGAATGATGGCACTCCCAATCAAAATACACATTATAAAACAAGACACTGATTATCTAGTCTCAGTGTTAAAAACTCTAAACAACTGCACTAATTATGCAAGATAGAAAGCAATGTATTGACAATTTAACACCGATTGACTATTGATTTATAGGCTATATTGAATTTAAAATCTTGATTAGCTGGACATACTGGTCAACAGGGGCGGAGCTACGTGGTGGCCAGGGGAGGCCACGGCCACCACTGGTCAAGGATCGGCCCCCCTGCCGGCCCCCCAAGCCTCACGGCCCCACCCCCGTCTGAGGAGGGGAGAAATAAATGTAATTTAAAAAAAACCCTCCTGAACAGAAACGGTCTAAAGGAAGCTGAAATGTATGCATTATTTTTTTTATCAAGTCACTTGTCAGTTACGCTACAAGCCCCACATTAGCAACATGTTGGGTCACGCCCCCATCAACAGTGCAAGACATTACGTGCCTGCATAACGTGCCTGCATTCTGACAGTGCTTAATGGAGACTAGCAGCTAACCACTGGATACCACCGTAACTAACAGGTAAACGACGCGTAAAATCCATTTTAGACGCATAGGCGTCATTTACGGGGGGGGGACGGGTGGGACATGTCCCCACCACTTTTTGCCAGGGTCGATATCGTCCCCACCACTTTTGAAACATCTCGCGGCACGGATGTACCAATACAAATAAAACATCTCCAGTTAACTAGCAGCATTCGTTTCATTCATTTGTTAAATAAGAGGCGATCTAGCGCTGAAATGTGTTGTCTTCACTCGGACGCGCGCTTCAATCCGTTGCGGAGATTCTATTCGTTCCGGTGAAATCACAAATCAAAATGCACACAAACGTGTCCGTGCTTCTCTGGGTTCTAATCCGCACTCGTATAGTTTTTTCCCCTCATCAAAACCGATAATGTTTATCAGTGCTAAAGTATATCAACATTCTTGATATACAACCACTGATAAGCATTATCGGTTTTGATGAGGGAAAAAAAACTATACGAGTGCGGATTAGAACCCAGAACCTCCGACACGCGTGGCAAAAATTCTGCCACTGGACCATTACAGTCCACACGCAACATAGGCGGATCTAGGTATTTATTCACGTAAAAATTCACGATACTAACAACATATATTAGATCTCATTGTACGACCAATTAAACCCAAAGTACCGTCACATTTTTGGTCGGACACCCTCTGAACACGAACATGAACACGGCGTCACTATCGAATCAGCACTGAAAACATGGGGATTTTTTTAAACAATAATCACACAACCTATTCGATATTCTATAATTAAATTAACAAATCGAATATTCGAAAATCGTGACTCATCCCTAGTCACTACTGCTTTATTAGTTTATCCAGTGTAAAACCCGGACACCGCCACACAAATGTGGCTTTTTGTTAATGACTTTCCTACTACAGGATTTAACACAGAGGAACAGCTCACTACCAGTTACAAAAGACACCGTAACAGTCACAGGCAATTCTAGTTGCATTTTTCATCAATTAATATCTTTAATTATGATCCCGCCATCTAGTGTAAAAAAATTGTTTTGGCCCGATGCTAACCCTACTTGCCGACCCCTGGTTTATGGCCTGACAAGCCACGGGAAAACCGCGTATTGCGGTGCGTTAGTTTTAAAATAGCAGTTTTTGACAATCAAGTGCCACCCCAAATAAAAGACTGGCCCAAGCTGGCCCCCCCAGAAATAATGTCCTGGCTACGCCCCTGCTGGTCAATATGGATGCACATCCCTCAGTAAATAATAACCATAAATCAAGAATTGCTTCAACATGCATAAAAAAAAAAAAAATAATCATACTTATGCCGAAAATACCCAGGCTGTAGAGTAGGGCTGTCACTTTTGAGAAAAATCAAATTCGAACGGATATCAAATATCAAGCAATGTATTCGAATATATTCGAATATCTACGAAACTAAAAGGACTGCGCATGTGCAATGACGTATTACGCACGGAGCGAGCTGTTCTTCCTGTTGAATAGAGTGTCATAAATGAGTGTTCCGTTATTAAAAAATTATTATTTCACTCAGCGTCTGTGAAGTGAAGCAGGACAACGTCCCACCAGCGCTTGTTTCAGATTATCATCCACGGACGACTAGTTTTGGGCGCAGGGTTTTACTGCGTGATCAATATAAGCAGGCAAGCAGCACGGCAAATCATGCTCATCGTCTCCAAATCATGACCAGAGACGGATAAATATCAAGTCTGCTGTTTAAAACAAATAAAGAACCAATAGAGGAGAATAGTTATGCGCGAACAGCGGCATATTCGTGCAGTGTGCGCATGTCAAAAAATCAATTCGGATTTGAATCTTGTGACATATAACGCGCACATTACTTTATGTGTCGTTAATGTAAACATGTTCATGTTCGGATTCATCAATCGGATTGTCCATTTCCAGACACTACTTTTTAGATGAGTTGGGGTAGAAATTCTCCGCTCAGGCTGGCCGTTCTGTGCGTTATCTTCCATTTTCAAAACAGGATGGCTATTGGCTATTATTCGCTTGATTTGGTCATGAGTTTACGCTACAATACGTTTAGAGTGCCCGCTACTGGATGAGATGGCAAACAATAAAATGAAAAACAAACGGTCTAATCATAGACTGTAAAAAATGCGCTAAACATGGCACTTTAAAAACCGGTTAGTTTATTTATAGTTCGATTACGGATATTTCACGTCATGTTCGAATGCATATTCGAATATCGAATAAAAAGTGACAGCCCTACTGTAGAGAGAACCAAAGTTAATCCCAAAAGCCAAAGCTCAGGGTTATAATTTATGATTGTCTTCTTATTTATGTTTACGTTAATATTCACTTGTTATCTTAACATTCTATAGAAAATACTCTATTCAATAAATTATATTGTTTGTTTGAATCTCATTCTGTTCTATATTGTTGTACTTATTCTTTGACTGTTTTGTTTAAAGGAGAGAGGATTGTATGGGAGCACTGAAGTGTCAGGTGTGACTGTGGCAATGGCAAATGGTTTACATAGCTCACGGGTCAGGTGGAGGCCCCTTAGCAGAATTTTGGGGGTGCCCTTTTTTCAGGTCAGAGCAACTGCCCTTCAAATTTCCTGTGCACGTCCCTGGTGTGCGCTGTGGCGGTTCACGTGACACTAAAGTGAACCCAGACTTCATTCGCCCCAATATAAAGCATGTTTACACTGGATGAATTGTTCCCTATCCTCCATATAGTGCACTATGTGCCATTCACTATGTAGAAAATAGTAAATGTGTGGAAAAAGTGACTGATTTGCAGCTTCAATGTCTATTTATAATGTAGGAGGCAGGACGCTTAACATTCTAGAGAGCATTTGATTGGACAGAAAATTTGATGAAAAGCTGAAGTGCAGAGTGATGTCATCAAAATCATTGATCAATATTGGCGGAAGTGAGTTATGATCAACTACGCAGATACTGCCTTTAAATAAAGCAATATCAGTCTCTTACCTCACTGATCTAATCCAGTGTTTAATTCCTTTTTTCCTTTGGCATTTCTACCACTGTGAAAATACAGAAACTATCAGTTATTGTGAAGGATTTTTTTTTTTTAAGTTTTGAAACACGGCATAATTTAGACGCACAGACGTCAAAAATCAATATATGAATCTCAACAATGGTGACAATAAAAAAAGAGATAAACTCTGATCATCACAAAACAGGCTACAAAATATTCACAACAAAAACAACAGCAAAAATAAAAGCAAAGAAAAATAAAAAGACCATTCAGCTGCATAATTTATTGGGAGTTTTATACTACGCTGGCACCCAGCATGCTGCATAGATCCATAACAAATAGCAGAAAGCCCCATTACAAATGTGCCTTATAAACACAGTTACAACAGCCAGAGAAAAACTCATGTTAAAAAGTCAAGGGTCCAACTAAAGCAAACACTGATCACCATAATGGTGATCAAACAAACCTATTACTTTTAATAAAACATCTACATAATTCTCAACAATAACTTTTGTACATGTTGAAAGAAATTATGTCAAACTGGTTTGTAAACTGGTTTCACACAGTGTGACATGGCCTAGTTATTGTGTTTCTGCTCATCTCTTCTCTTTTTTCTGTTCTTGTTTCTCTGTCCTTCAGTGATTCTGCTAATCAGGTGTTCATCAGTGTCTGAATCCACTCACTTCTTTTCATTCACTGTCAGGTGGACAATTTTTTTTATTCTTTTTAAACTGTATAAATGATTACTTTGTGGTAATGCAACTGTTTTGCATGTTCATGAACAAGAATGTGCATGTCAGGCCATAAATCCACAAAAACTTTGCATGCACACTTGCTTTGTTGTTGCCACCTCTTTGCCACTATAACAAATCCCCCTGATCCACCCCTGCATACCGCCGGTCCAAACTTTATGCCTGCCAATAATCAATTATCTTTGACGGAAATGGTCCTGACAGACGGAAATGGTCCTGACAGAATTGCATTTTCATTAAGCCTGTCTGCAATGGTCTGAACAGACAAATAGCAAGTGAAAATCGGACCTAATTTTCATGCCGAACATTTGTTTAGGTGTGAACACATTAATTTGTATGTTTTAGGGGTGGACCTTCATGGTGATTTTACTTACAAATGTAGGTATGAGTCAGATTGTCAAATTCTTACAAAAATCACCAACTCACATTGTTTACAAACTTTTTATAACATGACAAAATCTGTAAAAAATTTATTTTTCAGGTTGGTCCAGCTAATGTGCAGTGATTGGCTGAAGTGTTTGATTTGTATCCTTATTGAGCCACCATATTGAGTTTTGTGATTTCTCAAATGATTTCCCTACAAGCAGCCTGTCTCCTCCACCTATTTGTCTCTAAGCTCGCTCAATAGACCTTATTCTGGGCAGCGCCATGACAGGTATGAAAGTGAGGCTGTGAGGGATAGACTTGCCTAGTTTTCAATGCCATCCACTTTAAAAAGCTGTATAAAGATCCTAGATCACTTCAAATTCTCCATAGCTCATATTTTCGGGAGTTTTTTGTCTAATGCAATTTCTTGGCAAGATATTTTTGTAGTGTTTCATCCACAGAACAATCCAAAAACACATTACATAGTAGTACAACCCACTGAAGAGATGAATGTCTATCCCCACAGCCTCGCTTTCATTCCCATTAAAATTCAAAGATGGCGCTGCTGTGAATCAGGTCTATGGGGACGCCAGCACAGAACACAACATATGCTGGTCTCAATTTATATCTAAACTTCAAACAATCTCTTAAAAACACTCACAGCTGCATTTTTATTAAAGTTTAAGCAGCCAACCAGGAGTTTCTAAGACCTGGCCACAATTCCAGTCTTCATGTCCTATTTATTGAGTGAGAACACTCATTTAACACGGCTTCTAATGAGCTATGACGGATGGGGGTGATGTAATCACTCAAATATCCTCTCATGAGAGCAGTTATCAGTGTATTACTGCACAGCTCGGAGTAATAACACACAACTGAACACACAGATACACAATGAGGATAACTCAGATCAAAAGCATCTTTAAATCATTTATTGCCAAGTAACAGGTTCCCATGGTAACCAGGCCTGCCTCACTAATCACTATTTGTCAGTTAGTGGAGTCTGTGCTGTTATGGGACACCCCACTGCCGTGAGTGTGTGTGTGTGTGTGTGTGTGTGTGTTTAACAGACTAATTAAAGTGATCACACAGTAGTGGATAATAAAAATGTAATCTCTGTTCCAAAACCTAGTGAGCTGCCTTTCTAGAAATCATTATAAGGCACCAGCTGCTTCCTGACACAAAAAGAGAAAGCAGCATAAGGGGCCATTCACACAAAACACGGTTTTGTGGTAAAAATTGGGGAATGGAAAAAGACGAGGTCTTGAGATGCGTTTTTTTTTTTTTAAGTTGAACGTCTCATTCTTTGAACGCTGCATCCTGCATAAGACGCTGGAAAAGACGCAAGACACGAGCACAGCGGTCAAACACATCATCTAGCGCATGTTTTTTTAAATGGAAAAGTAGCACAATGGAGTTATATGGCAGCATTTTATGTATCTCAGAAAACATTTGAAGCTTAGCAAAAAAAAGTGACCCAAGATGGTGAGACTATAAATATACTTTATATAAAATAGTCCAAAAATATTTATTCCAAATATTATATGTACGGTTCCTAGTAATTGGTATTTCGTTTACAAGGACTTAGAAACACTTGAGTTATTACTATTCAAAAGCTTACAATGCCTTCGGTCATTATAGGGAGTTATCTTGTTTTTCACTTTAGATTATTATTTCAAATAATTAGTAATTCCTTCTGAAAGATTTGGTAATAATGAGTTATTAATAGTGTGTTACCATGATTTTCACTTTATAATTAATTATACATTATGCATTATTCACATTAATTATGAGCCTGTAAAAGTATACAACCCCATTTCCAGAAAAGTTGGGACATTTTGTAAAATGCAATAAAATCAAGAATCTGTGATTTGTTAATTCTCTTTAACCTAATATTGTAAATATAATCAAGTTTTGATTTCGATGGCTCCAACACACTCCACAAAAGTTGGGACAGGGGCATGTTTACCACTGAGTCACATCACCTTTCCTTTTAATTACACTTTTTAATCAATTGGGAATTGAGGATACTAATTGTTGCAGTTTTGCAAGTGGAATGTTGCCTGATACAAGAGCGCTGCTCAACAGCCTGTGGTCGTCACTGTCCGAGTCTCCTTTTCGTGATGGGTCATCATACATTTCCAGTAAGAGACAGATCTGGACTGCAGTGAGGCACATCCCTTCTGTGGTGTAGAGTATCTAAACCACTGTTTTGGCATGTGCAGAATGAGATCTGTCTTACTTCCCAGCCAGGAAAGATGTGTGACTCTACGCCTCCACATCAGTGGTACCTTCCGCATAAGCAAGTCACCCATGATGAACAGATGCTTTTACATCGGTCGCTGAAATGGTCCATTTCGTCTTTGGGACGGAGGACTTGATGTTTGTTTTTTCCCAAAAAACAAGCAGAAATGTGGACTCTTCTGACACAGCACGTATTTTCACTGTGTTTTGGATCATCTGTGATGAAATCGTCGGTATCTCTGCATTGAACTGATGTATAGCTTTTGTGTAACAGAGATTTAAAGGAGAACTCTGGCGCAAAATGAACCTTTGGTCTAATAAAACATTGGTACCTAGTCAACCGTTCTCTGAGATTTGTTTTCATGATAATCGAATGTAAAGAGGTTTATCTCCAAAAACTGTTTAGCGTATAACGCAAGTAATGGGGGCATTTAATAAGTAAAAAGAAATCGCTAGTTTATACCACTAACAAGGCTCAAAATAGCCCCACACGAACACAGTAACATAATGAGGGTCCCTACATGCAAAACGAAGCATTGAGAACTTTGTAAGTGTACAGACCGTTTAATAAGAAGATAAAGATAAAGACAGTCCACTTCGTGTACACAGACAGGAGCCATCTTTGGAAAACAGTCTCGACTAGTCAAACCACGAACGCCATTCATACAGTTCAGAAGTTCACTGAACTTCATACAGTTCAGCTCACTTAGCACGTCGTTCGTGGTTTGACTAGTCGAGACTGTTTTCCAAAGATGGCTCCTGTCCGTATACACGAAGTGGACTGTCTTTAACAACTAGCGATTTCTTTTTACTTATTAAATGCCCCCATTACTAGCGTTATACGCTAAACAGTTTTTAGAGATAAAACTCTTTACATTCGATTATCATGAAAACAAATCTCAGAGGACGGTTGACTAGGTACCAATGTTTTATTAGACCAAAGGTTCATTTTGCGCCGGAGTTCTCCTTTAAGAGGCATCTCTAGATGCAGCGGCAGATTGTGTTCAGTGACAAAGGTTTTCCAAAGTACTCCCGAGCCCATGTGGCTGTATTTAACACAGTGCCATCTGAGGGTCAAAGGTCACACCTATTCAACAGAGGTTTCCTGCCTTGCCCTACATGCACTGAGATGTTTCTGGATTCCCTGTATCTTTTCACAACATTGTGTATGGTAGTTGGTGAATGACCTAAATACTTTGCAATCTTGCATTGACAAATGTGTGTGTTTTTTTCTTTGACAATAGTCTCATGAAATTTGGCACAAAGTTGTGAGCCATGACCCATCTATGTTTGAAAAGACAGAGCCTTTGGTGGATACCCAAACATGTATTGCCAGTTAACCTGCTAATTGTGAACACTATTTCAAAACAGTTTTACTTGGATATTCTGCAATCTGTTCACTTTTATTTTGCCTCTGTGCCAATTTTTTTGGAGTTTTGCAGCAATCAAAAAATTTTTTTTTTTTTTTTATAATTTACCATATAAAATTTATTCGGCCAAATCACAGATTTTTTATACAATTTAGTGCAGTTCCGTAAATACTACGTTATTGTCACGTAATGTGGTATAATAGTAAAATGCACGCCGAGTAATAATACCAAGAGATAGATTTTAATAGCAAATACTCAGAAACAGGATAAACTCAGGAGATATACATAATTCCTATTAACGCATACATTGACGAGAACGGACATAGAACGAGGGAGAACACAGGGTTTAAATAATCAGTAGAACTAACAAGACGATTGACAGAACAGGTGAACATAATGACTAATTTGACACAGTCGGAAAATTAGGGCACGGGGAGAAACAAAAACAAATAAACACAGCATACACGTTACAGTTATGACCTCAAAACACTTTTACATTATTGCATGATTTGTAAATGAATACATTTTTACATTTGCACCACATAATCCGCTCCATAATTATGGCTTTTCTGACACAGTAAACTTGCTGTGTAGCTCACCTGTCCTGATACAGCGATGCAGAGCGTTCAGGCACGAGTAATGTAATGTACAACAGTGCCGAGTACAGAAGTAACGTTTAACTGTTTTGGAATTTAAAATCACTCTATTTATCACTCTATTTAGCACCAATTACTAGACATTTCACTTTGACTGCTGTGAACGTGCTACAAGTACCGAATACCATTTTGCAACCATTTTGTACTCACGGGCACTTTATATTCATGACCCTGGGCTGCTTAATTTACCTATATCTACAATGGAGAAATTGTTTTATTGCTTATAGCGCCTCTTGTGGACGTGCCACCTGAAAAGTGCAGCAAAATAAACATGGAGCAACGTCTCTCAGGTTTCGCAGAAATGTAGGCAGTGTCACATATTTCCATATTTTTGTAAATATGGCATCTAACCTGACTAAGGTCTGTTGCGATTTTTACTTACTCTGATGAAAAGCATTTTCTCTCCAACGCGGTAACGGCCCTGCGATTGTCGCTCTATGCAGAACTTATTTGGGCACTTACAAGGTGGATCTTCAGAAATGTGCTTCACCTGGAACACACATTACATGTAAAATGACAGAAAACTGTAGATTCTCATTCTAGAGGAAAAATTTAGAGTTAAAGTCAGAGTTAAAGTTACTGTGGGACCGATAGCAATAGTGATATCTGAGAAAGAGAAATGTTACTCACAGCATCATCCAGTAGCTTGCCGGTACTTTTTTTGCTGGAGTTGGTCTTGTTGAATGGAGAGATAGATAACGAGATAGACGGAGAAACGGATGGAGATTGAGAATTGGAAGCGGGAGGTACAGGAGACAGTGGAGGTTCAGGTCTCTTCTCTTCCTGTTCAATCTCTTTCTCCAGCTTTATAAGTCCAGGTGGCTCTACCTTATACCTGTCACAAGAGTGACCATTCACACTTCATGGTTTGATTACATGTACAACAAAACTGTGATTTTGAAACATACAATGCAAAATTGCTTATTAACAAAAACAAAAGCAAAAGAGCCATGGGACCACAAGATTATTTGAATGGGTTTGGCCAAATTAATTTGCAATTACTTGTAAGACTTAATACTAAATTATATACTTTTTCTATTATATGGGATTAAATACAATTATATACATTATATAAGTCAATGGGAACCAAAACTGTTTGGTTACCAACATTCTTCAAAATATCTAATTCACTGCAAAAAACAAACAAACTTTTTTTTTTGAATTTTTATTTAGTACAAATGTATAGGCTAAACATTCTAACAATTAAGATACATTTACTTAAACAAGTTATGTTTTCATTTAGCTTCTTAAATACAAACTGATGGAAATTAAGTGAGTTTATGCTTAAAACAAGAAAAAAATATCTGCCAATCAGGTCAGAGAATTAGACTTGTTTAAACTTGCATGTCAAGTAAATGTATCTTGATTTAGGAATGATTAGAAAACAAGACAAAAATACAAGACATCAAAAAAGAACAACATTTTGCATTGTTTTTTGTTTCACCAAATAACCAAAGTCATAACGTTTGGAGCGACATGAGAGTGTGAGTGATGAAAGAATAAAATAAAAAAAATGTTGTGGACTACCTGGATGCTATTCTTCCCAGCTCCAGCAGGCACAGACACACTTCTCTTGGCTGTTTGTGTAACACTAGAAGAACAAATACAAACATGAGACATAAAACAGACACTGTATTTTGTCCTAGCATACTGTACAAATCAAAGAACTAATGAAAACATCAACATGGATGAATGATGAAACCAAGACCACAGAATGACACGGTGATGATGCATTAGTAATTCATTACACTATTACACTCACTGACAGCTAATGTTCTCAGCGTGAGACTCTCAGTGTGTTTTTTTTGCATGAAGTGATTGAACAACACGCCATGCTTTCCCACATTTCCCATGATACAGTGAGGTTGAGTGATGGCAACACAAAACAAAATCCGTAATCTCCATATCAAACCTCAGAACATCCCACCTGAACATAACGCATCCATGTTTTCATTTAGCTATTTCTGAGGGGGAAAGGAAGAAAAAAGTTATTAAGTATTTTTTTCTCTTTCAAATGTGTTTTTTCTTTTTAATTTTAATATGGCTGAATAACCCTTAATTTACCACATCATGCACCACACTTGCTAATTTACTAATTTGAAGATTAGCCAGTTTTTGGTATATAGAACAGATTTACAGCAACACACACTTCACAAATCTGTTCCTGCACTGGTTTGCATTTCAAATCTTAAGGGCATCCAAGTCGATTTTTATGAATTTTCATATGAAAGTGAGGTTAGGACAGCTTTTCATACTTAAAGCAACACCACGTAACTTTTCCTCTGCGGTCGCCCTACAGGTTGGAAGCGGAATTGTCCATTGTCATGTGGTAAATAATTTAGCCTACCGCAACCTACTGTCTCACGCACGCTCGTTGTTTATCCAGCACCGGCTTTGAAATGAACGATGTCAACAGACAAGTTAGAGTATGTTGCATGATTTCATGAAAGTATGATGTATTGCGACATAAGAAACGAAGAAAAACAAAATAATGACTATTGTAACGCTTGACGTAAAGTAGGGCTGGGCGATAAAACGATAATTATCGCGATATAATTTTCCTCGATAAAACGATATCAAGAGGTCGATAAATGTTCGATAATGTGTATGCGTCAAAAGCGGAACGAAACTCATTTGAACCGCGCGCCACACGGACCATTTATCCGCTCGGCTCAAAGTCCAAACGGGAGCTCACTAGAGCACATGCGCGTTTACTCTGATTGTCTCGCTCACGACTCGATCCAGTGAGAAGCGCTTGAATTCAGCGAAGAACACAAATGTCAAGTTCAAACCAGTAGGTAGATGAAACAGCACTGACAAACAGGAGAAACACTGTGCGCAACGATACAGTCAGAATCTGAATTGATACTGAATTCATTTAGCCTACCATGGATTTACTGTAACGTTAGCCTAGTAATATGAAATGTGAGATATACATATTGAATTGTATTATATTATTAATGTAGACAATGTATTAAATGACTAATGGAATTTAATTACAGTATTTAATAATGTATTTAACTGTTAGGCTACTGTTTTTCATACAAATAGTCATGCCATGATAGTGAGGTGCTAAGTTATAGGCTATGCCTGGTTTTATCTGTGGTTATCATGATCTAAATGCATGATACTGGATGACCAATGGTTAATTTGAATAAAACTCAAACAGTCAGAATATTACATTTTACCAAAATAAAAATGTGGTCGTTACATTTCTTTTTTTACACAGATGTTACTGTTTTTGTTAATGAACATAAATTTAACATAGTAAATCTGCATCCTAACTCAAGCTAATACTACTGTCAACTCGCTGTCAAATAAGCGTTTCGAGACAAAACATGTAATTTGAATATTGCAAACTGTGCTGAAGAAATATTTTTCTATTCAGATGTTTATTTTGTTAAGGAAAAATGACAAATGTTTGCATGTTCTACCTCAGATTTGTGAAATGTTCACCTGTTTGGCAAGTGTTTGTCATGATATGTTCTGACAATAAAGAGTAGTTTAAAACCACAATTAACGCTCTGGTTTCTACAACTTTCACTTATAGGAGCAAAAATCTGCCTTTAAACTTAAAAGAAATAAAGATTTGATATTTATCGTGATAATTATCGATATCGACTGATATAAAAAAAATTATCGTGATAATTTTTTTTGGCCATATCGCCCAGCCCTAACGTAAAGCAAGTCAAATGTGTAGTTTTCTTATGTCTCATTAGAACTACAGAAACGCGACCCAATCTGGCAAACTTACATAGCGTGGTTATAGCAGATATAGGACCGCAAAGCGAATCCAGAAGTGCCTTTCACCCTGTTACGACTTAATGAACCACTGAAACGATTTTGGAAACATTATTTTAAGGTAAAAAATCTTACTTAGTGTTGCTTTAAGTTGACAAATACATCTACATTCGATCTCTGCGTCATGTACACACAACACACACACCACACACTCTCTGCACATTCTCTCAAGTGCAACTCCAGTGGGAAGAGAACCCATTCTTTCTGCATTCAGAAAACTCAGTTCTGCTGCCCTTCTGTACTCCAGATGACCCGATCCTGTATAACTCTCTCGTTCTTTATGTAGTTTCAGCAGACTTGCTATTCTCTCCAGCTGTCTTGGACATGTGTTGAAAGCAAAGCATAAATAATCTATTCAAACACTCTACCTGAATCCTTCAATGTCTGTATGTCTGGATCTGGCACATGACAGATATGTCTAGTCCTCATACATATCATAAGCTGCAGCAGAGGAAGACGACACACTTTTTTCCTTCATATACATTTCCACCATCACAGTTTGTGCCTAGAATACCACGCTTTTGAGAAATGCAGTGAGAGGAAACACAACAGTGCAGCCAGAGAAACAACTATCATCTTTATCTGACCCTCACCAATTTCAGTCAATCAGCCTCTCAAGTTTGATTATATTTCCACATAAGGCAGTTTAATGTTTTATGTACAGCAAAACAACCTAATCATCACCCAAAAACATTACTATAGTATTGAGATGTAAAATTCCAGAATGTTTTTCCCCCCCAAATATTTCATTAATTATGGGTGCTTTTAGCATAGCAGATCTAGTCCAAGGTTGATATGCTAAAACTATTCAGAGAGTTGTCGTGATTAACCTGTGTAAATAACAAAATATCATAGAATAATTATGTTTTTTTTTGTTTTTTTTTCTGAGACATCATGAGCATTTACACCCCAATGTCATTTTCAAAAAGGCCAGCTAATGTCATTTTGTGAATCTTAAATACAAAGAATCAATTAATAGTTTCGCTTTTTAAAACAATTGATCAAATTACAAAATTATAAAATTGACTTGAAGTGGCAGAAAAAAAATATTCTGTAATATTTACCTTTTTATCATGTCTAATAAAGTTGACCTTGATAAAACCTTGAAACCTTTGTTCCTCCCAAGCATGCTTGTCACTTTCCATGTTGTCACTTAACACTTTATTAAGGGAACATGGGCATACATCAGAGTGTGTCAGTTATAATATTTACCACTTTATGAGGATATTTTTACTGAAAATCACACTGTTTATCGCCACATGAACCATGGTCCGTACCATTGTGCACTTTTTTTTAAGGGGACTTGGGTTCAGTCTCTCTTAACAGGCTTAACTGTATTAAGTGTATTAAATAAATGTTGAAGGGGACCTATTATGATTTTTTTAACCTTTCCTTTAGTGTGTAATACAACCTTAACAAACTCGTCTCCATACCGGCGTGATGACTCCGACCTCCAACCAGATACATATTGTGAATGTTCTGATCCAATCTGACTTCTGACCTGTAATGCTGCCTAGATCATAATCATACACTGTTCGCTCGTTGGCCAGAGGAGAACTGGCCCTCGACTGAGCCTAGGTTCTCCAAAGGTTTTTTTTCTCCATTCTGTCTCCTGGTGGGGTTATGGTTCCTTGCCAAAGGTGACTTGACTTTGCAAAGTTACAAAGTACAAAGTCTACACCAAAGGGAGTGAATCTCAAATCCAGCAGAAACCCCCTGCAACACCTTGTTTGTAGTCTTGCCATTATTTCCATTATGTAGCGACATCTCCATGTAACACATTTGGTTAAGTCAAGGCATTGCATTTGTGGCCCACGCTCTAAGCGGAAGACCAATCACAACAGACTTGGCCAACTGACCAATCAGAGCAGACGACGCATTTCGGAAGGCGGATTTAAAAGAAACCTAAACTAAAACAGAGCATTCAGACAGAGGGTGAAAACAGGTGCTGCAATAATGTAACTTGTAAGGAAAAGTTGTATTTGAACATTAAATCATGTTAACCTCTACTAGCAGACCCCCTGAACAAAATTATGAACCTGTAAATGACCATAATAAGGGCCTTTTTAACAATTCGATGTGAAGATGCATTTTTACATATCAAACACATAGACAAAAAATGTAATCTATTGTCTTTTTGTGTCTGATGACAGGTGCAAGTCCAACATGTCCTCTCACTGCATTTACTCTACAAATACAGAGATGCAGTTGTTGTAATAAATCAGGCTTTAAGTCTTTACGGGGCAGATTTAAAAAAGGCAGAGATTATTCACTCATAAATCTTTGTTGCTGTGTCAGATGGATTTGTTTAAAACACTCACCAAGCCCATCTGACTCGAACAGACAGGTGTCACCTACGCCCACCTCTCGACACCATGACAGGAAGTTGGCTGTGTTATCCCTGGCGAAAAAGGAACCAGACGCGGCGTTGGCTCGGCAAGGAATCCTGCGACTGGGGATCGACTGGAAGACAGAATTTTCTCAATTTGTTACTCAATGGCGTTGTAGACGGACATTTGCATTTAAACTGTCTTACATGCAAGAGGAATGGCCTTGAAGAGAAGGCTGGCTAAACACCCCAAACATTCTAAGGCCAAAAACATATGAATGTTGTTCCAAACCCGCAAGACTTGCGTTCATTTTCAGAACACAAATGAAGCAAGCATATTTGAGCTTTCATGTTTACCATATTTGATGAGCTATATGTATGTGTGTTAATCAATGTATATAAGTGAATGAAAGCCTAAATTAAATCTGTTCATCATTTAAAGCCATCATGTCTCTTAAAAAGACTTTGATTAAACCGTCCGATTCATATGGATTACTTTTACAATGTCTTTTTGGATTTTTTAAAGCATAGCAGTTTTTGGTTGCATTAATTTTCAATGGATGGGCAAAAATGATGAGTGAATATCTTCATTTGAGTTTCGAAGAAAACAACAACAACAAAACAAATGGATTATGGGTTTGTGAGTAAATGATGACATAAAAGTAATTTTGTGGTGAACTAACTGCAAGTACGCAAATGCAGCTTGGTCAGCTCACATAGGCCTACTTGCATTTGGTTATTAATTGCGCGGCAACACATTCTGCAATGCAACGGTGCATGTCGATCTTCCATTGCTAGAAGCTAATAACCAAATGCAAGTATGCTGGCCAAGCGATCACAGCTGTGTTTGAATACTTGTGTAAAGAATGTTTCTGACCTAATCTAAACATTAAAAACATAGTTAGCTGCTGAGTAACTATCTAGAGTAAACATGGCAGCTATACCTTCTGAGGAAGCCATTCGAATTCAAATGAAACTTCTTAAGTAAGTGATTTAAATGCCTGACTTCATGTGAAGAGTCAACTCACAATTGTTTCCAATACCAATAGAGTTAGCATGTTGTTAAGCTAACGACTCACTACATTAAGAAGCATAAAGGAAAAAAAGTTGGTAACAATGGGCAGTTTGTTGGCAAGCAGTTATGGCAAAACTGGCCACAACAGTTGTCAAGAATTCAGTCATTATGTATGTAACACTGTTAAAGGATCAGGGAAAAAGGAGGCGTGAACCGCTGAACGTTTCACACTTAAATCATATAAAATAAACAAACAACAAAATGAAAGAAAAACGGCAGTCCCTCACTGACGACTGCCTCACACACATAAACAAAACATAAATAGTCCAGGCCTGGTCCTCTCTCGTCCTTCACTGTCGTCGCTCCTCCTTTTATGCTTCCACTCCTCCGTGAGAGATACGAGACCGGTGCGTCTCGTTTTAGGAACTCTCACATTTCCCATCTCTCCCCCTGCATTTCCTTTCTTATTCCCTACAGTTTTCCGTTTCCGCCAGTCTCTCTTCGTGCTTTAGCCGGCATACGTCACCCACTAACCATGAACAGTTTGTGATCTCTCTAGTTTTTTTGTCTGTTTCTCTCTCTCACTCTTCCCTCGCAGGGGTCCGGATTGCAGGCTTCTAATATCACGTATGCTTTCACAAACACAATCCCCCTTTCTCTAATCAATAATCAATAAGGATGAGAGTGACAGTGATAGATAAATGCATGCACAAGGAGATGGTGGAGGTCAAATAACATATGAATGTCAATGGGAGATTTACCCAGTGTATTGTTTCATTCAGCACACTAAGAAAGGTTAGATGAGGTCATGCTGGAAGAATGTAGTCGCTGGAATGGATTGTTTTCTCTCGCTTTTCCAGAACATTTCCCAATGACTAGTTATTAAAGTATTAGTTAATCTTGTAAAGTAATCTTTGATCACTGGAATGACGGGAAGAACTACAACAAAAACAAAACCAGCAATTATAATCTATAACACCTTTCTAGAAGTGTCCCATGTGTGAGAATTTTGAATTAAGGTAATGCTATAAAGCTAAAATAAAACTAAAATGTACCCCGTTTCATTTCTTAATAAATGTTTGGGCCCATACACCATTGCTGAACAATTGTGATCTGTGGGCAATCATTTGGGAATTATGGGATTATACAATCAGAAACATGTTCGCCCAAACAGGAAAATTATGTCATCATTTACTCGCCCTCAAGTTGTTCCAAAGCTGTATGAGTTTCTTTGTTATGTGGAACACAAGAAAAGATATTATGAAGAATGTTTGTAACCAAACATCTGTGGGGCATTTTAGTTTCATAAAATTAAACATTTTAATTTCCCTTTAAAGGGATACTCCACCCAGAAATAAAAATCCTCTCATCATTTACTCACTCTCATGCCTATGTATATGACTTTCTTAAGAAAAACACAACATTTTAAAACAATCTCTCTGTGAATGGGTGCCAACATTTTGATACAGCCATCATGACGGTAATCCATTCGACCCCGGTGGATGAATCAATGTCTTCTGAAGCGAAACGATAGGTGTGTGTAAGAAAAATACACGAATCAGTGGCATGCTTGTTTTAAAATGAGGAGGGAAAGTCCTCATAGTTTTTTTGTATATCAAATGTAAATGTATTCATTCAGTTATATTTTGTATTTTTACACTATGTAATTAATGTTCTGTTTATTAAAACATAAATCTCACCAAGTTAGTGTTTTTACGCATTTTTACATTTATTCCAAAATAACTAACGGCAGTAACAATTTATATTTTATTTGTGAACTGATGTTCAGCTGTTCTTTTCTAGTCAACTTATTTTCATCAGTCATCAAGCTCAGTAAACATTGGTCACATGAAGATGAACCTTTATTTTACCACGCTGATTGCTCACAAAAAGAAAACTCACATTTTTCTCACATTTCATGTTTGAATTCGGTGTGACAAAGCGGTGATAAGAGGTTGAGTTGTTAACTCTAACTTTTTAATTAGTCTTCCATTAACGCCATTATTTTCTTCATCCAGACCGATTCATGAACGCACACGAAAACAAGAGGCGGGATTTATCGCATGAACCAATCATATCGAAATATAACCCATCATATCCAATCATAGAGTGAGGGAAGCATTGCCTCCTCTCACGTGATTTTCCCCCATTCATTCTCGCCACACGATTTGGAGGGTCTGTTAAAGGCAATGGGCAAGCCTCCCACTGTAACTTTACCTGCTGGTGCCGCTGTTTTGTTACTTTAGAAAACGAGTGATTCATACACTTTTTAGGGCCAGATTTACTAACCAGGACGAATTAGCGTGAGAGTGCAATTCCAAAAAAGCACCGATGAAAGTTATGCCCGTGATCTACTGACGACACACAAATTAAAGAACAGCCGGATCATTTCCATAATGAACAACACAATCTAGTATCTGGTTTAAAACGTGCCTTTTTTGGGCAGTAAATAAAGGCGCAAATACCAGTAAACTGACTAGCACAAACCTTAGTAAATCACCTTGCATGATTCATTTAAATACTCTCCTCTCATAAGTGTTGCGTCTGAAAGGGAAACTCCTACCAATGCATATGCAATAACATCAGCTGCAAAAATAACTGTCCAGGACTTTTCAGCGCAAATTCTTTACTGCGTATCTTTAGTAAATCCTGACAGTAGTTTTTTAACGCTTAAAGAGGGTTTGAGCTGTTTTACAACATGCTTCAGAGAACACTTATGTGACGCTTCACAATGTGCTTACGTTTAAAAAGTTTAATATATTGGTATATTTCTTACACACACCTATTGTTTTGCTCAAGAAGACATTTACACACAAACAAACTCTCTCTCACTCTTTCTCTTTTAGAGGGTAGTGGATGTGTTTGATCTGGCGTCTCTATAGCCTCTGGACTGTGTAATCAATGAACTGCTGTTTACTCTCACTCTTTCTATCCCTGAGGAGTCACTACCTCAAATATTCCTCACATATGTGCTGTGTTCGCACATATAGCGATCTGACAACCCATCATGCAGCAGGGCTCTGACACCTTTACACACATTTAAAAACATTTGGCACCCTTTATTATCTCATTTATATTCATATTAACTTAAACTTAAATCATATTAACTTAAAATAGCCTAATTTACATAACTAAAAATACTAATAACAGTAATGTTTAACCTGCTATTTATTTAGCCATTTTTGATTCGTGTTTTGAATGGATCTGTACTGAAACTGTATGATTGTAAAGTATTGACTGAAATTAAACAGTCTTGAAATTCAATCTTGTTATGAAACCAACTGATTATGTTTCCCAGAAGCAAAGTCTGTGACAGGAACCTGAAACAACATGAAACAATATGTAGTCATCCATGTTATATGTTTGGCCATCCATGTTATTTGGAGAAATGTATTGCTGTTAAAGTTTACTAACGTATATGTGCAGTTATTTTCAATGGTTTTGTATTTATGATATTTCATGTATGTATGTTGTATTGTTCAAGGTTTATTTGTGTATTTCAGGGTTTTATTTTTTTGTATTTTTGATATATCTTACATCTATCTTTATTTGTCCTATGTTGTAGTTTATCTATCCTTCGTTTTGTGTCTGTAACCATGTGTTTGGTGTTGAGTTGACTGCAGCTACAGCTATGTTGTTGTCTGTTGTAATTCGATACGTAATGTTATTTTGATGTTAATTTGGAATTAACAGAATTCTCTTTCCTTGTGACCAGTGGCTAATGTGTATAAAGAGACTAATACAATGAAAGCTTCACTGCTGTGACACCCAACTATGGTTATGCTGTCCTACTCATACACCCAACTTCACACCATGCAGAGACAAGCATGTCTGCTGTACTGTATGCAAAATTGCTACATTTTGTTTCATATATATATATATATATATATATATATATATATATGTATATGTATATGTATATGTATATGTATATGTATATATATATATATATATATATATTGTTTGCATGCTTATTGTGACATACTGCATTCTATATTCACATAGGGCAGGGTGTATGATATCTATAACTAGAAAACATCTGTAATACAAGGCCGCAGAAATATGCTTTTATATTTCATGGAGAATATTTAGACAAATAACATGGTCTAATACATTGGAAAATCATTGAACCTGCCATGTTTGACATTTGATTTGACGGGGAAAATACATTTACCCTAAAGGTTTATTACATTTCTTAAGTACATCTGTCAATCACAGGCAGGTTTATATTACAGGTCCTTCGTAAATATGTGGTCTTCTTACCTAACTCTTCTCTATTTAAACACCTCTTTTTTGCTGGCGATATTCAGTACAAAACTATGCAGGTATTTACATCATAATTGCTTTGATATGCCAATTGAGAAAACTACAGGCCATGAGTTCTACTGTGTAGTTCTTGTGCTGTTATCCTTCAGGGACACTATTAGCAGAACTGGAGTGAGTCATAACTAACAGAAAGACCCATTCTGAGTATCTGTA
This sequence comes from Tiaroga cobitis, assembly GCA_030578255.1. Lineage (NCBI taxonomy): Eukaryota > Metazoa > Chordata > Actinopteri > Cypriniformes > Leuciscidae > Tiaroga > Tiaroga cobitis. Next base: position 24,594,869 of record CM060615.1, read on the forward strand.
AGAGGTGGTTTTTGGCCAAGACAAGCAGAAATATTTTCTTAATTTACCATCGAAAAAATCTCCTGATCTTAATGGTTTTCCCATCTGGAGGAGTTTTTGAACACTTAACAAGTCACAGCTTTCATTAGACTGCTCTGTTAAAATGAAAAAGCTCAGTGATTTTCCAAAGTTCATCGTCCCACAATGCCGAAGTTTGGCAGGAAAAAGCAGGCGGCCCTAAATCCAGACAAAAGTCTTTGTATGAGAGAGAAACTAAAAATGCATTCAATACAAGCACCTGAACCAGATAAATGGCCGTATTTAATAAGCTTAGTTTGAAAACATGCATTTCAGCAGCCATGCTGAATTAATTTATATTGCTAAGGACATACAGTACATGCAACATTGCTAAAGTAAAGAAAACAATGAAATAATGAAATCAAAGTGGTAATGTTCTAATGTATGTTATGTACGGAGCTGGGGACATTAAATAATTTTAATTTAATATTCAACAATAATTATTGATCTGCCTGCATCGACACCATTTTATAAGAACTGAACTGAGCTGGACGGTGACATCACAGTTTTCTCCAGAGTGGCTATATATATAAATGAACTAAATTAATAACTTTTTTACAACAAAATGAAACATCACTGAACTTACTTAAGCTGGACTGTGATGCTATTTTTTTCTGGAAACAAACTTTGTTGCTTTATTTTCCTGTTATTTCTGTAAAGCTGCTATGAAACAATCTGTATTGTAAAAAGCGCTAAATAAATAAATGTGACTTGACTTGACTACTGTTCAATTCACAATTACACAACAGATGACTGGGAATTATCCGTCAGCCGCAATTGAATTGATTATATGGAAACTACAGAAAAAACCTTCTATAGTTTGAGAAAAAGGGTCTAATAATTTAAGAGACCGAGTAGTTTCCAAAGTATTGATGGGTCAGGATCAATGTTTCATCTGAGCTGCACGCATGTATGGCAACGCGATTCTGATGTCGCAGAATAATAAACCTGTCCAGAATAAATAAAATGAAGGCAAATGCAAAATATGTGGGAAAAGCTATTTGATTGTATTCTAGAGAATGATAAATATTTGCTGTGTTTGGGTCAACCGCTAGAGTTATTTTCGCAATACAATTAGAACCAGTGAATGTGGTTTACAGGTTTCACTGAAAAAGAATGATGAGTTGCTGTGTGGAATACGTCTAAGTTATGCTGCCTCATAACGTTGACGCTATGGGAACGCCCCTTGCATGACTGGTGTCTGAAGCATGTGTGAGAACACGGCAATTGATTGACAGATGGCAGCCCTATGACATCGCAAGGAGCGCCCTTAACCCCCTGGGGTCGGCGGTCGTGCCGGCGATGCCAGCTCACTTTTTTTCTTATCAGTGCAAAAGAGACTCAAAATACTCTGTTGATTTTTATCTTACATATAAGTGTTATACATCATTCGATCCTGATAACTAAGTGTTTCTTTTTTTTGTGTATACTCACAATAAAAACAAAGTGTTGTGCTTTTTGCCAAATAAAGAAAAATAAACATGACATCTCTCTAAATGTGAAGTCGTAATGAACTGTAACTCAGCGAATACTCACAGGCATACATATGTCACAGTCACACAGGCATACAGGCACACAGGCATAAAGCTTGACTTGTCTTCTTTTAAATTAAGTAAAAAACAAATATTCTCAGTTTATGTAATCTGTATGAAAAGGGAGAGATGTCAGTCGTTCTCATTTCTGATCATTATAGCTCATTAAGTGCTAATGTGACCACGCCCACGGAGAGCGCGCGCTATTCAAACGCAAATGATCTGAGGCGATCCATGCCAACGTGTCAAAGCCCACATCAACTCGATAAAACACATCAAGTTTAATCAGACTCATGTACTTTACGACACTGTGAGGAATAATACTATCGTAATAATAATCCTGGGAAATTTACCTCAGAAGTGCCGGTTTACTTTCACTTCGAGGAGCAATCGATCCAGCAGAGGTGGAATAGTAAGTTCTTTATTCTTAAGTGCTTTGTACTAATCGCGATATGCAATAGTGTCTGTAAACCGCAAAAAAGACTGTTTAAATATGAATCGTGTGTCTGTGTGTTAATAAATGAACGGCACCAATGTGTGCTGTTGTTCACTACAGAACTTTAGGTTACTTACGTAACCCCGGTTCTCTGATAACATGAGAGAGGTATCTTACTATGGGAAACGCCTCTGGGCGTGACAGATCCTGGAAGCACCAATCACACCACGTCTGTCAGTTGACAGACCAATCACGACAGTGATGCGGGAGTCCCACCTCCCTAATATAAACCACTGCCGGGTGGTCCCTACTTCATTCGCTGCATATCTCTTCTCTGTGCACTGCAAGGAGGGAAGTGTGGTGAGATACCTCACTCATGTTATCAGTGAACCGGGGTTATGTAAGTAACCTAAAGTTCTCTTTCAAACATTCGCTCGGTATCTCACTATTGGATATAGACAACTCCCGTACTGCAGATATGCTGTCGGAAGCAGGCCTTTCAACCAACTCAGTGATGTATGTAACAAACACACCCCAACGTGTTAATTTATTTATTTATTTTTACACACTTAGGACGGAATGAGCCAGTGATGGCTCAGTGACATCCAGTCTATAAAATCCGACAAATGAGTGAGGCGAAGCCCAACTTGCTGCTGCACATATGTCCTGAACTGAAACGCCCTTAAACAGTGCCCATGAGGTAGCCAAACCTCTGGTAGAATGAGCCCTCAGCCCGTCCGGAGGACAGAGACCCATGCCATTATAACCTAATATAATGGCTTCCACTACCCGGCTTCCCCTCAAAGTTTGTTATGGCACATCACCAAGACATGAATGCCCTTAATTCCCATAAGAGCTAGCAGCCTAGCTAGTAAAATTCCCGAAGCTCAATGCTCTTACCTGCTCCTGGGAGTAGAACGTACCAGGGAAATAACAGCCCATAACAGCCCTGATAAAATCCTCCACAAATCCTCAATCCGTTACTACCTCTTAAGTAATAGGAATGGCCTTAGCCAAGGAAGCATGCAAGGTAACTTCTCAGCAGGCTGATTTTGAGATTTAAAGTACTGGAGTAAAAGTACAGATGAGAAAATGAATCACAGATCGCGATTCAATCTACCTCTGCTCTGTTAAGGAGCCCGCTTCAACCTTCATTACACTTTTTGAAGAAGGGCATTATTAACAGTAACTATACCCTGGGGAGAATGTAACCCTACTTTAACACCCAACGATGACTGGGGAGGGCCAAGCTCTATACCCTTAGCCTCATCGACTAATGATTGCCTAGTCCCACAGCTCTAGCAAGGAGGAAAGACAATTAGCTGCCGCAGCGCAATGCCACCTTTATACTCTGTCTTCATACTCCACACGAACCTTTAGGAAACATGTTACATAGTTCCACTATGACCACACTATCCCCTCCAAGTCCAAACTGGAGGAGCGACAGATGAGAAGTAGGGTTTTTTTTTGGAGGGGCGACTGATAAGGCAGTGGCTGTATTGCCCAGCCTCTCACACTTGATATCACTGTCTAGCTCTGGGGAGAGGAAGCCCAAGTATGAAGACCCTCTAAAACGAGAAGAGGCCTGTCTACACTGTACCATAAAGACACCATAAAGTTACCAAGGAGGCCCACAGAGAGCCATTCACACTTTATGTCACTGTCTAGACGGAGCTCTGGGAAGCGGAGGCCTCAGCATGATGACCCTCTAGAGCAAGGGGAGGCCCATTTACTGTATGCTATGTCTGGAAGTGGCAACCCTTCCTATGCGAATATAAAAAGGAGCATACACTTCTATCTCCATATTTATAAAGGAGAAATGGCATGTGAGGAAGTGGGAAGCGACAAGTGGAATAGCCCAGCTTTCTTCACCGATACCAACCAGTGCACAACTATAAACACGGGAAGAGCATGTTACTACTATTTCCGAATTCGCAACTGTGGGGAGACAATAGCTGATGAAGTGGGATGCGAGAGGCGGAATAGCCTATCTTCTTTTAGCTATGTCTAACCAATCCTTCATATGCAAATATGAAAGGGCCATACACTCATATCTCTGTATTTATTGAGGCAGAAAGCAGCATATAAGTGTTAAGCAAGGTTCTTCTAGAGAAGCGAGCAAAGATAACATGCATTTTCTCTAATCTCTAAGTATGAGAGATTGAAAAGGGCAACAGAGCAGAGAAAAGCTCTAAAAGGGGGAGGAGCCTAAAGCAAGAGAGAAATATGTTACCTTCATCTCTGCTACATATTACTCCTTCAACCATCACAGAGAGGGATATATTTCCTTCTAGCTGAGACCACACCTCTGTGAACTTTTCTATGACAATCTCACAGGCAGTCAGTGCAAGATGAGAGAAATCAAGGAGAAAGATTGCAATTCTCCTGGTCACAGATGTCTCTCCGTGGCCACCATAGCAGTTTTACACTGAACGGCTGTGAGCTACGCGGTATGGAGGGCTAACCTGTGGTTATGCAGCAACTCTTCATGGAGGGACGGGAATGAACATCATACTCCAGCAGCTTTGCTGAGCAAAGATCAGACAAATGCCTCTGCAAATGAGTCCAAAACGCGAGGTCCAGACGCTTAATTCTGATTCTTCAAGAAAAGAATCAAGCAAGAGCAGAGCTTCCCCACCACGATTCATCACAGTGCATGCATATACAGCTCCCTCAAGAGCTGACAGCATTCACTCTGCTCTCAAGCTTACATTGACAGGAAATATCTTCACACGCGCACACACTTAGACGAGCGGATCCTGAATACAAAAAGGCTGATGAAGTCTAAAGCAGGCACCATTTTATACTCACGGGCACTTCTTGAGACTGTTACAATTGGCAAGTTTTCACACAGGCTTCAAACACCGGTCACACAATAGGTGTTCCCATAGCCTCAAAGTTAAGTTCCCTTGAAAGGGAACTTCAATGGTTGCGGTGCAAAATAGCTCAATAGGAGAGACAATGCCAACACTAAGGGTGTACTCACACTAGGCACGGTTGCCATGAACCGGGCCCGAGTACGATTGTCCCCCCTCCCCACTCCCCCTCTGGCCTGCACTCACATAGGGTTTCAGCATTCGTGCCGGAGCACGCTTACGTCATTATGGTGCGACGGTTTCGGGATAAACAAGAAGAGCGGCGCTCTCTGAAGGAGAGCCATCGCTCTGTTTTCTTTGTGGATAATTTTGTGTCGTTTGGTCCACGGTGGTCCACAGCCCTCTCACAGCCTGTTGTTAAACAGATGTGTCGCCTTAGTGGTGTGAAAATTTTCACGTAATCGTGCTGCTCGTGCTCGTATGAGGGAGGTTTGCAAGGTACCAGCTGAAGTGCAGAACCATGACGTCACGCGTCCTGTTCCGTGCTCCAGCACGGTTAGCGCTCACACTGCATGTGAACCGCGCCCGAGTCCAACTGAACCGTGCTCTGGCCCACCTCTTCCAAGCGGGCCAGGGCCGGCTAATCGAGCCGCGCCCGGGCACGTTTCGGAGCACTCACACTAGTCAAACGAACCGCGCTTTGGTGGTCAAACGCACTCGGGCACGGTTCAAACTGGCTAGTGTGAGTACACCCTAAGACATGACAAAAAAATCTCATCATGAAGAGTGGCTTGATCAAGTGGTGAAAAATAACATGATATGCGCAGCACAGTAACAAAACTACAATTGCACACCAACCATAGGTGTAGCTGTCCCTTTAGTTGATCTTGATTCTTAGTTTGGAAAAATGGCACAGTTAACACTGAAAAAACATTTTTATTAGGTCACCTAAAATGTGCTTCATATTTAGTAACTTTTGAATTAACTGTATGTTCCCTTCCGAGGGAACATCAGTGCTGCGTCATTGCGTTGATCCTATGGGAAACGTCTTCAGCATGCATCGGTGTCTGAAACACATGTAAACGTGACAATACTATTAGCCATAGACGAAGTCAGGAGATATTACGTAATAGATGACTACATCCATAAAATGGTGCCTGAAAATTATGTCACCAGCATCTTTGCCTTAAGAAGCCACATGTCTGTCAATCGTTTGTCTAAATCTCTGTTGCGTGTTTTAGACCAGGAGTTTGGACTAAATAATAATGCCACGAGTGGGGCTTGAGGATGTGAAGTCGCCTGCGTCTGCGCAGTGCGATCTGATGCAGCCCCTGAAGTGACACAGGAAACAGAAATGCTGCATAATAATAATGCAAGTAAACGAGTCGAAATAACGTTAAATACATTTTGTCTCGTCTAGTTTTAGTCAACGAAAATGAAGAGACATTTTACATAGTTTTTATTTTGTAAACCACATTTAGTCTCGTTTTTATTCGTCAACAACATTGCATTATACATTTAATTATAGTCATCGTCATCGTCACATGACCAGCATTTACGTTGCGTCTCGTCTCGTTTTCGTCACGTGATAAAGGTTTGTCAACGACGATATTTAGTCATAATGTTCGTTGACGAAAGCAACACTAGTTGCAGGTGGAGCTGTTGGATGGGCCTGAGAAAGGCAATGACTTTTCTCTTGCTCTTTCCACAGGCTCGGAGGGTCCCGTTCCAGATTTGGAAGCCCGCTCTCCGATTTTTTTCTGGTCTGGATGAGGACCTGCCTTGCGTTGAGTCTTCCTCTGTCGAGCAGCCCTCATACTCTAAATCTTATGGAGCTGCTAGAGGTAGTAAAAAGAAGCCGACAGAACAAGATTTCTCGACGCCCCGGTTTCCAGCTCTTCGGCCCGGCGGTGAAAGGATTCTCGGAGAGGTACACAGAGGCACAGAAAGCGTCCCAGGCTATGCGACTCTTCATGCCGAAACGCTCGAGCTCCGCGACCAGCAAGCCCAAGCCACCGCCTTTGCCTCATCCAGCCAAACCGGTGAAGCAGGCCTCTGAGCCCCGCCCTGCGGCTGCTGATAGCCACCGCCAGTCAAGGCCCGCGAAGCGCTACCCGCTCCCCCGGCGTCAAGGCCCGCACAGCGTTGTGATCGACCAGGTTCCACCGAAGTCGTCCTAGCACGAAGCGGGAAGAGAGAGGGCTCGTGTCTCGCACTAGCCGGACCACCCTCGAAAAAAACAGCAAAACTTCCCACAGCTCCCTGTTCAGTTCAGGCGTCTGGGGATTTTATTATTGTAAACAGGCCCGCAGCAGTGAGCGCGTCTTTGCAAACAAACGCCGTTTTCACGGCGACCCAAATAAAGCACAAAAAGAGCATGTTTCACAATTACAACACACTGGTTCACCGTCCCCCTTCACTAGGTGGCCCCCTCCCTGTTGTAACACTGACTTCCCCCCGGGCAAAAGCCTGTATAGTCAGTCAAACACTCAGTATGTGCACAAATCACATTATAAGGGTATCAGGTCCCCCTATGTTAGGCGGCCCGTCCCATTCAGTGTGTCAAGCCCTAGCCACACAGGCCATGGCCTGGCAAGCCATCCCCGGTGTGTCGAGTTGGGTCATAAACACTATAAGGCAAGGCAAGGCAAGTTTATTTATATAGCACATTTCATACACAATGGTAATTCAAAGTGCAATAAGCGAGGCTACTCGCTCCAATTCGCTCGCAGACCCCCGAAATTCCAGGCGGTTATCGAGACGTCGGTGAGAAGCAGCGTGGGTCACGTGCTTCGCACTGAAGTTCAGAATTTATTAGCAAAAGGAGCGATAGAATCAGTCCCTCCCGCGCTAATGTATTCAGGGTTTTACAGCCGCTATTTTCTAGTCCCAAAGAAAGACGACGGACTCAGACCCATACTAGATCTGAGACTTTTGAACAAGGCTCTCATGAGACGGCCTTTCAAAATGTTAACACTCAAACAAATTCTCGCGCAAGTTCGCCTGGGCGATTGGTTTGTTACAATGGATCTGAAAGATGCATATTTTCATATTCAGATCGACCCTCGTTACAGGCCATTCTTGAGATTCGCCTTCGAGGGGAGGGCATATCAATACACCGTCCTGCCGTTCAGTCGGTCCCTGGCACCCCGCACATTCACGAATTGTATGAATGCAGCGCTCCCCACTGAAAAGTCAGGAAGTGCGCGTGCTGAATTATCTCGATGACTGGCTGGTGCTGGCGCAGTCGAGAGACGAATTGATAGTTCACAGGGATTTGATTCTCGGCCATCTAAAATGCCTGGGGCTCACAATCAATGTTACCAAGAGCAAACTGACCCCCAGCCAGACTGTAGTCTTTCTGGGCACGGTTTTAGACTCGGTGACAATGAAAGCGCGGCTCACTCAAGAGCGCGCGCTCTCTGTACAGTCATTGGCAGCCATGTTCAGGGAGCGCGAGCGCGCGCCTCTGAAGAAATTTCAGAAACTGCTTGGTCATGTCAGTGGTGGCCTACATAAATCGCCAGGATGGCATCAGGTCAGGCAACCTGTATGCTATGGCAATGGGCCTCCTCCTGTGGGTACAGGCCAATCTGAGCTCTCTGAGAGCAGCGCACATCCCGAGCGTCCAAAATGTGGGCGCGGATATGCTCTCACGGGGCAACACTCCCCTAGGCGAGTGGTCCCTGAACCCTCAGGCGGTCAATCTAATATGGGAGATGTTCGGCGAGGCCGAAGTCGACCTTTTCGCCTCGAGAGCCAACACCCACTGCAGGGTGTTCTTCTCGAAGAACAGGAACGCGCTGGCTCATCCCTGGCCCAGCCGCCCCCTTTATGCTTTTCCCCCCGTCTCGATGATCCCACAAGTCATCGAACGGGTCAGGGAGAGTGGATGCCCAGTCCTTCTGGTGGCTCCTCTCTGGAAATCCAGGCCATGGTTTCCGGAGCTGGTTCAGTTGTCAGACACGATCCTCTGGCCTGTTCCTATGAGGAAGGATCTCCTCACACAGGCCAACGGAACGATATGGCATCCCCGACCCGATTTATGGGCCCTCCATGTGTGGCCCCTAAACGGGTACCCGGGGACCTTCCTGACAGGGTCTTAAGCACTATCTCTGAAGCAAGGGCCCCGTCTACTCGGTGCCTTTATGCTTTGAAGTGGTCGGGTTTTTCCAGCTGGTGCTCTAAAAATTGTATTGACCCAGAGTCAAGTGAGGTATCTGTGTTGTGCTCTCCTTCCTGCAGGAGCTACTGGACACGGGCCGCACCCCGTCCACACTCAAAGTTCACGTGGCAGCCATCGCAGCGCATCATGCTTTGGTGGCTGGCCAATCACTGGGAAGAAATGACCTGGTGGTAAGGTTTCTTAAAGGCGCTAGGAGGATTAACCCCTCCAGGCCCCCTTCGGTGCCGCCTTGGGACCTCTCCACGCTCCTTAGGGCCCTGAAGGGACCACCTTTTGAGCCGCTCCAGTCGGTTGATCTAAAACCACTCTCGCTAAAGACTGCTCTCCTGTTGGCATTGGCATCTATCAAGCGAGTGGGAGATCTGCAGGCTCTCTCTGTGAGTCCTGCATGTTTGGAGTTTGGAACGGATGACTCAAGAATCATTCTCAAACCCAGGCATGGTTACGTCCCCAAGGTGCTCTCAACGCCATTTAGAGCACAAGTTATTACGCTGTCATCCCTTCCCCCCTTCTGCCGAGGATGGGGATGTTAATCTTCTCTGCCCTGTCTGGGCGCTGAGAATCTATCTGGAGCGTTCTGCGTCATTTAGACAGTCAGAACAGCTGTTTGTCTGCTTTGGTGGACGATCTAAGGGTGATCCAGTCACTAAGCAAAGACTGTCTAGATGGATAGTGGATGCCATTTCTATGGCCTATACCTCAGTGGGTCAGGTTTGCCCCATAGGTGTCAAGGCCCATTCGACCAGAGCCATGTCCTCGTCGTGGGCTTGGTCATCTAGTTTTCCCATTCAAGATATTTGTGATGCGGCCGGCTGGTCCTCGCCTTCCACATTTATGAAGTTCTATAATATGGAGGTACCTTCCCTGCAGGCGAAAGTGCTTTCGGTATGATTGAGACCTGACGGTCTTGTCTACAGAAATTACTGTGCATAAATCACATACATATTTTTATAAAACCTGCTTCGGCCGGTTATAAAAGTTATACTAATAATCCCGACGGTGTCTGGTTTTGTTAGTATATTCTGTCAGTTGTTACTGACTTTTATATATTATTCAGGCCCGACAGTGTCTGGTCTGTTATATATATATATAATTATATACATACATTATTGGGTTCAGGCTTGTTCTGTTAGCTCAGGGGTCCTGAGTTGCAGCGCAACCAGTTACTTAGGGTGCAGCGTTTTGCATGGCGTTCCCAACTGCGTATAGCTATGCAATACGAAGTGACCGTTCGAAAGGGAACTACACGGTTACTATCGTAACCTCAGTTCCCTGAGAGAGGGAACGAGTATTGCGTAGCCGGCCGCACTATAAGTATCTGGTGAAGTTGACGCTTCAGTCGTATAAACCTGCTATAATGGCGAAGTCGGGGGTCTATATAGCCTGGGCCACGCCCCCTTGGCGAGCTCTGACGTTGGGCTAGCTCATTGGTCGCACGTCAGAGTCGCCCGCGCCATTGGATGTGCAGCTGCTGCAGCACAGCCTATGAGCGTGCCAGATGCTCAGTGTGCTAGCTGTACAGCTGCAAATGCGTTTTACATATAGGCTTCAGTAAATCGAGGAAAAGGAGTTTCCCCACTGCGTATAGCTACGCAATACTCGTTCCCTCTCTCAGGGAACTGAGGTTACGATAGTAACCGAGTAGTTTTTGGTGGAGCGGCGGTTTCCGGCGGGGTTTCCACCCCATCTCCACTCACAATCATCACTCAGTCAGCTCAGTTATTTCCTGCCAGCAAGCTGTAGATGTTGCCACAGTTCTTCTGGATTCTCAGTTATTTTCTGTTTCTTCATGTAATCACTTGTAGACTTGATGAAGGTGAGACCAGATTTCCGTGTGGAGCATACTGGCTGATGCCAGACTCCTTGTGCATACAAAAATTTCACTGGATTTTTACAATTGATGGCAAAAATAATGCTTGGAAATATAATTGTTTTTTTTAGTTTTTTTGGGGGTGAAAATAGTAATGTGCCTAAGACTTTTGCACAGTATGTTACCCGGTTCTCTGAGATGGGAACGAATGGGAGTTCCCATACTTTAAGTACGCATGTGCGGCTTCTTCAGACCAATGAACCAGGTGATGTTGTTTGACGGCGCCATTTTATGGACATAGTCACGTACTATGTAACGTTACCCGACTTTGTCCTTGGCCAATAGTATTGGTGTGTGTTTACATGTGATTCAGACACCGGCGCACACTGAAGAAGTTACCATAGCGTCAAAGCAATGACGCAGCGTCTCGTTCCTAAACACAATGGGTCTCATTCACTAATAATTGCGTGGATTATTTCGTATTTGTACGCACAGGAGAACTTCTCATGAAAAATCTCCACATAATTCACAACACGTTCGTACGCACATGAATTTGTTCTTAACATTGTCCTGATGTTATTGAATTTGGAGTATTCTAAATGATCGGCCGCGTGCACGAGGTTAGTCATTTGCATAAAACACTCCCAAATCTTCTCCATATAAGGGCTTTCCGCACACGTTTTCCTCACAGCCTTTCTTCACTCATCAAACTTGCCGCTGTTTGCAGACGCGCCCGATCCGCAAGGAGAGCAATGCCAAGTGTGCCATTCTAACCAGTTAAAACACGGACCCAGATTACAGACCTCTCTTTAGCCAGCTGTATATACGCGTATATCAGTGTTATTCAGAGAAACCTTGCAGCTGAAGCTATACTGCAGTTTATCTTACTCTTTAACTGTGGCCTATATGATGAAATTTATTTAAGATTAAATTAAATTGTATTATTTAATGATTTTATTATATAATTTTATATATGGATTATATAATACAATTAATGCAACATGCTTCAATATAATTATAGTCGTGTTAGGATTAAATATAATCGTGTTAAGAAGTTATATGGCCTTACAGAGTAAGTGCTTTTGCGTATAAATAATAGTAAATTAGTACCTTTTCTGGTGAACTCACATCAGATTCATTTTCCCTGAACTTCTCTTGCAGAGTCTCAGCCAGCTGACACAACAGGAAACCGTTATCTAACCTGTCCATGAAGCTCTCGGCTGTGATTTCCACACCTGATGCAAAATATGAAAGAAGGAGATTAATATCTCACAAAAAAAAAACTTTGAATTGGTTGCTCTTCATTGTACTTGGGTTATCTTTATAAACTCATTTTTATAAGTAACATTTCAAACATTATTAATATTATATTGGATTGTTAATATCATTCTGGAAATACTCATTATACTTATCATTACTCGTTATATTATACTCATTGTTACGTTATTATTGTAATGAGTACGATGACAGGTATATGTATAGGTATTCCTATTGAAAAATGAAATATATGATCAAAATCTAAGTTTACAGAATATATGTACATTTCTTTGCATTTCATTTAATCTTAATTCTCATTTAAACTCAAATTTAAACTAAAAATCTGCACCAAACTCAAATTCAAATTCAGGGATTTTAAAGGGATTCTCAAATCACACTCTAAATGACGCACAACCGTCTCAACTGTAGACATCTGTTGCAGCTATGATTCACAAACAAACAAATTTCAGTCCCAAAAACAGACAAGTGTTTTGGAAGGAAACAGCTGATTTATTTTCCAATAGTAATCCAGATGAAACACACACAGAAACACAGACTCAATTCTACAGAGATCAACATGTGGCGGCTGCATTTTACTGACTTCCAGACTATCATTCTTTCTACATGATGTCACTGTGAAACAGGAGGTGGTAGCAGGGGGTTGGGGTATCTGTGGAAAGAGCATATTTTCTCATATACTCCATGTTTTTTTTGTTTTTTTTTTCATAAAGAGGGGGCGTCAGTGGTCGAGGGGGTTTAGATGTTTTAATGAGTTCCAAATGTGGTAATTGAGCCCAGTGGAGAGGAGAGACGGAGGGCTTGTGAAATTCTTTCTGAATGTACCTCCTTTATTTCATCTCAGACAATATCTTACACTCGCTCCATCTCCAAAGTCGTCAAGTGAAGTTATACAGTGAAACAATCTGTATTGTAAAAAGCAAAGCAGCTTTACAGAGATAACAGGAAAATAATGCAATAAAACCGTCCTTGAGGTTTACTTTTAATGTTATGCACACAAAAAAAGTCATATATTCGCAAAATAAAAATAATTATTATTAACCCTCATTCCTGAAATGTTCTATTTTAAGGTTTGTCATTTATCGACCACTGTATGATTGTACACATAATCACATGATGCAATCCGGGACAGCATTAAAAATAAACCATTTACTTGTTCCTGATGCTGGGGACCATCTGAAGGCTGTACAGTGATGCAAACATGCTGTTTAAACCAAGTCATTGTTCAGCAGTCAGCTCAGTGTTTATTCAGTTCCATTGTAAAGATCATCAATTATTAAATTAGTTCAATTCGACTATAAAGCAGCTTTGCAGAAAACAGTGATGTCATTGTCCAGTTCAGTTCAGTTCTCATTGAGATAGTGAGTGCAGTCAGATCAATTAGAAATGAAATGCGCATCTGTATACTGTATCCAGTTTAGATAGAATCAGTGATTATAGACCCCTTTTGCTACAACGTCACAATTACATCACAGATGTAGAAGAGTAATGTCACTCTTTACATTGTCGTCTTCTCGGCGCTGGCTCCGCAGAACTGCGGATCGTACCACACAAGTCTTGTACATGACCATTCATCACATAGTTATAGGCATCTAAAGATTTATTAGCCCTCAGTTTCTCTTTACGCTCAGTTTCTCTATCGGATAGGTGTAGAAGTCAGGCCACTCAACCGGAGGTAGCGTTAACGTTAATCCTGTCAGATCGTCCATCCATTGAGTGAGTGTGTACGGGTCAGCCAATCTGGTTCTGTCCGTTAAAATTAATTTTTGCAAATAACAAACAGTCGCAGACCTTGCAGTAAGATAAAATCGGATTTTCTCCAGTCATTGTTAAAAAACAAGCTAACAAAACTTGCAAACTAACGTTAGGGAAGAGGGATCGTTCTTCCTCCGCCTAACCTCCACCCACAAAAAAAACGTCACCATGTTTACTAACTGAAAAGGGGTCTATAATGTGTTCTATATGTGTTCACAACACTCATGTCTGGAATAGGGTCATGTCCATGGCCAGGGCCTATGGTGCAATGATGTAAAAGTACTGTATTCATTGATGTCTTGCTCTTGTCTTGTCACAAACACAGACTCTGTCTCACTCCTCGCTGCACACTTAGGGGCCGTTTACACGACACCGTTGTCAACTAAATACTGAAAACCTTTTCTGCGTTTTGCCCATTCATTTTCATGACAACAACGTTTTTGGTGGCTTGAAAATGCAAAGTTTTGAAAACGGCTTTCAAAGATCACGTTTTTGAAAAGACACTGTTACTATCTCCATTTAAACTACAAAAAAAAGTGAATCTGTGAAAACAGTGTAGGTATGCACATGGTTATTACGTGTTTTAGGCATGTGCCTAGATTTGGCACATTGCTCTGTAAAATAATTTGTATGTGCGCAGGTGCGTAGTGTTTCTTTACAAAATGACATCGCCAACTACTGGGCTGGCATGCATAATACAGCATCTTAGTCACGGTCATGGTTAGGGAAAAGAGGCCAACTTGGCAAGCCAATTATGTAAATGGAGCTTGAGGAAAGTAGGTTTAAATTTTAGCGCGCCATGTCACGTTAATCAATACGCCATTTCATGTTGCATTTTTATTGGCGAGTCAGTAGACTTAGGTCGTAGCAGCAAACACACTGTGAGATGTTCATGATACATTTCTGATACTGTCAGAAAATGACTTCAGGCTATCTTTGGTCACAAGGCCGTGACAAAAGCCATCTTTGAACCTCTCTTACTGTACGACGTAGGACCACCATTTGTCGTGTATTTTCCAAGGAAGAAAAGTGAATGAGTTTCTCCATACAAAACGGTCACAATGGTAGCATGGCTAGTGTAGTGTGAATGGATATTTTCTTTCTAGGCAAAGTCATTAAAGTAATCTACTGTTTGTCTAGATTATGTTTTAACAATGGCATTATAAATTGTGCTACTTTAGCTCAAAACACCACAAATAAAAAGTGCAACAACAATTACTAAAAATGCAAATGAGTAAAACAATAAAACAAATCATTCATATATATATATATATATATATATGGTTCCTGGCAAGATCAACAAAAGGTTAAATTGTGTTCCTGTAGCATAGATCAGTTTCAGAGATCTAAGGAGTTATTTGTCTAAAAAAAAAATAACACAGAGACAGGAGTAAGCCACTAAAGAGTGTGGAAGATCTGGATAGGGATCTAGTGGCTGGTGTGTGGTTGCACATGAGGTCCCTGTGCGTCCCACTGTGGCTCCTGGCTTCCTTTTGCTCCAAGCAGACCAAAGACAAAGCCCTGGTTTCAGCTGGCTGTTCACAGCCCGAGAGCAGCCAGAAATTCCACAGACAGCCCCCTCCATCCATCCCCACACACACACACACACAGAACAGACGCCAGGACCATGACACACTACCATTCTTTTCGGTTCAGAATTTGATTCCTGGTTCAAATGGTGAGTGGTATTCAGAATCGAATTAATGATGGGAAATGTTGGAAAAGGAAACACATGCAATCATATGCATGTTTGTATATGCACATAAATAGATTATATTAAATAAAATCAAAACATATTATATGTGTGACACATATTAAGGACAGCATAATTGTTAATGACTTAAACTAATAGATAGCAGCTTAAATAATAAAAAAGAAAGGTAAGAAGGATACACAGAGTGTAGCTGGACATGCCCTGAGCAACCTAAGCAAATAATGCGACATGAATTTAAACCTTTCCTCTCCATCTTGCAGAATACTGTACACCAGCAGAACGAAGGAGGACTTAGGGCATAGCCTTAATGCACACACATATATTAGTAGCGCCCGGGCTCACTGGAAATATGTGACAGCAGCTCCATTTTGTGTGGCGGATTTAGACGTATAAACTTGCTCAGTCACTCACCTGATACAGCATTGCACTTGGGTATGAGTCCCGTAAAACACAAGTCACAACCAGTGGCAGCACTAGGGCAAGGCCTGTCAGGGCTATAGCATTATCAGAAATGTGTATAGCCACTGGCACAGCATGATTTGTTTTCGATGTAAACAGCATGCGTAAACAAACGTCTATGACCTTGTGCCTTGTCTGGGCTCACGACAAGGTTTTCATAACGCTGTGTTATGTTAAAAGAAGTTTAACTTAGAAAAAACATGTTTCGAGACCCTGCGCTCTAATCCATTTTGTTAATGTTTTTAAAAGCACAGACATGTTCTGTTTGCGCAGTTCATTCATTTAGCTCACAGCAGTTTTTATTTAGCCTGATGGTTGGTTTATTTAGGCCAATAGGTTGGACTGTCATCCTAAAGCTGCATGTTTGCTTCAGCAAATGCATTTTTTTCTCACATTTGCTTTTGTTAACACTATCAGTTTAGGGTAGGGATTAGGGATGCACCGATACTACTTTTTCTAGAGCAAGTTCGATACAGATGGTTCGATGCAGCGTGGTATCGTGGTATATTTTTGGTATTGGATCAGTACCGATACTGGTATTGGTATCAATGCATCCCTAGTCGGGGGTATGTTAATTTCAAACGTGATAGAGCATTAACTATTTCACTGGTAATTTCCGTCATTTATTACACAATGTTTCCCCGCCATTGACGGAATTTCCAGGGTTTCAGTATTTCCACTGTTGTACGGTAGGGGGAGCTATTAGGCATCTTCTGAAAGAGTAGATAATCTCCAGATCAAAAGACATATGCTATCGCTGGTTTCTGCTTCTTCTTCATATGCAAGCAGGTGCATACAGGAGGAGAGCAGGAGGAGAGCGCTTGGCTTCTGGGATGCGACTACCACCAATCAGAGCATACATGGATGACATGACAACCATGACTACAACAGTAGCTTGCACTAATCGGTTATTGGGGAAGTTAACGATAATATTGAATGGGCACGAATGCAATTTAAGCCCTCTAAATCAAGGAGCATCTCGATAGTTAAAGGAAAGTAGTAGATAAAACATTCTTTATTAATGGTGAGGCAATACCAACAGTTTCTGAGAAGCCAGTGAAGAGTCTTGGGAGATGGTACGATGGGGATCTAAAGGACACAGTTCGAGTGGGAGAAGTTAGACGACAAGCAGTGGAAGGGTTGAAGAGCATAAACAGCTGTGCTCTACCAGGCAAACTAAAACTCTGGTGCTTTCAGTTTGGTCTACTGCCGAGGTTGCTGTGGCCACTGACTGTGTACGAGGTTTCTTTGACAACAGTGGATAAGCTGGAAGCGTTAATAAGTTCATACATCAGGAAATGGTTGGGAGTTCCACGCTGCCTCAGGAGAGTGGGACTTTATAGTAAAGGAATATTGCAGCTGCCGGTCTCTGCTTTAACCGAGGAGTTTAAGTGTGCCAAGGTCAGACTGGAAATGACCTTAGTAGAGTCACGCGACAAATGTGTAAGGGAGGCAGCACCTGTGTTAAAAACTGGTAGAAAGTGGTCAGCAAAGAAATCTGTTGTAGAGGCAAAGGCTGCCCTTCAAATTGGTGATATCGTGGGACAGGTACAGCATGGAACCTGCTGGAACGAGGTTCCTGCATGGAACGAGGTGCGAAAGCAGGAGGAGAGGATGAGGTAAAGGCAATTTCCCAGGCCAAGCAGGGACAGTGGATGAGATATCATCATATAGAGACTGTGTCTGTTCCCCAAATTTGAAAATCCAAAAAACGTCAGGTTAAAAATGTAATTGATGTTCAACAAATAAAAAACAGATATAATAGAGATGAGCAAATGATAAAGCTTGGGTTGCTGAATATTCGATCCCTTACTTCAAAATCTCTCATAATTAATGATATGATTTCAGATTATAATCTTGATATGCTGTGTTTGACAGAAACCTGGCTAAAACCAAACGATTACATTATTTTAAATGAGTCAACCCCACAAGATTACAGTTATAAACATGAACCTCGTCTGAAAGGCAAAGGGGGAGGTGTTGCTGTAATTTATAGTAATATTTTCATAACCACTAAGAAATCTAGCTTTAAATATACTTCTTTTGAAGTATTGGTGCTTAATGTAAAAATATATAGTGTAAACGATAAATCACATGTGAGAATTATGCTGGCTACTGTATACAGGGCACCAGGGCACCATAAAGATTTTATCAAAGAATTTGCGGACTTTCTATCAGAATTATTATTGGCTGCAGATAAAGTACTAATTGTTGGTGATTTTAATATGCATGTAGATAATGAAAAAGATGCATTGTGATTGGCATTTAAAGAACTCAATTGGAGTTAGACAACACAGGTCAGGACCTACTCATTGTCGTAATCATACTCTAGATCTAATATTATCACATGGAATAGATGTTGATGCCGTTGAAATTCTGCAGCAGAGCGATGACATCTCAGATCATTATCTAGTCTCATGGAAATTACATTTAGCCAAGGCTGCAAAGCCGACTCCGTGTTATAAATACGTTAGACCTATAACTTCTGCCACTAAAGATTGCTTTATCAATAATCTTCCTAATCAGTTTCATCATCTCAGCATCCCGGATAGCTTAGAAGAGCTTGATATTGCAACAGAAACGTTTGACTCTCTCTTTTCCAGCACTTTAGACGCAGTTGCTCCGTTGCGCTTAAAGACGATTAAAGAAAATAGTCCAACGCCGTGGTACAGCGAGCACACCCAGGCCCTTAAGAGAGCAGCCAGAAAATTGGAGCGCAACTGGGAGAAAACTAAACTAGAGGTATTTCGGATTTCGTGGAAAGAGAGCTCGATTGCTTACGGAGAGGCTTTAAAAGCTGCTAGATCTGCTTATTTTTCAAACCTATTAGAAGAAAATAAACATAATCCAAGGTATTTATTTGAAACAGTGGCTAAACTAATGAAAAAGAAAGCTTCAAGCTCAGAAGTGTCCAAGCAACACAGCAGTGATGACTTTATGAACTTCTTCACTTATAAGATTGATAATATCAGGGACAAAATTATAACTATGTAACCGTCTACCACAGTATCGCATCAGGAAGTGCATTGTAGTGTCCCTGAGGAAAAATTTGATTCATTTGTTGCTATAGGAGAGGAAGAATTCTGCAAACTCGTTAATTCATTTAAATCGACAACTTGTATGTTAGATCCTATACCGACTAAGCTACTGAAAGATGTTTCCAGAGGTCATATATCCTCTTCTTAATATCATTAATTCATCTTTGTCTCTAGGATACGTACCAAAAACCTTTAAACTGGCTATGATAAAACCGCTTGTTAAAAAACACAACTTGATCCTACAGAATTAGTCAATTACAGGCCGATCTCGAATCTGCCTTTTCTGTCAAAGATATTAGAAAAAGCAGAATCTTCACAACTATGTTCCTTTCTAGAAAGAAATGATATCTGCAAGGATTTTCAGTCCAGATTTAGACCGTACCATAGCACTGAGACCGCTCTCATTAGAGTCACAAATGATTTGCTCTTATCATCCGATCGTGGTTGTATCTCTCTATTAGTGTTACTCGATCTTAGTGCTGCATTTGACACCATTGACCACAACAGTCTTTTAAATAGACTAGAAAACTATGTTGGCATTAGTGGAATTGCATTAGCATGGTTTAAATCATACTTAACTGACCGTTATCAGTTTGTAGCAGTAAATGAAGAGATGTCTTATCGATCACAAGTTCAGTATGGCGTACCACAAGGCTCAGTACTAGGACCGCTGCGGTTCACTCTGTACATGCTACCATTAGGAGATATCATTAGGAAACATGGAGTTAGCTTTCACTGTTATGCCGATGATACTCAGCTGTATATTTCTTCAAAACCCAACGAAACTTACCAATTCACAAAATTAACGGAATGCATAGCTGATATAAAAAATTGGATGACTAGTAATTTCCTACTACTAAATTATGAAAAGACAGAGATTCTAATTATTGGACAAAAAACTTCCACACGTAATAACCTAGAATACTGTCTAACACTTGATGGCTGCTCTGTCAAGCCTTCGTCGTCGGTTAGGAAACTGGGTGTGCTCTTTGATACCAACCTTTCTTTTGAAAGTCACGTGTCTAGTATCTGTAAAACTGTATTTTTCCATCTTAAAAATATATCTAAAATACGCCATATGCTCTCATTGGGAAATGCGGAACAATTAGTCCATGCGTTCATGACCTCAAGGCTAGATTATTGTAATGCTCTACTGGGTGGTTGCCCTGCACGCTTAATAAATAAACTACAGCTAGTTCAAAACGCCGCAGCTCGAGTTCTTACCAGAACCAGGAAATATGACCATATCAGCCCGGTTCTGTCAACACTGCATTGGCTCCCTATTAAACATTGTATAAATTTTAAAATATTGTTGATTACCTACAAAGCACTAAATGGTTTAGCTCCGCAGTACTTGAGCGAGCTCTTAACGCATTATAGTCCTTCACGTCTATTGCGATCTCAAAATTACGGCCAGTTGATAATACCTAGAATATCTAAATCGACTGCAGGCGTTAGATCCTTTTCCTATTTAGCACCAAAACTTTAGAATAGTCTTCCTACCATTGTCCGGGAAGCAGACACACTCTGTCAGTTCAAAGCTAGACTAAAAACACATCTCTTTGACCTAGCATACACATAATACATTATAGACTTCTATAATTCAATGTTAGGCTGCATAGATTAGGTCAGCCGGAACTGGGAACACTTCCCTTAAATCTTGATGTACTCGCCACATCATAAGAAGAATGGCATCTACGCTAATATTAGTGTCTTTGTTTATCCCGAGGTTTTCCCGCAGCCTGCCGGATCTAGGCCGTATCCAGATCTGATGAAGGAGATCCGCCTGGACCCGATGACAATGCAGTGCTGAAGTATTCACTATCCTCTCCCTATGGAGGATCCCTTTCCCACTCTACAGATAAAGCGTTGTGAATTCCGGCTCGCGTATCCCGAAGTGATAAAATAAAACAAAATTCTGTTTCAAAATTTATAGGCAAGACAAGTAGTTTGTTTAGGCTGGGTTGTATGGAATTACAAACCTGCGCACATATTTTAAAAAGCACATAACTATAGAATCAATTCTGAATGAGCATGTGAACGCCATCAGCGTTAATCACAGGTTCGCGTTTAAAGTCTGATCATTTCAATGGAGGTGAATCAATCAAAGTTAACTTTAGCTGAAAATAACATTATTCAAGAACCGCTATAACGCCAAAACAATCTGTTACCTTAAATTATATGTTTATCTCTGTAAAGCTGCTTTGAAACAATCCATTGTTAAAAGCGCTATATAAATGAAGATGACTTGACTTGACATGAGATGGGAGAATGTGTGGAACAACGCAAGATGGGCTGGCAAGACCTTTGGTCAATGGAAGAGAGTAGGATCAGTTTCCTTATCAGGTCAACATATGATGTTCTCCCATCACCACAGAACCTAAACCTGTTCATCACCTGCCACATTAAGGCACATTTTAGCCAAGGTCGGTTTACTTGGCGCCATGACCAAGTACTGCGATGTTTGGCTTTAGCATTGGAAGGCAAGCGTAACATGACCAATAAGTTGCCACCTGTTCTAGCAAAACATTACACGCAGAAGACAATATTCCTCCGCCCAGGCGAGGAACCACCAAGAAAAGGTGTTAAAACCAATTCTCGCCCAGGACAACTGGAAGCTGCTAGGGACTGGAAAATGCTGGCTGATCTTGATCAACGACTTATTTTTCCACCTGAGATTGCCACCACTAACCTCCGACCAGATATTGTTTTGTAGTCTGGATCAGCACGCATTGTTCAACTGATAGAGTTAACAGTGCCATGGGAGGATGCTGTAGATGAGGCATATGAGAGGAAGAAACTGCGGTATGCTCATCTGGCCACTGAAGCAGAACAGCGAGGATGGAGAGTCCAGGTTGATCCAGTGGAAGTGGGTTGTCGAGGATTTGTGGCACACTCTACAACCCGGTTCCTCAGAGATTCAGGGGCCAAGAGTTGCGTCGCACAGTAAAGAACTTATCTGAAGCAGCAGAGAGGAGCAACAACTGGCTGTGGTTGAGACGGAAAGATTCTGGCTGGCTGGGTACTGGCCGCCACGCTACGGTTTAGAAGAATTCTTGAAAAACTCGAAGAGTCTGTTGGTTTATTTGTATAGGTTGCATAGTAATTACAGTTATTACATTCCTGTGTATATTGCGTGAATGAGGGTTGGTGTTTGGGCAGATATTGTGTTTTGCGGTAGGTGGTATGTCATACGGAACCGTTGCCACTGAACCTACTTTAACAAAGACAGTGGGGCTCGACAGCCTTAGTCAAACGGTTTGGCGCGTATGGTTGGGTTGCGGACAGATTGTGAGATTGTGGTTAGGTCACATGTGAACTACGAGAAAGGAGAAACCTCAGCAGCAGGAGGGATGTAAAGGTCAGAAACTGGGCTGAGTTGAGTGGGGGACGGAGGGGGGTGACTCTGGGACGCCAGAGTCATTGTCGAGCCCTCTTGAGGTATCGTGGGCTAGTCGACGAAACACTGAGGACGGAAGGTGCCCACTTGAAGACCCTAGAGATGTCCCCTACTTGGCTCAATCCAGACGGTTGTCGTGCTGGTCCGCTGGGGAGACCACACTGTAGTTGCAGCCGTTGTGTGTGCTGACGCGCTAAGTACACTGCAGCCGTTAACGCCGGACAGAAGGAGATTCACATCACCATATGGAAGGAAGCGTAAATGGATGGAGAAGCATAGGTTACTGTAAAGCTATGTCTTAGTTTGTGCTTATCTTAGCGAAAGCCGAATACAAATCAGCATGAAGCTTTAAAATCTACTCTCGTGTAATGGAAATCATAATTGAAATTATTCAACGCCCATTGCAAATCCGGTTCATTGGCAAAATTCAAATAAAATCTAATAAAATGTCGACCCAGGATGAGGTTTAGAACTGTGCAACCTTAGGGCAATTGTGCAACCACCTAATTGTGCAACCACAATTAATGGACTCGATCTACTTGCTCAGTTTTTGTTCAAAGTGTTTTTTTTTTTTTTATAACACATTCAAGTGTTGGTAAAAAAAAAAGAATGCATGAAGCTATAAAATAAAAGTTTAAAACCAAGAGTGTCTGTTCTTTCTTTTGATATATTGCATGTTCAGATATGCATACAACAAAATATTCTGGGGGCCATGAAATTTTTGTCAAAGTGATAAAAAAATGCTGGGGGTGGCTTGCAACTTTTTTCCAAAAACACTGGCGGGGAAACATTCACCTTTCAACCGAACTGCCGTGATACAAAAAGCAACCAACGTAATAATATGTTGCCACATTCACACTTAACTGTTTTAGAGGAAATTGAACATGATATTTAATGCCAGTAACATTTTCCTGTGAGACATACTACAAGCACCACAATATAATTTTGCAAAATGCAATGAAGAAAAACAATAGCGCCTCTTGTGGACGTGTCACTTGAAAAGTGCAGCAAAATGTACCCAGAGCAATGCATTTCAGTTTTTTTCAGAAATATAGGCTGAAATACAGCTAATTATTAGCCTGGCTAGACCATGTCAGACCACGTCTCATTGACATTGAGACGTGGTCTAGGAACCACATGTTCATTTTCTCGCATTTGAGGCGTGGTTTACGAATGCCCAGAGCCGTTTATTGGGTGCTACGAATGTCTATCAAATGCGCCTGTACGTAGCTCACAGCCAATCGTTTCAATTATACCAGATGACGTATGTGGAGCGACAGAAATTAGACAAGGAAGAAGACGATGGGTCAGAGATTTATTTGCGTTCTAAACTACTTAGAACAATATCTAAGGCTGCATCGAAAGGTAACTTCGCGTCTGCTGCCATGTTTGATCCATAGGTATAAACCATAGATATAAACAAACTGCTTCGGTGTGTCGCATAGACGTCGTCTTCGTCTTGCTGCTCCCTCCCCGTTCTGTGATTGGTCCCCTCGCTGAGGCGAAAATTTGGTATCCAGACTACCTAACAGCGTGAATAAAATCGCGCTGTGCAAAGGCAGTATGGGGAAACCCAGGCTAGCTAATTATATGCTATCCTAACAATGTACAATTATGGGTGATTGCATTATTTTGTATTTATAGCATTTTATGATTAGTTGCATTATTTGTATTTATACAGTAGCATTGTCCCAGTTTTCCCTGTTGCCCATGATTCAGAACAGACCAGTGATCACTTTTGTTTGAGACTCAATGGATACTAACTGATTTGAAAGATATGGGAAGCACTAAGATATTGGAGCAAATTATAAATGACTTACCCAGCATACTGGAGAGCCAGAGCGCCAGGTCTTCCTTCATGGGCAGCAGACTGGCCTCATGTCTACTGGCAAGCCACTGACTGTACAGCTGCAGATCTGTGAGGCCCGGGCCAGCCGGCTGCTGCTTCCCGCTCAGAGGACTGCACATGCTTCAGAAAACAACGACATCTACATCAGTACAACTAAATAACATTAATCCAGTCATCTGGCTCTGACAAAATTCCTCAAATGAATTATTTCAATTTCACACAGAGCACAAATGTTGTCTTTCTCTCCTAAAGTGCCTCTGATCATTCAAGCACTTTCTGTTGTATCACAGTCGACTCTTATCCTCCATACTGATCCTCTCATCACAGTCAAGCTCCAGGCTCTCTTTTTTGTCCTGTGATATAAAATTCTCACTCGGTTTTTCCTCTTTTTTTAAAGACAGAACAGCCAGTGTGTGGCTTCTCTCCAGTCCTGCCCTAGTGACTATCTTTGACCCAAAAGCTCTATAAACACAAATAAACATGCTTTTCCCAATAAAACCTCAGAATAAATGGCCATCTCACATTCAGACAATCTAACGAGATTAAATTTCCTGAAGAAAATACGTCTAAGGTAATGTGAAAACTTTGACAGTATTCTCTGATCCATTGCTACGGTTTGACTGGATTCTAGGACATATCTAGAATGTTCTTGTCAGGGCATTGCTAGGGATGGGATAAGGTTTTCAGAGTGTTTGTTAGGGTGTTGCAATGTGGTTTCTCACTTCCCTAAGTCAAAAGCGTCCACCACCAGTTCTCTTTGATATTCTGGTCTATATAAACTACAGTTCAATTGTTTGGGTTTTTGGAAATAAACTAATGCCAGGATGCATTCAATTGATCAAAAGTGACAGTAAAGACATTTATAATGTTACAAAAGATTTCTATTTCAAATAAATAGTTATAATTGAACTTCATATTCAAAGTTATTATATTCATATTAAGCAGCACAACAAGATTCTCAAGCAGCAAATTAGCATTTAAGAATGATTTCTGAAGGATCATGCGACACTGAAGACTGGAGTAATGATGCTGAAAATTTAGTTTTGCATCACAGGAATAAATTAAAATTTTAAAATATATTAAAAACATTTATTTTAATTTGTATAATATTTCACAAAATTACTGGTTTTTATGCAATTTTTATTCTAATAAGTGCAAACTTGGTGAGCATAATTGTTACAAAAAAAAGTCTTCTTCCCGACAGTCAAAGCGGCATTACGTCATGACAGTGTGGATTGGTTATTAATTGGTAGTGATGTTGAGGATTATGAACCCTGTGAGGTTTTCTTTAATTTAGTGATAACAAATGTGTCTCTGTAACTAATAGAGGCTAGAGCAGTTATTGCAGAGACATTTCCCTGTTTTTCTAAGGCAGTTACAATTCCCTGTAACAACCTGAGGCTATTTGATGAAGAATGTTTACCAATCCACACGGATGAAGACAGTGCATTCTTTTCTAGTGAATTCTGCCAAGTTAATCTGGTTCTGTCTCTCAGCAAAGCTTGTTACTGCATATCATTGTTGCTTGAAGTTTATTTATTTATAGTGCATTACATGCAGTGGCAGTGGTCTGGTTTATTATGCACACAGAAATGTGGCGATAATTTGTGATGCCACCCAGCACTGCGAGGGATTTCCCCTTACCCATAATTCATTGCATCACATGTGAATTCCAGAGGCACAAGAGTAAAGTTATGAGTTCTGAGAAGTGTAAATATCTTCAGTGATGCAGAATGGGGCCTCTTCCTAAGTTTTTCTCTGCTGTATCCCACTAAGCAACCTGGGAATGAGAACTTGGGTCCAACAATTGTCACATTGTTGTTGTGAGCTCTGAATGGCTGGCAGTCCAATGTGAACTGAAAGTCAATCTGTATATTTTTCTTGTTTCACAAAATAGCCAGAGTTCACTTTACCTGCCAAACGTCTATCAGATAAACCCAAATCTCCTCTTTTCTTTTCTTTCTGAAAGAGCTCCTGTGCTGGAAAAGGTTGAGAGAAACAGAAAGAGGAAAAAAAGAGGTGTTACTGGCACTCTAGGGAATTAAAAAGAGGGCAAATTGTCCCATATGGACAAAGGAAGATGCCTTTTGAGACATGAACAGTAGTCCACTAATAATATTAGTGCTGTCTGTTTTTAATATTTCCCAGACTGTGATCATCAGGGCTTGAATGATAAACCTGATACGATAGTGCCGGCATCACTATTACTACTCTAAATGATCAGATCTGGCAGACGATAAAAAGCATCAGAAAATGATCCTGCACACTTATACTAAAGTAGGAAGCCAAGCGATATATAGAGACTTGATAACTAGACTTCGTTATTTTGACATAATAAGTAAGCAACCTCCCAAGAACATACTAAAAACCTCTGTGAACACTTTAGAAATGACACACACACATATATACAGCATGTGTGTGTGTGTGTACACAGAGAGAGAAAGAGAGAGAGAGAGAGAGAGAGAGAGAGAGAGAGAGAGAGAGAGAGAGAGAGAGAGAGAGAGAGAGAGAGAGAGAGAGAGAGAGAGAGAGAGAGAGAGAGAGAGAGAGAGAGAGAGAGAGAGAGAGAGAGAGACGTCAAAGGTTTCTGTTTGCAATGTGTTTGTAAAGTGTTGAGCATTGTAGCCACAGACATGTTTGTTGAGCATGTGAAAGATGTGTTCAAGTTAAAGGGGTAGTTCACCCAAAAATGAAAATGCAGTCATTATTTCCAGACTTTCGTTCCTCTTCGGAACACAAATTAAGATTTTTTTTATGAAATCTGAGGGCTTTTTGTCCCTCCATTAACAGCCACGCAACTACCACATTGTGGTTGTATCTCTCTATTAGTGTTACTCGATCTTAGTGCTGCATTTGATACTATTGACCACAACATTATTTTGAATAGACTCGAAAATTATGTTGGCATTAGTTGAATTGCATTAGCATGGTTTAAATCATACTTATCTGACCGTTATCAGTTTGTAACAGTAAATGAAGAGATGTCTTATCGATCACAAGTTCAGTATGGCGTACCACAAGGCTCAGTACTAGGACCGCTGCTGTTCACTCTGTACATGCTACCATTAGGAGATATCATTAGGGAACATGGAATTAGTTTTCACTGTTATGCCGATGATACTCAGCTCTATATTTCTTCGCGACCTGACGAACCGCAGCAATTCACTAAATTAACGGAATGCATAGCTGATATAAAACATTTGGATGACTAGCAATTTCCTACTAATTAATTCTGAAAAAAACTGAGATTCTAGTTATTAGGCAAAAAAACTCTGCACGTAATAACCTAAAATACTGTCTAACACTTGATGGCTGCTCTGTCAAGTCCTCGTCGTCGGTTAGTAACCTGGGTGTGCTCTTTGATACCAATCTTTCATTTGAAAGCCACGTTTCTAGCATCTGTAAAATCGCATTCTTCCATCTTAAAAATATTTCTAAATTACGAAATATGCTTTCAATGAAAAATGCGGCACAGTTAGTTCATGCGTTCATGACCTCAAGGCTAGATTATTGTAATGCTCTACTGGGTGGTTGCCCTGCACTCTTAATAAATAAACTACAGCTGGTCTAAAACGCAGCAGCTCGAGTTCTTACCAGAACCAGGAAGTATGACCATATTAGCCCGGTTCTGTCAACACTGCATTGGCTGCCTATTAAACATTGTAAGTAATCAGCAATATTTAAAAATGTATACGAAGCACTAAATGGTTTAGCTCCGCAGTACTTGAGCGAGCTCTTAATGCACATAGTCCTTCACGTCTATTGCGATCTCAAAATTCCGGCCAGTTGATAATACCTAGAATATCTAAATCGACTGCAGGCGGTAGATCCTTTTCCTATTTAGCACCAAAACTCTGGAACAGTCTTCCTACCATTGTCCTGGAAGTAGACACACTCTGTCAGTTTAAATCTAGACTAAAAACGCATCTCTTTTACCTGCCATTCATATAGAACATTATACATTTCTATTATTCAAATCAGTTAAATGATTATTAGGCTATATAAATTAGGTCAGCCGGAACCGGGGACACTTCCCAAAACACCCGATGTACTCGCTACATCTTAAGAAGAATGACATCTACGCTAATGTTAGTCTTTCTGCTTATTCCGAGGTTTACTGAAGTCAGCCGGATCCGGGCCGTATCCAGATCAAATGGTGGACCTGCGCCTGGACTAAAGCGCTCAATTCATATGGATTAGTTTTACAATCTCTTTATGAACTTTTTGAAGCGTCAAAGTGGTAGTTGCAGAGCTGTCAATGGAGGGACAGAAAGCTCTCTGATTTCAATAAAAAAAAAACTTCATTAGTGTTCCGAAGATGAACGAAAGTATTACAGGTTTGAAACGACATGAGGGTGAGTAAATAATGACAGAATTTTTATTTTTGGGTGAACTAACCCTTTTAAGCCAGTTTTTGTTCAGCGTGAGCTCTGTTTGTACTTCGTTATATATAATGAAATCATTTTCAAACATACAGTGATTGTACTTTGTTGGCTATTATGAAATGATACTATATAGCATTATGGCATCAGGTTTTGTATGAAAAAGTACCACACAGATTTTATTCAGAAAGTGGCACTTAATAAAACAGACAAGCATTCACTAAAATCTCTCTCTTTTCTCAAAGACTGCTAACCATTTGCTGACATTAGACGCTCACACAACTGTATGATCACCACCTTGAAACAGATGCTCTGCAAACACAAGCCCGCACAGCTCACAGATTGAGAGGACATTTACAGTACATTCACCACCACACATATAAACTCACATATTGGGCACATATGGGTGACTCCAAAGGTCAGTGTACAGTGTGACAGACAAACCTTTAGCTGGGACAATTATATTGAACAACATAAGATTATTTCAGTCAATATTTTTTTAGCAAACAGATGAGTTTAAATTGAAGTTGCAACAGTAGAGTTATATAAAGACAATAAGTGTCTCCAATAGGTTGTGTGAATTTCCCATCTGTAAACCAAACACTGACCACGACTAATGCAGAAACATAAGTGATAATACTCCAGCTCGATTATCTGATTCTGCTGCAGTTATTTGAGCTTCAACGCTGTGTCATGTTCATCAAGCACAGACCACACATTGTATTCTGCCCTTAAAGGACTGTGAAGGGTAAATCACACACACACACACACACACACACACACACACACAGGACTTATTCAGTCTCCATGCAGTGGTCATCTTATCACATTTTCTAAATCCAACCTGATTTTTTGCCTTTTGCATTCAAGTTCATTTTAAAGTTTATTTCCTTTCCCAGTTAGG
This sequence comes from Tiaroga cobitis, assembly GCA_030578255.1. Classification (NCBI taxonomy): domain Eukaryota; kingdom Metazoa; phylum Chordata; class Actinopteri; order Cypriniformes; family Leuciscidae; genus Tiaroga; species Tiaroga cobitis. The sequence goes on from CM060615.1 coordinate 24,624,482, forward strand.
TTATTCAGTCTAGTTGTCTGCACAATCCCATTACATAATGCTTGATGTATCAGACTGGCTTTAATTATATTTACAGGCTTTAACTGTTAGTTTTAAGTGCACAATAACACATTTAACTGAGGCAGCCCATATGAGAGAAACTAAAATAGCTTCTGCAGTCTAATAGCAAAAAACTGTTATTTTCTATTTGTTTTCAAGTGTATGCTTGACATTTTATGACTGTAGTAATATTTCCAAGCTGCTGGTGCTTTCATGAGCTATTTTTAACACTTAAAGAGAAACCACAAAAACAGACTATATTGTAGGCAGATCTAAACTAGATGCATTCCTCAAAAAAGTACTTCTGTAAGTATAATTAGGGTACTGAATGTTGAAGGAATTTTTCCACATTAAAGCATTTTATTTTAAAAAGAATACAAATATTTGTACTGTACTATAGGTAATTCTATCAATCTATCCATTTATCCATTTATCCATTTATCTATCTATCTATCTATCTATCTATCTATCTTTAAGAAACATTTCTCTTTCCAGAAAAATATCCACTCACCCTCCAGAACGCACTGCCTGCAGTCGGTTCTTCAACAGTAGACTCTCGTTTCCAATGAATTCATGCTTTTCTCAAGCACAGGGTCCTCAGACTGTTCACCATGACACTGAGCCTCAAAGAGCCGAATGTCATTGCGAGTCTCAGTTCAAAGTGCGCTCATCTCACCGCCTCCCTGAGAGACGCGACGCGACGCGTCTTTATCAGCGCGATGCGACAGCTCCGTGCAGGAGAGACCATAAAACGAGCCACACAGTAGAGAAAAACGTTAACTGGCCGGAAAAATACAAATACCATACAAATCTTACAAACACTTGTTTTCTGTATTATATGCCTATATACATGTTATTTTTCTATATGTAATAATACAACTATTTTATTTGAAATGTTTATATATATATATATATATATATATATATATATATATATAAACATAAGTACAGATAAAAATTAATACAACATTTAAAATGAAATAGGCTACAAAACGTGCTTTTCGCAAAAAAAAAAATTGTAAAATGAGAATCTATTTATACGTTGGAAACCATAGACTGTAAAAAACAGGTGATCAAAGTTCTTCTTTAGATCGTTTTATGTAAAAAAAAAAAAAAAAAAAAAAAAAAATTATATATATATATATATATATATATATATATATATATATATATATATATATATATATATATATATATATATATATTATTATTATTTTTTACATAAAACGATCTAAGAACTTTGATCACTTGTTTTTTTGTGCCACAAGAAAGCATGGAATATGAACTGCTTTTATGTTAATATATATGCTAATATATATGCTATATATGCATACATAATATATATGTTGGAATATATATATAAATATATATGCAACTTTTATTTTGAAAAAATTGTTTTAGGAAGTTCAGTACCGCGAAAAAAAAGTGACGTCGTGCGCGTCCTCCACCAATAGTGAATCAACGAGGCACGCGCTAGCTGAAGTTCAAACTCCATGCTTGTTTATATGCGGTAACAGCGCAGGGGAGTTTCATGGAGGCTGTGCTGAGACAACTGACGAGCATCCTGGAGTTACTGACCGTGTCTCAGACGGACCGCGTGCGTGAATGGGACCAGCACACCTTACAGCGGGCGTTTCAGTGGGCCGAGTACTGTGAGCAGCTCCACTCCCGCTTCCAGTCCAACCCCACGGTCCGGTCCGCACTGGAGGCCGGTCTGCAGGACACCAACCAGCGGCTGCAGGACGCGCTCCCGGCGCACTCTCCAGTCATGTTCTCGGACCTGGCTCAGTGTCAACACAAGCTGCTCGTTCATCTACTCACAAACCCTTACTCACCGAACTCCGTCGTTCAAATGCTTTTCCCAAATCCCCAAACTGCAGCACAGGAATTCCAGTTTGATCAAAGCAGCTTCATTACATGCAAATCTGCGTTTAATCTGCTCTGCCGCTCGTTTGACCGGACTAGTCATCCTGGCTTACAGGTTGAGGCAGAAGTGAGAGGCAAACTGCTCAGGGAACTCCTGAACTCTTTGCTAACTCGTTCCGGCAATGACGAGTATGCGAGAACAGTGCTGGATTCCATCCTTCGTGACAGCGCGGGAAAACCGGAAACCCTTTATGACGTCATAGCAGCTGCGCTCCTCTCCAGTGATGACGACACGAACGCCGTCACTCAGCACTTTATCCTCGCCTGGATTCAAGATCACGATGGGTGTTGCAGTAAACTGTGCAGATCGCTGTCTCCCGGTCTTTGTACTGTCCTCTCCCGACAGTCTCCGGAGTTTAAACAGGCATATTGGGGTGTTTTGAAACAGTGGGCGTCCTGCTTGCAGTATGACGTCTTGGAGAGTGTTTGGGTGCCGACGTCAGATGGGCCAGTGACGTTTAATGCTATGGCTGATCGATTAAAAGATTTATTAAATTCAGGAGCACCATTAAAAGCGGACACTGAGACTGAGCTTAACGCGCTCAAACTGGAAGATGGAGACTTTAATGTGAAGGGCATCAGTGTATGGACTGATCTAATCATTCAACTGAAGATTGGAAATTAATTCAATAATATTAGTAGCTGGGCTATTTAACATTTGCTGTTAATTAAACTAATGGTAATTGTGTTCTATTTTAGGTTAGAACTGTGTGCATTTTTCCCATACGTGTTATAAATATTAATAGCGTATATTTGGAATGTTTTTATATTTTGACTTTGTTTTCTTTATTAAGAGCTAGCAATTATAATAGCCTAAATATTTTTTATCTAATTTGTATTATCTATTTTTCTTAGTATTGGGGACAAGAAATGTTTTTCTCTTTCGTAATTTCTGATATTTTGTAATCATTTAAGGTGTTATTATATTATTATTATTTTATAAGAGCCGCCATAATATTGATTTTGTTTCTCCATTGCCTATATTTTGTCTTTTTTTTTATTATTATTGAAATTTCTAAATGTCATTTTGAAAAATATCCAGAGAAAGAAAGACCCTTTACCGTGTGTTGTCATGATGCCTCGAGCTCCCGGCCAACAGGGGGCGACAGCGCTCTTTACACCATCACACATGTGCTTTATTTCAGGAGCTATTTTATTTATAGCTGAATAAATAATAAAGCTCTTAAATGATATGTTTAACAGTGTTGCTATCATATTTGATGTTTATGCATTTCTTACAGTCCACCTTTCTTACAGTTATCAATAATTTTATCACTTAAAACTATCCTGGTTGAATGCAAGATAGAGCAGGGATAATTGCAACACTTTTTGGTATTACTCATTAAAAATTGCTAATAATAGTCAATAATAGTCAATAAGTCAATAATAGTCAAGACTTGTATCCCTTATTTGTATCCCTTAAAACTCATCTTTGATCATCAAAATTACATTAAATGTGTTTTTCCTTGAAAAAATGTATTCATGCCTTAAAATAGCTTGGGTGTAACTATACACACCCATGGCTCATTTAGTACACATGGTTCTATGAATATGCAAATGAGCCCCGCCTCCACTCACTCACACTAGCTCAGAGATCCACTTGTTGACGATCACACGTGGATCTGATTGGTTACAAGGTAGTTTGTGACGTCAGAAACAGCCAATAGAGGGTATCGCATGACGTCACCGTCGGCCGGAGTGAATGCGGTCACGCCCACAAGTGGCAAAAAGACTGAGCGGCAGCATTTGTTTTCAACGCGAATGAATGCCAAGTGAAAAACACACAAAACACATCTAAAACGGGAAAGAGCTTTGCGATTGACTGTACAACTAGATTTTACCAGAAATCTGAGTTACTGTATATTTTTACAGACTGCAAAAAGCTACAGAACAGACTATATTCTGCATAATTGGATGTTTTTAAATAAACACTGACAAAAAACTATGCAAGTTTTAGGGCTGGACGATATGATGATATACAGTATAGCATTGATGTAAGTGATCACTCGGATTTAGACCTATCTATATTGTATTTATATCAAACGTTTACAGGCAAATTTTCTTAATTTATTTCCCCGGCGTCGAAATCAGGCACATATAAATGTCAGGAAACACGATTCCTGGCTGCATGTCAATATCCATGGATCACTGGATCTTTGATAAGTTGTAAGGAACACTATATCGAGTCCAACTTTTAGTTTAAACAGATAATAGTTTGTTTTACTCGCGTTAACGCAGTTTCCCCTATTAACTCCAGCCACGCAGCAGCTCTTCTGCCACTCAGTCCGGCTGAGGGGGGCGTGTCCGGCGGGGAAGTGACGTTAATGCATTCCCTCTATATTATCTGTTTTTGGTTCACTGCGGTTTTAAGGAGAAAATACACAGCAATGCTGTCGACTTATGAATTTGCACATGGTTTGTCTTAAAGCATATTAAAAACACCACATAGACATATAAACAACATTAAAAGATGGATTTTCAACACAGGGGGACTTTAAGGAATAAATGAATTGTAGTAGATCAATGATATTCTGCCTCATTAAATTCCTCTTAAATGGATAGTTCACCCAAACATGAAAATCCCGTCATCACTTACTCATCCTATGTTGTTCCAAACCTGTATGAGTTTCTATCTTCTGCTGAACACAAAAGAAGATATTTTGAAGAATGTTTGTAACCAGACAGATGACGGGCCCCATTGACTTCCATAGTATTTGTTTCCTATACTATAGAAGTCAAAGGTTACCGACATACTTCAAAATATCTTCTTTTGTGTTCAACAGAAGATAGAAACTCATACAGGTTTGGAACAATTTGAGGGTGAGTAAGTGATGACAACATTTTCCTTTAAGATGGATAATACAGAAACGCAAAGTTCTTCACGGTCATAGTATCAGGTAAAAGGTATATTTCTAAGCAAAATATAAGAATCATTGAAATTCAGTGGTCAAAAAGTGTGAAAACCCTGAGAAACATTACAAAACAGCAGTTTTCCATGTCTGAGCGCTGTAGGTCTAAACTGTAATTCTGTTTTTCATCATTGTGTGATTATTAACTATACACATCACTCCTTCATTAAAGAGAAATGGTGCTGCTTTGAATAGGCTGTGTGACAGATGGTGGCATCACAGTCGCCGTGGCAACCGTTGGCATTAAGCACAGGATTCCATTTGAATAGAAGGAAGAGGCCAGGCAGCAAACGCGTGCGCCTTTTAAATTGGTCCCCGGGGACACGCAGGCGCGTGCTTCATGGGCTGGGTTTCATATGTCTGGCACATTAAGGAGGAGGAGAAAGAGATCTGGAATCTGCATCGGCCGGGTCACACGTTCATTGATTTATGAGGACACTTGAGATTGTTGAAACCCACAATCAAACCTCATTGCTCACGACTTCATCTGAAATCTCAACAGCATCGTGTTTGTTAATGCTTTAAAATAGAAAAGGGGCAGTTTCGTTTCCTGCTCAAACAGGTCCTACTCTTAATAAATAATTAGTCAATCTTATCTCTAAATTGATTTTGCGTCCAATGACAAACAGGATCATTATGAAGAACTGAATATTATATTTGAAACAGTTATGGTTTCAAGTTACATGTTTTAGGGTTCTTTTTAGGCCTGATTTGGTTGGGATATTTATAAATAAATAAATCTGTTTGTTTATATTGTTTGAGGATCTGTTGTGTTTTGACTAACTATAGTATTTACACTTACAATACACTTTATTATAGTTATGGCATATTATATGTAATCATGTTTAAAGGGGCTATAGGTCAAATTTTTCATATGGCCAATGTGTGAACAGCTTGTAACGAAACTTTAAAAACGAGACCTTCCCCGACTTCCGTTGTCTATGAAAGCTTGACGACTGATTTTTATGTGAAGGACTCGGGACGTTTTCGCTGTGAAAATCAAAAGAATGTGGCGTTTTCTCACACTCTCGAGAGCCTTACTTCCGTTCTGTGATATTCTGTGCTGTAATGTCAATGTGTCATGCAAAGAAAAGGGATTCATTCAAACTATAGTCTCACATAGCTAGCTCTATAGTATGGGTCCTAAAAAGAAACCAAACCAAAGAAACCAAAGCGATCGCCCCCTGGTGGCTGGCTGCAGTATAAGTCATAAACCCGCCCTCTCCATGTAATCGAACGGGACACGAGCCAAACTAAAAAATCCAATTACATATCAAATAATGTTTTCCCAAAAGATTGTTTTTGTTATTTTAGGTTGTTCTTATCACACAGATGTATGTTCAAGTGTTCATTTCCAATAGGTTTGGTTTTAGTTATGTGATGCTATAAAAACGTGGTGTAACGTTATGATTGACTGCTGTGTTTGACTGAGCCTGCGGGACCTTGATACCGCGGCTCCACCACGGCACAGACTCAGCCTCCGAACGGCGTAATCGGCAACGACCGTTATTGGGATATTTTGGCTTCATTTTTCTACAGTGGAAAGAAGTCTTTTTATTACAGTCTATGGTATATAGTCTCAAACATGCTTTTTATTCACACTATCATAACAGTGTAATTTTATTGTCCTCATCCGTCGGCATGATGCTGGTGAATCGCAGAGCTGGTGTACACATCCACATCGCTATGATCAGATGCTTTCTTAACTGCTGTTTTCTCCCCGCTGGCATTTTTGTTTCGTGTGTTTATTTAGTTATCTAGAGGAAAGTTTGCAGCACATATTCATCAGCAGCGTGGACGGCGTCGGGATGTTCATTAACAGTACATCGCTATAAAGGTATTTCCAACTTCTTTTTACTTCTAAGCGAAGAACGAAAAAGAACTTCACCATCAGCATATCAGGGCTTTGAATCACGTTCAGTCTCTTGTACGTTACTTTAGGTGTGTTAATGCTGATTTATACTTCTGCGTCGATCCTACGCCATAGCCATTCCTAAAAATGAAACAACGCGTCAATTCTACGCGGACCACAAGCGCTGTGATTGGTCTGCTAGAACCCCTCCCTCAGGGGTTACACGTGCTCCCTCTGCACGTGTAATTGCATGTCGACGCGGACAACGACGCAGGAGAAGTATAAATGAAAACGGAGCCTACGTCCAACGCAGAAAATTAAGTTTTATGTAACAAAGTTCGGGAGGAGCACGTAATCAACCAATCAGCACAAGAGGAAGCCGGTATAAAAATAGCCTTCCCTCACCTCTGTCCCATGACAGTTTCACAGCATCCCTCTACCACCCCATCACCTCACTCTCGGCTGGTTTCTATCAGTAAAAGGGGGAGTACTCTGGGTTCGGGCCACATTTCGAGCTCGGAGCTCTCTCCCGGGCAGCACGCCAAATACGCATAAATTACTACGTCCGATTTGATGTGTGAACTCGTGAAGTTGCTGACTGCAGTTCACTTAACGGTCACCGGTGTCGCCAATATCAAGGGTTTCTCAGTTCTACATAGAGCCCCTTTGAGCTTAAAGACCCTCTGTGTTGAAAATCAAGTTTTTAATGTTGTTTATATGTCTGTGTGGTGTTTTTAATGTGCTTTAAGACAAACCATGTGTAAATTCATAAGTCGACAGCATTGCTGAGAATTTTCTCCTTAAAACTGCAGTGAACCAAAGACAGTCTCAAAAACACGGTTTGAAATCGCTGGTGTTTCTGACGTCACAAACTACCTTGTAACCAATCAGATCAACGTGTGATCGTCAACCAGTGGATCTCTGAGCTGAGTGAGTGAGTGGAGACGGGGCTCATTTGCATATTCATAGGACCGTGTATATACTAAATGAGGCAAGGGTGTAGAGTTACATTCAAGCTATTTTAATGCATGAAAAAAAATTCAAGGATAAAACGTTTAAATGTGTAATTTTGGTGATCAAAGATGAGTTTTAAGGGATACAATTATTGACTACAGGGCAGTGGTGGAAAGAGTACTGACAAATTGTACTTAAGTAAAGGTATTGCTACTTATGTAATAATTTACTTGAGTACAAGTAGAAGTACTGAAAAATAATATGACTCAAGTAAGAGTAAATAAGTAGTTTGCTTAAAAACTACTCAAGTAACTACGTTACAAAGTACTTTAGTATTTTTCTATTTTTACCCAAAATTGGAGGATGATAGCGAAATGGAGCGCTAAACACTCTCATGTCATCTCTTTGATTCATACTGAAGGCCTAGTACTGATGCATAGAAGTATTAAACTTAACCATTTCAGGAAATGCCTTAATGTATGTAATAACATGCAAATAGTGATGTTTTGACTGATGAAACATGAAGACAAAAACATTATAGCTATAATATATCTGTGTTTATCAAACTATCAGGTATTTTCAAAAGAATGATGTATGTCTTTAAAGGGATAGTTCACCCAAAAATGAAAATTAGCCCACGATTTACTCTCCCTCAAGTCACCTTAGAAGATATGACTTTCTGCTTTCAGTCGAATACAATCAGAGTTGTATTAAAAAAAGGCCTGGCTCTTCCAAACTTTATAATGGCAGTGAATGACTGGAGAAAATTTGAAGCCCAAAAAAGTGCATCCATCCATGATAAAAGTGCTCCACATATAGACTACTATAGCTTTCTCTGTTGTCAAGAGCAATTTTTTTGTATTACTAATTTTGAAAAGTAAGTCCAGGTAAGATCATTTGAATGTTTTGATTTGAATCATTCATAATTGAAAGCAAAGAAGGTTAATTGAGAGGTCTGATAAACAAAAAGGTATGAAAAACAATAAAACAGTATGAATAAAAAATTCCCAGTAAAAAAATAAAATAAAAATTAAGTGGGGTAACTTATGGTTAACATGTTAAATTAAATTATCTTTTTTTCGTTGTAGCCTACCGAAAATGTTGCTATAGGAACGAACTACACTTTTACTTGCATCTGATTGACAGATAAATCATGCGATCTTATTTCACTGTTTTTTCAGCTTTGTACAAAGTTTGCTTCGTATATTTTGTTAAACAGGGCGAGCTTTACAATTAATTGAACTGTGTCCATGTATTTTAGACACTTACATTGATCTTGCTCCGTCCATGCAGAACTGCGTCCATGTTATGAGCCGAGCTTTTTTATTTACTTCAACTGCTCAGTGCTCTGGTATTATCAATGGTATGGCCCATTTCAGTAGTTGCCATAATTAAATATGAGCAGAATACTCACTTACATTCACTGAAATATTGAAACGTTAGCGCTACTGATTCAAAACACGTGCGCCAGTGATTGAATGTCAAACTCAAAGCGCGGTTTGAACGCCCCGCCCCCCAGTCGAACTGGAGGTTTTGATTGGTTTTGCACCCGAGTCAGACCTGTCTGTTATTGGCTGAACTGCTTCAGATACGTCTGTTATTGGCTGAAGCCCAGGGCTCCACCGCAGTAGTTTGAAAAGTGTCTGTCAAATGTCAGCTTGCCCTGTTGCTCCGTCGGCACCTTTGTCAAAGTACTTTGTACTTTTTATGAAAAATAAATGTAGAGAAGTTGAATACTTTATTTTTATTTTACTCAAGTAAGAGTAAAAGTACCACCAGTTAATTATACTCAAGAAAGTAGAAAAAATGAAAAAATCTACTCAAGTACTGTAACGAAAGTATTTGTAATTAGTTACTTTCCACCACTGCTACAGGGGGACTAGCTACTAACATTTTTTAATTAATGATCAAAAACCAAAAAGTGTTACAATTATACCTGCTCTATATCCTGCATTCAACCAGGAAAGAAATTGCAGACGCGCTATTTTCTCTTTTCTGACTCTAGAGCACATGCTCTGGAGATGCTGTGGTTTCTTTGAAAGCAGACAAATAGTTCTTCTTTTTTTTCTCATCCCTGTCTCCTTGGAAACAAAGAAAATGTGTTTTCTCAGCTCAAATATGCAGCGAGAAAGCAGCAGGGCAATGCTGAGAAAACACAACCGTTTCCACAGTGAATAATCAGAGGCGAGATTTCCTCCCTAACACAGCAATTCATTATGGCCTTCTTTTTTAAATGGGGGGGGGGGGGGGGTATTGATGTCATTATTCTGCCGTAATACAGATATTTTCCTGCCTCTCACTTCTGGACATTATGCAGGAATGTTGGAATGTCTTTGAAGTGATGTAAATGCAGTACCAGTAGCTACACACAAGTTATTTTATTCCTTCCCATAATTGTGCTTATGCACATCTTAATCATTTTAATTCAACATTGACATCATTAATTTGTCGATATTTCATGTAAAGAACCAATGAAATCGTTTGATGAGCTATGTTACCGTATTTCATTGAAACTGACATTTTGGATGGGGAGTATCGAAGGGTAAATAATGCCACAGCCGTAAACCACTTGTTATTTTTTGCTTTTGGTATTAAGGGGAGGGACACACTCATTCTAGAGAGCATTTGTTTGGACAAAAAGTCTGTGTGGTTCATCTGATTTTGTTAATCTGTTATCAATATTGGTCCGTCTGGAATGTGGATCTGTATCTGTAAAAGTTGATGGAGAACACTAGCAATTAGAATTTCCTAAGCATGAACAAAAGCCATAAACTTTATCATTTTGATTTCATGAGATCTTAAAAAGTCCATTATTTCAATGGACTCTTGAGAGTTTATTGGCTAAGGTCATGTGATCTGTCTTTGGTGGATTTACAGTAGTTTTGAATGCCAACTAGATGCAATAGTATTGATTCAAGCACCACAATTTTGGCTTCTAAATAACTAAAATGGCTTATTTACTGGAACACACAGAATAAAGAAAAACACGTGTTTTCCATGTATGAACACACAGCTTTATTATCTGTATTCCCTCTGGACTTGGCGAGCTGGTGTGAGTCTGTGTTGGGGGCGGGGTGGTGACAGCACCAATGAGGACATGGTTTGTTAAGCATGTGATGAAAAGCTCATTTCGGAGAGATTGCAGACAGATGAAGGATACATGCATTTTAGAACAACATGCAGGGGAAAAGAAGCTGACGAATACTGAAGAACAAACACCCAAAGAGTAATTTTCCTTGTCACTGGTTCTAATTGTTTACCCTGAGCTTAAAATGTGAATATATATATATATATATATATATATATTTTTTTTTTTAAATAATACTATAAGATCACTTATTATATTACTATAAAGTTAAGAGAGCCATTACTGAGGTGCAACTTTTTTACTGTAATTACTAAGTGAATTTTTGTACTTTTAGAGTCAACCATGCCCTGAAATTTAAAAGGCTCAAATAAATGCTTATTTTACCATGCAGTCTAATCCATCAGACAGTATACTAAAACATATTCATATCCTCTTTCACATGGGAAACACACAAACTGTAGATACAAAAATGTCCTTCATCTGACTAACAGATGTCGTTCAATAGTGAAAACTTGTATAGTTTTCTCACATTAATGTGAGTCTATTACAAACATTTGCTGTGTGAGTAATATAATTACTGAAAGGTTTCAGACAAACTGTCTATGGTTTAATTAGCACTTGCTCTGTTTGTAATGTCTGCTGATCATTTGTTCACGCCTCCATCACTCTCTCCGTTCTGCACAAGAGCACAGAGAAGAAGTAAAAAATTATGGAAAGTTCTGAGACTCACTTCAGCCCAAATTCACTGATGATGAGAAAGAAAGAAAGAAAGAAAGAAAGAAAGAAAGAAAGAAAGAAAGAAAGAAAGAAAGAAAGAAAGAAAGAAAGAAAGAAAGAAAGAAAGACAGAAAGAAAGAAAGAAAGAAAGAAAGAAAGAAAGAAAGACAGAAAGAAAGAAAGAAAGAAAGAAAGAAAGAAAGACAGAAAGAAAGAAAGAAAGACAGAAAGAAAGAAAGAAAGAAAGAAAGAAAGAAAGAAAGAAAGAAAAAAAGAAAGAAAGAAAGAAAGAAAGAAAGAAAGAAAGAAAGAAAGAAAGAAAGAAAGAAAGAAAGAAAGAAAGAAAGAAAGAAAGAAAGAAAAAGAAAGAAAGAAAGAAATCGCCAAAAGAAAAGAAAACTCAGGGAAGCAAAAAAGAAAAGGGAAGAAGAAAGGGAAAGGGAAGTTAAGGAGAAAACAAATTTGAAAGTTGAACAAGAATAGGAATGGGATGAAGAAGCGGAATGGTGAAAGAGAAGGGGAATTAGAAAAGGATGGTGAAAGTGAAAGGGGAATCAGAGAGGAAGAGGAAAGAAAAGAGAATGGGGAAGCAAAATGGGAAAGGGAATGGGGCAGGATAGGTAACAAGAAAACAGAATAGAAAGGAAAACAAGAACGGGAAGAAGGAGCAGAATGGTGAAAGAGAAGGGGAACCAGAAAGGAAGAGAAAAGTGAGGGTGAAATTAATGGTAAGCAAAATTAGAAATAGAATCGGGATAAGATTGGGAAAGGGAAGGTAAAGAGAAAACAGAATGGAAAGGAAAACAAGAACAGGAAGAAGCAGCAGAATGGTGAAGGAGAAGGGGAACCAGAAAGGAAGAGAAAGTGAAACGAAGGGCAAGCAACATTTGAAAGGCAATGGGAACAATAAAGAGAAAGGAAAGGTAAAGAGCAAACAGAATAGAAAGGCAAACAAGAATTGGAATAAGCAGCAGGTGAAAAAGAAGAGGAACCAGAAAGGTAGTGGAAAGGGAACCAGATAGGCAAGGGAAAGGAAGGAAAAATGGAATGGGAACCAGAAAAGAAAGGGAAACCAGGGTAAAGGGAAAGAGAAGAGGACCATAAGAGTAAATGGAACTAGAAAGGGAAAGAAGGGGCAGTCAAATGGTGACTGAGGTGCCAAGCCCCTCCGAAGAACATTGTTGTTGATCGAGGTGTGATTGTGGTGTTGTTGCTTGTGTTTGAATATCTGACTCACACTCAGTATTTGAGAACACAGAGCCTAATGTGTGACAGTGAGAAAGTATAAAGATGTTTCATAGACCTAGTTTCATTCCTTTGCTTTGAACGGTCTGTCTTAAAGCATATGTATTGTCTCTTGTTGTAGACATTATTAAACGGGTCATATGATGCGATTTAATGTTTTCCTTTATCTTTAGTGTGTTATGTAGCTGTTAGTGCAAGTATAAGATCTGAGTTACAAAGCTCAAAGTGTCAAACCTAAAGAGATTTTCTTTGTAAAAGTTAAGGCTCAGCCACGCCTTCCTAAAACGCTTTGTTTAAACACGCCCCCACAAATCGTAAAATTTATTCTCTGTATTATTGTTACCGCCGTGAGTTTATTTACAACACTGTTCCAGAGCAGTATACAACTAAAAGTCCAGTCCAGTCGCGCTTGCAAAGTTGATCGATCAGCTTGGTCATCTAGTGATAGTGCTGACATGATCACCTATCATTATAGCTTTGGGAGCTGATGTTCCAAATATGGTAAGGGTGTGACCTTTCCGTCACACGCTTAAGGTTTTTGGGCCAATCACAATGCACTGGATCGCTGGCTAATCAGAGCACACTGCTCTTTTCAGAACGATGACCTTTGTAAAAATCGACGTGTTTCAGAAAGAATTTTCTTTACCTAAAACCACGTAAACACATTGCATTAAACCAAATACACAAAATAATGGTCTTTTTAGAACCATTATGACCCCTTTAACTCTTCTCTTGTTATAACCGCATTTCAGAACAGCTCTCAATCTTGTGTGATATTGCCTTGTGTTGCCTGGATTTCATCAGCAGACTTGATGCTGCACAGCACTCTCGACAGCTCTGCTGATAGATAACTATATAAATAGATATCCACATGGACCAGACAGTGTATTCACAGCAGCTGCTGTTAGTGAGAACATTTGAGGTTTGGTAGGAGTGTTTGTAACACATTCTGGTGTAATGAATCCAAGAAGTGGTTTGTGTAGGGTAGTGGTTGGATCTTTGGGCTGGATGATCTGTGTAGGCCCACTGCACTGAAGAGTTTAGCTGAAACCCTAATTAAAGTCACCTTCCTGTCATTTTGTATTAACTCTGAAGACCTTAATATGCTTGACCAAGTGTCTTTGATTGGGGTGGAGCTCAACTCCACAGGGCACCAGACCTCCAGGGTCAGATTTGAGGAATCCTGGTGTAGTTGCTGGTTTTAACTTCAACTTCAAATTTCAAATGGCATGGTTGTTAAAGTTTCCTTGTAGTACGGGATGTCAAGTCCTGAGGGCCAATGTCCTGCAGAGCTTAAGCCGGGTGAACGCAGTGCAATTTTGGCCACGATTTGGCCGTCTGAGACAAATGTTGCTAATCCTAAAAGATTCCTCTGATCCTGATGTAAGGTCGTTGATTGTTAGTTTGACATGTTCACCGACAGTCGATTAATGACCGTTGCTAACAAATTTTTACCTCCAACGTAATTCTGGCAGAGTTAGAAGATTTGCCTCTCAGACCTGTAGTGTGACTTCTCCTACGATGACCGTCAAATTGTCTTAGTTTTTCAAGACAAGACATGTCCAAATATAACCTTAGAGATTTCTTTGTAGCCACCATTCCAATCCCGCATGTGATGCAGCTCACGGTCACCGAACGTGTGATTGATTGATGTAAAACTCAGGACAAGTTTTCTTGCGTGCGTCCGTTTTTAACGTGTCTTGACTGCCGTACAGTCTGACATCAATGACAACTGAGATCTTACAGTGTGACATGGCTTATAGCGAGGATCATGTTCGTGCAGTCTGACAAGCAACAATCGTAAAGACTCTTATTAATCGCAAAGTGTGCACACGGCTTTAGATCCAACTTGCCCCAACACATTTACCTGGAAGTTTCTAGTAATTCTGAAGACCTTGCTGGTTCATGTGTGTTTATTTAAAGTCCCCCTGTGGTGAAAATTGAGTATTTTCTCATATTCATAAAACCGCCTAAATGAGGCAAGGGTGTAGATTCACATTCAAGCTATTGTAAGGCACAAATAGTTTGTTTTAAGGAAAAAAAGTTTAAATATGTAATTTTGGTGATCAAAGATGAGTTTTAAGGGATAAAATTGTCGACAGGGGGACTTTAAGATTTGTGACAAATTCTGCAGTATAGTGGACCTCCAGGAGCAGAATTTGATACTTGTTGTAGTAGTACATTAAAGCCAAGTAGACAATGAGTTTTGGATGTGACAAACACATTTAAATCTCTAAATTATAGTTAGGTGTCTATGAAATACAAGAATAACTTACAGACTCAGAACGGTTGACATAGTGGTAACGTGGATTTGGAAACTCTTGATGTGTAAAGATTTAGAAAAATGCTTCAATCATTTTGTCCATACAATAAAAAACCATCCGAAACAACATTGGACCCCATTGCCAAAACAGTTTATTCTTCATAATGTTGTCTTTTGTTTTTACAGAATAAATGCATACAGGTTTGGTGGGTGAACTATTCTGTATTTAGCATCCTTGTTCACCCCCCATACCGATTGACACAATACTCTGGTAAATAAAACACATAACACACACAACTATCAGGTGATAAATTTTGATCAAAACGTTTCAGTATAGAAGGAAATATTTTTATAACCAAGCTCTCATCTTAAGCTTGTCACATTACATTGCCTTCTCTACTTAGGTTCTATGCCTTATCTTATAAGGCATAATGTTTCTTATCTTTAGAACAGCCTTTGGATCTAAAGCCAACAATGCTTTAAAATTATATAGGTCTTGGATCATAGTGGAAGTGTTTTAACAAAACTGTTGACCTCACCTGTGAGACCATCAACTAAGATGGACTAAAAAAGTAAAGTAAAACATCCATCCTAGATGCTAAGCAAGACGGATACAAGCAACGCACAGTTACACCATCATTATTTCTGTGGACGTTTCATTTCGATTCAGTCCCAAGCCTTTTCATCTCTTCATGTTTTTTTTTCTCTCTCTCCCTGGTCTCATCTAAATAACATTTTAATCAAAGGCTGTGTTCGAGAGAGAGAGAGAGAGAGAGAGAGAGAGAGAGAGAGAGAGAGAGAGAGAGAGAGAGAGCTGTAGGATAGGATTCATTCAAATCTAAGCCCTGTCTCTCTCTCAGACTCATGCACATACATGCACAGATCCCATCTGCTGAGGGTCAGCTCTGAATAGCAGAGTTGGTCCCCGGGGACGTGTTGGCCCTTCTCGGTGTGTGCTTAAGCGGATTTGGCTCCTGGTCTTTCTCTCTCTGTCTGTCTCCCTCTCCTTTCTTTCTCTAGAAGTCTCCCTCTCCTTTTAATCACTGTCAGAGAGAGAGGTGAGAGGCCTTGAGTCACACCTGAGACCCAGACCACAGGAAGAATACAACAAAGGAGATCTCTCTAATATCTCAGTTGTTTTGAGACAGCAATGCCATTAAATGAAGAGCAAATAGAGAGTTTTTCTGATGTCTTCTGCTTCTCAGTTTATTCTCCTGAGAAAGACACCAATATTCTTACATATGTTACATCTAAGCTCTGAGCAGTCTCTACCTTAAAATCTAGTGAGCATCTTACTTAGACAGCCTTTTTAGGCACTGTTTGTACACATAATGCAGTAATGTATATTAAGAAAGTAAATAGGGCTGATTTTGATTTCATGGTGACTCAGTTACTGTAACTGCGCATTTCTAGGCACTTCCATCAGTTCTCTCTCCAGGATGGAGGACGAATGCTAAATAATCCACTGATGGTCTCTACAGAGCAAATCTGGCAACCTGAGCCAATGCAGAGATCTCTTTCCAGGGAGAAAAAATACTGTCAGTTCCCACGGCATCAGCGAGATCGAACTATTTTAAGATGGTGTGAAGAACAGGGCGGTGGAAGGGGGAGGGGACGATTCTCAAGCAGAGGAAAAGTGTTGATAAGTGATGAAATATTCATTTAGTTTTGTGCCTATATGTTTGCCGTTGAGCCATACTACCATCGTTTTTTTGGACCCCTTTCACCTGCAAACCCGTCAGGTTTCAAACACAGAGATGTCAACCAGCATTTGTGTAATTCGCACAGAGACTGAACTTCTATTCCCTGTGCATGGGGAAAGTAATTTAAAACCTAATTACATGAATAAATGCCTCAGGGCATCAATAGTTCATAAACATGACAGAGAGAAACAACTGGCCAACACATTCATAAGTCACCGGTCTCTTTTCCCCTAGGAGCTTCCTTTGTAATTTAGCACAACCTATATTGATCAGTTAGATTCTTGAAACTGGATTTTTACATTTTATGAAGAAAAATTCACCACTGTAATATTACAGGTTCCCATGTAGTTGTTGACGCAAGTCGCCATGGACCACAATTGTTCGTTATTGTTTGCAGCAGGTTCTGTCGCCAAATATAGCTCCAAGAGCTATAGAGCTATCAAATGACCCAAGATGAGTTTTTGACAAGAGAAGAAATAAAACGAGGATCAATATAGAGTGCCGAAGTGATGACGTCACTTTGTAGGACAACTCGGATGCTAGCGGCGCATGGGTTCCCTCGATCGAAAAGCTATGCATTTTCCCCATAGACTTTTGGAAAATCGCAAAAAATAAGATCTGTGTTTAACAAAGAGTTGTGACCCTTACACGTTTTGTCTATCAAGATAATCTTTACAAGTTAATCCAAAATTTATACATTTTGAAGTCTATATATGTCATGATTCTGCCCTCTTGTCATTTCATTTCTCTAGTCTTGAGGCAGGATCATGACAGACCCATGTTTTGTGTGCAAGCACATGGTCTTGTGTTTTGAGCCATGTGCTTGTGTTGTCTCGTTATGTTACCCCGCCCCCTTGTTATCCTCGTCTCGTCATTATTGTCTAGTCAGTTTCACCTGTCCTTGTCTAGTCAGCTTCACCTGTCTTTGTCATTAGTGTCTCCCTATTTAATCCCCTTGTGTTTGCTGTCCTGTGTCGGTACATTGTTAACCTGGGCGTGATATTCTTTGTGAGAGTCCTGTGAGTACTTTGTCTGTATTTTGTATTAAGAATTGTGAGTTTATGTAGTTGTTTGTTTTCTTCATCTTGTCTTTATCAGTCAGTATCTAGTCCTAGTTTATTTCCTGTCTTAGTCTAGTTGTACTGCCCCATCTGTCCTGTTTTGCCCCCTCGTGGGTTTTTGTTTTCTGTTTTGTCCTCAATAAATTGTGTGTAGAGCAATCAGTCTGCTTTCGGGTTCGTCTATCCTGCAACCTCATAACAGAATGTACCGACCAATGCAGAACTCCGCAGACTGTTTCTCTTCCCCTGGAGATCAGCAGTTGGATCCTCTTGAAGATTGGTGGCTCAAGACCATGTCCGACTCGAGAGGGGGCAAGCTCCCAATTCCCCCTCAGGGTGATCTGCTGTTGAAGGAGTACGCTCAAGTCGCAGAAAAGAGGAGGTTTTTCTTACCTGACATCCTCCTAAATCGCTACTTCATCGCTGGCCTCAAGGTTCCCCCACCTCTGGCTGAACGAGAGAGGTTGGTTCACCGCCCGTTCCGGGACATGGTGGACTGTCTGAGTCTTAAGGAGCCGCAGGGTTCGTGTTGTCGCCACCAGCCAAGCTGCCCTTGATTCCGGAGGATCGGGTCCTGGCTGTCGTTTCTCAAGGGGAGCAGGCCCACTCCACTTCTCCCGAGGTCTCATCCACACCCGTTAGTCTTCGTGGTAAACGAGGAAGACGGCTGTTGTGGGAGTCGGCGTCAGAGTCCTCCTCCGCAGAGCCTGCTGTACCTGCGGTGGTTTCCGCTGAGCTTCCCCAACCCGTCTCAGCTCCGGCGATGGTCTCAGCTTCTCGACCTAGGAGAAAGAGGAGGAAGAGGGGAGCCTCCCGTTCTTCGCCCGCTGCAGAAACGGAGCCCGCCCGCTGCAGAAACGGAGCCCGCCCGCTGCAGAAACGGAGGCCGGCCGCTGCAGAAACGGAGGCCGGCCGCTGCAGAAACGGAGGCCGGCCGCTGCAGAAACGGAGGCCGGCCGCTGCAGAAACGGAGGCCGGCCGCTGCAGAAACGGAGGCCGGCCGCTGCAGAAACGGAGGCCGGCCGCTGCAGAAACGGAGGCCGGCCGCTGCAGAAACGGAGGCCGGCCGCTGCAGAAACGGAGGCCGGCCGCTGCAGAAACGGAGGCCGGCCGCTGCAGAAACGGAGGCCGGCCGCTGCAGAAACGGAGGCCGGCCGCTGCAGAAACGGAGGCCGGCCGCTGCAGAAACGGAGCCCGCTGCAGAAAGCGCTTCTTCCGAGTCAGATTTGAGCGCTTCTTCCGAGTCTGTTTTCATGTGTGCCGAGTCTGATTCGGTGAGTTCAGTTCCCGCTCCACAGCCGTCTGCTACGCCCCCTGTTATGTGTCCTGTTCCTTTTCCCGCTGTTTCCCCAGTCAGAAGTCTTGTCTCGCCACCCTCAGCTTCCCCTGTCGTGATTCCCTCTCCGTCGTCCACTGTTCCTCCTGTCCCTAATCAACCCCGGACTGTTTCCTCCAAGACTCCTCATGTGTCCCGATCCAAACCTCCCCGGATTCCTCGCCCTAAACCCTCGAACCGTAAACCCAAGACCCCCAGCCCTCCCACCCTCCCTGGTCTACCACCTATGAACTTTCTTGTTCCCCCGCCCCCCCCTCCCTTGTTTGTTATTTTTATTGATGCATCCCAACCCCATTATTGTATATTCTTGTATGCCGTTGCTTTTATTTGTCATGTTTTGTTGGTTTGTGTCTGTTTCCCAGTCTGTCATGTCTCGTGTTTGATGTCCTCTTTTGGAGCGTCTGGTAGCCGCTCCTTAAGGTGGGGGTTCTGTCATGATTCTGCCCTCTTGTCATTTCATTTCTCTGGTCTTGAGGCAGGATCATGACCGACCCATGTTTTGTGTGCAAGCACATGGTCTTGTGTTTTGAGCCATGTGCTTGTGTTGTCTCGTTATGTTACCCCGCCCCCTTGTTATCCTCGTCTCGTCATTATTGTCTAGTCAGTTTCACCTGTCCTTGTCTAGTCAGCTTCACCTGTCTTTGTCATTAGTGTCTCCCTATTTAATCCCCTTGTGTTTGCTGTCCTGTGTCGGTACATTGTCAACCTGTGCGTGATATTCTTTGTGAGAGTCCTGTGAGTACTTTGTCTGAATATTGTATTAAGAATTGTGAGTTTATGTAGTTGTTTGTTTTCTTCATCTTGTCTTTATCAGTCAGTATCTAGTCCTAGTTCATTTCCTGTCTTAGTCTAGTTGTACTGCCCCATCTGTCCTGTTTTGCCCCCTCGTGGGTTTTTGTTTTCTGTTTTGTCCTCAATAAATTGTGTGTAGAGCAATCAGTCTGCTTTTGGGTTCGTCTATCCTGCAACCTCATAACAATATAAAGTTTTTAAAAAACACAAGCAGACACAATAAAGTTTAAAAAACCACAAGCAGGTTATAACTGTGTGTTCTATGTCATAGATCAAAACGTGAAAATATTTAGAGGCTTTGTTCACCACAGACCTTATTTCAGGCGATTTAGCAAAAACCCATTTAAAAATCTCATAGACTTTAGAGCGAGGGAACCGGGAGTGCTAAAATGCTAACTCACTTCCGCGTTTTGGCCTACAGAGTGACGTCGTAACTTCGGCACTCTATTGGAGTGGCATTTCCCAACACTGTTTAACAAGTCTGGTGAACAAGTCTATGGCCGTGTAATTAAATAGCCTACAGTATGTGTTATACGTAAATGGTAAGTCAGGCTTTTTGCAAGTGCTGTGGGCACGTTCAAATGTACTTTTAATATGATTGTTTTGAACGCGTAAACGCTGAGTTACCCCACCATTTAATTCAACAAAGGGACATGGATGAGTAGTAATTTAGCATTAAACATGCGGCTAATTCATTGGAAAAAAAGTGATCAGACATAACTGTTATAAAACTTTGTTTCATTACCTCATCCATGAACATGATTTGTGAGTCCTGTTGGATTTATTTCCATCGCAGTGGAGGTGAAGACGACAGCTCCCATCATCCCACGCTCTTTCACAGCGCCATCAGGCTACACCTCTGTTATTGTTTTGAATATGCGACCTTTAGTGGCAAAAATTACACACTGTACCTATAAGTGGTTTGTAGGGTTTTATAGGTGGTGGCAAGAGTGTTGTTATGTGATTTCGATCGAGTTCAGAGGGGAGGTTGGTGTGTTGCTTTGTGGTTGCTAGGATGTCATGGTTTGTTCCTAGTGTAAGGGAGGCCAACTAGCAAGTGCTCTGTAGGTAAACTTCCCTCTCCTGCCCTCAAGAAGCACACTGAGCATTTCTATTGATCAAACGATAGAGCGTGGTACATGGTTTGTCCATGACCTTGGCATTTCTAGGGAATATGTAGCCGCTGCGCTGGACTACTGTGAGTCAGCAGCAGAAGCGTTGGAGGCTGCATGTGTGGCTTTTTTCTGTGCTGTCGTCTCCGCCGGCCTCAAAACATCTCTATACTAGGCTATTTTAATTTTCTCCTTTACCGGCACTTGCAATTATACAACCTTGTTTCTGAAGTGACTTTCAGCATGTTTCCTGTATAAGAACGTCGGACATGTTTACGTTTTTATGTGGCATGAGAATGTCACATTAACCACGCAAAATCCGATTCAGAGCAGTTGGACTGAAAAGGATTTCCAGAAATACGATTTGAATAGGATTTCAAACCACAAATGAATTTTGATTTGGATCATACATGATTTTTTTTCCGTTCACATTTGCTAATTAGATTCCATTTGGATATGCACAAAAATGTAATTTAGGCTGACAGTCTGATTCTGAACAAGGCTCAGTCCCTGGTACACATTGAACGATTTTGGGCTGTCGCAGATGAAAGATGACCAATCGTGGTGATTTCTGTGGCTGTGGCTCCTAAAGGCTGGTCCTATGTAGTACAGTGAGAGGGGTTCAAAGATGGCAGTCGTCAAGGTCTTACTACCAAAGATAGCCTGCGATAATTTTCTGACAGTGTCATAAAGTTAGCTTCATCTCACAGTGTGTTTGCTGCTACGACCTACGTCTATACTGACTAGCCAATAAAAATGCAACATGAAATGCCGTATTGATCAACGCGAAATGGCAATAAAACTTAAAACTACTTTCCTCAAGCTCCCAGTTTAGTATGCCAAGTTGGCCTCTTTTCCCTAACCATGACAGCATCCATATTGTCCTCTTTCGCTCTTTTTTTCAGCGCACATAAAAACCACAATTGTCAAAATGCGATTCATCTTGCTCTATTTGTTTACCACTAGCGCATGCTGAGGATGTTTTATTCTTCTATACTAACTTGAGTCGTAGCCTTCAATAGGTGTCATTATCCTGAAGTCTACAAACATGTCGTAACCAAGTTTATTAGATGCCATACAGAAAGATTTGTAATGAACTTATAGGATTGCCAAAATCGC
This sequence comes from Tiaroga cobitis, assembly GCA_030578255.1. Classification (NCBI taxonomy): domain Eukaryota; kingdom Metazoa; phylum Chordata; class Actinopteri; order Cypriniformes; family Leuciscidae; genus Tiaroga; species Tiaroga cobitis. The sequence continues at coordinate 24,646,598 of CM060615.1, forward strand.
ATAGTCTGTAGCAGGCATTAGACATGCTACTTAGCGTGCGTATCTCCCATCGTGGCTGAGCAGTACCAGTTGCACTAGATATTTGCTAAGTTTGCTAGAGCATTGCAAGATGGTGGCTAGGTTACTTTGAGTCATTGATGTGACTATTATGTATTTGCTAGGGCATTAATATGCGGTTGCTAAAATATTCTATAGAAGTTTCTAGAGCATTGATAGGAAGTTTCTATGTGACAGTGTTCAGGGTGGTTGCTAGGAATTGGTAGATGGCTGCTAGAATGGGGTTTATTTAAAGGGGCATTCAGTAGTTCTTTAGCTACTGTTAGCATTGCTGTTCTTTTTGTATTTTAAGCACTGATACCACAACGGTGTTAGACGCTGCACTGCCATCTATTGAAGTGGATAAGCGATAAGTTTTATACAATTTATACTGATACTAGTGAGTTTCAGACGGTCTAGTGATTAAGTATCTTAACCAACAAAAAACTTGCAACTTGGCCATCACTATTCAAGATTTTCTCTGTCAGCGGGAATTTTCTTAGCAATGTTAAAACGCACATCAACCGATCACTTGTTTAGCTTTCATGTAAACACTACATTTAGAATCACCAATCGGAATGAATTCAGTTAGATTGAAACAAAAGTGCATATAAACAATGAATGGCGATTGCAGAAAGCAAAAGCTGAATCCCGGACATCGACGGCCGGACATGTCCGGAAAAAAGAGGATGGTAACCCCTACTACTCAGCTTTCTCCACAGAACAAGAGCCTGCTAGCTTAGCTTCCAAAAAAAGATGGCTGACACTGTGTGTACATTCTGTGAGTGAGATCCCACCCTATATGGGCGGGTTGAAAACATGCGGGACAGCCCCTACTACTGACTGTAGTCTTTAGCCTCTGGCCAAAAAATCCTCAGATGACGCAAAATGACAATTTTTGCATCATCGGAGGATTTTTTCCAGACAGAAAATACATAAATCTCTCGTCTCAGGGGGATATGAGGGTGGAAAGCATGGTAATTCGAAAATACTACAGGTTTTCTACTAATACAAAGCTTAATGCTAAATCCTGAAGTATCCCTTTAATATTTAAGGTTATGGGGTTGTTCAAGCAACTAACTTAATACTATTGATGCTTGCCTTAGCAAAGAAAATAAGTGAGAAAAATAATTCTTTAAAAGAGAAGGTTGGGATATAAGAGCCCAGTTTGAGTCACCATTGACTCATTCCTGTTTAGTCATCCGTGACAGCAGGTTTAGAGAACATCATATTAATGTACAGACTGCTTGAGCAAACCTTACTTCTGCATCTCTGCATGATAGAGTCCATCTGATGAAACACCCCCTTTGCAATAACTGTTTAGGGAGTGTTAAGTTGGGTTGGGTTGGGAGGGGTTCACAGAAATAATTGTGTTTGGATCCTGGTGTCCCATGAGCCCTACAGAGGTTTGGTCATTACATACTCATTCTGGATGCTGATTAGAGCCTCACGGCCCCTAGAGATGCTGGGATACCCTTCAACACCTGCTGCCCCGAGCACAGCACTGGATCAAACTCATTTATTACACACACACGCACACACACACACACACACACACATACACACGCACATACACATCCATTACTCTTTGTTTGGTCAAAAACAGAATCGTGTTTTGAAAACTGCCTAAGTTTAGCCCATTCCTATCAGTATACACCATCACAAATATATTCATACTGCTGCACTTTGGGGGGTTTAAGATGATGGGTATCACGCGGGTGGGTTAGTCACGGAGGCAATTGGCGTGACGCGTGTCACCGGTGGACTGTGGGAAAACACGTTCCGGTCGGCTGGTGACAGCAGTGTGTGTCCTGTCACATTAACACATGCCACAGAGGAAGCCAGCCCAGGTCATTACAGTGAGACGGCTCATCTTTCCTTTCAACAGAGCATACCGTTGTCCAGTCAACACAGCAGGGTTGAAACGTAAAGGGAGAATTTAAAGATATTTATGCTGACTGATTAACAAATGAATGAATTTAGCATATTCAAGTTGAAAGACTAAAAACAATGAAACATCCTTTAAAATCAAACAACTGATTGAGATGTTTTGATTTAGAGGGTATTTATTGTTCTGGGGTTTGTGGTGTCTGCCTGATCTAAGTTTTAGTTTTTTGGAGTCTGGGTTTTAGTTTTTGGGAGTCTGGTACTGGACTGGTCTAGGTTTTAGCTTTTGGGAGTCTAGGTTTTAGTTTTAGGGAGTCTGGTACTGGTCTAGGTTTCAGAAGGCCTGGGTTTTTGAAGGTTTGGTATGGTCTAGATTTTGGGGGGTCTGGTATTGGCCTTGGTCTTTAATTCTGTTCTATACTCTTATGTCTAATAACAAATGAAAGACCAGCACTCTCAGCAGTCTGTAGTAGGGCTGTTAAGTGATATTGATTAGAGATTTGTTTCCATCTAATTGCTGGTGGTAATCTGTCCTTTGTTGGCCATGCACCTAAATCAGATCCGACCACTTGTGTAATGAGTCAAATCCATCGACTCTGGCTACATATATAAGGTTTACACACACTAAGTATACTTTAATGCAATTTCTATTAAACATATGTCATTTATTTAACTATTTTTGTAATTGCACATTTGTAATTGAAGTTGCTATTTGGAATATTTGAAATAGGCCTATATTAACTTTAAACATAAGGTAATCTCGTTTAACACACTACAGAACTACAAGTACTTTTCATATGCTTAAATACGTTAGTCAACGCATCCACATAATTGCACTTTAAATCATGACAAAAGATTATTAAAACAATGATTTAAAATACACTTTATAATAAAACTAAAAAATATATAATAATAAATGCACTTTTTAAAAAGGTACTTCAGTGTGTTGAGAAATCATGAAAGTGTCCCCTCTTTAAGGACACTTAAGTGGTCTTTTATTTGATTAATAGTATATACATTTATAAAAAGTCAAGTCAAGTCACCTTCATTTATATAGCGCTTGTAACAATATAGATTGTTTCAAACCAGCTTTACAGTGATCATAGGAAATTAAAGTAACAGAGATTGTTTTGGCTTAAATATACTTTTAAGATTTTAAATGCACTGCAAATGCACATTCAGTACAGATAAGCACACTTGTTTTTCACAAGAGCTGTGATACATCATCCTCACTGAAATCAATGCAGTAAACTGGCTTGAACTTTAACAACACATCATAAAAAGGTGAGATCCACTGAACTTTATCAAGCTGATGTTTGTAAAAGAGAAGCTTAGTTACAAAAAAATGTCTGTAAAATCAAAGAGACACACAACAAATCAATGCCCAGGATGATTTTAATGATTATATCATGCAAAAATAATCATCATACTCTATAAAGAACATCAACTCTTATCTTTTCAAAACCAGAAAATTGCCTTTAAATTTTGGTCCACCGATCACAAAAATCAAAGGAAAGACATCATAATGTCTTCATTTGAATAATTGTATATAAAAATCACACTTAGTGAGCAGTTCATACAGTTTAACACTTTTTGACATCAACAAATCGCTCTGTTTGACACAACAATAGAATATAACAATCACTTGTGCACTTCAGTCTCAGGCAAGAGGCCATGAAAAGAGCTTTAGGTTTGTGATATAGTTATCACACAATACACAAATCTAGAAAACGTTTAGCTGAGTTTCAGAACAACTTAAAGCATGGCTCAGATTCCAACCTCTGAAAATGTCCACGTATCTTCTAATCAGAACAAACATAAGCTGGTTCTGGCGTTTCGATAAGACTTTCGCAACCATTCCAATGACTCTGTAAACTAGACACAATCCAGATTTGTCGATGGTGAATATTACAAGATTGCTGATGTTATTAGTAAATTATTGCAGTACATGTTCTTAATAGTTGTGTTTATTTATTTATTATTATTTTTTGATCAAGGAACAGTGTAAGACTTTGACACATTACTGCTGGTTAACAAAACACTGGTTTGTGTCATGAATGGAGCATCAGAGTGAATCTTACAAAACATGTGCAAGTTGCATTTAATTTTTCAAAGAAAATGAAGCCTTTAGGACTATAAGATTATTTTTTTATTATTACATTGACATGATTTTCATGAAAATAAGCACCACCCAGGTTACTTAGTCTTATTATTAATATTATTTGTTATAGAAATATGAAATACTTTACTATTTAATAAAAAAAAGTATTATATTTTTTTTCATTTTTGAATAACTAAAATTTGGGGGAAATGTGCTTAATTGTCGAAATTGTCCAAAAACAGGTCCTAAAAACTTTCTTGATTTTCTTGATGCAAAATATGTCTTTTTAAAGGGTTACTTCACGCAAAAATTAAAATGATGTCATTAATTACTCACCCTCATGTCGTTCCAAACTCGTAAGACTTTTGTTCATCTTCTGAACACAAATGAAGATCTTTTTGATGAAATCTGAGAGCTTTCTGTCCCTCCATTGACAGCTCTGCAACTACCACTTTGATGCATCAAAAAGTTCATAAAGAGATCGTAAAACTAATCCGTTTGAATTAATTGGTTTAGTCCAAATATTCTGAAGAGACTCGATCACTTTATATGATGAACAGATTGAATTTAGGCTCTTAATCACATATAATCACCAACAAACATGATTGCTTGACATGCAAGAACCAATGATGTTCATTCTGGTGTTACGCAGCATATTTGAGAAGAACCAATGAGGTTTGTTCTCACGTGTCAAGCACTTATGGTTGAACTTTTGTTTATATTCGATGATGATTCGCTGATGTGATGTGAATAAAAGACTAAATTAAATCTGTTCATCATATAAAGCGATCAAGTCTCTTCCGAAAATTTGAACTAAACCACTTGATTCATACGGATTAGTTGTACTTTATGAAGCATCAAAGTGGTAGTTGGAGAGCTGTCAATGGAGGGACAGAAATCTCTCCGATTTTATTTGAATGATCTTCATTTGCGTTTCGAAGATGAACAAAAGTCAGCATGAGGGTGAGCAATTAATGACCACTTATTATTTTTTAATAAATACTAACTAACTGAAATAGGTGAAATAAGACCTGTAGACTTGTTCCTGGCAGGTTTCGTGAGATTCACTCAAGAACACATCACATCAGCTTTGCATGGCGCCAGTTAAATACGTTAGATGATCACCTGGTCCTTATTTAGGATTCGACCATACAAGGCTCTCAGTTGCATCACAATATAGATCCCACATGAACCGCCTCACTCTCCTCGACAGTTTATATGATAAATATGGCCCAATAAACAGTAAGCACAGATATCACTGACCCAGCTTCACAACAGTCTCACGGAAACAGTAAATCCATGTCAAAACACATACTTGAGATAGAAATTACTTTTTTTTTTTCAAATCACAACATGTCAGTGCATTCAAAGTATCAAAATGTCTGGTTTGTCATTATGTGGTGGTTAAAATGAAACATTTTAAATGAAGACCAGCTTAAAACCACTTAAAATACAGGACTGTATTGCCAAGCACACACTTGAATGTATCGGTGATGTAAAGTAGCTGAACAAAATTTATACAAGATTGCACTTTAAAAAATTCTCAAGTGTACTTTAGGACGTTTCAAACATTTAAAGGTTTTTCAATATATTTCACACTTATTTTAATACACATGAGTATCATATATAGCAGTTATATTTGCAAATTTGTGCTATTAGATTCTTTCTGCACCAAGCAGTTGTGTAATGTCTATTTTTGCTCTACCTTCTAGGTTTATGTCCCAATTAAAGGGACCAGTTTATAATGTGTAATACAGTACATGAACATAATGATAAACAGCATTCTTTGTAGGTTTAAGTTATATAATATAGTTAAATAACCCATATGTTGCATATTTTCTGTAAGGTCAATGGCAAGAGCTATTTAAACCAGAGTAAACACTTGTTTCTTTTAAACAAAACTACATGTTAATCTAAACTACTCACTCTACTCTGCTCTGATTGGTCCTGACCAATTAAACTCAACAACTCATCTATTAAACTTACAGACACAAAACTAGTCTAAACCTGTAAAAAAAACAGCCAAGACCTGTGCTTTGATTACAGATGTCTGTGCTATTAAATATTGTCAGTTGATTAAATGTTGTAAACCACAGTAATAATTGAACATCTGTACTTTTAAAAGAAACATTTACATTGTCTTTAAACTGATTTAGCCAAATAAATCCTTTATATAATCCTAAATATGACATTTTATATCTAATTAGCTGTATATTCTCATTTATAAATCTCAATACATTATTCCTTCTTAAATATTTTCTTTATATATTCACTTCAGATTGGACAAAGACTCTTTTTAAAAGATGTCTCTGACTCCTACAGATATGCTTGTTGAGTACTGTGTCTATAATCACTTATATCTCTCTTTATTTATTTTTTAAAGATTTGTTTTGTTTTGACTCATTGGAAATGAAATATCTACGAGTACCCGTCTCCTCTATACGTCTGCTCGGCGTCCTCCTGGATGTATTCCTCGGATTTCTCCCAGCTTTTCGCCCATCCCCCATTCAGCTGTGTTGTGGCCCCATATGTTTTGGCGGGGCCTCCAAGACCGGCCTGGCCTCCAAAAGGAGCGCTGCTCAGCGTGATGTCACCGGTCTCCTCCGCCAACTCGTCTTCATCGATGAAGCCACACTTCTCCTCGCTGGTCTCCTCTGGATCTGCCCACGGCTGCTTCTCTCCGGACGCGAAAATCCCGTAGAACACGACACCACCGTAATGCACCAGTGAGGCGATCAGGAACACGTTCTGCCATTCCTCACGAGTCTGGTGGACAAGAAAGAGACAATTTAGGGCCGGATTTCCTAACAGCTTGCACCAGCGCAAACCCTCTTTTGGAGTTAAAAAAAACTACTGTCAGGATTTACTAAAGACACGCAGTGGAAAATTAGCGCTGAAAAGGCGTCAACAGGGTTATTTTTGCGGCTGGGCTGATCGCATATGCATTTGTTGGAGTTTCCCTTTCTGAAACAACATCTATGGGAGGAGCGTATTTAAATGAATCATGCTAGGTGGCTTACTATGGTTTGCGCTACTCAATTTACTGGTATTTGCGCAATTATTTAACACTAAAAAAAGCTTGTCTTAAACCAGATGCTGAGTCGCGCTGCTCTTGGCAGATTGTGTTGGTCATTATGGAAAAGATCCGGCTGTATTTACTAATTTGCCCTGTTTAGTAAATCTGGCCCTTATAATGCAATCTTTGACTTTTTGTAATTCAGAAAACAACAATGCAATTTTTGTCAAAATTATGTAGTTCTATTTGGCTGTGTTTAGAATTGAATGCTTGTCTGTTGATCACAAACTGCAACATTATGCAACAATAAAACATGTTAGGTTTTGTATGCTACATTATTGTCACTGTCATGATTCCTGCCTTGTGTTCCCCTTGTCTTGTGTGGACTTTTGTTATTTCCTGTTCTGTGGCATGTTTTGTAGTCCTTTGTAGTTTTTTATGTTGAATAGTCTCCCCAGCTGTATCTTGTTTCCTCATTATCTAGTTAAGTTGTTTGCCCCTGTGTATTTAAAGCCCTTGTGTTTCACTTAGTGAGATGTTGTACATGTAATGTTTCCTTCTGTCTCGGTGATTTTCGTGGTTTTGTTACGTTGTTTCTGTGTTATCTGTTTAATTACTTTATTAAAAACCCTGTGTTTAGGTCCTCCCATTCTCCAGTTTTCTCCGGCACATTACAGGACAACTGACCGCTAGTGTTAATTTTACCAGCCATTTTTAAATTTAGTTTCAGTTTTAGTCCAGTTTCAGCATCGCTTGTTAGTTTTTATCACATTTAGTCGACATCATCCCATTTTTATTTAGTCTAGTTTTAGTCGACTATAAGTCGAGCATTTTAGTCTTTATTTTAGTCCAAGAAAACATCATTTTACTCGTTTAGTTTTAGTCAACAAAAACTGTCAACATTTTAGTCTAGTTTTAGTCAGGACATCATTTTAACCTTTTACTTTTTTGTCAGCAGATAATATTTAACATTTCCTAAAATTATTTCACATTTCAACATTTTCTCTCATTCTCTTTCTCCCGAGCCCCGTGCAAAGCATGTTTTACTTTTAACCTGTCGCCGCCTCGCCGTGAATCCAGCTCCTGTCTGCTCCATGTGTTGTGTAGTAGGCTACTCTGTGCCCGGCCCACCCGCTCCAGGTTTGAAAGTGGGTGTGTGGCGGAAGAGCTGACGAGGAGGAGGCGGAGGAGGAGACAGGATTTGACAAAACCATATCATATAATAATAGGTAATTTTCGTCTCGTCTTTGTTCGTGAACTAAAATGTCCATAGATTTTAGCCCAGTCTTTTATTTACCGAACTGCATTTTCGTCTCGTCTTTATTAGTCTACGAAAATTATTTCTGATTTACTCCCAGTTATTGTTTATTAGTGGGGATTTTAGTCTCGTCTCGTCTAGTTTTCGTTCGGTGAAAAATGTGCGTTGACGAAAATATTTTCGTTTAGTTTTCGTTAACGAAATTAACACTACTGACCGCAATTGGATCTGGCAGTAACAACCTGACCTAAGATGGCTTATGGCAGCATGGGCACCACTTTGTTTGATCCTGCCAACCTGCTCCTCTCCACGACACAAGATGGCCGCCTGATTGAGGGTAATGTGGAGGAATTTTTAGAACTCTCCTACATGGTACCTTGGAATGCGGGCACCTTAAAAACTGTGTTTTGGAGCGGGTTGGACTATCATTTTGTCCAACAGGTTCCAGCGGCTTCAACAACCACTTGTTCCCTGCAGCAGTACCTCAGGGATGTCCTGAGGCTAAGTGGATCGTCCTACACGGTAGGTGAGGTGGAAGGAACCCTCGCCCCACCATCCCAACTGGAGCATTCCCCTTCAGTCTCCAGTCTCTGTCCAGAGTTCAGTTAAGGCAGAGCCCTCTGCCAAGATGGCCACCGCCGCCACAGCAGAGCCCTCTGCCAAGATGACCGCCCTTCCAGAGTCCCGTCCTATCATTGCCGCATTATCAGAGTCTGGTCCCATCGTGGCCACCCTTCCAGAGTCATCGGACAAGATGGCCACCGCTACGCCTGTGTCTCCGGACGAGCCTCCCTAGCCTGGCCTGGTTGCTTCTATCTCTGTGATCCTCGTGATTTTGTTCTTTGAGTTCTGTGTTATCGGTTTAATGTATTACTGTATTAAAAACCCTGTTTAGATCCTCCCATTCTTTGTAATAAAGGCCTTCTGAAGCGATGCGTTCGTGTAAGAAAAGCCAGCCAGGCCGCGAAAGCACAGTTTTTATATAACTAATTACCTACATTTTTTTTTTTGATAACTTATTCGGGTTTGCAGTGTAAGGCATATTATTGAGAAATCTAGAGAACTGATATTTATATGCATTTTATGTAAGTATACAACTGAGTACTGTCTGCTTTACTGTTATAAATATCATTGATTTACATTACAAACTATCAGAATTTCATCTCACTTTTTGGCCATATAAATAACTGCAACAAATGCTCAGTTTGGGCCTTTTTTTGTCCTCGAGTATGAGCTCCATATTCTTACTATATGAGCCATAAATGCCTGATGTATCAAATACGATACTCAACAAAAAACATATATGCAAACTTTTTATTTATATATATATATATATATATATATATATATATATATATATATATATATATATATATATATATATATATATATATATACAAACAAATATGTATATTGCCTAAAGGTTCAATGAACTGTTCCATAAAAACAATTCTGACTATCATCTGTCAGGCTTTAAAGTGTTATGACAACAAAAATTTTAATTAATGAATGAATTTTATTAAATGAATAAAGAACAATTTCAGGATTTCTCACCTTATTTTTGGTCATAGCTCCTACAATGAGAGGGCAGACCATACCAGAAAGTGTGCCCACTCCATTAGAAATGCCCATCAGGATGCTGGCATACCTTGGCGCAATGTCCAAGTGGTTGACATTAAAACCTTAGAGAGGAGCCGGATTGAAAAAAAGAAATTCAGAACTATTGGGAGACATTTATTTTATATATTGTTTAAATCAAATTGGGATTTCAAAACTTGCAATGATGTCTATAACATGTCAGTGTGTGACAACAGAATTATAAAGCGTCTCACCTGATATAGCAAACCCGCTAAAACCAACGGCTAGCACCAGGAATGAGATGGCCACACCTTTACTGTGAGAGAAACCAACCACTAACAGCAGCGTGGCCTCCATTCCAAACCCTACAATCACATGGGTGGGTCAAAGGTCATACCAACAAAATTTTTTTTTTATTCATTTCATAAAAGATATAAATAATGTAATCAAATATGGTCGCTCTCACCTCCGCAGTTCATGATCTTCCTGACGGTGGTGGTGGATAAGATGTTTTTTCTGCGCAGGTAGTCAGCCAGTTGGCCGCCAATTGGCACTATGATGGTCATAACCAGGTGGGGTAAAGCAGAGAGCATACCGACCTGACAACAGCCAAAGAAAACATCACAATGAGGAAACCATTTACAAGATATACTCGCTCCAAACCCATGTGATTCTTTATGAATTCCTGAGCCACACTTTTGGTGATTTTTATGATTTTTATACACTTGTAAGTCCCCTCCGCTAAAGCTTTAAAGCTCATTTGCATTTCCCTTGTGAAAAATACGTTTTTTTAACTTAATTCTATTGAATGTGCACTTATAGTGTACTTCAAATCTTGAAAATCTATATGCATATTTTACGTATTTAAAAAAAAAACTGTTTGCAGATATAAATGAAATAAAATGCCACTTAAGTGTACTTTAAGAGTACACTTTCATGACTATGTTTCTTAAAACACTTAAGTACACTTTGTACACAAAATGCACTTTGTAATAATGTCATTTTAAATCATTGTTTCAATAATCTTTTGTCATGCTTTAAAGAAATATACTTATTTAAATGTCTTGGCTAACATGTAAAATACTTTATTATAGTTTATTATAATGTACTGTATTATATTTATTATATTAACTGTAGTGTGCTATTTGATTTAGATTTAAAGTTAAATATATGTACTAAATGTACAAATGTGTCACGATTAGTGTGTTGTACTTTCGTTTTCATGGACTTTTAAAGGAACACTTCACCCATTTCAACATTAATCTTTATTGAAAGTGGGTCATATATGTAGTCGAAATGTAAAATAATTTTTGAATTTGGTGCCCTCTTGACAGAGAAAAGACAGAAAATAACTTTAGGGCGCATTTGTACGTAAGACAACAACTCCCACAATGGACCATATTGCACAGCTCCGCAAGCCACTCCCACTAATCCAGAACAGCGCAAACCAAACATCAGAGAAATCACTCTTTCGTCTACAAGGCTAACGTTAGCTGCCACCAGAGTTAGAAATTAATTTCACACAAAATTTCTAGTTAGTTGGCTGTGGCGAGCAGGACGAGGGCGAGGGACGTGAGAGGACGGCGCGAGGCCGGTGGCGGGAGTGATAATGAACGACACCTGTGAGACGCACCGGTCTCTCTCGCATCTCTCACGGAGGAGCGGACGCATAAAACGAGGAGCGACGACAGGGCAGATCGAGAGAGGATTAGGAACAGGCCTGATGATTTTATGTTGTGTTTTGTTTCTGTTGTGTGTGGCTGCTGGCTTATACTTTTGTATTTGTTTATTTTACTATTAAAATGTTTAAATGTTCGCCGGTTCCCGCCTCCTTCTTCCCACAACAACGAACCCCGTTACATTGGCAAACTCATTAGTGAATTACTCCTCGCTTGTATATCTTTCTATATGGTGAATTATTGCATGATACCTGGATGTTCAGTCAGAACATATGCGGTGCGACACTAGGATGGTTCACATCACAACACAAACGTCCGTGTGCTCGTCTGTTTCAGAGATTTCGTCCAGGAGAAATTGCCATCGTTGAAATTCTGTCTGTGTCCGTAGCGCACAGCGAGAGCACAGGCACCAGCGGTCCGCCCAGCTCGAGCCAGTCCAGGCTCCTCGTCCGCCTCCTGTTCCTCCAGCAGCCTCAGCTGCTCTTCACTATATTGCGGCTCGTAAAGATAGCCACGAACAGCGGATTCGAGCAGCAGAATTTCAAAATCCTCTTCTTCCATATGTTTAGTTTCTTCTGTCATTGTCGTAACTTCCTATCTCCACAGCGCTTGTTAGCTTAGCTTCCAAACAAGATGGCTGATATTGCTGTCTGTATCTGCAAGTGAAGTCCCACCCACTGATCTGTAATAGGTCTGTAGCGTGAGTGGGTCCCACACCCTGAATAAATGATGAGCTTGTGTTTGTAGTCTCTACACTTTCAATGAAATGTGACTTCCTGCTTTTTATGACGCAAAATGACGATTTTTACATCATAAAAAGCAGGAAGTGGAACACTTAAATCCTTATTTCTCCCATCTCAGGGCAAAATAAGGGAATAAACCATGACCATTCAAAAATATGACTGGGTTTCTAAAGGTACAAAGCTTAATGCAAATGGGTGAAGTGTTCCTTTAAGCCTTGGTCAGTCCAAATCTGATTTTTTTTGTGGAAATCTGATAGCAAGTGTGAACGGCAAAAAAAACCATGAAATGCTATTTTTACAAATCCGTTTCAAGCTAAATTATTTTGCGGTTTGAAATCCTACTCAAATCGCATTTTTGGAAATCCGTTTTGGAAATCTGGATTTCGTGTGGTTTATGTATCTTTCTCACGCCAAGCAAAACATAAACATCAGGCGTTAGGCGGAGATTAAATTAGTAACATTGTGACTTCATAAGATCCAGAAAAAACGCGTTGTAGTCCAAATGAGTCGTTCGTTGTAGTTCTTGGTTCTGTTAAATAAAATATCACAATTTGGAGTGGACGTTGAGATTTGTAATCTTGCAGATCTTTTTTATGCTCAAACAGAACATTACATTACACACTAACTAAAATTGAAAAAGCGAACAAGCACAATAGGACCCCCTTAAGTCCCTCAGTTCATTGTCTGGTTTTGTTGTGTTTGCACCCTTTTGAAGATCTGTTTAGCTTTATTTCATAAACCACGCTGCTATTTGGAACTACTTTGCCTATCTTTATCTATATTGGACTAAAAACATTGCAAAATGTGTAATTACAAATATATTTAAATACACAACATACACGTTTCAATAGAAATTACGTTTAAAGTATATTTTACTTGTCAGTACACTTTAACCATTTTTCAAAGACAATTAAGAAATTACATTAATATGTTCTTAACTCCTAATAAAAGTGGGTCAAAAAGCACTCTTAATTTCAGCTAATATCATTTAATATGAATTTACACTATAATACATTTTCATTTTATTCTGAATGACATGGAATTAAGTGTCCAAAAACATTCAGTTCATGCACACTCAAGTACTGTATATTCTTTTAAAGTAGATTATTTCCATAATACCCCTTTTAAAAGTATGCTAAAAGGCTTGCACAGATTAAAAGTGCATGTATAATGGCCAGTCATAGCAAGTTTTAGACATTTTAGAGCTTATTGTGCACATATTACTCACAAAAATTCACTGTATTGCTTAAAACGTAGTTTGAACAACTTGTAAGATACTTGCATAACAACAGCTGAGATATTATGCAAATGTTCTATAGTTTTCCACAGAAGAACAAAGTCAAACGGGTTTAGATGTTTCGGGTGAACGGGAGTGAACGGTGTCTGTCTGAGAAACACTGTGAAAACACTGAAAGCCTCTACAATACAGTATAGCATCCCAAATAACCAAATGTGTGGCTTAAAAATATCACTAAAATGGAAATCCTGAACAAGCCCTGGCTGATAAAACCCCAAAACAACTTGTAAGTCCAATCTCCCATACTGCACCTATGAGACAGTTTGACCAGCAGAATTAAAGCAGTGGTTCAATTACTGCTGTCAGGCTTGCAGGATTTATATCACTCTCTCAGCTCAGGAGCCGAAGATCAATAACAATGTCAGCTTTCATTTATGTACGCCACTATGAACACACATTTCTGAATGCCCAACATCTGAAATACAATCCAATACGGCGACTCAGTGAATGAGGGGTCAGACACAACAGATAGTAATGATTCAAGCCTGGCCAGAAAGGATTGCATATGAGACCAATTCACATGTGTAAGCCTTACGAGCTGTCAAACATTGAGACTTGATTAATGCAAAAACATTTTCTCCCTAAATTCTCTCACCTTACTGATTTCAAAGCCAAACACTTCTTCAAAGTACGCCGGCTGACTGATGAGCAACAGATAGAAGGTCCAGCTCCGGCAGAAGTTGGCCACAATGATTGCATAGACCGGCATGGAGGTGAAGAACTTCCTCCAGGGTGTCTTGTATTTCTGTAGAAAAAAGAAACATGTTAATAAATCTAGAAGACCTGTAGCATGAAGATTTTAAGCAATCAAAACAGTTTAACATGCATGCTTTTTTTAACTACAACTTTCTAGTCTCTCTATTTATGGATATTCAGAAGTTGAATGAATTCGTATGACAAAAAAAAAAACATTTTGAAAGAAACAAATAAATAAAATAAAAAAAGATTAAATTATAGTAGATTTTTTACCAGTTTGTCACGTAGGCCTACTGTGGTGTTTTCAGTTGAATTTTCAACGACTTTAAGTCAATACACGACTAATCATGGAAAACGGAAAACTTTGTATGAGTTTTGGCCGTTCATTTACATGACTACAGTGTTTTGGGGGCCTGAAAACAAACTTTAGAAAATGGGTTTCAAAGTGCAAGTTTTTGAAAACAATACCGTTTTTATCTCCGTTTAAACTACAAACACTTGATTTTGTGAAAATGGTGACGTCATACGCATACGTATTACATGTTCAGTCTATAGATGCGTAGTGTTTCTTTACAAAGTTACATCGCCAACTACTGGCCTGGCAGCAGAATACAGCTTTTTTAATCAATTTCAATGATCCCTGTAAACGGGGAATCGTTTTGACAACGTTGTCGTCTGTACATAAAACACGCAAAGGAAAAACTTTTTCATTTTTAGTGCCTAGTTGCTGTGTAAATGTAGTGTAAACCCTTAGTTTGTCTTCATAATTTCCTGTTTCCTTTCTGTTGTCTTGGTTTCTAGCACGTTTATCATTGGTTGTCATGGTTACTTATTAATTCATTGATTTCACACACCTGTTCCTTGTTATGATCCTTAGTTAGTTGTGTATATAATGCCCTCATTTTCATTTACTCATTATCGGGTGATGGGTGTGTTTATGAACACTGTTTCTTTGATTCTTCGTGTTGGATTATTCTCTTTTGTTTCGTTTAATAAAGCTATGCTGCCGTTTAGATCCGCTACACCTTGCCTCATCTTCTTCCTCAGCCTGAACGTTACACAGTTCCTGTATTTACTTATTTACACTTAACAGCATGTAATGGGTTTATATTCTCAAGCTGCACAACTGCCATTGACAAGAAAAGGAATCTAAAAGATTCTCAAGCTCTCGAGGGCAAAAGCTCTTAGAACACAGACAACTTGAGAAAAAAAAAACATGATTTGCTTCAGCACTGCTATCTTACAGCTAATAGACATGGACTAATACCCAAATTTGATTTCATGGGATCTTCGGATGTCTCCAGGAGAAACCACACAAGAAAACGTACCTCAGACGGCCCAAGTAGATTGGCACTTTCTCCAATACTCTCCTCTATGTAAGTTCTCTCTTCATCTGTGATGGTGGGATGATCTGCTGGGCTCTCATATGAAACCAGAATCCAAAACATGTACCAGAAAATCCCAAAACACCCTGTAGCCCAATGGAGAGAAAATCACGGAGAACAAGCTCACACAAAAAAGAACATTCTGTTGTCATTTCAGAGTTTGCAGTCAAGATTATAAACCTACCATATATATAGAAGACAGAAGACCAGCCTGAGTACTGCACTAATATTCCTGCCAACGGCATGGCGATCACAGCACCAGCGTATGAACCTGAAACAGGGCGTTTGTAAAGGTTTTATTTTGGGTATTCTGTGTTGTGTATGCTTTTAAAAAGGCAAACTGTATTTACCACAAAAAGAGGTGGTTGCTAGGCGACTTCTCTCAAGGGGTGGAGCCCACTTGCTCCAAATTCCATGGCATGCTGGGTAGGTCACACCCTGGACACACGCAATATTGTACATGTATTACAATAGTGTTGCATGTATACATAAAAAAGATACCTAGATATGATATACATATATACATAAAAGAAAGATTTTAAATATTTTCATTACATAATGTAGACATGGTCAATACAAATCTGCTGAAGTTCAAACTGAGCATCAGAATGGGGAAGAAAGGTGAATTAAGTGACTTTGACCATGGTGCCAGACGGGCTGGTCTGAGTATTTAAACTGCTGATCTGCTGGGATTATCACAAAACTACTGAATCTATAAATATCCAGTGAGAGACAGTTCTGTAGGCGGAAATGCCTTGTTGATGCCAGAGGTCAGAGGAGAATGGCCAGACTGGTTGAGCTGATAGAAAGGCAACAGTAACTCAAATAAACACTCGTCACAGCCGAGGTCTGCAGAAGAGCATCTCAGAACGAACACGTCCAACCTTGAATCAGACGGGCTACAGCAGCAGCATACACTCCTGTCAGCCGAGAACTGAAACTGAGGCTACAACTCATAGGGGTTCAACAAAATTGGACAACAGAATATTGCCTGGTCTGATGAGTGTCGATTTCTTCTGCGACATTCATACGGTAGGGGCAGAATTTGGCATAAAGCAACATGAAAGCATGGATCCATTCCGGCTCAGGCTGCTGTTATGTTACTTTTTCTCACCTAGCCTGGGCTTGTTTCGTTTTGCTTTTATAACAAAAAGTTCTATTCTTGGGCAAATGTAAAGGCCCTTTCACACCAAAATTTAAATAATAAAGCTGAAATTCAAATTCTCTCCTGTACAATAGAGGGCGCAGCTCAAACAAACCCTTCAGCTGTGCTGCTGTTCTGGATCGCAGAAGAATAGAATGCAGGAGAAAGTTTAACACTTACTTCACCAATAAAAACTAAAAAATCGAAAGTCACATTCGCTTATGATTTAACTGAGTCATCAAAAGTCAGAGGCAAGTACATTGGTCAATAAAGTGAGATTAAATCCGCATACAAATATGTGTTTTATTTAACAAATTTAATTATTGGAGGTTTGCGTAATATTCTGATTTTGCATATCACAAATCTTATTCATTTTGAGAAACACTGAATCTTTTTTTGTGCAAGTGAGATGAGTAAATACATACTAACATTTAGACAATAACCATCATGTTTGCACACAACGCCTCTGAACTTACTCACGATTTTTCTCAACATGGCGACGAGAGCTAGTCAAAAAATGGGAAAACAAAGTAACTTGCATTACTTATTTGAAAAGGTAACTTTTTAAGGATAACAACTGTTTTGTTGTAAATTTAAAAGTAATGCGTTACTTTACAAGTTACTTGAAAAAAGTAATCTGATTACGTAACTCGAGTTACTTGTAATGTGTTACTCCCAACCCTTTTAGTACCAATTAAGCATCGTTTATATATTTCTGTCAGGTTTGAAAGGTTTGTCAAATACAATTGACCATTAGCATATAGTTAGGATTGGCGGTATAGTTCTGTTCTGGGCAAGAACTCCCTGCGCATCCATGTAGCCTAGCATGGATAAGAGCAGGAGCGCAGCGATAACCCGCCTTAGGGTAAACAGAACAGAACCAACATGAATGTATTGCATACATTGTTAATTAATTTTAATGTACAACATATTTAGAGAATTTTAGTCTGGAATCAGAATGCCAAATCTGACTGGCGAGAGGAGGAGCTGGGGAGGGAGGAGGGTAATGAGCTCCTGAGAAACGCGACAGCTGCTGATAATACTGAAGGAGCTTATACATGTATACAGTGATAGGCGTCGTATTCCTATAGGAATACGTGGATCAGCTGAGAGTCCGCTGATATGAGTTAACTAGCGACCTGCCAGAACTGATGCTACGCTTACGCAATAAAAATATTTAAAAGCTCTAGAACAAAAGTTCTTAAGAAATGCCTTACAAGGGGTCATAAAAAAACAGAGATAAATATAACCCTGAACAAATGAACAGTAACGCATACAATCGCAATTCAAATAAGGATTAATGATCCATGCATGCAGACTTGCGCAAACGCAAGCAGATCAGATCTGATTCACCACAAACACACTAATGCTGCCCATTAAATCTTCATTACTAGCTAATTGTCACAGAATCAGTCACTGATAGACACAAATTGCTGCATCCAGCAAAGGAGAGCACATCCGCAGAGCTAATGTCAATACACACAACACAAGCTAGTGTGGTTACAATAACCTCAAATGGGTTTTAATTCATGTACAGTCAGCACTCATCATATACTGAACAATAGTGTAGAATAGCAGGCGACCGGCGCACAGACAAAGCCAGCAAGCAGCTGCTAATACTCGTTCAGTGTTCATCTTTTGAGTTTTGTTTGAATAAGAGATGACATCATAAGTATGCTCTCCTTTTCAAGCGTTTCATAATTTGTTTATTCACTCCTGTCCTTTCGGTGTGTCTGCTGATACACTCTTAAAAATAAAGGTTTCAAAAGGGAGGTTTTCGCAGTGATGCCATAGAAGAACTACTGTATATGTGGCTCCCCAAATGATGTTTTATAAACAAGGTTCGGGAGGAGCACGTTCAAATAAATCATTCCAATCAACTCGTCACCAAACTATTACATGTCTACCCTATCAGCACGAGAGGAAGCATATATAAATATCCACTGTCAACTCACCTAACATTCCTTGACAGTTTCAGCATCCCTCCACCACCCTGACTCCTCACTCCTGGCTCATTCTTCCACAGTCAGGAACGGGGGGAGTACTCTGGGTTCGGGCCGCATACCGAGCCCGGAGCCCTCTCCTCGGACAGCACGCCAAATATGCATCTATTCTATCTGACTTATTTGTAAGTGTGAACTCGTGAAAGAACCTTTCAGTGAACAGTTCTTAACAGAACCATTTTTTTTTATTAGTGAAGAACATTTTCTTAATAATCCAAAGAACCGTTTTCCAGTGTAAAGAACTTTTTGTTCCAAGGATGTTAGAGGTTCTGCATGAAACCATCGGTGCCAATAAAGAACCTTTATAGAGACAGTGGTATAATGCGCCTGGGACGTCCTATTACCTTTTTTCAAGGAGGAAGATCAAGGAATTACACTGGTTATAGAGGCAATACACAAATCCACCACACTACACAAAAGTTTTCTCTAACTGGTTGGTGTAAAATACATGGTTCAAAACCATCTTAAATTAGCATATTTTGGTGAATTCTATCCAGGTAAATTTCAATATTATTTTGAAATACAAAATTCTTCTAAGTAAAAGTTCATCCTGAAAAGAAAAAATATATTTTTTCACCTTAATGACTTGATTTCTTCACATACAAAAGAGATATTTTGAAGATATGTTTTTGTCCATATTTTGTCAATGGGGTCCAAAATATTTCTTGAAGTAGGCTATCTTCTTTTGTGTTTCAAAATGAGTTTTTGAATGACATTTTAGGTGAACTATCCCTACAAGCACTCCCTTAAGTTTTAAAACTTTGAGCTTTATTCAAAGGAAATCCATGTTGAACTGTTAAAAAAATGTATTGATATGCATATTCTTTATGATAGTCTTGACAAATGGAACCTTATTGTAAAGTGTTACTGATCACACAGACAAGGATAGTAATCGATTTTATTCATGTTAACTGTCGATTTTGTGTTTATTTAATGTGAATTTAATGGCTACACTTTTTTTTAATTGTGCCATGTAACATCCATCTGTGTAACGACTTGTCCCATTGACTTAAGTGCATTACTGTAAACACAATTTAAATTTGTTCTGAATTATTTCCAGTTTGTTTGTCCAATTAAACTTGACCCCGATAATATTTCAACATCTGGTTGCTATAGGGGGGCTGAACCTGTTATATGTTTAGTGTAAATGCTCTGGATAAAACATGTGTTAACAGTGATTTGATAAGCATTGTATGGATTAAAAGAAAGACTCTTACTTCCACCAGGCCCTGCAGGATCCTCACGAACATGACACAGCCGTAGTGCACTCGTGCGGCAGAGGGGATGAACATGTTGAGTGTGGACGTCAGCAGGATAGCAGCACCAAACACCCTGGAAACCACAGTGGGCAGAAAACAAGGTGATATCGGTAATTATTCGAAATCACGGGCACCAGTCGAACTGTATACTGTAGCTACCAGATCGGCAGTGACTGAAATGCAGATGCAAGAAACTGAGCAGGAAATACATGTCAGGACCCGATAGCTATAAGAACATTTACTACTCAGTTTAACTCAGTTTAACCCGAAGGCATCAGTGTCTAGCAGAGAAATCAAATCACTCTGAGCGCTCAAAGGCAGGAAAACATGAGTTATTAATTGTGTGTGGAATCTAATTTACACGAGCTGCAGTCATCGGTTTTAATGAAATCAAATTCACGTTAGTGAAATATGAAATCTCAAAATTCTAAAGCCAAGATGCAAGGACAATGAAATCAAAAATCGACATTTAACAGGTCCTCTCAGGCAGACTTGTTCCTATGCAGGCTCAAAATGCGCACTTGCTTACAACATTTAAAAAAAAAAACAATCTACAAAATGAATATATAGGCTATACTATATATAGCCTATAAACAGGTCCTATGTAAAAATATGAGTCTATATCAGTCAAAGGGGGTTATTTTGTGCCTCGGAAGCGCAGACACGTGATCATGTCTGCTGGTTAATGAGGTCTCCAGAGGAAAGCGTGTCTCTTCTGCATTCAGGGTTCATGGCAACCAAATAAAGCACAGACAGGGAAGGATATGGCCTTTCAACCATATAAACACCTATGTGAAATAAATCTGTAGGCTATTTGTAAATATATAAATTGATAATTAAATATTTGTCCAAATTAAACGTATAAAACAGTTTCTAAATGCGTGTGGTTAGTTACCTGTTGGCAGCCAGTCGTGAGGATATATATCCACCTGGGATCTGTGTCACTATATAGCCCCAGAAAAACGAGCCGTGGATCATTCCCACCGTCTCCGGATCCCAGTTAAACTTAGCTTTCTTATGGGGGGAAAGATGTATATATATTAATTCAGCTGTCATTTTATAAACATGTGAAACACTGTAACTTCAAAAGCTTTCAGTGAAACATTTTCCATTTGTTTTTCCTCATAAAATGCAGATGTTTTTGAATCAGTGGAAGTGTTTCTTCACATGAGGATGCTCTGAGTGACAGGCACTCGAGGGAGGAGCATCACTCTGAGAGGTTCAGTCTCACCTCTGTAATTATGATCTTGCCGTCTCTGTGAATGGTGCTGTTGTTGACCATGCCGACGATCGCGACTCCGAGGTTACAGCGGATCCCGAACGAGATGCAGAAGCCGAGGCCGCTCATGATGGCGATGATGTAGCGGCGCGGGAGCCCGAAGCACGTGCAGTCGCACAGAGGCGCTTTCTTCTCTTTCATTTGCGCGGGACGCCCATCTTCCGTCAGCTCGATCACCTCACCCGTCTTCTGCTTCTTCTCCATCGCCCTGTAAAGAAACAGCATTGCTCACTTTCTACACACAAAAACAATTCTATAATTGTGTGTGTTTGTTCGTGTGTGGAGTGTTCTGGGAACGTTCGTTTATAATAGCCTAAATAAATGTAAAAAGCAAAGGAAAAATAACCATTAGGCTAAACTACAACATTCGAATATTCGATCATCTTACAAAAACGTCACTGCAGGCTACTATAAAGTTCGTAACCCGAAACAGTCCCGGGGGAAAAAAATCCCGGAACGTTGAACGTTATTCTGTGTTTGCTAATATAGCCTACTGTATACATAACCCATCTCTGTTAAAAACAGATACACATTTTTTTTGTTCATTAAATTAATTTTATTCCTCCAGTTTTTGGTTACGATGTTATCATGTTTGTTTATTTTATTTAATAATTAAATCCATCAACCATTCAGCAAGGACAGACAGAGTTAGGCTATACATCTCTGTCTGATCACGATTTGGCAAACTGAGTTATTTGCACCGCATTGCAGCATTTTTATCTCTTACATCCTTATAGAAATACATATCTACAGCCTTAAATGCAGACGTGACCATATTTTGCGTTTTTTTTTTTTTTTTTTTGCTTCTCAACACATTTTACGGCTGCTTCGACGGTTAAATATAAGGGGGGAAACATTAAAACAAACGAAATAGCCTACAAGAAACATCGTTCTATATAATGCTGTGGGAGACATATATTAGATTGACCGTGTATCAAATCATAGTGAAGTTTTTTTTTTTTTTTTTTTCTGTGATGAAAACCATTCACTGATTCGTTCCGACTCTGAGCGTTTCATAACCACTGGCCTAAAATGAAATATACAAAATACAAAAACGCTCTGAAAAATGTTTTGCAAGTAAAACGGAAAAAGCTGTGATTCTATTCTGAAATTTAATTTAGCTACTAGGCTACAATAAATAGACTAACCTACATTTTCTTGTGTTTTTTAACTTTTAAAAATAATAAATAATAATAATAATTTAATTAAAGGGACTTATAAGCTCGTCATGTCACGACTTTCTTTCATGAATTATTAATTGATTCAGGAGCGCTGTGGGCAGAGGAACGATCCTCGGAGGAATTCTTTCATCTCTAGATCTACACACGATCGAATCACGATCTTTAATGCACAGAGTAAATTCTGTCGTATTTTCTCCTAACGAAAAATGACGAAAAAAACGTGCCACACTACACATTGTTTAATCACTAGCGTTATTTAGCCATTTGTATGTAACTATGGGAGGGAAAATAGGCTATTTGAATTTCTGTAGACATGAATATTGTACTTTGACATCGTGATAATAATCGAATATTTTTTTGTAAACATCATTACGTTTTTCCTGTCTTCATTTTTTGAATGAAAGTGGCTGATACCTGTGCATGTGTCCCAGGGTTTTCCCGGCCAGATTCCTCAATCTCTCCTTACCGGGAGCCAAAACTCGTTCCTTCACCGTATCCATCTCCAAAAATAATATTCCACTCAATATGAATATTTTTTTTTAATTTGAATTGGCTGTAAGATATTTCAGCATATTCCTTGAGTGTGGAAACCTGAGCAGTATTTTTTTTGACCCAGTAAAAAAAAATAAAATGCGTTTTTATTCCGTGTAGACGACTTACAAAACACCAAGATCAATCAATCAATTAAAATCTTGTTTCACAGTCACTGAAATGTCCTTTGAAACTCCCTTTCCGACTCCTGTAATTCCTCGCTTTTCCATTTTCTCGATAGCCTATATTTTTAATCACAAACGAGAATAGTCCATCAGAATTCACCTTTGAAAAAGATAGAAGGATAAAAACGACAAAGACGGAAGAAGAAAAATAAACGTGGAGCGGTGGAAGCCAGCACTAGGTGCGGGAGCGCGTTCGGGACCGTGGACAGGGAAAGCGCGCGTCCGTCCAGCTGTGCGTGAACCCGCAGACAGCGAGTGAGCTGCGCGCTCCACACCTGCGCGCTCCCCTCGTGGACTGCTTAAAAGAAATGTATTGACATCTAGCAATTAGCAAAGATCCATTGGCAAACATATTTATGAGTCACGTCACGTTATAGCATTATTATTGGATGCATTGAGTGGTTTTATCAGGTATGGTTACAAAAATGCAAACCTTCAAGTCATCAGTTTTGACTGGCATTATATGGGCTCTTGGGACGAGACAATTGAGTAGGTTATTGTTGGAGTCAGAATTATAATTATTTGCATTCATTTAGGAATATTCATGATAGATTATTCCAACAATACCAATAATAATTTAGGAAAACAGGGTTGGGCGTGAAAAAAAAAAAATCGAATAATGACCACAAGAGGGCGCTAGACTCTGTGTCGTTTTGTTTGCCCTGATCTGTTAAATTATTCATAAATTCATATAAGCAGTGCAAGACTTTGTGTGAATAGCTACTCTTCTTTCATATTTTTTCAGTTACTTACTTAAAATTAATTTAGATTATTTTGTGGGATATAGAAATGTGTAAAGGGACGCTAAAAAAAATACATTGACCAACTTAAAAAAAACACTGTAATTGGTTACAGACAATTTTTTTCGTTTTTCTCAAATAATATTTATGTTTTGGTTCAAAACTTCAATTTTGATTTTATACTATTCAAAAACATTTATTTTCACAAAGACAAAAAAACATTCATACAAAGTACAAAGATTATTTGGTAACACTTTTACAAAACACCTATACCTTTCTTGTGTACAGCACTTTGTGATTTTATCTGTGAAAAGCGCTTTAGAAATAAACTTTACTTACTTACTTACTTACTTACACTTTTCAACAAGGTTCATTAGTTAACATTAGTTACTGTATTAACTAACATGAACAATTTGTTACTGTATTTGTTAATCTTTGTTAACGTTAGTTAATAAAAATACAGCTGTTCATTTTTTGTTCATGTTAGTTCAGTGCATTAACTAATGCATTATTATTATTATATTAATTATTATAAAGTATTAGTAAATGTTGAAATTAACATTAACAACGATTAATAAATGCTGTATATGTGTAGTTCATTATTAGTTCATGTTAACTAATGTAGTCAACTAATGTAAACTAAGGAACCTTATTGTAAAGTGTTACTGATTATATATTATAAAGATCATGCTTAATCAATTGCTGTTTATTTGAAATTTAGCAAACTGGCAGCTCCAGTAGTAATGGAAAGATTCATCTTGACCTCTGCCATGGAACCTAGCAAGTATACACCTTAATTAAACAATTTAATAATAAAGTAAAAAGGAATTTAAACCTGCATGAGATTATGCTGTAGCAACATTGGACCAGCAGTTTGGGAAATGGATGGATGGATGGATGTTTCAGCTGCGACGCCATCTTCTGGTCAGACGCGGGGATGCAATAACGAGTTGTAGACTCGTTATTGCGGTGCATTGCTGGATTGAATGAGTGCACACGATAATGGCCCTGTCCCAAATGGCACACTCCGGACTTGTGGACTTCCTCAGAGTCCACACTTCGGTGACGTCATGTAGTGCAGACTATAGGGCCCTTAGCGCGAGTCCGCGAGGGCGCATTGAGAGGTATTTTTGGGACAGACTCGATCGTCACGCCGGAAACAGGAAGACGGTCTGATTGTTGTTATGGACAGGAGCTACAGGTTTGGGGAAATATGCTGCCTATTGTTGTTGTGTTTACATATGACTCAGTAAAGCCCTGACATTCTGTTCTATTTATTTAATGAATCATAATGCGATCGTATTATTCAGCTTGCTATTATTAGCCTATGTTTGAGACATCAACCACTGGTCGATGATCATAATGTTTGTATAAACTTGTCATAAAAACCGTAATGATATAATTACACTTAAATATTTTTTTCTCAGCCATGTTAACAATTGTCCGTGAGCGAAATCTCCTCCCATCCGTTGTCTGATTGGCCTTTCGCAAGGATTCCTGGGTAGTTAAAGTGCGTGGAGCCTGCATCTATGCGGGCTTCGCGGAAGACCGCTTCAAGGGTACAAAGGGGGCGCTGCTGAGCACACTTCAGAGCGTTAAAATGCTAAATGGAACGGCCTACGGACTCGTAGACTCGGCGAGCACGCGCAATTTAAGTCCACGAGACCGAAAGTCCGCATGAAGTGCGCCATTTGGGACAGGGCCATAGTCCACTATGGTTTTGGACACACCTACAAATGGCTGTCCCCTCAAATAGTAGCCTACCCTATTTAAGGGTATAGGGAGTGATTTTGGACACAGCCTTCGAAAGACTGTAATGTTTATTCTGATGTATTTTTAAAATATGCGTCATCTTTTCTTCTGAACTAAAATAGGCTAAATAAATAAATAAAAATTTATGAAGTCCAGATTAATTCCTGAGTCAGTAAAGCGTATACAGCATGTGTTTAGCATTTCAACACTAGTGTTGTAATGTTTTTCAAGGACTTTTACTTTAATTTCCAGATTCATTGTTTTATTGATTACTTCACACCTGTTTCATATTAAGTTTTATTTTTTTGTGTATTTAAGGCCTTCAGTTCTATCAGTGTTTGACTTTGTATATTAAAGTTCAATGTTTTTTTTCACTGTAAGTGTCAGAATCATTGAAATAATTAAATTCTTGAGAAAAAAAGAGAAAGAAATATTGGCATATACGTTTTTTGGAATATGTCTTTCTTTGTTTGGACAATGAAACTGAAACAACATCAATTCGTCTTGGGAATGGCAGATAGAGAAGTCCTTCACAGAAGCCAGAGGGGTTTTGAGCTGTTGCTCTTCCAGAACAGTGGTCACTATGTGATGCTGGTGGAGAAAACGTTTTCTGACTCGCTCATCCTAAACACCCCAAAGAGGCTCACATTCAGATCTGGTGTGCAGGTCATGTGAGATGTTAAACTTCACTTTCATGTTCATCTAACCACTCTGTCACAAGTCTTGCTGTATTGATGCATTATCATGCTGATACACGGCATCCCCTTCAGGGTACAATGTTTGAACCTTTAGGTGCACATGATCCTCCAGAACAGCTCAATGGTTCTTGCCAATCAATCATCACAGAAGGGAATGTCATGATATTTCAGCCCAAACTATCACTGATCCACCGCCGTGCTTTACTCTGGGCAGCAAAAGTCAGAGTGTTCATTGTAACTCCCACGGATGTGGGGAAGACGGTGAAGGAGAACTCATCAGAGAACAATACATGTATCACGTTGTCCACAGCCCAAGACTTTCTCTCTCTTTAAGAACATCCTCTGCGCTAGTGGGTAAAGCGTATAAGGCAGCAGGTCAGTCTGGTGCATGTCTACACACTGTCTATTCTGCAGGCAAACCAGGCTGACCTGCTGAGGGACCTGGACGATGGCGAGGGGGTAGGGCCCGACGCTGTTTGAGAATTGTATCCTGCCACAGAATTGTCTCTCCGGGCCACTAAGGCAGCACCAGATTTATTGGGTAGTCTATGGCAGCCCTGGTGGCCTCGGAGAGGCATCTCTGGTTTAATCTGACAGATATTCAAGAAAAATCTTGATACTCCGCTCTTGCCTCGCGAGCAGGCTCTGGTAATGGAGCCAGAAGTAAAAACTCTCTTAGGCAAGGAGGCCATGATAGAACAGGTTCCTCCACCCTACAGAGAGTCCAGGTTCTACAGCTGGTACCCACTGTTCCAAAGAAGGACGGGGGGTTGTGTCCTATATTAGATCTTCGTCATCTTAATCAGTCGGTCAAGATGCTCAAGTTCAAGATTTTGAATTTGGCACAATTCAGATCCGTGGGCTGGTTTGTCACAATAGATCTAAAGCACCCATATTTCCATGTCTCCATCCTTCCACAACACAGGGAGTTCCTGAGGTTTACTTTCTAGGGTGAAGCATACCAATATCGGTTTCTTCCTTTCACAAAATGCTCTGGCGCCGCTCAGACTTCAAGGCATCCGCATTCTGAACTATATAGATGTTGCTTCTATCCTCACAATCCTTCATGTACACTGGGTCCCTGTGGTCCCAAGGGAACCTTCTCTCTCTGAGTAGAATACATCTCTCTGAGTTTAGGGTACCAAAACTTAAGAGACAGGGGCTGAGGCCCGGGGAATGGAGACTTCACCCCGAGGTGGTGGAGCTCATGGGAGCTCATATTGAGTTAAAGAATACCGTGGCCTATTGTCTTGCAAGCCTTCTGCCCTCCTCCTGTCAGAGATCAGGACCAGGAAAAGATTAACTATGGCTGCGTTCCAGTCCACTTTTAGACACGCACTTGCAAACTTCCCTAAGCACTCCCCCTCGGGGGAATCCCTGCCGCCATTTTGAAGTGCGTTCCACTTCGTGAAGTGGACGAGGGAAGTTTATATGGATAGACCCTCGCTCCTTCGATTTTGACAGAGGGAGCGAGTCTACTTCATATGTACACTTCAGGCAGGTCCATATACCACAATACAACATGATTGTGACGTCACCGCAGATCTCGTCTAATCACCACCACCACAAACAACTCTATGATATATTAAGAGCGGCCTGCTCATCAGGTCGCGATTGAAGAGGTTACCCTCTCCTTCTACGATGATGCTCTCACTTTTACGATGATGCTCTCCCTCTATGATAATGCTCTCACTTTTAAACCTCATATAGACAACCTTGTGAAGAAACTCAAACTTAAACTGTCTTTTTTCTTTCGAAATAAATGTTGTTTTTCTTTTAAACCAAAAAAGCAGCTAGTCACTGCAACATTTTTATCTGTCTTAGATTATGGTGACCTCAGTGTATAGGACCGCTTCAGCACAATGTCTGCATAAGATTGACACTGTTTATCATGCGTCTCTGAGATTTTTTACGAATTGTAAAAATTTGACCCATCATTGTGAATTATATTCCAGAGTGGGATGGCCATCGTTGTCCAACAGGAGATCAGGGCATTGGCATATTTTTATCTATAAGGCCATGCTTGGTCTGTTGCCATCCTACATCAGTAGTTTAATCACATGGAGAAGTGTTGGTTCTTATTCATTGCGATCAAATAATCACTTGCTGCTCTTTGTTCCATTTGCCCGGTACAGAACTGGGGAAAAGGGCTTTTGTCTACTCTGCTCCTTCTGCATGGAACTTTTTGCAAAAAGACTTGAAATTATCTGAACTTATTTCCTTAAATGCTTTTAAGTCCAGATTGAGAGAACCTGAAATGACCTGTTTAAATCGTAAATGTTTTTAATTATTTGTGTTGTATAACCTTTATAAATGTAATTGATTGTGTTTTTGCTGCCTCTTGGCCAGGACTCCCCTGAAAAAGAGTTTTTTAACCTCAATGGGACTTTCCTGGTTAAATAAAGGTTAAATAAAAAATAAAATAAAAATTGATGAGGTGGTGACGGTAAGGGTAAGACCTCTAGTGGAAACCCAGGGAATACCAACCAGACACTGTGACAATTGCAGTTTCCGCCAGTAGTAGGCACTTGTAAAACCTAAGCAATTACGTACATCCGAGTGAACGAGACGGAGGGAAGTTAGCGAGTGAAGGGCATGACAATTTTGGACTGGAACGCAGGCCTTTTGTGTCCAGTGAGAGTGCTGTATGCTTATGCCCACAGAGCTGTCCCTGTGTAGAGGAAAAATTCAGCTGTTTGTCTGCTTTGGATTGCCTTAAAAGGGGCTCCCGCATCCAAACAGACAGTCAGCAAATGGATAGTTGAGGCTATTTATCTTGCTTATGAGGTTTCTAACCAGCCTTCCCCTTTGGCTGTCAGAGCTCATTCTACAAGGAGTATGGCGGCCTCCAGAGCCTTACTTTCGGGTGTGTCCCTTCAAGATGTTTCTGATGCGGTGGGCTGGTCCTCTCCGCACACATTCGTAAGGTTCTCCAACTTAGTTCCCAGGTGCTCATGTCTTAGTTGTGCTCACAGAATTCACACAGACAGGCACTTGTAAGCATGGCATTTGGGTATTGTCATTCCCAAAGCGTCCTTGACGTACTTCGTCACCCTGTCATACTTCATCCCTGTGATCGATTTGCTTCGGCTAATTGAAGCTAACGGCGGTCATTCCGGATGTGCCTTTATGCTTTCCTGGTCATGACTTCACTCTCTTGTGATCAAGCAACATGACATCATGACTTTGCGTAAACATACACGCCACTTTCAATTCAAGTGGCGTGTTATCTATACGTATTTTGAGCTATCCGCGTGTATGTCCACGCCGAAATCTTTTGCGTGTATGTCTACGCCATTAAACGTCCGAGTGATTCCGCGTGTATGTGTACGCCGTTAAATGTCCGAACGAAACGAAGCAAAATCTATATCTACATCTGTGGAGCGATATTTCTTTTCCTAGGATGGCGGGGGAAGACTCATAAATGCTATTAACCCCAGTGACGGGTAGGTTTAGGGACGGGGTTGGGGTAGGTCATATATCTATATATACATAATACAGTAATATAACGTTAAGTCAAAGGCGTTGATAAACACGCTGAAAAGCGATTATGCGTGTTGATAGCACGCCAAAAATGGAAATACGAATTGGCGTGTCATACATACGCCATTTCATGAGATCAGTCTGGATCAAGGGGGTAATCCATCAGCCGGAAGTTGAAGCCTCGCGGGAGCCGCCATTGCAGCAGAACTTCACCTGCTGTTAGCATTCCATTGACTCGCGTTCATTTTGGCGTCACTTTGACTGTGAATAACTTTACACCTGAGGCGTCCAAAGACTTCATTTGGCCATTATTTATTTCTAAAGAAACACGACAATGTATAAAAGGCTCCATTACTTTGTATCTTACGTTACGGCCCCGTAGAAGCCGTTTTTGTAAAAATAGGCTAACGATTGCGTCATAACCACGCAACTTTCTGTCGCACAATAGAGACATTACCGTATAGACAGGAAGAGAAGCTCGCGGCAATCTTTTACTGTCTATGAGGCAATCGGGAGGCATAAAGTCAAGGGAGAAGCCCATAGATAGAGAGTCCATAAAAGCAACGGGACAAAATATTTCAACAACGTTTTTGAGGAATTAGGTGTTTCAGATCTGTCTCGGCACAGATACTAGAAGATTTACAACAGTCAGACTGTCGTCACGCTCAGTTTGAGCCTGCGCAGTCGCTCAGACATCAAACAGGAAGTGCAATAATCGGGCTTCAAGTCTTCTCCGTTGAAATCAGTGGGGTCGCTGTGTCCATTTCTTTTACGGTCTATGCTTGTGATGTACCGTCTCGCCATTGGACAGATTTTACACGTGCTTCAGACGCAATCACACAGAGGCGTTGCTTCTCAGGGAACAAGGCTTACGATAGCAACCGAGACAATTTTCTATGAACTTGGCCCATTTTTTACATTAAACAGTAGATTAAACAATAAAGATTGATAAACATCTGTAGCAAGCTGTCCATTATCACGTAAAATAATAAATCACAGCAGTGCTGTTTGTACAAATTTATACTGTTTCTCTGCAGTCGTGACCCATCAGTCTTACTGCCGGGTTTTATGGAGCAAACTCTATCCTACTAGATATATAAAATATAATTTAGCTGGTGCTGAAACTTACCCTCTCACAAAACTCCAAAAGTTGTGGCATAAGAATTCAAAGCAATGTTTACAACAATTACATACTATTGAATTTGTGGATTCAATAGTTTATTTGGGTGCTTAAAGTATGAAAAATGTAGTACATTTATGGTACATTAGCAGTGGAGAAAAACACCAGATTCATATCCACATCCAAAAAAACATGCATAAAAAAAAAAACATAAAACAGTAATTATCAAGAAAAACACAGATAAAGGTTAAGGCATAAATGTTGATCATTTTGATCACCCAGAACTTCAACAGCTGAAATGCTAAAAAGGCCAGGTAATGTTTTAAGATAAATGGCTTTTCATGTTTTAGCAGAGCTTGCAGATTGTCAGCTACATACATCAACAGTGAAATATTCAAACGTCATACATTTTAATGAACAACAGTTCTTCAAATGATAAAACAATGATTAAATTCTTCATGACAGATCTAGAAAAAAAAGAACACTACACAAAAGTTTCATAATTTCCAACTTAAATATTCAAGTCACAAATAACAGCAAAATACATGGGCTAAGATTTTCCATCCTCATTAGCATACATGTACATGTCAAATTGTCAACTCTTCATGGTCCTCATTACAACTGTTTGATTTGAAGTTTCTGAAGCATTTAGTTCGACGCCAAATGGTTCATTTCATAGTTTTGGAGAAATTCACAAGGTTTCTTTGTCCACACATCTTGCTTCCATAACACTGAGATAAATTACTTCTCAATAAGTGCTTTGTGCAAAACATTAAATCAAAGTGACTGTCCTTCTCCGACCAGGACAATGCAGTAAACGAATTGGAAAGGAAGTAAAAACAATCACTCAGCCTGGATTTTATATTTAGACAAACAATGGCACTTTAAAAAAAATATTCAACTTCTAACTTGGCCATTTAAATCACAGGAACAACTTTGGCTTTGAGAAGTTTTCCTGCACATTATTGTTAAGCTTTAAAGTGCAGATTATCTTTAACTATGAACACAGAGTGATAACTGCTTTATAAATAGCGTGAGTGAAAATTCAACACCTTCATCACCCAAACAGCACTGTGTAGTGTGCAAACTTCATTCTATGAAATAATACTGTAAACTAATTTGAGTGCCAGTTCCTGTCTTATATTTTAATCATAAAAGAAAATAAACTAAATGTACTATAAAAAAAAAATCACACACACACTTGTACGCAATAGGAAACATCTCACAAAATAAAAATTTTCCTGAAAACCCTTTTTAGATGTGAATTTCTTTTTACATGAATTCTGAACACGTAGTAAATAGAAGTGTTTTATATTAAAGTCTCATTTTAAATAACATAAAGGATCCATGCATATGACTATGATGTTAAGGCATTTTATCTTTGGTAGCTTAAAGGCATTCTAAACAATAAAGTCTTCATTTTGCTGAGTGCTTGTGTTTCGGCACCGTGTGAAGGAGACATTCTTGTTGTAGTTCAGAGTGACACACAAACCTGCCAAGAAAATATCTGGTTTACATTTCTAACCTGACACTTCAGCTGCCTGATTTTCACACAGTGTTTCACACAGAGAACATAAACAGCCTGTGCTGTATGTTTGTAGTGTCTTATAGGAGACATTGGCAACATAAACAGAGAACAGTGACGTGGAAGAGAGAGAAGACATGATTGTTCATGTGCAAATGACGTCCTGCATAGACAGAAAATGAGTTACAGCTGAACTCATGCGGCTTTAGATATGTCTACTGCACATGAATTGACTTGTACGATTTTTACATTGTATTTCTTATTCTGGACGCTTCCTTTATGTAGGCTTTACATGGCTGATAATGAGAACTCTGGGAGACATAAAATGGGAGTGATTTGTCAAGGAATACCCCAAACAAAGTAAAAAGATTATCCAACATAAACCATGAGATGTTAGGAACCAGTGGCGTGTGATTCTGTGTTGAAAGAGAGAGGATTGGTTTGTGGCATGAGCTAAGTGTAAGCTTCTCTCATTGGCTGTCAGGTGCTAGAGAGGTCATATCGGCCAGTGTTAGGTCAGACAGTCTGATAACATCTCGACTTTCAGAGGCGTGGAGGCTGTGGTCGGACACGTGCACTGGTCAATGCTCTGGCCGTTCTGGCTAAGCTGGATTTTGAGCTTTTCCAGCTCATAGTCGTGCAGGTACTCCTGGATGAGGTAGCGCTCACGCTTTACACGAGCCTTCACGTCTGACGGGACGTCGGGGATCAACCACGCCACAAAGAACTTCACCACAAACACCACATGCTGGGAGAGAAGAGGATTATTGTTGCAGAAAAAGTTCAGCGTTTATTTGAATATTGACGAAATGAATATTTTATGAAAGTCAATCTAAGTAAGATAAACAGAAATAATAAAGCGACATCACACGAGCAAGAGTGCGTTTTGCCGTTCACACAGGACACACTCATATATTCCATCAATAACGTTTTTTTCATTGTTTTTGGTCATATTGGTCCTGTTTGATGACATCCTGTGGTTTGGCGAATCAGGGTGTTGTTATTTTTTTTTTATTTAATCACACTAAATTGCTAATAATCTGACAAAACAAAACAAAAATGATAATTTATTAAAGCAACAAGAGTGCCTTGCCTTTCATTTCTGTTCAAAAGTGTTGCTCAAAGTGTGAATTGTCTGGTGTGATATTGTATCTGTGAAGTAAGTTGCAGTGATGCATCATGGTGTAAACAGAGCAAACATAGAGTTTCCTGGTTTTATAGAACACAATTATCACATTTAAACATTCCAGAGTTGGATCTGCTATTTTTAAAGAGACAACCGTCGTGAAATGATGTGCACATTGTAAGTGCTCCAGTGATCGATTGTACTGAACATGCACTTTTAGTGCACTTCAAAACTTAAAAGGACAGTTTTAAAACAACTGTACTTGTAGATAATATATTGTTAAAAATAAAAGACCACATAAATGTACTTAAAGAGAATACAAATTCTGACTATATTTCTTAACACACTGAAGTACACTTTTAAAAAGTGCACTTTGTAATAATGTCAAAATAAACATTTAACTTTAAAGTACATTTTAAATTATCATGCTTAAAGTACATGTATTTTTATGTTGACTAACATAAAGCACATGTATAGTACTTGATTATAATCTAAACTGTAGTGCGTTATTCGATATCATATTTAAAGTTATTATATTTTAAATGTGCTAAATTACAACTAAATCATTGCAAATGTGTAATTACAAATATATTTAAATACAAGTTTCAATAGAAGTATATTTTGGTTTACCATAAATGATTGACAGTGCATTTGCAGTACACTTTAACCATATTTCAAAGACAATACAAGTAATTATGAAATTACATTTAAATATGTACTTGCGTCCTATTTAAGAGGATCCAGAAAGCATTCTAAAGTTCAACTAATTGTATATATTTTAAATTTAAACTATAATACATTTCCATAAATTGCACATAACATGCAAATAAGTGTCCACAACATTACATTCAGTTTGCAATTAAATATATTATTTTAAAGTATATAATTGACATAATAAGCATTCTTTTTCAAAGTATGCTAAATATACTTCTGTTTCTGAAGGGAATGAGGAGAATTTAAAGAGCCCATACCTCCATAATGATGATAAACGCTAATTTGGCAGCTAGAATATGCCAGAACTGCATAGTATGACTGTACTGTTTCTCGTGTCCTGAAGGGTAGCGGTAGTCACGGTACCTAGAAGATCAACAGCCTTCGTGTTTATTACACATTTGTCAGTGTTACCATAAATATCTATGGAAAGACCCAGCACAAACATACACAACCGTACCTGCAGGTGGTGATGTTGGTGCTGTCGTACCAATCTGGGTTCTCGCCGTCCTCTGGACGGTTTTCAATCGGAATCTCTGAGATGTTGAAGACTGAAAGGCTGTTGTTGATGTATCCTTCCATAGTGATCTCAGTGCCCGGGTGATACGCATACAGATACACCAGCCGAGGGATCATGTCAGACGTGAATGAGACAATGAAAGCCTGACGAACAAATCGATAACATTTGGTTTTACCAACATTAATGGCACAGAGAGCAGAAGGATTATTAGGCTGCTGTCACTTTAGGACCGCATGCACGGATCCATTATACTGATACAAATCCGGTTTACACCCAACTGTTTACTTCTACCTGGGACGGGTTAACATAAACACGCCACACAATGGGCATTTTGACATAATTGTGTGTGTATTTGACCATTCAAGCGCAATAGGATGTAAAATAGAACTGAATTCACAATCACGAGCGATTCAGCTGTGTCAGTCAGCACGAGCACAAGCACCTTTTCACCGCTTTTAGCATCAAGCACATCCCGCTCTTTATTAGGGCTGTGCTCAGAATATCGATACAACGATATATCGTCATGAACTCCTGGCGATACGCGTATCGATACAGCAGCTGCCGTATCGATACTTTTGTGCTTTTGAATGTAGCCAATTCAGGGCTCCAATTTCGGCGCGGGATTGCGCATAATTTGAATAATTCCCGCAGTTTATAATGCGGGAAATTCCCGGAAACATTGATTCACTTTAGCATGTAGGTTGTAGTATTAGTAAATGAATCCACACAGATTATAAAATCAAATCAGTCATTTTAAAACTTTCTGTGAGACGCAATTTCACAAACAGCGTGAGTTCAATGCAGTGCTGCGTCTCTCTCTCTCTCGCCTCGGGCAAGCGTCCAGCGCTGCAGCCGGTGAAACTACACGCTCACGGTTAGGAGTCGGGACATGACGGAATATTCACTTGCATAATCGGGCCATCGTGACTAAAGTTGACCATTTGCATGTCTTTAAGTCTTACTAGTTTAAACATTCAAACGATTTTAAACTATTCAGTAGGCCTACTTGCACGCTCTCTGAGAGTTGGTTTTCTCTGCGTGCATACATAGACTAGAGTAAAGCCGCCTCACATACAGCTCGCG
Organism: Tiaroga cobitis; assembly: GCA_030578255.1. Classification (NCBI taxonomy): domain Eukaryota; kingdom Metazoa; phylum Chordata; class Actinopteri; order Cypriniformes; family Leuciscidae; genus Tiaroga; species Tiaroga cobitis. The sequence goes on from CM060615.1 coordinate 24,682,614, forward strand.
AGATTATATCGCTTTAACAGACTAAAACACGCAAAATGATGGAAAAAATTTCGTTCTTGGTAAGTATCCTCTAAACACAGTTGGTTATGTCTTAAATAAGCATAAAGATTTTTAACAGAAACGGCAATTCCCCGGTTGTATGATGAAGTTAAGCGAGATATTCTGCTGTCACTCTCTTAACCCTGAGCATGTCAATCAATTGTTGTTTCTGCATAAAAATTTGAAAATGTAATCATTTAAAATGATTTCAACGTAGAAGAAATGACTTTGTTTGGTGCACATTCCAACACTTAAGACCTGTTAAATACTAGGTGTTTAAAAGAGTTTGAGAAAACTAAGTTGAATTTAAGTTGTTACCGTTTTTGCTTTTATTAATGTTTTAAGTTTTGTTTAGTCATTGAGCAGTGTAGACATGCTTCAGTGTCACTATAATTGTCATTTCAGTTATTGAGGCAGACTTTAAAAGCATTTAAAAGCAGACTTTAAAAGGAAGAGCCATTCTAAGCTTTTTTATTCATTTAACTCATTGTTTTTCAGTTATCACAACTGTTATAACACTGGTTATTCAATAAGCAGATATTACTGTTACTAAACTCAGCTCAAAAGAAATTTAAATTCCAAATTTATCCATATCGTGATACATATCGTATCGTGGCTTTAGTATCGTGATACGTATCGTATCGTGACATTGTTGGTGATACACAGCCCTACTCTTTATTGCCTCAGTCATGAGTTTCATCTAAAGTGTCAATAGTGCTGTGCTACGCGTATATATTTACATACGGTGATATACACAATATTGCTAAATCTCTAACGATTGAAACTTTATGCATTGCCACGATATATATCATCATACCGCCCAGCCCTAAATGACATGTACTTCTTAAATGCGGTTTCATGACCTACTTTGATACCATTTCTGGTCAGGATATGCTTCATAACCAGTTTATAAGTAAATGAATACACCCAAGAATATGGTAATGATGTAGGTATGAAAACGTGTTTCCACCATGGAATAAAAAAAAAAGAAGAAAAAAAAGAAAAAGTAATTCTTGTTTCTAGTTTTGATCTCCCAACTCTGACTTTAGAACATGCAATTACAAATTTATATTTCACAATTCTGAGAAATAAGTCAGATTTGCGAGAAAAAAGTCAGAATTGTGAGATAAAAACTCACAATTACCTTTTTAATTATTTATTCTTTGGCGGAAACAAGCTTCCATGTGTACGTGTACCAATGATTCTTATTAACCGGTTACACGGTTAATTGTTTTAAATGAATCCGTCTAAAAGACTCGTGAGATATCAGCTTAAATACTCCAAACAAGTCTACAGTAGTCAGAATGGCTCCTGACTTATTATTGTCATCATAACTGTTAGTAAAAAAGTTTTCTTCAGGTGTTAAGCGGAATCGGAACCAGAGCCATAATGTGGTACAGACTCACATTGGTGACCACTGAGAAAACAGCGATCATGTTGAGGATCTCCTCCCATGCCCCAATGCTGTGTGCTTTTGCTGCCACGGGCCTGCGAAACTGAGTAGTGAACTTCCAGGCATCCACTCGCACTTCCAAGATATTATTCATCAGAGCCAGCAGAGGAGCCAGCGGGAAAGAGGCCACAAACAGGGTGATGAAGCCAAACTGGATAACTGCAAAACAAAGATGAGATGAAGTGCTGCTCCACACAAAGATGAGCTACAGCACCATCTGTCTGCAAAACTGACTTATTGCAGGTTGAAAGCTTGTTCAAATAAAAGTTGCAAGTAAAGCTACTTTGAAACTCTAGATAAGTTACAAGCAATTCATAATTTAATTTAGTTAAGCTACATTAAAACATACTATTTACAAAGTAATTATCTACATCAATATTTTTTAAATTATAGACCTTAGTAAGAAAGCACCATATTCAATATTTTTTAAATTATAGACCTTAGTAAGAAAGCACCATATTTAATATTTGACAGGAATGAAAACGAGGCTGTGAGGGACAGAAGTACAGTGTGTTCAATAGATTATACTGTTGTTTAACAACATGCCAACTGTTCAGCTCACGGAACATCTTTCCTAATAACTGTCCTTTGACAAAAACTTCATACAACTTGAAAGTTGAGAGTTTTGAAAACTAAGAAGACCAGTGCCACAGTAAAGCCAATTCCTCACAGCCTCATTTTCTTCAGTGTGAAATTCAATATGGCCTACAGGTCTATAGCTAACATCAGAATTTACATAAAAGTTACGGTTTCACTTTATTTTAAAGTGACGTAGTTACATTGTACTCAGATAATCTTAATTAACTACACGTACCTACTATAGAGTTACGGTTAAACGTACAGTATGTAATTTTTGGCCACCAGGGGGCACTCGATCTAAATAATAACAAAAGACGCACTTTGATGACGTCGGGAAAGAGCGTGGGCTCACGGGAGTTGTTGTCGCTGTCAATGACAACCAGCCCTCTGAGGGAGAGAGAGAGGGAGTGCGCGCGCGAACCAGCGATATGATGTTCATTAGAACACGCGCGATCTGTCATTCCCCACATTCCTGACTCATTCTAACTATGTATTTTGATAATCACGTCTTTTCGAACAGAGAGATATATGAATTATCAGAACCCTATTGAATCAATATTCCATCTAGCTAGTATTAATAGATGTTTAAAAAACACGGTCACCTTTCGTTAAAAATATAATTACGTTTATACTATGATATTGAACAAGATAACGTTAGTGAACTGCATATGAAGCTACTTTCTCCAGCTATATATAGAACAAATATGAATTTACATTATATGAGAGCTAGCCCGTCTGCGTTTTACACATGACATTATTTTTTGGAAAACCAGGACATTTTCATCACTTTATTAAAACAGCCAGGACGGCCAGGACAGAACGTGAAAACAGAACATGTCAGGACTGTTGGTCACCGTAACGCCTGCGCTTTGAGCTGGCTCCAGCAGCAGAACGTGCAGGCAAAGCGTCATCGTGGTTCATAACCATAGACAGTAAAAGAAATGGACACAGCGACCCCATTGATTTCAACGGAGAAGACTGAAGCCCGATTATTGCACTTCCTGTCTGATGTCTGAGCGACTGCGCAGGCTCAAACTGAGCGTGACGACAGTCTGACAGTTGAAAATCTTCTAGTATCTGTGCCGAGACAAATCTGAATCACCTAATTCCTCAAAAACGTTGTTGAAATATTTTGTCCTGTTGCTTTTATGGACTCTCTATTTATGGGCTTCTCCCTTGACTTTGTGCCTTCATGTCCCCCCGATTGCCTCATAGACAGTAAAAGATTGCCGCGAGCTTCTCCTCCTGTCTATACGGTAATGTCTCTATTGTGCAGAAAGTCCCGTGGTTATGACGCAATCTTTAGCCTATTTTTACAAATACGGCTTCTACGGGGCCGTAACGTAAGATACAAAGTAATGGAGCATTTTATACATTGTCGTGTTTCTTTAGAAATAAATAATGGACAAATGAAGTCTTTGGACGCCTCAGATGTAAAGTTATTCGCTGTCAAAGTGACGCCAAAATGAATGGGAGTCAATGGGATGCTAACAGCAGGTGAAGTTCTGCTACAATGGCGGTTCCCGCGAGGCTTCAACTTCCGGCTGATGGATTACCCCCTTGTTCATAACTTACAGGGCTGCCAACTCTCACGCATTCAGCGCGAGACTCATGCAATTGAGCCAATTCTCACGCTCTCACACCACTCCCCCGATTTCTCTCGCTGAAGTGTCAACCCGGTCGGTCAAAGCCAGTGTAATGGAATTTTTCCATGTATTCTTATTTCAGTTATTCCTAATGTTGGCCTCATCTGTTTCTCTCACTCGTAGTGAGGGGGGGCTGTGTGATAATTTACTGTGTTATGTTTGTCAGTGGAGGTAAGGGAAAAGCAGGTGGTCAAGGGGTCATCCTGAGTGCATTTGTATTTTATAGCCTAAAGGGTTAAAGGGGGGCATTAAAATCTCAGGGCCAGGGAGGAATGAAGAGACAAAGTATATCTCTCTCCCTGAGGGGAGGGAAGAAATAAGGCCTTGGGGGTATAAGAAAGACAGGCACTGCTTTCTCCTTATCTGTCCTCACTGACTCACGAATGTGTATTGGTGACGAGGATCTCTCTTGCAAGAGAAATAAATACTTTTTAAACTATTGATTTGGACTCAGTCGCTTACTCAGTGGTGGTGTTTGTTGAATGATAAAAATAGCCACAACAGCTTGGTGTCAGAAGTGGGATTTCATGGACGTGATCCGGGAACTGACGGAGGGACGGAGGCTGATCACCTAGGAACTGACAAAGTTTCTAACCCTACCTCGAGAAAAAACATTAAGAGACGAGGGACCGTTTCCGCCGTTAGGACCGGATCCGGCCACTGGAATCAAAAGAACTCAAAGTGGCACAGAACAACATCTCTGGGTAAGCAAAGCAAAATTCAGTTTAATAGAGGGGAAAGAGAGAAATTGAACCATATTGGCTGAGGGCTGTCTCTGTGGTGCGTAATCTGGATTTTAACTGAGATCTATAGATAGATCAAGAAGGTTTTAAACAGATACGAGAGAAAATTATCTGAGATTAACTGAGATTTGTAGCGGATCAAGAGGTTTCAAACAGATACGAAAGTATCTGAGATTAACTGAGATTTGTAGCGGATCAAGAAGTTTCAAACAGATAGGTAACCTGAAAATCAGTTGTTCCACCACGGAGCAAATTGTTTTTAGGTGCTGAAGCTAATTAGGGGGAGCCAGAAAAGATTTTTTTTGGTAAACCTTAATTAGGAGGGCACTAACAAGTGCAACCCGACCGATTTGGGTTAAAAGAAAAATCGGGTCTGTGTGGGGACGCCTGCCAGATTTAAGAGAACGCGCGGTGAGAAATCCACAGAGAACAGAGAACAGAAAAGCAGCCAGTATGGGGAAGTCTCAGAGCAAAATTATGAAATATGATACACCAGTGTACTACCAAATGAGAAAACATTATGGTCAGAAATGTATGCTAGATATTGAGAAGTTAATCAAGCATCATGATTTTCCCGAGGGGGGAACATTGAGCCGCACGAGGCTGAAAGTGGTGAGAGACTCAGTGGAAAAAAGTAGTGAGAAACAATCAGCTTGTTGCTGTAAGTGTGTTAAACATGTATGTAAAAGATGTGAAAACACAGTCGATTGCTGGCTTGAGGAAGCAGATAAAAGAGAAAGAAGGCAACTGCAAAAAGAATTAGCAGGAAGGAAAAATGAAAAGTGTGAAAGTCTGGCTGTATGTGTGTCTGCACCACCAGAACCGACTAACCCACAGTATGTTTGTGTTTCCCCACATGAAATTGCGGTGAGACCGGCACCGCCGGAGTACAAAACACACTTCCCAGGAGCCGGATTGACTGCACTGAAGTTCGACCCCGACCTTGACTGTTCTCCATCGAGACCGACCCAGGCACGAGCACAAGCCGAAGCGCAACCCGAGGCACAAGCAGCAGCGAGAGAGAGAGAGAGACAAGCACAAGCAGCGCGTGACGCAGCGCGTGAAGCGCAAGAAGAGGAAAATGACCGAGCAGCAAGAGCTGAAGCGCTGGCCGCGCGGGAGGAACAGGAGGCGAAAGAAGCCGCACGAGCAGAAGCGCAACAACAGCAAACAGCGCAGATGGCGTTGGCTTTCCAGCAACTAGCGATGCAAACGGCGCAGGCGATGCAACAGGTGCAAGCAGAGGGACAAGGGTCCAGTCACGTGACCCAGAGCGAAAAGGAAGAAACCACAGAGAACACGGATGAGCAACGCGGAGCCAAGCCGAAGAAAATCGTCACAAGATCACAGATCAGAGATGAAACAGTTAACATCACAGCTCCGATGGTTGAAGTGGCGGGGCCGGATGGATCAGTGATGGTCTACAGGCCGTGGACGGTGACAGACATGAAAGAAGCAATGGCCCATTTGCCGAGCCCGGACGACGCAGGTGACAGATTTTCAAACGAGCTAGTCACTTTCTGTCAAGAGTTCAGTCCCACCACACAAGAACTGAAGCGGCTGCTAGCCGTGAAACTGGGGGCCACGAGCTGGCACAAAGTGAGTAGCCACATGCCGGCAACTGACCGACGGAGAGTGAACGGAGAGTGGATGAGTGATGACAACGTACTGTATCGAACAGCAGTGGCCAAACTCGCCGAAGAAATAAAGAAGGCTTTCCCACCACGAGTGGACACAGCAAAAATCAACAGCTGTTGCCAGGTGAGAGAAGAGACAGTTCGTGACTATTATGCAAGACTTTTTGAAACATTTCAGAAACACAGCGGCATGCCTGAGCCGGGTGAGAGAGGAGAGCAGCCAGGCACATGGGAGTGTCATTTGCAGAGCTGTTTCCTGAATGGACTGAGACCTGAAATCGGACAAGCAGTGAGAACAAGTTACATCGAGTGGCAGAGCGGGCGACTAACAACCACCCTAGCGCACGCTGTGCACGCCGAGGAACAGCTGCTGACAAAGAAGGACAAGGCCGCGAAAGTGAAGGTGGAGAGAGAGCTGCAGCTGACTGCTGTACAAATCAAAGCTAGCACGAGTGCACCACCGGCGCGGCAGAACTGGGCCAATAAGAAGAAGAAAGTGTATAAGGGAAAGTGGAAATGTGGACTGTGCGAAAGCAACGAACATGACTTTTTTAAATGCACGAAGTGCAGAGTGTGCAAAGGCGACGGACACTGGGCAAAGGATTGTCCGGAGACACAAAGGGCGGATTGACTATGGAGGAACGGAGAACAGGAGAGGGGAGGGCGAGCGACAGGCATTCAACCGACTGCGAGAAAGGGAAGTGAAATTTTGCTAACACACACGCACAACACGAACACATACACTGACGCACATACTGCTTCTTGCAATGAAGAAAATGCTAGCAAATCTTTATGTGTGAGTGATGAAAATTTGAATAATGCTGTTACTGCTGAATGTCTGAGAATGTACAAGGGTACAGGATTTTTAAGATTCCCGAGATATCCACTGTTAGTTGACGGTACAATGATAGAGTTTCTCGTGGATTCGGGGGCTGCCCGGTCCACAATAAGGCCATATGACTTGCCATGCAAACCGAGATTGACGGATGTGATGTTTGAAAGCACGTCAGCGTCAGGGCACGTAATTTCAGAAAATTTCACTGTGCCACTACGATGCGAGACGGAGGGGGGCAAAGCATTGAAACATGCGTTTTTGTGCTCTGCAACCTGTCCGGCTCCATTGTTGGCACGAGATCTAATGTGTGAATTAAATTTGAAACTCACTGCGGGCCCGATGGGTATCGTGATTGAGGAAGAACAGCAGATATGTTGTGCAAAGTTTGAGCCAAAATGGGCATATGAGTGGCAGATAAAGGATTTTGATTGGGCACAAATGATTTTGAAAATGGCAAAGGATCGGACAGTATCTGATAACACAGAAAGTATGATGCCTGACAAATTGCATTGCACGTCACATGTTGTCTTTGAGCGTGAACCTCAGTTTGAGGAAGCGTGGTTTAACAAGACAGAAGATGAGAAAATGAAGTTTGATAAAATGTTCTGGAATGAAAATGTGTGTGCGCTTTCAGTTTGCCTGTCAGAAAAACAAATGTCGCTGTATTTGATAACAGGAATGTCGGCGCCTCACTTATCAGTAACCAAGGGCAAAGCGCAGCAGTGGGCAGATTTGGGCCCTTTTGTGAGACAGTGTGTGACAGCCACAGATTGGGCTGAAAGGGGAGACGGGGTACAGAAGAGTGACAGTGTAGGGGCATTTATGCTGCTGTGTGATTTTGAGGTTGATGTACACAGAGCGGTGACTGCTATTGTTCAGAGTGTAATGGAGAAACATGATCGCGGAGCTATTTCTGCCACAGATATTCATCCTATCCTGGCAGAAATACCTTCAACGTTGTGGGCGAAACACAAGTATGATGTTGGGTTGATTAAAAATTGTGAACCAGTAGTAGTCACTCCAAAGTCTGACTACAGGCCGTGTCAACCGCAATATCCCCTGAAGAAGGAGGCATTGCGGGGAATCCGGCCAGTTTTTGAATCTCTCCTGAAGGAGAAAGTCATCATCCCGTGTCATGATTCTCCAGTACGAACACCCATTTTCCCCGTAAAAAAGGCAACAGCTAATCCAAATGACATTGTTCAGTGGCGTTTTGTGCAGGATTTGACTGCAGTAAATGCAGCTGTTATTGCAAGGGCACCGCGGGTCCCAAACCCGTACAATATTTTGTCACAGATTCCACAAGACGCAACATATTTCACTGTGGTTGATTTGGCCAACGCTTTCTTTAGCGTCCCAGTGGCAAAGGAAAGTCAGTTTTGGTTTGCGTTTGATTTTGACGATAAAGGATTTACATTCACCCGACTTTGCCAGGGCTTTTGCGAGTCTCCCACGATCTATAATGAGGCGCTTAAACGAAGCCTCGAACCGTTAATTTTGTCAAGCGGAACCGCACTTTTGCAGTATGTAGACGATCTGCTAATTTGTGCACGAGATGAGGCTGTGTGTGTGGCTGACAGTGTATCTCTCCTGAGGCATTTGGAAAGGGAGGGGCACAAGGTCAGTCTGGCTAAGCTGCAGTTTGTGAAGCAGGAAATAACCTTCCTGGGTCACACAATTACACCAAACAGTAAAGCTCTTTCTGAAAAACGAGTTAAAGCGATCAAAGAGGTACCAAGACCGGTAACAAAGAAACAATTGTTATCTTTCTTGGGAATGTGTGCATATTGTCGAACGTTTATTCCAAATTATGCACTACTGGAAAAGCCCTTGAGAGCCCTGACAGCAGGGAAAGGGCTGAGATCATGTGACAAGATTGATTGGCCCACAGAAGCACAGGATGCTTTTGAGAACATGAAAAGGCAACTGGCTCAGGCTCCTACGTTGGGCCTACCAGCAGTTGACAAGCCATTCACACAGATGGTAGATGAAAAGCATGGTTTTATGAGTTCAGTGCTATTGCAAACCCATGGTGACAGACTAAGACCAGTAGCATATTTTTCAACGAAACTTGATGCAGTTGCAGCAGGTCTGCCACACTGCCTGAGGGCTGTGGCGGCTGCTGAGCTGGCTGTGCTGGCCTCAAGAGAATTTGTGGGGTATTCTGATTTGACTTTGATGGTCCCACACGCAGTTACCATGATTTTGCAAGAGCAGAAAACATCACACTTATCTTCGGCCAGATGGTTGCGATACCATACGATTTTGCTTGATATGCCGAACATAACTGTGAAACGATGTACAACTTTGAATCCTGCCACACTTCTGCCAACAGAAGATGATGGGGAGGAACATCACTGTTGTCTCTCTGTTCTGGAGGAGGTGTGCACTCCACGTCCAGACCTGTTGGACACACCTTTGGAGAATTGTGATAATGTCCTCTTTGTGGATGGATCGGCATCCAAAGATCCACAAACAGGCCTGAATAAGGTTGGTTTCGCGGTGACCACTGAATTTGAAGTGGTGAAATCTGGCAAATTGCCGGCGACTTATTCGGCTCAGGCAGCTGAATTGGTTGCACTGACGGAAGCGTGTAAATTAATGGCAGACAAATGTGTGACGATTTACACAGACTCGCGTTACGCCTTCGGGATCACGCACGACTTCGGAGCAATATGGAAACACAGGAATTTTTTGAAGTCGGATGGACATCCGATATTGAACGCCTCACTAGTGTCAGCGCTTTTGGAGGCCATTCTTTTGCCAGACAAGGTTGCAGTCTGTAAATGCGCAGCGCACTCTAACGATAAAAGTTTTATCTCCACAGGAAACGCACGAGCCGACGCGGCAGCGAAGGCCGCGGCAGCGCAGGAGACAAAAGAAACAACTTGTGCTTTGGTATCTGTGACTAACCCTGACATTTCTCTTTGTCTAGAAAGCATGCAGACGTTTTCCACAGGAGCAGAAAAACAGAAATGGAGGTCGTCTGGCTGCAGTTTCAGGGGGGGTGTATGGATGAAGGATGGCATTCCTTGTTTACCAAAGCATTTCTTTCAGCATTACGCTAAGTTGACCCACGGCCTAGACCATGGGTCAAAGGGAAGTATGGTAATGCAGATGAAAGATTTATGGTATACTAAAGGTTTCACAGTCTATGCTGAAAATTTTTGCAAAAGATGTGTCACTTGTAACACACACAATGTGGCAAGAGGGATAAAAACACCCTTAGCATCTCAACCAGCCCCAGCAGGTCCGTTTGAGTATCTGATGATGGACTTCATCGAATTAACCCCTTGTGGGAAACAGAAACACTGTCTGGTAATGGTAGACATGTGGTCAAAATGGGTGGAGGCTTTCCCGACCTCACAGCAAGATTCGGCAGCAGTGGCAAAGGCCCTGCTAACCGAAATTGTTCCGAGGTGGGGAATACCAAGAAAAATCAGCTCTGACAATGGAAGACATTTTGTAAATGCTGCAATAAAGCAGGTGGGAGAGTTCTTGGGCATTGATATGAGAACACATTGCAGTTACGCTCCCTCATCAGCGGGGGTGGTAGAGAGATCAAATCAAACAATCAAGAACAAATTGGCAAAATGTTGCGAAGAGACGGGTCTGTCTTGGGTTAAGGCCCTACCAATTGTACTCATGTACATGAGAATGAGGAAACGAGTGAAAACAAATCTGAGCCCATTTGAAATTTTGTTCGGTAGGCCGCCATTTATGGGCATAGAAGGGGGTAAACAAAGGCTGCCATCCGCGGATGTGTGTGAGAATGACATGTTGAATTACTGCAAAGAAATGTCTTGTCTGTTATCACAAATTTCTGTGCAGGTGAAAGCTGCCCAGGGGAAAGTTGCTGAGACGTTTCTGCATAAGGTCAGACCGGGTGATTTCGTGGTGATTCGTGATCACAGAAGGAAAAGCTGGAAGGCGAAAAGGTGGCTTGGACCTTTCCAGGTGCTTCTGGTGACGTACACGGCGGTGAAGGTCGCAGAGAGGGCCACGTGGGTTCACGCGAACCATTGCAGGAAGGTGCCGCCCATTGCGGAGGCGGAGCAATCGCAGGAGGAGGGTCAGCGATCATAAACGTCAAGTCCAGTTATTGAAAAGCAAAGAAAGGTACCGTTATCTGCGCAAGAGCAAGGCCAGACAAAAGACATAACAAAGCCTGCAGCATTGAAGCAGCAGGGACAGCGGGAAACCGTGCGGACAACGGAACAGATAAGACTTTCTTGTTAGTGCTTTTAAAGATTGAACTTTCTTAACAATTTCTGGTCACACAGCAGATCAGAGTAACCGAGAACATGGAGCGGACAAGGCCGTGGCACCCATTCAGAGTGCCAGGAATGTGTGGCCTGGTTAAGACCACATGCATAATGACTGTGTTGTCAGTGACAATTTGCTTGATAATATTGCATTGTACAGCAGGTCTGAAAGTATTGCCAACAGGAAATCAGACCAACAGAACTGAGACAACAGAGCGGAACGACACCGTTCGACAACGTGCTAGGAGAGATGCATTCGAGGAGGTGGAGCCAGTGAGAGGCCTCGAGGGGGGCACGGTGACGGTTCACGAAGGATCAAATGTGAGTTTCGGGTGTAACCCCTATCAAATGAACTGTCCAGGCTGTCAGGGGCGCAGCGAAGACTACGCAGGATTTTACTTCTGCGAACACCCATGTAAGTGGGGCGACGTGAAAGCATATGCCTCCAACTACAAGTGGGGCAAAGATAAAAGGTTCCGGGTATTTGCAAAACATAGACTAAGCAACAACAGGTATGGGATGGTAGTCGAGCTAGCACAAGTAAGACTGTCAGACCAAGGCAAGTACTATTGTGGACTAGATTTAGAGGGAAAGGACTGGTATGAAGAAATTGACATTATTGTAAACGAGGCCGTTCCAACTTTAAAACCTTTCGTAGCACCTGAGGTCGAACGAGAAGCAAGAGACGAGCTGGCATGGATGGGGAACGGAGACATGACACGAGACCAGGGGAACCCTGAAGTGCAGAAAGCCATGATGAAGTGTCAAGGTAACAAAGCCTGTGCTCTGGCTATGCTGCAGAAAGACGAGTTAGAAATATCAACAAACTGCTGGCTGTGTCTGCAGATGTCACACGCTTGGAAGGCTGTCCCATTGACTATAGCAACAGCTAATGAAACAAAGTGTCTAGTTCCACAACAAATGACTGATGTGCTTTTAGCAGCGGCTGAACTGGAGAAAGGAGAGACACCGATGAAACGACCTGAGGACAATTGTGACAATGTTCGACGATTTAACAACACTGATATAGCAATTCCACCACTAAGAGTAACACACGAGAAAGGTGATGTGTGCGTTTGTTCAGACGCGCAGAGACTTTTCACGACAGGATGGTCTGACTGCAGAGTTAAGATCAACACAAAGAGGGGAACAGTGAACAATTGCACAGCGACATTCGACGGCAAAGAAATTAGCTTCACATGTCCTTTTGGTGAGCTGCATGAGACTTCACCGGCAGCTGTGTGGGTATGTGGGGGCAGGGCGTTTCACAGAATGCCTAAACACGGATGGTCAGGGTGCTGTTATCCAGCTTTGATAAATGTGGGAACATCTGTGTATTTGCCAAACAAAACACCGAGGGCAAGGGAAAAAAGAAATGTTAAGATTTTGCCTGGGGATATGCCAAAACATTATTCGGGGTATACACTATCTGATCCATGGACCACACCTGAGGCAAATGTGGGGTGGTCCCTTTTCCTGGGAGTGGGAACAGCAGTAACGATTAACAAGGTTAATGGGTTAGCATGGACTGTACTAGCAATAGCAAATGCAACTGAAAATGCTATAAACATGATAAATGATGAAATGAGACATTTAAGAGAGGCAGTTATTCAGAATCGATTAGCTTTGGATTTAATTTCCGCGGAACGGGGCGGAGTGTGCAAGCTGCTAGGTGTGTCTTGTTGTTTCAACATTCCAGATTACAGTGATAACATAACAAATGTGATCGAGCACATGAGAAAGGCGGTGCAGGAGCCTGAACCAGTGGAGGAGAACTGGCTGACCTGGATAATGAATTTTAAGGGGGGCTGGGGATTTTGGTTAGCTCAAACTGTGTTGCCAATTTTAGTCATAATAGTGCTGATTCTGCTATGTATACCATGTATTATACAATGTGTGTCTAGCTTAGTGCAGAGACTGGTTAAGGTTGGAATGTCTGTTCAATTGGTGAAAATGACAGCCTATCCGAGTGATGATGTTGATGAACAACAATATGATGACACAAGTAGCGGAAGCTACAGCGAAACGTGTTAATTGAGTAAAGAAAATGTTTTCCTTTATCACAAGATGGCGTGAAAGGACGAGGGTCGAATAGAGGGATTTTTTTTATTATATTTTTCCATCTGTTTGTTTTTTTCTTATATTTGTTTATTTTCTGAGAAAGATTAAGGGCTAAAGATTTAAAGAGGGTTAAAAGCAGCAGTCATCCGTGTTACGAGATGGCGTACAAAGATAGGGTATGAAACTGAGTGATTTTTATTATACTTTATATATATATTTTGTTTCCTTACTATGTTTATTTGCTTGCTAAAATATTACGGGGACTTTCCCCCACAAAAAACAGCCTTATGCTTTTTCATTCTAAAATTCTTTCTTCAACAGGTACAAGGAGAGTGATTTTATGTAACGACTTGGACTTGCATTCATTATTACTATTATTATAATGTGATTAATCAGTTATCAGAGTATGATAAACAGAGAGGAGTTGTAATGGAATTTTTCCATGTATTCTTATTTCAGTTATTCCTAATGTTGGCCTCATCTGTTTCTCTCACTCGTAGTGAGGGGGGGCTGTGTGATAATTTACTGTGTTATGTTTGTCAGTGGAGGTAAGGGAAAAGCAGGTGGTCAAGGGGTCATCCTGAGTGCATTTGTATTTTATAGCCTAAAGGGTTAAAGGGGGGCATTAAAATCTCAGGGCCAGGGAGGAATGAAGAGACAAAGTATATCTCTCTCCCTGAGGGGAGGGAAGAAATAAGGCCTTGGGGGTATAAGAAAGACAGGCACTGCTTTCTCCTTATCTGTCCTCACTGACTCACGAATGTGTATTGGTGACGAGGATCTCTCTTGCAAGAGAAATAAATACTTTTTAAACTATTGATTTGGACTCAGTCGCTTACTCAGTGGTGGTGTTTGTTGAATGATAAAAATAGCCACAACACCAGAAAGATGAGTTTATCTATAGATCTACCTGTTGAGCCACTCGTGATCGATTAGTTTTACCGCAAATTAGCTAAAATATCCTGTAATCTAGAGCGAGCGTGCATGCGAGACAGATGTTGAGCTCCTAACCGCGCACAATGTCAGAGAGGAAAGCGAGCGAGAGATCTTGCGCGTGCAGCCAAACCCCCCTCAAGTTTGGTGCAGTTGCAAAATGATACTAGCTACTACTTTTTTTTCTACGTCGTTTTCTTTTCTTTTATTGGCGGTAGTCCGGTGTTCCCCTTTGTGTTTGGCGGTTCCGCAGGAAGTTAGAGAAAATAGAGGAGTCAAAGGTTATATGACGCCATAGACGGGCGACAAAACGGAAATAAAGAAACGGCCCGTGTCTTCGAATTAAACTATACATTTCTCTGGATTTGAAAGTTGGTGGAAACTGTCGGGATAATGTAAGTACATATCTCATAGAAATATTACCATAGATACAGTTATTTTTGCTAGTTTTAAAGTAGAAAAATACATATTGTGCCTTTAAGTAAAGGGTTTGGTTTAGTCACTTGTAATTATGCATAATTTACTGTTATTACTATAGTAAGTACATGTAACAACGTCACCTTAAAGTGTTACCAAAGTTGCTTATATTTGGCCACAGTGCAAAGTCTACTCATTTCACAGCAACGTATGAAATTAATACATGGGTATGACATATTAATTTGAGATGAAATTATTTCATTAGCTTTCTTGTAGAGAAAAAGACAGAACAAAAGCAATCAGAATCAAGTATTTTAGAGCGTTGTGTAATAATTTAAGGTAATATATAGCTTGTATTTTTTTTTTTATATGATTTTATATAAACACTCCTGGGCAAAAAAAGGGCCAAGCCCATGTCTTCAAAAATCTGCTGAGAAATATAATAATAAATGCATTTGTAGCTCAGTGAAGCATGAGGAAGAGGAGTCTTTCAGCTGCTGCTTCACTGGGAAACTCATTTCATGCTTTGGAGTTCAGGAGAATACTGAAGAAATGAAAAGCTCTCCTCGGTTGTGTTTGCAGTTTAACATCTGATCATTCCTCTTTAGAGAAGTGTCTTGAGAACAAGTCCATCAGGCTCAGGTTTAGTTCGGATTTGAATATTTGATCTCACATTAAACTCAAACGAACTGGGAGACATTTTTCAACTGCTCATAAACTGTTTGAAGACATTAACATTGAGCAGAACAACACTGACTCTTCTTCCTGTGAAAAGCCGTCTGAACGTTGCTGTTCTGTGCTGAGTTTCTTTATCTACAGTATTTGAGCTATACTTGCTCATTTCCTGGCCAGTGATTTGTGATTAAAATGGTGAAGACCATTAAAAGACCCCTAAACATTTAGTTTAGAGATGAAACCATGCTGTGGGTCTGTGGTGCAGTAGTGAGTTTGATGTGTGATTAAACTCGAGGTTCTGTGGGGTGCGGACTGGATCGACTCATTCCTAGAGCTTCCGAACAAATCTTTGGGGTTTGGACTGATGGGGCAGTGAACCCGAGGTTACCCCGTGAGTCAGTCCTAGAGCTCCTCCTGTCCAATTATAGGGAAAAATCAGGTCCATCGGAGACGTCCAATAGATTTCTTAGGCGCGCCGAAAAGACACCACAGACACAGTGTCATCACCATGGGAAAATCTCAGAGTAAAACTGGGAGTTGTGGAAAAACATGATACACCGATGTTTAGCCAGATGAGAAGTTCATCTTTTTACTATTTTAATTCATTTTATAACTGTATCACATATCTATGGAAGCTTGTTTCCGCCACTGAATAAAAAAAATAAAAAAAATAATTGAGACTTTTTATCTCACAATTGTTAGAAATAAAGTCGCAATTGCGAGATATAAAGTCGCAATCCTGAGAAATGAAGTTGCAATTGTGAGATATAAAGTCGCAATTCTGAGAAATAAAATCGCAATTGCGAGATATAAAGTCGCAATTCTGAGAAATAAAGTCACAATTCTGAGAAATAAAGTCGCAATTGCGAGATATAAAGTCGCAATTCTGAGAAATAAAGTCGCAATTCTGAGAAATAAAGTCGCAATTGCGAGATATAAAGTCGCAATTATGAGAAATAAAGTCGCAATTGCGAGAAAAAAAGAGAATTGAGACTTTTTATCTCACAATTCTGACTTTTTTTCTCACAATTGCGACTTTAGGTTTCACTTGCAAAAGAGGTTTTAACCTCAATGTGACTCTCCTAGTTAAATAAAGGTTAAGAAGTTTACATCTCGCAATTCTGACTTTATAACACATAATTGCGACTTGAATTGTGAGATTTAAACTTGCAATTGCGAGTTATCAGGTCAATTCTAAGGGAAAAAAAAGGCTAACTTTTTTCCCCTCAGAATAGTTTATAACTCACAATTCTGACATTACAACACGCAATTGCGACTTTAGATCTCGCAATTCTGACTTTATAACCTGCAATTGCGACTTTATATCAATCAATTCTGACTTTATATCACGCAATTCTGACTTTATATGAGAGATGTAAACTCGCAACTGTGAGAAAAAAGTCCGAATTGTGAGATAAAAAGTCACAATTACCTTTTTTATTTTTCATTCTGTGGCGGAAACAAGCTTCCTCTTCTAATTCCTTTTCTAACTATTTTAATTTTCCTTGCTTTTATTGTGTGATTATTTTGATTCCTTTCTGTGTAAAGCACTTTGAATGGAACTTTTTTTGCCCGGGAGTGTGTGCGTGTGTCTGTCTCCACTCACCCATCTCCAGGTACTCGTAGAACAGGCCGAGCTGACTGAAGGTCTGGAGGTCGTGATCCTGCTCCCAGCGGCTGTACAGGCTCTCTGGATGATTACGAGCACTTCTGCTCACCCACCAGTTACGCAACCAGCTAAAGATATAGAAATATATAAAACACAACCCACTATCAATAAATAAATAATGAACACTAATAAATCAATTAAAAACACTAAACAATACGTAGAAACTCACAGCCACATTGAGTGGATCTGAATTATTAAAGAAATTAAGGATTACTTTAGGTATATACCCTGGTCATGCAACAAATAATGATGGTTATGAATATAATGTGTGATTATGATGTCATGGGGACTTACGGGACGAGCGCTTCCTGTATGTTCCCCCAAACCTGTTTACCCACCATCACTATCACTAACTGAGTGGTTAACTCAATCAAACAGCCGCCTGGCTCGCACTGGAAAGACAATTATGATCATCAGAGATAAGAATCCACTAATAATTCATTAATTATAATTTTATACAAAAATATGCATTGTGTTGTGGTAACAGACAATAATCCATGCAAAACAACATGTTAAAAGGTGAAATAATAATGGAATTGAAAATAATTCTCATGGGATGTCAGGTCTACCTCTTCATTTCTCAACCCACTCCATTTGCCGAACATGTAGGCATAGTTGCCAGGGTAACCCACAAATTTGCCCTTGAAAAAGGCGACGTAAAAACATGAGGAATAGTAGTTGACAAACTGGAAGAGGAACATCTTCACTGTTAGCTTGTTCTCGTACTCCACATGGGTTTTGGGAACCTCTGTGGACAAAACAACAAGTGAATAAAAGTCAGTGTGCAAACCTACAAAAATATGTTTATTACGGAAATACTTTAGTAATTGTACAATTATTTACAATTATTCACCAGTATTTACGAATTGATTGGAACATATCAGAACAATCCATTCACAAATTGGAAGTTGCAAATGACAGTTACAATAAATTAATAGAATAATTTTGGGGAAAAAATCTAAATGATCATAAATAACATTGATTTATAATCTTATATAAAAAGTATTCTTTATTTATTATATTTATTAAAAAGTTACAACATTACTTAATTTTTTAGTCAGCATAATTGAGGTAAAAGGTTTGAGGTTAAGAAAGAGTCTGGGAGATAAAGACTCACCCATATCAGTGATCTTGATGGCTACGCGCTCATACAGGAAGTTCAGGATCATGATGATGACGAAGTTGATGCAGGAAGCAGTTACGGACGTGGCAAACTGGGGTGTGATGAGGCTTCCAACCACATCCAGCTTATTGGTTGGGCTGTCCTTCATGATGCTGGCAAACGCCGCAAACACTGCCAGACGGTACGCTATCACACCGATTATACTGGCGATAATCAGAGAGATCTGGGTTTTGGGGCGAGAGAGGTAAACGTCACACACACAAAACAACTCATACACTCCAATTAGTATACACTACTCAATTATTCATACAAAAATATTGTAATTTTTGTTTGTTTATTAGAACACTGTGGAAACTAGGAACTACGTCATGCCTAAACAGTAAAATGCCTCATGCTGGTAAAAACATGCATCCTCAGGCACAATGCTGGTGATTTAACTTACTGACTTACTGATCTGTGATTCTGTGTCCATACAGTCCAGTGACTTATTAACATTCAAGTCTAACACAGATATTATGCAAATAGATATTAGCTATTTAATATTTGTATATAATAGCTCTGTTTCAAAACTACTACCAACATAGGCAGCTTCTAAGGGTATATTTATATGACAACAATGTAAAAAAACTAAAGAAAACGTTTTTGGTTTGCATTTTTTTGCGTACAGGCGACAACGTTGTCAAATCGATCCCGTTCACACGGATCCGCGATGAAGACTAAAATCGCTGTATTCTGCTGGCAGGCCAGTAGTTGGCGATGTCACTTTGTAAAGAAACACACGCGCCTATAGACTGAACACGTAATACGCATGCGTATGACGTCACTGTTTTCACACATTTATGGTTTTGTAGTTTGCATTAAGACAATAACGGTATCATTTTCAAAAACGTGCACTTTGAAACCCGATTTTAAAAGCTTGCGATTTCAGGCCATCAAAACGCATAACATCGTTTTCAACCAAAAACTGAAAACCTTTTGTGTAAACGCCACCTAACTGCTGTGAACCCTCTTAAGTTATTAATTTGGAACACTGCACAAAGGCAGTTATTGAATACAATACAATAACAATATATAATTTAATACGCAACATTAAACAAAAAGTGTTCTATATGCAAAGTTTAAGAACATAGCACATGCATATATTGAGTAAACAGTCCATTGCTAACCGACTTTTCGGTTTTAAATAACATCTTTGCACATGAGTGCTCAATCCTGTTCCTGGAGATCTACCTACAGTACCTGCAGAGCTAGGTAGATCAACCCCGATCCAACACACCTGTGTGTAATAATCAAGAGCTCCTAGAGATCTTCATTGCTTCAGATGTGTTGAATCAGGGTTGGATGAATTTTGCAGGAAGGCAGATCTCCAGGAGCGGGATTGGGATAGGACTGCCTGTTGTATGTAGACAGCACACTAGCCATTGGAACAGAGCTAATATATTCAATGGGGTTCAAAAATCTGAGACCACTAGTGAAAATGTTTTTGTATATTTTGGAATGAGCAATTGGTTTTATTTGAAAAAGAAAAAAAAGGGGGAATTTCTGAGTATTTTGTGTCTCTATTTTGCGTAAATGACAGCAGCACTCGAGCTGAACCAAATCTGACGTTATCCAGCATGATTTGAAAATGATCCAAAGTTCCAAAGAGCATTAAACAAATTTGCTTATTGAAGAAATAGTGCAGAATCTCAAATATTTCTTGATCACCTCATCACTGTGTCCTAACGACACACGATAAAGGTTTTTTTTTCCAAGGTAATCAGACTTTTTGTCCCATTCAACCATGATGGCGATACACAATGAGCGATGGGAGTATATTTTAGAAACCGTTTCTACAACAACATACAAAATATGACGATGATAATCTCATGTAATGATTATGTGCATTAATTAAAGTGCTAGTTCACCCAAAAATGAAAATTACCCCATGACTTCCTCACCCTCAAGCCATCCTAGGTGTATATGCCTTTCTTCTTTTATACAATGACAATCAGAGATATATTTAAAAATACCCTGGCTCTGCCAAGCTTTATAATGGTAGTGACTAGAGGATGATATTTTAAAACGGCCAAAACAGTGCATCCATCCATCATAAAAGTAATCCTTACGGCTCCGGGGGGTTAATAAAGGCCTTCTGAAGCGAAGCGATGCATTTGTGTAAGAAAAATATCCATTTGAAAAACTTTATAAACTAAAACAACTGGCTTCCGACAGATAATTGTGTTCGTTTGAAATAAGAAAGTCAAATCCACCTAGGACGGCTTAAGGGGGAGTAAATCATGGGGTATTTTTTTTTATTTTTGGTTAACTATTCCTTTAATGTTTAATTTATTGCGAGTTTGAATATCATTTTGCGGGACCTTTATAGCCATACTAAAACCGACAATGGATCATTTACCTCAGACTTTGAAAATAAATGAAAGGAACATAAACTGCGAACAAACAAGTGCACTCTATGACAAAGACTGTTTCAGTCATTCAGTGTGTATTTGTAATAATGTTAAAATTGTGAAATATTTATGTCACGCCTGATGTGGACAGATAACATATCGCATCGTGTCTAGTTAGGATATGGTGTTATGTCATAACATTTATGATGTTTAAAAATCGTAAAACTTCCAAGTTTCCAAGTATCTCCAAGTTTAATTCAATTTTGAATCCCAGATTTTCAGTGTTGTCTAAGACTTTTGAACCCCACTGTATTTTTGTACATATGTGCTAATATAAAAAGGTGACAACATTTGTACTTTACTGTATAAGGAAAATGAAAGTCTTAGTCTGCTATAAGTAGCAGACGGTTTTGATGCTCACCCAGAAGAGGACGGTGGCCCCAGACAGCATTGAGCGAGCACACTTGCTTGTTAGAGGTAAATAGGGCTCCATCTCCTACACAGCAAGCAAGCAAAGCAGGGAACATGAGCAACCACCACCACACACCTGGGACAGAAGCCCTAATCTAGCACTGTACTAGTGCTGTCGGTGTACACACTGCTGTCTAGAGGACTCGTCCTGTTTCTAATGAGATCGCTAGAATCAGATCAATTCTACGACTAGCTGGGATCACACGGCGAGCAGGTCGCTAATGCTATACACACACTCACACACATCAAACCAATCTCTTTTCGTCCTGTGCCTGCCTTACCCACAAGACAACAGTGGTCCAGCACAGGATAAACCTGCCTGCTTTATCAGCTGGTGTCTGGTCTAGAACCCACTCCTGTTCCTATACAGCGTGAGCAAAGTCAAACAAACACGCAATTATCTAGTTACTCAGTCGGTTGGTGGATAAACTAACCTTGACGTCCAAACTCTGGAGTTTACCTTGAACACCTGAGGTGACTCTGTAAACTCATTTTCTGTCCATTTAACACTATTAGACAGCAGATTTTTACAAACCCAATCCAACCCACATTCATATTTATACGGTTTGAAATTGAATTGGACTGCATTTCAGATTTACTAGTTTTCTCAACATTAACAGCAGATTTTACAGCTTTGTGTGAATGTACACGTGTCACTCACTATGTTCAGCTAATGAAACGCTGAAAAACTTTATAAAATATGGACTGAGACAATTAGATTTGACCAGATACCTTCCTGCAGAACAACATACTGAACATATTGTACGCCTATTCATCGGTCTCATTTTCATTTCATGTTAAACGGCACTGATGGAGGGATCCACCTTGCAACTCACCAATTTCACTGAACCTTTTCTAACTAGCCTAGTAACCCTTTTAACTTGCCTGAGTTTGATTATGTACACATGTATGCATCACAATTATGTACAGTTGGAAAAATACGATTAGCTAATATAAAATCTGCTGAAAGAAGAGATACAACAATGAAGAACAGCTGCAATATAAGTTGGACAAACATTTAAATGCTGGGCAAATGGTGAAATTCAAGAAAATCTTGCAATGAACATTATGAGCAAACAATAAATTCTCTGTAGGATGAAGAAAAAAATGTTAGTAGCATAACACACTGCTAAATGAATCAATCATTAAAATGAATTACAGATCCTTTAAACCCAGGCTTCCTCATTCATGGTCCTGGAGAGTTGTTTCGTTCCAGCGCACCGGAATCGAATGATGGCCAGTTGAACTGGAGCACATCTGGATCTAAACTCTGTAGGTTAGTGGCTCTCCAAGAGCAGGAATGAAGAACACTGCTCTACATGATCTAAATTTGATCACATAAAATCTCTGGGTCAAAAGGCAAATAGATGCTTACTTGTGTAACGTTGTTGAGCCGTCGACTGGTGCACTTGATCTCGTATTCGGGTCTAAGCTGCAGCTGTTGTTGCTCTTCCTCAAAGTCAACCAGATCCCACTCGTACTCCAGTCGGGCCTGACGCCGCTTCCAGAACTCCAGGAACAGAGTCACTGACACCAGAGGAAAATACAGCTTAAAATTCATAGACATTGTTCATCTGCATTCATGAAGAACTGCACATTACAGCCTGAACATGAACTAAATATATATCCTTTAAAAAAAATGATGGTTTCCATGCAAACCAGATGTCATGACATGCTAAATAGATTTATTGAAGATCTGGACTGTATGTGATGAAAACAAATGAATGACTGTTTTAGTAGAAGAATCATCTATTACCATTAGAGTAAAAGGGAATATTAATTAAACAGGGCTGTCACCAACAAATATTTTTGGTAATCGAGTAATCTGTCGATTCTTTTGACAATTAATCGAGTAATCAGATAATTGTGGTAAGTTAACCAATTATAAGTGGTTCAAATAAGGTTTTAAGAGCAAGTAATTATACAACTATACTGTTAAAATACATAAAGCAATATACATAACATAAACAATCAATGTTTGTACATTATGTATTATAACAAATGCCTGCAGAGGGCGCCAACAGCCTGGCAATTGTTTTTATTACACATTACACGCAGCATGATAAATCCATGTTTAATATTGGCCAAATAACATGTAATTCACATGTCCACTTAATCTTTAATATTTAGCCACTTCTTTACAATTGAAACCAATTGCTATGAGGGTTTAAACTTTCATTTTGAATTTGCGATGAACAACAATTTGCATATTTAGAAACATATTGATGTATTTTTCTGTGTTGGCGCGGGCATTTAAGCCATTTACATTTCAAATCTGGTGAATTGTGCGCGTTGTGTTCCTAGATGAATGTTATAAGCAACCCAAACTCACAGCATACGCAGAGATGGAGTTTGTTAACCGAGCTAACACAATGCATTGCAATTAAAGATTTTTTTTTAAATTCGAGTACTCACATTTAATCAAGGAATCGTGATTTATAAAACCTTAGTCAAGGTATGTGTCATTTTTATCATGATCAAAATAATTAAAACTAAACTAATTCAAACTACATCTAAACATTCTCTTAAATTATGGCCCATCCCTATTTTCATTGACTGATCAACTGGCACCCAGCTTCACAGAAGTATGATGAGAAGCAGACAGTAGTTTCATGTAACAAATACAGAGACACAGATAACAAAACAATTCCAGAACCAGCACACAAATGTTACAAAGAGCTAAAAAACGCTTTACTCACCCCATATTCCCATGAATATTGCAAAGAACACCGTGGCTGTGTTGTCAAACAGATACGATTGCTAAAAGGCAATTAGATGGAGAAGGTATGACTTTACATCAATAAGTATGCAAAAAAACAAGCTCCATGAAAAAATTGTTACACCATGTAAACTTTGTTCCTCACCCACGAAGAGCTGCAGGTTGTGCTGAGCTTCCAGTAGCCGCATTTCTTATCACAGAGAGGACACATGACAATCTGCCCACCAATGGTCTCGCTACAGATCTCTTTACTACAGAAGACAACAAAAACTGTCTCAAAAACTGTTTCTGTGAACCAAAACTCAGGCCTCTATGTGTTTCTGAAATGTGGCAGAGTGATTCTTAATGCATTGCACTCCCAGCACTGCCACACGGGTCTTCTTCTACACTCATCCTTTTCTAGCCTCATCCTCACCTCCAGACGTTGTTGTCAAAGGTGGCCACGCCATAGATGAAACAGAGTAGACCAACAACTGCGGCATAAGACAGCATCTCTGTGTAGAATCCCAGCCAAGCGAAGTAGATGCCGATCTTCTCTCCATAGTACTTCCTTTGGTACAGGAAGCAGAAATGATTCAATGAAAATGTCCATCCACTTGCTCAAGGTGTCAGCAAAAGTAACATGCATCACATTCTCTATATTTCAGATTGAGTATTTTATATATTGAGTTTATTTTTTTAACAAAAGCTATGGTGCAAAGTATGCGTCAGTCTATTTGAGTAACAAAAAGTGATGATTCACATATTGCAGTGCTTTTAATATGCCATTAAGATTACTCTATGTCATTAGACATGACATGTGATTTTTCATTGGCTTGCGAGTATGAGAGTGTTAAGAAAGATGTTTTAATAGAACTTATAATTCTGATTCAATTAATTATTTTCATCATCTGAAAATGCTGTGTGGCATTTAACGGTGAATATTTTAGTATATACATATATGACTGTTTATCACTTGTAATGTTATACTGGTGCATACAAATGAAAATGTTTAAACATTCATCCCTGTGTTCATTTAGTAAAAAACATCTATAAAATGTCTTGACTTTAACTAGTTCTCTTACGAGAGGTTCTCTCGTACTGCGTAATATCTTACGCTAGGGGAAAACCTCTTTTCCTCGAGATATTGAAGCCAAAAAATTATCCTTAATTTTGAATTATTGCAAAACGCCTTGCAGCAGCATACAGACATAGGCAGGCGGCTCAGCGTGCCTATTAGCTGTCCTGCGGCAACTGCAACAGCCTATCGAGAGCGGCCCTTTGGTGACGGTCCAATGGGGGCGCTTCGCGCCCATTGTGTCACACTCGTGCCCAAAGGGGCGTGGTCTAGCCCTATAAAGATAGCTCGATGGGCTGATCTCACTGATTTTTCATCTCTTCAGCGAAGCTCTGCATCGCTGGATCCTGAGTGAAGAAGCCGCGCCGTCGAGACAGCTTTCTGCGGGACGAGCCTCTGCACTGAAGTCGCTGCCCGTCACCTCGCCGCCTTCAGCCGCTGTTCCTGCTACGCTATCCGGCGTACTATATATCCTTTACTCTGCTCTGTGTGTGTGTTCGCCCCGCGACTCACACGTCTATCATCTAAAAGAGCTGTGTCTTTTTAAAGATGCCATCCTCCTGTGGCTCGTGCCGAGCCCTCACCATGTGATATGCGTTTCCTGCCTGGGAGAAGATCATGCAGCTCTCGCGCTCGCCGACGGCGGCTGCCCTCACTGCGAGCTATTGCCTATGGTGACTCTGAGGACTCGCCTGGCATTCTTCTCCGAGACTGCACTTCCACCCGCTACAGTGGCACCGTAAAAGCACCGTAATCAGCAGTCCCCGAGCCTTCTCCAGCCCGTGAAAGCTTGCCGGTTCGCCCGCCAGCTTCACTCGAGTCACTCACTGACGGATAACGGCTGCCGCTTACGCCATAAATGACGACGAGATAGCTGCAGCTGTAGAGAAGGCCAGCTGCTCTATCCTGGCGTCGGACAGTGAGAATTGGGCGAGCTCTGTGGACCTCCCCCCCTTCTGTCCGCGAGTCGTCAGGGAAACGGGCCAGCATCAAGACCGCGCGGCTAGCTTTCTTTACGTTATAAGAAAGCTACCCCGCCCCCCGTGGGCGTGCGTCACCGGCAAAATGAGGAAAGAGTGTGTTTTAGTCCCGCCGAGGCCGGACTCCATTTCTCAAACATTTCTCAGCTCCTCTTAGTTTGAGCGGCTAAAAATGTCAATATTGCAGCAATGAGCCTGTTGTATAACACGCACACCTGCAAACAAACGCCGACACACACAAAACTGTGATGACGCTCTCTTATTTGCTCGAGCTAATGTTGTTCCCCCCCTGTGACTCAGTGGCGGAACCCATAGCCTACGCGCGAGAGACCAGTGTTCGATCCCAGCTCTCGCAGCATATAAAAATTTAGTCTCGCCGCGGCCAGACTTCCACCGAACTTTTTGCTCGTTCAGTTCCAGAAAATGCGACTGTTCCAGTGTATTTTGCAGTAAGCAAGTAGGTACCATGGCCCGCTTGCCTGCACACAAATGCCGTTTCCACGGTGACCCAGATAAATCACATAAGCAGTGTATTTTCTGGTATTCCGGCCACAGCCGATGGTGTTATGAGTGTAATAAAAATGCCTACAACCCAGTGCTCATTTCTACACACAAACACAGCCCGCAAAAATGCAGGGCTCACACAAACAAAATCGCCTCATGTCGATTGTGCACTAAATGTAGTGAATGTGCCCACGTCTCAGTGCCCACAAACACTACACACCACATGTCCCACGGTGTCTGTAAAAACGAAACCAACACACATTCAGTCAGCTCAGGCCGACGGTGTTTTAGTGCAGTAAATGTGCCCGCTGTCACTCACAGACATGTTAAGCCCCACGGGGCTCGCCCCGCTCTCTCTCCCTCAGCAAACTGCTATAAGGGATTTGAGCAAGGCCAGGCTGCCAGCCGTGATCGGCGCGCCCCCCGCCTCACACACTGTAAACACAGTGTCTGCGTACCAGCACGCCGGAGCTCCCTTGCCGTCACTATGTCACGGCCAGAGCCCAGATCTCATTCTACCTCTAGCTATTCACACGAAAGCGTGGCCACAGCTTCCTGGGGTATCAGAATGGGTGCTGAACACTGTAAAAGAGGCTATTCGCTACAGTTTGCTCGACGCCCCCGCCATTACACGGCGTGCGTCGAATCCACGGTGAAAACAGAAGTAGCACATCTACTTCGAGCCGGAATAGCGAGACTATTGAGCAAAGGGGCGATAGAGCCCGTACCTCAAGCTCAGAGCGAAGGGGGTCTGTACAGCAGATATTTCCTGGTACCAAAGAAAGACGGGGGTCTCAGACCCATTTTAGATCTAAGACAACTGAACAGAGCGCTTATGAAACGCAGGTTCAGAATGCTCACAACCAGCAAAATCCTCACGCAGATTTGCCAAGGGGACTGGTTTATGTCGATAGATCTGAAGGACGCTTATTTCCAGATACAAATAGCGTCACGTCACAGGCCGATTTTTGAGATTCGCCTTCGAGGGCCAGGCATATCAATACACAGTCCTGCCGTTCGCCCTGTCCCTGGCACCCCGTATATTTACGATGTGCATGGACGCGGCTACCGCGCCCCTGAAACTTCAGGGCATGCGAGTTTTGAACTATTTGGACGATTGGTTGATTCTAGCTCGATCTCATTCAGAGCTCATAGAACACAGGACCATATTACTCGAACACCTCGAGAATCTTGGTCTCACAGTCAATTTGGCGAAGAGCTCGCTGTTACCCAGCCAGGAAATATCCTTTCTGGGCACAGAGCTGAACTCGCTGTCAATGACAGCGCGATTATCGCCAGAGCGCATACTGAACATTCAGCGCTTCACGAAATCCTTTCGCTGCGGCACTATAGTCCCGCCCAAGAGATTTCAGAAAATGCTGGGCCTCATGGCCTCAGCATCAGTACTCCAGTACTTCAGCCTTTCTTGGCTGAAAGCAAGAGTGCCGTCTCGAGCTTGGGCCTCCGGTCTGTTTCGCCTCAGGGTCAATCAGAAATGCGTCGCAGCTCTGAAACCTTGGAAGGCGACCGACTGGTACCAGTCAGGTGTAAACCTGGGGACTTCCTTGAGTGTGCAGGTGGTGTCCACGGACGCCTCCACCTCGGGATGGGGAGCACTGCACGAAGGCAGACCGTTCTTCGGCCTATGGTCAGAACATATATAAATAGCGAATAGCGAGACTAAACGAGACTTCAAGAGATTTCCACGATGCGCACGCGCGAGAACTTAACTGAAGTAGTTGAAGGAGATCGCAATTCTCGCGCATGCGTCGTGGAAATCTCTTGAAGTCTCGTTTCAGGCCTACAAGGAAGAAAAGGAATAGTCGAATAAAGTCGTTATTTTTGTTTGTTTTTTCGCACAAAAAGTATTCTCGTCGCTTGATAAACTTATAGTTGAGCCACTGTTGTGACATGGAATATTTAAACATTTTCTTCATTGACTTTCTGGGCCGTCAAGTTTCATTCACTTAGGCAGCCTATGGAGGAGTGATCAACCTCTCAGATTTAATCATAAATATTTTCATTTG
The DNA here is from genome assembly GCA_030578255.1 of Tiaroga cobitis. Lineage (NCBI taxonomy): Eukaryota > Metazoa > Chordata > Actinopteri > Cypriniformes > Leuciscidae > Tiaroga > Tiaroga cobitis. Next base: position 24,710,837 of record CM060615.1, read on the forward strand.
TGTTCCGAAGACGAACGAAGGCCTTACGGGGTTGGTACAGCATGGGGGTGAGTAATTAATGACTTAATTTTCATTTTTGGGTGAAATAACCCTTTAAAGTATCCTAATGTACAATCTAGGTACTATTGGTTGAACATGCATTGAGGAGAATATGTTAATGTTCTTCTCCCCCCTCTTGATCACCACCCATTTGCCTCATCTTTTAGTTTCCTGTCGGTCTGTTTCAGTGTTGGTATTCCACTCATGTTTAACAATGCTTTGCTCAGGGTATAAGAAGGAAAAGTAACTGTTGATCTTGGAGAAATGCTTTAACCCCGCCACTCCCGCACACCGGTGCGTAACCTCATACTCTGAGAAAGGCTTTTACGGCCTTGTTTGCACAACAGTGCATTATTTGTTACAACTAAGTTTTCTATACAGTATGTTGTTCCATTCTACTGTCTGTATATTTAAACATGTAACTTAATAAATAGCTTTGCCTGCTTTAAAGGCTTTGAGAATCTTTCCTTTTATCACTGATGATGTTGAAAGCTAAAGTGATTATAACTTTTGTTATCTAAACGTTCAGGTTAAATCCTACATTTTCCTATCAGTTCTAAGAAAGACCTTCACCGTTAAAGAAGAGGTTAAAGAATAACAACAACTTTAATGGAGTCAGATTAATTATATAACAATCAGGTAAATATTTGAATTATACACGTCATCCTTCAACTGCCTTTTGTTCCGATTATTGGTTCAAAATAGCAGCGTAAGCTTCCAGCCTTACAAACACAAACTAAAAGTTCATGATAATGAAACCAACTGAACATAGTGTGACAACAATGGCTGTTTAAGATGATGTTTCTTCTTGATTGAAAAATAAAAAAAAAATAATAATAGAAACAACAGCCTTTAAGTACATTTGAGACCAAATACATAAATAGTGATATAAATATATATAAGACTCAAATATGTCAAAAGACTGAAAATATCAAGATAATGTTTTTTTAGCTGTTTTTCTGAGGAAGTTAAATACAAAGCAAGGCTGCGGTTGGCCTTACCGTATGAGGTTGAGCGGCTGCTCCTTGTAAAAGCGGCTGAAACGGGCCCAGTGTTTATACAGGGAATAGCGTTCGCTCTCACAGTTAGAATCACGAGACTTGGTCCAGTACCTAGACTACAAAAACACACATTGACGTTATTGTTTTTCGACGGAGCAAAACCTCTTGAATCATTGCCACCATTTCAAGTCTCCAGAGAAACGTCGACTCAATAGGTTTGATGGTTTTGAGGCACATCTGCCCATGTAAAAGACCTACGTCATGCAGAGGGAAGCCAGAAGTGTAGGTCCCGTTGTTCAGCAGCCTCTTAATGCCCTTCTTGTCCTTGTCATCTTTACTGTATGGAATTCGGGAAAGGATGTAATATACCTACGTGGAGAAGAAAATAAACCAAGCCTTCGGTTACAGGGCAGTTCCTTAGTAAAAGCTCAAAAGTCTACTTCTCTGCTCTGGAAGTTTAGAGGTTAGTATGGCCACACTGCAATGGAGGTTGTTTAATAAAATGTAATATCTTTATACATCTGTAATGTATAATATTCCTATGTAATTTATACCTGTGATGGTAAAACTAATTACTTCAGTCTTCAGTGTCAAATGATCCTTCAGAAATCATTCTAATATGCTGATTTGGTCCTCAAGGACCAATTTTTCTATTTTCAATGTTGAAAACGTCTTTTGCTGCTTCATATTTTTGTGGAAACTGTGAAATACTTAAAAAGTCTGGGTTAAGCATGACTTAAAAAATAAAAAAACTTTTATTCAGCAAGGACATGTTCAATTGGTCAAAAGTGACTATAAGTGAGAAAAGTAAATACATTTATAATTTTACAAAAGATTTCTATTTTAAATAAATGCTGTTTATTTAAACTTTCTTTAAAAAAAATAATCCTGAAAAATGGTTTCCACAAAAATATTAAGCAGCAAAAACTGTTTTCAACATTGATAATTATAGGAATCATTATTATTAATTGAGAACTAACAGTAACTGATTATGTTTGAGCACCAAATCAGCATATTAGAATGATTTCTGAAGCATTGTGTGACACTGAAGACTAAATGTATTATATATATAAATTAAATATATGTATTATTGGCATTTCTAATGCCTAATAACGTTTTTTTCTTACAATCCTGTTCCTCGTGGACGGAGGAAAGAAGGTTTCTTTATCTTCGATGAGGAAGAAGTCAATCTTGCTCTTGTCAAACGTGTAGGTGAAGTAATCCGGCTCAGGGTTCATCACATGATCAGGCAGACGGTAGGGCGTGAAGAGCCAGCCCATGGGCACCTCTTTTTTAGCTGGAATATCATTGGCTTTAAAAGGCACTTTGATTTTCAGAACATCTGCATATGTTGCCAGCACTTCCCATGGTACGTGGATCTTTAGGAAATATGTCTTTCCATCTTCCGACTCCTGGAAAGACACACGTCACGTATAAGAAAAGTGGGAACTTGTTTATACATTTTTACCAATGCCCTATCTGGTACGGTTTTCTTTTTTTTTATGCACAGTTGCAGGTAAAAATGAACATTGCATCAGCACAATCATTCATGTTTCAGGAGAAATAGATTTTTCGTAAAAAGAAGATAAGAAGATAGTTTGAAGAATGTCGGTAGACAAACAGTTAATAGGCCCCATTGACTTCCATAATATTTGTTTCCTACTATGGAATTTGGTGTTTCTATGGTTCAAAACTCAAAGGTCCGCATCCCAATTCTTTGCCAAAATGTCTCCTCGTGTTCTGCAGAAGAATGAAAGTCATCGGTTTTGAACAGACATGAGGGCAAGAAATGATGACAGAAATCAAGCGTAGCATCAGTTCTGGCAGGTCACGTTAGTCAAGCTCGCATCAGCGGACTCTCAGCTGATCCACGTCTACCTATAGGAATACGACGCCTATCATACATGTATAAGCTCCTTCAGTATTATCAGCAGCTGTCGCGTTTCTCAGGAGCTCATTACCCTCCTCCCTCCCCAGCTCCTCCTCTCGCCAGTCAGATTTGGCATTCTGATTCCCCTGAATCAGACTAAAATTCTCTAATTATGTTGTACATTAAAATTAATTAATGGTATCTGCAATACAGTCATGTTAGTTCTGTTCTGTTTACTCTAAGGCGGGTTATTGCTGCACTCCTGCTCTTATCCATGCTAGGCTGCTACCTACCTATAAAACTATACCGCCAATCCTAACTATATGCTAATGGTCAATCGTATTTGACGATAGTGGCCCTGACAGAACTTTTATGTAAGTGAAGAGACCATATTACTCCTGTATTGATTTCCTTACATTGGTTACCAATTCGATACAGGATCAGTATAAAGTGACTCCGCAAACAGAAATTAAGATAGCCCCTTCCTTGACCACTTTTAAGTCTCTACTAAAAACGCACTTGTTTTCCATGGCTTATAATATTTTTTTTTTTATTTTTTTTTTTTTTATTGTTAATGAACTTTTTTAACTGTGTTTTAGCTGTGTTGTTTGTTTACCTTTTTCCTTCCTTTTGAACCTCTGTACACTTCGGTCAGTCGTGCGGCTTTTGTATGTGCTAGACAAATAAACTGAACTTGAACTTGATAAAGTGTTATTATATGTTTTCAAATCTCTCCAGGCTTAGCACCTGAGTATAATCAATAGAGCTTGTTTTGTTATTCTCATGTACAGCTCAACCCAATGTGGTTTTTGAAAGTGCTCTAGAAATAAAGTTGAGTTGAGTTGAAGTTATCATGAAGTTCACTGCCCTCTAATAGATACTAACTGCTAAAACAATCCTTTATATTGTACCCAGCTAAACAAATAAGATGCAATATATTGCTAATGATCAGACATTGCGGAATCATAATAATCTAGTGCTTATGAATTCATATATTTATTTGTGAGATACAGTGAGAACTAATCTGATGACATATCGATATCCTGAAATGGCTTTTTGATGGCATCTGTGAATTGTTTTACTCACAGATTTGTCCTCAGTCTCCAGGTCAAGTCCGGCTTTCTGTAAGTTAGCCTCAAACTCCTTCCTTCGATCCTGCATGAAAGATCAATAACACATCTGACAATCACAGAGTTGTGCTTTTGGTGCAATACATAGTACAGAGTACAGGAGGGGTTTCTGGTAACTACTTATGACAAGATTATTTCTGTATGCAGAGCTGTATCTGTGTGAAGTGTGTGTGAGTTCCAGCCCAGGCCTGGTAAAGCACATACATTTATGAGTAACAAGAATGTGGAAGTACACAAGTCTATGACACACACACACAGTGGTGTGAGACTTCACAAAGTAAGGGCTGACAGCACAGTTTGGGGGATACTGAGGGGACAGTGCTCATCTGGAGGACAGAATTGAAAGCTTTTTACCATTGTCTATGTGTGTGATTGTAACTAATAAAATTTCAGATTTTTTTACTACTGATATTTTGGTGGATATAATTGTGTATTTATGACTAATATTTCACTGTACTAAAGCTGCGTCCTTAATGATGCACTATACACATATACTCCATGTACTCATGTATTATGTACTCATCCTTGTAGTGTATAAACTTTATATGGTCATTTTGTTTTTCAACATCGGAGTCTAAAAAGCTACGTATTTAAGGTTGCTACATTCCACAGTTCGTTTATCTTCTAAATTTAGGGCACCATCTGGGCATTTAAAGTGCGCATTTTCTTTTTGGAATTTTCAGTGTAATTTTTAACACAATGTATGCCTTAAATCAATTACATGACCAATATTGAACTCTTTTCTTAATGCGACGTAAATTATGTACAGTAGGCTTATCAAATCAAAGATACAAGTACTAAGCACTATCACTTAAAGAGGAGAACCTGACTTGAGCATTGTCTGACAACTTTTATCTTGGTGGAAAATTTACCATGAGAAAGTTTATCTAGGATTCCTTAAATGTTTATGACAGCTAGTGTTATCAGCAGTGTGAAGATATACCTGTTTCTTTTCTCCATCCTTGTCATCGATGTAAGACAGAACGAAATCTATTCTCCGTGCGCCATCTCTGAAGTACACAGAATCCTTACTCTGCTGCTGCTTATCCACCTACACAAACACAAATCATTTTTTTTTTTACATTTATTTGAACAAAGTCAAGCTTTTATACAAAGTACTGCAGCTTTATAATGTCTTCTACATCATCACAATAAAGGATGCATAGAAACAGCTTAAACATGAGTAATAAACATGACAGAGACCATAGCAGTTTCAAAACTTCAAACCAATTCATAAGTCTGCTGTTTAACTTCACGCAAAACATATCCAAGCATCTCACAGGCTTCATGCGTGCAATTAAAATCTGAACAAATACTTCAGCACAAGCTGCATGCTAAAGAAAAGCCAGACTTAAAGTGCAGTCACATTTACCATTGTTCTACAAATGTTCAAAGTCCAGTCATTTCAATAGGAATCCACACGATCTGACATTTCTTCATACAAATTTTGCAACAGGTTTAGGTTGGTAACACGGACCAACAGAAAGCTATTTGTTTTGTTTTTTAAGTGACTTCTGTCTGAGCTGTGCTTCATACATTGCTACAATATTGACAATGGACAATATTTCCCCCTCACAAAGTCCCTGCTTGCGAGGTAGTACTTTTTCAAAGTACAGGAACTTTCAGGGGTGGGACTTGGGCCCTGAACATGCTGATTGGTTGAGTTCACACAGAATTTTGATTGGTTGACTGCATTTTCACAGCGACTACAGGGCGAGAGTGCGACAAATCACCAGCAGTTACAACAGAGCTAACCAGGTAAATGTGTGACAGCACACAGATCATCGCAGCCTTCTGCATATGGGCCTATCACAGCCGACGACCCAGCCGGGTCCCCATGCTAACTCTACGCCATCGCCAGCAATGCATGAAATAGGCCCAAGATCATTGAGCTTGGACTGTGGATGATTGGAAAGTGGCCTGGCCTTGTGAATCAAAATCCCATCATGACGGCGGCCCGGCGCGGATACGCAGATTATCAAAAGAGGCAATGGCACCTGGATGCACTTTTGGGCGGACACAGGCCGGCACAACGGAGTTATGCTGTGGGCGATGTTTCCTTCCCAATAGCACAATCCCTTACCGCTGTCAGGTATGTGTTAATGCCTTGGCCTCCAAATTCACCTGACATGAATCCAATGGTTCGACTTGGAAAAGCGGTTTCGCCCTACATCACCACCACCCCAATGAACGGGAACTGGAGGACCTGTTGCTGACATTATGGTAACAGATACACCAATAGACCTATCGCCACCTCGTCAAATAAATGCCTTGCCGCATCGTCGCTGTTTTGTGGGCTAAAGGAGGTCCTAAAGGAGGTTATTAGATAGGTGGTCATAATGTAATGGCTCATCGCTGTATATACCAAGCAGTGGCGGCTCGTCAAGGGAGGCACAGCCTACCCAAGATTTTGAGGAGAAAATGGGAGAAGGACGATTTAATGTATACAGCTCCTCAGTTGGTAAAAAAAAAATGCCAATAGTGTTTAATTTTAAAAAAGCTATCATTCAAACAGTATCTATTTGCAACTTTTTATTTCACAATTGCGTATTTACATTTCGCAATTCTTACTTCATTTCTCAGAATTGCGAAATATAAAGTCAGAATTCTCACAATTCTGACTTTATAACACGCAATTGCGACTTTATATCACACAATTCTGACTTTATAACTCGCAATTGCGACTTTATATCACGCAATTCTGACTTTTATAACTCGCAATTGCGACTTCATATCACGCAATTCTGACTTTATAACTTGCAATTGCGACTTTATTTCACGCAATTCTGACTTTATAACTCACAATTGCGACTTTATATCACGCAATTCTCACAATTCTGACTTTATAACACGCAATTGCGACTTTATATCACACAATTCTGACTTTATAACTCGCAATTGGGACTTTATATCACACAATTCTGACTTTATAACTCGCAATTGCGACTTCATATCACGCAATTCTGACTTTATAACACGCAATTGCGACTTTATATCACACAATTCTGACTTTATAACACGCAATTGCGACTTTATATCACACAATTCTGACTTGATAACTCGCAATTGCGACTTCATATCACGCAATTCTGACTTTATAACTTGCAATTGCGACTTTATATCATGCAATTCTGACTTTATAACTCACAATTGCGACTTTATATCATGCAATTCTCACAATTCTGACTTTATAACACGCAATTGCGACTTTATATCACGCAATTCTGACTTTATAACACGCAATTGCGACTTTATATCACGCACTTTTGACTTTATAACTCCCAATTGCGACTTTATATCACGCAATTCTGACTTTATAACTCGCAATTGCGACTTTATATCACGCAATTCTGACTTTATAACACGCAATTGCGACTTTATATCACACAATTCTGACTTGATAACTCGCAATTGCGACTTCATATCATGCAATTCTGACTTTATAACTTGCAATTGCGACTTTATATCATGCAATTCTGACTTTATAACTCACAATTGCGACTTTATATCATGCAATTCTCACAATTCTGACTTTATAACACGCAATTGCGACTTTATATCACACAATTCTGACTTTTATAACTCGCAATTGCGGCTTCATATCACGCAATTCTGACTTTATAACTTGCAATTGCGACTTTATTTCACGCAATTCTGACTTTATAACTCACAATTGCGACTTTATATCACGCAATTCTCACAATTCTGACTTTATAACACGCAATTGCGACTTTATATCACACAATTCTGACTTTATAACTCGCAATTGCGACTTTATATCACGCAATTCTGACTTTATAACTCGCAATTGGCACTTTATATCACACAATTCTGACTTTATAACTAGGGCTGTCGCGATAACCGCAATATTGTAGTACCGCGCTTCTGACAAGTCAACCGCAGAGGATTGCACGTAACCGCAACAACCGCGATATTCACGTTTTTTATAAGGCTATACCCTTCTTGTTTTGAACTTCATGCATGTGTATTGAATGTTGAACAAGTTCATAATGATAAAAAGACCGTTTATCTTGGTGATGTGTAGCCTACAGAGGCTTCACACGGACAGTGAATGAGAGAGATCGGCAGAGCGCGTGCGATTACCTGCGTCTGTCCAGACTGATCTCATAAAATTGCGTGTGTATGACACGCCAATTCGTATTTCCATTTTTGGCGTGCTATCAACACGCACAATCGCTTTTCAGCGTGTTTATGAACGCAGTTGACTTAACGTTATTACTGTATATATAAATATATGACCTACCTCCACCCCGTCCCTAAACCTACCCGTCACTGGGGTTAAAAGCATTTATGAGTCTTCCCCTACCATCCTAGGGAAAAAAAATATCGCTCCCCAGATGTAGATCTACATTTTGCTTCGTTTCGCTCGGAAATTTAATGGCGTGTACATATACGCGGAATCACTTGGACATTAATGGCGTAGACATACACGCATACACGCGGATATCTCAAAATGCGTATAGATAACACGCCACTTGACTTGAAAGTGGCGTGTGAAAAGTCATGATGTCATGTTGGACTGTCTTTGAAGTCGTGAAAAGGTTGCAGTGTCAAAGGAAAGCGAAATATTTGTCGTATCATCCTTTTAACGTTCACGTCACGGGTATTTCCCATAAATGCGCGTCAGCAGCAGCGTGAGGAAGCCGCGGGGAAATAAAATCAGCAAGTCACGCAGTGAATCAATGCCATATTGGTCTCTAATTTAAGTGAAGCATCAGCTTCAGCGTTACCCATGCGACGCATTGCTGCTCAGCTGAGCCTTGAAAAGTGGAACTGCAAGTTAAAAATAATTAACACCTTGTTTCATTACATCTCTTTTAATGAATCAGCTTTTTTGAATGTGTTCGTTGAATGAACGGTTTAATGACTCACCCTGTGACTCACTCAAAGTCCGTTGTCATAACAATATGCGCGCTGAGTGAAAGCCTTTCAATGCGCATATAGACGCTGTTTAGTTTCGGTTACATTGGTTACTAAAAATGTCCTCGTTTTTGTCCACATCGTAAACTTTATTTATACAGCAACAAATACATATAAATGAAATAAATAAATGGCGGTAATACCGCATATCACGCTATTGAGCCACTCAACATTACCGCAAGGGAAATTCCATAACCGCGACAGCCCTATTTATAACTCGCAATTGCGACTTTATATCACGCAATTCTGACTTTATAACACGCAATTGCGACTTTATATCACACAATTCTGACTTTATAACTTGCAATTGCGACTTTATATCATGCAATTCTGACTTTATAACTCACAATTGCGACTTTATATCATGCAATTCTCACAATTCTGACTTTATAACACGCAATTGCGACTTTATATCACGCAATTCTGACTTTATAACACGCAATTGCGACTTTATATCACGCAATTTTGACTTTATAACTCCCAATTGCGACTTTATATCACGCAATTCTGACTTTATAACTCGCAATTGCGACTTTATATCACGCAATTCTGACTTTATAACACGCAATTGCGACTTTATATCACACAATTCTGACTTGATAACTCGCAATTGCGACTTCATATCACGCAATTCTGACTTTATAACTTGCAATTGCGACTTTATATCATGCAATTCTGACTTTATAACTCACAATTGCGACTTTATATCATGCAATTCTCACAATTCTGACTTTATAACACGCAATTGCGACTTTATATCACGCAATTCTGACTTTATAACACGCAATTGCGACTTTATATCACGCAATTCTGACTTTATAACTCCCAATTGCGACTTTATATCACGCAATTCTGACTTTATAACTCGCAATTGCGACTTTATATCACGCAATTCTCATAATTGTGAGATAAAAAGTCTGAATTGTGAGATAAAAACTTGCAATTACCTTTTTATGTTTTATTCTGTAGTTACTATTACTTCCATAGTGTCCACAAACGGACAATGACATTCTGTTTATAACAGTATAAGCGCACTGTCTGCAGTTTTGTCGTCTGACAAAAATGCTTTAAATGCTTAAGCTCTTTTAAGTCAGGTGGATTGTTATAATAGACGTCCTTGGCGTGAATGGGCCGTAACATTAACCCAAACCCTGATTAAAAACACAACATTTATTTATTTGTTATATTCATTTTTCTAATCCAAAGTTTTTGTCATATTTTTGTTCATTTCTAGGGATAGCCAAATTGTACACACTTTCAATAAACCTTGTGGCCAAACCAAATTCAAATGCCAGCTCATGGTCCTTTCTGTTCACATCCCTCTCTTTCTCTCACACTTTGCTTCCTGTTCACTATCCGCTATACAAATTAAGGCAAAAACACCATTAAAAAAAAGATACTCAGATTATACTTAATAATTAGGTAGAATGGTAATTAGCACAACACAGCTCTCAACTCGTAACTCTCTTCCTCTCCTACAGTTCAAAGTATTGCATTATACAGCAATGTGATTACTGCCACCTACTGTTCAGGACAATCTGATTGTCTGATATAAAGATGTAAACACTGTGGAAGGCCTCTGCAGAGATACACAGGCAAGTGTTTTAAAACCTATATTAATCTCAGTTTACGAGCTGCATGACAACACTCCAGAAGGGATCAGCACTGAGAGGGACATTTTCAACCTGGACTAACACTGGCATTGCTAAGTTAAAAGTTAAAAGACTGCATGCTGTATTTTGAGCCAGTTCTGCTCCAGCCCTGTCAGTCTGCAGCTGTTCTCCAACAACTAAAAATAACTTACATACGCTGCATAACACAAACAAATACAGCCGGTGACCACAACGGCAACCAGGCGTAAAACACCTCTACATTCTCTCACAGCCACTTCCAGAGATGTGACCAAGCTGAACGACATTTCTCTGAGGTTTAACACCGCTGATTTACTTATGTCATTCCTACAAACAAAACCTCAGCTGACTACCAGCAGTCTACGGCTAGCACATCCCTACTAGAGTACGGAAGTAATACACACCAACATGCATTAGTAAAAGCAATTACCGCTGGCTAGTAATGTCAGGACACTGCTAAACACATTCCCCAGAGATCCTCCTCCGATATTCCACAAACAGCTGGCGGAAGATGGAAGAAGGAGAGAGAAATGGAGATAAGAGAAACATTTTACCTCCAATCCATCTATCAAGTGCTGCATCTTTCACGATTCTGGGAGTCTCAAGAGGAGGAGACCACCTCCTTTCTACAACAGCCCAGCAAATCGGACACATATACACACACACGCGCACACACACACACACACTGTAAGCGGCCCTCCTTTAAAATACACACACGCCCAGTCATTAATAGACCGGAAAGAGAGAGATAGAGAGATAGAGAGCAGGGGGCTCACAGAGATGACATCATTGTGCCAGCAGGGCAGTCCTGATAATGTAATCATAATGTCTAGATTTGAGAAATGCTGGTCACCATCATAAGGTGTGTTTAGCAAGCTGGGATCAGCATGGGATGCTGGTTGCTGGTCCTCGGCATGGGAAGTGGGATTGCTGGTGGTGGACCAGCTAAACTACACACAATACCAGCTCTGCCTCTGACCAGCATAAACCTGCCTTGACCGATGAGATAAACCCAACATTTAATATTTGACAGCTATTGTATAATAGAAATGTTAAACAACCGACATAAATATTTAGGGATGCAAAGTAATAAACTTGTTTAATTTAGCTATTTTTAACTGAAAATATAGGCTATAATTTCCATGATTCAATGCAATTCGCAACTGTCAATGCGTCGGGACAAGAAACATTAACGAAAGTGTTTTCATCAGGCATAAGATTAATAATGAATGTGCATGCGCACTCTGAAACAAGCCCAACGTGGATGAGAAGCATGACAACGGAACAAGTGAAAGAGACACGATGAATGAAAATGGACATGACATTCACTGTAGATGGGCTTATGGGACAGCAGAAATGCAGCTGTTACCCCGGTAACCCAGTAAACAAAGCAGCTGCAGTACTTTCTGTTTCTGAACAGCATTTACAAATTTCAAACAGCCATTCATATTTTATATTTGCTTTGGTGTTCATCACAGCACCAAATACTTAAAATGCATAGGGCCAGATTTACTAAGAGCTTGCGCCAGCGAAAACCCTCTTTTGGTGTTAAAAAAACTACTGTCAGGATTTACTAAAGACACGCAGTGAAGAATTAGCGCTGTACAGTCGTGGACAGGGTTATTTCAGGTACTTATTGCATTTGCATTTGTAAGACACTAAACTTACAGGAGGAGAATATTTAAATGAATCATGCAAGGTGATTTACTAAGGTTTGCGTGAGTCAATTTACTGGTGTTTGCGCCATTATTTACCGCCCAAAAAAAGCATGTTTTAAACTAATATATGTCGCTACCTGGTAGATTGTGTTGGTCATTATGGTAATTATATTGATACTATTTAGGGCAGATAGGGTGGTAGTGTGCACATTGGGACGCAGGGACAGTCTCAAAAACGCGGCTTGAAATCGCTGGTGTTTCTGACGTCACAAACTACCATGTAACCAATCAGGTCAACGTGCCGGCGGGCTTTAGCATAATACAGCAAGCTAGCAGGGGAGTCTCGAGAGATGCCGGGTATATTTTTCTGTTGATATGAAAAATTGGGTAGATTAAGCAATATAGTGGGTGTATCATGTATATTACAATGTTATGATAAACTATGCCTTTCTCCACTGACGTTCTGAGTTTTTCTGAGTTGTGACTTGGGTAGTTATGAAACCCTGTGTACAGCCCTCAGTGTAGACATGTTGTTTCGAGTTGCTTAGCTTTATTATTCATTTTATAGTTTTAAATAAGCGTTGATTTCTTTTCTTGTTCTTTGTTAATTTTTATGTTGATTATTTTAAATGATTTCAAACTTGACCTTGTAAAGCACTTTTAATTACTAGTATTGTGTGTGAAATGTGCCTTATGAATAAACTTGCCTTGCCTTCTGTGTGGTTGCTAGGGTGATGTGGGGGGTGGTTGGTAGGGTGTTCCTATGCGGTTGCTAAGGTATTTTGAGTAAGCTGGACGCTCAGGTGATTGATTTTAGCACCTTGATATGCTGTTGCAAGGGTGTTCTGGGTGGTTGTTAGGACATTGCTACATGGTTGCTAGAGAGGGTTGAAAAGGTGTTGCTGGTGGTGGCTAGGGCATTGCAAAGTAGATGATCAGGTGGTTGTCAGAGAGTTTGTGTGTAATTACTATAGTGTTATGGGTGTTTTCAAACATGTTGCTTTCCTGTTGTGAAAGTGGTCTGGGTGGTTGTTAGGGCGTTGCTATGGTGTTCTTGCTTACTGGGCAAATTTAAAAGAGTCCATCCTTAAGGCTATGATATTCTGGTCTCTATAAGACTTAAGTCCCTCCCTCAATAGAAATCTAGGGAATTTTTTTTTTTTTAATCATTTACATTGACAGATTACATGTTAAGTGGGTAAATACTGAATCCTTAAATTTTGGGTGAACTAACCCTTAAAGTATGCTGAGCTATGAAAGAGTATCCGCTGAGCAATAAAATTTCCACAGTAATGTTCTCTCTGCTGTCATTTGCATGTCAAGCTCAAAACCCATTTACAGATCGTGACATTTTCAAAAAGACCAACCTCAGCATCAGAAAGTTAAAATTGCATGTAAATAATCAGGCGTATCTCATGACTTTGCTATCTGATTCACTATGTCTTCTTCACATCCGTATTGTACTTTCCCAGTGTTTTTGTTTTTCCAAATTTGGTAAAGATAAATATTCTGGCATTATTTACTCACTCACATCATATTGTTCAAAATCTGTACAAAATTATTCATGACATGGAATAAATGCTAACAATTCTTTTCATTTTTTATGAGCTGTCCCTTTAAGAGAGATGTAGCCTGATCCCTTTTTAAACAAATCTCACTGGCACAAACAGAAATACTCTTCTGTGCAAACATCATCTAATTAACATCCTGCTGTCTCTTTACTGTAAGCAGGAATATATGTTTGACCTGGCAGAGCGACTGCTGTTCTTTCACTACAGGTCTCTCCCTCTTTCATTTACTATAATTACAAGTTGAAGATGATGCATATGAACAAGGGGAAAAAAAGCAGTCAATAATAACCATACACTCCTGCACTGACATATAGAGTAAGTATATGCGTGGTTAGGTAAATCAGGCCGGGACAGAGTGAGCTGCAGAACCTTCAGCCACAAAATAACACCATCTCCAACACAGATATATAATTATGGAACATGACACAATTAGAGACTCAGACGCTATAAAAAACACAGCTAATGAACATCATGATGCTTTTATGTTCACAGACATGTTATCATACAGGGAAGGAAACTTAGTGTTTGTTTAGAAACTTAATAGTACACACTAAAAACTATTTTTAAGAAAGTTGAAAAAAAAAAACAAGGTTCTCTCAACCGTTTTTAATAATGCGCAAAACATATATTAACATGCAAACCATATGTTAACATCTCAACAAATGGGTTAAAGATTTCTAAGCCCCCCCACAAATGGGTTAAAGATTTCTAAGCCCCCCCCCCCCCCCCCCCCCCCCCAGACAGCAAGCCAACATTGAATAAACATTGTTTTTCCATCTGAATCATCATTATGGTTGATATCGAAATTTCAATACAAAATTAATGTTGAATCACCATTACCCTGTCGATGAAAACCTGATGTTATTAATGTTGATGGCAATGATATTGGAACAACATTGATCTATAGTTATCTTTATGATTGATTAAGCATTGATATTTGGTCTACCGGGCGATCACTGAATGTGTTGAAAAGTCATTGATTTATAGTTGACCGGGAAACGATGCTGTTGTTGAAAAGTCATCGACATATAGTTGAGGGGGACATATGATTGAAAATGCGTCGATATGTAGTTGACCGGGAAATATGATTGAAAATCAATAGATTTTTGGTTGACCGGGAGATCAACGGGTGTTATACCAACGTTACTGCACCGGACACAGCTCATTTCTGGGGACCTGGCACAAGCGTAAAGGTAAGCTTGCTTGATGTTTGATATGAATTTTACTAAATACTGTTAGGGTGATCGTTAACATGATGGTAGTGTGACGTTAGTAACCGACGCAGTGCTGCAGTCACTGAAATAGATTTTTGTTTTACCACTGTAAAAATCTGCCAAAAGGCTAGGCCTACTTTGTAGTTCTCTTCTAGTTTATAAAATTAGCAAAACCTCCGAGTCCAGTCTATTTTTGTGATATTTAGCTCAAAATACATGTATCTGTAGCCTACCCATTGCTTGTGTCGTGAAATCTATTAACACAGCACTATTTCTTCTGACCGCCGGAGAACACCGGCGGAACCAACGCTAGCAGTGCTCCACCTAGCGCTACCCACAGAAGTGACCACGGCGGGCCAGATTTACACAGAAGACATGACTTACCGGTACTTTACTTTTTCCAATGCAGAACTGTCTCGAGTTGTAACTGGGAATGCCGATTAGACCATCTCGTCGTAATACAAATCCAAAATATGAATGTACTAGTGCTTATGCGATATCACGATTTTTGCGCGCACTGTTATAGCGCCTGACAATCAGGCCAGGCGTTAAGGGGGGAGGGCTTTGCCCCACGTTACATACTTCATCTCGCGGCACTAATGTACCAATACAAATAAATAAAATCTCCTATTTAACTTAGGCCTAAATGCTAATTTTTTGTATTGTGATTTTTCTGTTTTAGGTGCTCTACTCAGAAGGGAACAGCCACCGTCACCCAATTCACATGTCCCAGACCGGGCAAGAGGGACTGGACGACACAATATTCAGGCGTCAGAGGACATTGAAGGGTAAATAAAGAGTACAAATAATTAAATAAAAAGGCTAATAAAATGATTTTGTTTGTGTGGTGTGTTCAGTGTTAATACAAGATTTGATAATACCATTACTTTTTAACAACCTGGCTGTAGATAAAGCAGGCTATTTAATTTATGGCATTTAAAATTAACATTTAAAAACGATTGAAATTCCATTGAAATCACGTTGATCCTTAGTTCAGTTGAAATTTCAACATTGTTTCAATATTCCTGATAATTGAAATACCGTTGATCTATGGACATGATTTCAATGTTGTTTCAATATTAAAACAGGGTGCAAAATGATGTAGAATCAACATCAGAGTTCGATGTTGATTCAATGGCCTCGTTTACACTGCAGGTCTTGATGGCCAATTCTGATTTGTTGCCTATATCCGATTTTTTTTTACCGTCCATTTACATGTTCTTTAAATTGTGACCCATATCCGAGTCATGTGTTTAGCCTACACTTGACTGAAACATCGCGCATGTTTAAAGGGGTCTTCTTGCTCAGATGGACGAACGCGCAGCGAGATCTCAGGACAGGTGGGAACATACAACACGATCTCATAAAAGTGAGTATCTATAGCACAAATTTTATTTCTCATGCCATTTATACGCCAAAAATAGTTTTTGCTTGCATATGATACGCACTGTAAATGTGCGTATTAAACGCCATAAAGTGCGTATCATGCACGCAAAAACTATTTTTGGCGTAAATGCCACGTGAAAAAAAATCGTGCGTGGCGGGCTTTAACGAGGAGCAGTGGGTCCGAAATTTTAGGATGAGCAAGCCAACCTTTGATATGTTGTGTCAACGTGTGTCCACATTCCTCTCCTATGACGACACAATGTTTCATCGGGCCATCCGTCCATCCGCAGATGCGCGTCGGGGTTTCTCTCGTCATTAAACCGCGGAGACGCAGCCTAATGCCTCGGAAAATCCGACCTGCCTGTTTACATGACAGTCGCATAGGCACATATCCGATTTATTTCCACATATGAACGAGGCCTGAAACCGATCTCGAAATATCCGAATGCATGCGCTTTTTTCCTGTTTACACTGTCATAGAACACATCCGATCTGTGTCGCATACGAGTAAAAAATCGGAATTGGGTCACATTTCACTGACAGTGTAAACGAGGCCAATGACTTAACGTTGACAACGGAATGTTGATGTAACATAGTTTCAATGACTGTTTGCGGCCGTCTGTGATCTCCAAATCTGTCTGATGCTTTAAAATGCCGCTTTCAAAATCCACACTAAACATGAATTGATGCTGCAATGCAGGCTCAGAGCTCACAAACCCTGAACAAATCAACAACACCGTTCAATATGAAAATGTTGGTTTAGACAACTCTATCGTGAACAATGTTTTAAACTCTACACACATTTTTTAAATCCACAATATTATCCCAAAGTACTTCACATTCATTAGTTGTGTGGCTCAAAAAGCTATTTTGCTGGATACAATGTACTTTTACTCCTTTTTTGCAGTGTTTCTCTGCAACTAACTTTAGCAAATGCAATTGGAAAATAATAGAAATAGGTTTCTCAAACATTCCTGTTATTTAAACCGATAGTCCTGTGCAAAACACACCATCATTCGAGCCAGACGTAGACGTGTCAGACCCACTGATCTATATAATGACTGGATAGCTCATGACATTCTAAACTGCCACCAGGCAGTGAAGCCACCGGAAGTGTTCGAGCGGCCATCTTACGATTCCCTACCAGCAGAGGGCTCCAACGGCCGTTATGCAGAGATCAGTAGCTCCGACGGCACTTTTAAGATGACTCGCTGTGCATCAACAAGTGTAAAACGAAGATCACAAAGGGATCTTGAAAAACTGCTCACAGGTTGTACTTTAAGCCCATATATAGTAATTTATATGCACAATTGTCGCTATTTCCGTGTTGTTAAAAAAAATGTATAGCCTGCTATGTTCTTTCCTACATTCTTTCACAGACGTATTCAAGTTTAAACCCAATAAACGTATTATTCAATGCATTACTTCTTACAAATTTGATTAAATGCATTTATTTAATATTTTCATGTCAATCCGTGTTCAGTTTGACCACGAATCATGCGCTGTCACTTTAATTCAGCGCCTGCAGCACAAACGATCTCTGCACGCACCGCACTTGGACGGGCATCCGCGTGCAGTGAAAGCTCCAACCTGTTGACATGGGTATGGTAAAAAAATATGCACTGCAAACAGAGTAGGCCTATGCTATGTGTAAACCCCTTATTTACACTGCACACATCTGCGGCGCATTA
Organism: Tiaroga cobitis; assembly: GCA_030578255.1. Lineage (NCBI taxonomy): Eukaryota > Metazoa > Chordata > Actinopteri > Cypriniformes > Leuciscidae > Tiaroga > Tiaroga cobitis. The sequence goes on from CM060615.1 coordinate 24,728,969, forward strand.
CGGCTCCGACAATGTTTTATTCCTACCTTCACGCGGTGTCAACTCACATTTCCACGTGATTTGCCGATTTGTGGGCGCGATCAGCTCCGGTAACGTTAGCCGTGTGGCGCCGCAGACGTGTGCAGTGTAAATAAGGGGTATAAGAGGTGAAACAGGAATACAATAACCCATGCAATTTGTATTATGCATTTCCTGGACATGTTCTTGCTAACTAATCAAATACTTGAACAGACTACTGATCTATCTGTAAAACACAATCGGTCTTTGTCAGACACGTGGGTTTGTTGTGTGTGACGTCACAGCGGCGCCATTTTTGAGGTATCGCTACTGACTGTGAACATTGAAGAGATTATAAATAACTCGCAAAACTGGATAAGCACAAGAAAACTGAGAAAATGCCGTACCGCAATAAACTCGATGAATATGGCAGGTACCGTTATTTGGCGAAATTGTCATCCATTCAGAACGTAGATCCATATATGAGCTCAGCTGACTGCAGTAAGTTGAAATGCTGATCCCGCATTGCTTTCTCATCCTCATACTTGGGCATTGTCAACTATCTTGTTTATGGTATAAGCGCATATAACGTTACCAGTGAACAATTTGACATCTATAAATCTCTTAAAGCCCGCAGACATTTCACCAAGTTACTGTATCCTTCGGTAGGAATGTAAATAAATCCTGTAAAGTTAGTAACAGCAAAGATAGGTTTGCTGTATTGATGATGATGATAGTGTCATGTTAAGGATGGTTTAGTTTGAAAAAAGAATGAAAAAAAAAACAATTCTCCAACAATAGAATACCCCAGCATCGATACCTTACAAATGGCGGCCGCGCCCATAATGCACTTCGTGTATCACGAGTGTGACGTCACCTGACAAAGAGAAAGAGCTAAATTTTAAGTTCACAATTCACATATACTTAATTTTTAGTAAGCAGGAATAATTTCCGACTTTAAACAAATACCCATTTAAATGCTTAGGATGTTTGCGTTGTAAGACTGTTCAGGGAGACTTTAGGTTTAAAGACGGTGTCTCGTTATGCAATGTTTTCTAAGTCAAATCCATAGACTGTAAAAAAATATGGACGTAGTATCCGTGACGTCACCCGTAGGTTTCTGAAGAGCGTTTTTGAAGCATAAAGTGGGTGGGGCTAACCGTCGCCATCTTGGCAGCGCGTCACGTCTCATCACTACCGGATTAAATAAAATGGGCAAAGAGGCGGGTCGTGGGTGGAGCAGAGGTGCTAATGCTACATGCTACTGGCCTCGCGCTAAAGTGACAGCTGATTGAAGATTAAAGCCAATAGTTAAAGTTCATTTTTTTGCCTTTCGAAATATTATAATAGTTAAAAGACGTAACTAAAAGTGAGACTATTTACTTTACTTTTTTTCTCAACTTTATTAATCCCAAAAGGGGCAATTAGTTAAGAGCATGTAGGCTATACAACAGTACATAACACAGATCACACACATTTCTCACAACATACAAGCAGTCAACTATGTGTATCGTGATGCATTATTCTGCTAGTTAAAAATGTATATTATCATGCAGACAGTTACTTACAATATTGCTCTGAGCTTGTGCGTGTGACAGTGATTCATGCACATACATGTCAGTCAGCATGGCATCGCACGTCAAGTTCAAGTTCGTAAAAGAGCTTTATTCAGTCTGATTTTCATCTGATTTGGGCCGCCTCTCAATTTCTCAGATGGGTTAAATCAGCTTTTAAACCAGCAATTAAAGATTTTACCTCAGAAGTTCAAGTAAATGCACTAGAAATCCGCGCTCATTTAAGTGTGCATGGACGAAGAGAAAGCTGACACCTGCAGGATTTCATCTGACGGTACTTTTTATTTTACACTACAAAGTTAAATAAGCATATCTGTTCCGTGAGAGCAACAGTACCGCATAATGAAGTGTGGTCTCTATATCTACAGACGTTTTTAAATCTAAACTCAAAAAAGCAATGAAATTGTCAGACATCCAGATTAGTGCATGCGAGGGAAACAACTGGAAATATAGCGCTGGTTCTCTCCATCCTCGACAACGACGGAATCCAATGGCGTGCACGGGCGAAGGTATAATACGTGTATTAAATTGTATGAAATAATCCCGAAAAAAGCACAAACACAGCTGAGGGTGACGCTAACAGACAGCAGACAAACGACTAGCAGTAAAAGCAGCGGCAATCCACCTGTCACTCAAGTGGCTACGCCCTTAATTATGCAGAACTTTAAGGCTTAATATAATTTCAACGGATGAGTTGTAAAAAAAAATCACCCCCCTCACAGTCGTTATGAAGGGCAAAATTAGCGATATAGACCAAAACAACTATTTGCCACCAGGCTGTAAACATGTTTTTTTCTACTGTGAAGTGAGGCATTTTAACATAGGGGAGATACAGATTTGACTCGCTGTTGCAGTCAGCCTCAAGCGGCCACTCGATGAATTGCAGTTTAATTCACTTCCGTGTTGGTTTCAAGAGAGAGACGGGGAGGTTGCCGCTTGGTCAAATCATACAATTTCCTATTGATTTAATAGAACGCGTGAGCTCACTAGGGAATCACAATATGGCGGCGCGGTGGCTTCACTGTTTATGACGTCATGAGCTATCCAGTCATTCTATATAGATCAGTGGTCAGACCACTTTTGATCACGCCATATGTAGCATGTACATTGTTCAGAGAATTCAATATAAAATCAATTTACTTTCTGAAAAAAAAAAAAATCCCTTATTTTATTGTGCACAATTTAGATTTCTAAAGAAAAAAAAACTGTTTTTCTAAATATTTCCTTAAAATAATATTTCTTAAAATTTTACTACATAATGCCTATGAAACTATTTTAGCTGACATGTTCAAGGCTACTTAAGTCAACTTACAAGTCAGTGTATATACTGTTGTCACACCACGTGGAATTTGTTTGTGTTTTGCTCCGTTCCCGCCTTAGTTGTCATGGTTATTAATTTGATCTCATAATTATGTTCAGGTTTGTGTCTCGTTATCTCCACTACGTAAGTTCAGTTCTGCTTGAGTTTTATTGTCGGTTCTCATCAGTGTGTACATTGTGTTGGACTGCTTATCTGAGTTGGAATTTGCCTTGTGGATTATTCAAGCCTGTGAGACTTAATTTTCTTCGTCGTGTGTTTGTCTTGCACCACACAATGCACGAGTCTGTGTGACAACTGTATAGGTTTAGCTTGTGTCCCTAGATATGGCTTGAACCCCTCCTTCAAGAATATTTCATCATCCACCAGGCAAAAACTGTTAGAAAAGTCATGGCAACACAGCAGGACGCGTTACAACCTGACATTTAATACTCAAGGTAAGTAATTTAAACAATCCACTAAATTGTCTTTTCACAATCCAATACATACAGTTATAAATTTAGGTCCCACCGTACATTATTTCCCGAATATTTAGTTTTACACAACCATAAGTCACTTTATAGAAACTTGGCCATGCATTTCATGATGTTTTTCACAACACCATAATAGTCTAATATTATCAAAATGCAAGATGCTCACTTGAAGCAAACACACACACACACACAGTTCAGCCCTCTTTACCGTGGCGTACCCTGGAGCGATACTTCAGAAATAATGCTCTCTTTCTCCAGATCTGTGGATGAATTGAGTGTGTTGTCAGGTTAATGACACTAGAATACACACAGTAACAAAGATAAAGCACACATATGTCAACGCCTGGTCTATGTTCACACTACACAATAAACCATCCAGGCAAAAGTCTGTTTGATGTTCATCTGTTACTCATTTATTTCAGATGCTTTATTGTAATTAATGAAGTCTATAAAAAATAATCTAATAGCATGTTATCAACACCAATATAATAATATTACTCAAATTCTGTGAATTAAGTTACAAGGACAAAGGTTATCATATTTGCCTTTGGTTTTCCAAGCAGTGAGTGAATGGCCATCGCTATCAGGACATGCAAACACTCTGGTTGAGAGTAGAGAATACTAGCATAATATTAATAATTGCAAAAAGGAAATATAAGAGGCTTAAGTGCCTATCTATGAATGTGGCTTTTAAAAAAGGGGTCATATTGTTTTTTTATTTAAACATAATGGGCCAGATTTACTATCCGCTTGCGCCAGCGCAAACCCTCATTTGGCGTTAACAAACTAGGATTTACTAAAGACACGCAGTGAAGAATTAGCGCTGTACAGTCGTGGACAGGGTTATTTCAGGTACTTATTGCATTTGCATTTGTAGGAGTTTCCCTTTAAGACACAGAACTTACAGGAGGAGAATATTTAAATGAATCATGCAAGGAATTTACTAAGGTTTGCGTGAGTCAATTTACTGGTGTTTGCGCCATTATTTACCGCCCAAAAAAGCATGTTTTAAGCCAGACGCTGATTTGCGCTGCTCTTGGTAGATTGTGTTGGTCATTATGGAAATGATCCGGCTGAGTCTGTGTTCTTTAATTTGTATAAATTAACTTTCCAGAACTTTCCACTCCCATCTGCGCTTCTTTGGAATTGCGCTCTCGTGCTAACTTGCCCTGTTTAGTAAATCTGGCCCAAAGAAATCAAATGAATGCTATCATATTCTGATTAATTGCATGCAATTAAATGAATTTATCAGCACTTGATGAGAAAAGCCCTGGATAGTGGATAATTCCTTCATTGAACACACAACTATCACTGGCCTACAGTCCATGATTTCACAATCAAGTTTTGCAATCTGCTCTTTTATTCCATCAATGCTATTTGTATTTTTTTTTTCTTCATTGTTCTTTATAGTGTTATTGTGTGCTAAGTGCTAAGTTATTGTGATGACTTGATAGCCTATTAAATATATATGAAATATTTGATGTTTAACTATATGATAAAAAATGTGTTTTCCATTAAGTCACACTTCAAACTCACACACAACACAAACACACTCCCTTCTTACCCCCTTAAAGCTGGAGAGGTGCTGCTGTGGTTCAGTGTGTTCTCGCTCACACTGTTCACATTCAACCACTGAAGAATGACTTGAGCAAACAGACACAGTGCTTGTGCATTCAGAGACCACACTCGCCATGGACTACACAGACAGGAAGAGAATCAGAACAGAGAGAAGAGAAAGGGTGGCAGTCACATATGAGCAACAGAGTGTGCTTATCTTGATTCAGAAAAAATCTAGAGAAGGGTGGTGGACAGATAACAGCGAAGATAAAGTGAACTTCAGTATTTTTTTTTTTGATGACATCAGCAAAACTCAAAGTATTTCATCAGAGTCTGAGCGGGGAAATGAGAAGGGGGAACAATTAGGCTAACAATGAATAGTTTACCCAAAAATGAAAATTCTGTTATTTACACACCCTAATATCATTCAAAACCTGTATGCTTTTATTTCTTCCGTGGAAGAACACAAATGAAGACATTTTCAAGAATGTTCACTCAACTCCAAGCAAAAAGAAAAGTTAATAGAAACTAGGGGTCAGTTAACCTGTTAAGCTGCAACCACACTTTTGAAAAATCCCCAGAAATGGCACACACAAACTGAAACGGATACAGTTCATGAACCCATTGTACTAAAAGCACAAGTATGATCTCATTTGAAAGCTAACACCTGGCAGTTTATTGTAAATGTAGAATTAATTATTGTCATAATGAAAAAAATTGTTATAAATAGCTTCAAAGTTTTGTAAAGTTATTAGAAATTAATTTTTATGAAACATCTTCATGAAAATAAAATTGAAGTTGGCATTGTAGCAATCTAGAAATGCACTGCAGCTAAAGCCACATGTCTGACCATGTTATATTTAAAATCTGAAGATGGTAAGTCTAAAACTCTGTATTTAGTTCAATGTTTTTCAAGATCATGGCATATGACTTTATTTTGATTAGACTCTAAAATGCAAACTGATGTTTATTGTCATCTTCTAGCATCTATTCAGTCTATTGTCTCTATTGTTTTGTGGTGCAAACGAGCCCCATTCAGTGTCAGTCTTCCCTGTACACATTCACACCTCTCCAGCCTGGTTATGGGTCTAAATATGCTTTTCTTTTGTCTGCATTATAAGCACTAACGACTGGCTATTCACACTGTTTTAATCCCTAATTTCTTTTACCAAAGTTCTCTCTTCACATTTTAAACTGTATCAAATGGCCTTTTTGAAAAAAGAAACATTTCAGTAGCATTCTTATTTAGAAACATTCATAAAAAATAACAGCTAATGTGCTAGCAGGTGCACAGAGCAAGCTAACATGTTAGCTTAGCACACCATCAATACACGACAATTTATGAGATTAAAAACATGCTTGTGCTCCAAACTTACTTTATAGCGCAAGTCGAGTGTTTTAAATAACTTTCTGTGATCTGATTTGGCTTCAGATAAAAAAATCAGACAGAAAATATATTATTTTACAGTATTCTGCAGAAATGATAGTCTATATATCGATTAGCATTACATTATAAATATAATCTATTATTATGAAAATACCTGACATGGCTCGAAGAACACAGGTAAATCAAATATCATTGCAATCATGTTTATTGTCTTCAAAACATCTTTATCTGCAGTTACAGCGATCTCTGTTAGCTTTGTTTGTGTCAGGCAGTTCCTGGAATGTCACATGATTATGCCACTTCTTCGTGTGTTCCATATATGGACTATTACTGTGCATAGATCGCCGGCGCCCTCAGGCTGCCAGTATGGATTGAAAACACAGTACATCAGAGTATCCAGCGCTCATGATTACATCGACGCATTTGGATATAAATTCAATAAATATTATTCCTGTCTATAGAAATCTGATGTAAACCTATGAGAATATATCAATATTTCTCCAAATCTGCACATGTTTGAGCTAAAAGCCCTGAGGGACGTTGTTTTGTCAAGCTCTGTCATGACGATCGCACAGGAGTTTTTTTCTGAATGGAAGCGGCTGACGCTCATAATTCATATTAAAGGTAACGACTCAGTTATGTCTTAATTTGTGTCAGGAGTTATGTAATTAAAAAAATGTCATTACAAGTTCCTCAGAATACAATAGTGGTAAAACTTGAGTCGTATATCTTTTTAATGATGTATAGTTTGTCAAGGTAATAACATTGAAGCGTTTTTTTTTTAAATAGTTCAAAATTACTATCAGATTTAGTGTATGGAGCTAGAAATGTGTCTTTATTACATGCGAGAAAATAAATGATCTGAGAGAAGAAAAAAAGTTTGAGAGAAAAAGTTATCACACTGATAGCAAAAAAGCATTTCATGAGAGAAAAAAGAATATTTGAGAGAAAGTTTTCATATCAATAGCAAAAAATAATATTTGAGACTAAAACTTTTGAGAGAAAGTATTTTTTCATAGAACATAAAAAAATATAAATTTTTAAAATTATTTCTGAGAAAAAAAAATCTCTCTCAATACTTTGAAAAAAAAATCTTAAAGATGTATTTTTTGCTCTCAGTGTGAAAATATTTTCTCAAAAAAAAAAAGTTTATCTCAAACCGCTTTTCTTTGCTCTCAATGCAATTGTTTGCTCTTGCGTCAGGATTTTGCTTTCGCTGTGAAAATTGTGTCATGGGCGGGCCACGTTCTTTTTTTCCTATTGGAACGTTCCTATTGGCCAGTCGGGTGAGCATCGTCTTGTCTTGGGAGTCGAACTGAATCATTACACCATTGTTCGGTTCACATAGATAGATGCTCCTCTGCCTTTAGATTCTCTGCCCGAGCCCGGGCCGATATTTCCCGTCACTATCCTCGGGCCGGGCCTTTGATCTAGACACGTACACTCCCAACTCAAAAGCGTGCGGCGCGGGACTAGATTTGATGGCCGAGCGCGAGCGCGGGCGCGGACGCGGGCGGTAATAGAGGGAATGCATTAACGTCACTTCCCCGCCGGAACACGCCCCCCTCAGCCGGACTGAGTGGCAAAAGAGCTGCTGCGTGACTGGAGTTAATAGGGGAAACTGCGAAAACGCGAGTAAAAAACTATTATCAGTTTAAACTAAAAGTTGGACTCGATATAGTGTTCCTTACAACTTATCAAAGATCCAGTCAGTGATCTATGGATATTGACATGCAGCCAGGAATCGTGTTTCCTGACATTTATATGTGCCTGATTTCGACGCCGGGAAAATAAAGAAAATTTGCCTGTAAACGTTTTATATAAATACAATATAGATAGGTCTAAATCCGAGTGATCACTTACATTAATGTTATACTGTATATCATCATATCGTCCAGCCCTAAAACTTGTATAGTTTTTTGTCAGTGTTTATTTAAAAACATCCAATTATGCAGAATATATTCTGTTCTGTAGCTTTTTGCAGTCTATAAAAATATACAGTAACTCAGATTTCTGGTCAAATCTAGTTGTACAGTCAATCGCAAAGCTCTTTCCCGTTTTAGATGTGTTTTGTGTGTTTTTCACGGCATTCACGCTGAAAACAAATGCTGCCGCTCAGTCTTTTTGCCACTTGTGGGCGTGACCGCATTCACTCCGGCCGACGGTGACGTCATGCGCATACCCTCTATACACTCACTCTGTGTGTGAGGGTTCAGGGAGAATAAAACGATTCGTGGGACTCCAGCAAACTAGAAATATCTATGAATAAAACATATAAAAACGAATACATTTTTATTCATCTGTCCGTTGCAGAAAAGCAACAAGAACAACTACAACAAAATACAAATGATTTACAGGCCAGAGTTTCGTTTTCTAACATGCCTGCAGCGTTGAGCGATGTAGCCAATCACAGACATAGGCCTATGTGTTGATTATCAGAAGCATTTACGATAGACTCCCCTCACCGCTCTAAACTGACTTTTTGTTCAGAGCTGAATTCTGTATGCTGGCAAATCCTCGAATTATAACAAACAAAGTGTATATATTATGAAATATTAATTGTGCAGTCAGCTTCATTGATAATAACAGAGATGTGTGAGATCGTGATGAACTGATGTCAGCTTTAGGAATTTTTAAGCGCACTTTGCGCGCATTCAGTCCTGCCAAACCATGCACGCAGTATAGCCTGCTTGGTTTTATGTTATAACAGTGGTTTGTGTGTTAATGCTTTAAAAACAAATAATTTATCAGGAGCATTTATGCTGATGTGTATGATGGCGACAACTTGAAAGTATTTGGAGGTGCAGAACAGAGGAGGAGGAGGAGAAAGTAACATGGACAGTTGAGAACGTCAGTTATAACGACCCACATATTAAAATGGTCAGGTTTAAATCGGGCTCATAATTATAGTTAATGTGTGGGGCCGGGCTCGGACACAACGGGCTCGGGTAGGGTCGGGCTTGATTTTTTTTTTTTTTTTGGGCCCGATCTAAGCACGGACACTCCAATGTTTGGGTAAGATGATGACACACACAACTGGATGTTAGCTGGCTGAGCAAGTTCAGCATCACTGAAGATTAAACATTAAAAATAGCACTCATATTCATGAATGAATGTGTATTATTTTATTAGTTTGTTAATCGCTAGTAATGCCATCCAGTTGTGTGTGTCATCATCTTACCCAAACATTGGCGTGTCCGTGCTCAACTAAGGCAGAGGAGCATCTTTCTAGGTGAACCGAACAATGGTGTAATGATTCAGTTCGACTCCCAGGACAAGACGATGCTCACCCGACTGGCCAATAGGAACGTTCCAATAGGAAAAAAAGAACGTGGCCCGCCCATGACACAATTTTCACAGCGAAAGCAAAATCCTGACACGAGAGCAAAAAATTGCATTGAGAGCAAAGAAAAGCGGTTCGAGAGAAACTCTTTTTTTTAGAGAAAATATTTTCACACTGATTGAAAAAAAATCTTAAATATATATCTTTTTTGCTAAGTATTTTGAGAGATTTTTTTTTCTCAGAAATAATTAAAAAAATGTAAATTTATATTTTTGTTCAATGAGAAAATACTTTCTCTCAACTTTTTTTAGTCTCAAATATAATTTTTTGCTATTGATATGAAAACTTTTTCTCTCATGAAATGCTTTTTTGCTATCAGTGTGATAACTGTTTCTCTCAAACTTTTTTTTTTTTCTCTCAGATCATTTATTTTCTCGCATGTAATAAAGACACATTATAGCTCCATAAAGTGCGCCCGCGCTCTGGTGAAGCTTAACAGGTTTAAACTCCGAACATTTTTTTTTTAAGTATTATAAATGTATCAGAAAATTAGTCTATTTGACTAATATTCCAAGTCTTCTGAAGTTTAAGAAACTGACTAAAATGCAAATATTTAATCATGTTAATTCAATGAAAATCTCCTTCATGAATGCGCATATTCAAAATCAACGTGTCATGATCAGTTACGAGACATTAATATGACCGGCCACTTTTCCACAGTCAGCCAGTGCGAGCCAGGGCTAACAACGTATCGGGCCAATAGCCTAGCAACTCGAGCCGCGAGGCTCCACTGTCATGCCAGCAGTCCCAACAACAGTCCTACCATAAAACCCGCTTTAACACACCTCCATAGAGCGACGTCACACAACCCCACTATTTCACCAGCATGGGGAAGCTAGCTGACTGAAAACTAGCTAGATCGCAAAAAAATAACATAAAATTTAGTCTTTACTTATCTTAAGACTCCATAATCTATATTTGACCAATGACAGACAAATTACTGTCACTGTAGCATTTTTTTATTGTTAAAGTTCTTCGCGCAGTCTCTGGTGTTTTCCATTATATGTGTATTTATTATCAATGGTTAGCATAAGTAGCCTTTAGCATCGTAAATTTATTTCTGCCTCATACTGTGATCAGAATCCCTACTGGATTGCATTCGGAAGTTATTTAGAACACTCGCTGGTGTCTGATAATGAGTTTCGAGTTGAAAATTGTTTGAAATGTCTTAAATGTTGAGGTTAGCTGGTAGCCTGATGTAATAACATGGGAAATGAGCAGTGGTGTTGACCCTCTCCTGACTTTGTACAGTACGTGATCACTCCTCAAGCCCCAGTTGGCTTGCTTTGGGCCGAGGTATTCGGCAGGTCATAACCCCTGGCTGTTGGCACAGAGGAAGCCCTGAGAAGGCCCAATCAAGCCCTGAAGTGACAGTGGAAACACGACTGGCACGCACTAGCGCACTCGCTTTTGGCCTGACAGTGGAAACACGGCTACTGAGAACAAATCTGACACAACAGTAATGCTAGGTCTGAATGTGCTGGTGTGAATGAGATTTCAGAGCAGTGAAAGAGGGGAAAATTTTTAAATGCTGTTCAGTTTTTTGCATGGCTACAGTCGTATGGACTTTAAGATACTTTTGTGGTGCTGTTTTGTCATTTTTGAGTCCCAGTCCCCATTCACTTTCACTGTATGCATTATGAACACTCTGTGAAACTTTTGAAGTTTCTGAAACAACATGCTGGTGAACAAATGATGACAGAATTTTCATCTTTGGATTAGAGCTGCGCAACTATTCGTTAAAACGTCGCGATTTCGATTCAAACACTCAGCCGAATCGTTATCATTTAGGAATAAGATCTCATATGTCTATTAAACCTTTGAGAAGTATGATCACAGCGAACATCTAAATCTGCGTTGGCGCTGCCTGCTATGAAACAGCTTCACAAACAGACTTTTTAACCACACAGTGACGTTATTTCTGTTTTACATCAATTCAAATTATCACAGAAGTACTGGAATAAAAGTTTACAGTTCGGGCATAAACACTAATGTCTATGGTAGCGATCAGTAATTTGACGCTTCAAATAAAGATTGTATTGATTACATTGTTACACCAGTAGGTGGCGACAAGTGACTGTTAAAACATTTATTTGTCATTGCATCATTCATTCACGAGATTAGTTAAATGCTAGTTCATCTAGTAATGAAACAAGTGAAGAGTGAGTCATTGAATCATTCATTCAAACAGATTAAATATTTGTATATAGACTGCAGCAATTACTATTTTGTAAGAACCTTTAGTAATTTACATCATGTTATTTTGTTTAGTTGTCTATTCAGAATTATGGGAGAATCGTGATCTCTATTTATTTTTCAATCGTGATTATCAATTTATCTGTAATCGTGCAACTCTAATCCATCAAGTACATCTGTTTCTCAAAGTCCACAATAGAGTTTCTCAAAACAAACTTGTTTTACTGGTAAACCGGCGCCACAATGAACAATCCTGAAAACCAAAACAAAGACTAAGAAAACTGCAAACACACTGGAAGTTGTTTTGGAACAAGTTATTTTTCATATGCAAACTTAATGGATGTGCATGGGCAAAGGTGAATTTGAATGAATGTGTCATGATGGAAGCAAGGACACCTGTCTAGGCAAACACAACCTGACCATTGAGCATGAGCATTAATATGAGCTAATAAATTATATGTGGATATCTGTTTCCCTGCATTGAGTTCTTCTTAATGAACATAAACATCTCTTTATTAATGCATTCCTTTGAAACCCTATCTATTGAGTCTCAGCATGTCTATTTATCTCAACAAAGGATGTTTAAAAAAAAAATTTAATAACGCATAACTCACTAATGCAATAACCTGCTATTTGACACCTGCTTCTGATTTCTATAGAGCTGACTGAACAATGAATGCACTGAAAGTGAAAACCCTATAAAAATGATTTAAAAAAATGATTCAAATTAACAATCCGTGTTTTGGGTGGTTGCCGAGGGCTGTTAGCTTGTTGCTATCCGGTTACTAGGGGTTCCTTACTGGACAAAATCTCAAGGAGCTCTTTAAGATATGACATTTTTTTTCACCTGCTAGTGAGATATTGTTACACCATAAAGCCTTGAAGGATTTCCCTGCTGAAAACATCAATATTTGTTGTGTTTTAGATGCTGATGTTCCCAACAGGCTTCTTAACTAGCTTAACCAGCAATATGTCCTTGCTCATCCAACTTAAGACCAATAAAGACCATGCTGGTTGACCAGATTATTACGGTAAATAACAACCACAAGCTAGACCAGCACTAAACCACCACGAACCAGCCTGGACCAGCATGGAAATTCATTCTGGTCTACGTAGATCTTTACAACAAGTTTGTGACTAGTGTTGGCACTATCAAATGATTTGACGTAGAAACTGAAGATCAGGAGGACTTAAACTGGTGTCTGAATGTATAAGAATTTTTACCGCAGCATTTTCAAGTTGAAACGACTCCTTATCCGAACTGGTATGGAAGCCATTGTTTTCTTCTGGAGAGAAAAAAGACAAAATAAGGCATGTTAATAGATGTTCAAATGACTTCCCTTTTTCCAAAAATCTTCCCTTTTCTAGTTGTTTCTTCAAAAATGAGCTGTTGTGAAATCAATGTAAATTCCTTCTGATAAAACAATTTGTAACATTGTCAAACTTTTGGGGATAAAAATGAGGTGATAGTTCAGCATATCTGTTCGACCATAAAATCTAATACAAGAAACCCTTGTTTTGCTGCTCTTCACATTGAACCAAAAAATATTAACATACTTGAACAGAAAAGCACACAGATACACAAACACACTGGCCATACTAACACAGAAGCACAATAAGGTGCAGACATTAACAATTTTTAAATTCCAGACACAAATACAAATTATGTTTAGGCCTACTTCTCCAAAAGCTTAAGTCACTTGTCCAACTTACTGAAGGGAAATAACCAAGACTGTCCCTATTCCCATCCATCTTCATTTGCGATCAAGTCATAGAACATTTCGTTTCTGGAACCTTTCCATCTGAATATTTTATTGTTGTAACATTGATTATTATATTGCTTTATATTGTATCATGAGTTTCTGACCGCAACACAGTGTGAGTGTCCTGAAATGCTGAACAGTTTAGAACAACAAAAGGAAATCTTTGAAGATACAATGCAAATCTTGATATTAATCATCTGTATGATTGTAACTATGGATCATTAGTAGCAAGTATAAGAGCTGACTTTGGTTATATATCAATAATAAAAAAAAAAAAAAACTATGTACTTCAGTCTGCTGTTGTATGTCAACAGGACAATTTGGTTGTCACGCCTGATAGTAAATACGGCTGTCGTTAGTCCCAAACACTGACTGTATAAAGCCACATAGTCCAAAACCAGCTCTTACATCTATAAATACAGCTGGAAGACTAGAAGGTTTCTTATCAGATCAGGCAAAATTTACTGCAGGCCAAGCTCATGTACAACACCTACCAGAGGAGCATTGCTCCAGAGCTCATAGCATGCAGCACTTTCTAAACATAGACATCCGAGTAGATATTTAAGTATCTTTTCTGTAGAATTCTTAAAGAATCTTCTTAAAGGTCTAGCCTAGTCACAGGCTAAAGTGAATGTTTGAGCCTTTTTAACTGAAAGTAACTTTCACTGACATATCTTAAAATGTCAGTGCTGTTGTTTTGTCTCAAGAAGATGCACACCAATAATATTTTTTAAGGCACGTTTATAAAAGCTATAAATATAATCCTGGTTTAATCTAAGCCCTTTTTGTTAAACCAGGTCTATGTCTGCAAATTATTTGTCTTTGTAAGATAATATTTAAATGCTTATTTTATGATTAAATCACTGTAGTTTTTTATTTGAGGGCAAAACATTGCAATGCAAAACAGTGATGATTTATAGATGTAGGCTACAATTAAACATTCTTCAAAAGCCTGATGTATCATATTTTAACATGCATTTTCAAAAAAAAAAAAAAAAAAAAAATTAGGACAATCAAGTAAACCTAAGTTGCTTCAGTCCAGTAAGTGTTCATCTTAAAATAATACTAACAATATAAATGTTATCCTTATGTTTACTTTATAAAAAAATATTTTTTTCACAGCTAAAAAAAAAAGTGAACCACGCGCTAAAAGGAGACGTTTTTAGAATTATACTAGACTTTTTACTTTCTAAAAAAGTACAGTCTAAACTATCAATCAGGCGACAGAAGGCATGTAGATTGTGTTCAACAGTTTCATTCCAGTTGATAATTTATAAATGTTGATATCAAATATGACACAGTTCATTTAATATTTTCCCTCACTTCTCAAATGAATCTCAAACACAAAAGACACGAGGGTGAGTGAATGATGAGAGAATTGTCATGTTTGTGTGAACTCCGTCCTCTCCTGTCCAATGGTTCTATCTCTGACTCGAAGAAAGGCAGCTTTGACAAAACCCATAAAATCATGCAATAGCGTGTTATCAAACCAATGAATTTCAGATGAACAATCTCTGCTGTTATATAAAGATAACATTTTATAATTTTATAGTGTGTGTATAGCCTATCCATGTGACAGTGGTCTTTCGAACAAGCCAGGATTAATTTAAAAAGGATTCAATTAATATTTATTTTCACTGCATGCAGATGTCTGACTTTTGATTGACATTCACAATTATTTTACATTTACTCAAAGAAACGTACAATACATTGAAGGTATAGTAGGCCTATATACCCTGTATGCATGACTTTAGCTTTGCTAGCATTCTTTATCGTTTGAGCAACAGGATCTATAAATCAGTCTTGTCCTAATATATTGCATATTTTAGGACAAAGACTGCTCTGTTCTGTTCCTAGAGATCTATCATCCTGCAAAGTTAAGCTCCCATCCTATCAAACCTGAACCAGCTAATAGAAACGATCTTCATGAACACTTGACCGCTGTAAGAAAGCAATGCAAATTGGTGTGAAACTGGAAGTGAGAATGGTTGCTATGCTAACAGGAAAATAAACACAGCACATGAGAGCTATCTTGTGGTTAGTTGACATTCACAGCATAAAACCATGATGTCAAAATGGTATTACTAGTTACAGTTATTTTGAGTAGAATACTTTTACGGTTTAAGTGGCAGTGAATTAGTGTGTGTGGTCACTCACAGTGTGTTAACTCAAGATAAAGTTGAAAACATAAATGTTGCAGATGAGTTTATAGAGGTCTTTATCAGTTTATCAGGGAACTCCTCTAATGCTGCACATCATGCAGGGACAAGTGAAGATAAACTGAAGTCAGCAACATTCAAACTAGTCTGACAAAGGCAGCAATATCCATTGTGTCTTGATTCATATCAAGTGTTTGCATTAGTAAATGAGAAGTCATTTGGATTAACTATCAATTGTTCTATGATTTTTTTTTTTTTTTTTTACAAACACTGAAACTGTTCAAAGTCATTATCAAGCTACTTTTTAAAAACCTATTTTACACTATTTTATATGGTACTCTGTACATTCCCCATAATCTGGGCTATGGTCATAGGGTATAGTGTTTTTGAGCTGTTCAGTGTGTCTGTTAGTCAGAATCTTCCCTTAACTGCAATGAGTTTAATAGAAACCGCTTTGGCTGTTGGCATGTAGACTACACTGATAACAAAAAGAAGGAAAAGTACATGACCATTTTAAGGTAAAACCACAATCAAGGATTTTAAAGGGGAAGTTCATGAGTATCTCAGCCTATTCTGTTTAACTATACAGTCACAACTAGTCCATGAGAGTTTATCCCTGTCATTGTGTGCACCCACTGCATTGCACAGGATACTTTTCATCTTTATACTATGTTAGAGAGTACAACTGTATTATCAACATGTAGTATAAACTTTTCTGGTGTTTACAAGAACAGTGCTAGAAAAATATTGTAAAGTTTTTTGCCCTTACTGAAATTCATTGACTATAGGAAAATGCAATGTAAATGTGACTACCTTCACCCAGATACAATAAAGAGTGGTTTGAAGTTTTTTTTTTTTACTTTATTTTAAACTAGTATTATAATCATTTTATAAGTTTAAAGCTGTTGTCTCATGTTACTGTCGCGCACAATTTGGACGGAACGGATGTGCGCATTTGTAAAATACTCTTCAGGCCATTAACTCTAAAAAGACTCTTTGAATAAGATTTAATGAACTAACACAAGTGGTAGCTAACTTTAGAATAAAGCACAAACGGTATTTTTTTTCTTCTTCTTTTAAAACATGCCTATGTGTGAAAACGAGTAAAGGCGTGTTCCGGACACTTACCGCCGCTGGACCAAGCCGTTCGGTTCATTTCTATAAGCGTCTCATCACTCGACTTTCCCGATCCGCGATTCATTTTTATTAAGTGTCCTGGTGTATTCTAAATGTGAATCTGATA
This sequence comes from Tiaroga cobitis, assembly GCA_030578255.1. NCBI lineage: Eukaryota > Metazoa > Chordata > Actinopteri > Cypriniformes > Leuciscidae > Tiaroga > Tiaroga cobitis. Next base: position 24,745,979 of record CM060615.1, read on the forward strand.
TAAATCACAGATCTTTCCGCCAGGGCTCCGTGTGAGCCCACGCCCCGTGATCCGACCTCAGCTCTGCCCGAGGAATGACCGTCCACTTCACGCTCAGCGGATCAGATTTGCCCACTCGGGTTTGTCTTGGGTCTCAGTCGGCGAAATTACGATCCCTACTATGGCAAGAGCTCCTCTCTTAATATGGATGAGCAATTTCTTCACTATTGGAGGGTTAACTAACAACGTTAACATGGACTAATTCATATTCAAGAACAGGTCTTTGCATTGGGAGGCTGCAAAGCCACGTCATTGGGGTCTATTTAAAATTCATGAGTGAAACCTTCCACATAGTTGGATTGGTAAATTCGCTCACTCTTGAGCGCTCACTTGATTTAAAGGGGAGTGACACAAAATAACCGCAATTTTGTCGGCACACTCCAAATATATGTCCATAATTCCCTAGATTCACTTAGCTTGAAAAACAGCCTTTCTGGGCAATTTCTTTAGCCCGAGTGAATTCATGGTCTACTTCAAATAAATTCAGTGGAAATTTATAATGCAGGTATAATTTCATTAATAAAATATTACTTTGCTGTCTAGAGGCAAAAGTTTGTGAACTTTGATGTTGGCTTGAGAAGCCTGAACCTCGACTCAAAATCTATTTTGTCTACAGGCCGAGGTCGTTATATTTCTTTGGGATTTCTGCATGTTCTAAATCAGATACAGATGAAGTCGAACAATAAGATACCAGTCTGTGCACCATCTCTAATAGTGAAACTCTAGGCAACTTCAGAAATATGTTATACCTTTTCAGTTTGGGTGATTCTTAGACTATTGGTACTTTTATGTACTTTGGTCATATTTTTAAAAATACATATAATTTTGGACTAATTCCTCTTTCTTTGTCAAAATAACAATAAAACCACCTTAACTTTTTGCTAGCTTTTTTACTATGATTTTTTCAGACTTTTCAACCTCATCATAGGTGTAAAAATCACTGTTTTCTCCTTGACGCACACCCAGACTTTTTAACTTCAACAATGAAAATACAGTTGTAATGAAAATACAATAATAAAAATATGACTTATCTTGTTTAATATACCTAAATTAAGCACTAGTAAAATAATTAAAATACATTATGGATTTAATGTGAGAACACTATCAATATTACTTTTTATACAAAATATAGCTGTTGCACAGTATTGGTGTCATTTCCACCACAACACTGTAATGTCCCTTTAAAAAGTTTGTGTGAATGATTGTTTAGGTGGTTTCTATGGAAATGTTCAGTGACCTCAGGCAATTAAAATTTTCATCAAGAACAAAAGATAAATCAAGGTAAATATTGCTTGTTAATGTTTATTCTACGTCATTTCCAAACATGCTGTACATTCAAGGGTGTTTTTAAAAAGTTACAATTTTTAAGTTAAATAAAAATATTTTGCATACATGAAATGCTAAGTATTGATTCAAAGCTAATCAGTGAAGCTGTCTTCCATTTTTTTCACAAAAAAACTACAGAAATGTCATTTCCACCACATGCCCTCTTTGGTGCATATGACAGCATGTGGTGGGAATGACATTTCTGGTTACAAAGTACAATTGATATGGATTCCAAGAGTAGATTTGTGTACTTTTTATAATCTATTAAATGACTTTTTATATTTATATTATGATATTATATATATATATATATATCCCCCTCCTCCTTGAACTGCCACCTTATCGTGTGTTAAGCCTTATCTTATCACCTTATCTCACTTCCTTATCGAATGATCCTAGGAGCCATGTTGTTCTGGGCTATTTTCCCCTGTTAGGAGTTCGGTGAAGCCATGGAGAAGGACTATCGGTTGGCCTCGAAGTGATTCTGGCAAACCGTCCAGCGCCTCAGGAGGGGTAGGCAGTGCCTTACCAACACTGATTACAGTGGAGGTGAGCAGCTGTTGACCTCAACTGGGGATATCGTCGGACGGTGGAAGGAATACTTCGAGGATCTCATCAATCCCACCGACACGTCATCCATTGAGGAAGTAGAGGCTGAGGGCTCGGAGGTGGACTCGTCCATCACCCAAGCTGAAGTCACCGAGGTAGTCAAGAAGCTCCTTGGTGGCAAGGCACCGGGTGTAGATGAGATCCGCCCTGAGTACCTCAAGTTTGGATGTTTTGGGGCCGTCTTAGCTGACAAGCGTGGCGGTTGGGGACAGTACCTCTGGACTTGCAGAGCGGGGTGGTGGTCCCTCTTTTCAAGAAGGGGAACCGGAGGGTGTGTTCCATCTACAGGGGGATGTATGGATGTAAAGCCTATGCTAGGGTACTGGAGAGGAGAATTCGGCCGACAGTAGAACCTCGGATTCACGAGGAACAATGTGGTTTTTTTTTTGTCCCGGTCGTGGAACACTGGGCCAGCTCTATACCCTCTCCAGGGTGCTGGAGGGTGCATGGGAGTTTGGCCAACCAATCCACATGTGCTTTGTGGATTTGGAGAAGGCATTCGACTGTGTCCCCCTGCGGCATCCTGTGGAGGGTGCTCTGGGAGTATGGGGTCTGGGGCCCTCTGCTCTGTTAAGGGCTGTCCGGTCCCTGTACGACCGGAGCAGAAGCTTGGTTCACATTGCCGGCAGTAAGTCAGACTTGTTCCCGGGGCATGTTGGATTCTGGCAGGGCTGCCCTTTGTCACCGGTTCTGCTCATAATTGTTATGAACAGAATTTCTAGGCGCAAGCACAAGACGGGCCACCCAGGGATGGAGGAATGAGCTCTTCAGGAGATGGTGACCAAACCACTCCCTCCCCCGGAGGAGAGCCAGGTGGAGAATCTTTGTTTTGTTCAGCGGCACCCACATTTTTTTAAAAAGAGCAAATTCCTCTGTTCCTGGGTCCAAAGAGGGCCAGACTGGCGGTGTGTGACCCTGCAAAGCCTTGCCACCCTCAGCCCCCTCTTGTATCGCCAGCCATCAGCCAGGTGCGGTTCGGGGAGCCGATTACGCCTTCTCACGCACCCCCTGCTGACCTGTGGAGACAGGTAAGTGTTGCACCGCACACTCAGACCATGCTTCGGGCCACCTCCAGGCCTTCCGAGACGGGTCCCTGTCTTCCACTTTGCTGCCCCACACCGGGTATTTCTCTGGTGCCCCTGGTCCCCCTGGCGCAGTTTGTGGAAGCATGGAAAGCGCTTCCCAATCTGTCCAGCTGGCTCCTCAGTAACATCAGACTCGGCTATACGATTCAGTTCCTCCGGCACCCGTCCAGGTACAGGTGTGTTCACTTCACTTCGGTGCTGAGCGTACGTGCCCCTATCAGTCCTCAGTCCTACTGGCATCAAGGATATGAAGACCGGCTACAGCCTGTACTTTATTGTACCCAAGAAAGGGGGTGGGTTACGGCCAATCTTGAACCTGCGTGTCTTGAATTGGGCCCTTTACAAGCTTCCGTTCACAGAAACGCATTTTCGAATGCATCCGTCCCTGAGGTTGGTTTGCAGCGATCGACCTGAAAGACGCGTATTTTCGTTTTTCCATCCTCCCGTGACACTGGCCATTCCTGTGCTTTGAGTTTGAGGGATGAGCGTATCAGTACACAGTCCTACCCTTCAGGCTGGGGGAGCAGTTGTGCGAGCACAGGGACCTGGTGCTCTGGCATCTCAGCCAGTTGGGTCTTCGGGTCAACTGGGAAAAGAGCAAACTCAACCCCGGGCAGAGGATCTCTTTTCTCTGTATGGAGCTGGACTCGGTCTACCAGACGGCATGCCTCACAAAGGAATGTATCTAGTTAGTGGTGAACAGCTTGAATACTGTCAAGAGCAGAACAGTGGTCCCACTGAAACTTTTTCAGAGGCTCCTGGGGCATATGGGATCTGCAGCCGCAGTAACACCGCTCGGGTTGCTTCATATGAGACCGCTTCAGCACTGGCTTCACGGCCAAGTCCCGAGATTGGCGTGGCAGAGCGGCACGCTCCGTGTTGCAATCACCCTGGCCTGCCGCCAAACCCTCAGCCCGTGGTCAGACCCTTCATTTCTCAGGGCCGGAGTGCCCCTAGAACAAGTGTCCAGGTATTCTGTGGTGTCCACAGATGCCTCTAACACCGGCTGGGGGGCCACGTACAACGGGCATGCAGTAACGGGGATCTGGATCAGTCCCCCAACAGCATTGGCACATCAACTACCTCGAGTTGCTAGCACCTTGCTCTGAGCCGCCTAAAAACACAGCTGCTCGGCAAGCATGTACTGGTCCGCACGGACAACACTGCGACCTTTTGCGTAGATCAACCATCAATGTGGTCTATGCTCCCCTCGCATGTCGCAACTCGCCCGCCATCTCCTCCTATGGAGTCAGAAGCATCTGAGGTCGCTTCGTGCCACTTATTCCCCGGCCGCAGTGGAGACTCCATCCCCAGGTGGTCCAGCTGATATGAGACCACTTCGGGGCCACACAGATAGATTTGTTTGCCTTTCTGGACTCTTGATCGCCTTATTGATCTTCCTGCATTGACACCATTATATCAGATCTGAACTGAGCTGGACGATGGCATCACGGTTTTCTCCAGAGCGGCTATATATATAAATGAACTAAATTAATAACTTTTTTACAACAAAAATGAAACATCACAGAACTTACTTAAGCTGGACTGTGACACTTTTTCTTCTGGAAACACGCTTTGTTGCATTATTTTCCTGTTATCTCTGTAAAGCTGCTTTGAAAAAATTTGTATTGTAAGAAGCGCTAAATAAATAAATGTGACCTGACTTGACCCGATAAATATTAAGAATTCATATGATACTAACATAACTAGTGAAGCGCACTCAGAGTATGAATTTATTTTTCACTTTAACTGATGTAAACGGAGAGTAATAGAGTAGACGTAACATATTTAGTATCCTGTGGCCCCTCTATAGGACAGCATTAGTATTAGAACCAATGTAAGTCAATGGTCATTTTTTTTCAAAGTCATTTTTTTTATTGTAATTTATTTGAAAACTGTAAATGTCAGATCAGTTTGAAAAGATATAGCAACAAACTACAGAACAGTCTGAAGTTATGTGCAGAGTTTGGTGCTTCTAGCATTAAAGCTCTTTGGTGAGTTTTCAGAAAATTTAGTCTCAGAAGAAAACGGAAGAGGAAGAAGAATATTAATTCAGAGGCTATTTGCACTAAAAGCAAATAGCAATAGATGCTATTTACAATAGCGTTAGATTCTATTTAAGTGCAAATAGCACATTTTCTTAGCGATAGATAGCTGTTTACACTAAAGGTGAAGTAGCCTATGTGAGATTGACAGCTAGCGGTTGAAATGGGTACTGCAGTCCAAATTCGCCCCCTCCTCAGGCTCAACGCTCACGCGGGTTTGCCAGATTGAGAACACGCACGCAACCCGGAACGAGCACGATTGACAATGGAATGCAAGGAGACAAACATTAGTAATGTGTTGATTTATTGATTTATGATGAGTTGATATCACGTTTTAATATCCTCTCGTTCATAGAGATTTTTAGATGGATGCTGAGGCTTTTTAGGTCGGGTAGAATCTGTGATCTCTGACTCCGTTTGTTCGCTGGTTTCCATGGCTGCAATATGCTCTTTTCCGCCAACTGGCAACCTGTGGTGGCGGAAACAAAAACAGATATTCTGACACCAAACGCACATTTCAAAGTAGAATAACTGGTTGTAGAAGTGTTTTTACAGAGAAACTAGTATGTGAACTCAGTCTGTTTCCTAAATATCTGCAAACATATGGCATTTTCATGCTTTAATACAGTCAAAAACTTACATACAGCACCTTTTAAATAGCAATAGATTCTATCTACACTAAGTGACAACATAGATTCCATTTATGCTATGTAAAAAGAGCAGTATTTTCTTTGTAATAAGTTAAAATACTAGTTAGATGCTATTTATACTATAGTGGCAAATACTATTTTCACCTCAGTGTAGCACATTTAAATGGTATGCAATACTACCATTAGTGTAAATTTATTATATTTATGAACATTCTTTAATGGATGCCGCCTTATTGGGAATATAAAGCCCTCCCTACACCTAACCCTAACCGATAAACCCGTTATTAATAAACAAGCGTTAAACACTTTATTACACTTAGTGTAAATAGACACTCCATGTTGGTATTAGGATAACAATGGGTGTTTCTGCAACAACGGGAACTTTTGACTCTCCCAAATAAAAAAATAAAAAATCAACCCCAATGAATTCAAATTTTAACCATCACAGTCTGTAATGCATATAAAAATTGATTGTAGTCGTTAAGATTTTAATCTGGAACATATTTATTTTATATGGTTTTCATCTCTTCTTCTTACAAAATGTCCTTACGCAACATTAAAATAATGTGTATACACTTTTCTTTTTTACTTTGTATAAAAATTTAAGACATTTACAAAATTAAGGTTTATCCATTTTTGTAAATACTGGGGGGGAAAAATTAGGGGATTTTATGATTTTCTTTATGCCATGGAAAATCACGGTAACCTTAGATATCAATTGTTTTCATACACACCAAAGATAAAATATTTAGCTTTTTATGACAAATATTGTCATTTAAATGTGTTAATCACATCTACTGAAGAGTTAAAATAGTTTTTCCAAATAAAAACTGGATTAATAAAATAATAATAAAATAATTAAAATCAATCATTGCTGCAGTAAGGACACAATGTTAGACATGTTAATAATGTATCCTTAACTATAGAATACTGTAACAGAAGCTAGAGGTATTGCAGTAAAGGCTCAAACTGATTTTCATGTTTAAAAAACTAATACATTTATGAATTTCTATTGCAACATCAAACTAATTTGAGGCCTTCAGTATTTTGTTTTGTCCCCTGGTTTCTTTTGTTTATCCTCCACTATCTTCTTTTCTGATTTGTCAGTTGGGAGACACTCTTTATCTGCTAATTTTCCTCTTTTTTGTGCTCTTTTTCCATACCTCTTCATATCTGTCTGTGTCTTCTGGGTCCTCTCTGCATTTCTGCCATCTTATTGTAGATGAATTTGGTATCATCAAGGGTTGCAAATGGCATGTTCATATTTAGTTTACAATATATTTAATTTTGCAATATACACTGATACGCCATTAAAACCCTAAACACTAAAGCTGCTGCGGTGAAGACGTGTTGCAGAAATGACATTTTTGCTAATATTGCAGATAACTAGCAGCTAGCTAGATGTGATACATCAGTTTTGACTTTTAGAACCTAATATATTCAACAGTAATATACATTTAAATGTAGTTTAAATTTAAATTTACTAAGCTGTTTGGTAAGGACACAGAATAAATACTCCAGTAGAAAAGATGATCTTTATGTTATTTTTCTAGACCTTGCCAGTAATGGGTGTGACTAATTTCTGTTTCCATAGAAACTAGATTTGTTTAGCTTTGAACAAATGTCATACTGAAAGTCTTCAGTGTTGCTGAAAAGACTGGTGTATTTTGGGACAGGTGTATTTAGATGGGGAAAAAAATCATATAAATGATCAGTAAACACAAAAAGAACTTTAAGATGGTGTAAAGTATATTTATATAAAAAATGGTCAAATGTAAAAAAAGTAAAAGAATTAGCTAATTTTACTCAGCATTGAGACCACAGTTGTGGGACATGCCAAGGTCTAAACACCATTTTTGTTCAAGTACGCCTAGGGCAGGGCCTAGAGCGGGGCCGGATATAGGCATGGGCAAGGAGGGGCAATGCCCCCCCAAATGCCGTGACTGCCCCCCCAAACGTGATGGCATGCAAAGATCACAAATTTAAAAAATATATTTCAAGAAAAATGGTCAGAGTGAGCGCTCTCTGCTCTCTATCCCTCATTCAAAGTAGCTACTGATTGGTAGATGCATAGGGAGGGCGTGGCCGCTTTACCGGCTTGTGGTGAACCTGCTGAGTTTCACGTCTCAGGCCCTGTTTACACGAAAACGATTCCGGGTGAAAACGTAATATTTTATCGGATGTGCCTTTCGTTTACACGGCGACGGCGTTTTTGGGGCTTAAAAACGCAAAAAAGTGAAACCACCCTCCAAAGTGGAAATCTTAAAAACGCTCCACCGTCGCGTTTCCATCTAAACGGGTAAAAACGCAAATCTGCTCATGGCGGCTCTCGTCGCGTACGCATTTACGTCACAGGCATGCGCCAGTACAGGAAAATAACAACCAACATGTCGGATTATTTCCATACGTCGGACCTTCAAGTTGCCCTAGCAGCTCTGATAAACGTCCAAGAGTCTTTTCAGCAGTTGTACAAAATATTCTGAGATATTGGTGTTGTTGTGTGGCAGTGCTTCACATTGCCACCTAGCCGCCTGGAGTGCATGCTACATCGCATTTCTAACACTTTTGCGTCTCCATATGCACGCAGATTTCCCCCCCATAATGCTCATCTAAACGCAGAATAAAAAGTGAAAATGAAACGCCACTTTTGCGTTTTCTCTTCAGATCGTTTCCGTGTAAACATGGCCTCAGTCAGTCACTGCAGAGCGGAGCATGCAGACACATGTCGTCAGCTGAGTTCAGCCCCTGTTTTGAGTTTCCTGCGCCGTCAGTCAGTCACTGAAATTATTTGGTTAGTCTTTCTGTAAGCGTGTTCTCATTCCCTCCATATCTCTCTATCGCTTTCTCTTGTAATTTGCACCGAGTGACGAGTAGGGCGTGAAGTGCTTGAAAGCAGCTTTTGATGCGCTCGACCCGAGTTCGAATCCGCCTTTTGCCGAACTCTTTCTTCTCCCTTTTCCCAACACATATGTAAAGATGTAAAATGTATAACCTAACATTAAGGTCTCTAGCGTTATATTTTGCCAACGAACTAAAATTTAAACCATGTGCTGTTTTATAAAGACACAAAGCCATATCAAGACTTTAAAGGAGAACTCCGGTCAATTTTAACATTGAGCTAATTTTTTTGTATATTTAGAGTGCTGTCAGTACAGACAAAAACGACAAAAATCGGTGTTGCCTACACCGTGTTATCCTCTTTTTAAAATTCGCACCCTGTCGACTTCAATGGGGCAAGTTCTAAACCTGCTTTTAGCCTCTTAACAACCTTAATGTGTCATTACAAGTGCACAGCCATGTGAGTGGTGTTATTAAGAGTGACCACGGTCAATCTGACTGCAGAAGATGTGAAAGATATTAATAAAAATGATGTTGATTCAGTCAGCTCACATACCTGTATTTACTTCCTGTTTTCGTTCGAAGTCCACAGTAGTCGATTGTCGAGTTAATGATCTAATAGACTAATGATCGCGCGCGCGAACTCGATACTCGACTACTGTGGACTTCGAACGAAAACAGGAAGTAAATACAGGTATGTGAGCTGGCTGAATTAACATCATTTTTATTATTAATATCTTTCACATCTACTGCAGTCAGATTGACCGTCGAATTTGAAAAAGAGGATAACACGGTGTAGGTAACACCGATTTTTTTGTGGTTTTTGTCTGTACTGACAGCACTCCAAATGTACAAAAAAATTTGCTCAATGTTAAAATTGACCGGAGTTCTCCTTTAAGAATAGGCATCCTGTCTGTGCTGCGTGATTACTTTGCTCACGCGATCAGCATGGTTATCTGGTGTTTTCTCCTAAATAAAAGCTCAAGGGTTTATTTCTTGCCAGTGAAGAAATTAGGACAAAAATATTTTAATTGTCCTATATTGTTGTGTAATGTGTAGGCTAAAATATACTTTTGAAATATTCATTTTCATTTATATAGTACATTTATAGGCTAAATGGATTTTACGTCATAGGAATAATTATATAAATCATTACATTATTATAATAATTGTTTGGCATCCTAAAACATCATTGATAATGTAATGCAGACTGAGACTCTCATAACTAAAAAGATGCCCTCTTTATTGTCCTGGTACAAATCAATGCTTTTTCTTTGTTCAACGAGCAGTTCATGGGTTGAAGCTCTTAATTTTGATCTCTCAAAGAGCACGAGATTGATGCATTTAACCTTAAAATGTAAAAAAAAAATCTTGCGGGGGAGCATGAACCCCCGAACCCCCCTAGAGGCACAGAGGTCCACCCAACATGGTTTTACAAATTCCTATGGGAAAGAACGACCATTTATGAACTTTACTCCAGCATAGTACAACAAAGTTACTTTTAAATCAGTAAATGCCATATTAAAATGTCCCTGGACAAAATATACATTTGGTCTGCCTAAGAGGGGACCTACAAGACATTGTGCCCAGGGGCCTCTGAACTCTGTGCCGACGAGGGCCAGTGGTCTACGAAATTTCCCGGTAGATTTTTTGGTCCCACTCCGCCCCTGGATTTCGTTTTTTACGATTTACTAATTGGAAAACTGCATTGGAAAAGCAGACGACTGATGCTATAATGACTGATATAAGCCATGCTGTGTACAGAGCTAAAGAAATGACATTTAAAAAAAATAAAAAAAAAATAAAAAAGATTGATTATATATCGATTGATATATCCTATGTATCACAATATAAATCAAATCACTATATTTGTCAAATTTAAATGTTCCGTTAAATGACTTGCCCCCCCTGATATTCTACCTGCACCCCCTAGTGGGGCTGGCTGAATCCGGCCCTGGCCTAGAGCCGTGAGAATGGCGAAAGCAGTGGCGATTGATAATGAGCGTCATCGGTGTGCCGCACCGGTCTTATATCTCTCACGGAGGAGCGGAAGCATAAAAGGAGGAGCGACGACAGTGTAGGACGAGAGAGGACCAGGCTTGGACTATTTACGTTATGTTTTGTTTATGTTTTTACTTTCGCTTTGTGTTTGTTTATTTTGATTTATTAAAGTGTGTTAAACGATCGCAGGTTCCCGCCTCCTTCTTCCCTGATCCTTTTATTTCAAGGTGTGTAATAAGATTGTTTATATTGATAAAGCATGAGATGACAAATGTTAACAAAAAATCTAAAATTTGAGTACTGGGACTTAAAAGTGCAGCCCTCATAGTCCAGGCAAAGTAACTCATTTTGGAGCCAAAAATACAACTAATTGTAAAATATTTTTTTTCAGCATAGATCATTTCTATAAGGTGAACAGAACAACATACTAAAAGTCCTAAGAAATCCTAGTTGAGGAAATATGTTTAATTCTGATCAATCCGAGATGTGTGCCAATAGAGGGTATGCGCATGACGTCACCGTCGGCCGGAGTGAATGCGGTCACGCCCACAAGTGGCAAAAAGACTGAGCGGCAGCATTTGTTTTCAGCGTGAATGCCGTGAAAATCACACAAAACACATCTAAAACGGGAAAGAGCTTTGCGATTGACTGTACAACTAGATTTGACCAGAAATCTGAGGTACTGTATATTTTTACAGACTGCAAAAAGCTACAGAACAGACTATATTCTGCATAATTGGATGTTTTTAAATAAACACTGACAAAAAACTATACAAGTTTTAGGGCTGGACGATATGATGATATACAGTATAACATTAATGTAAGTGATCACTCGGATTTAGACCTATCTATATTGTATTTATATAAAACGTTTACAGGCAAATTTTCTTCATTTATTTCCCCGGCGTCGAAATCAGTCACATATAAATGTCAGGAAACACGATTCCTGGCTGCATGTCAATATCCATGGATCACTGGATCTTTGATAAGTTGTAAGGAACACTATATCGAGTCCAACTTTTAGTTTAAACTGATAATAGTTTGTTTTACTCGCGTTAACGCAGTTTCCCCTAACTCCAGTCACGCAGCAGCTCTTTTGCCACTCAGTCCGGCTGAGGGGGGCGTGTTCCGGCGGGGAAGTGACGTTAATGCATTCCCTCTATCCACAAGTTTCCTACGTCCCATGAGGCATTGCGTCAAAAGTGGGTGCGTCTTCCGGTTCGAAGTAAACAAGCGAAACGTGACACTCATTCATTCATTCGACTATCGATTAATCATTAATATTTATACTAAAATGTATTTAATTTGTTTAACTTTTTATCAATTACAAATGCAATGAAAATACAAAAATACAGCGTGTTTTTCCACGATAAGTTCTTTATTACAAGATCAACTTGTGGCAGTTAAACTGGACATTCGGTTATGGCTAAACTTGAAGATATGCGCTGCGGTGCTCTGGACTGCCGGTCCGAGTCGGCGTTTTTTAAACAGAGACCCTTGTTTGTTCCTAAATAGTAATAAAAAAGAATCATGTTAAATAAAACCGAAATCGCGATACTCAGATCCACGGACCTGTGTCGCGGTCAGGGAAGGCAGAATCACGATACGCCCTTCCCACTCCCAGAGATATCCTTCCCGTCCAGATCCAATATAGCTACCATATCTTTACTATTTGTATTATTTGAAGTTAACATTATAAAATTTGTAGACCTACACCACAAAACTAGTTGAGGATAAATTATTTAAAATTGGGCGATTCCAGCATTATGGACGTGACATTTGCAGTCAAAATATAAATTCTCCGAAAATGCATTTAGGCTATTGAAACCTTGGTTTATATACATATATCATATCATATCAATAAAGGAGTCCAGACATTAGAAATATATAGCACATGCATTTTGTATTTAATATGAGGGAAATACACGAGGGTGACACAAAAAAAAAACTTTAACTTTTTGAAAGCACTGAGCCTTTATTTAAAGTTAATTTCGTTTTGTATTAATTGTATCTTAATTTCAATCAATGTTTCATCAACAATTTACCTGGATTTAATAAATAATAAGTAGCGGTAAATATAGCAGACAATAATCAAGACACGGAGGCGCTGGCGCCTGAACTGCAGCTCGTCTCATAAAATTTTCAAATTTAAAAGTTGTTTAAAGGTATCGTATTGGTATCGGTATCGACGATACTTGAAAGTAACGGGATTGTATCGAAAACAAAATGAATTGTATCGCCCATCACTACTGAAGACTATACCGGCGGGGGTTATACCACTGGCAGGTACTACCAAGCCAGGCAGTTCTCTTACGAGAGGTTATCTCGTATTGCGTAAGCTAGCTTATGCTACGGGAAAGATTCATCTTTTCTGAAATATTGAAGACAAAAAATTATCCTTAATTTTTGTATCCATTGTCAACGCAGTGCCGCAACTGCAGACCTTGAGCGGGCTAGCTAGCGAGCTCATTGGTTGCCCTGCGGCAAACTGCTGCAGCCTATGGACGAACTCGAATGAACTCGCGTCCAATGAGAGGCGCTCGCGCCCTCATAGCATCATAGCCCGCCAGAATGGGCGTGGCCAGAGTGTATATAAACGCGGTCCACAGGCTGCCTTCCTGATTTTCATCTCTTCAGCGAGCTCTTCGCATCTCTGAAGTCTACAGAAGCCGCGTCGCCGTTCGAGGGGCACTCTAGCAAGCGTGGACAGCGCCTGAAGAAGCCGGCCGTCTTTGCCACCTTCAGCCGTCCTGCGAGCTACGCCATCCGGCGATGTATCCTTTTTTTCTAGAAAAAGCTACTAGTTCCTCAGCGAACTTCACAAAAGAGCACGAGCGTCTTTTTAAAGATGCCTCGCACCACTTGCGGCTCATGCCGCACCCCTCTCAGCGTCGGAGACCGCCATCTCATCTGCGCTCTCTGCCTGGGACTGGAACACGCAGAGCTCGCTCTCGCTGACGGCGGATGCGACCTCTGCGAGGAGTTTCCGATTTCGACCCTGCGGGCTCGACTCGAAGCGCTGAAAACCGAAGCCACCGTGCCGCCCTTTGTCTCGCCGCGCAACAAGAAGCGCTGCTCGCAAAGGCTGCCAGAAACAGCATTGAGTGCGACTGTCTCGCCGGAGCCTCTCCCTCGAGCCTCGCCTTCACCATCCCCGCCCCCACCGGATGCGCAGTTGCCGCCGAGTGGCCGGAATGCCGCCATTTCGGAGGAGGAGGCGGACGAAAAGGGTTGCTGTTCCCTCATGGCTTCGGACAGCGAGGAGTGGTCAGGCTCCCACGCTTCCTCCTCGGCCCTGGAATCCAGCAGGACCAGCGCCGGAGTCGAGGAGGAACGAATGCGCCTTCTCTCTCAGGCCGTCGACCGCCTCGGCCTCGAGTGGTCACCGCCCCTTGAGCAGGCACCCAACCGACTCGACGGCGCCCGCGGCCCGAGCCGCCCCCTTCCTGCCGGAACTCCACGCCGGGCTCATGAAATCGTGGAACGCGCCTCTCTCGGCCAGAAACCGGTCCCATGTTTCCACCTCTCTCTCATCGATGGACGGCGCCGCCGAGAAGGGCTGTTTATCCATCCCTCCGGTTGAGGATTCGGTAGCAGCACACCTTTGCCCGCCCTCCGCGAGATGGCGGTCTAAGCCTGTGCTCCAGTCAAAGGCCTGCAGAGCCACTTCCGCTTGTGTTGGCCGCGCCTACGCCGCCGCCGGCCAAGCCGCTTCCGCTCTGCACTCTATGGCCATCCTGCAGATCCTCCAAGCGGATCTTCTCCGGGAATGGGATGAAAAAGGCAGACACCCAGAAATGGTATCAGATCTCAGAAGCACGACGGATCTCTCCCTCCGCGCAACGAAGTCCGCAGCCCACGCCCTGGGAAAGTGCATGGCCGCGTTGACTGTGACCGAGAGACATCTATGGCTAACGCTCGCCGACATGAGAGAATCTGAACGCGCCACGTTCCTCAACGCGCTGCTCTCTCCCTCCAGTCTCTTCGGCTCCGCGGTGAGTGGCATTGTTGACCGTTTTTCGGAAGTCCAGAAAGCCACCCAAGCCATGAATCTCTTCCTGCCTCGTCGTGCTAACGCTGCTGCAGGCTGCCCACGTGACCAGCCTCCTGCACAAGCTTCTTCACAGCGCCCAGCTCAGCACAGCCAAACTGCACAGCGTCGACAGGGCGCCCGCCCTAGATCGCGCTCAGACAGCCGCCGCAGACCGCTGCCGCCCCCTCGAGGGCCTCGGCCTAGGATTGCGCTGAGGCCTGAACAACCGAAGTCCTCCTAGCTGTGCTGAGAAAACGACGGCTCGGTCCCACCGCGGCCGGACCACCATTAAAGTTTCGCCCCCTGTCAGTCCCCTTCTCTCAGGCTACTGCAGCGGTGTATCCAGCAGACAACAAGCCGGTGATACTGCCCGCTTGCCTGCTCCCAAACGCCGTTTTTACGGCGACCCAGAGAAATCTCTTAAAGTGCAAACTCGCCTTGTGTAGACAATGTGCCCACAACCCAGTGTTCACCCCTACACACAAGCATTACATTTCCCGTGTCTCTAGCAGAGCGCACTCTCATAAAGCAGGCACACCCCGCTCGAGTGTTAGTCAATAAACTCTCTCTGCCTGCTCTGCTACACGGCCAGCAAACACCTCTCTGCACGTAAATCTCATGCCCGTGACGGCGCTCACACATCACTTATCAAATGTGACTCTTTCCCCATTCACATCAATCGGGAAGTCACTCACAGAACAGCATGTCCCTGCTGTCTGCGAGCCGTCATGCACAAGCACAATAAGCGCTCAGCGCGCTGTGCACGGCAATCAGGGCGATTTGGTCATCCACCCTCTAGCGAATCACTTCAAAGCGTGGGAGGCTATCCCAGGGATATCCAAATGGGTGTTGAGCACGATAAAACAAGGCTATTTGCTACAGTTCGATCGCCGCCCTCCCCGCTTCCGAGCGCGGCTCGAAACTACTGTGAACAAGGAAGCAGCCGATAAGCTTCGTTCAGAAATAGCAAACCTTCTGTGAAAAGGGCCATAGAGAGAGTGCCGCCTTCTCTGAGCGAGTCGGGGTTTTACAGCCGTTATTTTCTTGTCCCCAAGAAAGACGGCGGCCTCAGACCAATTTTGGATCTCAGAATTTTGAACAGGGTGCTTGTGAAAAGACCGTTCAAAATGCTCAGTCACGAAACTCCTCGCGCACATGCGCCAGGGGGACTGGTGCATTTCTCTCGACCTGAAAGATGCATACTTTCAGATTCAGATAAATCCCCGTCACAGGCCATTCTTGAGATTCGCCTTCGACGGTCAGGTTTATCAATACACCGTCCTTCCGTTCGGCCTGTCCTTAGCACCCCGTACATTTACGAAGTGCATGGACGCGGCACTCGCACCCCTGCGGAGTCAGGGCTTGCGAATAATGAACTATTTGGACGATTGGCTGATTTTGGCACAATCACGCACGGAGCTTCTGTCTCACAGGACAGTTCTCCTCAGTCATCTGAACAGCTTGGGCCTTGCTGTCAATTGGACCAAGAGCTCACTACAGCCCAGTCAGGCGATTTCCTTCCTTGGAATAGAACTAGACTCCGTGGCTATGACGGCTCGCTTATCAACACAGCGCGCGCGCCGTGTTCAGCGACTAGCCGCATCTTTTCAGATGAACAGCCTCACGCCTCTGAAAACTTTTCAGAAAATGTTAGGCTACATGGCCTCAGCCTCAGCAGTACTCCAGTTGGGCTTACTGCGCATGCGCCCGCTTCAATATTGGCTAAACCTTTGGTCAGTTCAGGAGAAGCTCCTTCACATAAATTGTCTGGAAAGGATAGCGGTCTAGTACGTGCTCGTGCGCTTCCTCCCGCTCATTCAAGGGCACCACGTTCTGGTCCGCTCGGACAACAGATCTGTGGTATCCTATCTAAACCGTCAGGGCGGTGTCAGATCCAGGAACCTCCTCCATCTGACAGAACGCATACTGAGTTGGTCCCAGTGCCATCTGCGCTCGCTGAGGGCGACGCATGTGCCAGGCCACCTGAACGACGGCCCAGACAGACTATCCAGAGACAATATTCCCCCAGGGGAATGGTCCCTGCACGCTCAAACAGTCCAGAGTTTATGGCGCTTATTCGGCAGAGCGGAGATAGACCTCTTTGCGACAGAGGAGAACTCTCACTGCCCAATATTTTTCTCGAAAAGCGAGGACGCGCTGGCCCAGACTTGGCCCAACCGCCCGCTTTATGCCTTCCCTCCAGTCTCACTATTGCCACAGGTAATGCAGAGGATCAGGGAAACGCGCCACTCGGTGCTCCTCATAGCCCCGCGTTGGGAGAATCAGACATGGTTTCCGGAGCTCACGCAGCTGTCACAGACAGCCCCGTGGCCCATTCCAGTGAGAACAGATCTCCTCTCTCAAGCTCGCGGCACGATCTGGCATCCCCACCCAGAGCGCTGGGCGCTGCATGCGTGGGTGATCAACGACTACTCGTCGCTTTGCCAGAAGGAGTAATGAACACTATCATACACACTAGAGCCCCTTCCACGAGAAGGCTCTACGCGTCCAAATGGTCGGTGTTTTCGAATTGGTGCACCAACAGAGATCTGGACCCACGGACATGTGGGGTGTCGCCGCTGCTCGTGTTTCTACAAGAGCTGCTGGATAAGGGCAGGTTCCCATCCACGCTCAAAGTATACGTGGCGGCCGTCACGGCGTTCGCTGAACCCCTGCACGGCCAGTCAATGGGCAAAAACGAGCTGGTCATCCGCTTCCTCAGGGGAGCTAGAATGATGAACCCCCCGCGCCCCCCATCGGTTCCTATCTGGGATCTTTCTATAGTCCTCGAAGCTATGAAAGCCCCCCCCCCTTCGAACCGCTTCAATCCGTGGATTTGAAATACCTTTCACTCAAAACCGTTTTTCTGATCACCTTGTCATCAGTTAAACATGTGGGAGACCTTCACGCGCTGTCTGTCAGCGCCGCGTGTCTTGAGTTTGGTCCAAATGACTCAAAGGTCATTTTAAAGCCTAGACACGACTATGTCCCCAAAGTGATCGCTACTCCTTGCAGAGCACAGGTTATTTCCCTATCGGCTCTGTCAGCATCCGATAGCGAATGCGACGCCAATCTCCTCTGTCCAGTTAGAGCACTGAGATTGTATACTGCGCGCTCTGCCGCTTTCAGACGCTCTGAGCAGCTTTTCGTTTCATTCGGAGGGCGCACTAAAGGTCTCGCCGCCTCGAAACAGACACCGTCTAGATGGATAGTGGACGCTATTGCTGCTGCGTACGCGTCGAAAGACCTGCCATGCCCGTTAGGCATTAGGGCTCACTCCACTAGAGGCATGGCCTCGTCGTGGGCATGGTCCAGCGGGATTTCCATTCAAGACATATGTGTGGCAGCGGGCTGGGCTTCCCCTTCCACCTTTGTCAGATTTTACAATCTGGAAGTGCCCGCACTGCAGGCAAAATTACTAGCGGTCTAAATACGCTACAGCTCTCCTGGTGAGCTGCACTGATGGGACACATTACACACAGACCGGCACCGCCGCTCCGTTTTTCCCTTCCCATTATGTGCTAATGAATTACACACTCACTGGCCCGCACTCTTGCCGACTAAACATTATTCCCCGCTCATAGAGCTCCCCGGGGTCCCCACCCCCCCGGGGTTCATGCAGTGGATGCTGGGCGCGCACGGCGTTGACAATGGGTTCCCGTAGCATAAGCTAGCTTACGCAATACGAGAGAACGAATCGGTTACCTAACGTAACCTCGGTTCTCTCTAGATGAGGGAACGAGTATTGCGTACCCTGCCGTGCTTGCGCCACGAGCGATTTTCGCTTCATCAATGAAAACCAGGGAGGCAGCCTGTGGGCCGCGTTTATATACACTCTGGCCACGCCCATTCTGGCGGGCTATGATGCTATGAGGGCGCGAGCGCCTCTCATTGGACGCGAGTTCATTCGAGTCGTCCATAGGCTGCAGCAGTTTGCCGCAGGGCAACCAATGAGCTCGCTAGCTAGCCCGCTCAAGGTCTGCAGTTGCGGCACTGCGTTGACAATGGATACAAAAATTAAGGATAATTTTTTGGCTTCAATATTTCAGAAAAGATGAATCTCTCCCGTAGCGTAAGCTAGCTTAGGTAACCGATTCGTTTTCAGGTTAGAGGCCAGTCTAAAAGCAGCATTGCCATCACCCATTGGCAGTAGGATGATTGGATGAAGATTGGGCCGATTTGTCATACATATGAAGGGTGTTTCTGCCTATGCAAATTCGGACATGTGGAGCTCACGTGCATATTCAAATTCATTTTCAAAGAAACTTGTTATACAAACAAATTTACTTTTCATGTATACTTTCATTGTGTAAAGTTTCATTTTGATAGGAGTAAAGGAAAGAAATAGCCCCATTGGGGTGTATTGTTGTCTGGCCTTGTTGGCACACATCTCGGATTGATGAGAATTAAACATATTTCCTTAACTAGGATATCTTAGGACTTTTACCGTAGTATGTTGTTCTGGACACCTTATAGAAATGATCTATGCAGCAAAAAATTATTTTACAATTAGTCTGTCGTAAAACACTATTGCCTGGACTATCAGTCAGTCACACACACACACACACGCACGCACGCACGCACGCACACACACACACACACACACACACAGAGAGAAAAACAGAGCAGGATATTATTGTTTCAAATGTTCACGTGTTCACGTTGAATGTTATCTGAATATTAATGTTATTTGGATAACACAGAAAAATGCATGTTTCAAAATTATTTCAACATGATACAGTCTCTTGGTGTGGCATTTGATAAACACAAGCACAAATACGTAAGGAATTTTTTCCTGTTGGGTTTAAAGCTGATTCAATTTCAGTAGGCCTATATCAAATGAATCGCGTCATGTGATCGTAAACAGCGAAGTTGCTTGCAGTTCCCATTGCACGTTCCCTCTGATAACAACAGAAGAAGACTCTTCATGAAGGAATTAAGTTTGAGATGACCCAACGAAAAGCGTTCACTTCTCACCCTTTCAAGCACGCAAAAATGGAATGTGCCAATTATATATTATCTGACATTTCAGAACGATTGAGCAACAAAAATACTATTTGCCATTAGGAACAACTCTGTAACGCATTATTACATGTAACTAACATTCTCTAAAATTATCTCAGCATTGAAAGCTTAGTGTTTGACTAGGCTATGGGTTTTTCAATAGTCAATTCTGTGTCACAGATATAATGTCAGTTATACACATACAAACAATACAAAAAAAAGACATTGCTTGAACACAAGTTTTTCCCCCACAAAATGTATTTAAAAATATGACAACAGACAATGTGCAGCGTTCATCAACAAAGTTGTCAGTAGATTTTGGACACCAGTTCAGTTCATCAGCCTTAGGTTTTGTTCGATGATGTAAGTTGTCGCAAAATGACTGGCTAATATATTGGTTATAATCAGAACCATCATTACAATGTCTGAAGCCTTTAACCATTATAATATCACACACACACATGTTTCCCCATACAGAACAGAAAGAGAAAAGGCTGTTTCTTAAGCAGCTTCCTAAATTCTCCACATCTTGCTGGCTTGTTCCAGCCCCACCAGGAGTGTAACTAAAGGAGCCCGTGTAGCCCAATATAGACTCTTCTGGCCGGGGCCACCCTTCAAGTGGTTACCACGGCCCTTCACTCTAGCAATTACACATGGAGTTCTGTCTGGGTGTGGCAGCGGGACAGAAACATAGCTGCCTATTTCCCAAACCTTCAATTCTACAATCTGGGTTTCATAATTCCACAGCCATATGTGAAGGTGGCAGATGCATGGGGCGGGAGCCTCCTTTCTAAGGGCTATGGTCCTCCTTATGGGTGGGACCCAAGTAATAATATAGGACAAACGTGTTTAAACTGGTTTATAAGATTATAGCGGAGATTCAGATTTTTATCATTTGAACTCACATATAGATTGAATTTAAAGTCAAACCTTAGCTTGTGAGTTTTAATTTTTGTGAAGTTGATTGGAACAAAATATAAAACGATGGTACCAAAAGATCAGACCACCCCTGCAGACACTGCAAATAAAATGTAAATGGTATTTGGATGTAAGAAAGCATAGGATATACATATTTAGCAATTCCATCTTTGTAAAGAATGCATGAATCAAGCCGTGTTATCCTGAACAAAACTTGCTTCTGCTCTGACAATGCATGTATTGTGTTGTTCTAAAACTTAATATAAATTATTATTATTATTTTTTCCATTATTCAATGTCTGGACTGGAAACAGGGCAAAGCATCCATGGCAAAGCATTGTTATTTTGACCAATTGTAATTTTCTTCAAACATGCTCTAAATGACAATATTTTTTATTTGAATATAATATAACAAAAAATAACATCTAACTCAAACGTATAACTATATCAAACAGTTTCCAGTGGTCTTTGATTTTTTAACACATACATGCAGAATACAGTTCAGTTCTGACTCCTGCAGTAGTGGCCGCATGCACAAACTTTCTTTGAGAGGCGGTATTAACATTAAGTGACATGGGCATCTGACGCGCAGATGCCAATGGCACATGTCACTATGCATTGGCACATCCGGTGGCACATCCGGTCTCCATTGGCATGTGCCAGTGGATAGTGACATGTGTCACTGACATTATTGGCATGTGCCAATGGATAGTGACATGTGTCACTGACATTATCGCGGAACACTGACACTGTCGCGGAACAGGTTGCCGTCTTGTGCACGACACCTCAGTAGTGACTGACAGATGAGCTGAGCAGCTATAGGCTACTGACGTAATTGTGAAACAAACGCCTACATAAAATAGCCTATTTTTAGTGATGTTTTTTAAATAAATGTCAATTAAACGTCAGTATTTTTTTCCTCAAACATGTCAGTTTGTGACATATCGCGACGGTTTAAATTTGTTTGAGTAGCAAGTAGGCTACAGTAAGACGGTAGCAAAAATTAAATAAAAAAAACGAGTAATCATGTCGATTAATGAGTCTATAAATGAGCTATAATTTATGTAAGTAAATTATTTACTAATTAATTTATAAAATATAAAAAAGTAGGCCTATTCACTAATTTATAAAATAAAAATAAATTATTTACCAATTATTTATATTGATATCAGACAGATTACTTTGTTTTTGCTTATACTCATCTGGCTTTTATATTTTACAAATACATTTAAGGAATTATGTAATAAGAAATAAACACATTTTTTTATAAATCTGAACATGCCTCATGCCAAAGAACATTTTTTTTCTGTTTAGACCTATTTTTTTACAGTCTATGGTTTAGACTGACCGTTTGAACACCATTTAAATAGCTTTGCCTTGATAGAACTGTCTGGCGAGTTTCCACCATATTTGGAGACAAAAATCACCTATTCACAATAAAACTTGTGACATGTGTCAGTGGATAGTGGCATGTGCAAATGACACTGTTGCAGTACATGTCCCTGTATGTTATGACACTCCAGTTGCGCAGCCTGTCTACTGGAGCATTATGTAGATGTAACATTATGACATCTACAGAAGGAATGCATGTTTAGATTTATTGTATTTGTAAAATATAAAAGCCAGATGAGTATAGGCAAAAACAAAGTAATCAGAGTCTGTCTGATATCAATATAAATAATTAGTAAATAATTTATTTATATTTTATAAATTAGTAAATACTTTTTAATATATACAAATTAATTAGTAAATAATTAATTATTTATATAAATTTAGTAAATAATGTACTTAAATAAATTATAGCTCAGTAATATTCTTATTAAATATTATATACATTATCCACTAATTTGTATATCGACATCAGACTCTGATTACTCGTTTTTTTAATTTAATTTATGCTACCGTCTTACTGTAGCCTTGCTACTCAAACAAATTTAAACCGTCGCGATATGTCACAAACTGACATGTTTGAGGAAAAAAATACTGACTTTAAAACGTTTAATTGACATTTATTTAAAAAACATCACTAAAAAATAGGCTATTTTATGTAGGCGTTTGTTTCACAATTAGGTAGCCTATAGCTGCTCAGCTCATCTGTCAGTCACTACTGAGGTGTCGTGCACAAGACGGCAACCTGTTCCGCGACAGTGTCAGTGTTCCGCGATAATGTCAGTGACACATGTCACTATCCACTGGCACATGCCAATAATGTCAGTGACACATGTCACTATCCACTGGCATATGCCAATGGAGACCGGATGTGCCACCGGATGTGCCAATACGCATAGTGACATGTGCCATTGGCATCTGCGCGTCAGATGCCCATGTCACTTAATGTTAATACTGCTACTGCTTTCTTTTTATACAGTAATAGATCTCGTGCCTCCACCTAGTGGCAGAAGTGCAATGCAACGTTGGTTAACGTGGGTTACTCACATTATGGGTTTGATTCACAATAAACAGACAGTCAGATAATAGCCAAAAGATACTCGCAAGCGCTAACATACAGTCTACATAGCCTACACCAGTCCACCTTTGATTTAAAAAAAAATAAAGCTCCCAAAATACATTAGGCTACTGCCAATAAACTAGGCTATATTATTATTATTATTAGGCTAGGCCTAGTATTATTATTATTTTTAGACTTTGCAGGGCGTGTCATGCGATTTATATAGGCTAGCCTATTACTAAATCAAAGAGATCTAAGAATATTTTAGCAAAAGTGTTGGCTACTTTTTTCACAGGTTGTTGTTTTTTTGGCAATGTGTAGGCTATTTTTATAGCCCATATATTCTATATTCTAAATAAGAAGTGAAAGAGAAAAAGTGTAAGGTACATGTTGCCTATGTTTTGGTAAATGTGTTGCTATTATTCATTTTAAATATTGTGAATTGTGTAGATGTTTATATTTATTATATAGGTCTATAGATTTCAAATCTTTTTTCCCCCTGTGACATGATTATTGTTGTTGTTTTAATATAAATGATAAACGGGAACTATATTAGATTTTAGACGTATGTTTGGGTTAGTATGCTCTTGTGACGCAGTTGTTTGGGTTATTGTGCTCCTATGACGAGTTTTGTTATCAGACGTGAGCGCGGGCGTGACATCACGACCGAGAGTAATCCGGCGACATTCCACAGCGGCTGTCTCTCAAGTCAAGCCAGCAACACATGTCAAGTTCCTCGTAGCAGCACGGAAGTGTACATGAGTTTCTGATGAGTCTTTTGTGCTTACTCTTTGGTTTGTAATGGCGAATTTTTAAAGGTTCCCTTTAACTGACAATTGTCTGTGATTCCGTGTAAAACCAGTAGCACAGCTGTCATGGACTGGAGCCCTGGATCTCTCATGATGAAGCGGAAACTACACCGGAGGCAGGTGAGATGAACTTTAACTGCCTTACCCAACAGCGATGTTAACGACACTGTTTGGTTAGTTTTTGCCTCTCTTAGAGTTAACTTAGTAGGCTATCTTACGGTTTCTTAGTGACTCACTTAAAACATGAAAATAATGCAATTGTTAATTGAGAGCCAACAGAATTCATGAATCACAGGCAGATTTGTGTGTCTGATTCAAAGATGTAGGCTACCTGCAGAATAAACCAGAAATTAAACAGCTAGGTTTCTATATAACCTATTAAATTGAATGTGCCTGCCAAATTACTTTTATATCTATCTACATTGTTCTAACATTGACAGTGATTCCTTGATCTTGATAACATTGATTCAATAGAATGTCTTCAAGATTTTTTTTTTTTTTTGCTCTCTCAAAAGATCGAAAAAGATTACAGAAATGTTTTTACACACAAATCATTATGAGCCATGGCAGAAGTTACAAGCACAGATACACTGAGGTTTGATAAAAGCTGATGTCTTTGAACAGGTGTTTCTTCAGAGGAACACCAGCAGAGAAAGTTTCAGAGCACATCACATCCCGATTGAGGTCTTAGTGTGTTGTGAATGTAAGGGAAGTAATTCAGAAATATGAAACCAAACCAAGAGAAAAGACTTCCCGCTAAGCCATGAAAAGGTTGAACGCCCTTGTTCTAAGATTTAATGGTTTGATTGTCTGTGTGAAACTGAAGTTAAGTTGTCTACTGCAGCTGTCATGGAGAAGCATCAATAGACACAGTATCTGTGAGACGACCTGTGTTTGGAGTCATGCCATAAGCAACACAAAACGTTACCTTATCAATCAAAACATTTGCTACGGTTGCAATACCTCTGCTTCTGTTGGTGTGGGACGTTCTGAGCTATTCAGACTTTTTTAGGGGAAAACAAACATTATCTAGTGTAGAATCAGATACTAAACTACAACTAAAGCAATTAAAAAATGCAGAAACAACATTCCAACCCTCATGACTTGATAACTGAATCACCATGATGTTATTTTCTGGTATCACAGGCATTTGGAGGGTTTCTTGTTTCAAAATGAACTTTAAGATTAGTCAGTAGTATGAAAGTAGAACTTGGTGGTAGAAAAGAACTCTCCGAAATGCTTTCATTTGTATTTCAGTTTACAGTATAATGTGCATGCTGTATAATAATATCATTATTATACTATTTTGCAATAGAGTAAGAACATAGGGACAGAACTGATTGGAAAGTACATGGAGGGGGTTGATATTGATCTGTGCTCTTGCCAGAAATAGCCTAAATCCAGAGTTTGTAAACTCATCTTACATATCTCATTCTTTATCTTATTGTACAATATTATATATATATATAATATGATTGCAGTCATGTATGTTAAGAACATACTGACAGTACATTTCCACCGTTTTCCCTTCTTGTAAATTCAGAGTTATTATTCTGAACTGTTTATATTGTGTTGTTGTTGTAGGGGAGCATTGACCTTTTAGAAACCATCGGAGTTGTAAATGAGAATGGCAATGAGATCCCATCTATGCCACCAGTGGTAAGGCCTACAGCACATCACAGTTCATAATAGGTTTCAAAGTGAGACCACTAGTGGAAATGCTTCTATTTTGAATTGAATACATTTTTTTTTCATTACAAATTATATTATCAGTGTAATAGTCTGAGTGAAACAATGAATTGCACATACAACATAAAACAGGTTTCAAAGTGAGGCTGCTAAATTTAATATAAAATGTTAAAACAACTTACTGTATATTATCAGTGTAATAGAAAGATGGGAGCATGCATTAGGCTGACATAAACAAAACCTGATGATAAGTGTTTTCCAGCATGATTTGAGTATGTTCCAAAGAGCATCTTTTGTGTGTTATAATAAATCAAAATGAAATTTTAAATGGGGTGAGAAATTTCAGATTTTTAACATAGTCTCACTTTTTGACCCCACTGTACATGTTTAAATTATTTATAGCTTATACACACAAAGGAAAGTCACTAGAATGATATGAAAGTTTGCATAGGATGTATTTATGTAACTAAGTGGGAAGGTTCTCATAATAATTTATTAGCACTGCTTTCTTTCTTTTTAATCTCAGCAACCTCCCCTGACCTACGATTTTGTTCTTGTGGCAAAAATATCAGAAGAAGAGGAAAATAACCAATGCAACAGAAAACAGAAAGCTTTTATTGAAACTTTGAAAGCTAAGAAATTAAATGTTCATGTAAGTGAGTTTTTGCATTTTTGAGATCTGGTTTAAGAAGTCTATAACTAATGTCTTGACATATGAAGGGGAAATTCCTTTTTGCATATGAAAGTGTAACTAAAAATGGCAAGAGTTGCGTAATTGCTGACACAACAATTGAGTGCAAAACTGCAGTTCTATTTTGCACAATTTCATTGCTCAAATAGTGTGTCTTTTTTCTGTGTGTGTATAATACAAGTCAATGATACAATATGCGGTTAAATTAACAAGACTGATGTGAACCATATTATTATGACTTTATAATTATTAGTTTTAGTTCAACACTATATAATGGCACTGCATTATTATATTGTTAATGTATTATATTATAATATTATATTATATTGTTGAAAATGCTACTGATAATGAAATGTTGTCAAATATATGCTTTACTCTTTTTATTTGGTGTATGTTTTTTTTTTTGCAGAAATTTAGAGATGATGATAAGGTATTTTATTGCATTAGAGCACCAGAAAGGGTTTTTGAGACATACCGGTATCTCTTAAAAGTGTCTGATGCCTGTAACTGGAGTTGTGAGCAGCAGGGTACTATACCTCAGTCAACCAGGTAACACAGTCTCAAAAAACTATCTAGCTATTTTTATGACTGTTATTCAAACACATTTGTTTAAAGGCCACAGGATGAAAATTATAGGGTTTTTAATACGTGATTGGCATTACTTTGATCATTGTTCAGTATCGACTAGCTAACAGATTCCTAGTTTTGCCTAACTTGCTCAGTGATAGTAAATTTTGCCAATGGATAGAGATTAGAATAGAGAATAGAGATGAATAGAGATTTTCACCAATTAAACGGCTAGCAAACAAAATGCTACTTCTCTTACTCATGGTAATCTGAGTAATCCATATTCTCTATGGTGCAGTGGAGAAAGGTGACAGTCACGATTGATGTACTGTGAAGAAAACTGTGTTGTACACAAATAAAGAAGCCACTTTAACAGAAGGGCTTTGATCTGCATTGTGGCTCTGTTTCAGGATTCGTATTGTTGATTTCATTCTGCATCACACATGCATCGATTCTGAGGGTGAGTAACAGTTTCCCTAGATTGCTCATTCATATTACTTTGTATTACATCACTGTATTATTTCAACCTTCATATGATTCATCTAGAACTGTCGATTCCATAATACATTCTCTCGCTCTACCTCTCTTAGGTGTTTCAGAATATCTGCCCGATCTCATGAAAAAAAATGTTTTCGAGACTCACTTCTGCTTACATGAAGTATGATTTTAATATGTTATTTCCTCTTGCTCACAGCATTTTGTAAACATGTAGTACAGAGTCCACACTGCAGAATCATTATGCAAATGTGTGGATCAGGAAGTAAATCCCAGGGTGATAATTATACATTTGATGCACTATTTGATGCTCAAAGCAGCATATAGGAAAAGTATCTTGTCACAATGAGTATTTGATCACACACATAGAAGAATTCTTTACTCTGAATACTCAAAACATAATTTCTTGTGAATTATCCTGTTTCACTCAGAAAAATGTAAGATTTCAGAAGTCAAATGAGATTCTTTTCAAGACAGACATTTAACACCAACAAACAAAATCACTGCTAAACAAAACATCTTGGTTACGTATGTAACCATGGTTCCCTGAAAAAGGAACGAAACACTGCGTTGAAATGCTGTGGGAACACCTCTGTCACTGTGATTGTGTCGTAAAGCACGTATGAAAAGAGTCCAATGGGGAGATGGAACGTCATAGGCGGGCGTCAGTGTTGAGGAAGTTACTTTTAAAAAGTAGTGTAACTCGTTACTTCTTAAAAAAAGTAATCTGTTACTTTACTTAGTTCCCTTTCGAAGGGAACTCAACAATACGTCATCGACGTTATGGGGAACGCCTCAGGCGTGACAGGTGTCTGAAATCAAATACCAACTCACAGCAATCATGTTGACCGGCGACAGCCCGTGCATCATCAGCTCGAATGATGAGCGCGTCAATCTGGATGTATAAAAAGGGTGCCTTGAAACCGTGACAACATCCTTTCGTCTTCAGGGACTGTTTGTCTGTTTGAAAAATAATCAACGTGCAAGATGAAGCGTACAGAGAAGCGGCGTAATACCTTCCGCAAGTGTGCTGACCCGTGTCCTAGATATTTGACACCGGGAGATTCACACGATCTGTGCGTGTTTTGCCTGGGGGAAGAGCATGCACGGGAAGCTCTCGAGGGAGCTTTCTGCGCGAACTGTGAGAGTTTTAAGATCAAAACTCTCCGCTCTCGTCTGTCCCACTTCTCGAGGGAAGTGGGCGCGGCATCTGAACCCCGCGGTTCCGGTTCCGGTCCCGCTCGGGCTGAGGCTCAGCGGCGGTTGATCTCGTGGGGTTCTCAGATGGAGCTGGCAGATCGTCTGGAGAGGGGTGTTAACCTCTCGGATGATCTGCCAGCTGACGAGGGTGAGTTACAGGTCGATGTTGAGGATGTTCTTTCTCTCTCTGATAGATCTGTAACTGGTTCTCTTCGGGCCGGGCAGGAGGTGGGTGTTGATGATGTCAGTTTGGTCGAGACCGAACCATCTCAGCCCTCCTGCCCAGTGTACGCTGAGCTGGTGGAGGTTATGGGGCGCGCCACGGAAAGATTGCAGCTGCAGTGGAGGCGCGTCCGGGAGGAACCCGCTCGTGGTATCTTGGATGACCGGTTCCTCCCCACCCGTAAGCCACCAGCTCGGTTGAGCCTTCCATTTCTTCCCGATCTTCACTCTGAGATCGAGAAGGCATGGAAGAACCCGTTCTCCGCGCGTCTCTATCTGCATCAGCGGGCTAGTTTCGCTGCTGTGGAGGGAGCCGCGGAGCACGGGTATATGTCGATACCGCCAGTGGACGAGACGTTGGCTAACTATCTCGCCTCTGGTCGGGCATCTTCACTAGAAGCTCCGACCCTGCCATCCAAGCCGCTCAAGACAACTTCGCGCTTGAATGGCAGAGCGTACACGGCAGCAGGTCAGGCGGGTGCGGTTCTGCACACCCTCGCGGTCCTTCAGGCCTACCAAGCCGACCTGCTGCGGGACCTCGATCAGGGGGCCGGCCTGTCCCCTGACGCGGTCGCGGAGCTGCGCCGCACCACGGATCTGACTCTCCGGGCCACCAAGCAGTCTGCGGTTTCCATCGGTCGTGCGATGGCTGCTATGGTGGCCACGGAGAGGCATCTGTGGCTCAACCAGGCTGACATCGGGGAGAAAGAAAAAACCTTTCTCCTCGATTCGCAGGTTTCGCCTTCTGAGCTTTTCGGACCTTCTGTCGAGACAGTGGTCGATAAGTTCAGGGAGGCGAGGGCGCGCTCTGCGGCGTTTAAGAGCTGCATACCGCGGAGGTCCTCGGCCCAGCCCAGGCAGGCGGGAGGGCCTGGTCCGTCGTGGTCTGAGGATCACAGACGAACCCAGAAGGCCAGTGTCGCTTCCCGTGCACCCCCTCCTCCTAGCAGGGGGAGCAGGGTGCGCAGGAGGCGTAACTCCCGCGGGAGGCAGGATCTCAGGGAGGTGATCCAGAGTAAACGTTCTCGGACTGAACGTTAGACATCACCTCCCTGGATCTTGTCTCCTGACCACCATCGCTCCCAGGCTCCTCCTACATCAGGCCTGGGGCGGGGCCCATGATGAGTTCAAGAATTCTCTGATGGCCCGCTTCAGCTTGGTTGTTAGGAGTGCCTTGCCTGGTTCATGTTTGGGAAAACAAACGAAGATAATGTATTGTAAAGTGAGTTGAGCTCCCACATGTGGTGGTTGCTTGGTTACAGGCCTCACCAGGCCTTCCAGGCTATGAGCTTCCATATGTCAGGTCACAGGCCTTATCCAGCCTTCCTGAATATGAGCTCCCACACACGGTGGTCGCCAGGTTACAGGCCTCACCGGCCTTCCTGGTTATGAGCTCCCACATGCTGTGGTCGCCAGGTTACAGGCCTCGCCAGGCCTTCCTAGTTATGAGCTCCCACATACTGTGGTCGCCAGGTTACAGGCCTCACCGGCCTTCCTGATATGAGCTCCCACATACTGTGGTCGCCAGGTTACAGGCCTCACCGGCCTTCCTGGTTATGAGCTCCCACATGCTGTGGTCGCCAGGTTACAGGCCTCACCGGCCTTCCTGGTTATGAGCTCCCACATACTGTGGTCGCCAGGTTACAGGCCTCACCCGGCCTTCCTGGTAAGAGCTCCCACATATTGTGGTCGCCAGGTTACAGGCCTCACCGGCCTTCCTGGTTATGAGCTCCCACATACTGTGGTCACCAGGTTACAGGCCTCACCGGCCTTCCTGATATGAGCTCCCACATACTGTGGTCGCCAGGTTATAGGCCTCACCGGCCTTCCTGATAAGAGCTCCCACATACTGTGGTAGGCAGGTTACAGGCCTTACTAGGCCTTCCTGAATATGAGCTCCCACACACGGTGGTCGCCAGGTTACAGGCCTTGCCAGGCCTTCCTGGTAAGAGCTCCCACATATTGTGGTAGTCAGGTTACAGGCCTCACCGGCCTTCCTGGTAAGAGCTCCCACATACTGTGGTCGCGAGGTTACAGGCCTCACCGGCCTTCCTGATATGAGCTCCCACATACTGTGGTCGCCAGGTTATAGGCCTCACCGGCCTTCCTGATAAGAGCTCCCACATACTGTGGTAGGCAGGTTACAGGCCTTACTAGGCCTTCCTGAATATGAGCTCCCACACACGGTGGTCGCCAGGTTACAGGCCTTGCCAGGCCTTCCTGGTAAGAGCTCCCACATACTGTGGTCGCCAGGTTACAGGCCTCACCGGCCTTCCTGGTTATGAGCTCCCACATGCTGTGGTCGCCAGGCTTCAGGCCTCCTCGGCCTTCCTGGTTATGAGTTGTCACATGTCAGGTTTCAGGCCTCACCAGGCCTTCCTGAATGTGAACTCCCACTCACTGTGGTCGCTTGGGTGTGGTTGTGAGCTGTCACCTGCCAGGTTGTAGGCCTCATTAGGCCTTCCTGAATGTGAGCTCCCACACATTTTGACTATCAGGTTACAGGCCTCATCTGGCCTTCCTGATTATGTTAAAACCATACTTATGGTAAGTCACTTGACGGTACGTCTTGGGTACTTTCTAAAATCCATTTTTTATGGTAAGGGTCACGCGCTGTACGCTTCGGTCCCTTTCTATGTGGCCAGACCCAAGTCTTTCACTTCGGGTCCCACTCTAGATGCGTTCTGTCGCCAAAGTTTGTTACGACAGATGCCTTTTTCTGATCCAGGTCTACCTGGATTCGGAATTACTAAGTACATGCACTTTTGTTTCATGTACTGTCTAAAATCCATTTTTATGGTAAGGGTCATGCGCTGTACGCTTCAGTCCCTTTCTATGTGGCCCAGACTCAAGTCTTTCACTTCGGGTCCCACTCTAGATGCGTCCTGTCGCCAAAGTTTGTACGACAGACGCCTTTTTCTGATCCAGGTCTTCCTGGATTCAGATTTACTAAGTACATGCACTTTTGTTTCATGTACTTTCTAAAATCCATATTTATGGCCTTTCTGGAACTAGCCCCACATGGTGTGGTTGTCAGGTTACAGGCCTTGTCAGGCCTTCCTGATATGAGCTCCCTCCTACTGTGGTTGTCAGGTTATAGGCCTCGCCGGCCTTCCTGGTTTTGAGCTCCCACATTCAGTGGTCACCAGGTTTCAGGCCTCCTCGGCCTTCCTGGTTATAAGTTGTCACATGTCAGGTTTCAGGCCTCACTAGGCCTTCCTGAATGTGAACTCCCACTCACTGTGGTCGCTAGGGTGTGGTTGTGAGCTTTCACATGTCAGGTTGCAGGCCTCATCAGGCCTTCCTGAATGTGAGCTCCCACATATTTTGACTATCAGGTTATAGGCCTCATCTGGCCTTCCTGGTCATGTCAGAACCATACTTATGGTAAGTCACATGATGGAGCATCTTGTGTACTTTATAAAAATCCATTTTTATGGTAAGGGTCATGCGCTGTATGCTTCAGTCCCTTTCTATGTGGCCAGACCCAAGTCTTTCACTTTGGGTCCCACTCTAGATGCGTCCTGTCGCCAAAAATTTGTACGACAGACGCCTTTCTGGCTAACTTCTTAATTCTGATCCAGGCCTTTTCTGGACTCAGAATAATTAAGTACATGCACTTTTGTTTCATGTATTTTCTAATGTAGCCCCACGTGGTGTGGTTGTCAGGTTGCAGGCCTTATCAGGCCTTCCTGGTTATGAGCTCCCATATTCTGGGTATCAGGTTATAGGCCTCACCGGCCTTCCTGAAATGACCTCCCACACACTGTGGTCGCCAGGTTACAGGCCTCACCGGCCTTCCTGGTTATGAGCTCCCACATACTGTGGTCGCCAGGTTACAGGCCTCGCCAGGCCCCTGGTTATGAGCTCCCACATACTGTGGTCGCCAGGTTACAGGCCTCACCGGCCTTCCTGATATGAGCTCTCACCTTCTGTGCTCGACAGGTTACAGGCCTCACCAGCCTTCCTGATGTGAGCTCTCAGGTAAGAACTGGAGCTCCCCACATAGAGGGTAATCAGGTCCTTGGCCTCAGCAGGAGGAGCACTGGGTAGACCCATGGATTGAGTGGACGACTTCCGTCTTTTCTTGAGGTTGAGTTACACTCTCCGGGTAATCCCGTCTCTGTGATCCGGAACTGAATGATTTCTGCCAGCTTTGCAGGCCTTCAGTTTTGAATGCCTTTTTCAAGGCAGTTTCCAGAGGCTCTGTCTCGGACAGACAGGCTATGGCCAGACTGTGCTTAGATCACCAGGCCAGCCTGGTGGCATGTCAGGAGGCATGCTCTCCTGAATAGTGACTGGCTGGGATTCCCTTGAGTCCCATAGCCACACTCCCTAGAAGGGACCCCTTCTATTTGGAAGTTGTGGTCCTAAGCCTTTGAGCTGGCCCAGATATACCTCCCATTAACTATGTTCTGGCAGTTTCTCGGTTCATTAGCTTGGGCTATGACCGGTAGGGAGTGCTGTCACTGACAGCCCAACGTGACCTAGGGTGAGTGTGTCCTTTGTATTACTGGTTCTGACAGTTGTCACTGCCATTGGGCATGCACTCCCCTCAGTATGGCGGCGTGGGTATTTCGTTCCCCATAACGTCGATGACGTATTGTTGAGTTCCCTTCGAAAGGGAACGTCTCTGGTTACGAATGTAACCTTAGTTCCCTGAGAACAGGGAACGAGACAATACGTCTCCCTGCCATACCTCGGGGCCTGCCTGCAACAGTCCCTTCAGACGATAGGATGTTGTCACGGTTTCAAGGCACCCTTTTTATACATCCAGATTGACGCGCTCATCATTCGAGCTGATGATGCACGGGCTGTCGCCGGTCAACATGATTGCTGTGAGTTGGTATTTGATTTCAGACACCTGTCACGCCTGAGGCGTTCCCCATAACGTCGATGACGTATTGTCTCGTTCCCTGTTCTCAGGGAACTAAGGTTACATTCGTAACCAGAGACGTTATCCCATATGGAAAGTAACTTTTTACGTTACTCGTTACTTTTACGTTACTTTTATGTTGCTTGACTTTGGGCAGAACCCAATATCTGTTCCTAAATGTGTAGGCCTACATAAAGTTCTACTATGCATAATGCCATATATAATGCCATAAATGCATAATGCATTTATCAAAATTTTGAATATTTATAAAGAAATGCCCGTTAATGGATAGACATATGCATGGGCGGCGCTAGGGTGGGGGTAGAAAGAAAGCCCCCAAGAGAGACCAAAGCTCCCCGTTAGCACCCCGAAAACTAATTTCTGGAAGCAATTATATTCAGGCTGTATTCTATGGATGTCCTGAACCGCTTGGTGAAGAAATTTTTTTTAAATTTATCTTGTTATTTTGACATAATAAGGGGACATTCTAATCTCCATCAAGCCAAATTAAAGCGTTCTTATAATGGTTTTCTATGGGAGGAAAATGCTTAACGTGTAATTCAACACGTTGCGTTCATATTCTGGGCTCATCTGATTTTTTGTCCATAGTATAGCCTACTTTACTATGATTTTAGTATCATAATGATTAATAAATGCACGCACAATTATCCGTGAACTTGATAAATGTTGCAGATATGTTTTACTATGCACGTAAACAAATGCCTTTCAACTTATGTGTGCAAAATTCAGAATTAAATGAATGTGCAGCAATTTGTACAAATAGAGAGTCTAGGCCTACTATACGTGTTGTAGCCATTAAATAAGCGCATTTAGTTTCATATTTGTTCAAATATCGTCAAACGATTAATCGCGATTAATCGCATCCAAAATAAAAGTTTGTGTTTACATAATATATGTGTGTGTACTGTGTATAATTATTTTGTATATAAATGCACACGCGTATATATTTAAGAAAAATATGTTATTTATATATAAAATGTTTATATTTATATAAAATATACATTATATATAGGCTACATTCAGTCTATATACAGTATATATATGCAAATATTTCTTAAATACACATGCATGTGTGGGTATTTATGTATTAAAAATAATTATACACAGTACACACACATATATTATGTAAACACAAACTTTTATTTTGGATGCGATTAATCGCGATTAATCGTATGACAGCCCTAATTATAATGTTATTTTTTTTACGAGAGATGATGGTCCTGCCACAGACCTTGAGCCGAGCGACCACTCATGATCGCCCCCCAGCCCATAGCCCCCTGCATAGTAGTCGAATCCCATATTACACACAGAAAAGTGGTCCTCTGAGCTAGAGAAAGCACACTCTTCTTGGCGTTCATTGTAATTTAGTATGTGAATGCCCTAGAGTCGCAGAGAAGCCTGTGCTTCCTGTGTTGTGGAAGGATGGATACGAGTCCTTGAGATCTATCGCGACAAACCAGTCCTCTGACATGATTTCTGACACGATTTTCTTCAGAGTAATTATCTTGAATTTAATCTAGCCTACAGAGCGATTTGGTTGGCACAGATCTAGAATCAGACACAACCCCCCATCCTTTTTAGGACCAATAAAGAACTGGCTGTAGAACCCGGACTCCCACCATGGCCAGGAGGGACTTCCTCCCCTATGACTAGAGCCTGCTGTGGCACTTTTTTTTAGGGCGGACGTTCGGATAAGCACTCGCTGGGAACCCCTGCGCCCTGAGACACACAAGATGGCGGGGTTGGCAGAACGGCCCCCTGAGGGAACCGAGGGCATCAGGAATTCTTCTTCGACGAAACCCTCTTAGGCCTGACCTGCTGGCGAATACGCTTTACCCGCCAATGTAGCTCTCAGTGGTTTGGTGGGTAATGTCAGGGCTTTGAGGGATGATGCTTATTTAGGGGAGAGATGGCTCGCAAGCGTTTCAGCCCTGGGCATTGCCCCATAACTGTGTTTTTTAAGCCCATGGATGTTTAAATATGTTGATTTTTGTGGACTAAATACATGGTATGAATGGTCTCTTCATCTTCCTCAGCGTGGAGGTCAGGAAAAAACAGCAAGCCCCGACGTGGAGGTTGTGTATGTGATGGCAGGAAGTGTTCGTCTAGATTGCTTTTCTGACGAAGCTCCGGTTTTTTCGGCCGGCCAGTTCAGTGTCTCCTGTCTCAATACTGATAACATCCAGCTCCTCGGAAATGGAAAGTTGCAGTACCGGTGCTTCACTTGTGGTGGAAGTAACTGCAGAGTGTGCTTCCAAACCCTGAGATGAAACACTGGACCTAGCAGGTGAAGGCAGAGAAAGGGCCAGGCCTGTCTCTAACCCCTCTTTCAGATCCATTTGCGAACCCGACGAAAATGCTCGCAATCAGCCCCCTCAAGGGCTGACTGAGTGTGCTGCGCTCCCAGACAAAAAACACACAGTACATGTGTATCCCCACCCGTAATATAACGTGGGCAGGGATGAACACACTTCCTGAAAAAATGCTGTTCGCTCACCATTTTAATGCTTTTTTTTTTTACAAGGTGAAAACTCCTGTCTAACAATGCTTTTGATTTACTGAGACAGACAAAAGCACCAAGGACAAACTATTTCACAAAGAGCACTTGCTGAAGGCACACTGTTTGGTTTGGGTCTGTTTTATAATTTCCTGGTCGATGACGTCACCCGCCTATGACATTCCCTCACGCCATTGGATTGATTTCATACGTGCTTCGCAATCACACAGAGGCGTTACCACAGCGTTTCGATGCAGTGCGAGTTCCCTTGAAAGGGAACCAGGACAACTAAACCTACAGGGTCTCTAGGGTGACTGTGTTTTCTGTTCCAGTCCAAATAAATGAGATTTCATGGTTTTGTAGTAATTGTAACTACAACAAAACAACAACAACTTTGTCCTTTGTCCACTTTCATTCGTAGAAAAGGGAGCAGAAAGAACTGAAGCAGAGCTGGGCTCGATGGTCCGCTTGTTTTCGGGGGCAACCCATAACTAACGTCAGGTTCTCTTTTTTATTTTGTGGTTTTACTCATCTCTCTGTTCATTATATTATTTCAATTCTGCTACCAATAGAAAGTATCCTTGAAGGTTTCTTGATGATGCATTTATTGAATGTGTTGTCAGAAACTACCTTGGCGAGAAGGTGGCTCTTTATTTCCTGTGGCTGGGCTGGTACACATTTCTCTTGATTCCTGCTTCTGTAATTGGTCTCATAGTATTCCTGTATGGCCTGGCTTTCTACAGCACAAGTCCTCTCATGTGAGTAACCTAATATTAATAAACTTCAATGTTGGATTTTTAAATACATCTTTGTTTTTCGATAAACAATTATGGTACTGTGTTAGGTCACTACTTGCTGTCAGATGTAAAATAAGGGTCCTGAAGCCAAATCAACCTGTGTGTGTGTGCTTGTGTGTGTGTACACAGACAAGAGGTGTGCCAGTCGAACGTTATTATGTGCCCTCTGTGCGATGTTAGTTGCAAAGTGTGGGAGCTTTCCGACACCTGCATGTATGCAAAGGTACTGTATTTTTTATGCAGACAATTGTGCACTGACAAGTAAGTGCACTCTTACTTTGTTTTTTTACATATACACACATATGCACTATATCACGACTCAATCACCCACTTACAGTATAAGAAGCACTCAAGGCCCTTTAGATAACTCATATCATATTTTAATGATTCAGTAAATCTGTTAGGCTAACTGAGATTTTGGTATGGAGATAATTGAAGATATTTTTTTTCTGTAGTAGTCTTAAGTCTGGAATACACTACAGGACTTTTAAAATCTGAACAGATTAGGCATCATACACTTGCCAACTTTGTAAATGGTTACAGGGTAAAATTGGTTTCATACACTACCAGACTTTAAAATCATTCCGAACACAACAAACACACACAAGAAACACACTCCTCATTGCTAGGAGAGTTGTATGACAGTTGATGATCACAGTAGTTGTCACAACAGAAAGAAAATGAGACAAGCAAATTTGGATTGAAATGGAGATGAGTAGCACAAACAGTTGTTTTATCTGTACTGATGAGTCAAAAAATTGAGGCTTATTTTATGCATGTTCTGTTAATTTACTTTTGTTTTGTTATTGTATTTGTATTGTATTTTATTGCAACACTGATATATAGAGGACAGCGTCTGTTTCAGTAATGTTCTAAAATTGGCTCAAAATATTAAATATGTTTTGATATCCTCTGACTGGATGGAATCATTGTCTGAACCAAAAACTTCAGAGTCTGTGCCCATCATAAACTGTGATTTTATGTGAAGTCTGTCAAATCCGTCTGTCCAAATCTGCATTTGTCGACTCATCTAGACAGCAAATCAGGGCAAAAATCGGAGCAGAATGTGTGTATTGTATTCCAGCCTATTATCAACACTATCATCCCTTACATGTGTTTAATTTAACTAAATACTGTACATCATAATCAGCTAAAACGCATGTGCACCTGAGTTCGTGCCAACTGTGCCCCATTCCGAACTAAACTGCCAGTGTGAGAGCACCCTTAGAGTGCAGTTGATTTGGTATTCAACTGGTATACCTAGACAACAAGTTCCAGTCCCCCAGCTATATATATATATATATATATATATATATATATATATATATATATATATATATATATATATATATATATATACACACTCACCTAAAGGATTATTTGGAACACCATACTAATACTGTGTTTGACCCCCTTTCGGCTTCAGAACTGCCTTAATTCTACGTGGCAATGATTCAACAAGGTGCTGAAAGCATTCTTTAGAAATGTTGGCCCATATTGATAGGATAGCATCTTGCAGTTGATGGAGATTTGTGGGATGCACATCCAGGGCACGAAGCTCCCGTTCCACCACATCCCAAAGAAGCTCTATTGGGTTGAGATCTGGTGACTGTGGGGGCCATTTTAGTACAGTGAACTCATTGTCATGTTCAAGAAACCAATTTGAAATGATTCGAGCTTTGGAACATGGTGTATTATCCTGCTGGAAGTAGCCATCAGAGGATGTGTACATGGTGGCCATAAAGGGATGGACATGGTCAGAAACAATGCCCAGGTTGGCCGTGGCATTTAAACGATGCCCAATTGGCACAAAGGGGCCTAAAGTGTGCCAAGAAAACATCCCCCACACCATTACACCACCACCACCAGCCTGCACAGTGGTAACAAGGCATGATGGATCCATGTTCTCATTCTGTTTACACCAAATTCTGACTCTACCATCTGAATGTCTCAACAGAAATCGAGACTCATCAGACCAGGCAAAATTTTTCTAGTCTTCAACTGTCCAATTTTGGTGAGCTCTTGCAAATTGTAGCCTCTTTTTCCTATTTGTAGTGGAGATGAGTGGTACCCGGTGGGGTCTTCTGCTGTTGTAGCCCATCCGCCTCAAGGTTGTGCGTGTTGTGGCTTCACAAATGCTTTGCTGCATACCTCGGTTGTAACGAGTGGTTATTTCAGTCAAAGTTGCTCTCCTATCAGCTTGAATCAGTCGGCCCATTCTCCTCTGACCTCTAGCATCAACAAGGCATTTTCGCCCACAGGACTGCCGCATACTGGATGTTTTTCCCTTTTCACACCATTCTTTGTAAACCCTAGAAATGGTTGTGCATGAAAATCCCAGTAACTGAGCAGATTGTGAAATACTCAGACCGGCCCGTCTGGCACCAACAACCATGTCACGCTCAAAATTGCTTAAATCACCTTTCTTTCCCATTCTGACATTCAGTATGGAGTTCAGGAGATTGTATTGACCAGGACCACACCCCTAAATGCATTTAAGCAACTGCCATGTGATTGGTTGATTAGATAATTGCATTAATGAGAAATTGAACAGGTGTTCCTAATAATCCTTTAGGTGAGTGTGTATATATATATATATATATATATATATATATATATATATATATATATATATATATATATATATATATATATATATATATATATATACACACACACAGTATTTGTGGTGGGAGGAGCAAACGACAGACACAGTGGGAGTGGTGTCAGGCCTTGGAGAGGCATTTATTAAAGGGATAGTTCGGCCAAAAATGATATTTAACCCATGCATTACTCACCCTCAAGCCGTTTGAGATGCATCTGTCAATCTTGTTTCAGACGAACACATTTTCAGTTATTTTAGAAAATGTCTTAGACCCTTCAGTGGATATAATGTGAAGCAATGGGGTCCACCTCCTTCAAGTCCCAAAATGTGAATACATCCTTCACAAAAGTAATCCATCCGGCTCCAGGGGGATAAACGCAGGCCTTCTGAGGGTAATCCGTGCGGTTTTGTCCTAAAAATATACATATTTAAAACTTTATAAATGAAAATATCGATCGCAACGATCAACGATCGACGCGCGTTCACGGGTGATGGAAGTCGGCGTACGAGGTAAGACGTAGCGTAGGAACTGTCGTGACGTAGAACGAACGCGCCAGCGCAGCCAGAGAGCAGAGCAAAACAAAACACGAAAGCGCGTGAACGCACGCGCGTCGATCGTTGCCGGAAGTCAGATATTTTCATTTATAAAGTTTTAAATATGTATATTTTTACGACAAAACCGCACGGATTACCCTCAGAAGGCCTTCGTTTATCCCCCTGGAGTCGGATGGATTACTTTTGTGAAGGATGTATGCACATTTTGGGACTTGAAGGAGGTGGACCCCATTGCTTCACATTATATCCACAGAAGGGTCTAAGACATTTTCTAAAATAACTGAAAATGTGTTCGTCTGAAACAAGATTGACATATGCATCTCGAACGGCTTGAGGGTGAGTAATGCATGGGTTAAATATCATTTTTGGCCGAACTATCCCTTTAAAGTAAATAAACAAAATGTCCAAAAATGGGGGAAATAAAGTGTTAAAACAAAAGGGGATCTGGTGTCCTCGTTGTGCCAGGGAATTGTGAAGGATGGGTAGTGAAGAGATGGGATGGGTCCAGGTAAGGGGGCGGTGTCAGGCGGTGGCACGCCAGCGTGCATGCACGGGGAAGAGACCGGTCTCAAGAGGATAGGCGAGCTCAGCATTTAACAGCTGCGGTGATGAGGCTTCATATTCTTCAGGTGTGCCTCATCACACACCGCCAATTCTCCTCTTCAGTTACAAAAACGTTATTTCTGAATCTTCTCTTAATGTCCAGTTAAAAAAAAAATGTTTATGCAAACATTAGGGAAAACATTAAGAGAACATTTCATTTAATCATTTTGCACAAATTATGAGAATGTTAGTTTCTCTGAGCATTCTGAAACAAATAGTAAGTAACGTTTAAAAAACATTAGACAAACATTCAAATAAAACTTTTTTAAAAAAAGAAGATACTTTTCAGCAATGATGTATTAATAATGGTTTTATCTGTGCTAAAATTTTGAGAATGTTATTACAGACCAGGTAACTTTATAGAAAAATTCTATTAACATTACTGGTAGAACATTTGTTTAACACTTTCAGAGAAGCTTGCCAGAACATTGGCCACATTTCTGAGAATGTTCTCTATTAGCTGGGGCCTTTTTTTTAAAAAAGGTTCAAATGTTTTGATATGTGCTGACACTGTGTCTTTTGGCTCACATGTGCAGGTGAGCCTTCTGTTTGATAATGAGGGAACAGTAGCATTCGCCATGTTCATGGCTGTGTGGGGTAAGTTCAACAACAGCTCTAACCTCATTTAAGTTGGATTGATTCAATGTTATGACAGATGTTATTGTCTTCTTTACAGCCACTGTGTTTCTGGAGTTTTGGAAGCGTCACAGTTCGTCTTACGTGTGCGCATGGAAGGTCTTTGACTGGTGTGAGGAAGAGGTATTACACAGTAATTATCTCTATAACAAAAATACATCATAGAGTATTAGACCTTTGAGTTAGCGACTGGGAATTTTATACGAGCTACAAAGTACTGATAACTTTAAATAATATGGTCAAGCTACGCTCTTGAAAAAGCAGCTGGCTACACTAATAATATTGAACTACATTAAAGGGATAGTTAACCCAAAAATTTTAATTACCCCATGATTTACTCACCCTTAAGCCATCCTAGGTGTATATGACATTCTTCTTTCAGATAAATACAATCGGAGTTATATTAAAAATGTCCTGGCTCTTCCAAGCTTTATAATGGCAGTGAAAGGCCGGTTTCTGTTTTGAAGTCCATAAAAGTGCATCCATTCCTGATAAACGTGCTCCACATGGCTCTAGGGGGGGTTAATGAATGCCTTCTGAAGTGATGCTTTCTCGTAAGAAAGATATCCATGTTTAAAACTTTATCAACTAAAATAACTAGCTTTCGGCAGACAGCCTATGCAAAAGAGTAACACTTGACGATGCATGACGTAGGATGTAGAAGTAGCGTAAGCTTTGACACGTCTCGCGGTTCAAACTAACAGCGCTGGGCATCAAACTCAAGTTCCTCCGACATTTCTCTCTAAAAAATCTCGTTGTAGACTTCTAATTCGTGAATGGTGTTTTTTTTTTGCTTTATCCTCTGTGCTTGCGGGTTCATCAATGCATCATGCGTCAGGTCAAAGGTTACTCTTTCGCCGTAAATCGATGCGTAGGGGCGTCTGTTGGAAGCTAGTTATTTTAGTCGATAAAGTTTTAAATATGGATATTTTTCTTACACGAACGCATCGCTTCGCTTCAGAAGACCTTTATTACTAATATATTTCTAGATAAAAATGTATGAGGGTCACAGAACTAATCATACAATTAGTCACTCTCCGTTCCGGTAAACTCTCAAAATCAATTGCAACCAATTGTTTCCCATTTTTTGATGCACATCCACTGCTGCAATGCCACTACTTTCAGTGTTACTTCAAAAAACTGCATCATTGTTACATCATGGTGAAGAACTACAAATATATAAAGCTTAGGGTGGTTGGGTATAACTTGAAATTTTGTATGCACTTGTACCATGCAGGAGGAGTTGATTCTGGAGATTGTAAATAATGCACACTGTGAACCCAAGATGCCCATGCACTCTTATCTACGGTCCACTATAGTAATGGTTTTAGCCACACTCATGGTAAGAAACCCAAGTTGATTTTGCGAAGATGCTTTTACTCTCATAAATAAATATAATTCATATATGTACGGCTAACGCTTTTTGTTGGTGTCTGTGGTTTATGTGTTATCAGATGCTGATCATCATTGGTTTAACCCATGTCCTGGTTGTGTTTCGAGTGATTGCTACTGTACTGTTGGCTGAAAACAGTTCTTGGCCCGTCATTACGGAGAATTCCCAAACAGTTGCCCTGATGCTCGGAGCTGTGCTACACTACATCACCATCACCGTCATGACTCGGGTAAGCTCTACAAACTTTTCAGAGAACTGATAGTTGTCTTATTTTTAAAGACCCAATGAAATGGCTTGATGAGTGTAGTTTTTGTTTCCTGTGTTCATGTATTTCGTTTTGAAACAAGAAGTTTGGACAGAACCAGTGTTGTAATGTAACGGAGTACAAATACTTCGTTACTGTACTTAAGTAGAAATTTCACGTATCTATACTTTACTTCGCTATTTAAATTTATGTCAACTTTCACTTTTACTCCACTGCATTTCCTAGATAAAATGTATACTTTTACTCCGTTATATTTCCACGAAGAATCTTCATTACTCGTTACTATACAATAAAATCAGAAGAAATGTGTGCGACTGCAATAAGGGAGGTTTGGCGAATCACTGCTCCTAGATTGCACTACGCACGCTCTGCACGCTCTATTTCAGCGTAATGCTCGTTTGTTGCCAAAGGAGGAGGAAGCACAACTGAAACCGCCATGGAAGCACCTACTGGAGGACCGGGGGGAAACTCCTTTTCCTTGATTTACTGAAGCCTATGTGTGAAACGCATTTGCAGCTGCACAGCTAGCACATTGAGCGTCTAGCTCGCTCATCGGCTGTGCTGCGGCAACTGCATATCCAATGGCGCGGGCGCCTCTGACGTGCGACCAATGAGCTAGCCCCACGTCATTACACGTCAGAGCCTGCTAAGGGGGCGTGGCCTTAGCCTATAATAGTCCCCTGAATTCGCCATTATAGCAGGTTTAACCTATGGGTTTAACGACTGAAGCGACAACTCGCCAGGTTAGTGCGGCCGGCTACGCAATACTCGTTCCCTCTCTCCTTTCGAACGGCCACAATAAAAGTTCACAATCAAAGTTCTAACCGCTTGCTTTAAAAAAAAAAGTAAACTTTTTACTTTTACTTCAAATACTTAAGTACATTAAATATCAGAAAATTACTTTTGATACTTAAGTACAGTATATATCAGATACTTTAAGACTTTTACTTAAGTAATATTCTAAAAGGTAACTTTCACTTCTACCAAAGTCTTTTTCTAGGACGATACTTGTACTTTTACTCAAGTATTGCTTTCTAGTACTTTATACAACACTGGACAGAACATACTGAAAAGCTCATATTTTTATACAACCAACAATTTTTGGTTCATGAAAAACCCATGAATTTGCTACTTGCTCTTGATAATCAGAATCAGGTCATATTAAGTGGACATTCTCATTCTTGAGAGCATTTTATTAGTCAAAAACTGTATATGCCCCTGATGTCAAGATGATGTCATCAATATTTTTGATATGCATATTTGAAGATTGTCTTCCAGGAAAACCTATCTGCTAAAAATTATTTTATTTTAATTTTCATTTTAGGAGTACACAAGCATAAAGACCTCAAAGTTAAATTTCAATTTCTTTTAGTCTTTAAGCTTAATTAATACGTAATTTACCGGTAAGTCTTAATCATTTGATATCAAATATCTAACACCATTTTGAACTTTAAAACTCAAATCATTGATTCTATCATTGGGGTAGTTTTAGAGGTATATGGCAATGTTCCAAAATGTATTAGTTACATGTATAACCTGGTTTCCTGAGAAGGGAACGAAACGCTGTGTCAGGAGCTGACGCTATGGGAAAACACCTTCGGTGTGGCGGTGTCTGAAGCATGTGTGCAATCATGGCAATTTTATTGGCAGATGAAGAGTTTATGTGACATAGCG
This sequence comes from Tiaroga cobitis, assembly GCA_030578255.1. Classification (NCBI taxonomy): domain Eukaryota; kingdom Metazoa; phylum Chordata; class Actinopteri; order Cypriniformes; family Leuciscidae; genus Tiaroga; species Tiaroga cobitis. Next base: position 24,790,571 of record CM060615.1, read on the forward strand.
GGCTGCATTACAGAGACCATAAAAGGGCATCTGCACAATCATGACCCCAGATTATGTTTCTTTGAAGAAAGATGCACAGGGATGCCTGAAGAATGGAAAAGAGACGCAGCGTTTCTTTCCCTTCTCAGAGGGAGTTAGAAGGAACTCTACTTGGTATCAGGAGTTGACGCTATGGGGAATAGCATACCAACTAGCCTTACTGAAAAATGCTTTCCCAACAAAACTGTGAAAAAGAAACACTTAGCACAGGTTTGCGAGCAAAGAAATAACGAATTAACCCAAAGAGCCTGGGATTGAATCCTGGTCCAAACTGTAGAATCTTATGAATGTTGTTGTGGAAAAAGTCTTCACTCTCTGCAAACAAAAAAAAAGAAAAAAAGTAAAAAAGTCCCAGATGCCAAAGATCAGACTTTATTGGTCCAGTGAAAGATGCCCAAGCCGAGATGCCAACTGAACATCTAACAATCTAATTCACAACTTTCTCTTTTATAGAGTTTCTCCCAACCTGTTTAACCAATGAGTGTACATTTGGGTACATTGTACTTTCCAAAATTTTTTTTTGCCATTTTTTCTTTTGCCTGCCACAATTAATTCCTAATCTTTCTGCCTTCTACTTAAAAGTGGCGTGTCGCCAACTGGTATATATTTTTTTTTAAATCATCAAGAGAACATATTAAAAACCATTTATCAAGAAAGTGTACACAACATGTAAATCAAAAATAGAAATGTAATATCATTGTACCACTTATGGACTGGTGTAGGCTAGCCCACTGATTGTTTTCTTTGTAGAGGGAGCTCTAGCTTTTATAAGGGTCTCTACAACATTGGTTGAGAGACCAAGTTCTATGAGTGGGTTCCCTTCCGGGGCCCAACCCACATTTTCCGTATCTCAGGTCAGGGCTGCCAAATTGCGCCCCACACCTGAGACAGAAGTTCGCTCCTGGTCTGAATCTCCAAAGGAGAGCCTTTCAAGAGACATTCTGGTTCCGAGATCCATATTCTGGCTGGCCAAAACAGAGGTATGAGCAACAGGCGTACTCCGTCCTGCCATACCCTCTCTAGAACTGTCGAGAGCAGAACTATTGGGAGAAACGCATAAAGACGCAGCTTCGGCCATTTTTTCACCTTAGCATCCAGCCCCAAAGGTGCTAGAGGTGTGAGGGAGAACCAAAGGGGGCAGTGGGTCAACTCGATTAAAGCATACAGGTCGACTTCTACTTGGCCAAACTTCTGTTACATTAACTCTACCACCTGTGGAGGAAGTCTCCATTCTGTGGGCCTCCATTCTGTGGGCCTCAGCTCCTGCCTAAGAAGGATGTCTGCTCCTGTGTTGCGATATACCAGAATATGAACTGTCCTTAGTGAGGGTTGTTTGTACTTGGCTGTATTCGAAGACCGCAACCCAGCCTGTAGAGAGGCATTCATTGAAATGGTTTCTGATGGAACACACAGAGTGAGAACACCCTGAGTTAAAAAAGGGGTCGTCTCCACAGAAGAAGGGTACAAACTACGAAGACACTTGTACGTAACCCTTATGACTTGCAGAGGGTGGCATCGTGGCAAAAGTGAAAACCCCTGCATTTGAGCCACCGTTAAAATGGTCTTATATAGAGCGCATTTGAGCCACCGTTAAAATGGTCTTATATAGAGCACGCCTAATGGAATAACCCGGGCGGCTGTTGCCATAAGAGCCAGAAGCCTTTGGAATAGGCTGACTGGAGTACCCTGGCCCAGCCTGATGCTGCCAACATAAGCAAGGATCAACTCCACAAAGAAGGAGATAAATTCGCCTGCCTGGTTGAATCCCATTCTACTCCTAAAATCGTTGTCCTCTGTTTTAGAGAAAGCACACTTTTCTTGAGGTTCAGATCTAGGCACTTTAAGTGAGCGAGAACAACACCTTGATGGTGACTCTACTCTAAGGTAACCTTTTATATGGCCCCCTTGTCCAAAAGAGATTGTACTTCTTGTTCTAGTAACAAGGCCTCTTTGACACTTACTAGCACGAGGAGGACACTGTTAAAGTGAGGTGGAAACATGAAAAAAGCTTTTTCTATGGTCCAAAAAACCTAAAGTGACACATTTGCAGAAGTCACCATGCTGCAAATTCTCTGAAAGCAGCATCATATGTTCATTGTCGAGTACCCTACTGATACTTTGAGAAAAGAGGAGAAAACTGCTCTTTTCGGCGCCCTAAAACCTCTAACTGAACAACTGAACATCTTGAACAAGGCACTTATTGAAAAAGGGAGGACCTTAATTTCTAAGGGGAGCAGATGACCCTAACAACATTTTTATGCCCCTATTGTCACAGTGTCTGGTTATGTTTCCTGGTTTCCACTAGAGGTCCTCTTATCACGGTGTCATTCACATTAGACTACATTTCCCAACATTCTGTTCTGCCACTCATCTGATCATTGCACACAGCTGTTTCCCGTCACCTTGTTAGTTATGTGTGTATATATACCCTGTCTGTTCAGTGTTTGTCACGGAGTTCTTGTTATTCGTTACTCCACTTCCGAGTTCTGTGTTCTTGCCTGTTTCTTGTGTATGGATTGTTTATATGGATTTTGACCCTTGCCTGGACTGTTGTGAGTACGGATTACCCTTTATTAAATACTGCTCGTGGATCTCACGTCTCTTGTGTGTGTGTGTCGTGACAGAAGAACTCCGTCAAAACAAGATCCAGCAGTATGTTTTGCAACATCTCGACCCCGTGGAGGTCGTCGTAGAGGAGGTGATAGAGAGATGTTTCGCATCCCGTCTGCCCAGCCAGAGTCTGTTCACGTCCCGTCTGCCCAGCGAGAGACTGTTCACATCCCGTCTGCCCAGCGAGAGACTGTTCACGTCCCGTCTGCCCAGCCAGAGACTGTTCACGTCCCGTCTGCCCAGCCAGAGACTGTTCACGTCCCGTCTGCCCAGCCAGAGACTGTTCACGTCCCGTCTGCCCAGCCAGAGACTGTTCACGTCCCGTCTGCCCAGCCAGAGACTGTTCACGTCCCGTCTGCCCAGCCAGAGACTGTTCACGTCCCGTCTGCCCAGCCAGAGACTGTTCACGTCCCGTCTGCCCAGCCAGAGACTGTTCACGTCCCGTCTGCCCAGCCAGAGACTGTTCACGTCCCGTCTCCCCAGCCAGAGACTGTTCACGTCCCGTCTCCCCAGCCAGAGACTGTTCACGTCCCGTCTGCCCAGCGAGAGACTGTTCACGTCCCGTCTGCCCAGCGAGAGACTGTTCAGGTCACATCTGCCCAGCCAGAGACAGTACACGCTCTGTCTGCCCCGTCAGAGACTGAGCACGTCCAGTCTGCCCAGTCTGAGACAGATCCGGAAATATCCATTTGTCCAAATGTAAATGTAAATGTAAATGTAAATGTGTGGCCGCCAAGGCACTTACGGACTATTTGGAACGTTTGGCGCGGATCCTGGATATGTCTGTATCTGCTGTTCCTGAGCCGGTGCCTGCTGTTCCTGAGCCGGAGCCGGTGCCTGCTCTTCCAGAGCCGGAGCCGGTGCCTGCTGTTCCTGAGCCGGAGCCGGTGCCTGCTGTTCCTGAGCCGGAGCCGGTGCCTGCTGTTCCTGAGCCGGAGCCGGTGCCTGCTGTTCCTGAGCCGGAGCCGGTGCCTGCTGTTCCTGAGCCGGAGCCGGTGCCTGCTGTTCCTGAGCCGGAGCCGGTGCCTGCTGTTCCTGAGCCGGAGCCGGTGCCTGCTGTTCCTGAGCCGGAGCCGGTGCCTGCTGTTCCTGAGCCGGAGCCGGTGCCTGCTGTTCCTGAGCCGGAGCCGGAGCCTGCTGTTCCTGAGCCGGAGCCGGTGCCTGCTGTTCCTGAGCCGGAGCCGGTGCCTGCTGTTCCTGAGCCGGAGCCGGTGCCTGCTGTTCCTGGGCCACAGCCGGTGCCTGCTGTTCCTGGGCCGCAGCCGGTGCCTGCTGTTCCTGGGCCGCAGCCGGTGCCTGCTGTTCCTGGGCCGCAGCCGGTGCCTGCTGTTCCTGGGCCGCAGCCGGTGCCAGTGTCTGCTCCTGTGCCCTGGCCGCCCGAGGGGTCTTCACCGCCCTGGCCGCCCGAGGGGTCGTCTCCGCCCTGGCCGCCCGAGGGGTCGGCTCCGCCCTGGCCGCCCGAGGGGTCGGCTCACCGCCCTGGCCGCCCGAGGGGTCTTCACCGCCCTGGCCGCCCGAGGGGTCTTCACCACCCTGGCCGCCCGAGGGGTCTTCACCGCCCTGGCCGCCCGAGGGGTCTTCACCGCCCTGGCCGCCCGAGGGGTCTTCACCGCCCTGGCCGCCCGAGGGGTCTTCACCGCCCTGGCCGCCCGGGGGGTCTTCACCGCCCTGGCCGCCCGCACAGCCTGCTCCGCCCTGGCCGCCCGAGGGGTCTTCACCGCCCTGGCCGCCCGCACAGGCTGCTCCGCCCTGGCCGCCCGAGGGATCGTCTCGGCCCTGGCCACCTGATAGACTGTCTGTCTCGCCTTGGCCGCCGGCTGAGCCATCACCCCCTGTTCTTGTTCCCCTTCATGGACCTGGCCCCCCATCCCTCCCGCTGATCCTCCACCGCTCCACCTCCGGCCTAGACTCTTGTTGGTTTGTATGGTCTTGGAGCGTCTGGTAGCCGCTCCGTAGAGGGGAGGTTATGTCACAGTGTCTGGTTATGTTTCCTGGTTTCCACTAGAGGTCCTCTTATCACGGTGTCATTCACATTAGACTACATTTCCCAACATTCTGTTCTGCCACTCATCTGATCATTGCACACAGCTGTTTCCCGTCACCTTGTTAGTTATGTGTGTATATATACCCTGTCTGTTCAGTGTTTGTCACGGAGTTCTTGTTATTCTTTTTAGTTACTTTTTTAAAGAAAGTTCTTAAATGTTCCCATTAATGCCCTTTAATGCGTTATGGTCTATACAAACACAAAACTGTCTTAAACAGAAAGTAATTTTTAAACACTATTTTATTTAATTCAGACTAGCACAAACTGAATATATCAAGGATTTCTGAAATAAATAACAAAACAAGCATTTTTAAAGCTAGTGACTTGTTTGCTTTCTCAACATTGATATGTTCATGCAGCTGACAGTATACGTTTTTACCACTGTGGTTTTTACTGCATGAATTAATATTTGAGCAATACAATTGTACCTTGATCATTCTTGTTAGTTCATAGTAGGCCTACATTAACTAAGGAGATACAAATACATCTAACAATGAATGATACTTCTACAACATGTATTAACCATATTTAATGCTAAAATTGTAATCTTATTGTAAAGTGTTACCATTTATATGATTCAAGCTTAAAGAAGATGGCCATATTTAAATATCTGCAAAGGCCAGAGCATTAAAATTACATAAATGTAGACCTATATTACATGTAAAGTCTTTCACTTTATTTGCTTAAATTTTAGAACACTTGATTAGACTTGATGTCGGCTGCATGAACATATCAATGTAAGCAATCAATCACGTCACTAGTTTTAAAAATACAACTTCGCCGGCTAATGAATGCATAAAAGTGACCAGCTGGATATAAACTAATGCAAATAGATGGTAACAATTGCGACATAAAACATGTGGGTCAGGTCTGCGTGTGTTTTTGTCACATTGCTTTAATCGCTTGAGGTAAGTTAGCCGTTACTGTTATTCCTCTCAGACTCGACGGCAAGCTTCTGTTCTTTCTCTGCTGATGCAGCATCTAGTAAAAAAATTAATTAATTTATAATGATATGGCAATGTGTACTTAAGTGTTCTGTATTCATACAGTTTCGCTGTCTGTGTTTTAAATGCGCATCAAGTGCTCAGCGCTCTCCGTGCAGCTTGTAATCTCCGTGCTCGCGCTGCCTCACGTGTACGTAAACAACTCAGCCAGTGAGTTTGTTATGTGTCCTCAGGTGTCCTCTCGCTCTGTATAATGCTAGCAGTCTCTTCAGTGCTCTCGTACTGTGTAATGACAGCGCACACTTCTCAGCCGCCCCAGCAACTAATTAATTTAAAAAAGTAACGGACAACGCGCCATATGGTAACGGTAACGGAGTTAATTTATTTAAAAAGTAATGCGTTACAGTATTAGTTACTGTCGAAAGTAACTGAGTTACAGTAACGCGTTACTAGTAACGCGTTACTGCCCAACACTGCCTAACAGAGGTGGGCAGAGTATCCAACTGTACTTAAGTAAAAGTACAAGTACTTGTAGAAATATTTACTCAAAGTAAAAGTAATAATTTTAATAGTTATTTGAATTAGAGTAAAAAAGTACCCAATAAAATAACTACTCAAGTAGCTAGTTAGTTACTTCAGATCATATACAGTGCTACTTGAAAGTTTGTGAACCCCTTGCAGAATCTGTTAAAATGTGAAGGAAAAAACGAAGGAAACACAATGCATTAAGAGCCAGGTTGAAGATGTCCAAATTTGTCTTAGTTTGTTTAAATATATATATTTTTTCATGTAGTACTGTCCTTCGGAAGCAACAGAAGATACTTACGTTTCCTGGAACAAAAATTAAGTACAATTTACCTTGATCTTCAAATTCAAAACATTTTCACCCCCCGGCTCTTAATGCATTGTTTTTCCTACTGAACATTTGACAGTTTAACTGCTCAGGCCAAACAAAAAAAAAAACAGTCCTGGATCATCCAGGTAACATCTAGTATTAAAGGAGTAGTTCACTTTAAAATGAAAATTAATCCGTGATTTACTCACCCTCAAGCCATCCTAGGTGTATATGACTTTCTTCTTTCAGACGAATACAATCGGAGTTATATAAATAATAGGGGTGTAACGATACACATATTCGTATTGAACCGTTCGGTACGAGGCTTTCGGTTTGGTTTTCGGTACGCATTTTTAAACCGAAAGGTTCGTTGGACCATTTTTCCTGCCGACCAAAATTTATTGTATTTATTGTAATGTTATTTCAAATGTAGGTGCGTCGCGCGTGGCAAGCGCGCTCATAATGTAAGAGATACTGGCATGACCACAACATTGCCAAACATCAAATGGCAAATATAATGTAAGCGGAACGAAACTGAAGTACTCGTTATTGTGTGGTTGACGGGCCGTTTATCAGTTTGGACCAATGCAGCACGAGCCGATCTTAATCAAGCAGCACTGTTACTAACTGTTACACAGCGAAATCCAGTAAAGAAAAATTTGAATTCGCCACTGAAGTAATAACATCGCTGCAAGATCTAGTGAGAAACATTCACATTTCTCCATTATTAATGGATCAAACAGCGCTGACGGGAAAACCTCTTTTCTCAAGAACACTGAAGCCAAAAATTATCCTTATAATTTGTATTAATTTAAAACGCATTTACTGCAGCAAGCAGACCTAGGCGAGGCAGCTCGCGCGCTTATTGGCTGCTCTGCGGCAACTGCGGCAACCTATCAAGGGACTGCTCGTGACGTAAGCACCAATGAGGGCCCTGCCTGATTTTCATCTCTTCAGCGAAGCCTTCGGCTGTTCTCTTCTCGCCTCGGGGAGTGAAGAGTGGTCGGATTCTGTTCTGGTCCCCGCCCCTTCTCTTCAGGAGTCCAGTGGGATTAGAGCCAGCGTCGACGCCGAGCTTCTCTGCATCCTCACGAAGGCCGTGGAGGACCTCGGCCTGGATTGGTCGCTGCCCGATGAGCCCACGCCCAACAGACTCGACGGCTGCTTTTTCCCTGATCTCCACGCAGTTCCTCCCACGAGGCCCGCCCCATTTCTCCCCGAACTGCACGAGGAGCTGTCGAATTCCTGGAAGGCTCCTTTTTCGGCTAGGCTGCGATCATCTGTCTCTTCGACGCTCTCTGTTGTGGATGCCGCGAAGGACAAAGGATTTGTTTCTATTTCTCCGGTCAAGAAAGCGATCGCAACGCACCTTTGCCCGCCCTCCGCTGGATGGCATTCTAAGGCCGCTTTGCCTTCTAAAGCCTGCCGAAATACTTCCGCCTTCGTCAGCCGTGCTTACACCGCCGCTGGCCAGGCCGCCTCAGCACTCCACACGATGGCAGTGCTGCAGATTTACCAAGCCATCCTCCTCCGTTCCTTGGATGAGGCGGGCACGGACCCCGACAGCTTTACTGACTTGAGGTGCGCCACAGACCTAGCTCTGCGAGCCACCAAGTCCGCCGCCCAGGCCATCGGGAGGAACATGGCGTCCCTCACCGTTGTCAAGAGATACTGTGGCTGACGCTGTCGGATATGAAGGACGCTGGCAGAGCCTCCTTCCTTGACGCGCCTGTGTCTCCTTCTGGGCTTTTCGGGCAAGCTGTTGATGGGTTTGTGGAGCGTTTTTCAGAGGTTCAGAAGACGTTGCAGGCTATGCAGCACTTCATCCCTCGACGCTCAAGTTCCGCGTCAGGACGCTCTAGGAAATAGCCTGCAGCGTCAGCGACCGAAAGAGCGCCAACGCTCGAGCTCGGCTGGCCGTCGCAGGCCGCCTCCTCCTCGGGGACCCAGGCCCAAGATCACGCTGAATCCTGTGCCACCGAAATCTTCCTGACTCTAGGAACACGGCGAAGGTCGAGTCCCGCTGCGGCCAGACCGCCTTTGAAAGCAGCACGTGTCGCTCTCACAGTTTCCGCGGCTGCGGTGACTGGAGATGTGTATTCTACAGCCAACGAGCCAGTTGCACAACCCGCTCGCCTGTACCCAAACGCTGTTTTCACGGTGACCCAGATAAATCTCAAAAAGAGCATTATGTCTGTTTATCCGGCTCTCACCGAAGGGGTTTTAAATGTAGGCAATGTGCCCACGTCCCAGTGTTCACCCCTACACATAAGCACGGCCCACTCAGTTTGTTGACATTGAAGGACATCCATAGCCGCGTAACCACAACATTTTTTGGGTGAACTATCCCTTTAATTAAGTTGCCTGTTTTTAATCAGCCTTTGCATTGAGTTGCCTGTAATGCAATACAATTTGGAACAGAGCTTATTTCTCTTTTGGCTTATGATAACAATAGTTGTAACCTTGTAATTATTTCATTCAGGTCAATTGTAAAGTAGCCATGAAGCTGAGTGAAATAGGTCAGTGAAACACAGTTTGTGGCTTTAATTGTCAGACATTTTTGTTGTTAACCCTATTTGTTTGATATAAAACACTTCTCAAGACTATACTGTTTTTTGTTGTTGTTGTTGTTGCTTGCAGAGAATAAGCACTCCCATTCTGCCATTGAAAGGAGTTTTACAGTGAAGATGTTCACATTCCAGTTCTTTACAATGTTCTCCTCTCTCATGTACACAGCGTTCTTTCTGGGAAGGTAGCCTTGACAATTAATAGTTTCTATTATATTGTATTTTCTATGATATTATACTAATTACTATAAATTAATTGCTCTGTTTGCATTGTTATAGTACTTATGAATGTATTTGTAAAATTAATATCAGCCTTTACCAGATACATCATTCATGAATTTGTCAGTATTAGTTTTGTGTAGCCCTGTCATATGCTTTGACTGATTGGTTATATTGTACAGTGCAGTTGAGGTGTTTTTACCAGGGCATAACCCATTTCCTCTAAAATTAATACAATTTTACTGTAATAAAAATGTACTGTAAGCAACAACAAAAAAGTAATGCACTTAAAAAACTTTTTTTTTTTTAAGAATTAATGGTCACCCTGGAGGATATACAAGAATATCTGGCAGATGGAGACTGGAGGAGGTGTGGCAATTATAGTTTTCTCTACAGTGTGCTATAAATAAACAATGCTCTACTATATTTTTATTTTTTAACTTATTTGTTTACACTAATTTTTATGCAATATTACATTCTTTTCAATTCAGTGTCACCCAAGTGGCTGTCTCACAGATTTGTTCATTCAGATGTCTATTATCATGGTACTTAAACAGACCTTCAACAATATCTTTGAATATTCTGGTCCGTAAGTGGAAAATTTTTATTGTCTTTGTGTGGTCTGTGCTTTTTATTATTTAACACTGGTGTTGGAAATCAAGATCTTTTTCAGAACCAGTTCCATATATTATAAAATACTGACAACCAAACATTTTTATGATTTTTAGGATTCCGCTACTACACGTCTTTTCTATTGTGTGTTCTATGTTGACTTAAAATGTTACCGAAAGTAGTATTTCAGTCATATGCTATTATGTAGTTAAGGCCATTTCTTCGCCAAGTATTAAAAATAATAGTTAACCTGTTAACTGTCACGGGCCCACCGGTGTGCCCAAATCCATTACATTTTTAAAACAGTAATATCCTATACTAAACCTAAACCAATCTTGACAAACTATATATCAATTGAAAGCTTACAGCAGGGGTGCCCAATCCTGCCCCTGGCGATCGACTGTCCTGCACAGTTCATATCCAACCCTAATCAAACACACCTGAAGCAACCAATTAAGGTCTTTAGGATCACTTTAAAATTAAAGGCAGGTGTGTTTGCTTAGGGTTGGAGATGAACTGTGCAGGACAGTCGATCGGCAGGAGCAGGATTGGGCACCCCTGGCTTACAGTCTCTAGTTTCCATTTTTGGTGATTGATTTTCAAAATAAATTACAGAGGAGCCGTAATTTATCAAATTGCAACAAGAATATTTTCATACTCCTAAGGCGTGTTCAGACCTTTATTTTGAAATAGTGATGAACATGAAAAATCATGAAAGAAGGGTAGAAACCTCAGTTTGTTTTATTGCCAAGAGTTCAAAAAATAGCATCCATTCAATTATTTTAGAAAAAGGTCTGAAATGTTTTTAAATATAAAGAAAAAATGATAGATTCACCATTTGTGATGTGGCAGGAAGCTATAACGCACATACTTGTTCTTTTTATGTTTTTTAGAGGTTGAATTCATATCAAAATCTGCCAAACTTCTCATATTTCTTCTGAATAGGATGTCTACTTCATAAGTTGTATGAAAATTGTGGAAATAATGGTTCATATCACTCAAAACACATATGGAAATGGAGGTGCCCTTATATGGGCAGTAATGGAGTCTGGTTGTCATCTAGTGAAAAAGTTTGTTACTGCGCCCAAACAAAATCTCACTGAAAGCTCATTTTTTCATCAACCTAAAATTTGAACCACAACTTGTTCAGATTTTTGGCTTTGATTTTTGTGTAGTTTTAGGGTCCCCCAGGTTTTGAAAATTTATATAAAATATGAATAATTATATTTTTTACATTGTACATTTTCATAAACTCAAACTTCTATAACTTTTTTTCTGTTTCACTTTCTTAATTTATTTCACTTCTACAAAAATCTGCCAAATGTCTTCTTTAAAACGAGACCAATCTTACGTTTATATTCCAAAGCAATCCTGAATTACAACCATTTAAGTTCAAAATGTGCATTTTCATGTATATTCAAAAAAAAGGGGTGTGACAGTTAACAGGTTAAGGAACATTACATTTCTTATAATCCTGATCCCTATTTTACACTGCTTTGTGTACTTTGTATAATATACAGTAAATGTATAAGAGATAACAAACACCTATTTATACCCTCTAACTAAAACACCTATTTATACCCCCTTACCCTCATACAGCTGGTTTAGAAGGTGGTTGAACAGGAAAAAGACCCAGAAGCTGCGGAGAAGATGTGTCAAATGCTATAAGAAGGAGTGTATGAGCGCCAAGGAAGGATCCGAACTTTGTGAAAACTGCAAACGCGAAGACCTCCACAGAAACTATGGCCTGATTAAAACTGATAGCTTCAGCCTCTTTAATGAGTTCTTGGAAATGGGTACAGATCTTGAAAATATCCTTGAAGATGTAATCGTCATTTTGTGTGTGTGTTTGTTCCCAGAACCGGTTACTAGTGGTGTTTGCTAAGACAATAAACACTACTATTGTTCATTCTTATAATTAGGGATATAACTAAAATCCCTAACCATAAGTATTACATTTTGGTCAGTAACTCGTCCTACACATTTTATCATGATTGAGATCTCATACCATAGATATTTGGAGTAGGCTTCTTTGATTTGGGCCAGTAGTAACCTCAACACATAGTAAAATACTAATAACCACTTAGAACGCCATTAGCAATCACATAGTAATAGCCTGGTAGCCTCCCACTACACCTCAGCGTTGTTGCAGCAAGTGTTGCAGTTTTGGGTCTTCAAAACTCTTCTAGTGTTCTTTTAAGAGGATACATTAGAAAGCGTATGTTTTCTTTGAAACACAGATGTCTAAAATTAGCATTTTTTGTTTGTTTTACCTCCCCAGTGATGCAGTTCAGTTTTACTACTATCTTCGTAGCAGCATTTCCTTTGGCTCCATTGTTGGCTCTTCTAAACAACATCATTGAGATCCGATTGGATGCCATTAAGATGGTCAGTCTTGAACGCAGACTAGTACCAACAAAGGCCAACAATATTGGTGAGGGAAAAAAAGGCTCATGGCATTATAAACAGAATATTCATCTCATGAGAAATCATTTGATATCAAAGAGCTTATGGAACTATGTAAACATACTGTAACTTGCAGAACTCAAAACGTCCCGGGTTACGTATGTAACCCTAGTTCCCCGAAGGGACGGACGCTGCGTGTAATCGCAGTGGGAACGCCCTCCAGCGTGACGCGTCTGAAGCATGAATGAAATCAGTCAATGGAGAGATGGAGCGTCACAGCAAGTGACGTCATCGACCAGGAAGCTATAAATATCCCCTGAATACACAAGCCGCCAGCTTTTAATGTACTGAAGCAAGCGACCCAAGGGGATGCCGGGAGTATGGCAGGACACGCAGCGTCCGTCCCTTCGGGGAACTAGGGTTCCCTTTCGTTGTCACTCCGAGTTCCGTCGGATGACGACGAATGGGGGTTTCGCTTAGAAAGCCTATCCGCTTCGAGTAATACAAAACGAGCCAATGGCAAAGAAATGCCATGGGTCTGCAGAATTTGCATGGAGCAACTCCGCCCCACCTCGTGGGTATAAAGGGAGAAAGCGCCAGCAAAGCAGTATGTTTTCGCTTCGGAGCCAAGTTGATCCTTCGTTCCACAAGCCATTCCTGAAATTGTCAGTTCTACAGACGAGCGAGATTCTCTGGTGTTGGTGTGACGGCGATCTCCGGCGAGCGCGCGCTTCCTGGCTATCTGTCTGTGATTCGACAGCGAGTGTGTGTCTCCCCGGGTGCTTCAACACAGTCAGAGTTTCTTTTCTCTCACAAAAGAGCTTGCACGTGGCACGTCTTTTTAAAAATGCATCGCCCGTGCACTTCTGGTTGCGGTAGACTCGTTGATAACTCTGATGGGCTCGAGCGCTGCATAGTGTGTTTGGGCATTGATCACGCTAGAGCAGCGCTCGTGGATGACTCATGTTCTCTCTGTGGGAACATGACCATCGCAACATTACGATCGAGACTCAGTGATCTCGCAAGAGTGAGAGTCCCCTCATCCATCCCCCGTTCTACTGGCTCTAGAAATAGAGCTGGTACTTCGGCTGGTGGCCAGGGTGATCTGAGGGTGACGGTTTGGAACAAAGCGCCGACTATCAGTCCGTGCCCAGCCGCACCCTCTCCAGTGTTACAACCCGCGAGTGTTCAGGGGATTTCCGCGGGACCATCTTCGGATGCCCCGCGGGTTTCCTTTGGCGCTCCAGAGGAGGACGCGATGTCTATCGCAGCATCACAAGGTGGGTCTGAATCTTCTGGAAGTGAAGACTCAGCCCAGCTGCCACCTTCCGGTGTGCATACGGCTGTGCCTGAGTCGGATCCGGAGATGACGGCCATGCTTGCCCGGGCCACCGCGAGCATCAGGTTAGAGTGGACCCCTCCACCCTGTCCCGAGCGCTCGCGGTTGGATGATTGGTACTTGGGTAAGGCCGCAGACCCCCGTCCGTGTCAAACCCCAATACCTTTCTTCCCGGATGTGCATGATGAGATCTCAAAGTCCTTGAAGACCCCCAGCTCTTCCCGTGACCGCTCGTTGGTTTCATCCGCCTTTCCTCCCCTCGATGAGGCGGCTGCCCGTGGGTACACTGGGCTCCCCCAGGTTGAACGCTCTGTTGCGATGCAACTGTGTCCTCAGAGCGCTTCTTCTCGTGGCGAGCCTAAGCACCCATCCAAAGCCTGTAGGTACTCGTCTACGCTTGTGGCGAAGTCTTACAGAGCGGCGGGACAGGCAGCCACCTCTTTGCATGCCATGGCCATTCTGCAGGTCTACCAGGCCCAGATGCTCAGGGACATGCACGAGGGTAGGACATACCCAGGGATCTTCAATGAGCTGCGCGCCGCCACCGACCTTGCTCTCCGAGCGACGAAGGTGACCGCACGCTCCCTGGGTTTGGTGATGTCCACAGCCGTGGTCCAGGAGAGACACCTGTGGCTGAATCTTGCTGATATGCGGGATGCCGAGCGGTCTCGGCTGCTCGACACCCCCATATCACAAGACGGCCTCTTCGGCGGAGCAGTCCTAGAAACAGACCTAGGCGATCAAGCACATTCTGCCCCGACGGCCCGCTGCTGCCTCCACCCAGCCGACCGGGCAGAATACTCAGTCTGTTCGCCGCCGAGGGCGCCCTCCTGCGGCTCCCGCCCCTCCCTCCCGGCCCAAGCAGCAGCCTTCACCTGGGCCCGGTCGTGGAGGAAGCCGCAAGAAGGCGCCCCAGCCCTCTCCTGCCCCGCCCCCCCGCTAAACGCCGGGCCAAGCGGCGCTCCTGAGACGGGCTGCTCAGGGATGATGTTCACTTCTCGGGAGATGGTAGCAGGACCACTCCTTCCCCCGGTGGAGGGCCGGGGGAGAATCTTTTGTTCCACCGCTGCTCACCCACGGGTGGGCAGCACCCTTATGTGGTTAAAGAAAGAAGTGATACATTCATCCCTGAGCACACAGAGTTCTCGGACGACACGGTGCGCCGCCCCCGGGCCGTGCACCCCTCGTCCTCCTCTGTCCCAGAGCCGGATGACAGTGCGCGCCGTCCCCGGACCGTGCCGCTCTCATCCTCCTCTGTCGCCAGACCCCTGGCAGAGCAGACCCCCGTGGAACGTTCGTCCTTCCCTGGTCTGCTCTGTCAGGGCGTGGTCAATGACTGTGCCCCCACACCGGGCCGCTGTGCCGTCCACGTCTGGGCCAGTCATTCTGCCTGGCTGCACCACCGGTGGGAAGTCTGTAGTTTGTATGACCCCGCTGGTACAGTCGTTGGGAGCTTGGCAGGAGCTTCCCAACCTGTCCCGCTGGGTCGCTCGAACGGTCAGGCTCGGCTACGCGATTCAGTACGCGCGGTCTCCTCCCCGCTTCAGGGGAGTCCGCTCCACTATGGTCGGTGGCAATGCCCCTATCATGAGAGCGTAGGTTGCTACCCTGCTGGCGAAGGGTGCGATCGAGACTGTCCCTCCAGCCGAAATGAGGTCCGGCTTCTACAGCCCGTACTTCATTGTCCCCAAGAAAACCGGTGGGTTACGGCCAATCCTGGACCTGCGCGTGCTGAACCGCTCCCTTCACAGGCTGCCGTTCAAGATGCTCACCGCCAAACGCGTTTTCGAATGTGTGCGGCACCAGGATTGGTTTGCAGCGATCGACCTGAAGGACGCCTACTTTCATGTCTCCATTCTCCCTCGACACAGACCGTTCCTTCGGTTTGCTTTCGAGGGGCAGGCATATCAGTACGAAGTTCTCCCTTTCGGGCTAGCCCTGTCACCTCGCGTCTTCACGAAGGTCGTCGAGGCAGCCCTTGTTCCCCTCCGGGAACACGGTGTTCGCATCCTGAACTATCTCGACAACTGGCTGATTTTAGCTTACTCTCGAGATCAGCACTGCGAACACAGGGACTTGGTGCTCCGCCATGTAGCCCGTCTGGGCCTTCGGGTCAACTGGGAGAAGAGCAAACTGTGCCCCGTGCAGAGGATCTCTTTTCTCGGTATAGAGATCGACTCGGTCGCCATGTCCGCGCAGCTTACAAGCGAGCACGCGCAATCACTGCTGACTTGCCTGAGACAATTCGAGGGCAAGAGTGCGGTTCCACTGAAACTTTTTCAGAGGCTCCTGGGGCATATGGCATCTGCAGCCGCGGCAACGCCGCTCGGATTGCTTCATATGAGACTGCTTCAGCTGTGGCTTCGCGACCGAGTCCCGAGGTGGGCATGGCATCACATCACGGCACCCTCCGAGTACCAGTTACTCCGACCTGCCGTCAGACCTTCACCCCGTGGTCGAACCTCAGTTTTCTACGGGCCGGAGTGCCTCTGGAACGAGCTTGGCGGCATGTTGTTGTAACGACAGATGCCTCTGCCACGGCCTGGGGCGCCATGTGCAATGGACGTGCTGCCGCGGGCTCCTGGACAGGACCCCACCGTTTATGGCACGTCAATTTCCTCGAGTTGCTGGCTGTACAGCTCGCCCTGCGCCGCTTCCGAGCCGTGCTCAGGGGCCAGCATGTTCTAGTCCGTTCAGACAATACCGCGACTGTAGCGTACATCAACCGTCAGGGTGGTCTGCGCTCCCGCCGTATGTCGCAACTCGCCCGCCACCACCTCTTATGGAGTCAGAAGCATCTGAGGTCGCTTCGTGCCATTTATATTCCTGGAGCCCTGAACTGTGCAGACGAGCTCTCACGGTTTCAGCCCCTCCCTGGAGAATGGCGACTCCATCCCCAATCGGTTCAGCTGATTTGGGACCAGTTCGGGGACGCACAGATAGATTTGTTTGCCTCTCATGACTCGACCCATTGCGCCCAGTTTTATTCCCTGACCGAGGGCACGCTCGGAACGGATGCACTGGCGCATAGCTGGCCGCGGGGCCGCAAATATTCGTTTCCCCCAGTGAGCCTTCTTGCGCAGACCCTGCGCAAGGTCAGGGAGGACGAGGAGCAGGTCATTTTGGTCGCGCCATACTGGCCCGCCAGGACCTGGTTCCCTGAACTCGTACTCATCGCGACAGCACCTCCTTGGCCGATTCCCCTGAGGAAGGACCTCGTTTCTCAGGGACGGGGCACCCTATGGCACCCTCGTCCCGATCTTTGGAACCTCCACGTGTGGCTCCTGGACGGGACGAGGCAGGTTTGAGTACCTTACCACCAGGGAGGAGGGTGAGGACGAAGCTCTAGATGGTAGCCACCACCACTTCCGCTAGAGCTTCGTCCACGAGACACCTCTATGCGTTGAAGTGGAACCTCTTCGTCAGCTGGTGTTCTTCTCACCGAGAAGACCCCCGGAGATGTGCGATCGGTGTCGTGCTTTCCTTTCTTCAAGATGGGTTGGAGCGAAGGCTGTCTCCCTCCACCCTCAAGGTCTATGTTGCCGCTATTGCCGCACAGCATGATCTTATAGAAGGTAAGTCGGTAGGGAAGCACGACCTGATCGTCAGGTACCTGAGAGGAGCGAGGAGACTGAATCCTCCTCGCCCTCCTCTCGTACCCTCTTGGGACCTCGCAGTGATGCTAACTGCCCTGCGGCAGAGTGCTCCCTTCGAGCCTTTGCAGTCGGTCGAGCTTAACTTCCTGTCAATGAAGACAGCGCTTCTGACTGCATTGGCCTCCATTAAGAGGATAGGGGACCTGCACGCATTCTCCGTTGACGAAGCGTGCCTGGAATTCGGGCCGGCTTACTCTCACGTGATCCTG
The DNA here is from genome assembly GCA_030578255.1 of Tiaroga cobitis. Taxonomy (NCBI): domain Eukaryota; kingdom Metazoa; phylum Chordata; class Actinopteri; order Cypriniformes; family Leuciscidae; genus Tiaroga; species Tiaroga cobitis. The sequence continues at coordinate 24,808,051 of CM060615.1, forward strand.
AGACCCCGGCCTGGTTATGTGCCCAAGGTTCCTACCACTCCCTTCTGGGACCAGGTGGTGAACCTGCAAGCGCTGCCCCCGGAGGAGGCAGACCCAGCCTTGGCACTGCTCTGTCCAGTACGTGCTCTCCGCATCTATGTAGACAGAACGCAGTGTTTCAGGACATCAGACCAGCTCTTTGTCTGTTATGGTGGGAGACTGAAGGGAAGGGCTCTCTCCAAGCAAAGGTTGTCTCACTGGATAGTGGACGCCATTGCTTTGGCTTACCAACAGCAAGGTCGACCGTGCCCCCTTGGTGTGACTGCCCACTCCACCCGGAGTGTGGCGTCCTCTTGGGCTCTAGCGCATGGCGCCTCGCTAACAGACATCTACAGAGCTGCAGGCTGGGCGACACCCAACACATTCGCCAGATTCTACAATCTCCGAGTGGAGCCAGTGTCCTCTCATGTCCTCGCTTCAACCAGCTAGTACCGGACCCGCTCAGGTGTCTTCGGTTGCTCGCCATTCCACTCCACGGACTGGATACGTGCAATATTCTCCTCAGGTGACCTTCCCGAAAGCCCTGAGTTCCTCCAGCACTTCTGACGTCGGCGCCAGTGTCTGTTGCCTGCGCGTTGGCTAGGTGCCTCCCGTGTGCATGGTACCTCCTCTAAGCTACCCCCACATGTGTATTTCCACTGTAAGCCTCTTTGAGCATGTGTCTTTCCCTTGGCAAGCCACCTTGCCACCCCTGGGGTTGAAATATTCCACCTGCGGCTGGACACCCCAGTGATTCCCCATATGCATCCCACGGGTCATATGTGTATTTTCTAAGTCCCCCATCCCCCCCACCCTCTGGGTTGGCAGTAATTGCATATTTCCTTAAAAACCTTGGAATATGCTCCCCAGTGTACCTTGGTATTCCTGTGCTAATAGGAGTCCTTCGTCCGTGCTGTCTCACGACAGGGATCTCAGATTATGCAGGGCACTGGAAGACAGCCGAGAAGGTGGCGTGATTAGACTGGTACGGAACTCGGAGTGACAACACAAGGGAACGTCTCGGTTACGGATGTAACCCTCGTTCCCTGAGTAGGGAACGGAGAAGTTCCGTCTTCCTGCCAATTTCCGCTGTACCGCAGATATCGCCTGAGCTCAGTCTTGGCTCCTCAGCGAAGAAACATACTGCTTTGCTGGCGCTTCCTCCCTTTATACCCACGAGGTGGGGCGGAGTTGCTCCATGCAAATTCTGCAGACCCATGGCATTTCTTTGCCATTGGCTCGTTTTGTATTACTCGAAGCGGATAGGCTTTCTAAGCGAAACCCCCATTCGTCGTCATCCGACGGAACGTCTCCGTTCCCTACTCAGGGAACGAGGGTTACATCCGTAACCGAGACGTTACATACGTAATCCGGGACGTTCCCCTTCAGGGACTTCCGCTGCGTGCAATCGCAGTGGGAACGCAATACCCACATCCCCATATGACCAAATCCCCGTCGTGTGTCATTAGGAGACACAAACCGACGAGAGAACCTGAGCCCCGGGAGTGGAGCTAAGATCAAGGGAATAAAATCTAACGAAAGTGTGCGGTGAGGACCAGCCTGCCGCATCACAAACGTCCTGAAGAGAAGCTCCTGAAAAAAGAGCTGTAGAGGCAGCCATACTCCTGGTGGAATGAGCCCTTACAGCCAAAGGGGAAGGCTGATGGGCCGAACCGTAAGCAAGCGAGATGGCCTCGACCACCCACTTGCTCATCCTTTGCTTAGATGCAGGACACCCTTTCTTAGGTGACCCAAAACTGACAAACAGTTGTTCCGATCTCCTCCACAGGGCAGCGCTGTGGACATAAGCATCTAAAGCCCTAACAGGGAACAGCAAATTAAGTTTCTTCATGTCTGACATCAGAAAAAGGCGGAGGACAGAAAGCCTGCAGAACTATAGGTCTAACAAAAGTAGTTGGCACCTTAGGAACATAACCTGGTCTCAGACAGAGAAAGGCCTTAACCATTCCAGGAGCAAATTCCAGGCACGAGGGAGCCACCGAAAGTGCTTGAATATCTCCAATTCTTTTTAGAGATGAGATAGCGAGAAGAAGGATAGTCTTTAGTGTAAGAAACTTTTCCGAAACTTCCTCGATGGGCTCGAAAGGAGCTAGGGAGAGACCTTCTAAGAGGATGAGCTATCCCGAGCTGGTACCCTCGTGCGAACTGCAGGCCTCTGCCTCAAGGCGCCACGAAGGAAGCGAGATATAAGTGGTTGTCTCCCGAGAGAACCTCCGCTTGAAGGGGCGTGGTAAGCAGCTAAGGCCGCCACGTACACCTTCAGTGTGGAGTGGGATAACCCTGTGGAGAGACGGTCCTGCAGGAAATCCAGCACTGTACCAACCGGGCAGTTAACTGGGTCCTGCTGGCGCTCTCCACACCAAGAGGTGAAAAGTTTCCGCCTCGCGGCATATAACTTCCTCGTGGCGGGAGCTCTGGATTGGAGGATGGTCTCAACGACCTCAGTCGAGAGACCAGAATCTATGAACTGGGCCCCCTCAGAGGGCAGGCCTACAGCCTCCATAGTTCTGGGCGGGGGTGAAGGATCGACCCACTCGCCTGAGAGAGTAGATCTCTCCTGATTGGTATCTCCAGGTGAGAGTCGTCGAGGAGAGACACTAGGTCCGCAAACCATACTCGGGCCGGCCAGAACGGGGCTATTAGCAGAAGACTGAGCCCGTCCCGGTGAACCCTCTCCAGAACTCCCGGGAGCAGAACGGTCGGGGGAAAGCGTACAAACGTGACCTCGGCCACGGATGTACCATCGCGTCCAACCCCAGTGGGGCTGGCAGGCTGAGAGAGAACCACATTGGACAGTGTGATGTCTCTCGGGAAGCAAATAGGTCTACCTCGGCACGACCGAAATGTTCCCATAGGAGCTCCACCACCTCGGGGTGAAGACTCCATTCCCCGGGCCTCGGCCCCTGCCTCGACAGGATGTCTGCCCCTTGATTTAAATACCCCGGAGATAAATTTCGGGGTAAAAATAAAATAAAAAATTTCCCCTGGGACCATAGAAGGATCTGACATCCCAGTTTGTAAAGTGGGCGACAACGCAGACCCCCCTGATGGTTGATATAAGAGACCACCGATGTGTTGTCTGTCCGGACAAGAACATGGTGGCCCCTTAGGCCTGGCAGGAAATATTTCAGAGCCTGAAACACTGCCAACATCTCTAGACAATTTATGTGCCATAGACGGTGATGGTCCTCCCACAGACCCTGAGCTGGGTGACCACTCATGATCGCCCCCCACCCAGTGAGAGAGGCATCTGTCATTAGCATAACGCGACGACAAGGAGCTCCCAACACAGGGCCTTGGGACAGAAACCGAGGATCTTTCCACATAACCAGGGCGCGATGACACCGTCGCGAACTCATGATCATGCGAAGCGGATTTCCCCTCGGGGAGAATCCCCTGGTTCTGAGCCACCACTGCAACGGTCTCATGTGCAGGAGGCAAAAAGGTATCACGCTGGACGCAGCTGCCATGAGACCTAACAGTCTCTGGATCTGTTTTACAGTGGATGACTGGCCTAGCTTGACCTGATCTACTCCGGCGAGAATCGAAGCAACACGAGCATGTGACAACTGTGCCTGTATCGTCGTTGAATCCCACACTACACCGAGAAAAGTGGTTCTCTGTAATGGAGAAAGAACACTCTTCTTGGCGTTGAGCCTCAACCCCAACCTCTTGATGTGAGCAAGAACGACATCTCGATGCCGAACCCCCTGTTGTTCTGATTGAGCTAGAATTAACCAATCGTATATATTGTTCAGAATACGGATGCCCTGCAGCCTCAGCGGGGCTATAGCCGCATCCATACACTTTGTGAACGTGCGGGGTGACAGTGCTAGGCCGAACGGAAGAACCCGAAATTGGTATGCTTCGCCCCCGAAAGCGAACCTCAGGAACTTCCTGTGTTGAGGGAGGATAGATACGTGGAAGTAAGCGTCCTTTAGATCTATCGTGACGAACCAGTCCTCGGATCTGATTTGTGACACGATCTGCTTGAGAGTGACCATCTTGAATTTGAGCTTCCCAACAGCGGGATTTAAGAGACGCAGATCTAGAATGCGACGCAGCCCTCCATCTTTTTTCGTAACGATGAAGTACCGGCTGTAGTATCCTAACTCCCTGCTGGGTGGAGGAACCCGCTCTATAGCTCCTTTTAGTAGCAGAGCTTTTACCTCCTGTTCTAACACCAGAGCCTGCTCGGGGCCCACCACTGTGGGCAGAATCCCTAAGGGAACCAGCCTCTCGAGGCTGGCCTCTGGATGAACATCCCGAGTGACAGACACAGCGCCCTGTAACGTACTGGCAGGAACAGCTGGTCTGTGACACGATGGTCTGGTCTGTGACACTGTGACATGACATCCACAACCCTCCTCGGAGGGGGCGAGCGTCCCTCTGGAAATCGCTCGCCGAGTCTCTCTATGCCCTGTATAGGCAGAGTTAGTAGAGCAGACCCCTGAGGGCATCGGGAAAGACAGGGCACCGTGTTTTTGTGCAGTGAACTCAAGTCTTCCACGATGGGGACCACCCTCAGAGTCCTGACGCTCCCTCGAGAGCCGACTGGGCATGCTGCACTCCCAAACAAGCCACACATAGCTCGTGTGAATCCCTACCCGTGATGTATCGTGTACAGGGGGGAATACACATCCTATACTGCCCGCTCGTTTTGTTTTTTTATATATATTTATTTATATATATATATATATATATATATATATATATATATATATATATATATATATATATATATATATACACCTAAAGGATTATTAGGAACACCATACTAATACTGTGTTTGACCCCCTTTCGCCTTCAGAACTGCCTTAATTCTATGTGGCATTGATTCAACAAGGTGCTGAAAGCATTCTTTAGAAATGTTGGCCCATATTGATAGGATAGCATCTTGCAGTTGATGGAGATTTGTGGGATGCACATCCAGGACACGAAGCTCCCGTTCCACCACATCCCAAAGATGCTCTATTGGGTTGAGGTCTGGTGACTGTGGGGGCCATTTTAGTACAGTGAACTCATTGCCATGTTCAAGAAACCAATTTGAAATGATTCGAGCTCTGTGACATGGTGCATTATCCTGCTGGAAGTAGCCATCAGAGGATGGGTACATGGTGGCCATAAAGGGATGGACATGGTCAGAAACAATGCTCAGGGTAGGCCGTGGCATTTAAACGATGCCCAATTGGCACTAAGGGGCCTAAATTGTGCCAAGAAAACATCCTCCACACCATTACACCACCACCACCAGCCTGCACAGTGGTAACAAGACATGATGGATCCATGTTCTCATTCTGTTTACGCCTACTTCTGACTCTACCATCTGAATGTCTCAACAGAAATCGAGACTCATCAGACCAGGCAACATTTTTCCAGTCTTCAACTGTCCAATTTTGGTGAGCTCTTGCCAATTGTAGCCTCTTTTTCCTATTTGTAGTGGAGATGAGTGGTACCCGGTGGGGTCTTCTGCTGTTGTAGCCCATCCGCCTCAAGGTTGTTCGTGTTGTGGCTTCACAAATGCTTTGCTGCATACCTCGGTTGTAACGAGTGGTTATTTCAGTAAAAGTTGCTCTTCTATCAGCTTGAATCAGTCGGCCCATTCTCCTCTGACCTCTAGCATCAACAAGGCATTTTCGCCCACAGGACTGCCGCATACTGGATGTTTTTCCCTTTTGACACCATTCTTTGTAAACCCTAGAAATGGTTGTGCGTGAAAATCCCAGTAACTGAGCAGATTGTGAAATACTCAGACCAGCCCGTCTGGCACCAACAACCATGCCACGCTCAAAATTGCTTAAATCACCTTTCTTTCCCATTCTGACATTCAGTTTGGAGTTCAGGAGATTGTCTTGACCAGGACCACACCCCTAAATGCATTGAAGCAACTGCCATGTGATTGGTTGATTAGATAATTGCATTAATGAGAAATTGAACAGGTGTTCCTAATAATCCTTTAGGTGAGTGTATATATATATATATATATATATATATATATATAGTGATAAACTCCTGACAGAACAGAAAAACACAATCGAAAGATTTCAGACACACACAGAGCTGCTGAAGTAACAAAAAGCTGGCGGCTTGTGTATTCAGGGGATATTTATAGCTGAAGGGGAACTTCCTATGCAGTTCAAACTGACCATTTATATTAACAAATTAAAATTGACGTGTTGTCTGAAAGAGCTCCAGTCACTGTGAGGAAATACAATAGTTATTCCTAAATATTAGAACAATTATAGATGAGGGTAAAATGTGGCTTTGTTTATTGCCTACAACTCTGAATATCCTTCTGAAGCAACTGAACAGGATCCCTCATCATTTCAGTCTTGTTTTAACAGTTTGAGTAGCACAATTCTGTGCAGATTATTTTATGAATCTGTCACAAAATAATGCAGCTTTGCAAAGAAACTTGACAATAAAAGATTGCAATAAAAATAGAGAATGGAAAATTATCATGAAAAAAATATGTGGACCTCAAACAATTTTCAACTTTTTTTTCTCATTTCAGGTGTTTGGACAGAAGTGCTGGAGGCCATTAGTGTGCTTGCGGTCATTGCTAATGGACTGGTCATTGGTATATCCTCTGATTTCATTCCTCGTCTGGTTTACAAGTACTACTATGGGCCTTGTGCCAGCGGCGGTGCTACAGGCATTGAGTGAGTTGGACCTGATATTTCACACCTGCTTAATCAACATATTTGGAGCACCACACATGTCTTTCAATCTTCTTTGTTTAATTTCAGTTGTATGGTTGGATACATAAACAACACACTTTCCATTGCTTATATAAGTGATAAGAGAGTTAGTGAAGATTTCACACATCATCAGATGGTCACTTACAGTGGCATAAATGTGACACACTGCAGGTAATATCTATCTATCTATCTATCTATCTATCTATCTATCTATCTATCTATCTATCTATCTATCTATCTATCTATCTATCTATCCTAACCACCTTAGGGACTTAGCAACCTCTCATAACACTCAAGCAACAAAGATCATTTTATTTGTCCATTAGACAACAGCCCTGTTTAAGTGGGTGGTTCTTAGCAATAATACGCTTGAATGAACACACAAAATTTAATTCATTTTCACTTATTAATTTGTATGTATGTGCACATTTGTACATTTGATTATGGTCATAATCAAACCTGTGCTGTTTATGTACTGTTTATTTACTGTACTGTTTATTTTCAGCTACAGAGACTACAGAAGTAATGAAGACTATATTTTAACTAATCAGTTTTGGGTCATTCTGGCAGCACGATTAGTCTTCATCATTCTGTTTGAGGTAATCTGATACTTAAATAAGAACAGGATTCCAGATACACAGTAATTACACTAAGAGTAATAATGAATTTTATTGCTCACTCACTATTTTGATCTATCTCTCTGTGACCAGCATGTAGTTGTGATCTTTAAGTGTGTAGCAAGCTGGTTTGTCCCTACTTCCCCCCTGGATGTGAGAAATGAAAGACTGGTTGATAAACTCAAAAGGCTGAAAGAAGAATTGAGGTCAGTAACAAGAGCTAATAACACAACATTTTAATACAGTTAATATATATATATATTTGATTTTAGCCGGGGGGGGGGGGTTTGTATTAAGAGTCTCAATGATTATGGTTAAACATGATCAAGTTGATGATTATTGCGCTGTTACTGCGGCGGTACTGGATTTTATTCATTGCAATGTATTGAAAAAGTGAGGCAGGATGTCATTCACCTGAAAACATATATATATACCGTTGTAATCAAAATTATTCAATCCCTGCAAATCAGGGTTATTGGCAAAATGTACAGACTTTTAGCTGTTTGCACTGAACAAATCGAACAAAAGTAATTGACATGGCTCAACACAACAAATGTTTCAAGTTGTTTCCCCAAATTCAACTGAAAATGCAACTTTTAATGACTTCTGCAGTCTCAAAATTATTCAACCCCCTGAATAGAATCCCTCACAACAGCACAAATCTGCAAAACAGGTGTTGTCTCAAACACACATGGTGCAACTAATCAAGGCCTTCATTAGTTCCACCAGCTGTGCTTGAGCTAGAACACATGAAATATCTGAACTTATAAAGAGAGAGAGTATTCTTAATGTGCATAAATAATGTGAAGAGAATTAATATTTTAAAGAACTTTAAAAATGTATATATGTGTGTTGGTTCATTTTATTGATTTATTTCTCTAATTAAAATAATCTTTTTTTTCTAGAGTTCAAAGAGCACAACAGGACAACACTTTGACCAAACTAAATGAGAATGGTAATGTAAAAAGAACATCTAAACAGAAAAAGGGAAACAAGCTAAATAGTATGTGAGACAAATGAGCTAAAACTAGGTGCCCCCACATAAAAATCTTATTTCTGTGTAATCTCAAGAAAATTTGGCTGGATGAGTGTATATGTCTTTGATACATTGATCAAAGCATTGATAAAGTTGCATGAATTGTATATAATTTTGTATTTTTTAGCATGGAAACCCATTAGTTGCATTTTTTATAAGATGTATATATAAAACAAATATGTGACCTATTATACTCATGATAAATGGCATGGTTATATAATTCAGTTATTTTGTGAAATAATGTATAAAAATAGAGCCAATGAAAGTGCTGTGGTTTCTGTTCCTGTCAACATGTAATTGAATAAAATTAATAAAATTGATGTCTTGACCTCTCAGAATTGATTCCACCAACATTTGCACTAAATGGATCAGGAACTCAAATAAATAAATACAACCTTATAGGCTATTTTGAAAAAGATATGCCATGTCAGTTCCCTTTCGAATGGGAACTCGCACTGCGTCGATGACGCTTTGGGGAACGCCTCAGGCGTGACAGGTGTCTGAAATCACGGCAATCATATTGACCGGCGACAGCCCGTGAATCATTAGCGTGAATGATTAACTTTTGACCTGGAAGTATAAAAGGGTGCCTTGCAAACATGACAACACCTTTTTCGTCTTCAGGGACTGTTTTGTCTGTAACCGCTTTGAAAATCAGGTAATTATGAAATCCACTGAGAAGGCTGAGTGCTTTCAGAAGTGTGCAGACCCGTGCTCAAGATATCTGACACCGGGTTACACACACGAACTGTGCGTTTTTCTGTCTGGGAAGGACCATGCGTTTTTCTGTCTCAGGCAGTTCTCGAGGGAACTGCTGTACAAATTGTGAGCATTTTTCTTTGAGAACGCTCCGAGAGAAGAGGGTTCAGCGTCTGGATGTGAGGCTCCCAGATGAAGCCCGCCGATCGCCTTGAGATGGATGTAATCCTCTCAGATGATGCGGCGGCTGACGAGGGTAAGCTGCAGGTGGATGATGAAAGTTTTTTCGAAAAAAAAGAAGAAAAAAAAGGAAAACTTAGTCCGGCAGCATGAGATGGCTGATAAGGGTCGTGATAATCGGATAGATCCTGAATCTTCTCAGCCACCCTGCCCCATGTATGCTGAGCTGGTTGGTGTTATGGAACGTGCTGCGGGCAGGCTGCAGCTACCGTGGCTGCTCGTTGGGGGAGAAATCGATCGCGATGAGAGCGTTTTTTCCCCGGTCATAGAACCACCAGCTCAGGTGAGCCTTTCATTTGTGGAGACATTTGTGGTTGAACCTGGCCGACATCGGGAAGAAAGAGAAAAGCTTTCTCCTCGATTCGCTGGTTTCGCCCTCTGAGCTTTTTGCCACCTCCGTGGAGGCGGTGGTTGGAAAGTTCAGAGAGGCGAAGGCGCGCTCAGCTGTATTCAGGACATACATACCGCTGAGATCTGTATCCACGCTGTAGAGTATGAATGAAGAATCATGAATTCACGAATTCTGAACGCCATGCACACATTCTTGCGGACGGTTTCTAAAAGCCCACAAACCGGACTCATCCAATCTAAATCATCAGCTAGCGCCAGCGAGTCTGAAGTTTAAATTGATTCTTGACACCTTTACAGCGTAACCGATGCTCTCCAGAGACCCTCGTGCCATCTCGATCCCTTCGTGAGACACGATCAAAGAAGACCGTTATCTCCAAGCCCTCCCGGCGAGGGGGGGGGATGCCAGATGTTCGAATGAAGAACCACACGACACGCACGCACACACACACAGTTGCATTCGTACTATTAAAACCCCCAGAAATGAGTGATTCTGAAATTGAAATATGATGTATTCCTGTATGTTTGAGCGTTATACTATGTATCAAGTTTAGCTAGGATTGTTAGTTTTGTAGTCGAACTCTAAGAGCCTCTATAAAGAATCTGAGAATATATATATCCTTATATGCATGCTAACCGCAAACTTATTGGTATCGAACGAAATGTCTCGACTTGACCGAGCCAAAGATATGTAAAAGGTTACTGTAAAAGGTAGTCCACTGTGTTTTTCCATCTTTGAATTGAAATTACCAAAATGCCGATCTCGTAAAAACACGCAAATGAGGTCATCAAGGGGAAACAAAGTGACTCGTGCGCGCCCGAAATCTATGGAGGTGCGATTGGTCTGTTTCCCCAGAGACGGGGCGTGAACTTACACTTTAAAAGGTCACGAAACTAGTTTCTCGCTCTCTTCCTTTTGTCATTCTTCTGTTAGTGTTACCTTAGGCCTTGTCTTGTTATTTTGGTCTCTCGTCGTATTTGTCTTTGTTTTATTTTTGCGTATAGCTCAGTCTTTTTCTTAGTGCTCAGTTCTCGTCTCCGGACTGAACCACGCACTTTACGCGCTAACCGGTCCTCTAACCTCCGGGGAAAAGGACTCTTCCACACAGCGTATCTTTAAGACGTTTTGAACTGAAAAGAACCGAAAAGACCACCTCCATCTCACGAGCACAGAGGACATCCACACACGCACATTCTTGTTCAGCGACACAAAGGTCAATTTGCAAGTATTGTTCCATCTAAATTTAAATGTTAAAGTGTGTATTTTCCTTGTTGGCTCTTAAGGTTCAGCTGTGCTAGCAATTGTGTTTTTCCTGTGTTTCCATTTCCCTGTTTTCTGTTTTACTTTCGTTATTCTATTCGTTGTTAGATGTAGTGATATATCCTAGTTCATTTTATTAAACTCCATTATACGCTTGATTGTCTCTGTTTGTTGATCATGGAACAAAGCCTCTTTTAATGTGTGATCTTAAGCTACGAGCTGATATTGTTAAGTAAACTAATTTGATTAGTAAACTTAGACTAAGAAGGAACCTTCTTGAGAATTGATAAAGAGTATCAGACCAAAGAGTTTGGCGGATGAACTGATTGGTTGAAGTGTGGTTAATTATATTAAGGTATTCTGAAAATCAATATAGTCTGTCTGCATATGAATTATATTCTTAATTAATTACAATTCGTTGTGTTTAATTATCTATGTACATCTGAAGCAGACGCGTGGACTATATAATCCCCTTTTTGGGTGCTTTTTATGTATGGTTATCTGGTTAACCCGTATCCAATATTTGTTGATTATGAATGAATAAGTATTGCATACATATTCCCCTAATCTGAGGTGAATTCCTTACAACGCCCAGAGAGAAGGAATGGCCTGGCCCATCATGGCCAGTGTCGCCTCTCGTGCGCCTCCTCCGTGGAGGAGTAGGTCGCAGAAGAGGCGCGACTCCCGCAAGAAGAGGGATCTGAGGGAGGTGATCCAGCTCAAACACACACAGCGTCAGTCATGGATCATCTCCCCTGAGGGCGTGATTATATCTTAGCCCTCTCCTCTCTTCCCCGACTCCCCAGGCGCTTCTTACCTGATGGGCTGAGGCTGGGCTCATGGTTAGAACAATGTTCTGATGGCCCGCCTCGGCTTGGTTAGTGAGAGTGCCTCTTTCAGGCATGTAAGGTGGTAGACCCCATGCTCATAAAGAACTCTCTGGTGAGTCTTCACTTCGCACGCCGCAGGTGAGCTGAGTGGTCTTCTTTAAGAGTAGTTTTTTGTGTGCAACTAACACTAAAATGTATCTCTCTACATACCTCGTTCCCTGTATAGAGTTAGGGGGTCATATGAATGTCAATGTCATAAGGTAAGAAGAAATGTCTTGGATTATTAGGGTCCAGAAGTCCCTCTGTTCGATGGCTAGAACGATAGAGAAGCACCAGTTGTTTGGGCTTCTGTGAGTATGTGATGGCTTCCATTGTTGTTTTATGCGTAAAATAATGTGGGGCGTGCCACCGCTCATTCTAGATGTAAACTGTGTTTATGCTTCCGGTATTAGCCCTCGGGCTATTAGCCACCTCAGGGTAGAGTAGTTGGTCTCTCTCAAAAGGTTTTGTTTTGAAGTATAGACTGACGCTGGTGCTTCAAGATAGATCTTATGTCCGGCCCACGGGACCGTCTGACATTTTTTATCCTGAGTACATCGCCCCCCTGAACTCTGTTTGGGTTTTCAGTAGGCTGAGCGGTTCTGCAGCCCCTCGAAAAAATAATAATATTTTTTTTTCGTAAGGCTGTGGCTCCTCTGAGCCCTCAGGTAGAGTCGTTCGGCCAAGGCCCGCCCCCTTATCTGTATTCAGGGGTGCTAAGAGTAATGCAGGTTGGTAGTCGACCCCATGGGTCTTTCAGTCAGGGATAGGCCATCTTTCGCTCTGCGGAGAGATTGTTGCCAGACCCTGCCGTACAGAGTTCTGAGTACTCTGATTTTGATTTCTGATTTGATTTTTAGCTCTGTATTAATCTACCTCACACCACGATGTGCTGAGTGCAGAGTTCTAAAACTTCATTTTATTCTGGTTTTTGAATTACGCTCCCTTGTAGCCAGAGCATTGCCTTGAGCTGACCCCCATACATATAGATGGTAGGCCCCTCAATCTGGGGTCTCCACCAGGCAGAGTGGCGTATGTTGTACTCCCCTGCTTTAAGGGTGTTTGCTTTGTTGCTGAGTACACTGCCTTTGGCAATGTGATTAGGTACCAGGATGCAGTAGGCACTGTTAAACAGCTTTTCTGCCAACGAAGGCTGCGTGGTTAGGTAGTAGGCCTCAGCAGGCCTCCTTGACCGGGAAGCCTCCAAGAGGGCTCTTTAGGCCAGCTTACCTCAGTTGGTCTACCTTAGTAGTTCAGGCAGTAGACTCACTGATGGTTGGTAGGCCTTAACAGGCCTCCTCGGAGGTGGGTCCCAACATTGTGGGACATACATTATGGCCACGACCAGGTAGATAGCCTTATTAGGCCTCCTGTGGATGGGCCCAATAATATGTTAAAACAGTATGGTTCTTAACAGTGTATGTTGTAGCAGAATAGACTTGCTATCAGCTAGTAGGCCCGACCAGGCCTCCCTGATAGGCGAGTCCCCAGCAGCGGTTGGCCTTGTAGCTCAGTCCCGACACCTCTGGTCCGTGGTAGTTAGTTTCTCTCTTGAGAAGACTTTCAGGAGGCTAGCTTAAACAGGCCGCTCTGAGACTGGGCCTCAGGACTGTCTGGCCTTAGCAGGCCGCCCTGGGACTGTCACCCGGATTCAGGGCTCATAGCAACCAGTTGCTTAGATTGCTATTCAGTAGTAGGCCTCTTCAGGCCTCCCTTAAGGTGAATTCCCACCTAGGATGGTTATAAGTTAGTAGGCCTCATCAGGCCTCCCTGAAGGTGAATTCCCACATATGGTGGCTATCAGGCAGTAGGCCTCACCAGGCCTCCCTGAAGGCAAAGCCCCAAGGACAGGCAACTGGACAGCTAGCCTGACTTGCTATCGGGTAGTAGGCCTCACCAGGCCTCCCTGTAGGCGAGTTTCCACATTCTGTGGTTATCAGGTATTAGGCCTCACCAGACCTCCCTGAAGGACGAAGTTTCCACTTATGGTGGTTATCAGGTTGTAGGCCTCACCAGGCCTCCCTGAAGGCGAAGTTTCCACTTATGGTTGTTATCAGGTAGTATGCCTCACCAGGCCTCCCTGGAGGACAAAGTTTTCACTTATGGTTATTATCAGGTAGTAGGCCTCACCAGGCCTCCCTGTGAGTGGTTTTCCAACAGTGGTGCTGGGTTCAGGAACTGCTGCGGATAGAGCACATGTAGCGGGTGATTTCCATGTGAAGTCAATGTAAAGACGTATTGACGTCTGGAGGTCCTGTGGCTTGATAGACGCGATTTCGCCTCATTCGCGCGTCCAGTTCGAGTAGATTGATTTCTCCTTTCTGAACTGTTGCTCAAGCGTGTTCTCTCATCACCACTGCTGCAGCTGCTACGTGAATATAACGTATCACAACACTATGGAGTGCGGGGCGTGTCCTGAGCGGTTCTGAGAGTCACCTACCTTTAAATCTTAAAGTAGGACATTTAAGTTAATCTGGTTTACAGAAGCCTGTGACTGCAAATAATAGTTTTTCATATATATATATATATATATATTTTTGCCTGCTGGCAAGTTACGGAACATTTCTTTATCGTTAATCCCTGAACATCCTTGGATTGTTTCACTGTTAAATGTCTGAGCTGTTAAAAATGTAACTGGAGACAGGTCAGGAAAAGAATGTCTGTTTTTATTTAGCGTAATCTTTTGGTTTTGTGAAAACCAAATCTTTTGTTTATGAAAGAGCCATGCGTTAAAAGTCAGATGGCACTTACGCTACTTTATGATTTGCTGTAGCCTATGTCTGAACAAAAGAAATAAAAGTGAACTATCTATACAATTTTGAATTGCATAGCATCATATTTTTCTCCATTGCATCGTATTACATTGAATCGCGTTGAATCGAATCCAAATCGGATCGCACCGCATCGCAATAGTAGTGAATCGTATTGCATCGCATCGGTAGCTGCTTATATGTATCTTTAATGAATCGTATCGTTGGCTATGCATCGAGATGCGCATCACATCGGCCTCAGCTATGGAGATGCACATCCCTAGTCCTTAGGCCTTTTCAGGCCTTCTAAGTGCTTTGAAACATAAGCACTGGGTAGATCCGTGGATCGAGCAGAGTAACTCCCCTCCCTAGCAAGGGTTGTAACCACTATGCTGAGTCATGCTCTCCGGGATACCCCATCTCTGAGATCCGAGGCTAGTGGTTCACTGCCAGTTTCACAGTCCCTCGGGTTGGATGCCTTACCTAAAGGCAAGTGTCCAGAGGCTCTGTCTTCAGACAGACAGGAAGTGGCCAGACTAAAGTGTCTATGTAAATGACACCAGGTCAGGCCGTCCTGGTGGCATTTCGGGTGGTACTTCCCCGAATAGTGACTGGCTGGGGTTCTTTCGGGTTCCCTAGCCACATTCCCTAAATGGGACCCCTTCTAATTTGAAGTTGTGGTCCTAGGCCCTTGAGCAGGCCCAGGTAGGCCTTTCATTAAACTATGTTTATGGAGGTTTTCCTGAGGAACATATAGCTTGGGCTATAACATTAGCATGGCGGCGCAGGTATATCGTTCCCCAAAGCGTCATCGACCTTTTGAAAGGGGAACGTCTCAGGTTACGAATGTAACCTATGTTCCCTGAGAACAGGAAACGAGATACTGCGTCTCCTTACCATGCCTCGGGGTCTGCCCACCAAACAGTCCCTTCAGATGAAAGGTGATTGTCATGTTTGCAAAGCCCCCTTTTATACTGCCAGGTTGCACGTTAATCATTCACGCTAATGATTCACGGGCTGTCGCCGGTCAATGTGATTGCCGTGATTTGATTGTGATTTCAGACACCTATCACGCCTGAGGCGTTCCCCAAAGCAGTTTCAATATTCAATCTCTAAAGTACATGGGCGGGAATGAAACGCCCCTTTTGATGATTGGTCAACCAGAGATCAAGCCGTGCCGTAATCAGTTCAGCTCCGCGCAACAGAATAATAGTCGCCTGATACAGTTTTATGGATTATTACAGAGGTTATTGCAACTAAATTTTATCTATTTCTCATCAAACAGCAAGACTCGATACAATGAATTCAATAAATGGCTCAATACAAACCGTACCTGGACAGAGCCTAGACAGAGCTTTCTTCTGTTTACGGGCCACAACCTAATGCTTTTTGACGTTCTCAGTTTGTGTAAACCTATTTAGGGTTCACAGTATTTATTTTTTGATTTGTCTCAACATAGGGACAGGAGAACTGTCAGTCAATAAATGGGAAAACCAAGTAACTTGCATTGTTTTTGTTAACTTTGCGTTAATATTACTATATTTTATTGTACAATTTAAAAGTAATGCGTTACTTTACTAGTTACTTGAAAAAGCAATCTGATTACGTAACTCAAGTTACTTGTAATGAGTTACCCCCAACACTGGACCTAGAACACCTTTTATATAATATACAGTAAAACATGTACAGTAAGCTTATTTACTGGACCTTTTTTGCCACACAGTATAGATCATACAAAAATAAATGTATTTTTTTGTGTGTTTTTAAGTAAAAAAATCTGACTGCCTGGTAATATTAGCAAAGTTAATGCAGTTTCTAAAAAGTGTGTCTAGTTAAACATTTGGCATAATTTGGGTAATTTGCATTCTTAAGATGAAACGCAAAATGTCTTTAAAACCTCGTGTCATTGCAGTCATCAAAATCTCACTCCAACCAGCCAAACAAAGTTAGAAACCCTGATACTGTTAGTTTATGAATAATATATAAAATAAATAGATATTATATATTTATATAATTGTTCAGTTTCAAGAAGAAAATATCCATTTGAGGACATCATTGTCCAAAGTATGTTGTTTTAGGTCGAGACGTTTCTCAGTTTTGGTTCGGGGTTAAAGAGAGATGGTGTATGTTTGGCTTTACGCTCCCTATCTCAGGGAACTATGGCTACAGTCGTAACCTGAGACGTTCCCTTTCGAGGGAACTTGCGATGCGTCGATGACGCTTTGGGAACGAGAATACCCAAATCGCCAAACTTTCAAGTACCTGAGTGTCAGCCTGTTGTCAACTAAGCACAACGCACTTGGGACCCTGGGGCAGCATCCAGGTCCAAGCTGTAAAACCTTAGAATGTGAGCGGGGAGGACCAGCCCGCCGCATCACAAAGGTCTTGGAGAGAAACCCCAAATAATAAGGCTTTAGAGGCCGCCATACCCCTCGTAGCGTGAGCTCTGACCGCCAAAGGACACGGCTGGTCAGAGTACTCGTAAGCAAGTGAAATAGCCTCGACTATCCACTTGCTAACCGTCTGTTTAGAAGCAGGAAGACCTCGTAGCGGGAACTCTGGAGCTTAGAATGGTCTCAACAACCTCGATTGAGAGACTACTCTATGAGTTGAGCCCCCTCAGGGGCCAAACCCACAGTTTCCAAATCCCCTGCCTGAGACGGAAGGTCTCTCCTGATTGGGCTCTCCAAGGGAGGGCCGTCGAGGAGAAGAATTAGGTCCGCAAACCAAATTCGGCTCTGCCAGCGTGGTGCTACTAGCAGTAGGCTTATTCCATCCTGGCGGATTATCTCCAGAACTCCTGGGAGCAGAGCAACAGGGGGAATTGCGTACAGACGTAGCCTCAGCCACGTCTGTACCATAGCATCCAGCCCCAAGGGGGCTGGTTGAGTGAGGGAGAACCAAAGTTGACCGCGCGCCGTGTACTGAGACGCAAACAGATCCACTTGTGCCTGGTAATAAAACGAATCGGTTACCTAACGTAACCTCGGTTCTCTCTAGAAGAGGGAACGAGTATTGCGTAAGCTAGCTTACGCTACGGGAAAGATTCATCTTTGCTGAGATATTGAAGCCAAAAAATTATTTCATAATTTGTATCCATACACAACGCAGTTCCTCTGCGGCAGACCTAGAGCGGGCTAGCTAGCAGCTCATTGGTTCGCTCAGAGAGAAATGCTTAAGCCTATGGGAGAGCGGGGCTGAACCCGCTTCCAATGAGAGGCGCCCGCGCGCTCATTGCGTCATGGCCCGCCAGAATGGGCGTGGCCATGGTGTATATAACAGTCTCTCCCAGGCTTATATGTTGATTTATTTCAGCGTGAAGCGAAACGCTAGTAGCGCAAGCACGGCCGGGAACGCAATACTCGTTCCCTCTTCTAGAGAGAACCGAGGTTACGTTAGGTAACCGATTCGTTCTCTTACGAGAGGTTCTCTCGTATTGCAGGGAACACCTGGTCAACGCCGTGCGCGCTATGAATCCACTCATGAATCCCAGGGATATACCGGGGGATTTTTAACGTGGAGTGAATGTATTATGAGGCCGGCAGAGCGGGCACATGAAGTGTACACATAAGCATGTATGGGGCCAGCAGAGCGGGCACATGAAGTGTATAAGCATTTAAGGAGAGCACAAGGGGTGAACCGGTTGTGAGGGACTCCCAGTAATGCAGCTTCGACGGCTGCCCCATAAACCTTGAGAGTGGAGGGGGCCCTGCCCTTGTCCAGCATCTCTTGAAGGAAAACAAGCAAAGACGGCACCTCGCACGACCGTGGGTCCAGCTGTTTGTCGGTGCACCATTTTGAGAACACAGACCATTTATACGCATAGAGCCTTCTCGTGGAAGGTGCTCTAGCCTGTATGATAGTGTTTCTTACTCCCTCTGGCAAATCGACGAATAGTCGTTGATCACCCATGCATGTAGCGCCCAGCGCCGTGGATGGGGGTGCCAGATCGTGCCGCGAGCTTGAGAGAGGAGATCTGCTCTGACTGGGATGGGCCACGGGGCTGTCTGTGACAGCTGCGTGAGCTCCAGAACCCAATTCTGACTCTCCCAACGCGGGGCTATGAGGAGCACCGAGTGGCGTGTGTCCCTGATCCTCTGAATTACCTGTGGTAACAGAGCGATCGGAGGGAATGCATAGAGCGGGCGGCGAGGCCATTCCTGGGCTAGCGCGTCCTCGCTCCTCGAAAAATATATTGGGCAGTGAGCGTTCTCTTCTAACGCGAAGAGGTCTACTTCTGCTCTGCCGAATAGCCGCCACAGTAATTGGACCGTTTGTGCGTTCAGGGACCATTCTCCTGTGGAGATGAGGTTCCTGGACAGTATGTCTGGACCGTCGTTCAGATGGCCCGGCACATGCGTCGCTCTGAGCGAGAGCAGGCGGCTCTAAGACCAAACTAGAATGCGGTGTGTCAGTAGACAGAGATTTCTGGATCTGACACCGCCCTGACGGTTGAGATAGGAGACCACAGCCATGTTGTCCAAACGGATCAGGACGTGGTGTCCCCGAATGAGCGAGAGAAAGCGCGAAAGCGCATTCTCGACCGCAAGCATTTCCAGACAGTTTATGTGTAAGGGGCTTTCCTGAGTCGACCAATGGCCGAAGGCCGGTGAGCCCTCGCAGACTGCACCCCAACCCGTGTTGGATGCATCTGTCGAGATGACTTTTCGGCAGGAAAAGGTCCCCATCTTGACGCCCTGTCGAAACCATTCTGCTACTGTCCATGGCTGCAGCGCCGTGAGACATGTCTGCGTAACCCTGATCAGCTGGCGGCCCGTGTTCCACGCGCGGTGGGGTACACGGCTGTTTAACCAGAGCTGAAGCGGGCGCATGTGCAGAAGGCCCAGCTGAAGTACAGCGGAGGCTGAGGCCATGTAACCCAGCATCCTCTGAAAAGTTTTCAGAGGTGTGCGGGTGTCCATCTGAAACGAGGCGGCTAGACGCTGAACACTGCGCGCGCGCCGTGTAGACAGGCGAGCCGTCATCGTGACCGAGTTCAAATCTATTCCTAGGAAGGAAATCGATTGACTGAGAAGAAGGGAGCTCTTTGTCCAGTTGACAGAGAGGCCCAGCGTTTCCAGATGGTCGAGGAGAACTGCGCGGTGCGACAGAAGCTCCGTCTGTGATTGGGCCAAAATCAGCCAGTCGTCCAGATAATTCAGAATGCGCAGCCCCTGGCTTCGCAGGGGGGCGAGCGCCGCATCCATGCACTTCGTGAATGTACGGGGCGCCAGAGATAAGCCGAACGGGAGAACGGCGTATTGATAAACAAGACCCTCGAAGGCGAAACGTAAGAATGGCCTGTGACGGGGATTTATCTGGATCTGAAAATAGGCGTCTTTCAGGTCTAGAGAGATGAACCAGTCTCCCTGGCGCACTTGCGCGAGGAGTTTCCTGGTAGTGAGCATCTTGAACGGTCTCTTCATGAGCACTTTGTTCAAAGACCTGAGATCTAAAATCGGTCTGAGGCCGCCGTCTTTCTTGGGAACCAGAAAATAACGGCCGTAAAACCCCGACTCGGTCATAGATGGCGGGACTCTCTCTATAGCGCCCCTTTTGCAACAGCGTCGCAATTTCTGAGCGGAGCGTGCCGGCAGCCAGCGGGCTGACAGTAGATTCGAGCTGCGCGCACGAGGCAGGCGGCGGCGAAACTGTAGCAGATAGCCGCTCTTTATAATGCTTAACACCCACGGGGAAATGCCTGGAATGGCTTCCCA
The DNA here is from genome assembly GCA_030578255.1 of Tiaroga cobitis. Taxonomy (NCBI): domain Eukaryota; kingdom Metazoa; phylum Chordata; class Actinopteri; order Cypriniformes; family Leuciscidae; genus Tiaroga; species Tiaroga cobitis. The sequence continues at coordinate 24,828,328 of CM060615.1, forward strand.
CGCTTTGGAGCATGCGGCTAACGGCCGAATGGCTATATTGCCCTGATTGCTGCACATAGCGGGCTGGACACAGTGTGTGGGCGCGCTTTGAATGTGTGTGGCAACGGGATTTGCACTCAGAGAGGAGTCTATGGGCCGTGAAACAGAGCGAGCAGAGAGGGGACACGCGCACGAGCTCGTGGGCGTGTTTATGTTCTCTGATATTAGAGCGGGCTGTGCCCATTTCATGTGATGGGGCTCTGATAGAGACACGGGATATGTTATGCTTGTGTGTATGGGTGAGCACATGATTGTGGGCACATTTTCTACACAACTGGCAAATTTTCTCTTTTTGAGATTTCTCTGGGTAGCCGCAAAAACGGCTTATTGTCGCTCGCAAGCGGGCTGGGACACCGGCTTGTTTGTGGCGGTCAACACTACAGCAGTCGGCGAAATAACGGGGACTGGCAGAGGGCGAAGCTTTGACGGCGGTCCGGCCACAGCGGGAGATTTTTCTACCCGTGAGGCTTTTATGCTCTTTTTGAGATATCTCTGGGTCGCCGTGAAAACGGTGTTTGTCCACCTGCAGTGTTTTGTGTATGAGTGAACACAGTGTTGTGGGCACATTTTCTACACAAGAGGCTTTTATGCATTTTTTGATTTCTCTGGGACGCGGTGAAAACGGCGTTTCTGCACATGCAAGCGGGAAAAGAGACCGGCTTGTTGATGGCGGTGTACACTGCTGCAGTAGCCGTGTGAACGGGGACTGACAGAGGGCGAAACCTTGATGGCGGTTCAGCCATGGTGAGAAATAGCCGTCCTTTTCTCAGCTGAGGCTGGTCACGTGAGCGGCCTGCAGCGGGATATATATATAGCTTGAAATCGGCTGCACTTGTGACGCGCGTCGCGTGCAAGTGCGTGTTAGAAACGTGAGCGCTGCAAGCGGGCACGAGACTATTTTTAGCCTGCAGAGGCTGGACTTGTGACGGCATAAAAATTATCTGCGAGAGCCGGAATCGAACGCGGGTCTCTGGCGCGAAAAGCTTTGTGATACACCACTCACAGGGGTAATGACACAAGCACAGTAGCGCGAGCAGATAAGAGGGCGTGATAGCAGTAACAGGTTCGGCCTCAGCGGAACTAACACACTATAACCCATTTGTCCAGCTTTATGCTCGGAAATGAGAACGTTTCTCATGAGCGCGGGAGAGCGCGGCCGCTTTCTGTCACGTAAGAGAGCTGGGCGCGAGCTCAGAGCTGCATAAAGATTAGCTGCGAGAGCCGGAATAGACGCTTTATGTAGCGTTATATGCAGGCGGGAGAGCGCGGCCGCTTTCTGTAACGTAAGAAAGCTAGCCGAGAGCTCAGAGCTGCATAAAAAATTATCTGCGAGAGCCGGAATCGAACACGGGTCTCTGGCGCGAGAGGCTTTGTGTTCCACCACTGAGCTTGGGGGGAAGACACAGGCTCAATAGCGCGAGCAGATAAGAGGGTGTGATAGCAGTGACTAGTTCGGCCTCGACGGAACTTAACGCACTATAAACCCACTTGCTGGTGACGGCCGGGCTAGCTCTCTTGTAAAGTAAAGAAAGCTAGCCGCGGTTGGCACAGCTGTAAGCGGCTCGTCCCCCATTCAGCGCTCGTAGGCGGTGAGAGGGGGAGGCGGCGTAACTCTTCGAGTCGAGCCCGCAGGGTCAACAACAGAAGCCCAATCGCAGAGGAAACATCCGCCGTTGGCGAGAGAAAGCTCTGCGTGTCCCAGTCCCAGGCAGAGAGCGCAGAAGAAGGCGGGCTCTGGCGCTGAGAGGGACGCGGCATGAGCCGCAGGTGTGCGAGGCATCTTAAAGACGCTCGCTGCTCTTTTAGATACACACACACACAATACAAGAAGATTTTTGGTAAGGATATGAATCCGTCGGATGGCGCTAGCTTGCAGGACGGCTGAAGGTGGCGAAGACGGCCGGCTTCCTCAGACTCCCAGATGCTCGCTAGAAGGTGCCTTTTCCACGACGGCGGCTTTTCTCAGGACAGCAGAAGCGTGTAGCTCGCTGAAGATGAAATGAATCAACATATAAGCCTGGGAGAGACTGTTATATACACCATGGCCACGCCCATTCTGGCGGGCCATGATGCAATGAGCGCGCGGGCGCCTCTCATTGGAAGCGGGTTCAGCCCCGCTCTCCCATAGGCTTAAGCAGTTCTCTCTGAGCGAACCAATGAGCTGCTAGCTAGCCCGCTCTAGGTCTGCCGCAGAGGAACTGCGTTGTGTATGGATACAAAATATGAAATAATTTTTTGGCTTCAATATCTCAGCAAAGATGAATCTTTCCCGTAGCGTAAGCTAGCTTACGCAATACGAGAGAACCTCTCGTAAGAGAACTCCCATATTTGCTCCACCGCCTCGGGGTGGAGTCTCCAGTCCCCTGGCCTCAGCCCCTGCCTCGACAGGGTGTCTGCTCCCATATTCGGCCCCCCTGGAATATACACTGCCCTCAGAGAGCGTACTTTCCTGAGGTACCAAAAATAAGAGGCCACCGGCGTGTTGTCTGTCCAGAGCAACACATGATGGCCCCTCAGGTCTGGGAGGAGATGTCTCAACACATTGAAGACGACCATCATCTCTAGGCAATTCATGTGCCGGTGAGGGAAGCACCATGCTGGCAGGAACTACCCAAACTGACTGTTTTGGAACCCCCCTCAGAGGGCGCGAGTCTGATGCAATGTCGAGTTGACACTGCGCCAAAGGCTCGCTGGAGAACACTGAGCCCCCGAAGCACCAAGGGTGGCGGGGTTGGCAGAACTGTCCCGTGAGGACACCAAGATGGAACGGCCACCGTATAATGAGGTGTATACAGTTCCACCCTGTAGATTTAAAAATTTTGTTTTCCCCTTGTTGTTAATTAATTTCATGAAAAGAGACACCAGTGGTTTTGCCAAGAGATCTCTCGTATTTATTCATAAGTTATAAAAGACATAGGACGAAGAGACTATAGACAAACAGAGGTCTTCATTCTGCATCGTTGCCATCTCTTCCTGCTTTTCGGACAAAAGGGCTCAGTCTTTATACTACTGACCAAGAAAAAACTACATCACCATAGTAACACATACATTACCACAGAAACATGTGGTTCCCATTAACAATGGAATGTAAATCCAATCCCGGTGGAAACTATACACTGCATATACTTTCAGTCTCACTCCAACAGACATTCTCTCATGCAGTCTAACTTATCACACAGTCTCCCAAATTCTCTCTCTCCCACATCTTCAAAACAGTATAATTCACAAAATGCAATGATTACAAATGATTATGAATGTATACAAAAATGAATAAAACACATACATAATAATTCTGATAATGAATATGAATAAAAGTAATAATAGTACTAAAAACAACATTAAATTATGAGATTTTCAATCTTCAGTCCCTCCTCTGGAACTACGACAGTCAGTTCCACACCATCGCTCCACCAGTGGCCACCTAATTAAACGATAGTAAGGAAAGGACAACCAGACCCAGAAATAAACATAAAGTACAAGAATAGTACAAGAATAGTACAAGAACAGAATAGAAACAGAAACAAAAACAAAACAAAGAACAAAACAACAAAGAACCCCAACCCATGTTATGTTCCCGCATACTATGTGTCATTTAACGTCTATGTGTAAGCATTTAAAATGAACCCCAATCATCTAAGAAAAGAAAAAACTAATAAGTCTTCTGCCAGTGCCTGAACTCGTTAAGTACTTAACTACTTCAGTTCCTGGCTCCAAAATAACAAACCAAAACAAACGTTGATGTTAAAGGGTCCTATTCCTTGGGGTTGAAAATCAGTAAGTGGGTGTTCATTGTTTGTGAGGTTGTGTTTTGTAAGTAGTGTAGAATATAAAATCTCCTATTTCATGTATTTGCCATTTCGGTTTTATCAATCTCTCGAATCGGGAATAACTTACAACCATCTCTAATTAATGTCAATGAACTTGATGCCTATAATGGAAGCAGAAAAATAATTAATCATCACTCCTTTTTTCCAGTCTTTAAAGTTTATGAGTGAACAGTGCTCAATCTTAGACCATAAGCCATCATTTTGTTCATTCACTAAGCAAGGTTTAACTTGTGATGTAATGATACCATCTATCTCTCAGATTAACCTTACATCGATAGCTTCCGTTATTGTTAGCACAACACGCTAGCAACTTGCTAGCCTGTTAACGCGCCACCTGTGCGCTCATTTATTTATTTATTTTCCGCGCCTTTGAGTTCATAAACGCCCAGGTAAGTAAGAATCAGTCAACAAACACGGTGAGTAATGTCTTGTCCTGTTATTGTCACCTGTGTCATATGTCATATGTTTAGTATAGCCTTCTCCGATGGCAATATAGGATTTATATGTGATAAATGCAAGGAGACAGTCAGGCTGACGGAGAAGATTTCAGAACTAGAGACACGCATCCAAACTTTAATTGAGGATGGTAAGAATGCTAGATCTTTAGATACTGTTTTGGATGCGCCTAGCATAGTGAACTCTTTACATGATTCGGTTCCGGCTGAAGTAGAGCCAATGCAGCAGGGCAGATGGGTGACTGTCAGAGATCGCTCTAGTCGCGGATAAAAGAACCACTCTTCCGTTCCGATTCTCATAACAAACCGATTTGCCCCACACAGTGAAACACCCACTGAGAATTCTGTTGATTGTGCCCTGGTAATTGGTGATTCGATCACACGGAACGTGAAAATAGAGACACCAGCCACCAAAGTCACATGTTTGCCGGGAGCCAGAGCGCCTGACATCTAAGCAAATTTAAAAGTGCTGGCTAATGCTAATCGTAAATTCTCTAAGATCATTATTCATGTCGGCACTAATGATGTTCAACTCCGCCAGTCGGAGATCACCAAAATTAACATTAAAGAGGTGTGTGAACTCGCAAGTACGATGTCAGGCACTGTAATTTGCTCTGGCCCCCTTCCTGTACGCAGGAGTGATGAAATAGTTAGCAGATTGGCCTCACTGAATCGCTGGTTGTCTGAGTGGTGTCCGCATAATAATGTAGAATTCATAGACAATTGGAAAAGTTTTTGGGGCAAGCCTGACCTGTTGAAAAGAGATGGTATATATCCCTCCTGGGCTGGTGCTGCTCTTCTCTCTGGTAATTTGGCTCATAGTCTTAGAGATAAAACATGACAATCTGGGGCTCAGGTCAGGAAGCAGACAGACTGGCTGAACCGACCGTCTGCTAGCGGCCTCACATCACCAAGGTCAGATAAATCCCAACACATAGAGCCTCTTTCACCTAGATATCATCATATAGAGACTGTGTCTGTTCCCCGAATTTGGAAATCCAAAAAACGTCAGGTGACTTCTTTTGAAGTATTTGTGCTTAATGTAAAAATATATAGTGTAAACGATAAATCACATTTGAGAATTATGCTGGCTACTGTATACAGGCCACCAGGGCACCATAAAGATTTTATCAAAGAATTTGCTGACTTTCTATCAGAATTAGTATTGGCTGCCGATAAAGTACTAATTGTTGGTGATTTTAATATACATGTAGATAATGAAAAAGATGCATTGGGATTGGCATTTAAAGATATTGTAAACTCAATTGGAGTTAGACAACACGTGTCAGGACCTACTCATTGTCGTAATCATACTCTAGATCTAATATTATCACATGGAATAGATGTTGATACCGTTAAAATTCTGCAGCAGAGTGATGACATCTCAGATCATTATCTAGTCTCATGAAAATTACATTTAGCCAAGGCTGCAAAGCCAACTCCATGTTATAAATACGTTAGACCTATAACTTCTGCCACTAAAGATTGCTTTATCAATAATCTTCCTAATCAGTTTCATCATCTCAGCATCCCGGATAGCTTAGAAGAGCTTGATATTGCAACAGAAACTTTTAACTCTTTCTTTTCCAGCACATTAGACGCAGTTGCTCCGATGCGCTTAAAGAAGATTAAAGAAAATAGTCCAACGCCGTGGTACAGCGAGCACACCCGGGCCCTTAAGAGAGCAGCCAGAAAAATGGAGCGCAACTGGAAGAAAACTAAACTAGAGGTATTTCGGATTTCATGGAAAGAGAGCTCGATTGCTTACAGAGAGGCTTTAAAAGCTGCTAGATCTGCTTATTTTTCAACCCCATTAGAAGAAAATAAACATAATCCAAGGTATTTATTTGGAACAGTGGCTAAACTAACAAAAAAGAAAGTTTCAAGCTCAGAAGTGTCCAAGCAACACAGCAGTGATGACTTTATGAACTTCTTCACTTATAAGATTGATAATATCAGGGACAAAATTATAACTATGCAACCGTCTACTACAGTATCGCATCAGGGAGTGCATTGTAGTCTCCCTGAGGAACAATTTTATTCATTTGATGCTATAGGAGAGGAAGAATTCTGCAAACTCGTTAATTCATCTAAATTGACAACTTGTATGTTAGATCCTCTACCGACCAAGCTACTGAAAGAGATGTTTCCAGAGGTCATATATCCCCTTCTTAATATCATTAATTCATCTTTGTCACTAGGATACGTACCAAAAACCTTTAAACTGGCTATGATAAAACCGCTTGTTAAAAAACCACAACTTGATCCTACAGAATTAGTCAATTACAGGCCGATCTCGAATCTGCCTTTTCTGTCAAAGGTATTAGAAAAAGCAGTATCTTCACAACTGTGTTCCTTTCTAGAAAGAAATGATATCTGCAAGGATTTTCAGTCCGGATTTAGACCGTACCATAGCACTGAGACCGCTCTCATTAGAGTCACAAATGATTTGCTCTTATCATCCGATCGTGGTTGTATCTCTCTATTAGTGTTACTTGATCTTAGTGCTGCATTTGACACAATTGACCACAACATTCTTTTAAATAGACTAGAAAACTATGTTGGCATTAGTGGAATTGCACTAGCATGGTTTAAATCAGGGGTGGGCAAACTACGGCCCGCGGGCCTCATACGGGCCGTTAGGCTGTTTAATCCGGCCCGTCGAATACTAAAAAAAATGTCTTAAAAATTGCATTCGGTGGCGAGCAAGGCGTGGTTCAGCGAGGTCTGTAGCGGGAGAGCAAGGGCGGAGCCGAGCGGTAAGCGGGCCGTGCTGACAGAGTGGGGAGAGAGAGACTGCTGGGAGCTCGTGCACGCTGTCGAGAGAGAAAACGCTGGCCTGCAAGCTGTATTCAGTGGAAAGTGTTGCTGCATTTGTGATCTGAGAAGCTGTATCCAGCGGGAAGAGTACTGTTTTTATATGTGATTTATTTTTTAAATATTCTGAATTAATTGTGTGAGCGCGAGTAAGCGCTGTGGGGAGAGAAAGTAACTTAATAAAGTGCACAAGCCCCTGTATTCGCCGACCCTGTGTCTCCTTCCATCACCCATTCACCGAACCAACATCCCTGTCACACATTCATTTTCCCTTTTTCCTGCAATACTTGAATAAAGCAGATCATCATTCATTCAGAGCTGTTGTGGCTGTGCTGCGGTGTGTCACGTGACAAGCAATGACGCGTCACCATGGAAACCATTCAGTGACTAAATAACGGTTGCATTGTAAAGCTCACGCTGCAGAGTCAGACCGTTTTTTGTAATTTGTCATATGTAATTTATAACTAATATCCCAGGAAACAGAACGTTGGCACGATTGAATCATTGACATTTCAGCACTCCTTGAACAGACAGCGACTTAAGCGCAACAAGGCTCCTTGTTGCACTTTAATGTTTTTTCCTTTTTTGGAAACTCAGAGAAAAAAAAAATTGTAACCACTTGTACGCCTGATTAGTTTTCATTTGATTTTTTAGTTTTTCATTTGATATTTAGTTTCTTTGCTCCTCTGTATTTGTAGATGGCTCTTGGACTGCTTCGGTTACTTTTACGTTTTATTTATCATACTTAAAATAAATTGGTATATTTGTTTATTTTATTTTTTCACAAATGTATGACGTTTGTGTATTAAGTGCAATTTGATTACCATATGGAGTTTTAATAAAGTTGAATTAACGTAACCTTCTCTAATTTTTACTCTTCTAAGTGTACACTTGCTGGTGTTTTGTTTCTAATTTACTGTTAGGCCCATTAAATAATACTAAGGATAAAAAATATTTAAAAAGAATATAAATATATATAAAATCAAAATAAATATAAAAAAAAAAAAAAAAAAAAAATAACCCCAAAATATAACAATGCTAAATGGGGATATCTATAGCATATACATTAATTTACCACGTAAATTACGTGATCCACGTATCCACGTAAATGTGTTTGCTGGTATAATCTGCCACTGGGCCGGCCCTCTGTCAAATTTTAAAACCCAGTGTGGCCCTTCGGCCAAAAAGTTTGCCCACCCCTGGTTTAAATCATACTTATCTGACCGTCATCAGTTTGTAGCAGTAAATTAAGAGATGTTTTATCGATCACAAGTTCAGTATGGCGTACCACAAGGCTCAGTACTAGGACCGTTGCTGTTCACTCTGTACATGCTACCATTAGGAGATATCATTAGGAAACATGGAGTTAGCTTTCACTGTTATGCCGATGATACTCAGCTCTATATTTCTTCAAAATCTAACGAAACTTACCAATTCACAAAATTAACGTAATGCATAGCTGATATAAAAAATTGGATGACTAGTAATTTCCTACTACTAAATTCTGAAAAAACAGAAATTCTAATTATTGGACAAAAAACTTCTCAGGTTACGACTGTAACCATAGTTCCCTGAGAAAGGGAACGAGACGATGCGCCAATGACGCTTTGGGAACGCCCCCAGCGTGAATGCGTCTGAAGCATCTATGTCAACTAGTCCAATGGAAAGAATGAGCATCACGGGCGGGTGACGTCATGACCAGGGAGGGATAAAAGCACATCCGGTGCAAACCGGCATTAGCTTCGAAAAATTGCCGAAGCAAGCCGAGGATGCAGGAAGTATGGCAGGGTGACGCATCGTCTCGTTCCCTTTCTCAGGGAACTATGGTTACAGTCGTAACCTGAGACGTTCCCTTTCGAGGGAACTCGCGATGCGTCAATGACGCTTTGGGAACGAGAATACCCAAAACGCCAGACTTTCAAATGCCTGAGTGTCAGCCTGTTGTCACACTGCACCAAGCACCTGGGATCCTGGGGCAGCATCCAGGTCCAAGCTGTAAAACCTCACGAATGTGAGCGGTAAGGCCCAGCCCGCCGCATCACAAACGTCTTGGAGAGAACTCCAGATAATAAAGCTTAGAAGCCATACTCCTGGTGGAATGAGCCCTGACCACCAAATGGTTGGCCAGAGGACTCACAAGCAAGAAGAATTGTCACAACTATCTATTGCTCAATAGGTTGGATTTTCCCGAAGAGAAGTCCAATGAACATAAGTGTCCAGTGCTCGCACTGGGCACAAGAGTTTCAGCTTTTCCTGGTCCGAAAAACGGGGGAGGACAGAAACCTGCAGCACAATAGGCCTCGGAATAATGGTAGGCACCTTAGGAACATATCTATGTTTGGGGTCAGATTGCCTTGGCCATCCCCGGTGCACTCAAGGCAGGTGGGGGCCGAAAGGGTCTGAAGGTCTCGACTCTTAGAGGGACGAAATAGCTAGCAGAAAAAGGTCTTAAAAGAAATGAACTTCTCTGAGACCAAATCTAAGGGCTCGAAGGGAGCCCCAGATAGGCCTTCTAGAACTATTGCAAGGTCCCAAGCCGGCACCTTAGTGCAAGTTGCAGGCCTCAGCGTCAAAGTGCCACGAAGGAAACGAGTGATCAGGGGGTCTCAACCCAAAACTTTACTACCCACCAGGGAGTGGAAAGCCACAATGGCCGCCACGTATACCTTAAGCGTGGAAGGACATAGACCTGATACAAAGCGTTCTTGCAGAAACTCGAATACTGTGTTTACTGAACAGTTAACCGGATCCCACTGACGCCGGTACCACAAAGAAGTGAAACACTCTCGAAATAGTAAATATATAGTTTCCTCGTAGCGGGAGCTCTGGAGCTTAGAATGGTCTCAACAACCTCAGTTGAGAGACCACTCTCTATGAGTTGGGCCCCCTCAGAGGCCAAACCCACAGTTTCCAAATCTCCTGCCGGGGGTGCAATATTTCATCCCCTGCCTGAGACAGAAGGTCTCTCCTGATCGGGACCTCCAAGGGAGGGCCGTCGAGGAGAAGAATTAGGTCCGCAAACCAAATTCGGCTCAGCCAGGGTGGTACTACTAGCAATAGGCTTATTCCATCCTGGCGGATTCACTCCAGAACTCCTGGGAGCAGAGCAACAGGGGAAATGCGTACAGACGTAGCCTCGGATACGTCTGCACCATAGCATCCAGCCCTGAGGGGGCTGGTTGAGTGAGGGATAACCAGAGTGGACAGTGCGTCGTATGCTGAGACGAGAACAGATCCACTTTGCCTGGCCGTAAAACTCCCATATTTGCTCCACCGCCTCGGGGTGGAGTCCCCTGGCCTCAGCCCCTGCCTCGACAGGGTGTCTGCTCCAATATTCTGGCCCCCTGGAATATACATTGCCCTCAGACAGCGTAATTTCCTGAGGGACCATCAACGTGTTGTCTGTGGGACAAGAACCAGATTTTCCTCCATATAACCAAGGCGCGGGGATACTGCCGCGTGATTTTGATCGTACGGAGTGGGTTTCCCCTCAGGGAGAACCCTCTGGTCCTGAGCCACCACTGTACCAGAGCAACACATGATGACCTCTCAGGTCTGGGAGGAGATGTCTCAACGCATTGAAGACGACCATCATCTCTAGGCAATTCACGTGCCAAGAGAGATGATGACTCCTCCACAGACCCTGAACCGAGCGGCCTTCCATTACCGCTCCCCCATTACCACTCCCCAGCCGGTGAGGGAAGCATCTGTCGAGATCGCAACTCGATGGCAAAGAGCTCCCAACACCGGACCCTGGGTTAAGAACCAGTGTTTCCTCCATATAACCAAGGCGCGGAGACACCGCCGCGTGATCTTGATTATACGAAGTGGGTTTCCCCTCGGGGAGAACCCTCTGGTCCTGAGCCACCACTGCAAAGGTCTCATGTAAAGCAGACCAAAAGGAATCCCGTTGGACGCCGCTGCCAAAAGACCCAACAGTCTCTCGAACTGTTTTACAGTGCGTGACTGGCCTAGCCTCAGCTCTTTTGTGGCTGTCAGTATAGCAGCTACACGAACGGGCAAGAGAGTGGCCCGCATCGTCACTGAATCCCATACCACACCAAGGAAAGTGGTTCTCTGTATTGGAGATAGCACACTCTTCTTGGCATTGAGCCTCAACCCCAACATCTGCATATGAGCGAGAACGACACTTCGGTGCCGAACCGCCAACTGCTCTGATTCCGCTAGAATCAGCCAGTCATCTATGCAATTCAGAATGCGTATGCACTGCAGCCTGGCGGGGCCAGAGCTGCATCTACGTGCTTCGTGAATGTGCAGGGTGATAGAGCTAGACCGAAAGGAAGTGCCCGATAATGGTGTTCTTTGCCCCAAAGAAAACCTCAGGAACCTCCTGTGCTGAGGGAGGATGGAGATATGTAAGTATTTTAGATCTATCGTGACAAACCAGTCCTCGGATCTGATTTGAGTCATGATCTGTCCGAGTGTCAGCATCTTGGACTTGAGTTCCAGCACCAAACACTCAAACAGACGAAGATCTAGTATGTGACACAGCTCTCCATCCTTTTACGGAACAATGAGATAACGACTGTAAAGACCCGACGCAATGTCGGGTGAATACACCTGCTCTATAGGTTTTTTTTGCTAACAGGGCCTTTACCTCTTGCTCCATTACCAGAGCCTGCTCGGAATGCACTAACGTGAGCAACACCCCGTTGTAGCCTGGAGGACGAGAACCAAATCTGCCTCTTACTACTAACTGCAGGACCCATTGAGATATATTTGGCAGTAGCTTCCACGCTGCCCGAAAATCTACCAAGGGAACCAGCTCCTCGAGGCTGGCCTCTGGTGTAATCAAGACAGCCAGTTCGGGGACCTGAAGCATACTGGCAGGAACCACCCGAAGTGACTGTTTTCGAACCCCCCTCAGAGGGCGCAAGTCCGACGCAATCTCTCGCTTGGAGACCGCTGCACCCCGAGCCCAAGGTTGGCGGGGTTGGCAGAACGGTCCCCTGAGGGCACCGAGATGGAAAGGGCACCGTATAATGAGGTGTACACCGTTCCACCCCGGTTGGGGCTGCCCTCACCGGTCTGGCGCCACCGGCTTGTCCTTTGAGCCGAAGCCTTCTCCGCATGAAGAACGGTCCTCGGATCCGGCTTCTGCTTTGAAGGCTTTGGCTGCTGTGTTGTGTATGAGAAACTAGACGGCTGGAGCTGCTCACGCCCAGCAGCCCCAGGGGGTTGGACATAGCGAGGGAGAGATTATATTGTATCTTTCTCCATGAATCCCATCAAATAGAGCCAGAGGTGTCTCTCAGAGACCACAAGGGCTGCTCCATCCCTGAGAGATAAATCTGTGGCCCGACGAAGTTCTCAAACCCCATCGGGCCAAATGCCCTCACTTCTGTCCAAATACCACAGCAGATCAGCCTGATATGCTTGTAGCACTGCTATAGTGTGCAAGCAGGCTCCTGCTAGACCCACTGCCGTAAATGCTTTTCCCACTAGATTAAAAATAGTTTTCTTTAAAGGTTTAGTGAGAGAAACCGACGCCTTCAGGGTCGATACTGAACCGGGAGACAGATAGCTCCCAAGCGTCTGTTCTAACCGGGGTATTGCCCCATAGCCATACTCTCTTAACCCCCTAATATCTGAATATACATGAATGTGGGGGCTAAAAGACTAAATGAGTAAGGCTTTTTCCATGATCTAGACAGCTCGCTGTGCAGATCGGGAAAAATGGAAGGCCTTGTGATGGAGGTGAAAAAATAGAGGGAAGGAAACTCGTTTAATTTATTTTATTTTTTAAAACGAGTGCCCCCTTATTACTGCTGGCTATTAAATATTTAATTTATCTACACCCTTAGTAAACACCTCCACCAGCTTTTATTATTATTATATATATATTTTTTATATATATATATATATATATATATATATATATATATATATATATATATATATTAATTTTATTTTATATATAATATAAACTATTATATATATATATATATATATATATATATATATATATATATATATATATATATATTTCTCATACACTGGGGAAAGAGATGGCAAATCCACTTCCCCCATGATTGTGTCACTTTCAATGCCCAGCATATCTACCTCCTCGGAGATAGAGCACTGAAGCATTGGTCTCTCTCCCCGGGCGGAAGTAACCGCGGCGCGGGCTTCCGAGACCGGAGAGAGAGCAATGGATCCCTCGGAAAAGGGAGGAGAAAAATCCTCGGACCCGTCTCCACCCCCGTAAAGAGATCCATTTGCGATCCCCAGGAATGCATTCTCCGCGCTGCCTCGGCAACGCGGGTCCTGCAGCCTGAGAACCGCGAACCTGAACACTTTCCTCGAAAAGTGACAGGCGGGAGCGGAGCATGCGAAGCGAGAGCTTCTCACAATGTTGGCAATCAGCCCCCTCGAAGGCTGATACCGCATGCTCTACTCCCAAACACATCACACAAAGCTCGTGTGTGTCCCTACTCGTTAAATAGCGCAAGCAGGGAGAACACAGAGTTTGTGCAATTGTTTAGTTTCCATAGTGTTTAAATATATATATCAGACAGACAACAGTAAATATAACAGACAGTATGACACAGATCGCTTGCTGAGGCAACAGAAGCTAATGCCGGTTTGCACCGGATGTGCTTTTATCCCTTCCTGGTCATGACGTCACCCGCCCGTGACGCTCATTCTTTCCATTGGACTAGTTGACATAGATGCTTCAGACGCATTCACGCTGGGGGCATTCCCAAAGCATCATTGATGCATCGCGAGTTCCCTCGAAAGGCAACTTCTACACGTAATAACCTAGAATACTGTCTAACACTTGATGGCTGCTCTGTTAAGTCTTAGTTCGTCGGTTAGGAACCTGGGTGTGCTCTTTGATACCAACCTTTCTTTTGAAAGTCACGTGTCTAGTATCTGTAAAACTGCATTTTTCCATCTTAAAATTATATCTAAAATACCCCATATGCTCTCATTGGGAAATGCGGAACAATTAGTTCATGCGTTCATGACCTCAAGGCTAGATTATTGTAATGGTCTACTGGGTGGTTGCCCTGCACGCTTAATAAATAAACTACAGCTAGTCCAAAATGCAGCAGCTCGAGTTCTTCGTTTACCGTAATTGCTGAAATAAGACCACAAAACACATACTAAATATGTGTCCACAAGACTTTTGACTAATGGATGTTGTCGCTTCGAGTTCTGGCTTCAAAATGATGTGAAAATCCTCCTGCCTAATCATTCACATAAAACAAAACATTGATTCAAACTTTGAAAATCAGGTTTTGTCAGAAGAGGTTTATGCGTGGGAGTGGTAATGGCCGATCAATATGAATGAGATTCAGACCAGGGGTGTGACATAGACACTCCCCCAATGGTTAATGGCCCATCAAGTGTGGCAGCCTGAATACTGAATGAGAGGAGATTCAAAGGTTTTGTTTTTGAATCTGTTTTATTGTAATTTCTCTATGTGGAGGAACTCAATGTTCTAAATTTGCTCTAAGCAAATCAAATGTGAGCAAAATAAAAAAAATAATCAGTCGGCTATAAACAAAGCAATTGTGAGCGATAAATAAACAAAAGTAAAGTCAGGTATCTCACAGTAAATGCTTATGCCCCGTTGATGCGGGCTCTAAGCAAATCAAATGTGAGCAAAATAAAATTTTCTTTTAGGATGATAGATGGCTTTACAAGCATGACGAATAGTGTCCATGAGGGGTTTGACCCTGAAAAGACAATCATGTTCAGCTGTGCCCCTCTTTCTGTCATTATCTTTATCTGCATCTGGGTGACTCATGTGCACATTCCATGAAATGGTGCGGTATCTGTCCCTGGACATAACTGTAGCTGGAAAGGGTACGGAGAAAACACTGCTTTGCCACCAGTAGTCACTGATGGAGCTCATCTTCACCATGGCCATGTAAAACAGCAGCCCAATGTAGCGGTACATCTCACTAATGCTGACATCTTTCCATTTATATTTGCAGCCCTTTGCAGTTGCCTTGGCAGCCTGAGCATTGGTGTTGTGGCACAGAGTTGACACAGCACTTTCTGAAAAAAGTAGTTTGAAAAGACTCATGGGGGAATGTGAGTCTACAGAGCTCAGTTGCGGTCCAGTTTCCCGTGCAGGAAGGAATCGCATTGTCTGTGGAACCATGTCAACATCAGTCTCTGTTTTCCATGACAGAGTGGACTGCCTGTTGCTCGCCTGCTTGTTTGCCTTAGCTCTCTTCAGAACAGGTGCTTGGACATGTTCATTGTCACATCTGTAAAAAAAATAAAAAGTGTGAGCATGCTGATAAAACAATCAAAGAAATTATTATCATTATCAATCAATAATGGCCATGGATAAAAAAGGACAACATTTCACACAAGAATAGGTACTTGTATATTATGACGTTGTCAACACAATTACATTTCATCAGTAAAATATTACATCTGTGCACTTACTCAGTACGATTCTCGATCGCGCTGAGAACTGAACGACACCTGCGTGCCCCTCTGCGAGCTGCTGGAGAAGGAGAGTGTGATGCAGCCGCATTCCTAAAAAACAAACAAAAAAACTGTTAGCATACATTATCCAAAGTAAACTGATGGACATTTAATGGGTATGGATGCACAATGTATGTATATATCTGTTGATGGGCCATGGGACGGAGAAATATCTATTGATGGGCCGTTGACCGCGTCACCGCGAGTATCTGTTGATGGCCCATATAGACCGCACGTATTTAGTGATACACGCAGATGTACGCGGATCGTTCGCGAATGACACATCACTAAATTTCAAACATTATTTACGCATGATAAGTAATATCATAGGCTAACCAAAACTGAACATTTATATATAAAAATATATTGTATTTAGACAGTATTGCATATTTTACCGGAGGCTGAAATATATTTGCACTAAACCACATTGTATAACCTAAGCAGATATTCGCAAACAAGATATATTACGGATAAGACAGTATTTATGCATGATATGTAGTGCCATAGGCTAACCAAAACAGAACATTTATATATAAAAATATATTGTATTTAGACAGTAGGCTATTGCATATTTTACCGGAGGCTGAAATATATTTACATTAAATCACATTGTATAACCTAAGCAGATATTCGCAAACGATATATTACGGATAAGACCGCAGTATTTACGCATGATATGTAGTAGGCTATCATAGGCTAACCAAAACAGAACATTTATATATAAAAATATATGGTGTATATATTATATATATATATATATATATATATATATATATATATATATATATATATATATATATATATATATATAAATAACACTAAACAACTTACTCCGAACTCCGTATCCTCGGCGGGATCAATACGTTCTTGAAAATGCAGCCGTTCGTCGTCTGAGTTGCAATCTTCCTCTGAGGAAAAGGTGAATTCTTCCTCGCTTTCCAGAATCATCTGAAGGGCATCTTTACCGGAGTAGCGTGCCATCCTCAAAACGTGATGAACTATCAGTGAATCTGATGAAGAAACTTCGTGTTTTTGTGGCATTGATCGGGGGGCGTGTCCGTGTGTGCGATGCATACATTTACCATGTGAAAAGCGCCGGGGGCGTGGCAGCCTCAGCTCATTAAAAATAATGAAGGGAGAACGAAAAACTGTACCTCTCCTTGGTTTCAAACGGATTACATGAACTGAAAATATTAGTTTTTTTCATAAATTACTTCATTTAAAAGAAGAGAATGCAAGCTTCATAAAGAGAAATCTCTCGTATCTCTGTGACAAGTATTGACTGAATTACAGTTAATTTTACGGACGCGTTTCAGAATGGACCTCACTGACAGAGAGAAGGCAAAACGCCCATCATGTTTATTTTTCTTTATTTGACGAAAAGCACAACACTTTGTTTTTATTGTGAGTACCCACAAAAATAATAGAGACTTAACATGATCTAATGATGTACAACACTTATATGTACGATCAAAATCAACAGAGTAATTTGATTCTCTTTTGCACTGATAAGGCAAAAATCGAGCTCGTCGCGCCGGCGCGATAGCCGACCTCAGAGGGTTAACCAGGGTGACCACTGAAAGGAAGTACACTCCCTTGTGGCACAAACCTTCCACTACAGCTTACCTCCTCCTGTGTCATCCTGCTTTACTTATCAATACTTCTTCTTTTGGGGTTAGGTTATTCTGATAAATTAACATCATTGTCATAATTTCCTTTCGTTTTGACCATTATTTAGTAAAGCCTTTGCTTTTATTTTCTACATACATAAATACTCAATTTGGTTTAAACAAAGAAAGCCTTCACTTTAAGTTTCACTTGTTCTTCACCCTGTTCTGTATTTATAGGTAGAACACTCTTGTGCTGTGGTGGTGTGACAGGCCTCCCTGGTTGGTTTCCAGCGAGCGGGGTCATCTGACCGGCGTCACCGACGCTTGCCGTGCGTGAGTCTCTGACCTTTTCTGTCTCTTTCCATTGGTGTGGCACGCAACACGACTCAGCAATTTGGCACTCCAAAGAAAAGTCCACCACGCTAGTCGACACACAAGTCAATTTGTGTGAGAGCGCGCACCTTGGTATAGATAAACAGAAGGGCCCGGGGACACTGCGGTCGAGTGTTTGGGGACGACGGAAAGATTGACCACAACGCCCGCTCCAATCAGAGATGACCTCAATTCACCCCAGGCAAGCTAAAAATATGGTAAAACCCATTAATTTAGTATAGGCCACAGAATATTAGATATTCCCCCGGTCATTTAAGTGTTTGGCCCCTCTCCTCTTCTCTAAGCCACACATAGCAGGCTCAGGCCTCCTTATCCCCCGTAACACTTCCTGTGTTATTATTTACTCCATTTCATTACTGACCGATTCATTTTTATTGTTTCATTTTACTTCAATCTTTTCCATCTTGCTATTTTTCTGCTCTGTTGTGATCTGTTCCTTTCAGTTCACCTAGAAACAGAATCTACCAGAGACACCAAGAAAAGCTAAATAACAGATTAACAACCAAGCCGTTAGCGTCAACAGATGACCCACTAGGCTACCGCCCTGTCAAAATCTTTATTTAGGCCCCACGCTGACCTACGCAAATTGTCCCCACATAACTGTCTAACTGTCTGCATCAGTTAGCCGAAATTCTCGTAGACGGCATCGCCCGTATTTGTATTATAGCTCGTAAACGAACTTGCATTGGTCTCTTTGTGTGTGCTGTGTTCCTCTCGCCCACAGTGAGCCAGTATGTTCCGGTCCTACAGTCCCACAACCCGCTGGGACAACCTGGAGACATGGCTGAGATCCATGACACCTCCATTCCTGCCCAAGGTTGCCAGTGACTCAGAGCCCCCGAGCTAAGAGCAGCTGGACGCCGACTTGGACAAGCTGATGGCCCACGAACCGAGCCAAAGCTACAACGACAAAGACTGGGCCCGACACGTTGGAAACCTCGCTCACAAGCTCATCGCACAAGCACGCCTCCACGAAAGGAGCCGCATCGCCCTGGAGCACAAAGTAGCAACGCTAAAGATGCAAGCGGAGGAAGCCCAGATACACAGTCGTCTAGATCAACTGAGGAAGAGGATGACACTGACCCCGAGCTACAGAAGGAAGTGGAAAGACTTCAAACTGCCCTGTCTGATCTTCGTCTACACACAGACCGAAAAGAACAGTCAGAGAAAGAAACCAGAGAGGAACTCAACAAGAAACTCCGACACGGTGAAGCTCTCCTTGCAAGAGCAGAGACTGAACTAAAAGAAAGAGACACTAAAGTCAAGGCCTGCGAAAAACACTTGCAAGCAGCCCAAGCTAAAATCCACGAACTTGTTCAGCAGAGACACGATCTCGAATACGAACTTGACATTGTTCGCACAGAGCTGAAACACTCGTATAGACTGCAGAGTGACCGGGAAGGGGAAACCCACACCACAAAGTTTCCCCTGACCAGCCGGTCCGCACCTTTCAGCCAACAACCCAGAGCTGAAAAGAAGGGCGAAAGCCCGCTGTTCAAAACACCACCAGCCAGCCCACAAGAACCCCCGCCAGCAGCGAGGGGGGGAGAGCCTTTCCAAAGAACCCCTGCCACTAACCACGGCATGGCTCCCAAAGAACTTGACAAGCTGGCCAGACACATCCCGACGTCCACTCCGAACCCTGCAGGAGGCCTGGCAAGACATTGACTTTCACTTACAAACTGTTACCAACGCGACCGCATGGAACAGATTGTACCTGCTAAGAATTACTTCCAGTCGTGAGGTGCGCAGCTTCCTTGACCGTCAACCAGAGACTATCAAAACGGACTACCAGCAGCTGCAACAAGCTTTGATCCGTGAATTCTCTGATCCAGAATCAGACCAAGGGTTATTCACCGCCATGGACCTCAAGCAGGCCCGACTTGAAACCCCACAGACCTACTATGGCCGACTCCGACAAGCCTACTTCGGAGCATGTAACTAGCCAGGTATGGAAGAGGATGTCAATTTCAGAACTTTGTTCCTTCGAAATCTGCATCCCACAGTGAGTCATCACTTGGGCATCCTAGCCTGTCCCCGTAGCATGTCTACCCAACAGCTACGAGACTTGGCCAATAAAGCTTACACCAAGCCAAAGACTGTGTTTGAAAAGACTGTGAAAAACCACACAATCTACTCTGTCTCTGAACACTACTCAGAGCAGCCTCTAGAGGGCGCCCCACAACACCACAGCCCTTTTACAGAGAGTCAAGACCATTCCAGGCCAGCAGAGGGCAGCACAGCCGTGATGGTGCTCGTCCAAGGCACCAGAGCGAGCGCTCTGAAAGATTCTGGGAAGCCAGCCGGCGACCCAGAAACAACCGACCTCCATCACCAAGAGACTCAAGCCCAGACAGCCCGGAGCGGTACCCCTCTCAACATGCCACTGGTAAGCACAAGTCTGAGCACACATTAGATAAAAACAGTGCTGCCACGTCAGAGACGTCAGAGATCCTGAAGGTGCTGAAAGAGCTTCTGCACATGAGATCTCACAAGAGAAACAAGAGGGACAAGCCAGACGTCCTATGTCTAAGCGTAAGACCTGAAACAGGCACCCAGAACACTGCTCGTCAGCAACAGACCACAGAGCTAACTGTCACATCACAAAGTGACAGCATCACCCAGCCACCACAGCTGACCGCTGCACAGCCTGAGCATGACAGCCCAGTGTCCCACAACTGGGACCAAAGTCCCAAAAGACCAAGAAATGCTGTTTTGGCTACCTGCCTCCGCAGCGACCCACACGAGACCGGCCCTAACCGCCCATCGATCACCACACCAGCCCCGACGCCAAGACTTCTAGGAAACCTGATAAAAAGGGGGGTGGCCCGAAAACTCTACCTAGCCATCACTATAGACAATGATTTGAGCCTTGAAGCCCTGCTAGACACCGGCTCAGACATCACGTTAATGTCAGCTCAACTCTTTGAAAGACTCAGTGCTAAAGCTAAGAGCCAAGATCGAACTCTTACATTTCAAACATGTGAGCTGAAGGTGCAGTCGTATAGCCAGAACAACATCAGGCTCGAACAGGTAGCTCCCAGTGACCTGACAATTGGTCCTTTTGAGTCCTACCCACCCTCACACATCCCACAAATGGACACTTACCCCTTTCTGATTGGCAAAGATCTGCTAGAATATTTTGAGCTTTTATTAGACTTCAAACACCTGACAGTCTGGGCCCAAGTTCAAGAACCCCTCCCCCTCCAGTCACAGAGGTCACGAGAACTACAACAAAGCCAGACTCCAAGGTCACAGAGTTCCCAGGAACTCCAGCAGCCATCCATGGGTACACAGCCTCAGCACCAAGTCAAGGGTCAAGTTCGCTACCCTGCACCTTCCAGCTCGCCAAAGACCAAGAAACGCTGCTCAACGATGCGTGACCTGATACAGACGGCCTCTAACACAAAAGGCCTCCTCAGAAAGGGTCCCTAAGACCCCATTGATTCCGAACTGCAAAACCAGAAGGCACACAGCATGAACACAATGCAAGACTCTGTAAAATGGTCCCTGGTCAGCATAGAGCATAACACTTTTAAAGTAGATGAAAATGTGTGCTCGAAGAGAAGCAAGACTCTGCATTAGACAATTTGGAATTTTACTGATTTAAAGAAAATCTTGAATGGACGTGTAAGCCTCACCTGCCAACACACTATGCACGACTCTTTCGAAACAAACATTTGCTACATGCTGGTTGAAATGACACTGCCAAACATTAGTTTTTGCATGACAATGAAGGGTTACAGGCAACACTAGCTCCAAATAAGGCATACGTCACCTTGACGCCATAGTGTAGGAAAACCACCTGAGTTTTAAACTACTTTTGACCTACAGGTGTGCATGTGATCATTGCGATCCAAACGGAACAACATGCGATACGCATTTTGATCACTGGTTGCTGGCTTGTCTAAATGCAGATAAAATAATAGCTGAAATTGACATCCCTACTGTTAGTGAAAGAGTCTTAGATTTCCAGCTAATACCAGTAAGTTCAGCAGTAAAGCGTAAGTCGGTTTGACAAAGAAATCTCATATCAGCAGCTTGTAAACTGTACCGATATCTATTCTGCTTTGGTAAAGAAATCCAAATTGCAGTATTGCTAAACCTGTTCCTGACATATAGCCCTGTCCTGAGCTTTCTATATATATATATATATATATATATATATATATATTAGGGATGCACCGAAATGAAAATTCTTGGCCGAAACCGAAAACCGAAAAAGAGGAAACCAAGGCCGAAAACCGAAAACCGAAACACCGAAAGAAATTATGCCAATTATTAGTATCATTGCATTTACGGCTATGACTGTGTAGAAACTTTACTAAAATCAAGGCATTGCAATTGCATAAATTAATATAAAATTTTCAAAGAATAAATCAATTACAAATTATGCAAATATTTATTTAGCACAATGTACAGTATAAAATAAAATTCAATTTAAAATGTTTAACTTGACCCCACTCATGTGTACATTAAATAATAATCTACTGGCCTGCAGAAAGGTTTTAAAATGAAATGTTTTCTCATAAAAACAAAGCCGAGCACAAACTTCTCATCACACCAGCACCTAGTTTGCACGTCTAAATTGCTTACATTTAAAAAAATTTGCATACAATAGCATAAAAAGCCTTTTTCATGAACAAAGGTCCATGTTTAATACAAATGTACACGAAACTTAATGAAATATGTTTAGTGAAATTAGAAAATATTTAAGAGAGCATTAATTTAGTTGTATACATACATGTTCCCATATACATATATTTTTTTAATGTCACAAGTAGGCTAATAATCTCAGGGTTTACTGGATTTTACATGATTATTTTTGTATAGGTGGTGGAATACTAAAAAATAAACATTGTCATGTGTTTATCTTTCTTCTTCTCACCGATTCCTAATGGTTAGAGGCATGGGGGAGGCTAGCCCCTTTTTAGGGGTGCTTCAGCACCCCTAAAAAGGAGCTCAGCACCCCTAAAACTTGGAGTAAGAAATGTTGTTATTCTAAAAAAATGGTTCGTCTTTGACACGGTTAAATAATGTCCAAACATACTCCGTAGTTTGTGGTTTAGAATTAAATAAAATTGAAAACATCTCTTCTTCTAACGTTAATTCTTTGTACCTGCACCGCTCAGCACGGCCGTCATCCAGCGCGAAACACACGCAGAGTTATGAGAACCCGTTAGGTAGTGTTGTGAATCAACTAAGATGCTCCAGAGCTGAGTCTCACACTTCTTTCCTTAGAGTTGTTCCGATTCCAAAACCATATCGGTGAGTACTGGAGTCAGTATCCTGAATCGGTACACCTATAAATAATAAGTGTTTATTTTCGGACTATTTTAGTCCAGCGGGTCGCCGCCGCTGTGGAGTATCAGAGGACCTGGGTGACTCGTCCATAGTAATAAACGGAGAGAAGTAGCACCGGTTACAATGTTCTTCCGCAAGACGCATGCAGTTCCGTATTATAACTGCTAGAGCGTGAAACAAAACAAAACAAAACAAACAAAAAAAACAGCAGCGCGACAAATAAACTGCACACATGTGTAGTGCGTACGCATGTCTCTGTTAAGGTTTATTGTTAATTTGATACTCATTTTAACAATCGGGAGTCATCTAAACATAACGTCACGTGGGTCTTTTCCGGTCAGTCTTCATGGATTTTGACATTTTTTATTTCAAGTCCACAATGGAGAATACAGTTTTTCTTATGAAAGGAATTTGTGATTTAAAAAAAATCTAAGCCCAATAATACTAATAATATGACATTTAAAATGGCACACCTCTATGTGCCTTTTGATCATATCCTTAGTACATGGAAACCATCAGAGTCTTTATCATTCTTTTCATTCAAAAAGAATGATAAAAAATGGCTTGTAGAGAGCCAAACTTGTGGGCACTGATCCTTTCTGTGTGCATTTAACCAAAATATAATTATTTTACATGAATTGTATTTCTTATAATGTTTTGTATGTAATTTTATCTTGTTTTGCCTTTTTTACTGCTGGCTGGGGGACTACCGATGAAAATTAGCTCTTTTAGCTAACTCGGTTACATTTACATTGTTCTAAAGTTGATTAATGTACACTGTCCCCTTTTCAAAAAAATACTTCTTTTTTTTTTAAATAAGAAAGAGAGGGAGATAGAGTCGGAGAAAGGGAAAGAGGGGGAGAAGGAGAAAGGGAGAACTTGCAGGAAGAACCAGGTGAGGAAACAAAAATAAATTGACAAATAGTGATTAGTTTTAAGCAAAACAGTAATTACTCATACTCCTATACTAACGTATTGCCATTAAGTATTACATTTACTTTTTGTAACATTATTTTACACCACCTTTTTTCATAATAGCCTAAAGGAGGAGGAAAACAACAGGGAGAGTCCAAAGGGATGAGAGGGAATTGACTAGTGAAAAAAATGAAGAGAGGGAGGGAGCGTATATGGGTGTAAAATTTGGGTGGTGGCAGTGGGGCTCATTGGGTGCTCAGCACCCCTAAAGCTCTGACACTAGAATCGACCCTGGTTAGAGGACAGTTACTTGAGTCGCCCCCTGTCGTTTCAAGGAATAGTACAACGGCGAGCGGGTCAAGTATAAGCGCCTCGACCGTTTGAGCGGTGCGCGCGCGCTGTCTGTGGAGACTTGCGCTGCAGAGGCAGGCGAAAGTATAAACAAGGCTTCCGTCTCCTCGCGGGTTCAGATACACTGAAATACGTCCACATCGCAGACATGTTGCTTCAGACAAGCACGTACAGGTCGCGGTGTCTGTTTGCGTCATCACAACATTTCGGCCGTATTGTTTCGGTGATAAAAGTCTTTCGGCCGAAAACCGAAAATGCACTTTTGGGCCATTTTCGGCCGAAAATTTTCGGTGGCCGAATATTCGGTGCATCCCTAATATATATATGTAGACCTAGGTGATGCTCCCCTTTCTACAATGTAAAGGCCTTACAAAGTATTGGTAGAGTGATGTAATTTACCTAAATTTTAGCTGCATCTACAAGCAAAGAGAGCTACCTCGCGATCAAAACTGTTTACTCGCTGAAAAGCCAGCATTTATGCATGAGAGGGACGTAACTATAGATGCTTACACAAGCTTTGACTTACAGCAAATCTATTTCCTTACTCTGTAAACAAATAGAATAAGTTGTGTAAAGTAAAAAGAGTTCCATGAGTAAAATTAGCAAATGCCAAAACACAGTTGCATTTTACTTAATGTAACATCAAGTTCTTGAAAGACTTAAAGTATAGGCGCCCCCTTTTAACCCGTTTAAACATGCATAACTCATTTAAAAAGGTGCAGACATTCTTCAGGAACTGTCGAATTGTTCTGACATGCTCTGGTTCCCATGACAACGACTTGTCACAGGAAGCGCTAACTTGTGATGTCACTTTGTAAACAAACCACCCTAGGTGGCTAAGCTATCCTAGCCTAGCATCCATCTAGCTTACGCTAAGCTAACCTAACCTAGCATCCATCCAGCTTACGCTAAGCTAACCTAACCTAGCATCCATCCAGCTTAGGCTAAGCTAAATAATAACTTCTACAGTTAGCAGTTAACAGCTAGCATCATTTACTTGAAGCCGTAATTACAACTTTTGTTTATACAGTGCAAAGTATTCTAAAATACTTTCTTTAACCCAGTTAGGGTTTGTAATTCTTCACTTTCCATACTTTCAATTCTTCTCAGCTACAGTTCGCCTTCCCTAGTTTAGGCGTAGTCCTTGCTGAGCACTGTAAGCAAAAATTTGCAGATGCCCCGCCAATTAAACGTACGTTTAACCCTCTGGGGACCAAGGGGTTTCTGGGGCCCTTGGGATGTTTTGACATGCACTGACATTTGTGCTTTTTTCAGTTATTTATAAACATGTTAATGGCAAAGGTGTAAATTCACTCTATATAGCACAAACGGGGCTACCATAATATGTAAGCAATGTGTATGTACATGTTTGTATTTTTGAGAGAATATTATTTATGCATGGTTATTGAAAAAAATTAAAAAAAAAGTTTCTGAAATAAGGCCACAAAACACATATTGATTATTTCTTCACAAGACTTTTGAAACTTGTATCACATAGTCTAGAATATTTGCTCCAAAACTATGTGAGAATCATCCTGACTACTCATTCAGATAAGTCAATAAAGTCTTTTAGAATGTGTATGACGTGTTTTGTTTGAAAAAGCTTTATGCGAGGAGGCTTGATCTCTCATTAATATGTATGGAATTTCACACCTGAAAAAGACAAAGACCCTCCCATAATGGCCCTATTAGGTGTTATCAGGCCATATCATTATGAGGAGCCTTGCACAAAGAATGAGGAGATTTAAAAAAGAATGGCTTTTAGATTGTTTGGATTTATTTACAACACACACACACACACACACACACACACACACACACACACACACTGCTTAGAATAAGTGAACACACCCATGCTAAAGTTGACTGAAAAGAGTTATTCACACAGACCGGTTTCGCTCTGTCCCTCTCTGTCATGTTGCTTATGTACGACACTATCACCGGCCCGCTCTGCTGGCCTTTGTCACATGTACAGATATTCATTCCCACTCACAGGGGTTCCCCGGGGTCTCCCCTGGGACTCGTAGTGGATGCTTAGCACGCACGGCGTTGACGAGGTGTTCCCGTAGCGTAAGCTAGCTTACGCAATACGAGAGAACCTCTCGTAAGAGAATGAATCGGTTACCTAACGTAACCTCGGTTCTCTCTAGATGAGGGAACGAGTATTGCGTTCCTGGCCGTGCTTGTGCTACTAGCGTTCTCGCTTCATTCTATGAAAACCAGAGTTGACAGCCTGGGACGCCAAGATATACTTTCTGACCACGCCCGTTTCGGCGGGCTCTGACGCAATGAGAGCAGGTCAGACTCTCATTGGCCGAGAGTTCATCTGTCTCCTCATAGGCTTAAGCAGTTCTCTGTGAGTGAACCAATGAGCTGCTAGCTAGCCCGCTCATGGTCTGCTGCAGCTGAACTGCGTTGACAATGGATACAAAATTATAGGATAATTTTTGGCTTTAATTTCTCAGAAAAGATTAATCTTTCCCGTAGCGTAAGCTAGCTTACGCAAAACTCGTTCCCTCATCTAGAGAGAACCGAGGTTACGTTAGGTAACCAATTCGTTTTCCTTATTAAATTCACTATATTCATTAATTGATTCTGATTGTATGCTCATTTTCAAGTCCCTTTAAGTGTCAAAGATCTTAGCTACAGGCTTACAAATCAAAGATACTTTACAGAGTATTTGCTTATAGGGCAGGAAACCCAATTCTTGTGGGCACAGAATTGCTTTTCCTGAAATCCTATAAAGTAGGATGATATTGTGGATCAACCACAAATATTATTCTGACAATAGAGCTAATTTTAACCTGTCTGTAAAATATCTGTACATCTGTGGTTGATTATAATCCCTTGTGGTTAAAATCTGATGTATAGATATGAATGCAGATGGAGGTAACAGATTATCCCCCTCGTTGGGCGATTTAACATGTATAAGTATCTGGTTCAATCCCGTATCAACAATTATTAATTATGAATTATTATTGAAGACATATTCCCCAAAACGACCCCAGATACCTTACAACTCCAACTAGGGTTACTGCATATGTGCCCCCTTCAGCACTGGCTAAAGCGCCGTGTGCAAGCCCATGCATGGAGATGTGTGAAAGCTCTGGTCCCTTGGAAAGCCCAGAACTGGTATCGGTCGGGTGTAATTATGGGTGTGGCCTCCAGGAGAAAAGTAATTTTCACAGATGCCTCCAACCAAGGTTGGGGAGCGCTGCACGAGGGCAAGCCTGTCTCCGGCCTCTGGCTGAGCCCGGAGAAGAGCTTACATATCAACTGCCTGGAAATGAGAGCAGTTTGGTTAGCCCTGAATGCCTTTCTGCCAGACCTCAGGGGACAACACGTCTTGTTCCGCACGGACAACATGTCGGTGGTAGCCTATATAAATCGGCAGGGTGGCCTCAGATCAGGCAGCCTGTATGTCATGGCCAGAAAGCTCCTCCCTTGGTCGCATGCCAACCTGCGCTCCCTGAGAGCTGTGCATGTTCCAGGAGACCAAAATGTGGGTGCAGACATGCTATCTCAAGACAACACTCCCCCAGGCGAGTAGTCTCTCAACCCACAGACGGTTCGTCTTATATGGAGTGTGTTCGGCAGGGCAGAGGTCGACCTCTTCGCCTCCAGGAACAACGGTCAATGCGCAACATTCTTTTCAAAGAGCAGGGACGAGCTGGCCCAACCATGGCTGAAGAAATGAGTTGGCTGATGACAGCTCAATCACATTTATTTAAATTGCCAGTTAAGTTGGAAACCCGCCACAGGGTGTCTGGTAAGAGACTGGTCAGTAGATGTCCGATATTTTGGAATAACCTGTTTATTCGTCACCACATCAACCCAAATAATAAAGTTGTCCTTAATTAAGGTGTATAATGGCGCTTTTCCATTACCAGTACGAGCTCGACTCGGCTCGGCTCGCCTCGACTCGGCTCGCTTT
The DNA here is from genome assembly GCA_030578255.1 of Tiaroga cobitis. NCBI lineage: Eukaryota > Metazoa > Chordata > Actinopteri > Cypriniformes > Leuciscidae > Tiaroga > Tiaroga cobitis. The sequence continues at coordinate 24,856,445 of CM060615.1, forward strand.
TCGCTCCGTTTTCCATTGCAGATAGTACCGCCACAATAGTACCCGGTCGTCATAGCGACGCCACAGGAAACTGCCGTGACGTAATCTTATACGCGACACACATCCGCTACCCACACACACAGGACAATGGAGGAAATCGAGTGTATGCTGTTTTTGATCCTCGGGATGTGGCTGTTTCTCACAGCAAGAAGACAAACGTTGTTTCATGAGAGGCTGAGGGCAGCAAAACGAAACACTGCTGAAAAAAACAGGAGAGTTTGGGAATTACTACAGAGTTCAGACTACGAGACGAATCTGGTTGTTCAAAGCCGACGCAAGAGGGTAAGTTATGCTAACATAGCTAACGTTTGCATATGTGTAAATACTATACTATATGCAAAGTATTTAATCAACTTTATAGCTACCAGTATGACGTACTAAAATGTGCATGGTTTATGTGTTTCAGATCTGTTTCGCTTTGCAAAGTCGCCGCGGCAGACCGTCTGTTTGGGCTTTCAACCGAGCTACCGAGTGGTGGGATGTTATTGTTCCTGGTTTCACAAACGCGCAGTGGGTTCAGAACTTCAGAATGTCGGAAGAAACATTCATATATTTGTACAACAAACTGCGTCCAGTGATGGAGAGACAAGACACAAGCTTCCGCAAGTGTGTTCCTCTAAAGAAGAGAGTGGCCATCGCTCTATGGAAGCTTGCGACTGGTTCAGAGTACAGAACTGTCGGCCATCTTTTCGGAGTAAGCATAACAACTGTTTGCCGGTGTGTTCAAGAGTTCACTGCTGCTGCAGAAACGTTGTTGGTTCCCGAACAAATCCGTTACCCAGACCAGGAGAAGTTTGAAGAAATGGCTGCCTACATTGAGAACAGATGGGGGCTCCCGCAGTGTGTTGGTGCTATTGATGGGTCACACATACCCATTTTGGCACCACAGGAGTACCACTGTGACTATTTCAACCGTAAAGGTTGGCACTCCATCGTTCTTCAAGGTGTTGTAGATGGAAAAGGACTGTTCTGGAACGTGTTTGCAGGACTGCCTGGCAGCTTGCATGATGCTCGCGTTTTAAGACTGTCCACATTGTGGGAGTTGGCCAGCCATGGCAACCACTTTCCAGCTTACACCAGGAATATTGGTGGGGTGAATGTTGCCTACTACATCCTGGGAGATTCTGCCTATCCCCTGCAGAACTGGCTCCTAAAGCCATTCACTGACACTGGACGGCTGACAGTAGAACAGCAGATCTACAACAAAAAAATATGTTGAGCACGGGTAGTGGTTGAAAACGCTTTTGGTAGACTGAAGGGAAGGTGGCGTTGCCTCATGAAAAGAAATGACTGATGTTACAATCGTGAAATCTATGATTCTTACTTGCTGTGCTTTGCATAACCTTTGTGAGAGTCATGGAGAGGACTATGACAATGACTGGGATGCACCTGCAGCAGCAGAGCCTGTGGTGCCAGTGGCACAGGGTGTTGAGGAGGAGGGCAGAGATGTACGGGAGGGTCTGATGCGTTATTTTAATTGCTAAATAAATACATTATCATTAAATATGTTGTCTCTGCTGTTTTTCATTAAAGGTTATCACAGTATAAAATCTGAAAATACTTGTTCAAACCCTTGTAAAAAAGCAAACCATCAAAAAAAAGACACTGTTTGTAATAAGTTTCAAAAAGGTTTTATTTAAACACCCATACAAATAGAAAAAAATATAATATTAATATAAATTCACACATCCAACTATATACATATGTTACATGTAGTGCAAACATTAAATTAAAATAAACAAAGGGGTTTCAGTCCAGGGGCGGTGGAACAGCATCCTGCCGGTTCAGTGCCTGGACAAGCTGGCTCAGGGTTCCCAGAAAGGCCTGGTTGAAGGACGACATTGCAGCAATCTCCTCTCTCCTTAAAGACGCTTCTAGTTCTCGGGCATGTGCTGCATCATCGAGTGCCATCTGTAAATGGCGCTCCCGCTGTGCCCGGTTCAACTCCAGCTGCTCGAGATCCGATGTCTGCATCTCCCTCAGGACAGTCAGATGCTCCTGTTCCCTCTTTCGTTTCCTCCGTCCTGGCCAAAAAATAATTACAATGAATGAGTTATAAAGAAAAACGGACAAGTCACGTTTCATTCTAAGGTTTTGTGTTTTGTAAATTGTTCACATGTATTATCATTACAGCTTCTACATAAAAAAAAGACAAGCCCACAACTTACTATTACTTATATAGTATATAACGACTTAACATCTGAGCCCAACTATTTTAGTAAATGTCAACTTTAAAATACCATGTGTACAGTATAGGTGTACACAGTGTATGTCTGGAAAGTTACTGAACAGGTTTATTAATGAATCCTGCATTCCCATAACTGGGAATGCTTCCTGTTGTTATGCAAGTAAGTTTACGTTATATTAATGAGTTATTGATACGATTAATGATATATTAATAAGTGTGTATAGATTCACAGACAACAGGTTAGAAGAGTTTACTTTTTCTCCAATTATACTAACCGGTTGCCGGTGTCGACGCTGCTGATCTTGTTGGTGTCGATGGTGCCGCTGGTTCTGGTGCCGACGTGGCACCAGTGGGAGTCACTGAACCATTCTCGCTCGTTGAAAAGGAATCTAGATAGAAAGATCATACAAACGTCAACACAATACGAAAATAGCAATGGCAGATAACGTTAGTTAGCAACTAGTTAGAGGTAGCAGCAATTGTTATCTGCGACACAAGTTTACAGTCTTCGTTGTTATAAGTGAGCTTCAGCTTTTCAAAAGCCAGCCTACAGAAAACAAAACTCTCAAGCAGAGTGCGCCTACAGGATTAATGTAATGTAAACTTAAAACACTTACCATCTTCCATCAGCGACTCCAACAAACTGGTGGCCGAGTCAAGTCCACCCTCCCTCCCGTTGCTCGCCGGTCTATGGCCGTAGATACCGTCCATCTGTTCGTACCACTTCCAGCTTTTTCGGTTTGAACCACTGCGGCCGTTGTGGTCCTTTACAGCTCTGTAGTCACTTTTCAGTTTTTTTAACTTTTCCCTACATTGCTGGAAAGTCCTGTTGTAGCCATGTGTGGACAGCAGTTCGGAGATTTCTTGATACACTTTTTCGTTTCTCGTTGCCCCATCAAGCTCTCGCTGGATCCTTTCTTCGGCAACCAAACCAAGGAAAGTCTGCACCTCCTCGTTTGTCCACGGCGTATTCTTACGAGTTGCCATAATAATAGTCGTAAGTTTAGTATATCTGGGCAAACTATTTAAAAATGGCGGGGTTATTCTCTTGTTATTCAGGATACTCCGTCTGCCGCGTGCAATGATGACGCAGTGAATAGTGACGATTCTCTCTGACCAATCAGCAGTCGGCATTGTTTTCACGTCACAAAATTTAGTATCGCCTTAGCTCGCTTAGAACCTCGCCGGAGGTGGTACAAAAAAAGTACCCGAAAGCAGGTACAGGTACAACTTTTACACAGTGGAAAAGCAAACAAAGGCGAGTCGAGTCGAGCCGAGCCGAGTCGAGCCGGTCCTGTGTAGTGGAAAAGCGCCATAAGTAGGTGTGGTTTTTCTAAAAAAACAGAAAATGTAGGCAAGTGTATACATACATGATAATAACATTAAATGTTTTAAAACCGATACATTTAAAAAAAAAAAAAGTATTTATTTATTAGGGACCATGTACAATTTCAAACATAAATGTTGCCATTTGATGCATTGCAGATGTAAAATAGCCTATACGGCTAATCTGGTACAGTGTCCTGGCAGGGTACAATAAAAACAAACTCATCCACCCCCCATCCCCTACATACATACAAAAAAACCCACATTTTATCAACACCACATCAGCTTCAGTGAGTACAGATTTGAGTGGTCTTCAGAAAGGTTTTTAGTTCTGACATAAAATTATTGATGGAATTGCAGCTCTTTACGTCATTCGCTATTGCATTCCACTGTGTAGTGGCTTTGTAAGAAAAAGCAGATTGTCTGAAGGTTGAACGACAGAAGGGTATGTTACAGTCAAAAATGGAAGCTATTCTGGTAGATTTCACTGAAGTTACAGGGCGATTGCAAACAAAAACCAATAAACAAGCAGGGGCCAGGCCGTGTAGAATCTTATACACTAGAGTCAAGTTTGAAAAGAGTCTAAAATTTTCAAAACTCAATAAATTGCAATGGTGATATCGGAATGGCTTTTTATCAAGGATTTTTATAGCTTGCTTGTATAATGATTCTAGAGGTCTAATGGCAGACTCACTGGCCTGTCCCCAACAGGTGATACAATATGAAATATGTGAAAAAGTTAAGGCATGCATAAATATATTGGCTACATCCATAGGGAGGAACAATCTAATCTAAAGTTTGCCAAATTGTATTTTATAGCTTTTGTCATTTTCTTAATGTGTTTCTTAAAATTTAAAATGACACCAATATATTTAGTTACTATGTCAATTCATTCATTTTTAATTAAAATGTCTGCAATTTGAGTCTGCCCCTTAGTTTTACTAAAGAACATACCCTTTGTCGTATTAATATTCAAGGTAAGACAAGATTGTTCAAGCCATTCAACAACACCTTGCATGGCATAAGTTAATTTTTCAGCTGCTAGCTTAGCATTTTTTGCATGCGTGTACAGAACAGTGTCATCTGCATATAATTGTATATCAACTCCATTACAGTGTTGTGGAAGATCATTAATATAAAGACTAAAAAGTAAAGAACCTAATACAGATCAGTAAAGGACATGATGAGTATGAACAAAATACAGAAATGAGATTAATAAAGAAAAAAAAAAAAAACTTGCTATGTTTACATTAAATTCAACTCTAAACAGTTTTATCTGCGTCACATCGTTTGTCACCGGTGCTCTGTCTGGGCTTGTTTCACGCACACGCAAGTTGTTTACAACTTCAGAATACCTCAAACGCAGTCTTTGACAATTGAAATGCACCAAACATCGATGAAATATACATAAATGACATCAATATAAACAACTAAGCAAATATATAACATCCTATATACAGCACAACATCATTCCAAAGACGTGATAATTCCTATAATTAACCTCAACAAGCTAATGCCCGTTATAACGGCAAACTAAATATTAAACAGGTCTGGGATTGCACATATGATTGCTAGAGATCAAATACAATACACTTACTTTGCATTGATGCACAACACCCATGAAATGAACAAACTAAATGTTATTTACAACGGCAAAGTTCAGCGTTAGCGCTCCGACAGAATCAACTCTCAACTTCACACTGAGGGCAGGATGTTCGCATGCACATAGGTCAGCGAACGCTGAGTGGCTGCTATGCTGTAGGCTGTGCGTCGATCAATCTCGGCAAAAGAAAAAGATTTAAGTCAGAAGGCATATTCCTAGTAATGGCGTTTTTAACTATGGCCAAGACGCCCTCTATATGCATTCCCACCGGTCTCTATGATCCCTCAGGTCATCAGACGGATCAAGGAGAGCGGATACTCAGTCCTCCTAGTAGCCCCCCTCTGGAAAACTCAGGCATGGTTTCCAGAGCTGGCACGGATGATGGACACTGTTTCCTGGCCAGTGCCAATGAGGAAAGACCTCCTCACACAGGCAAATGGGACGATCTGGCACCCTTGCCCCGACTTATGGGGCCTCCATGTATGGCCCCTGAACGGGTATCCGGGGACCTCCAAGAAAAGGTCTTAAATACCATCACTGAGGCTAGAGCACCATCTACAAGACGCCTCTATGCTTTGAAGTGCTCAACCAGAGACTTTGAGGCCGACTCATATGAAGTGTCAGTGGTGCTCTCTTTCTTACAAGAGCTTTTGGATGCAGGTCGCTCCCCATCCACGCTCAAAGTGTATGTGGCGGCCATGGCAGCTCACCATGCTCCTGTGGCTGGCCAGTCGCTGGGGAGAAACAACCTTATCGTTCGTTTTCGCATGGTACTTATCGTTCGTTTTCGCAACCTTATCGCATGGTGCCTTTCCACAGACCCGCTACAGACGGTCGACCTCAAACCACTTTCACTGAAGACAGCTCTGCTGCTGGCTTTGGCATCAGTCAAGCGAGTGGGAGATTTGCAGGCGCTCTCCGTGAGCCCATCCTGCCTGGATTTTGGGATAAATGACTCAAGAGTCATCCTCAAGCCAAGGCACGGTTATGTACCTAAGGTGCTCTGAACCCCGTTCAGAGCTCAGGTCATTACTCTGAGCTCTGAACAAATTCATTACACAAATAGATAGATCCAAGTGCAAATTTAATAGGTTAATCCGTAATCGTAAATCATCCAGGCAAAGGGTCAAAATCATACAAAGGCAGTCCAAAACGAGAAACAAAACAGGCAAAAGATCTCCGAAGTGCAAGTGACATTAAACAAGGATTCCATGACAGTGAACGAAACAGACAGGGTATAAATAGGCAGATACAAACAATGTGAGTGGGTACAGCTGTGTGCAATGAACAGTAATGAGTACAGAGGATAATGGGAAATGCAGTTCCTGATGTGGTGGTGACGGTAAGGGGAAGAGACCTCTAGTGGACACCCAGGGAACACCAACCAGACACTGTGACAGCTACCACTTCCACCCTCAGAGAATGATGGTGGCACTAATCTGCTGTGTCCCGTTAGGGCTCTAAAAATATACTTTATAAATATGCAGCGTTTAGGCATTCAGTTCAGCCCTTTGTTTGCTTTGGTGGCCGCACCAAGGGGATTCCGGTCACAAAGAAGAGACTATCCAGATGGATAGTGGACGCCATCTCGCTAGCATACACCTCTGTGGTCCAGGTTTGTCCCATAGGCGCTAAAGCCCATTCCACGAGAGGCATGGCCTCATCGTGGGCGTGGTCCAGTGGTGTACCAATTCAAGATATTTGTGCAGCGGCCGGTTGGTCCTCACCATCCACATTTGTCAGATTTTATAATCTAGCATGTTACTGTCCATAAGCACAAGTAGTCCTAGGACGGTTATGAGCCACAGTTTTATTCATGAACCTGACTCGGTCTGGTTAGTGTCATTATACTGGGAGACTTATTATGGCTTGTTCTGTTGACCCTCGGGGTGTTTTCCCTATTTTCCCAATGCTCCGATTAATTCAGCCAGTTGCTAATGTGCGGCATTTTACATTGCGCCCCCACTGCGTATTAGCTACGCAATACGAAGTGACCATTCTCGAAAGGGAACGTACTTGGTTACTAACGTAACCTTGGTTCCCTGAGAGTAAGGGAAAGAGTATTGCGTAGCCTGCCGCACTATTGCAATCTGCCAGGATGTGTCGCTTCAATCGATTTAAACCTGATATTTTGGCTGAATTGAGCGATATTTATAGGCTTAGGCCGCGCCCCATTTAGGCGCCCTCTGACGTACTTGGCGCCAAGTCAGTTGATTGGTCGCGCTCAGAGGCGCTCGGCCATTGGATGTGCAGTTGCCGCAGCACAGCCAATGAGCAAGCTAGACGTTCTACTGCGTTTCCTGACGTGTCACTAACGCAGTCATGAAGTGTCACTAGTCCCTCCCCTGTGAAGGCCTCCTTCCCTTTACCTCTGTACAGATAATCGTTGTCGGGATAATTCCGGTTCACGTGGCTACGCCGAAGCGATACAATTCTGTATTATAAATTTTAAGGCCAGACAAGTAGTTTGTTGAGGGTTGTTTTTTTAGGGAAGGACTACATGCCTGCGCACATTTATTCAAACGCGCATACCTATAGAATGAACTCTTAATACGCATGTGCATGCCATCAGCGTTCTCACAGGTTTGCGGTTTTAAAGTAGGCGTAGAGAGAACTTAAGAGTTTTCTGTTAAAGCGGTGTCGTGTTGGCAGCCCATAGGTTAATAACTAATGATCGTTGCGATGGAGGTGATTAAATTAAAACTAACTTTAGCTGGAAAATAACTTTATTCTAGAGCTGTCATAAAGCCAAAACAATCTCTGTTACTTTAAGTTCCTATTATCACTGTAAAGCAGCTTTGGAACAATCTACATTGTTAAAAGCGCTATATAAATGAAGATGACTTGACTTGACTTTCACTGTGCAGCTGCACTGCGTTTTAAATTATTGCTTCAATATTTCGAAGAAAAAGGAGTTTCCCCACTGTGTATTAGCTACGCAATACTCGGACCCTTACTCTCAGGGAACCGAGGTTACGTTAGTAACCAAGAACGTTCCTTTGCGTAGAAGCCTGTGGAGATGGCCGACGGGGAATCGTTCTCTGGCTTTACCACCAGTTTTGCTTCCTCCGCTCATTTTAATTTTTTTAATTTAGGTATTACAACCTTTTTTACAACAACGTTTTTACATTATTACATTTTTTTTTCTGTGCACAGTTAATATGTGTAAAACATTTTTTTTTTTACTAAAATGGTGAAGTAACAATTTAAACAAGCTTTTCAAATAATTCACTTCAATATTAACATGCTACTAGGGTTTGATACGCACACTTTATAACTTGTATATACACACCATGAAGTCTATTTAAATATGGATATTATACACTGTTCCTAACAGTTCATACACTGTTCCAAACACTGTTCTGTTTGTGTGTTCTATCCTATTTGGACTGTGATCACTGCCTTAATCCTCATAAGCTTTCTGGCCATTTGTAAAATATTTGTATATGTATAAAATAGATCACTCAACTTGAGTGATTCAAGATCACTTATTTTTGACAAAAAATATTTTATAGTTTGTGTTTAAATTGCACAAGTTTAAGTGGTCAAAAGTAAAATCTTAACTGTTTCCTTTCACAATTAACGGAAATCATTACAATACATGAGTTTTGCTTTTTATTCAGAGTTAGTGGCTCTTAAAAGAGCCTTTGATGAAAAAACAGTGGACTTTATTTTTTGGGAGCTGCCTTTTTAGGCATGGCAGCTTTAGGCTTTCCCTTAGGTTTAGCTGTCATGGCTTTTTTTAGCACTTTTGGCTGCTTTCCTAACGGCTGCTGGCTTCTTTGCCTTCTTGGGGCTCTTCGTCGCCTTTTTAGGGACTGTGGCAGCGGGTTTCTTTGCCTTCTTGTGTTATTTCTTGGCGGTGTGATTCTTTGCCGTTGCACTCTTGGGCTTCTTGACCTGCACCAGGGTGCTTTTAGTCACCAGGCTCTTGAAGGCGATCTTGATGCGGGAGTTGAACTGTTCAAGGCAGTTGATGAGCTCGGTTTGGAGTGGGCGCCTCTGCCTAGCTGACCAGAAGCCGCCTGGACGAGTGGTTCCTCCAGTCGGTCTGCAGCCGAAAGGACACCCCGAAGAGGCGAGGAAAATCAAAAATCAAAGTCCTGGAACGCACAGCCAATGAGTCGAATGCACAATCTGGGATCCACCCTCATGTGTATGTGAGAAGCAGCCGTTGCCCATCTCCCTGCAGCCACAGCGAACTGGAGAGGGAGAACAACGCTCCCCTCTAAACCTTGCCGCACCACTGCAAACTTCGCTGGCAAGGGTTCCTCAGGGGTGGGCCAAGCAGCGTGATGGCAATCCTCCTGGTCTATCAGGTCAAACTGCTCAGGTCTCTGGATGAGGGCGGGGGGGACCCTGAAGTTTTCAAAGAGCTCCGGCGTGGCACAGGTCGTGCCCTCAAGTTAAAAGACCCTCGTGGCCCTCAAATTAAAAGACGGCCCTTCTGGACACACCCGTGAACCCCTCAGGTCTCTTCAGAGCGGTGGAAAGTTCATGAAGTTTTGCGCTTTGTCGAAACGAAAAAACAGTTGAAGGCCATTAGCCGCTTCCTGCCAAAATGCGCCTGAGCGATCCCTCCTGCGCATTCTCGCTCCTCCTCAGTGGCCATTCTGCTGCTGCTTTGTGGTAGCATGAACCGACGGTGAGACCACGACAGCCGTGCCTGAAGCATCATCATGGTTTGAAGAGTCAGAGGCAGGGACAGGGACAGCAGGCCCGGAATCAAAGCCACGTTCCTGACGCTGCCTCTCAGAGCAGGGAAGCTGTACACATCTCTGAAGACGAGCCACTGAAGAAGTCTGCTCGCTCCGCTGTGTGTGTTCATCATGACCTTGCCGCCCAGAATAGGCAGGGGGGCAATTGTTGTGTTTGTATTTTGACTGTCCCACTATGCAGTGCAATAAAGTAAAAAAATAATAATACAAAACTCACTGCAATATCAGAGCTATTTTCCTCCTCTCACTCTCTCACCCTTCTCACTCCCACGCACGTGGGGTATTAAACTCCCCTCTCCCCAATTAGCCCTCACGGTGTGCAGTCCGCCTCGCCCACTGTCACAATTCACAAAAGCGTGGCAGAGGAAGTACACAACTGCAGGCAAAACACGCTGTAGAGACAATCGATTAATCATTAACATCTACACACATAAATGGAGAGTTTTCACAAATTGGTGCAGGTCAAATTGGTGAAAGTGTATGTGGCCGCTATAACAACATTCCACGCGCACGTTGATAATTGGCCAGTAGGTAGAAATGACATAGTGGTACGATTCTTAAAGGGAGCAAGACGGCTGAACCCCCCTCGCCCTTTCACCCTACCCACTTGGGACTTGGCACTTGACGCTCTCACAGGACCCCTGTTTGAACCCTTCAATGCAATCAATGAGCTTGTGCGTGCACTCCTATAAGGGTTCGAGCCCACTCCACCAGAGAAATGGCTTCCTCGTGGGCATGGGCAAATTGCATATCTATTCAGGATATATTTCCGCATTAGCAAACGCAATGTCTATATACATTTATAGCCTTATATAGGGAGCGAGCCCGCCCCTACTTCACTTTTACTTGTTATTTTTCCCACAGCATTTAAGCAGGCTCAGGTAACCCCACTGCTTAAGAAACCAACTCTAAATCTTGCACATCTGGAAAATTACAGACTGGTATATTCCATTCCATTCCATATATTCCATTAATATATGCACCACTGTTTCCTTTTCTCCACATTCACACTGTCCATCAGGATGTTTACCAATCAGAGCCAGCCCACCCCTCAGCTCACAATGCCCAAACCTCAATCTAGATAACACTACTGCATCTCTTCTCTGATATCTATAATTACATCTGTCTTTCTCTACCATTTTTTGTACTGAGTAATACGCTCTCCCATTCCTTTCACAATCCCATGACCTTTGCCACATTTCTTTTACTGACCTATTTATTATTTCCGTGTAATCTGGTAACCCATGCTGCAAATCAAGTTGAACTCTTTCCTCCTGCACTGCTTTCTTTGCCACCTCATCTGCCTCCTCATTACCCTCCACACCCATGTGTGCCGGCACCCACAAAAACCCCACCTCATTCCCTGCTTTATGAATTCTATACAACACCTGCAAAATTTCCACAAGTAAGTCAGGTCTAGACTTAGTTTTAATATTTTTAATTGTATTTAGGGTTGCAGCTGAATCACTACATATGACAGAATACTCCCTTTTGTTATCTTCTACCCACCTTACTGCCCATAAAACTGCCATCAACTCTGCAGTAAATACTGTCAAATGATCTGGGATCCTACATCCTTTTTTATAACCTAATTCGGGTATGCTTATACCAAATGCCACTTTCCCACTCTCAGGATCCTTTGACCCATCAGTATAAATTTGTAGGTGGCCTCCCCATATTTGACATTGCCGGGATTTTATCTCCTCCACTACAACCTCTGACATCTTTCTTTTGCTTGTTTTCAAAAAATATAAATCAACATTGGGATCTGGAATCAACCACAAAGGTACTTCTGACCGACATACTAGTGGACATACATTCAAATTCACAATACCAATTTCACCTGCCATGGATTTGATTGATTCTATAAAGTTTGTTTTAACCAATCTTGTTGTACCCATAAACTCCCAATGCTGATTCAACAGGTTTTTTGTTGGTAACTTTCCAGTCTGTCCTTTTAGTTTCATTAAATACTTCAAACCAAGTTTACATCTTCTTATTTCTAATGGCATCTCCCCTGTTTCTATTAATAGCGCAGATATTGGTGTTGTATGAAATGCCCCACTACACACTCTAAGAGCTTTTGCTTGAACTATATCAAGCTTTCTAATTACTGAAGTGGCTGCTGCCCCATAAACCACACAGCCATAATCGATAGTCGATCTTATCATTGCTCTATAAATCATCATCATAGTTTCACTATCAGCTCCCCAATCTGAGCTTTCAAGCCACAGCCACACACCTTAGGACGTTAATTATTTTACCACATTTAAGAGAAACCATCTCAATATGTTTTTTTCCATGTCATTCTTTCATCTAACCACATTCCTAAAAATTTAAAATGTTTAACTTTTTCAATATTCGTATTATTTATTTGTAACATCTGAGTTGGCATTTTCTTCTTACATCCAAATACCATATACTTAGTTTTTTCTGTTGATATTTTGAATTCCCAATCATCAGCCCATTCAGATACTCTCTTTAAAGCAGTTTGAATTTGGCCAAACATATAAGAAAGATTCCTCCCACGCTTCCAGAGGGCCCCATCATCTGCAAATAATGAATACCGAAATTCTTTTCCCACTCTACTAAACATACCTTTGATTAATATATTAAAAAGAACTGGGCTTATAACGCTACCTTGAGGTGTTCCATTCTCAATCTCAAGCTCCTCTGATAATTCACTTCCCACCCTTACCTGAATTGTCCTATTACTTAAAAACATTTTAATCCAGTTAAACATTCTTCCTCGGATTCCCGCATCATAGAGTGCAACGAGCAACCCCTCCCTCCAAAGCATGTCGTACGCTTTTTCAATGTCCAAAAACACTGCAACAATAGCTTCTTTATTTGCGATAGCTTTTTTGATGTCAATATCTATGTCTAAAACAGCATCCATTGTTGACCGCCCCTGCCTGAATCCACTCTGATACTCCACAAAATACCCACTTTTCTCAAGTTTATCCACAAGTCTATCAGTTACCATCCATAATCTTACACAAAACAGAGGTTAATGCAATTGGTCTATAAGAAGATTATCTGTTTTTTTCCCTGGTTTCACAATTGGAATGATTACAGCATGTTTCCACTCTTTAGGAAGAATTCCACTTTTCCATACCTTATTAATTAGTTCAAGAACTTTTCCTCCAAACAATTCTCCAGAATTTTTAAACAATTGATATCCCAACCCATCCCTGCCAGGTGAGGTATCTTTCCCCTGAGTAATAGCTTTTTCCAGCTCTTTTATTGAGAAAATTACATTAACATCATCAGAGTTATCACAATTATTTAACAATTTTTCCATATTATCTCTTGATATTTGACATCTCCTTTTCCTATTTAAGTCATCCACATTTTTGGAGCTATGCACTTTTTTGAATTGCTTGACCAACATACTTGCTTTCTCTTTACTATTTACAGCTTCTTCCCCATCACAGTGAAGGACAGGGATTACCGTCTGTCGAAAAACACTTGTCATTCTATGAACTAAATTCCAAATCTTTTTTAAGGGCGTGTCCGGACCTAACTTACTGCAAAAAGTCTTCTAACTGTGCTTCTTTGCGTCCTTGATTACACGTCTAGCCTTAGCTCTAAACCTCTTATATTCAATTGCATACTCCTCTAATAAGTGTTTCTTTAAACTTTTATATGCCCTATTCCTATCTCTAACTGCAGAATCACATTCTTCAGTCCACCATGGTACCATTGCTCCTCTTCCTGGTATTTTTTTCTTTGATATATTCTGAACTGCTGCTGACCACATCATTTTGCTAAGGGAATTATTCCATTCATTTATTCCTTTTCCACTATCTATTTGTGATAATCCCATATTCAATTGTTTCTCAAACTTGATCCAGTTAGCTCTTTTATAATTCAGCCGCAGGGAACACTGAACTGGCTCCTCAATCAAACACTTACCAAATGTACAAATTATTGGCACATGATCACTTCCAATTAAGCAAGTATCCATTGTCTCCCACCTACTAATCAATGCTAACTCTGCCGACACAATTGTAATATCTATGGAGGATGACATCATTGATCGACCTGCACTAAACCAGGTAGGTCGACCATCATTTAACACAACTAAATTATTTTTGTCTATAAAATCTTCTACTATTTCACCATTTCTGTCTCTCTTCTAACCTCCCCACATTTCATTATGAGCATTAAAATCCCCAACCCAAATCCCCTGAGCAGTAATCTTATCTACAATTTCCTGAAAATGACTCTCCTCTAACTTAATGCACGGATTATACAAATTTACAATATAAATTTTCCCTCGGTCCGTCCAAATTTCTGTAATGACACACTCTAAAACCGTTTTAATTTCTATTCTTCTAAATTGAACTCCATTTTTAATAAAAGTGGCACAACCCCCTCCTGATGTATTCTCCCTATCTTTCCTTTCACACTTATACCCTGGTATAATAAAATCTAATCTTGGCTTTAACCAAGTTTCCTCGATACAAATAATTTCTGGTTTTTCTCCAAGACCGTCTAAGCGTTTAAACTCTTGCCCATTCGCAATAAGGCTCCTTGCATTCCATTGCATTATGCAAAACATAATACAAAGGACACTAATCACCATCATATTCTTCATGTCTACTGTCCATTCCTTCTTCCTCATTATCTTCCATCTCTATCTGTTGACTTCCATTTATTCTTTGATCTGCACTATCCTGAGTATAAGTAAATTCCCATAATTCCTTTGGATTGATCCCCTTGAATCCTAAAAGTTTTTCTGCAGCGGAAGCAATTTCACGAGCCACATCTGACTTTTTATTTGCCACCATTTTTACTCTCCACATTGTTTCAACCATGAATGCCAGTAAACCTTTTTTGTTAATCGTAACAAAATCATCATTACAAACCTTTCCCTTTGCTAGATCTCTTGCCATGGCCTCCCCTTGATCTTGTCTTTCCCAGAGGCGTAGGTTTGATTTTGAAATTGGTGGGGACGGGGACATCAATATATAAATATATTTTAAGTTTTGATCGAAATTATTGCTAGGGATATATCAGTGTCACTGGATATTGGTAGGGACACGTCCCTAGCGTCCCTACTAATTTTCTCCACCCTTCTCACTGCCTCTGCATATGATATTTTCCTCTCTTTTTTTATTCTCTCCACATTTTCTGCTTTGACATATGACATCCCCTGAAAGAGGCTGGATGTTGTCCCCCACAATTACAACATTTCACAGGTCCTGTACATTCCTTTCCATCATGTTCCTCACTACATCGTCTACATCTTCTCTTTCCATTACACACAGCTGCCACATGACCATATCTTTGGCACTTAAAGCACCTCAGAGGTGGTCTTTCATACTCTTTTACAGGGTAGCTCATGAATCCCAACATGACCCTCTTTGGTAGCACATTATCTTTGAAGGACAAAAGGATGGGGATGGTTCCTTTACCATTCTCATTATTACCCATGCGTTTTACAGCTACAACATTTCCTCCTTTCAAGCTAGTCAATATTTCTTGCTCAGTTACATCCACTGGCACATTATACATCACTCCTTTTACCTCTGTGTTTGCTTGTGGTTTAAACACCTCCACTCCCTTACCAAGCACAGTTTTAATCTTGAAAGCCTTAGTCTGTTGCATTTCCGACTTACATGTAATTGAAATCATTCCATTCTGCAAAATAAAGGCATGTAAAATATCCTCAATCCCTTTTTTTAGTTCATTCGTTAGTTTAAGTGGACTAACTGTAGAAAATCCAACCCCTCCCTTCACTTTGATCAGAACTCTAAATCCCTCATCACTATTTGGATTTGGTCTTATTGTTTTAATCTGAGGGTTTTCCATATCACTATCCTGAGAATTGTATCCTCGCTCTCTTTTACGATTTAACTTATTTACTGTGATCCATTCATTTCCACCCCCACCCGCTCCCTTGAGCATGGGCTGACTCTGATTTAAACTTATCCCCAACTGTGTGAGATTTTAACTTTGTACCAAAGTACAACAGAGGTTTCTGAGTTCCTTTGCAGATGATTCACCACACTATTATTACCTAACGTTACTTTGTTTGTAACTTCTAAATTTGCTGAGACCTGCTCAGGAATATCCAAACTCACAATATCTGATCCAAAATCACACTTAATCACGAGAACACCAAACAGACCTCAGTTCTGTTGCTTATTGTAGCTTCCTGATTCCGCCAGCTAAGCTACCTGACAAACTTCCTCCACAGTGGTCCTCTGTTTGAGTGTGGTTTATATGGAGTGTCTGAATGAGATGCAGGTGAGTGTGCAATCAGTCCCAGGTATGAAGCATGATGGGAATTGTAGTTTTGTGAAGTGATCAGTCTGATGTGGAGTGCCCTCTGGTGACTCTCAGGGGCACTCCAGCTGGTGATCGTTACAGACACTTAAGTCAAAGCTTAAGACTATTCTTGAGCATTTCTGAGAAGTTTTATAAATACGGGCACTGGTGTGTTTGTTCAGGGTTAGAGCTGAATAGGCTATAGTCTGGCCAAAGCCCCAACATCTGTGCAAATGTATCAACATAGTGTGAATAATACGACTGTTTTATGAATAAGCATTTGGTTAAATCAAAATTACAACGTGTGACATGTGCTTTATTATTAATATTTATTCATTTAGCAGACACTTTTATCCAAAGACACTTATGAGGAATACAATCTTAAGGAGGCAATGACATAAGACATGCAAGAAGCACTACAATGTTTCAAACAATGTCCAGAAAAGTAGGCCTATGCTACAATCTATATAACAAGGAGGGAAATAATTGAGAAAAATAAGTTGTTTTTAAGTAATTTGCTATGCCTTGCTGTAAATGAACAAGTCGTTCAGATGAGCTTTTACACAATCCGCATGCCGAAAACTGAGATATGATATGACGAATAAGGGGAAACAAATGTGACGATTTACATTTTATTTACCTGATATGTAGCCTACATTAGCTTATGGAAACGTGTTTAACAAGTTAAAACATCAACACTTGTGTGATCAGGCGTAGGCTATATATTTATAATTGTGATTAATGTTATGACTATTATATCGACAGAACATCTGGCCAAACATGAGAGTCACAGAGAGACTCGGAGTCTCCAGATGATCGTGTGCTTCAAGCTGCCCAAAACAACATCTGTATGAAAGCCTCCTGACGCCCCTCACTGTTGCCGATTTCACGAAAGTCTATTCAGACTGTTTGCTGAACATAAAGAAGACGCGTTCAGGCTTTTATCAACTTTTCCAGTTAAACTATTCATCCAATTTACACGCGGCTTTCCCCCGTGGCTGATGCTCGCCTTGGATTTGATCTGATGAAGGCAAAATAAACATTTCCTATTTGCGTAAATTAGTCTCCAATGAAAGCTCAGAACCTCTACTTGGTGGTTACTTTGTTTTGACTGTGCTAAACTATTTTACCGTTCCAGTTTTGCCTCAGATGTAAGAGAAGAAAACACACTCGTTAGGGATTCGTGGACGCGCACAGACGGCGAGCAAGCAGGTTGAGTCTATAAGGTTCTCATGTGTTATTTAAGAGCGCAGCGCCAGTCATGATAACAGAGACAGCTTGAAAGACTGCAGATCCGATCAAAGAGAAATGGCAGAAATCGCGCCCGCCCCCGCTGCTGCCGTCCCGGCCAAAGCGCCCAAGAAGAAGTCCGCTGCGAAAGCCAAGAAAGCAGGTCCAGGCGTCGGCGAGCTCATCGTCAAAGCTGTGTCCTCATCCAAGGAGAGGAGCGGCGTGTCCCTCGCCGCACTGAAGAAAGCGCTCGCTGCCGGCGGCTACGATGTGGAGAAGAACAACTCCCGCCTCAAGATCGCCATCAAGAGCCTGGTGACCAAAGGCGCCCTGGTGCAGGTCAAAGGGACCGGCGCCTCGGGCTCATTCAAGCTCAACAAGCAGCAAGTCGACAGCAAGAAGAAAGCGGCTCCTAAAGCGAAGAAGCCCGCGGCCAAGAAACCCGCTGCTGCCAAGAAGCCCAAGAGCTCTGCGGCAAAGAAGCCCGCCGCCAAGAAATCGCCCAAGAAGGTCAAGAAACCCGCAGCTACAGCCGCTAAGAAGGCGACGAAGAGTCCCAAGAAGGCAAAGAAACCAGCAGCCGTTAAGAAAGCAGCCAAGAGTCCTAAAAAGGCCAAGACTGCTAAACCCAAGGTGGCAAAACCTAAAGCCGCCAAGCCTAAAAAGGCAGCGCCCAAAAAGAAGTAAAGTTCACTGTTTGTTCCTCAACGGCTCTTTTAAGAGCCACCCACTAACTCGAATAAGAGCAAAACTCGTTTATTAATGATTTCCGAAAGCGGATTATAGAGATGTGACTTTTAACCTCAAGACTCATTCATTATAAACAAACAATTCAAAACACCCAGTTTTGAAAAAAAAAAAAAACATTAAGTAAAACATTATTTATATATAAGAAATGTATTGTAAATGGCCAACAACAACAAAAAAAAACAAGAGGGTTCAGACAGTGATCAGAAATGGCATGTTGTACACCACGGTACAGACAGGATATGCACACACTATGCTGGGGAATTGTGATAATACAATACAAACAACCCCACATCCAACAATATGGACAGTGATGAAATTCCAATATTGGAATAGGAGCATAATACTGTACTGTGTGTCAGATGGTCAATGTGCACAGAATATACATTGTGTATATGTTCTGTGTCTGTGTGAAAGGTGCAGCGCTTTTGGTAGGAACAGCGTACAATATCCATTTTTGTATTTTTATATAACAAACATTTCAATGGTTTCACCTCTACCACTTATTATTATTCACACTCACAAATACTAGTGCATGTGCAAACAGGGCACAATAATTCCCGCTAGAATGGGGAGAGAAGTTCAGTGATTGGTTTAAATCTTTCCAGACTCTAAACCAATCGGCGACTGGCACTCTCGTTTAAAGCCGGAGGCACACGCATCTTCATTCTATCACTTACAGGGAAGCGTTAACTAACTAATATAAAAACAATGAGTGGAAGAGGCAAAACCGGTGGTAAGGCCAGAGCGAAGGCCAAGACTCGCTCCTCCAGGGCGGGACTGCAGTTCCCCGTCGGCCGTGTTCACAGGCTACTGCGTAAAGGAAACTACGGCGAGCGCGTCGGTGCCGGAGCTCCTGTTTATCTGGCGGCTGTGCTCGAGTATCTCACCGCTGAGATCCTGGAGCTGGCTGGAAACGCCGCTCGGGACAACAAGAAGACCCGCATCATCCCCCGTCACCTGCAGCTGGCGGTGCGCAATGACGAGGAACTTAACAAACTTCTGGGCCGAGTGACCATCGCTCAGGGCGGCGTGCTGCCCAATATCCAGGCCGTGTTACTGCCCAAGAAGACCGAGAAACCCTCCAAATCTAAATAAATGCGAGTTTATTTAATTTAGACCAAAAGGCTCTTTTAAGAGCCACCCATTTTATCTGATAAAAAAGTGATTTTCTTAATATTTACAGACATCACAAAGGCGTTTGGTTGAGGGAGAAAATGACCCATCAAACAAATAAACATTTATGATTGCTCTGCATTATCGACGAGTATAACGTTAATGTTACAGTCGTAGGTGTGCGTGTTTGTTACAAGCACATGATGATGGTCCCCTAATGTGTGTTTGTCACCCAACCCATGTCCCTTTAATATTAAAATATAGTTGGTCTACCAAGCTCTGACAATGTATTGAATATTTTAATAAAGTATCCAAAATAAAAAGCAATATACACATCTCGGCTTCATGGTAACAGAAATTGGTCAATGTTACTCTAGGTCTTTGATCCCCTTTTTTACGGGACGGATGGAAACCCTAGTGTGTCTCGCTTCAGTGCTTTTATACAGACTGTAATGTGATTTTGTTCTAGTCAAGTCAAGTCATCTTCATTTATATAGCGCTTTTAACAATGGATTGTTTCAAAGCAGCTTTACAGAGATAAACATATAATTTAAGGTAACAGATTGTTTTGGCATTATAGCGGTTCTTGAATAATGTTATTTCCAGCTAAAGTTAACTTTGATTGATTCACCTCCGTCGAAATGATCAGACTTTTAAACGCGAACCTGTGATTAACGCTGACGGCGTTCACATGCTCATTCAGAATTGATTCTATAGTTATGTGCTTTTTAAAATATGTGCGCAGGTTTATAATTCATACAACCCAGCCTAAACAAACTACTTTTCTTGCCTATAAATTTTGATACAGAATTTTGTTTTATTTTATCACTTCGGGGTACGCGAGCCGGAATTCACAACGCTTTATCTGTAGAGTGGGAAAGGGATCCTCCATAGGGAGAGGATAGTGGATACTTCAGCACTGCATTGTCATCGGGTCCAGGCGGATCTCCTTCGTCAGATCTGGACACGGCCTGGATCCGGCAGGCTGCGGGAAAACCTCGGGATAAACAAAGACACTAATATTAGCGTAGATGCCATTCTTCTTATGATGTAGCGAGTACATCAAGATTTAACGGAAGTGTTCCCAGTTCCGGCTGACCTAATCTATGCAGCCTAACATTGAATTTATAGAAGTCTATAGTGCGTTATGTGTATGCTAGGTCAAAGAGATGTGTTTTTAGTCTAGCTTTGAACTGACAGAGTGTGTCTGCTTCCCGGACAATGGTAGGAAGACTGTTCCAAAGTTTTGGTGCTAAATAGGAAAAGGATCTACCGCCTGCAGTCGATTTAGATATTCTAGGTATTATCAACTGACCGGAATTTTGAGATCGCAATGGACGTGAAGGACTATAATACGTTAAGAGCTCGCTCAAGTACTGCGGAGCTAAACCATTTAGTGCTTTGTAGGTAATCAACAATATTTTAAAATTTATACGATGTTTAATAGGGAGCCAATGCAGTGTTGACAGAACCGGGCTAATATGGTCATATTTCCTGGTTCTGGTAAGAACTCGAGCTGCGGCGTTTTGAACTAGCTGTAGTTTATTTATTAAGCGTGCAGGGCAACCACCCAGTAGAGCATTACAATAATCTAGCCTTGAGGTCATGAACGCATGGACTAATTGTTCCGCATTTCCCAATGAGAGCATATGGCGTATTTTAGATATATTTTTAAGATGGAAAAATGCAGTTTTACAGATACTAGACACGTGGCTTTCAAAAGAAAGGTTGGTATCAAAGAGCACACCCAGGTTCCTAACCGACGACGAAGACTTGACAGAGCAGCCATCAAGTGTTAGACAGTATTCTGGGTTATTACGTGTGGAAGTTTTTTGTCCAATAATTAGAATCTCTGTCTTTTCAGAATTTAGTAGTAGGAAATTACTAGTCATCCAATTTTTTATATCAGCTATGCATTCCGTTAATTTTGTGAATTGGTAAGTTTCGTTGGGTTTTGAAGAAATATACAGCTGAGTATCATCGGCATAACAGTGAAAGCTAACTCCATGTTTCCTAATGATATCTCCTAATGGTAGCATGTACAGAGTGAACAGCAGCGGTCCTAGTACTGAGCCTTGTGGTACGCCATACTGAACTTGTGATCGATAAGACATCTCTTCATTTACTGCTACAAACTGATAACGGTCAGATAAGTATGATTTAAACCATGCTAGTGCAATTCCACTAATGCCCACATAGTTTTCTAGTCTATTTAAAAGAATGTTGTGGTCAATTGTGTCAAATGCAGCACTAAGATCGAGTAACACTAATAGAGAGATACAACCACGATCGGATGATAAGAGCAAATCATTTGTGACTCTAATGAGAGCGGTCTCAGTGCTATGGTACGGTCTAAATCCGGACTGAAAATCCTCGCAGATATCATTTCTTTCTAGAAAGGAACACAGTTGTGAAGATACTGCTTTTTCTAATATCTTTGACAGAAAAGGCAGATTCGAGATCGGCCTGTAATTGACTAATTCTGTAGGATCAAGTTGTGTTTTTTTAACAAGCGGTTTTATCATAGCCAGTTTAAAGGTTTTTGGTACGTATCCTAGAGACAAAGATGAATTAATGATATTAAGAAGAGGATATATGACCTCTGGAAACATCTCTTTCAGTAGCTTAGTCGGTATAGGATCTAACATACAAGTTGTCGATTTAGATGAATTAACGAGTTTGCAGAATTCTTCCTCTCCTATAGCAACAAATGAATCAAATTTTTCCTCAGGGAGACTACAATGCACTTCCTGATGCGATACTGTGGTAGACGGTTGCATAGTTATAATTTTGTCCCTGATATTATCAATCTTATAAGTGAAGAAGTTCATAAAGTCATCACTGCTGTGTTGCTTGGACACTTCTGAGCTTGAAGCTTTCTTTTTCGTTAGTTTAGCCACTGTTTCAAATAAATACCTTGGATTATGTTTATTTTCTTCTAATAGGTTTGAAAAATAAGCAGATCTAGCAGCTTTTAAAGCCTCTCTGTAAGCAATCGAGCTCTCTTTCCATGAAATCCGAAATACCTCTAGTTTAGTTTTCTTCCAGTTGCGCTCCATTTTTCTGGCTGCTCTCTTAAGGGCCCGGGTGTGCTCGCTGTACCACGGCGTTGGGCTATTTTCTTTAATCTTCTTTAAGCGCAACGGAGCAACTGCGTCTAAAGTGCTGGAAAAGAGAGAGTTAAACGTTTCTGTTGCAATATCAAGTTCTTCTAAGCTATCCGGGATGCTGAGATGATGAAACTGATTAGGAAGATTATTGATAAAGCAATCTTTAGTGGCAGAAGTTATAGGTCTAACGTATTTATAACACGGAGTCGGCTTTGCAGCCTTGGCTAAATGTAATTTACATGAGACTAGATAATGATCTGAGATGTCATCGCTCTGCTGCAGAATTTCAACGGTATCAACATCTATTCCATGTGATAATATTAGATCTAGAGTATGATTACGACGATGAGTAGGTCCTGACACGTGTTGTCTAACTCCAATTGAGTTTACAATGTCTTTAAATGCCAATCCAAATGCATCTTTTTCATTATCTACATGTATATTAAAATCACCAACAATTAGTACTTTATCTGCAGCCAATACTAATTCTGATAGGAAGTCCGCAAATTCTTTGATAAAATCTTTATGGTGCCCTGGTGGCCTGTATACAGTAGCCAGCATAATTCTCAAATGTGATTTATCGTTTACACTATAGATTTTTACATTAAGCACCAATACTTCAAAAGAAGTATATTTAAAGCTAGATTTCTTAGTGGTTTTGAAAATATTACTATAAATTACAGCAACACCTCCCCCTTTGCCTTTCAGACGAGGTTCATGTTTATAACTGTAATCTTGTGGGGTTGACTCATTTAAAATAATGTAATCGTTTGGTTTTAGCCAGGTTTCTGTCAAACACAGCATATCAAGATTATAATCTGAAATCATATCATTAACTATGAGAGATTTTGAAGTAAGGGATCGAATATTCAGCAACCCAAGCTTTATCATTTGCTCATCTGTATTATATCTGTTTTTTTATTTGTTGAACATCAATTAAATTTTTAACCTGACGTTTTTTGGAGTTCCAAATTCGGGGAACAGACACAGTCTCTATATGATGACATCTAGGTGAAAGAGACTCTATGTGATGGGATGTATCTGACCTTGGTGACGTGAGGCCGCTAGCAGACGGTCGGTTTAGCCAGTCTGTCTGCTTCCTGACCTGAGCCCCAGATTGTCATGTTTTATCTCTAAGACTATGAGCCAAATTACTAGAGAGAAGAGCAGCACCAGCCCAGGAGGGATGGATACCATCTCTTTTCAACAGATCAGGCTTGCCCCAAAAACTTTTCCAATTGTCTATGAATTTTATATTATTCTGCGGACACCACTTCGACAGCCAACCGTTCAGTGAGGCCAATCGGCTAACTATCTCATCACTCCTGCGTACAGGAAGGGGGCCAGAGTAAATTACAGTGCCTGACATCGTACTTGCGAGTTCACACACCTCTTTAATATTAATTTTGGTGATCTCCGACTGGCGGAGTCGAACATCATTAGTGCCGACATGAATAATGATCTTAGAGAATTTACGATTAGCATTAGCCAGCACTTTTAAATTTGCTTTGATGTCAGGCGCTCTGGCTCCCGGCAAACATGTGACTATGGTGGCTGGTGTCTCTATTTTCACGTTCCGTGTGATCGAATCACCAATTACCAGGGCACAATCAACAGAATTCTCAGTGGGTGTTTCACTGAGTGGGGCAAATCGGTTTGTTATGGGAATCGGAACAGAAGAGTGGTTCTTTGATCCACGACTAGAACGATCTCTCACGGTCACCCATCTGCCCTGCTGCACGGGCTCTACTTCAGCCGGAACCGAATCATGTAAAGAGTTCACTATGCTAGGCGCATCCAAAACACTATCTAAAGATCTAGCATTCTTACCATCCTCAATTAAAGTTTGGATGCGTGTCTCTAGTTCTGAAATCTTCTCCGTCAGCCTGACTGTCTCCTTGCATTTATCACATATAAATCCTATATTGCCATCGGAGAAGGCTATACTAAACATATGACATGTGACACAGGTGACAATAACAGGACAAGAAGACATTACTCACCGTGTTTGTTGACTGATTTCTTACTTACCTGGACTTTATGAACTCAAAGGCGCGGGCGCGCGAGAGAAAATAAATAAATAAATGAGCGCACGGGTGGCGCGTTAGCAGGCTAACGTTAGCGAGTTACTAGCGTGCTGTGTTAAGAATAACGGAAGCTAGAGATGTAAGGTTAATCTGAGATGTTGGGTAAGCTGTATTTAGTAGTATAAACAACTAGATAGTAAATGATGGCTCAAAACATAAAGAAATACGAGGCTCAGGCGAAGCTTACAGCCTCGAAGCAAACAAACACACAGCAGGCAGCGAGGCAGACAGGAGCAATCGATCAGCGATCAGGCAGGAGCAATCGATCAGCGATCAGCCGAGAGTGATCTCAAGTTCTAATCCGAAATCTGCACAACCACTGTGAATTAAGGCGAGTATTTCAGAACAAATAAATACAACACTGTGAGTATAAAGACCAGGGAGGTGTCTGTGTGGTGGAAATGAAGTATTCAACAGAACAAAGCAGCTCGAGCGGGAAACCTTCCACTTGTTTGAAAAAGAGGAAACGCGCAGTCATTGGCTGGCACTCATGCGCTGACGTCACGTATTAGCCAATCACAAGGTCTGCATCCTCGAGACACTATGAGCTCGTGGCGGTACAATGCTTTAAAACCGGGTGTATTACACCAAGCAGCATTTCCAGCACTATTAGGACAAAGAGAAGAAGTCCGCAGCAATGGCAAGAACCAAGCAGACCGCTCGTAAATCCACTGGTGGTAAAGCCCCGAGGAAGCAGCTCGCTACCAAAGCCGCCCGTAAAAGCGCTCCGGCCACCGGCGGCGTCAAGAAGCCTCATCGCTACCGGCCCGGGACCGTGGCTCTGCGGGAGATTCGCCGTTACCAGAAGTCCACCGAGCTGCTGATCCGCAAACTGCCTTTCCAGCGGCTGGTGAGAGAAATCGCTCAGGACTTCAAGACGGACCTGCGCTTCCAGAGCTCCGCTGTCATGGCCCTGCAGGAGTCCAGCGAGGCTTATTTGGTCGGTCTTTTTGAGGACACCAACCTGTGCGCCATCCACGCCAAGAGGGTCACCATCATGCCCAAAGATATTCAGCTGGCTCGCCGCATCCGCGGAGAGCGCGCTTAAACCCGCGTCTGCGTCAACACACAACGGCTCTTTTAAGAGCCACCAAAACTGCACTGATCGAGATCATTTCCAGTTTATCTCAATATGAGAAGAAAGTTACGTTCATGCAATACATAAACACTCTCTGGGCCACCGTTCTCTAGCAGTTACCATTACTATCAGAATTAAATATAATCATAACCCTAATTATAAAAATACTTGCACATAAGGAAATAAGAATTATTTGTATGTAATAAAAGTGATTTTTTTTATTTTAAAGTCTATAGATAATGTTCTTTTTTTCACTTGAATGCTGTTCTATCAGTTTATCTTAAAACAGTCTTCCCAAACAAGACTATGTGGTTGGTTTTTTTTCCAACTTTTTGTTTTATTCCAGCTACTCTCTAATAGTGGCATAGAGGTGCAAGTTCAGCTTAGAGGTAATTTAGACATACAGTATAAACCACTGAGGCCTGAAATCATTTATATTCTGCAAATATATCCGAATTGTCTAATAAAAAATTACTATAACGTCCTTCTAGACTAGCACATTTCATTACCATTCAGTATCTCTAGATATTATATGGGGATATTATAACAGCCTCTTCATCAAATTAAATAAATCTTATAAAACATGAAAGAAGCCTCGTTTATGGTTTGGGTTACATCATCACATTTGTTTTGTGCTGGAACTATATAGAGAGTATGCGCATGACGTCACCGTCGGCCGGAGTGAATGCGGTCACGCCCACAAGTGGCAAAAAGACTGAGCGGCGGCATTTGTTTTCAGCGTGAATGCCGTGAAAAACACACAAAACACATCTAAAACTGGAAAGAGCGTTGCGATTGACTGTACAACTAGATTTGACCAGAAATCTGAGGTACTGTATATTTTTACAGACTGCAAAAAGCTACAGAACAGACTATATTCTGCATAATTGGATGTTTTTAAATAAACACTGACAAAAAACTATACAAGTTTTAGGGCTGGACGATATGGTGATATACAGTATAACATTAATGTAAGTGATCACTCGGATTTAGACCTATCTATATTCTATTTATATAAAACGTTTACAGGCAAATTCTCTTAATTTATTTCCCGGGCGTCGAAATCAGGCACATATAAATGTCAGGAAACACGATTCCTGGCTGCATGTCAATATCCATGGATCACTGGATCTTTGATAAGTTGTAAGGAACACTATATCGAGTCCAACTTTTAGTTTAAACTGATAATAGTTTGTTTTACTCGCGTTTTCGCTGTTTCCCCTATTAACTCCAGCCACGCAGCAGCTCTTTTGCCACTCAGTCCGGCTGAGGGGGGCGTGTTCCGGCGGGGAAGTGACGTTAATGCATTCCCTCTATTGAGGGGAGGGGCGTTTTGCGCCTTGTGACGCGGTTTTGGTTTCTATCAGGTCCTGTAAGTAAATATATAAAAGGCGTCCTTCAGCGCTGAACTGTACATTTGTAATCATACTTTGTAGGGTGTTTGTGAAACATGTCTGGAAGAGGCAAAGGCGGTAAAGGACTTGGGAAAGGAGGCGCGAAGCGCCACCGTAAAGTTTTGCGCGATAACATCCAAGGAATCACCAAACCCGCCATCCGTCGCCTGGCTCGTCGCGGCGGCGTCAAACGCATCTCCGGGCTGATCTACGAGGAGACCCGCGGAGTGTTGAAGGTGTTTCTGGAGAACGTGATCCGCGATGCCGTCACCTACACCGAGCATGCCAAGAGAAAGACCGTCACCGCCATGGATGTTGTATACGCGCTGAAGAGACAGGGACGCACCCTGTACGGCTTCGGGGGATAAAAGACTAATTTCAGGAGAAACTACTCAAACCCAACGGTTCTTTTAAGAGCCACACAATCTGACACATAAAGAGTCTTGCCACATCAATGTTAAAGATTAATGCCGGTCTTGAACGTAAACAATACAATTCTGAATAATTCATGGATGAATGATAATTCTGCATGAATAGTTTTGACTTTGTTTTTCTTTAATGAATTTAAGGTGCCTATTTAAAGTGTTTTAACGCCGTATATTTGAATTAAATCACACACAAATTAGAATTCGGTTCACTTTTCTTACTGCAGAAAATTTCCTAGAGATCCACCACCTATTGGAATTAAAAGTGACTTACAGAAACAAGAATAAAAAAATAAGATATGGTGAAAATAAAAGTGAAATGTCAGCGGTAAAGTTGCTTTGAGAGACCTTCTGGTATGAAAGCTCTTTTTAAAGGGATCTTATCGTTGCTATTATTACTTCCCTTCAAAATGGAGTTTTTAGATTACACGATCATGCATCATATTTTTATCTTTTTCTTCAAAATTGTATTTAAACGAAAATAAATAGCGGGAAATGAACAAAGGAACTGTCTCCTGTGGGGTGTCACTCAAACTTTTGGCGGTAGGAGGGGCTATCATTAAGCCGTTCGTGATTGGCACTTATTCCTCTCGTGATTCTGTGAGTTGTCCAATGAAATACGATTTTATGGGTTTGGCCTATGAAAATTTGCATAAGGAGCGAATAAATGCCTCTGTTTCGCACTGTCGTTTACATTGAGTAGTCAATTTTCTGGTCACGCATCATCATGCCTGAGCCAGCAAAGTCCGCTTCCTAAGAAGGGATCCAAGAAGACCGTCACCAAGACCGCCGGTAAGGGAGGAAAGAAGCGCAGAAAGTCCAGGAAAGAGAGCTACGCTATCTATGTCTACAAAGTGCTGAAGCAGGTTCATCCTGACACTGGCATTTCCTCTAAGGCGATGGGTATCATGAACTCCTTCGTCAACGACATCTTCGAGCGCATCGCCGGTGAATCGTCTCGCCTCGCGCAGCCTCTTGCTCGGCAGGCGTGACGTGAACAGCAGCCTCTTGCTCGGCAGGCGTGACGTGAACAGCAGCCTCTTGCTCGGCAGGCGTGACGTGAACAGCAGCCTCTTGCTCGGCAGGCGTGACGTGAACAGCAGCCTCTTGCTCGGCAGGCGTGACGTGAACAGCAGCCTCTTGCTCGGCAGGCGTGACGTGAACAGCAGCCTCTTGCTCGGCCGTCTCTGGCTGGGCGGTCTCTGGCTGGACGTGGAGATCAGGTGATGACCTGGCGTACCGCGGAAGGAAGCTCTCCAGACATCGGCCGAGTGCCTCTCTCCAATTCAGACCCGAGAGATCGGGGAGCTCCCTCGGGTCGACCTCCTTAACGCCTAGCCGGTAACACAGCTTAATCGCCTCATCACCGAGAGAGCAGGAGGCAGCGAGAGGGGCAAACCCCCAGGTATACTGGAACAGGTCGCGGCTATCCAGGGCCAAGGCCGCGATCTGACCGGCGAACTCCCGGCTCATGCTGGGAAGATCAGGTGAGATCTGTGCTGCTGGATCTGGGTGTGGCGAAGTCTTCTGTCATGAACTGCTCCGAGACTTGAAGGTGAAGATCCAAATGCAGCTTTATTATAGAATAGTCGTACAGGCAGGGTCAAGTATCAGCAAACAGGACAATGGAGAAAAGACAGAGAGAATCCAAGAAATAGGCAGAGGTCAGGGCAGGCAGCAATAATCAGAGTCCAAGAACAATCCAAAGTCAAAAACAGAAAACAAACACGGGAAAACGCTCAGAAATGCAGACACACAGTACAATAAGACTTCGCAGTGAGTGAATGAATGAACATGGTATAAATAGACTGAGACTAGCAGGATGACAAGACACAGGTGAATACAATCAGTGACAATGAGGTACAGGTGAATGTGATCAGTGATGATGAGTCCAGGCAGTGAGTATGGGAAATGTAGTTTGTGAAGAAGAGATCATAGTCTATTGTGGAGCGCCCTCTGGTGGCTCTCGAGGGCACTCCATCTGGTGATCGTTACAGGGATGATCTGTTACCTGCATCTGCATTCATATCTATACATCAGATTTTAACCACAAGGGATTATGGTCCACCGCTGAGGTACAGATATTTTACAGACAGGTTAAAATTAGCTCAATTGTCAGAATGGTATTTGTGGTTGATCCACAATATCATCCTACTTTATAGGATTTCAGGAAACGCAATTCTGTGGCCACAAGAATGGGGTTTCCTGCCCTATAAGCAAATACTCTGTAAAGTATCTTTAATTTGTGAGCCTGTAGCTATAAGACCTTTGACACTTAAAGGGACTGGAAAATGAGCATACAATCAGAATCAATAAATGAATATAACGAATTTAATAAGGAAAACTACGTATACGGTTGCTAAGCGTTACAAGGAATACATGTATTTACAAACACAATACAACGACAATGAACAAAACACTAAAAGGATCTGAGAGTGAAAGAAACAGGGAGAGAGAGATGGAGAGAGACTGGAGGTATCAGTGGCAAATTACAGACTTTAAGACCATTGAGAGACACCCGGAAAAACACAATCTTACTGCTCTGAAGACTCGTAAACGAAGACTTGCATTTGAAGAGTTCTTTTCCAAAACGCTATAAATCCATTTCAATAGTTTTCAGGAAAATTACATTTTTTACCTAGACCCACACATTTTGTGAATATTCAATTTATCCTGTTAAAATGTTTTATTGGCTCAGTCTGAACATGTTGAACAATGATTATTAAATCAAACAACAATATTGTTTATGATAAATGAAAAGTTAATTAATTTTTTTTCCAAAACGCTATAAATTCCGAGATGCGGAATAGGCAATTAAAAAAATGCTCATTATGGTTTCTCTCCCATATTTAAATAATTAAATCAATATAAATATGTGATTAAACTTAAATGAACTACTACTAGTCGACTAGAAAACTCACTCATTTTGAGGAATAAATGAACAAACAAACCTCTGTTCAGAGCGCCACCCTGTTGGATTGCGTAGAACGTTCACCGAATTCTGATTAGTCGAGAGGATTTATCGCGTTTAGGCTAAAAATAGGTTTGGCGCTTATCGCGTTTTGGAAAGAAACTGCATCTTGTAGTACATTTTAAACAAGGAAATATAGCGATTTGGCATGAAATGTTGATGGAGCAGTGAATAGGTTCAGTGCACAGCAAAATGACATGACAAACTCATTTTTTTTTTTAAATGGCGTTTATCGCGTTTTGGAAAAGACCTCTTCATTTGGTTCTTATGTGGCTGATCACGGCTGCGTGAATGAGCTGCGTGTCTTGTGTGTTCCGTTGGGGCGTCACGTGGTTGCGGCTCGTCGGAGGAGCGAGCACGTGTGGCATTGGAGCGTCACGTGGTGTGCGGGTGCGTCCGGAGAGCGCGCAATTTTAAAGCTTAAAAGGTCTTTGACGTAAAGTTACCAAAAGAATAAGTCAGACTAAGTTAATTTCCCTTCGTGGAAGTAAACAAGAGTCGAACACAGAAAACAAAACTCAACGAAACAAAACAAAACAAAGAACAGAAAAGATACCCGGGGCGGGGATCACGAGAGAGGATTACATGGTGAATCCACGAGGTGAGGTACGAGAGAGGGCGAGTGTGTGTGGCGCGCCAATATTTATCACCTCGGAGAAATCCAGCCTCTTCCTGTCGGCTTGGCCAATCGGAGGGTTGGAAGTCACGGGAATTTAGTTTTTATTACTCTTTGTCTAAGAGCAATAACTTAGGTGTGTGTGTGTGTGGGGAGGGGTTACAGTCCAAAGACATTTCAATCTTCGATGATAGTAAAACTTATCAAAAATACACTTTCTTTTTATGCATATTCGCGTTGTTCAGTGTTCTCCTGAACGCTATGTAAAAGTTAAAGGAATATACAGTTATATTTAAAATGCATAATGAAGGCATTTACAATTCACTTTAGGCTATGACAAAATCATAGCCATTCCAATGTGACATGGACAAACAGACACACATAAAAACACATCGAATATATCTGGTTAAATGTCTTTTTTTTTAAAAAGAGAAAAGAAGTTTGTTTCTCTCTTTAGAATCCACTTCCTGTGGGACATTCCGATCAGTCATAAAATGTCTTAATGTCCTGTAAGCGGACACCACGCTCTGTCCTGAGTGTGGGTGTCAGCTGTGGGGGGAGGTGTGCGTTTGTGTGTGTGTTTGTGTGTGTTGGAATGTCTTCCGGGGTGAATATGCATGCGTGGGGCACGCAAAGTTGTCAGTACTATGCGGTGCTAGGCCATATTTATGGACCAGAGTTAGAGAGGTTAGGAGCATTTTGACATCAACAATTTAATGGGTCATCCGGACAACGCCGATACCCTACAACACGGAACGTGAAAATAGAGACACCAGCCACCATAGTCACATGTTTGCCGGGAGCCAGAGCGCCTGACATCAAAGCAAATTTAAAAGTGCTGGCTAATGCTAATCGTAAATTCTCCAAGATCATTATTCATGTCGGCACTAATGATGTTCGACTCCGCCAGTCGGAGATCACCAAAATGAATATTAAAGAGGTGTGTGAACTCGCAAGTACGATGTCAGACACTGTAATTTGCTCTGGCCCCCTTCCTGTACGCAGGAGTGATGAGATAGTTAGCCGATTGGCCTCACTGAACGGTTGGCTGTCGAAGTGGTGTCCGCAGAATAATATAAAATTCATAGACAATTGGTAAAAGTTTTTGGGGCAAGCTTGATCTGTTGAAAAGAGATGGTATCCATCCCTCCTGGGCTGGTGCAGCTCTTCTCTCTAGTAATTTGGCTCATAGTCTTAGAGATAAAACATGACAATCTGGGGCTTAGGTCAGGAAGCAGACAGACTGGCTAAACCGACCGTCTGCTAGCGGCCTCACGTCACCAAGGTCAGATAAATCCCATCACATAGAGCCTCTTTCACCTAGATGTCATCATATAGACACTGTGTCTGTTCCCCGAATTTGGAAATCAAGAAAAACGTCAGGTTAAAAATTTAATTGATGTTCAACAAATAAAAAAACAGATATAATACAGATGAGCAAATGATAAAGCTTGGGTTGCTGAATATTCGATCCCTTACTTCAAAATCTCTCATAGTTAATGATATGATTTTAGATTATAATCTTGATATGCTGTGTTTGACAGAAACCTGGCTAAAACCAAACGATTACATTATTTTAAATGAGTCAACCCCGCAAGATTACAGTTATAAACATGAACCTCGTCTGAAAGGCGAAGGGGGAGGTGTTGCTGTAATTTATAGTAATATTTTCAAAAGCACTAAGAAATCTAGCTTTAAATATACTTCTTTTGAAGTATTGGTGCTTAATGTAAAAATATATAGTGTAAACGATAAATCACATTTGAGAATTATGCTGGCGACTGTATACAGGCCACCAGGGCACCATAAAGATTTTATCAAAGAATTTGCGGACTTTCTATCAGAATTAGTATTAGCTGCAGATAAAGTACTAATTGTTGGTGATTTTAATATACATGTAGATAATGAAAAAGATGCATTGGGATTGGCATTTAAAGACATTGTAAACTCAATTGGAGTTAGACAACACGTGTCAGGACCTACTCATTGTCGTAATCATACTCTAGATCTAATATTATCAGATGGAATAGATGTTGATGCCGTTAAAATTCTGCAGCAGAGCGATGACATCTCAGATCATTATCTAATCTCATGTAAATTACATTTAGCCAAGGCTGCAAAGCCGACTCCGTGTTATAAATACGTTAGGCCTATAACTTCTGCCACTAAAGATTGCTTTATCAATAATCTTCCTAATCAGTTTCATCATCTCAGCATCCCGGATAGCTTAGAAGAACTTGATATTGCAACAGAAACGTTTAACTCTTTCTTTTCCAGCACTTTAGACGCAGTTGCTCCGTTGCGCTTAAAGAAGATTAAAGAAAATAGCTTAAAGATTAGAGAAAAGTTGCTCCGTTGCGCTTAAAAAGATTAAAGAAAATAGCCCAACGCCGTGGTACAGCGAGCACACCTGGGCCCTTAAGAGAGCAGCCAGAAAAATGGAGCGCAACTGGAAGAAAACTAAACTAGAGGTATTTCGGATTTCGTGGAAAGAGAGCTCGATTGCTTACAGAGAGGCTTTAAAAGCTGCTAGATCTGCTTATTTTTCAAACCTATTAGAAGAAAATAAACATAATCCAAGGTATTTATTTGAAACAGTGGCTAAACTAACGAAAAAGAAAGCTTCAAGCTCAGAAGTGTCCAAGCAACACAGCAGTGATGACTTTATGAACTTCTTCACTTATAAGATTGATAATATCAGGGACAAAATTATAACTATGCAACCGTCTACCACAGTATCGCATCAGAAAGTGCATTGTAGTCTCCCTGAGGAAAAATTTGATTCCTTTGTTGCTATAGGAGAGGAAGAATTCTGCAAACTCGTTAATTCATCTAAATCGACAACTTGTATGTTAGATCATATACCGACTAAGCTACTGAAAAAGATGTTTCCAGAGGTCATATATCCTCTTCTTAATATCATTAATTCATCTTTGTCTCTAGGATACGTACCAAAAACCTTTAAACTGGCTATGATAAAACCGCTTGTTAAAAAAACACAACTTGATCCTACAGAATTAGTCAATTACAGGCCGATCTCGAATCTGCCTTTTCTGTCAAAGATATTAGAAAAATCAGTATCTTCACAACTGTGTTCCTTTCTAGAAAGAAATGATATCTGCGAGGATTTTCTGTCCGGATTTAGACCGTACCATAGTACTGAGACCGCTCTCATTAGAGTCACAAATTATTTGCTCTTATCATCCGATCGTGGTTGTATCTCTCTATTAGTGTTACTCGATCTTAGTGCTGCATTTGACACCATTGACCACAACATTCTTTTAAATAGACTAGAAAACTATGTGAGCAATAGTGGAATTGCACTAGCATGGTTTAAATCATACTTAACTGACAGTTATCAGTTTGTAGCAGTAAATGAAGAGATGTCTTATCGATCACAAATTCAGTATGGCGTACCACAAGGCTCAGTACTAGGACCGCTGCTGTTCACTCTGTACATGCTACCATTAGGAGATATCATTAGGAAACATGGAGTTAGCTTTCACTATTATGCCGATGGTACTCAGCTGTATATTTCTTCAAAACCCAACGAAACTTACCAATTCACAAAATTAACGGAATGCATAGCTGATATAAAAAATTGGATGACTAGTAATTTCCTACTACTAAATTCTGAAAAGACAGAGATTCTAATTATTGGACAAAAAACTTCCACACGTAATAACCCAGAATACTGTCTAACACTTGATGGCTGCTCTGTTAAAGGGTTAGTTCACCCAAAAATGAAAATTAAGTCATTAATTACTCACCCCCATGCTGTACCAACCCCGTAAGGCCTTTGTTCGTCTTCAGAACACAAATGAAGATATTTATGATTAAATCTGAAAGGTTTATGACTGCTACATAGGCTCCGTAAGGGAATGACACCGGACGGCCCAGAAAGTCATTAAAGAAAATGTTTAAATGTTCCATGTCACAACAGTGGCTCAGCTATAAGTTTATCAAGCGATGAGAATACTTTTTGTGCGAAAAAACAAACAAAAATAACGACTTTATTCGACTATTCCTTTTCTTCCTTGTAGGCCTGAAACGAGACTTCAAGAGATTTCCACGACGCGCACGCGCGAGAACTTAACTGAAGTAGTTGAAGGAGATCACAATTCTCGCGCATGCGTCGTGGAAATCTCTCCAAGTCGCGTTTCAGGCCTACAAGGAAGAAAAGGAATAGTCGAATAAAGTCGTTTTTTTTGTTTTATTTCTGCACAAAAAGTATTCTCGTCGCTTGATAAACTTATAGTTGAGCCACTGTTGTGACATGGAATATTTAAACATTTTCTTTAATGACTTTCTGGGCCGTCCTGTGTCATTCCCTTAGGGAGCCTATGTAGCAGTGATCAACCTCTCAGATTTAATCATAAATATCTTCATTTGTGTTCTGAAGACGAACGAAGGCCTAACGGGGTTGGTACAGCATGGGGGTGAGTAATTAATGACTTAATTTTCAGTTTTGGGTGAACTAACCCTTTAAGTCTTCGTTGTCGGTTAGGAACCTGGGTGTGCTCTTTGATACCAACCTTTCTTTTGAAAGCCACGTGTCTAGTATCTGTAAAACTGCATTTTTCCATCTTAAAAATAAAGCTAAAATACGCCATATGCTCTCATTTGGGAAATGCGGAACAATTAGTCCATGCGTTCATGAACTCAAGGCTAGATTATTGTAATGCTCTACTGGGTGGTTGCCCTGCACGCTTAATAAATAAACTACAGCTAGTTCAAAACGCCGCAGCTCGAGTTCTTACCAGAACCAGGAAATATGACCATATTAGCCCGGTTCTGTCAACACTGCATTGGCTCCCTATTAAACATTGTATACATTTTTAAATATTGTTGATTACCTACAAAGCACTAAATGGTTTAGCTCCGCAGTACTTGAGCGAGCTCTTAACGCATTATAGTCCTTCACGTCTATTGCGATCTCAAAATTCCGGCCAGTTGATAATACCTAGAATATCTAAATCGACTGCAGGTGGTAGATCCTTTTCCTATTTAGCACCAAAACTTTGGAACAGTCTTCCTACCATTGTCCGGGAAGCAGACACACTCTGTCAGTTCAAAGCTAGACTAAAAACACATCTCTTTGACCTAGCATACACATAATACATTATAGACTTCTATAAATTCAATGTTAGGCTGCATAGATTAGGTCAGCCGGAACTGGGAACACTTCCCTTAAATCTTGATGTACTCGCTACATCATAAGAAGAATGGCATCTACGCTAATATTAGTGTCTTTGTTTATCCCGAGGTTTTCCCGCAGCCTGCCGGATCCTGGCCGTGTCCAGATCTGACGAAGGAGATCCGCCTGGACCCGATGACAATGCAGTGCTGAAGTATCCACTATCCTCTCCCTATGGAGGATTCCTTTCCCACTCTACAGATAAAGCGTTGTGAATTCCGGCTCGCGTACCCCGAAGTGATAAAATAAAATAAAATTGTGTATCAAAATTTATAGGCAGGAAAAGTAGTTTGTTTAGGCTGGGTTGTATGAATTACAAACCTGCGCACATATTTTAAAAAGCACATAACTATAGAATCAATTCTGAATGAGCATGTGAACGCCGTCAGCGTTAATCACAGGTTTGCGTTTAAAAGTCTGATCATTTCGACGGAGGTGAATCAATCAAAGTTAACTTTGGCTGGAAGTAACATTATTCAAGAACCGCTATAACGCCAAAACAATCTGTTACCTTAAATTATATGTTTATCTCTGTAAAGCTGCTTTGAAACAATCCACTGTTAAAAGCGCTATATAAATGAAGATGACTTGACTTGAGTTGACTCAGCCATTTTGAACTTCCTCTCAGATTTTTGTGCAGTTTTTGCCATTTTCAGGCCTCGTATTTTAACGAACTCCTCCTACAGTTTTAATCTGATCATCTTCAAATTTGGTGAGTGTAATCTTAAGGCCTTTGTGACGTTAAATTGCGAAGATCTTGAGTTTTCGTCAAAGGGCGTGTCCTCGGCGGCCTGACAAATTTCGATGTTTCGCCATGAAACAGGAAGTTGCTGTAACTCAGGAAAACAATGTCCAATCTGCCCCAAACTTCACACGTTTGATAAGAGTTCGGTCCTGAACACATGTCCATGCTCATATTCAGTTACAGTTATAGCGCCACCTACTGGCAACAGGAAGTCACATGTTTAACACTGTTGTGGACTCCTAATAACATGAAAAGTGCCAGCAAGTGCTAAACATGCTAACAACATATTAGAAACATGCGAAAACATGCTAGCAAACACTTAGCTAAGTGCTAAAGCATCCTATTACTGCAATTAAATAGTAATTTGCTGTAACTCAGGCATGGAATGTCCAATCTGCCCCAAACTTCACACGTTTGATAAGAGTTCTGCCCTGAACACATCTACATGAGAATATTCAGGTATAGTAATAGCGCCATCTACTGGCAACACGAAGTGACATGTTTAACACTGTGATGCAGTACTAGCAACATATTAAATATGCCATTGAATTATAAACATGTTATAAACATGTTAAAACATGCTAGCAATTCTTAGCTAAGTGCTAAAGCATGCTAATGCAATGAAACAGGAAGTTGGTGTTACTTAAAAAGGCAATGTTCAATCTGCGCCAAACTTCACACGTTTGATAAGAGTTCTGTCCTGAACACATGTCCATGCTCATATTCAGTTATAGTCATAGCGCCGCCTGCTGGCAACAGAAAGTGACATGTTTAAAACTGTTGTGGACTCCTGATAACATATAAAAAAGTGTCAGCAAGTGCTAAACATGCTAGCAACACACTAGAAACATGCTAAAACATGCTAGCAAACACTTAGCTAAGTGCTAAAGCATGCTATTACTAAACTAAACTTAAATAGGAATTTCCTGTAACTCAGGCATGGAATGTCAAATCTGCCCCAAACTTCACAAGTTTGATAAGAGTCCTGCCCTGAACACATCTACATGAGAATATTCAGTTATAGTAATAGCACCACCTACTGGCAAAAGGAAGTGACATGTTTAACACTGTGATGCAGTACTAGCAACATATTAATTATGCCATTGAGTTATAAACATGTTATAAACATGTTAAAACATGCTAGCAATTCTTAGCTAAGTGCTAAAGCATGCTAATGCAATGAAACAGGAAGTTGTTGTTATTCAAGAAGGCAATGTCCAATCTGCCCCAAACTTCACACGTTTGATAAAAGTTATCTCCTAAACGCATGTCCGTGCTCATATTCAGTTATAGTCATAGCGCCGCCTGCTGGCAACGGGAAGTGACGTTTAACACTGTTCTGGACTCCTAATAGGTAATGCATGTAATGACCCAATACCTACAAAAAAAGTATCTTGGAGTGTATCCCAGAACACAACAGGGAGTCAGCCATTTTGATCTTCCTCTCTGATTTGTGTGCAGTTTTTGCCATTTTCAGGCCTCATACTTTAACTAACTCCTACAGTTTTAATCTGATCATCTTCAAATTTGTTGAGTGTAATCTTAAGGCCTTTGCGATGTTAAATTGCGAAGATCTTGCTTTTCATCGAAGGGCGTGTCCTCGGTGGCCTGACGAATTTCGATCTTTCGCCATGAAACAGGATGTTGCTGTAACTCAGGCAAACAATGTCCAATCTGCCCCAAACTTCACACGTTTGATAAGAGTTCTGTCCTGAACACATGTCCATGCTCATATTCAGTTAAAGTCATAGCGCCACTTGCTGGCAACAGGAAGTGACATGTTTAACACTGTTGTGTACTTCTAATAATATATAAAAAAGTGCTAGCAAGTGCTAAACATGCTAGCAACATACTAGAAACATGCTAGCAAACACTTAGCTAAGTGCCAAAGCATGCTATTACTGCAATTAAATAGTAATTTGCTGTAACTAAGGCATGGAATGTCCAATCTGCCCCAAACTTCACACGTTTGATAAGAGTCATGGCTTGAACACATCTACATGAGAATATTCAGTTATAGTAATAGCGCCACCTACTGGCAACATGAAGTGACATGTTTAACACTGTGATGCAGTACTAGCAACATATTAAATATGCCATTGAATTATAAACATGTTATAAACATGTTAAAACATGCTAGCAATTCTTAGCTAAGTGCTAAAGCATGCTAATGCAATGAAACAGGAAGTTGTTGTTACTGACGAAGGCAATGTCCAATCTGCCCCAAACTTCACACGTTTGATAAGAGTCCTGCCCTGAACACATCTACATGACAATTTTAAGTTAAAGTAATAGCGCCATCTACTGTCGACAGGAAGTGACATGTTTTACACTGTGATGCAGTAGGCTACTAACAACATATTAAATATGCCATTGAGTTCTAAACATGCTAGAAACATGCTAAAACATGCTAGCAACACTTATCTAAGTGATAACGCATGCTATTATCCCCATAATAAAGGACATTTTTGTAACTGACTTTGACATACTCCTCCTATATTTACCTACTTAAATGCACATTGCCCACCGTGCTCTGTCTTCCTAAAGCCACCGGGTGGCGGTGGCACGGGTGCGAGGGCCCTTTCAATGCTGCTTGCAGCTTTAATTCACATTAAAACCATTTACACCTCAGCAGATGTTGGAGAACAGTTCTCACTCTCGGAAAATTACAAACTTTTTACTTTTTTGGTAGATTTCCGTCTGGCCATATTGGTTTGAAACAGCTAACTTATATGCGCCTCTAATAACTAAAAGAAGAATAAACGGCTTACTCTTCAGAAAATGTGTCCTGTGCTGGATACAGGCCTTCATCATCAACGTCTTCATCGTCTTCCGACTCTGACGAACAAGTGAATTCTTCCTCGCTGTCTATGATCATCCGAAGAGCTTCCTCGTGTGCGTGACGAGCCATCTTGAGGAAAAGTCAATAAAGCCAAACAAAAGTTTGCCGCCAGTTTTATCCTGTTGATCGGGGGCGTTTCCCCCATCAGGTCATTACCATGTGAATGACGCTATCTGCCGGTGGGTGTGGCCAGACCAGGGCTAAACGAGAACAGGAAAAAAAACTTTATTTTACTGTCTATGTAAAAACCTCTTCAACTTTGTATTTCGGCTAACTCTCTTTATTTTTGAATTTTAGATGTTTCTTCCCGCTTTGGTCGGCCGTCTTGGTGAGCGCCTTCTTTGAGGGCAGATTTCACTGGTTCGGGAATGTTAATCTTCGGCTCACAGTGAATCTGATTCTTCTTCTTCTTCTTCTTCTTCCTCTTCTTCTTTTTCTGATATTTGCGGCAGACTAGACGCTACAATGGCTGCCCTTAGTTCATTTGAAGAATTAATAGATTTAACAGATTATATCCTTAGTCCAGTCCGGTGCAAAAAGTTGATAACATTTTATGTTGTCTCATAGTCCCTAGAACAGAGTAATGATCAATAAATAACTTGAAGTTCCAGCTTCCAACAGTTCTGAGTACATACGATTTATTTCTGTACGATGACATAAACTAGAGCATGGCGCACAGTTTCTACTTCTCCACATATGCATCTGCCATCTGGATGTTTTCCAACAATTGCCAGCCCATAATTCAATGCAAAGTGCCCCAATCTAAGTCTTGTTATAATATATCATGTGACTTTTATATGTAGTAAATATAATATCGTGATGCGTTCCTTAATCACTTTAAGAAAGGGGAGGATATAATTAATTTTATAAATAAATTATTTTATAATAATAAATTAAGTGTAGTTTGACCCATTGGTCCACACTCCAGTCCAGATGGTGGCAGTAATGCACCAAAAAGCTGGTTGCCAACCGCCATAGAAAGAGAAGAAGATGAAAAAGAAGAAGAAGACCTCCCCCACAAGTTTCAGGATCATTATCCTCCTTACTCTCCCGTTCACATTTTGGTAAAGGTGTGGCTTGGTTTTTCCCCAGGTTTCACCAACTTGCCTCATTTTAAAAGCAGCAACGCAATTTCTGGAGAAATTGTATGCAATATCAAGCATTACCCAATGATATACGAACTAAACAAGACCCCTGGACATCAACCTCAGTTTGGAGTCATCAAAAGGAATTTACAGAAACGATTATTTTTATTTTGCAAAAAGTAACAGCTGTAAGGTCAACTGACTGAATTGAAGAAGTCTCTGAATGCAAGCGTTTATGCACTTATAACAAGTCAAGTAAAAAAACAACAACGACAATATTAGTCTAGAGTGGTTAACTGGGTATTTATTGAAAGCTCATTTCAGAGGGCTGGATTGTTCTTCTCTGTGTTTTTAATTGGTCAGAATTGGGCTGCTAAAGAGACTCATCCGCCAACTGTAAGCTTCTAAATGTGAATTCCTTTCCATTGCCGAATCGCAGGTAAGGTGACTCCACCACGCCACGAGTCACGCTCCTCTTTGTCTGTCTTTCCCGCTCATGAAGTGTCATGACAGATCACAATCATGGCAGCAAAGTACTTTAAATGGACAATTGTAATTATGCAATATTCTTTGCATAATATTGTGCACATTAAATTGACTCTTTGAACGCGAATAAAAATGTGTGGATCAGACATCAGTCTCACTACACTACACAAAGTAAGTCCCTCGGGATTCAGTTTGAGTCCCGGATTTTGACAAGAACCCCTTTATGTCTCGCGGTGTGTTAGAACCATAGTCTGGTTAGAACCAGTTTAACTTTAGTGTAAAATGGAACTCGGACTTTCCATTTCAAAATTCCACTTTTACAGACTAAATTTTCCAAACCTCTGTAGATTTTCAGACCTTAATTTAACACACATGGTTCATACAGCATTATTCGGCATATAGCCTACTGTCATCTGTAAATTCTTTAATTTGTTTTTTTCTTCCATTGGTTTTTTCGAAGTGATAACATCCCAGATTGCACACATATGTCTGCAAGATGTCTGTTAAAGATCACTTCATCTGGAAAGTATCTGCTGTTTACTAACATCTGATAGACATCTTTAAGATGTCAGTTTAACATACATTCTAAATCATTACATCTTAAAGACATCTTCTAAACGTCTATTTGACATCTGACAGGAAACGTCCTATAGACGTATTGCAGATGAGCAAACACTCTAAAAAATACGTCTTCCAGATGTAAACACACACATCAAATAGACGTCTCTGTGATGTACGTGTGCTATCAGGGATACGTGCTTGCACGATGAGGAAAAACAAACACTTTATAAACACATACTGTTACCTGTATACACATCGGAGTTTAAATGTGGTTTAATGTTTCACTATCACCAAAAAGCAATTTACAGTCTGATTTAGATTAGATCTGTTGTTGGTTTGAGTGGCATTTGAGTAAATATTATTTTAGCGAAGTTCAGAATCGCTTGCTATGAAAGAGTGCGCCTTGATAACTAAACGTGTGCCACGAGAACAACCAGTTTAGGTTCTTATAAACTCTAAATTCTATATTGTATAAAATTAAATAGGATCACTACTCTGGAAACACAAGATCCGCAATTAGCCTGCTAAAATCAAATCTAATACTTTTCAATCCCATACTGCGTAGAAGCCACGTCTGAATATGACTACAGAATAAACTTAAACTCCTTTTCAAAATGTGTGTGGCTCTTAAAAGAGCCGTTGGGTTTGGGTAGTTTCTCCTGGCTTCAGGCGTTTATCCCCCGAAGCCGTACAGGGTGCGTCCCTGTCTCTTCAACGCGTACACAACATCCATGGCGGTTACGGTCTTTCTCTTGGCGTGCTCTGTGTAGGTGACGGCATCGCGGATCACGTTCTCCAGAAACACCTTCAATACTCCACGAGTCTCCTCGTAGATTAGCCCGGAGATGCGCTTGACGCCGCCGCGGCGAGCCAGACGACGGATGGCGGGTTTGGTAATTCCCTGGATATTATCGCGCAAAACTTTACGGTGACGCTTAGCGCCTCCTTTCCCAAGTCCTTTACCGCCTTTGCCTCTTCCAGACATTCTTATAGCGGCCTAAATCTTTTTACAGCTGAAAATCGGAATGCTAGAAGAGCGTACAAAAAGAGCTTTTACAATCGCTTACAGGACCTTGTTGAAACACATGAAGGCGGAGCTGCAACGCCATTTGATGCGCGTCGTTCCAGCAGAAAGTCTACACAAGCTCAGCGTTTGTGGATGAATAAATTAAGACAAATAACATTGGCACAGGAAACCAATGAAACTGCGATTTCATATATTATGTAAACAATATAAATTTTAGTACAGATAGTCATCTCTTTCCTTTATGATACATCTGTAAATATCCTTACTTCCACTGATATTTGCACAGCATAAGCAATACAATTCTTTAGCATTATTCCTTAGACGTGTATTATATGCACCCAGAACTAAAAGTGTATTATTTACACTACAGGTGAATTGGACGAGCTACACATATTGTTTTTTTTTCTTTACTTGACTTGTTATAAGCACATAAAAACATGCATTCATTGACTGCATGATTAAACCAGTTGACTTTACAGCTGTTTTTGCAAAATAAAAATAACCGTTTCTGTAAATTTCCTGTAAAAATCCCTTTTATGCCTCCAAACTGATGTTGATGTCCATGGGTCTTATTTAGTTTGTATATTGATAAATAGGTAATGCTTGATATTTAATTAAATATCTCCAGGAATTCATTTGCCGCCTTTAAAATGAGGCAAGTTGGTGAAACCGTGTGGGGGAAAAGCCACAACTTTACCCAACATGTAAACAAGAGAATAAGGATTAATGATCCTGGAACTTGTAGGACATGTGATTCAGGGGTGGGGCAATCGAGCAGACGCATCTGTGCTGTCCGCCTTTTCTAGCCAATGAAACACCTTCAAACCATATATACAGCCAATCAGAGGCAGACCATCCAGCCATTCTAAATTACCATGAGCTTCAAATAAATATCCAGTGCAGAATCAGATCCACTGTGTCTGTGAGCCGAAGATTAACATTCCCGATCCAGTGAAATCTGCCCTCAAAGAAGTCGCTCACCAAGACGGCCGACCAAAGCATGGAAGAAAGAAAAGGGGAAGAAACCATAGACTGTAAAAAAAAATAGGAAGAAACATCTAAAATCCAAAATAAAGAGAGTTACACCAAGTTACAAAGTTGAAGGTTTTTTTCCTCTGTTTTTTTTTCCTGTTCTCGTTTAGCCCTGGTCTGGCCACACCCACCGGCAGAGTGCGTCATTCACATGGTAATGACCTGAATGTGGGAAACGCCC
Organism: Tiaroga cobitis; assembly: GCA_030578255.1. Taxonomy (NCBI): domain Eukaryota; kingdom Metazoa; phylum Chordata; class Actinopteri; order Cypriniformes; family Leuciscidae; genus Tiaroga; species Tiaroga cobitis. The sequence goes on from CM060615.1 coordinate 24,900,528, forward strand.
CCGATCAACAGGATAAAACTGGCGGCAAATTTTTGTTTGGCTTTATTTACTTTTCTTCAAGATGGCTCGTCACGCACACGAGGAAGCTCTTCGGATGATCATAGACAGCGAGGAAGAATTCACTTGTTCGTCAGAGTCAGAAGACGATGAAGACGATGAAGACGTTGATGATGAAGGCCTGTATCCAGCACAGGACACATTTTCTGAAGAGTAAGCCGCTTATTCTTCTTTTAGTTATTAGTCGCATATAAGTTAGCTGGTTCAAACCAATATGGCCAGACGGAAATCTGCCAGTTTGTTATTTTCTGAGTGTGTTGTCCTGGATTCTTAGTACATCTAAATGCATTGCAAAACAAGCGTATATGTTATACTCTAATGTGGAGAGAGAGAGAGATACTTAGCAACGGAGCTCCTGTGTTCTCCAACATCTGCTGAGGTGTAAATGTTTTGAATGTGAATAAAAGAAACGTGTCGATGCCCCATCAACAGCCGTAAAGCGCGCGACCTTATATCCATTAATTATCAATGGACCCTTTTCACAGACTGTGATGACTAGTTTTAATGGTGATCAGCATCGTAAATAATGCTCTCTCTCTCTCTCTCTCTCTCTCTCTCTCTCTCTCTCTCTCTCTCTCTCTCTCTGTGTGTATGTATATATATATATATATATATATATATATATATATATATATATATATATATATATATATATATATATATATATATAATTTAAATGTACATTTACAACTATACTTGGTAAAAACTGGTAAACAGTTGCATCAAATTACAAAAAAAACTAGGGTGTTTCTAATACTGCGCTGTGTGAGTGACTGCAATTAACATATTTTTTTCTCATCTTGACTGGCTTTATCAAGTTTTCTCCATCTTTTTTACTTTAAATTTGTGAAAACACTATTGTGAAGTTTTTCTATTGCTATTTGAGCGAATTAAAACAAAAATATATATTCAATAATGTAAACTCTCATTCACCACTTTAGAATTTAACCCAACTAGGATGATTTTCTCTTCTGAGAAACCTGGAAATGTGAAAAGGGTCTATCACTTATGCATGCACAGGTTTGCCATCTTGGATAACATGCTAACAAATGTTACTATTATTTGTGCTTTTTCTTTTCTTAGGAATGTGGTTCCTTCACGTGGACCTCACACAGGACACAAGCATCGTTCAGTATTCAACGCGGTAGAGAATCTTGAGTAAGTGCACGTTTACCCTGTCATTTTACAAGTGACATATTATTCCACAGTATATGTAATCAAAATTAATCTAAGCAAAGTATATGTGCGTGTAATCGCTTTTTAAAGAGTGGGCAAAATATCAGTATAAGTAATTGATAATGGTGTTGTGATCCTGTTGTCAACATGCTCACTTTTGTTTTCTCCCCCGACAGATGTGAGAATGACAGTGACCAGATTCCTATTTTAAAGAGAGCCAAGACTCTGTCATGGAGAAAAGAGACTGATATCGATGTGGCTCCAAAGTCTCTGAGATTCCTGCCGGCTCGGGAACCTGGGCCACAGACGAATCTTGCTGACTCGCACTCTCCTATGAGTCTTTTCAAACTGTTTTTCTCTGAGAGCGCCATGTCCAATCTGTGCCACAACACAAATGCTCAGGCTGCCAGGGCATTTGCAAAGGGTCGCAAATACAGTTGGACAGATGTCAGTGTTGGTGAGCTTTACCGCTACATTGGACTCGTTTTCTACATGGCCTCTGTGAAGATGAGCTCCATCGCGGACTACTGGCGGCAGGACAGTCTCTTCTCTGTGCCTTTTCCCACCACAGTCATGTCTAGGGACCGATACCGCACCATTTCATGGAATTTGCACATAAGTCACCCAGACGCAGACAAGGAAAATGACAAAAAGAGGGGAACAGCTGAACATGACCAGCTTTTCAGAGTCAGACCCCTCCTGGACACCATCCGTCTTGCATGCAAAACCTTTTATCATCCCAGAAGAAATTTAGCTGTGAAGGAAAGACTGGTGGCATCCAGAGCAAATGGAGTAATGAGAAGATTCATAAAAGCCGAGCCAGCAAAGCTGGGCTTCAAGTTTTTTGTCCTGGCGGACTCGTCGAATGGATATACTGTGGACCTCTCTGTGTACACGGGCAAGAACATCTTTCCCACTGGCCGTGGGCTTTCTTATGATGCTGTGATGTCTCTTCTGGACAAGAAAGCTTTGGGGTCTGGGTACCATGTGTACATGGATGATTTCTATACAAGTCCAAAGCTCTTAACAGACTTGTTTGCTATGAAGTTTGGTGCTTGTGGGACTTACAGAGACTATAGGAAGGACTTCCCACATAGCGCATCTAATTCACTGACCAAAAAGTCCAGCAGGGGATCCATCCGGTGGATTCGGGATGGGCCTCTTGTGTGTGTGAAATGGATGAACAAACAAGAGGTGTCTGTTTGTTCCACCATCCATGCTGCCTATACAGGAGACCGTGTGCAACGACAAGTGAAAGCACAAGATATACCGAGGACAAAGTCTTTTCCATGTCCTGCGCCTGTGACCGCTTACAACCAGCACATGAGAGGTGTTGACCCGTCCGACCAGCTGTTGCAGTACTACACTGCACAGCACAACACCATGAAGTGGTACAGAAAAGTCTTTCTACAGTTCTTGGATGTTGCTGCCACCAACGCTTTCATATTGCACAAGGAGCTACACGGCAACATGACGCACAAGGCGTTTATGGAAGAGCTTGTTGCAGAGCTCTGCGGTGTGTCTGAGAAAGCAGATCCAGAACAGACCAGTAATGACCATGTGCCGGTTCCAGGAGCTGAGCTGACCTCCAATGTCAGAAATATTGCCACTGTTGGTCGCCGCATATGTGTGCATTGCAAAGCAGTGCGTGGCAAGAAGCAACAAACACCATGGAAATGCCAGGCATGTGACGTTCATTTGTGTCTTCAGTTGAACAGGAACTGTTTCCAGGAATGGCACAACCATTTGTGAGTGTTCAAACCTGGGTGCACAACAATGTGCCTTAGTCCAATTACACACCCTCTTTTGTATTTGAATTTATGTACACTATTTTTATAAATAAACTACAAAAAAAAATGTGTGAGAATGTGAGGAGACTTTTTTTTTTTTTTTTTTTCATATGAATAGACCCTTTAGGAAACCGATCAATATTTCCCCATGTGCTGAATGCAGTTTTTATGACCACTGTCTTTCACAATGCTTTTATGAAACCAGAAAATCAAAGTAGCATTATTATTGTAATATAATCTGGGCTGAATGCAGTGTAGTGAACCATTTCCCTTATGGTGTAAATTGCTGAAATAAGCACAAATGTTAGGGCATGTCTAATATCTTCAGGATTCAAAGTACACCTCAGATTCAATGGGGTTTTAAATATTAAATGCGTGATGGGAGATTTTAAACCTGTGAACTATTTTGAGAAATTCAGAACCTATGTGAACTATTTTGAGAAATTCAGAAAGTGTAACTCATGTATTCTCTCTTAATGAGTTTTCTTAAAAACTTGAGCTTTTGCGAGCATAATCCATTGAACATCTACCCATCGTTCTCTGTGGCGCATCTACGCAACCTGAGCACTGTGGCCTCGTGGGAAGCCAGAGAGGAGAAAATTCCCTGCCAGTTTAAGGATCCTTTTCAAATGCTGTCAGTCACAGTGTACAAGAGTGTGAAAAGACAGAAAAAGGTGGCATTTAGAAATATAAGTATTAGGTATATAACGATAGGATGTCAGTTGTCTTAATTCAGTGCATTTTTCAGGATGTTTTTGCAGCTTTCTATCAATATTACAGGGAATGGGTTCATTTCTCAGGTAAACTGTAGCAGAGTTGCACAGACTGGAAAATTGAGGAAGTACTTCATCCCCTTTATTAAGATTTCTTAAGTTGAACCACTTTTTTCAGTACTGCACTGATTGGTCTGCTTTGTAATCAGATACCTTCCCTTAATATGATCTTAAATGTGGTAGCTTTGCATCCATAAGGAGTTAATGTAATAGAGCCTGATTGCTGGAAGCTTTTAGACCTGATTCAGAGCAGCACCATCTTTGATTTTTAATGGGAATGAAAGCGAGGCTGTGGGATAGACATTCATCTCTTCAGTGGGTTGTACTGCGTTAGAATTTAATGTTTGCATTGTTCTGCTAATGAAACACTACTTACATTTCTTGGACCGGTATTTTTGCAGACCAAAAAAACATGAGTTGTGGAAAAGAGTGATCGGAGCTTTAGAGCATTTTACAGCTGATACGTCTGTCCTCCACAGCCTGGCTTTCATTCCTGTCATGGCGCTGCTCTGAATAAGGTATATAGGCTGACTACACATCTGAAAAGCTCATATACTATAAGTGATTCTAATCCTGAATTCCATACATCGACTAACCAAACTGCAGCCAGTGTCTCAGGCAAGAAGAGAGAAATACCCTGGACAGATGGCAAGTCCATCACAGTGCAAACACAGGCATACACATATTCACACCTAAAGACAATTTAACCAGGAGGAAAACAGTCATATTTACACTATTTACTTTCTACTTTCCAACTACTTTCCCAATACATTCAAAAAGGAACCCAAATAAACATTTAGCATTTTATAAGTTGATCATATTTAATTATAAATATTTTAGGCTACTAAAATCACAATAATCTCCACAAAAAAGGGAGATCAGCAGGTCAGCACATAGTTGTTCTCTTACGAGAGGTTCTCTCGTACTGCGTAATATCTTACGCTAGGGGGAAAACCTCTTTTCCTTGAGATATTGAAGCCAAAAAATTATCCTTAATTTTGAATTATTGCAAAACGCGTTGCAGCAGCATACAGACATAGGCAGGCGGCTCAGCATGCCTATTGGCTGTCCTGTGGCAACTGCAGCAGCCTATCGAGAGCGGCCCTTTGGTGACGGTCCAATGAGGGCGCTTTGCGCCCATCGTGTCACGCTCGTGCCCAAAGGGGCGTGGTCTAGCCCTATAAAGATAGCTCGATGGGCTGATCTCACTGATTTTTCATCTCTTCAGCGAAGCTCTGCATCGCTGGATCCTGAGTGAAGAAGCCGCGGCGTTGAAAAAGCCTTCTGCAGGTCGAGCCATCTTCTGAAGCTGCTGGCCTCATCTCGCCGCCTTCAGTCGCCGCTTCCTGCTACGCTATCCGGCGTCTTTATATCCTTTTACACTCTGCTCACTGTGTGTTCGCCCCCGCGACTGCACTTACTAAAAGAGCTGCGTCTTTTTAAAGATGCCATCCTCGTGCCGAGCCGCACTCAGCGACGGGGACCGCCTCATCTGCGTCTCCTGCCTGAGAGAGGATCATGTAGCACTCGCGCTCGCTGATGGCGGCTGCCCTCACTGCGAGCTATTGCCTATGGTGACTGAGGCCTCGCCTGGCATATTTCTCTGAGTCTGCACTCCAGCCCGCTGTAGTGCTGGGCCGTAAAGCGCCATACTCAGCGGGTCCTCGAGCCTTCTCCAGCCCGTGAAAGCTCGCCGGTTCGCCCGCGAGTTTCACCAGCATAACTCGAGTCGCTCACTGACTGACAACAGCCGCCCCCGTTTTCGCCATTTGTGACGAAGAGATAGCTGCATCTGTTGAGAAGGCCAGCTGAGCGGCTAGCTTTCTTTACTTTATAAGAAAGCTACCCCGCCCCACCCCCCGTGGGCATGCTTCACTGGCGAAATAGGGAAAGAGTGTGTTTTAGTCCAGCCGAGGTCGGACAATCTCCATTTCTCAAACATTTCCCAGCTCCTCTTAGTTAAATGGCTGAAATGTCAATATTGCAGCAATGAGCCTGTTGTATAACACGCACACCTGCAACATATGCCGACACATTAAACTGTGATGCTCCCTTATCTGCTCAAGCTAATTTAAGCTTACGTTGTTTCCCCCCTCTAACGAAACACAAAGCTGTTCGCGCGGGAGACCCGTGTTCGATCCTGGCCATGGCCAGACTTCCTTTTCGCTTGTTCAGTTCCAAGAAAATGCAACTGTTTCAGTGTAATTTGCAGTAAACAAGTTGCTACCACGGCCCGCTTGCCTGCACGCAAATGCCGTTTCCATGGCGACCCAGAAAAATCATAAGCAGTGTATTTTCTGGTATTCCGGCCACAGCCGATGGTGTTATGAGTGTAATAAAATGCCCACAGCCCAGTGTTCATTTCTACACACAAACACAGCCCATCATGGTACAGGCCTCGCACAAATGAAATCGACGCATGTCAATTGTGCATTAAATGTAGTGAATGTGCCCATGACCCAGTGCCCACAAAGACTACACGCTACATGTACCATGGTTTCTGAAAAATTAAACCAACACACATACAGTTAGCTCAGGCCGACGGTGTTTTCCAGTGCAGTGAATGTGCACGCAAAGTCTTCCTAGCTCTTCTAGGAAAACGACGGTGTTCAAGTCTCGCCACGGCCAGACTTTCACCAAAACTTCACGCTCGTTCAGTCCCAAGAAATGTGACTGTTCGGTGTATTCTGCAGTAAACAAGTCGGTATCACGGCCCACTTGCCTGCACACAAACGGCGTTTTTACGGCAACCCAGATAAATACAAAATGTTTTTTTTTCTGGTTTCCCGGCCTCGGCCGATGGTGTTATGAGTGTAATAAAAAATGCCCACAAACCAGTGCTCATTTCTACACGCAAACATTACAGGGCTTGTACAAGTAAAATCGACTCATGTCGATTGTGCATTAAATGTAGTGAACGTCCCCACGATTCAGTGCCCACTAACACTGCACACTGCATGTCACAGGGTTTCTGTAAAAACGAAACCAACACAAATACAGTCAGTTCAGGTAGACGGTGTTTTTCAGTGCTGTGAATGTGCCCGCTACTCCGCGCCCACATTCACCCACAGACATGTTAAGCCCCACGGGGCTCGCCCCGCTCACTCTCACACAGCAAACTGCTATAATGAAAGCGAGCGCGGCCAGGCTGCCCGCCATTTCAGGTGCGCCCCCCGCCTCACTCACTGTAAACACAGTGCCCATGTTACAGCGCACGAAAGCTCGTGTGTCGTCACTATGTTACGATCAGAGCCCAAAACCCATTCTACCCCTAGCCATTCACGCAAACACGTGGGCACAGCTCCCGGGGTTTCGAATTGGGTGCTGAACATTATAAAAAGAGGCTATTCGCTGCAGTTTGCTGCGACGAATCTACGGTGAAAACAGAAGTAGCACACCTACTTCGAGCCGAAATAGCGACCTTATTGAGCAAAGGGGCAATAGAGCCTTTATCTCAAGCTCAGAGCGAAGGGGGTCTGCACAGCAGATATTTTCTGGTACCAAAAAAAGACGGGGGTCTCAGACCCATTCTAGATCTAAGACAACTGAACAAAGCGCTTATGTAACGCCAGTTCAGAATGCTTACAACCAAGAAAATCCTCATGCAGATTTGCCAAGGGGACTGGTTTATGTCGATAGATCTGAAGGACGCTTATTTCCAGATACAAATAGCGTCACGTCACAGGCGATTTTTGAGATTCGCCTTCGAGGGCCAGGCATATCAATACACAGTCCTACCGTTCGACCTGTCTCTTGCACCCCGTACATTCACGATGTGCATGAACGTGGCGCTCGCACCCCTGAAACTTCAGGGCATGCGAGTTTTGAACTACTTGGACGATTGGCTGATTCTAGCTCGATCTCAGTCAGAGCTCATAGAACACAGGAGCGTGTTACTCGAACACCTCGAGAAACTGGGTCTCACAGTCAATTGGGCGAAAAGCTCGCTGATCCCCAGTCAGAAAAGAATTTTCCTGGGCACAGAGCTGAACTCCAGAGCGCAGAATAGACATTCAGCGCTCCACGAAATCCTTCCGCCGCGGTGCTTTAGTCCCGGTCAGGAGGTTTCAGAGAATGCTGGGCTTGATGGCCTCAGCATCTTCAGTACTTCAGCTGGGCCTGCTTCACATGCGCCCCGCTGCAGTTTTGGCTCAAAGCACGAGTACCACCTCGAGCTTGGGCTTCCGGTCTGCTTCGGGTCAATCAGGAATGTGTCACAGCCCTGAAACCTTGGAGAGCGACCGACTGGTACCAGTCTGGTGTAAACCTGGGGACTTCCTCGAGTGTACAGGTGGTGTCCACGGACGCCTCCACCTCGGGATGGGGAGCGCTGCACGAGGCCAGACAGTTCTTCAGCCTATGGTCAGAACGAGAAAAGCTCCTTCACATAAACTGTCTGGAAATGTTGGCAGTCGACAATGTGCTGAGGCGCTTCTGTCCCCGAATAAAGGGCCACCACGTCTTAGTCCGCTCGGACAACATGTCGGTGGTATCCTACATAAATCGCAAGGGCGGCGTCAGGTCTCGAAACCTTTTCAGACTGACAGAGCGCATTCTGGTCTGGGCTCAGCACAATCTGCGCTCACTGAGAGCAGCACACGTGCCTGGCCTCCTGAATTTGGGGCCAGACAGATTGTCCAGAAACAATATACCAGCTGGGGAATGGTCTCTGCACCCGCAGACTCCTGCTCTGGGAGAAGTTCGGCAGAGCACAGGTAGACCTATTCCCGTCCCGGGAGAACGCTCACTGCCCAAAATTCTTCTCAAAGAGCAACGATGCACTGGCCCTCGTCTGGCCCAGCTGCACGCTCTATTCTTTTCCCCCAGTTTCGCTCCTGCCTCAAGTGTTGGAACGAATCAGGGAAACCAGATGCTCTGTGCTCCTTGTGGCTCCGCTCTGGACGAACCAGGATTGGTTCCCAGTCCTAATGCAGCTGACGAGCACTGCCCCACGGCCGAGTCCGACGAGGAAAGACCTCCTCTCTCAGGCCATGGGCTCAATTTGGCAACCTCACCCGGAAAGGTGGGCCCTGCACGCATGGGCCATCAACCGGTACCCGCAAACCTCCCCGAGGGAGTGCTAAACACCATCCCGCAGGCCAGAGCACCGTCTACCAGACATCTCTATGCCTCTAAGTGGTCAGTGTTTGTTAACTGGTGCAAAACCCGAGGTTTTCCACCCACAAGCAGCGGGCTAACGGAGGTACTTTCCTTTCTTCAAGAGCTACTAGATAGGGGCAGGTCCCCATCCACGCTCAAAGTCTATGTGGCGGCCATAGCAGCGTTTACAAAACCTGCGTCTGGCCCGTCACTGTGGAAAAATGATCTGGTCATTCGTTTCCTAAAAGGAGCTAAGAGGATGGATCCTCCCAGACCCCCATCTATCCCCATGTGGGACCTTTCCATGGTGATAGAAGCCCTGAAAGGAGGCCTATTTGAGCCAATCCAGACATCGGATATGAAACACTTGTCTTTCAAAACAGTGTTTATCATGGCTCTTGCGTCAGTAAAACGCATAGGGGATCTGCAAGCGCTCTCAATAAGCGCAACGTGTCTGGAATTTGGGCCTAACGACTCAACAGTCATACTCAAACCAAGACACGGATACGTGCCTAAATCCCTCAACACATCGTTTAGGGCCCAGGTTATCTCCCTGTCTGCCCTACCGGTTCATAATGAGGAGGAAAGCACAGGCCTCTTTTGCCCAGTAAGGGCATTAAAGGCCTACGTATCTCGCTCGTCTGTTTTCAGACAGACTGAGCAGCTTTTCGTTTCGTTCAGCGGTCGCGCTAAGGGCCTAGCCGCTTCGAAACAGACCCTACCCAGATGGATAGTTGATACCATAGCAATGGCATACACTACAAAGGGACTTGAGTGCCCTTTATGTGTTAGAGCACACTCCACCAGAGGCATGGCCTCATCGTGGGCGTGGTCTAGTGGGATCTCTTTACAAGATATCTGTATGGCGGCAGGCTGGGCCTCCCCGTCTACATTTTTAAGGTTTTATAACCTAGAAGTTCCCGCCTTACAAGCCAAATTGCTGTCGGTTTAAAAGTCAAGTACCACCTGCCCCGTCGTTTCGGCGCAGAGTACTGCATTCGCTTGAGCACAGCTCAACGGGCTGTGAGTTTTTTCCCAAGGGAAAATAATGCCTTTACTATCACTCAGTACAGGCCGAAGTTTTTCTCTCCACCCTGACTGTGTGTGACACTATTATAATGAACAGCCTTTCTTGTGGCTAAATTATTTGAGAATGATGCTGCTAGCCTCTCTTCTCGGACTCTCTGTGAGTTCATGGTGATTATGCACTATATGCGCCTCGGGCACTTGCCCCTTGGGACTTTGGTGTTGGATCCCTACATGCACGGCGTTTTGCATAGTGTTCCCCTAGCGTAAGATATTACGCAGTACGAGAGAACCTCTCGTAAGAGAACGTACTCGGTTACTAACGTAACCTCAGTTCTCTCTAGAAGAGGGAACGAGTACTGCGTATCTTGCCGTGCCTGCTACGCGCTGGTTCGCTTCGGTGATGAAAAACCAGTGAGATCAGCCCATCGAGCTATCTTTATAGGGCTAGACCACGCCCCTTTGGGCGCGAGCGTGACACGATGGGCGCGAGGCGCCCTCATTGGACCGTCAACAAAGGGCCGCTCTCGATAGGCTGCTAGGCACGCTGAGCCGCCTGCCTATGTCTGTATGCTGCTGTAACGCGTTTTGCAATAATTCAAAATTAAGGATAATTTTTTGGCTTAAATATCTCGAGGAAAAGAGGTTTTCCCCCTAGCGTAAGATATTACGCAGTACTCGTTCCCTCTTCTAGAGAGAACTGAGGTTACATTAGTAACCGAGTACATTTCCCCTGTACTCCTTTGGATGGAAACAAACTGTTGCTGGATTTGTGGTTCTGTTTATAGAAACTACATCCTGTTATATCGCGCAATCAAACGTAAATTCGCGAGATCTTGTGTGTCCTCGTGACTTCAGCTCTCAGTCATGGCCGCAGCCGCTCCGCAACAAATCCGTATCTGGAAGGTATTGAAGGACGGCGGAGCACGGATCCGACAAGCAGCGGAGCCGATCCGCAGCCGTTCTGCAGTTGGTGGAAATCCGGGGTAAGGGCAACACACTTGCCACAATGAAAAAACAAAAACGGATGAACATAATAAATCAACAATCAATACATTTCAGTTTCAGAATCATGAATATTTTTATTCTGGTGTGTCATTATTGTCCTGTGCATTGTTTCCAGCAACAAGTCCAAGAATATTCATTTACACCCACAATGTAATACCAAATTTAGCAATTTAATCAACAGTTTTGTTTTAACCTTTTATCATGTCTTGGAGTATCACAATAATATCGTATCGTGAGTTCAGTATCGTGATTTGTATCGAATCGTGACATGAGGGTATCGTTACACCCATAGTAAACAGCATAAAAAAAAATCATAGAGAAATATGAAACTAATTTAAAAATGTTGATTTTATATATGTAAAAACAATATATTTTAAGTTTATTTCAAAATATGCATACCGTATTGTAAGGCCTGGCTCGATCGGCCCGATGGAGGCATCCGATCAGCAGGGAAGGTCTCTGCGTGTTACTGTCTTTCCGCGTGGCAAAGTAATTTTGATTAAATCAAATACATTTCTCATATGTATTTTCTCATTATTTCATCTTACTCCATAAATGAAAAGGTTTTAATGATATCCGTGCATCATCCGTGAGCGTATTCTTTTTAAACTCTTGAATGAAAATAATGTCAAATTCAATTAGAATAATCAAATGTAACAATTTATTATGGCAGGTAAATGTATCATGCCAATTTCATAAATAAGTTCAAATATAATCAATACAATAACATCAAATTCTCTGGAATAAAGAGAAGAGACGCAAACCCGACATTAGGAAATACATGAACAGTGGCGCCTCCAGAAATTTTTCATAGGGGTGGCCAGATGGGGCCACTTAAAATCTTGGGGTGGCACACCAAAACTATAAACCAAAATTTCAGAATTGTATTCTACTGTTGTAGTAAACCGGCCTGTAGAAAACTATCAGAAAGACTTAAGGAAACTCCTACTGATATACTTTGGTTTATTGTGTTATATTTAATGTTACTAATGATATTAGTAGGGCCCTACTAATATATATTATATTGTATATAATGATATATATTATATAGATATGATATATATAAGTATGGAGGAATTATTGGGTCAGATTGAAAACTTAAAGTCTAAAATTAAAAGTCTTAAACGAAAACCAAAAGTCTAAGTTTGAAACTAAAAGTCTAAGTCGAAAACTAAAAGTCTAAGTCGAAAATTAATTTGGTATTTAGGATTGGGCATTTGGTATTTAGGATTGGGCATTTGGTCATTTGGGCATTTGGTCATTTAGCCATTTAGGATTGGGCATTTAATCATTTAGCCATTTAGGACTGGGCATTTGAGGATTGAGGATTGAGGAGTGTATGCAAATAAGCAGGCGTGGCCCAAATACTGGAGGCTGGGTTTGAAATGGCTGGTGCAGATGCACCTTATGGACACCAGAGGGAGCTCCAGTGCTAAGGAGCACACTGTAATGAAACCAAACAGAGCGAGTGAGCAGGTCTGGAGCGAGGACTGTACTTTATAATGTGATAACTTCAACTTAATGACAGCGTTGTATAGGGGTACTGGAACGGTACATGTATTCCTATTGAACCGAAACGGTAGCCTACGTGCGTCACGGTTCGGTGCACGAATTTACACGGAGAATACACGGTATAAAAATAAATAAAACTCTAAATAGCGATAGCCTACATTTCGCTCTATTCGCGTTTGGTGTGAACGCAGCATTATAAGCAGGCTGCGATGTCAAGATTGCAATGCTGGCGTGTGTGCGCAAAGTTCAAACTGCAAAGTGTGTATATTTGTGTACACTCGCAATAAAATACAACATTGTGCTTTTGTCACACTCTAAAATCTTGTCAAACTGTAACCTACAACTGTCACCCAACCAAAATCACACACACACACACACTCTCTCTCACACACACACTCTCTCTCTCACACACACACTCTCTCTCACACACACACACACACCTAGTATGATCGCGCCCGCGTCTCCCCCCTCCCCTCTCTCTCTTGCGCACACACACTCCAGCATTGCAATCTTGACATCGCAGCCTGTTTATTATGCTGCGTTCACACCAAACGCGAATAGAGCGAAATGTATCGCTATTTAGAGTTTTATTTATTTTTATACCGTGTATTCTCCGTGAAAATTCGTGCACCAAACCGTGACGCCCGTAGGCTACCGTTTCGGTTCAATAGGAATACATGTACCGTTCCAGTACCCCTATACAACGCTGTCATTAAGTTGAAGTTATCACATTATAAAGGACAGTCCTCGCTCCAGACCTGCTCACTCGCTCTGTTTGGTTTCATTACAGTGTGCTCCTTAGCACTGGAGCTCCCTCTGGTGTCCATAAGGTGCATCTGCACCAGCCATTTCAAACCCAGCCTCCAGTATTTGGGCCACGCCTCCTTATTTGCATACACTCCTCAATCCTCAATCCTCAAATGCTCAATCCTAAATGGCTAAATGATTAAATGCCCAATCCTAAATCCCTAAATGCCCAATCCTATATCCTAAATGGCTAAATGACCAAATGCTCAATCCTAAATACCAAATGCCCAATCCTAAATACCAAATGCCCAATCCTAAATACCAAATTAATTTTCGACTTAGACTTTTAGTTTTCGACTTAGACTTTTAGTTTCAAACTTAGACTTTTGGTTTTCGTTTAAGACTTTTAGTTTTAGACTTTTAGTTTTCAATCTGACCCAATAATCCCTCCATATATAAGGGCCCTCACCCCGCGGCAAATTTCCAGATACTTACATAATTGTGATGAATTTAATCCTTTTTAAGTTATTATTTTGCAGTGTAGGATTACAGTTAACACCTTTAAATATTACATAAATGTATTATGATTTTTTAATAAACTTAATGAATGTATAAATCAGCAGCAAAAAGCAATTCTTGAAAAAATCTGCACAGTAATTTTATAAAATCGAAATAAAAACAAATTACTATTAGTTCTCTTATAAAATTCAATCAGGCAATCATACATTTCACAATTTTATATGTATATATGAATGTGAAGAATTCAGAAGTGCATAGCCTACACTACAAAGAAATAATATCCAATTAAATTATGCTCATTTTAAATGTATTGAGCAGGCTATAACAAAATATATAGGCTTTTAATAATATTTCAGTGCGCAAACCCATGATAACATGAACACACAGCGCGCATCGCGGGATTCGCGGGTGCAGAATGTGCTTAAAGCAACATAGTTCACACCGCAAGTCCTAATGCTCAATTCTGATTTTTTGCTCAGATCCGATTTTTTGATTGGCTGTTCACATTACCTTTTAAAATGTGACCTATATCTGATTGCAGTGTGAACTGTTTGAGGTTTCAAACAAACCGGCCTGCGCAAAAGAACAATAACAATGACATCAGACGCAGCACGCGGTTGCACTAAAGTTCGGGAGGTTATGGAGGAGGTAAGCATATTCGCAATTATTTCATAATGTTTGTGTAATGGAAACTTTTGCGGGTTTATGGTTGCAAATTCACTACAGAGATCTGTGTGGATGCGTAGACGAAGCCAGGAGTGGTGGGAATATGACGTGAATAGTTTCACTGAGACGCTGTCGTGTGCAATTTTTTCAAAAACGGAGCGGTTACGGTAGGTCCTTCTAGCTTGAATTGAAGTATCTCCCCATATACTACTTAGATCTAACACCTCACTCTCATTGACTCGCTTCATCGCTGTTCTCCATATCTAGTCAAGTTTTTAATGTTAGGCTACTGTCTGTGTCTGTTGTGTCTAGGGCTTCGCCGGCGCATAATTGTGACAAACGTGTCAACGTAGATTGACGTAAAAGTCGCATCAAATCCGCCTTGATTGTTCACACTGCAGCCGCATTGAAAAAAAACAGATCTGGGTCTGATTCAGGACCACATATGTATGTGGTCTGAATCTGATTTGAAAAAATCAGATCTGGGCTAGATTTGAGTGTTCACACTACCTCTGAAGAAGTCTGACCTGGTCACTTGACCCCAAAAAAATCAGATTTGGGCCACTTTTGCCTGCAGTGTGAACGGGGCCATAGAGTCACAGTGTGCAGGGCTGCGCTGCATAAGTGCGCATTTAAAAGTTCACGTCACAAAGCGAAGAAATGTCGAGCGCACAAATCCTAGTGCGATTTGTTCCTTTGTTTCACAGTTTTGAATTCCAGTTATTGTGCGTTTGATGCCGATTCATAGTCCTTATGATGTGTGTGATCTTGCAAGCACACGGTAGTGAGATCGTTTAAAAACAGCAACAAACTCCAACAAAATAAAGTAATTTTATGCAAATCTACAGCCTTTTATCTACAGATAATGCATTATAATGTGAATATATCATATTGGAGAGGGTTTTACCGTGCATCCAAGAGGCGTGCGCGCTGTTTGAAAATGAATGGAGAATGATTGACAGCCGCAGAGGAGGGAAAACGAGTTTCCGCATACATAATGATGTAAATAGACTTCTGTCCCTCACATTAAGCTATGGAATGACTCAGATGACTTTGTCACCCAAACTGACGTGAAAAAATCGGGAGGCGCCGAAAAGCGCGCTGTTTGCATCCCTGCTTGTAAAAACGTGGCAAAGACACATCAAAAAGCTGCTGAAACAGTATACTGTAACCGTTTGGCACTTAAAAAGCACGTCACGAGACATAATTCCCCTTTTTCTTTTACTAAAGAATATTTTTGACTTATTTATGAAATGCATAACTGATGCTACTAAAATTTGTACTGGCCATTGGGGTGGCCAGGAGTCGGCCAGGGGTGGCCATGGCCACCCCTGGCCACCCCTGGCCACCCCCTGGTGGCGCCATTGTACATGAAGCTGAGAGTCCCGGTGGCTCTCAGCATTCACAGGCTGATCTGAGATACAGAAGGCCCCGAACCCTTTGCTGCATTTCTTTATATAGACAGAAACTTCTTTCACATGGAAACATGTGGTAACAATGGGAATTTGCATTCAGAGGTTACACCTTTTGAGAACGAGGGTTTAACCATCCCACCATCCTTTGTGTGCATGTTATCTCTAAACTCTTAAAAACCTTATTACCTTTTGTTTTGCTTATTTGGAAATGAGACATTTGTACCAGTCACACTGAGACATTTAAAATGATACTAAACATGTATAATACTCTATGATAATCATTCACATTAAACCATACATATTCTTGTGTGAGTTTTGGGGATAGAACGAGTGGGGGATGAGGGGAATAAATGTCGGTTAGGTGAGACTTTTGTCTCAAATGGTAAAAATAAAAAATACATAAAACTTCCAGGACTATACTGTGGGTGCTTCTCAATACTCAAATGGATGGTTCCATGTTTTCTCGCTCCTCCAGCCCGTGACCCGGAAATCGTTCGAACTCACCCATCTTGAAGGACATCTGAAGGTCAGATAAATCCCATCACATAGAGCCTCTTGCATCATATAGAGACTGTGTCTGTTCCCCGAATTTGGAAATCCAAAAAACGTCCAAACTCATTTAAGGTTAAAAATGTAATTGATGTTCAACAAATAAAACAACAGATATAATACAGATGAGCAAATGGTAAAGCTTGGGTTGCTGAATATTCGATCACTTAAAAGCGCTCATAGTTAATTATATGATTTCAGATTTTAACCTTGATGTGCTGTGTTTGACAGAAACCTGGCTAAAACCAAACGATTACATTACTTTAAATGAGTCAACCCGACAAGATTACAGTTATAAACATGAGCCTCGTCCAAAAGGCAAAGGGGGAGGTGTTGCGGTAATTTATAGTAATATTTTCAAAACCACTAAGAAATCTAGTTTTAAATATACTTCTTTTGAAGTGTTGGTGCTTAATGCAAAAATATATTGTGTAAACGATAAATCATGTTTGATAATTCTGCTGGCTACTGTATACAGGCCACCAGGGCCCCATATAGATTTTATCAAAGAATTTGCCGACTTTTTTTATCAGAATTAGTATTGGCTGCAGATAAAGTACTAATTGTTGGTGATTTTAATATACATGTAGATAATGAAAAAGATGCATTGGGATTGGCATTTAAAGACATTGTAAACTCAATTGGAGTTAGACAACACGTGTCAGGACCTACTCATTGTCGTAATCATACTCTAGAACTAATACTATCATATGGAATAGATGTTGATACCGTTGAAATACTGCAGCAGAGCGATGACATCTCAGATCATTATCTAGTCTCATGTAAATTACATTTAGCCAAGGCTGCCAAGCCGATTCCGTGTTATAAATTTGTTAGACCTATCACTTCTGCCACTAAAGATTGCTTTATAAATAATATTCCTGATCAGTTTCATCTCCTCAGCATCCGAGATAGCTTAGAAGAACTCGATATTGCAACAGAAACTATTGACTCTCTCTTTTCCAGCACTTTAGAGTGACACATTTACTCCTTTGCGCTTAAAGAAGATTAAAGAAAATAGTCCAATGTCGTGGTACAACGAGCACACTCGGGCCCTCAAGAGAGCAGCCAGAAAAATGGAGCGTAGCTGGAAGAAACCAAAATTAGCCGTTTTTCACATTTCGTGGAAAGAGAACTCGAGGCCTTAAAACAGCTTGTTCTGCTTATTTTTCGTCTCTCTTAGAAGAAAACAAACCCTAGGTATTTAATTGATACAGTGGCTAAAGTTACAATAAATAAAGCTTCTATATCTGTAGTTTCCAAACAGCACAGCAGTAATGACTTTATGAACTTTTTTACTTGCAAGATTGATAATTATATGAAAATTATAACTATGCAAAACAAAGCCGCGTCAGCTTCGTAAGGTCTGAACAAGTCGCTTACAGGCACGAAGGAGAAATGGCTGGTGACGCAGCGTCTCGTTCCCTCTTCAGGGAACCAAGGTTACAGTCGTAACCGATGTGTTCCCTTTCAAGGGAACTCGTGCTGCGTCGATTGACGCTAAGGGAACGTCTATACCAACGCCACCATAGCGAGAAGTTCCTGTCCAGTGTGAAATCAGGGCAAGCAGCACTAGGACGAGAGCACTCGGGACCCTGGTGTAGGGTCCAAGTCCAGAGAATAAAACCTGACGAAAGTGTGAGGTGAGGACCCGCCTGCTGCATCACAGACGTCTTGTAGAGGTACTCCTGACAATAAGGCCTTAGAGGCCGCCATACTCTGAGTTGAGTGAGACCGCACCGCCATAGGTGAAGGTTGTCTGGTCGACTCATAAGCAAGTGAGATAGTCTCGACCACCCATTTGCTCCTTCTTTGCTTAGATGCTGGTGACCCCTTGTTACGGGGTCCAAAACAAACAAACAATTGTTCGGATTTACCCACAGGGCAGCTCTGTGGACATAAGCATCCAATGCCCTAACCGGGCACAGCAAATTGTGCCTTTCCTGGTCCGCATCCTGGAAGGGAGGAGGACAGAAGGCCTGCAGCACTATAGATCGAGCCACACTAGTGGGGACCTTGGGAACATAACCCGGCCTAGGATGAAGGAATGCTTTAACCGTGCCGGGTGCAAATTCCAAGCACGAGGGAGCAACCGACAGAACCTGAAGATCTCCTATTCTCTTAAAAGACGAAATAGTGAGGAGGAACAGCGTTTTCAAATCTTCCAAAGGCTCAAAGGGAGCCTGGGAAAGGCCTTGAAGGACAATTGCCAGGTCCCAAGTCGGAACCCTCGTGCCTGCAGCAGGCCTCGGTCTCAAGGTGCCACGGAGGAAACGAGATACCAAGGGGTCTTTACCCACAGACATTCCATCCAAAGGAATGTGGTAAGCACCTATGGCTGCCACATAAACCTTTAAAGTGGACGGGGATAGACCTGCAGTGAACCGCTCCTGCAGAAACTCCAGCACTGTACCAACCGGGCATTTAACTGGGTCCAGCTGACGGTCACTGCACCATGAAGTGGAAAACCTTCCACTTCATGGCATTAAGTTTCCTTGTGGAGGGAGCTCTGGATTGTAGAATGGTCTCTGCAACCTCGGTTGAGAGACCTGACCCTATGAGCTCTCCACAGGTTCCACAGTTCGGGATGAGGGTGAAATATAGAGCCCTCTGCTTGGGACGGAAGGTCCCTCCTGACGGGGAGCTCCATAGGAGGCCCGTTGAAAAGAGACACTAGATCTGGGATCCATACTCTGCGCGGCCACCGCGGAGCTATAAGAAGTAGGCGCAGATGGTCCCTGCGAACTCTTTCCATAACTCCTGGGAGCAGAGCGATCGGGGGGAAAGCATACAAACGTAGCCACGTCAGTACCATCGCATCCAGTCCGAGAGGAGCTGGATGTGTGAGGGAGAACCAGAGTGGACAGTGAGACGTCTCTCGAGACGCAAACAGATCCACTTGAGCCTGGCCGAACTCCCTCCATATCTGCATATCTCGGGGAAAACCCTTTGGTCCTGAGCCACCACTGCAAGGGTCTCATGTACACCAGGCCAAAAGGAATAACATTGGACGCTGCTGCCATCAAACCCAAAAGTCTCTGAAACAGTTTGACAGTGAGTGACTGGCCTAGCTTTATTATTTTCACAGCTGACAGGATGGACTCTATGCGTGCCGGTGGACTCTATGCGTGCCGGTGACAGGCATGCCCGCATCAACATAGAATCCCAAACCACACCTAACCGGCCGATGGATTTAGGCGTCTCCTTGGCGGCTCTGAGAGACAAATCTGTTGCCCGACACAGTTCGCAAACTGCGTTCGGGCCAATACCCCGCCCTCATCAAGATCTCCTTAAATCTCTGCCTGGTAAGCCTGCAGCAACGACATCGTGTGTAGGCATGCTGCAGCCTGACCAGCAGCAGAGTAAGCTTTACCCACCAACGAGGAAGTGACTCTAACAGGTTTGGTGGTTAATAATGGGGCCTTAAGGGAAGATGCAGCCTCAGGAGAGAGATAGCTCGCAAGCATCTCATCTACCTTTGGCATCTCCCCATAACCAAGTACTTTATATTCTGAAATAGCAGAATAATGTGATGTTTGTGTACTGTAAATTCTGTATGACACAGGTTTCTCCCACTATCTCGACACCTCAGTGTGGAGATCGGGGAAAAACGGAAGACCCCGGTGTTGAGGCTGTGCACGAGGGGGCAAGAAGCGTTCGTCGTGCTTACTTTTCGAATGAACGTCCTGCTTATCAGCTGCCCACTCTATATTTAATTTTTCGACTGCTCTCGTGACAACCTCAACGAGCTCCTCACATGCGTGAGACTGAGGTGGCGAATCCTCAGACTCACGCATATCAACACTTTCAACATCCAGTTCCTCAAAAATTAATAAAAAGACCTTGCGATATGTTTGGTAATTGTACCTGAATTAATTTAAAATTAATTTGCTATATTTCAGATCAATATATTTGTTTTTTTCTTAATTTTAATTAACATTATAAATTAACAATGTACATTATTCTCATCTGAATTATTAATAATTGATTTCTGTATAAAATAATACTACCATTAAAAACAAAAAAATCTTTTTTAATCAATGTAGAATGTGTAAGATTAGTGGTCCGAGGAAAAGAAATGAAAACCAATGCAATATGATGAATGTCCAAAAGATGGGACCCACAGACTGTTTTGAAATGGAGTTGGATAAATATGTTTTGCTTTTAAAACTGTGTGTGTGTGTGTGTGTGTGTGTGAGTTTGGTTGGGTGACAGTTGTAGGTTACAGTTTGACAAGAGTTTACAGTGTGAAGAAAGCACAATGTTGTGTTTTATTGCGAGTGTACACAAATATAAGTAAACACTTTGCAGGTTTAATGATCTGTATGAACAAAATGACGAAGTATGTTTTTTGTTTCCACTGTTCGATCGCGCACGCGCCTCTCTCTCTCTCTCTCTCTCTCTCTCTCTCTTTCTCTCTCGCGCGCACACACACACACACACACACACACTCCAGCATTGCAATCTTGAGATCGCAGCCTGTTCATTATGCGGTCACACCAAACGCGAATAGAGCGTCAAATTCGCGTCTATCGCGTCTAGTTCGACGCTAGTCCAAAGCGAATATGACGCGCGTATAAAGCCAACGTTTGAAGTGAACTCGCGTTCAGAGCTAAACCGATGGTTGAGATTATGTGTAAAGAACGTCTCTGGTTACGAATGTAACCTTAGTTCCCTGAGAACAGGGAACGAGACAATACGTCATCGACGTTATGGGGAACGCCTCAGGCGTGACAGGTGTCTGAAATCAAATACCAACTCACAGCAATCATGTTGACCGGCGACAGCCCGTGCATCATCAGCTCGAATGATGAGCGCGTCAATCTGGATGTATAAAAAGGGTGCCTTGAAACCGTGACAACATCCTTTCATCTGAAGGGACTGTTGCAGGCAGGCCCCGAGGTATGGCAGGGAGACGTATTGTCTCGTTCCCTGTTCTCAGGGAACTAAGGTTACATTCGTAACCAGAGACGTTCCCTTTCGAAGGGAACTCAACAATACGTCATCGACGTTATGGGGAACGAAATACCCACGCCGCCATACTGAGGGGAGTGCATGCCCAATGGCAGTGACAACTGTCAGAACCAGTAATACAAAGGACACACTCACCCTAGGTCACGTTGGGCTGTCAGTGACAGCACTCCCTACCGGTCATAGCCCAAGCTAATGAACCGAGAAACTGCCAGAACATAGTTAATGGGAGGTATATCTGGGCCAGCTCAAAGGCTTAGGACCACAACTTCCAAATAGAAGGGGTCCCTTCTAGGGAGTGTGGCTAGGGGACTCAAGGGAATCCCAGCCAGTCACTATTCAGGAGAGCATGCCTCCTGACATGCCACCAGGCTGGCCTGGTGATCTAAGCACAGTCTGGCCATAGCCTGTCTGTCCGAGACAGAGCCTCTGGAAACTGCCTTGAAAAAGGCATTCAAAACTGAAGGCCTGCAAAGCTGGCAGAAAACATTCAGTTCCGGATCACAGAGACGGGACCACCTGGAGAGTGTAACTAAACCTCAAGAAAGACGGAAGTCGTCCACTCAACCCATGGGTCTACCCAGTGCTCGTACTGAACACTGAGGAAGTAAGTTTTTTAGAGGGATCAAAACCAGGAAGGTCTGCTGATGCCAAAGACCTGATTACCACCTATGTGGGGAGCTCCAGTTCTTACCTGAGAGCTCACATCAGGAAGGCCGGTGAGGCCTGTAACCTGTCGAGCACAGAAGGTGAGAGCTCATATCAGGAAGGCCGGTGAGGCCTGAAACCTGGCGACCACAGTATGTGGGAGCTCATAACCAGGAAGGCCGGTGAGGCCTGTAACCTGGCGACCACCGTGTGTGGGAGCTCATATCCAGGAAGGCCTAGTAAAGCCTGTAACCTGAAACCCAGCCTGTGGGAGCTCATAACCAAGAAGGCCTGGCAAGGCCTGTAACCTGACGACCACAGAATGTGGGAGCTCATAACCAGGAAGGCCGGTGAGGCCTGTAACCTGGCGACCACAGTATGTGGGAGCTCTTACCAGGAAGGCCGGTGAGGCCTGTAACCTGGCGACCACAGTATGTGGGAGCTCATAACCAGGAAGGCCGGTGAGGCCTGTAACCTGGCGACCACAGTGTGTGGGAGCTCATATCAGGAAGGCTGGTGAGGCCTATAACCTGATACCCAGAATATGGGAGCTCATAACCAGGAAGGCCTGATAAGGCCTGCAACCTGACAACCACACCACGTGGGGGCTACATTAGAAAATACATGAAACAAAAGTGCATGTACTTAATTATTCTGAGTCCAGAAAAGGCCTGGATCAGAATTAAGCAGTTAGCCAGAAAGGCGTCTGTCGTACAAACTTTGGCGACAGGACGCATCTAGAGTGGGACCCAAAGTGAAAGACTTGGGTCTGGCCACATAGAAAGGGACTGAAGCATACAGCGCATGACCCTTACCATAAAAATGGATTTTTAAAAAGTACACAAGATGCTCCATCATGTGACTTACCATAAGTATGGTTCTGACATGACCAGGAAGGCCAGATGAGGCCTATAACCTGATAGTCAAAATGTGTGGGAGCTCACATTCAGGAAGGCCTGATGAGGCCTGCAACCTGACATGTGAAAGCTCACAACCACACCCTAGCGACCACAGTGAGTGGGAGTTCACATTCAGGAAGGCCTGGTGAGGCCTGAACCCTGACATGTGACAACTCATAACCAGGAAGGCCGAGGAGGCCTGAAACCTGGTGACCACTGAATGTGGGAGCTCAAAACCAGGAAGGCCGGCGAGGCCTAAAACCTGACAACCACAGTAGGAGGGAGCTCATATCAGGAAGGCCTGACAAGGCCTGTAACCTGACAACCACACCATGTGGGGCTAGTTCCAGAAAGGCCATAAATATGGATTTTAGAAAGTACATGAAACAAAAGTGCATGTACTTAGTAAATCTGAATCCAGGAAGACCTGGATCAGAAAAAGGCGTCTGTCGTAGCAAACTTTGGCGACAGAACGCATCTAGAGTGGGACCCGAAGTGAAAGACTTGAGTCTGGGCCACATAGAAAGGGACTGAAGCGTACAGCGCATGACCCTTACCATAAAAATGGATTTTAGAAAGTACATGAAACAAAAGTGCATGTACTTAGTAATTCCGAATCCAGGAAGACCTGGATCAGAAAAAGGCGTCTGTCGTAACAAACTTTGGCGACAGAACGCATCTAGAGTGGGACCCGAAGTGAAAGACTTGAGTCTGGGCCACATAGAAAGGGACCGAAGCGTACAGCGTGTGACCCTTACCATAAAAAATGGATTTTAGAAAGTACACAAGACGTACCGTCAAGTGACTTACCATAAGTATGGTTTTAACATAATCAGGAAGGCCAGATGGGGCCTGTAACCTGATAGTCAAAATGTGTGGGAGCTCACATTCAGGAAGGCCTAATGAGGCCTACAACCTGGCAGGTGACAGCTCACAACCACACTAAAGCGACCACAGTGAGTGGGAGTTCACATTCAGGAAGGCCTGGTGAGGCCTGAAACCTGACATGTGACAACTCATAATCAGGAAGGCCGAGGAGGCCTGAAGCCTGGTGACCACTGAATGTGGGAGCTCATAACCAGGAAGGCCGGTGAGGCCTGTAACCTGGCGACCACCGTGTGTGGGAGCTCATATTCAGGAAGGCCTAGTAAGGCCAGTAACCTGCCTACCACAGTATGTGGGAGCTCATATCAGGAAGGCCGGTGAGGCCTGTAACCTGGCGACCACAGTATGTGGGAGCTCATAACCAGGAAGGCCGGGTGAGGCCTGTAACCTGGCGACCACAGTATGTGGGAGCTCTTACCAGGAAAGCCGGTGAGGCCTGTAACCTGACTACCACAATATGTGGGAGCTCTTACCAGGAACGCTTGCGACCACCGTGTGTGGGAGCTCATATTCAGGAAGGCCTAGTAAGGCCTGTAACCTGACTACCACAATATGTGGGAGCTCTTACCAGGAAGGCCTGGCAAGGCCTGTAACCTGGCGACCACCGTGTGTGGGAGCTCATATTCAGGAAGGCCTAGTAAGGCCTGTAACCTGCCTACCACAGTATGTGGGAGCTCTTATCAGGAAGGCCGGTGAGGCCTGTAACCTGGCGACCACAGTATGTGGGAGCTCATATCAGGAAGGCCGGTGAGGCCTGTAACCTGGCGACCACAGTATGTGGGAGCTCATAACCAGGAAGGCCGGTGAGGCCTGTAACCTGGCGACCACAACATGTGGGAGCTCTTACCAGGAAGGCCGGGTGAGGCCTGTAACCTGGCGACCACAGCATGTGGGAGCTCATAACCGGGAAGGCCGGTGAGGCCTGTAACCTGGCCACAGTATGTGGGAGCTCATATCAGGAAGGCCGGTGAGGCCTGTAACCTGGCGACCACAGTATGTGGGAGCTCATAACCAGGAAGGCCTGGCGAGGCCTGTAACCTGGCGACCACAGCATGTGGGAGCTCATAACCAGGAAGGCCGGTGAGGCCTGTAACCTGGCGAACACCGTGTGTGGGAGCTCATATTCAGGAAGGCTGGATAAGGCCTGTGACCTGACATATGGAAGCTCATAGCCTGGAAGGCCTGGTGAGGCCTGTAACCAAGCAACCACCACATGTGGGAGCTCAACTCACTTTACAATACATTATCTTCGTTTGTTTTCCCAAACATGAACCAGGCAAGGCACTCCTAACAACCAAGCTGAAGCGGGCCATCAGAGAATTCTTGAACTCATCATGGGCCCCGCCCCAGACCTGATGTAGGAGGAGCCTGGGAGCGATGGTGGTCAGGAGACAAGATCCAGGGAGGTGATGTCTAACGTTCAGTCCGAGAACGTTTACTCTGGATCACCTCCCTGAGATCCTGCCTCCCGCGGGAGTTACGCCTCCTGCGCACCCTGCTCCCCCTGCTAGGAGGAGGGGGTGCACGGGAAGCGACACTGGCCTTCTGGGTTCGTCTGTGATCCTCAGACCACGACGGACCAGGCCCTCCCGCCTGCCTGGGCTGGGCCGAGGACCTCCGCGGTATGCAGTTCTTAAACGCCGCAGAGCGCGCCCTCGCCTCCCTGAACTTATCAACCACTGTCTCGACAGAAGGTCCGAAAAGCTCAGAAGGCGAAACCGGCGAATCGAGGAGAAAGGTTTTTTCTTTCTCCCCGATGTCAGCCTGGTTGAGCCACAGATGCCTCTCCGTGGCCACCATAGCAGCCATCGCACGACCGATGGAAAGCGCAGACTGCTTGGTGGCCCGGAGAGTCAAATCCGTGGTGCGGCGCAGCTCCGTGACCGCGTCAGGGGACAGGCCGGTCCCCTGATCGAGGTCCCGCAGCAGGTCGGCTTGGTAGGCCTGAAGGACCGCGAGGGTGTGTAGAACCGCACCCGCCTGACCTGCTGCCGTGTACGCTCTGCCATTCAAGCGCGAAGTTGTCTTGAGCGGCTTGGATGGCAGGGTCGGAGCTTCTAGTGAAGATGACCGACCAGAGGCGAGATAGTTAGCCAACGTCTCGTCCACTGGCGGCATCGACACATACCCGTGCTCCGCGGCTCCCTCCACAGCAGCGAAACTAGCCCGCTGATGCAGATAGAGACGCGCGGAGAACGGGTTCTTCCATGCCTTCTCGATCTCAGAGTGAAGATCGGGAAGAAATGGAAGGCTCAACCGAGCTGGTGGCTTACGGGTGGGGAGGAACCGGTCATCCAAGATACCACGAGCGGGTTCCTCCCGGACGCGCCTCCACTGCAGCTGCAATCTTTCCGTGGCGCGCCCCATAACATCCACCAGCTCAGCGTACACTGGGCAGGAGGGCTGAGATGGTTCGGTCTCGACCAAACTGACATCATCAACACCCACCTCCTGCCCGGCCCGAAGAGAACCAGTTACAGATCCATCAGAGAGAGAAAGAACATCCTCAACATCGACCTGTAACTCACCCTCGTCAGCTGGCAGATCATCCGAGAGGTTAACACCCCTCTCCAGATGATCTGCCAGCTCCATCTGAGAACCCCACGAGATCAACCGCCGCTGAGCCTCAGCCCGAGCGGGACCGGAACCGCGGGGTTCAGATGCCGCGCCCACTTCCCTCGAGAAGTGGGACAGACGAGAGCGGAGAGTTTTGATCGTAAAACTCTCACAGTTCGCGCAGAAAGCTCCCTCGAGAGCTTCCCGTGCATGCTCTTCCCCCAGGCAAAACACGCACAGATCGTGTGAATCTCCCGGTGTCAAATATCTAGGACACGGGTCAGCACAGTTGCGGAAGGTATTACGCCACTTCTCTGCACGCTTCATCTTGCACGTTGATTATTTTTCAAACAGACAAACAGTCCCTGAAGACGAAAGGATGTTGTCACGGTTTCAAGGCACCCTTTTTATACATCCAGATTGACGCGCTCATCATTCGAGCTGATGATGCACGGGCTGTCGCCGGTCAACATGATTGCTGTGAGTTGGTATTTGATTTCAGACACCTGTCACGCCTGAGGCGTTCCCCATAACGTCGATGACGTATTGTTGAGTTCCCTTCGAAAGGGAACCCGCCTATCCAACAGTAGTTCCGCATTACATTAATTAATTTGCACGCGAGTTTTATTTATTTTATACCGTATATTCTCCGTGTAAATTCGTGCACCGAACCGTGACGCTCGTACCGTTTCGGTTCAATACGAATACATGTACCGTTCCACCCCTAAAATATATATATATATATATATATATATATATATATATATATAAATAGACAACACCAAATATACAGGGACAATTCACATATAGCGCTTGTGAAGACACAGAAGCTGACACGGCTTTTTTTGGGGCAGGTTATATAGTTTCCTGGTTCATGACGTCACCCGCCTCTGACGTTCCGTCACACCATTGGACTGATTTTACATGTGCTTCAATACATCATCACGCAAAGCGTTCCTTTAGAGTCAATCGGCGCAGCGCGAGTTTCCTTGAAAGGGAACTTCCATTCATTCGTTGCAATAGGAGAGGAAGAATAGCCTAACCTCGTTAAATCATCTAAATCAATAATATAATTAATTCATCTTTCACAAGTTCACACTTACATACAATTAGAGGGAGTAAAGTTTAATGCGTATTTGGCATGCTATCCGGGGCAGGGCTCTGAGCTCGGAGTTCGGCCCGAACCCAGAGTACTCCCCCTGAATTTAAATGTTTAGGACTAGAAGTGTGGAGAAGGGGTGGTGGAGGGATGCTGCTAAAATGTCAACGAATTGAGGTGAGACTGCTGAATATACACCTCTTTTCGTTGAGTGCTCTCTACTCGTGTTAATTATCTGAACGTGCTCCTCCCGAACTCTGTTAATAAAACATAATTTGTCAATATGTACCAAAAACTTTTAAGCTGGCTATTATTAAACCTCTTATTAAAAAAAACGCAACTTGATCCTACAGAATTAGTCAATTACAGGCCGATCTCAGATCTACCATTTTTCTTTTTTTTAAAAAAGGCAGTATCTTCACAACTAAGTTCACAACTAAGTTTAGAAAGAAATTGAATCTGCAAGGATTTCCAGTCAGGATTTAGACCATATCATAGTACTGAGACTGCTCTCATTAGAGTTACAAATTATTTTCTCTTATCATCCGATCGTGGTTGTATATCATTAGTGTTACTGGATCTTAGTGCTGCATTTCATACCATCGACCACAACAATCTTTTGAATAGACTCGAAAATTATGTCGGCATTAGTGGAATTGCATTAGGATGGTTTAAATCATACTTATCTGATCGTTATCAGTCTGTAGCAGTAAATGAAGAGATGTCTTATCAATCACAAGTTAAGTATGGAGTACCACAAGGCCCAGTACTAGGACCGTTGCTTTTCACCCTGTACATGCCACCCTCGGGAGATATCATTAGGACGTATGGCATTAGTTTTCACTGCCAATGATACTCAGCTCTATATTTCTTCGCGCCCAGACGAAACTTACCAATTCACAAAATTCACGAAATGCATAGCTGATATAAAAATGTGGATGACTAGTAATTTCCTACTTCTTAATTCTGAAAAAAAAAAAAAAAAAGGTTTCTAATTATTGGGCAAAAAACCTCTGCACGTATACCAACCTAGAATACTGTCTAACAATTGATGGCTGCTCTGTCGCTTGGATGTGCTCTTTGATACCAATCTTTAATTTAAAAGCCCCGTTTTTAGCATCTGTAAACCCGCATTCTTCTATCTTAAAAAATATTTCTAAATTACGACATATGCTTTCAAAGAAAAATGCGGAACAGTTAGTTAATGCATTCATGAATACATGTACAAAAATACATGCACTAACTGTACCGCATTTTTCATGCGGGACTTAAGGCTAGATTAACCTGGGTGGTTGCCCTGCATGCTTAATAAACAAACTCCAGTTGGTCCAAAACGCAGCAGCTAGAGTTCTTACTAGAACCAGGAAGACCATATTAGCCCGGTTCTGTAACAATGCATTGGCTCCCTATTTAACATCATATACATTTTTAAATATTGCTGATTACTTATAAAGCACTAAATGGTTTAGTTCTCCAGTACTTGAGCGAGCTCTTAAAGACCACAACGCATCCCCGAAGAGTCAGCAGGGATTGTGTCAACTAGATTTCTTCCACACCGGCGTGACTCCGATCTTCAACCACATGGAACTGGATAATATTCTGAATGTTCTGATCCAATCTGACTTCTTACCTGTAATGCTGCCTGAATCATAATCATACACTGCATCTAGACATATAAATGAACTAAATTAATAACTTTTTACAACAAAAATTAACCATTACAGAACTTACTTAAGCTGGACTATGATGTTATTTTCTTCTAGAACCAAAACAAGTGCAGGAAACTGCTACGGTTCAAAACATGTTAAGCTCTTAACCCATTAACAGACCTCTCAAACATTTGGTAGAGCACAATTTTAGATTTCTACCTGACCCTTTCTGTTTGGATGCTATAGGAAAAGGAAGGAAGGAAGTCTGGTGCTGTAATGGTGTGGACAATTTTTTTAAAAATATTTATTTGAATGCACGAGACAATGTAAATCTAAGAAATGCTTTTAAATGAAAATTCATTCAAACTAGTTATTTTTGGACTTTTTGGATCATTACAGTATGTGTGTAAATGCATATACTGTATAACCACACATAATTCACATATTATATAACATATTTATATATACATGCACTTATATAAATTATATATTTATGAACACATAAACCAAGTCATACATGTATATTTGTGTGTATATATATATATATATATATATATATATATATATATATATATATATATATATATATATATATATTGTGATATTTTATGTATAGGTGCAGTATTTTTAACATTAAATGTACAGAGAATTGCAGACTAAGGATGCTCAGGTTAAAGACCATATATACTTGCCCAAAATGTGCTTAAAGGGTTAGATCACCCAAAAATGAAAATTAAGTCATTAATTACTCACCCCCCATGCTGTACCAACCCCGTAAGACCTTTGTTCGTCTTCGGAACACAAATGAAGATATTTTTGATTAAATATGACAGCTGGATCACTCCTCCATAGGCTGCCTAAGGGATTGAAACCTGACGGCCCAGAAAGTCAATGAAGAAAATGTTTAAATATTCCATGTCACAACAGTGGCTCAACTATAAGTTTATCAAGCGACGAGAATACTTACGAAGGTCTTACGGGGTTGGTACAGCATGGGGGTGAGTAATTACTGACTTAATTTTCATTTTTGGGTGAACTAACCCTTTAACACAGTAGAACTAACAGTCATATGATTAGCCTAGATCATTACAAACCGTTCACCAGAACAAATCACAGTGAAGACGACTTGAGTGATATTGATTTTTACTCAACTGTGTGGTGCATGGAACATGTATCTTTCTATTCAAGAGACTCACTTGGTTGTTGTGGCCAGTGATGCGGGTCTTCTTGTTGTCCCGAGTGGCGTTTACAGCCAGCTCCAGAATCTCAGCGGTCAGATACTCAAGCACAGCCGCCAGATTAATAGGAGCTCCGGCACCGACGCGCTCGCCGTAGTTCCCTTTCGAGAACGGTCAATTCGTATTGCGTAGCTAATACGCAGTGGGGAAACTCATTTTCCTCGAAATATTGAAGTAATAATTTAAAACGCAGTGCAGCTGCACACTGTGCACAGTGAAACGCAGCAGGGCGTCTAACTTGCTCATTGACTGTGCTGCGGCAACTGCACATCCAATGGCCGAGTACCTCTGAACGCGCGACCAATCAACTAATTTGGCACAGAGTACGTCAGACCGCGCCTAAATGGGCGTGGCCTAAGCCTATAAATATCGCTCATTTCGGCCAAAATACCAGACGACACTTCTCGTCTCTGAGTCCTCACCGAAGCTTTTCACCGTCGAACCAAGCCAGAATCAGCTAGAGCAAGCCTTTGAAAACAGCGGACAGCGCCTTCAACTTACCCGGAAGCCGCTCCTCTTCTGTTGCTGCTCTCCTGTGGCCATCCGGCGAGACAACGCTCCTTTTACTGCTATTGTTGTGTTCGCACTGCGACACTCAGTTTTTGTGAAAGAGCAAATTTCCACGAGGCGTTGTTTCAAATGCCTCGTTCTTCATGCACCTCGTGCGGAGCTCGTCTACACAAGGATGACGGGCACGCGGAGTGCGCCACGTGCCTGGGAGCCCACCCACGCTGAAGCCGCTCTCTTTGCCGCGGGCTGTTCTCATTGCGAGAGCCTTCCCATCTCAACGCTGCGGATGCGGTTAGATTTCTTTCAAGATGGCGACACCGCTCTTCCCAATGTTCCTTTCCCGGCGCTACTTCAGCCGCGAAAAAAGAAGCGCCACAGACAAAGGCAGCCCCGAACATATGGAGTTAAGCAAGCCCACACCGGCCGCGTCCCCGTGTGCTTCGCTTTCTCCTTCACAGTCTTCTCCGGTCCTGTTCACCCAGGCAGATCAGCACCCCTCCCCTCGTGCGACAGGCCTCGTCTCCTTCGGCGGATTGGATGAAGAAGTCAAGTCAAGTTATCTTCATTTCTATAGCGCTTTTAACAATGGATTGTTTCAAAGCAGCTTTACAGAGATAAACATATAATTTAAGGTAACAGATTGTTTTGGCGTTATAGCGGTTCTTGAATAATGTTACTTCCAGCTAAAGTTAACTTTGATTGATTCACCTCCGTCGAAATGATCAGACTTTAAACGCGAACCTGTGATTAACGCTGACGGCGTTCACATGCTCATTCAGAATTGATTCTATAGTTATGTGTTTTTTAAAATATGTGCCCAGGTTTGTAATTCATACAACCCTAAACAAACTACTTTTCTTGCCTATAAATTTTGATACAGAATTTTGTTTTATTTTATCACTTCGGGGTACGCGAGCCGGAATTCACAACGCTTTATCTGTAGAGTGGGAAAGGGATCCTCCATAGGGAGAGGATAGTTTACACTTCAGCACTGCATTGTCATCGGGTCCAGGCGGATCTCCTTCGTCAGATCTGGATACGGCCTGGATCCGGCAGGCTGCGGGAAAACCTCGGGATAAACAAAGACACTAATATTAGCGTAGATGCCATTCTTCTTATGATGTAGTGAGTACATTAAGATTGAAGGGAAGTGTTCCCAGTTCCGGCTGACCTAATCTATGCAGCCTAACATTGAATTTATAGAAGTCTATAATGTATTATGTGTATGCTAGGTCAAAGAGATGTGTTTTAGTCTAGCTTTGAACTGACAGAGTGTGTCTGCTTCCCGGACAATGGTAGGAAGACTGTTCCAAAGTTTTGGTGCTAAATAGGAAAAGGATCTACCGCCAGCAGTCGATTTAGATATTCTAGGTATTATCAACTGGCCGGAATTTTGAGATCGCAATAGACGTGAAGGACTATAATGCGTTAAGAGCTCGCTCAAGTACTGCGGAGCTAAACCATTTAGTGCTTTGTAGGTAATCAACAATATTTAAAAAATGTATACGATGTTTAATAGGGAGCCAATGCAGTGTTGACAGAACCGGGCTAATATGGTCATATTTCCTGGTTCTGGTAAGAACTCGAGCTGCGGCGTTTTGAACTAGCTGTAGTTTATTTATTAAGCGTGCAGGGACATGACAGCCTCAAGAACATGACAGCCTCTCCATTGCTGCGTCTGAGGAGGAATGGTCGGGCTCGGTTGACCCTGCCCTCTCACAGTCCTGTGCTAGCGCTGCAGCTAACGTGACCAGGAATAATTCGGACACTGAAATGCTGCGCATCCTCACTGTGGCCGTTGCAGACCTCAGTCTCGATTGGGCCTCACCCGAGGAGCCACCTAGGAGTCGGCTGGATGGATGGTTTCTGCCAGGGTGCCAGCAGGCCCCCCGCCACAAATCAGCGCCCTTCTTCCCAGAAGTTCACAACGAACTTGCAAAGTCACGGCGCGCGCCATACTCAGCTCGCACGTCACGAGCGCTTCCACTTCCACTACGCTCTCGTCTGTCAACGGCGCAACGGAGAAAGGTTATGAGAGATTGTCGCCGCTCGAGGAAGCAGTCGCCGCCCACCTGTGTCCACCCACTGCTGCTGGCTGGAGATCGAGAGGGGTGCACACATCGAAGCCCTGCCGGAACACTTTAGCCCTTGCTGGACAAGTTTTCTCCGCTTCCGGTCAGGCTGCTTCGGCTCTACACACCTTGACGGTGTTACAAATGTATCAGGCAAAACTTCTCCAGTCAATGGATAAGAATTTAACAATATCAATGCCACTGATGATTCTGCTTATCGATCCAATTCTTTAACGATTCTCTTATCGATTCCTGATAGCACTGTGTGGGAAAAGTAGTCATATGCTTTTTAGGGGGGAAAAACAAGTGGTTTTATTTGTTTTAAAACACTTGACTAAGCAAACTGTACTTTTTATGTCATTTATGTAATAAATGGAACCTTATTGTGAAGTGTTACCGATTAGTTATACACCGATTAAACGTCCCGTGAGTTCAGTGTTGGAAAGATCAGTTGTTTTTTAACCATTCTTTAAAACGAATCGGTTCAAATGAGTCATTAGTTCGCGGATTGGACGTGTCATTTTCGGACGTGTGCGCGTTGTGTGATTATCCCGGCGGTTATTGGAACATCCCACAAGATGTTCCAATATAAATGATGTAGCCTATATAAATCGCCAGGGTGGCCTCAGATCAGGCAGCCTGTATATCATGGCCAGAAAGCTCCTCCTTTGGTCGCATGCCAACCTGCGCTCCCTGAGGGCTGTGCATGTTCCAGGAGTCCAAAATGTGGGTGCAGACATGCTATCTCAAGACAACACTCCCCCAGGCGAGTAGTCTCTCAACCCAGAGACGGTTCGTCGTATATGGAGTGTGTTCGGCAGGGCCGAGGTCGACCTCTTCGCCTCCAGGAACAACGGTCAATGCGCAACATTCTTTTCAAAGAGCAGGGACGCGCTGGCCCAACCATGGCTGAAGAAATGAGTTGGCTGATGACAGCTCAATCATATTTATTTAAATTGCCAGCTAAGTTGGAAACCCGCCACAGGGTGTCTGGTAAGAGACTGGTCAGTAGATGTCCGATATTTTGGAATAACCTGTTTATTCATCACCACATCAACCCAGATAATAAAGTTGTCCTTAATTAAGGTGTATAAGTAGGTGTGGTTTTTCTAAAAAAACAGAAAATGTAGGCAAGTGTATACATACATGATAATAACATTAAATGTTTTAAAACCGATACATTTAAAAAAAATATATATATATTTATTAGGGACCATGTACAATTTCAAACATAAATGTTGCCATTTGATGCATTGTACCAGAGTTAGCCGTATATAGGCTATTTTACATCTGCAGTGTCCTGGCAGGGTACAATAAAAACAAACTCATCCACCCCCCATCCCCTACATACATACAAAAAACACATTTTATCAACACCACATCAGCTTCAGTGAGTACAGACAGAGACTATTTATATAGAGACATGCCACTTCCTCAATCCTTAATACAACTATATAGGGGAAACCCGTAACGCCAAAGATGGCGGTTGTATGCACATGCCCCGCCCCTCCCGCTGGAAAGCCAATCGTCTGCTTTTAACAGTCAAGCTAGAAAACATTTAAGCCTATCGTCTGGTTCCACCGACGCATGCGCACAGTTGAGTTTTGCGACAGCGGAAAATATGTTACTGTTTGAAAAGGCGGCAGATTTGATAGTTGTGTAAATATCAGACATGCCAAGTCTCCCGGAAGTTCCGGGAGTCTCCGGCAGATTGATAGCGGCTCCCTGATGACCGCAAATGAGCTCAAATCAAATCTAGAGCGAGCGAGCAGTAGCGCGCGCACGACAGAGAGCGAGAGAACCCTTCCGCATGCGCAGTAAAAGTATAACCTGTGGGGAAAAATGCGTTTTAAACCTTATTTTGGGGCAAAGTCATCAAATTTTTTCAGCGATTTTTAACATATTTTATTACTGTTTGTATACATGCAGTTTTTATGTCCCGGTGACCAGTGAAAGTGCAGTTCTGAGTCTCTGCCCATTCATTTAGATAGGAGCCTGGTCTTGTTAGTCCGAAATAGCTGCCCGGAGGCGTTGCCAAGATGGCGGCCGAGTGGCATGACTTGCCTAAAAGGACTTTGGTACAGATTTGAGTGGTCTTCAGAAAGGTTTTCAGTTGTGACTTAAAACTCTTGATGGAATTGCAGCTTCATTCGCTATTGCATTCCAACGTGTAGTGGCTTTGTAAGAAAAAGCAGATTGTCTGAAGGTTGAACGACAGAAGGGTATGTTACAGTCAAAAATGGAAGCTATTCTGGTAGATTTCACTGAAGTTACAGGGCGATAGCAAACAAAAACCAATAAACAAGCAGGGGCCAGGCCGTGTAGAATCTTATACACTAGAGTCAAGTTTGAAAAGAGTCTAAAATTGTCAAAACTCAATAAATTATGTTTCTCTAAGATCTTGCAATGGTGATATCGGAATGGCTTTTTATCAAGGATTTTTATAGCTTGCTTGTATAATGATTCTAGAGGTCTATAGATGGCAGACTCACTGGCCTGTCCCCAACAGGTGATACAATATGAAATATGTGAAAAAGTTAAGGCATGCATACATATTTTGGCTACATCCATAGGGAGGAACAATCTAATCTAAAGTTTGCCAAATTGTATTTTATAGCTTTTGTCATTTTCTTAATGTGTTTCTTAAAATTAAAATTTAAATCTAAAATGACACCAAGATATTTAAATTTAGTTACTATGTCAATTGATTCGTTTTTAATTAAAATGTCTGCAATTAGAGTCTTCTCCTTAGTTTTACTAAAGAACATACCCTTTGTCATATTAATATTCAAGGTAAGACAAGATTGTTCATGCCATTCAACAACACCTTGCATGGCATAAGTTAATTTTTCAGCTGCTAGCTTAGCATTTTTTGCATGTGTGTACAGAACGTCTCAGGTTACGACTGTAACCTTTGTTCCCTGAGAACAGGGAACGAGACAATACGTCATCGACGTTATGGGGAACGCCTCAGGCGTGACAGGTGTCTGAAATTACTATCAAATCACGTCAATCACATTGACCGGCGACAGCCCGTGAATCATTAACGTGAATGATTAACGTGCGACCTGGAAGTATATAGGGGCGCCTTGCAAACATGACAAATCACCTTATCGTCTGAAGGGACTGTACGGTAGGCAAGCCCCGAGGCATGGCAGGGAGACGTATTGTCTCGTTCCCTGTTCTCAGGGAACAAAGGTTACAGTCGTAACCTGACACGTTCCCTTTCGAAGGGAACTCAACAATACGTCATCGACGTTATGGGGAACGAAATACCCACGCCACCATGCTGAGGGGAGTGCATGCCCAAGGGCAGTGACAACTGTCCGAACCAGCAAATTCAAATGAAATGCTAGAACCACTCACCCTCAGGTCACACTGGGCTGTCAGTGACGGCATCCCCTACGGTCATAGCCTAAGCAAAAAGCCTCACAGGAAAACTTCCATTAACATAGTTAAATGAAAGGCCTACCTGGGCCTGCTCAAAGGCCTAGGACCACCACTTCAATTAGAAGGGGGTCCCTTCTAGGGAATGTGGCTAGGGAACCCGAAGGAACCCCAGCCAGTCACTATTCAGGGGAACGTACTCACCCCGAAGTGCCACCAGGACGGCCTGACCTGGCGTCAGAACGTAGACACTAGTCTGGCCAAATCCTGTCTGTCTGAAGACAGAGCCTCTGGACAAAAGCCTTAAGTAAGGCATCCAACCCGAGGGACTGCGAAGCTGGCAGTGAACCACTCGGCCCGGATCTCAGAGACGGGATATCCCGGAGAGTATGACTCAGCATAGTGCTTTATGACCCTTGCTAGTGAGGGGAGTTTCTCTACTCGATCCACGGATCAACCCAGTGTCTGTGTTTCAAAACACTGAGGAGGCCTGTGAAGGCCTAAGGGCTGATCTAACTGGGAGGCCTCTCGAGAGGCCTACGACCGTCTGACCAGACTCAGGAAGCCGCATGCTCCTAGAGACCCTCAGTGAGGGGAGCACAAGGTCTGCCTGGTAGGCAAACCAGGCTGTAGGCAGGAAAAGTTCCGGGAGGGAACCAATAGCAGAGAATAAACACTTTAGCGAGCCAGGGCGCAAGCTCGCCTTCAGCAGCTGCCTATTAAGGCTAGCTGAAACTGATAGCAAGAGGCCACTAGCTTCATTAACCCAGCACCATAGGGAAAGTGTTACAGGGAGGCCCGTAGAGGCCTACTACCTGATAACCACAGTATGTGGGGTGCTCCACCTTCAGGGAGGCCCGTGAGGCCTACTACCTGATAACCACAGTATGTGGGGTGCTCCACCTTCAGGGAGGCCCGTGAGGCCTACTACCTGATAACCACAGTATGTGGGAACTCACCTTCAGGGAGGCCCGATGAGGCCTGCTACCCTACAACCACGGTAAGTGGGAGCTCACCTTCAGGGAGGCCTGGTGAGGCCTGCTACCTTACGACCACAGTATGTGGGGAGCTCACCTTCAGGGAGGCCTGGTGAGGCCTGCTACCTTAAAATCACAGTATGTGGGGTGCTCCACCTTCAGGGAGGCCCAGAGTGGCCTACAACCTGATAACCATAGTATGTGGGAACTCACCTTCAGGGAGGCCCGGTGAGGCCTGCTACCCTACAACCACTGTATGTGGGAGCTCACCTTCAGGGAGGCCTGGTGAGGCCTGCTACCTTACGACCACAGTATGTGGGGAGCTCACCTTCAGGGAGGCCTGGTGAGGCCTGCTACCTTACAACAACAGTATGTGGGGAGCTCACCTTCAGGGAGGCCTGGTGAGGCCTGCTACCTTACAACCACAGTATGTGGGGAGCTCACCTTCAGGGAGGCCTGGTGAGGCCTACCACCTGATAATCACAGCTGTTCGTTGTCAGTCCTTGGGCTCGTCTCCAGGGAGGCCTGGTGAGGCCTACTACCTGACAGCCAAAGTAGATGGGTGACAGTTCCAAGGCGGCCTGCTAAGGCCAGCCGGCTGGGGACTCGCCTATCAGGGAGGCCTGGTTGGGCCTACTAGCTGACAGCAAGTCAATTCTGCTACAAAGGAACACTGTTGGGAACCATACTGCACCAATGAAACTATTGGGCCCACCCACAGGAGGCCTAGTAAGGCTAGCTACCTGTAGCGGCTATAAAGTATGTCCCACAATGTTGGGACTCACCTCCGAGGAGGCCTGTTTAAGGCCTACTACCCACCAGTGAGTCAACTGCCCGAACCACCAAGGCCAACCATTTCTCTCGAGAAGTGGCTTACAGCGCCTTATTGGGGGCTGCCCATACAAGGAGGCCTGCTGAGGCCTACTACCTGATGGCACAGCCTTCGTTGGCAGATAAGCTGTTTACACAGCGCCTACAGCATCCTGGTGCCTAATCACATTGCCCACGGCAGTGTACTCAGCAAGAGAGCTAGCACCCTTAAAACAAGGGGAGTACAACATACGCCACTCTGCCTAAACGGAGGCCCCAGAAGTCAGGGGCCTACCTTCTATGCATGGGCGTCAGCTCAGGGCAATGCTCTGGCTTCAGGGGAGCGAACTTCGACAAAGGAAGAAGTGAAGGCTTACTTCGTACTCGACCCGAGCCATAGCGGTGCGAGGTACAGAAATACCACGGAGGCCTGATTGAGGCCTACCACGTCCTTATAAAACAACCTCTGCACCAAACTGCATTACTCTTAGTCGCCCCAGAATGCAGAGAAGGGGGCGGGCGATGGCCTAACGACTCCCATGGGAGGAGGCTGTTATACAGGGATGCAGAAACATACATTCACAAAGTGAAGAGTCAGAGGAAGAAATGCTAATTTTAGCAGAACGCCTCTAATATCCCTGGCACAGCCTAGGCCAGCTACAGAGGCGGCCCTGGTGAGGGCCAGCCTGTAAGCATAGATCTATCTGAGGGCTCGGAGGAGCCACAGCCTACTAAATAATATAGTCTGTATTGTTCCATATAAAGGGCTGCAGAAACGCTCAACCTAATGAAACTCAACAGAGCTCAAGGGGCGAAATACTCAGAAAAGTCAAACGGTCCCATGGGCCGGACATAAGATCTATCTGAAGCTCTAGCGTCAGTCAACACTCTAAGTAAAAAATTCTATCAGAGAGAGACCAACTACTTTACCCTGAAGTGGCTAATAGCCCGAAGGCTAACATAGATATCGTTCTGGCCACCTAACAGGGAACTTCAGGGCCCTAATAATCCAAAAAAGTTCTCTTACCTTTTTACCTTGACATGGCCCCATAACTCTATACAGGGAACGAGGTCTGTAAAGAGAACATAATATTTTTTAATCACAAAAAATACTCTTTGAAAGACCAGCAGCTCACCTGCGGCGTGCAAAGTGAAGATTTACCAGACAGTTCTTCATGAACATGGGGTCTACCACCTTTACATACCTGAAAGGGGCACTCTCACTAACCAAGCCGAGGCGGGCCACCAGAACATTGTTCTAACCA
This sequence comes from Tiaroga cobitis, assembly GCA_030578255.1. Taxonomy (NCBI): domain Eukaryota; kingdom Metazoa; phylum Chordata; class Actinopteri; order Cypriniformes; family Leuciscidae; genus Tiaroga; species Tiaroga cobitis. The sequence continues at coordinate 24,939,832 of CM060615.1, forward strand.
CGAGCCCAGCCTCAGGCCCGATGTAGGAAGCGCCTGGGGAGTCATTCTTTTGAAGAGCTGGGTACAGCTGAGCGCGCCTTCGCCTCTCTGAACTTTCCAACCACCGTCAACACGGAGGTGCCGAAAAACTCAGAGGGCGAAACCAGCGAATCGAGGAGAAAGCCCTTGTCTTTCTTCCCGATGTCGGCCAGGTTTAAACACAAATGTCTCCCCGTGGCCAGTATCGACGCCATCGACCGGCAGATTGCGGCAGCAGTCTGATTGGTGGCCCGGAGAGCTATATATATATATATTTTTCATTTGCGGCGCAGCTCAGTAACCCCCTCAGGGGCCCCACCTCCTGGTCGAGATCCCCCAGCAGATCGGCCTGTGTACCTGCAACACCGTCATGATGTGCAGGCTAGCACCGGCCTGACCCGCTGACGTGTATGCTCTGCCATAAACTGGCAGGGTTTGAGCTCTCAGTGTCGATTGTCTTGCCATCGACGCATACCCACGCTCTCCTATCCTCTCAACATCAGTGAGACTAGCCCGCTGATGTTGGTGGATACAGGCAGAGTATGGGTTCTTCCATGTTCTCTCGATCTCAGTATGAGATCAGGAAGAAATAAAAGGCTCACCTGAGCTGGTGGTTCTATGACCGGGGAAAAACCTGCTCTCATCGCGAGCGATTTCTCCCCCAACGAGCAGCCACGGCAGCTGCAGCCTGCCCGCGGCGCGTATCATAAAACCAACCAGCTCAGCATACACGGGCAGGGTGGCTGAGAAGATACAGGAAATATCCTATTATTACCACCCTCATCAGCCATCTCCTGTTTGTCCGGGAGAGACTCGCTGCCGGACTAAGTTTTCCCTTTTTTTTTTTTTTTTGAAAAACTTTATCCAAATGCAGCTTACCCTCGTCAGCCGCCGCATCGTCTGAGAGGATTACACCCCTCTCAGGGCGATCGGCGCGCTTCATCTGCGAGAGCGGAGCGATCACAATTGTACAGGCAGTTCCCTCGAGAACTGCCTGTGCGCGCTTCCTTCCCAGACAGAAAAATGCACAGTTCGTGTGTGTCACCGGGCCTCAGCACGGGTCTGCACACTCCTGAAAGCATTTCATAATAACCTGATTTTCAAAGCAGTAACAGACAAAACAGTCCCTGAAGACGATGAGATGATTTGTCATGTTTGCAAGGCGCCCCTATATACTTCCAGGTCGCACGTTAATCATTCACGTTAATGATTCATGGGCTGTCGCCGGTCAATGTGATTGACGTGATTTGATAGTAATTTCAGACACCTGTCACGCCTGAGGCGTTCCCCATAATGTCGATGACGTATTGTTGAGTTCCCTTCGAAAGGGAACAGTTTCATCGGCATATAATTGTATATCAGCTCCATTACAGTGTTGTGGAAGATCAGTAAAGGACATGAACACAACAAAATACAGAAATGAGATTAATAAAGAAAGAAAAACAAACTTGCTATGTCATACATTAAATTCAACTCTAAACAGTTTTATCTGCGTCACATAGTTTGTCAGCGGTGCTCTGTCTGGGCTTGTTCCACGCACACGCATTAAGTTCTTTACAACTTCAGAATACCTCAAACGCAGTCTTTGACAATTGAAATGCACCAAACATCGATGAAATATACATAAATGACATCAATATAAACAACTAAGCAGATATATAACATCCTATATACAGCACAACATCATTCCAAAGACGTGATAATTCCTATAATTAACCTCAACAAGCTAATGCCCGTTATAACGGCAAACTAAATATTAAACAGGTCTAGGATTGCACATATGATTGCTAGAGATCAAATATAATACACTCACTTTGCATTGACGCACAGCACCCATGAAATGAACAAACTAAATGTTATTTACAACGGCAAAGTTTAGCGTTAGCGCTCCGACAGAATCAACTCTCAACTTCACACTGAGCACTGTGGGCGGGATGTTCGCATGCACATAGATCAGCGAACGCTGATTAGCTGCTATGCTGTAGGCTGTGCGTCGATCAATCTCGGCAAAAGAAAAAGATTTAAGTCAGAAGGCATATTCCTGGTAATGGCCTTTTTAACAATGGCCAAGACGCCCTCTGTATGCATTCCCACCGGTCTCTATGATCCCTCAGGTCATCAGACGGATCAAGGAGAGCGGATACTCAGTACTCCTAGTAGCCCCCCTCTGGAAAACTCAGGCATGGTTTCCAGAGCTGGCACGGATGATGGACACTGTTTGCTGGGCAGTGCCAATAAGGAAAGACCTCCTCACACAGGCGAATGGGACGATCTGGCACCCTTGCCCCGACTTATGGGCCCTCCACGTATGGCCCCTGAACGGTTATCCGGGGACCTCCAAGAAAAGGTCCATCACTGAGGCTAGAGCACTGAAGGGTTGGTCAAAATCCCTTGCCTCTTCAAATACATCTATAATCATAAATCCTTTTGGATGCTTATATACTTCCTTATAAAAAAATCAATAATCAAATATATTCATTATCACATACTCATTTTTATATTCTTTGTGCTTGTGAAATTATATTTTCTTAAATGCATGTGATGGAAGTAACCAGTTTCTTTTAGGTGCATTCCAATCTTACTTTGAGATTGCACGTAGTACACGCAGGACACAAAGGCCATGTAACCCACAAGACCGTTTGTCTCTTTCTCTGGTATCAGAAGAAAGGTTAGAGGGTCCTAAAGGCAGCATGGACACATATGATCCTTCGCTGGACAGATGGTCAAGCTATATTGAGCGTTACTATTGAACTTTAATTGTTGTATTAAAGTGTATTCTTTCCAGTATATTTCCTTCCTTGGGAGTAAATGCCAGTTATCTGTTTTTCTCCCAAACGAGTGAATGTTTTAGCATTATGTTTTGGTATACTTAACTGATAATAAGGAGCTCAGACTCTCTTCAGCCTTGATGGGAGCTGTTATTTGTCTGTTATTTGTGTGTGTGCGTATGACATTCTATGTAGGTTCTGGACGTTCGGACCAGACAACCCGGCGCCCTTCTCTAACCTGCGAGGCCACCACAGACCTAAATCTATTGAGTGGACGACAACTATCTTTACTAATGGCGATAGGCACCCCTATCTCCTCACATGTGTTAAATTGTTTAGGCTCTTAATGTTTCTTAGCCAATGAGAATCATTCAACCTGTAAGCAATGACGTAGCTTAGACCTTGGAAATGGTATAACTGCTGTGATCTTTGTAACTGTAAGGGAGGCGGCCTACGAACTCCTGTGTGAGTCTTGAAGCTGACTTCTGCTGATGAAAATGCAAACTATCTTCAGTAAAACTTTTCTTTAATTTTTTATAATTCTGACTCCGGGTCTTCATTCTTCATATCTGGTTCTGGGTCTTTAACTGTATACCCCTTACAGCACCGTCTACAAGATGCCTCTATGCTTTGAAGTGGTCAGTATTTGCTGGCTGGCGCTCAGCCAGAGACTTTGAGGCCGACTCATATGAAGTGTCAGTGGTGCTCTCTTTCTTACAAGAGCTTTTGGATGCAGGTCGCTCCCCATCCACGCTCAAAGTGTATGTGGCGGCCATGGTAGCTCACCATGCTCCTGTGGCTGGCAAGTCGCTGGGGAGAAACAACCTTATCGTTCGCTTTCTCAAAGGAGCCAGGAGGTTGAATCCACACAGGCCTCACACTATACCGGCATGGTACCTTTCCACAGACCCACTACAAACGGTCGACCTCAATTGATGTTTTATTAACAAGGTTCGGGAGGAACACGTTCTAATGATCAAACAATCAAGTCATTCCAGTCAGCTGTCAGCAATCAGTAATTAACAGGTCCACTCAATCAGCACGAGTAAAGCCTATAAATATACTCAGTCGACTCACCCATATTCCTCGACAGTTTTCAGCATTTGGCGTACTGCTTTGCTAAAAGATGTCCCAAATGCAACTTTCACCGTCCGATGAAGAGCTTAACCATGCTCCGCCGCCATCAGCTGGCCCCAGGACAACCTCTCCGCCTGATACCGCCTCCGAGCCCCACGTTTCATCTCGTGGGTGCTGGTCAGTACAAACAACTCCTCGCACGCCAAGACGTCGAGGTCTACCCTCACCTCCACCGGCGAGGCTTCCAGCTTCCTCGCCAGCGTCCTCCTATCGTTCGGCCGTGCCAATGATTCCGCCTATTGGAAAGTTGACAGTCTTGAGTCTGAGACAAGCGCTGATAAATTCTGATATTCAGCCCTCGCGCAGAATGACTAAAGCGCAACTTTACAACCTGTATGTTACCTTACAATCTTCAAATATCTCTCCTAAATCCACCCCAGGTTCCAAGGCGGCCAGCAGGCCGGGAAATTCTCGCGAGGCCCCGAATTCGCCTCGCCCGACACCGCCACCTTCCCATGCAAGGTCCGGTTTGCCGCGCGCTTCGGCCCGGGGCGCCAGGATTTCTACGAGCCTGGGTCGCGCTCCAGATTCCACCGCCACGAGACCTCGCCCGCCTCCCGCTTCACCTCAGCTTTTCAACACGGCGCTTCCCGCTGCAGCGCCATACACAGCTGGGCCCGCCGGCTCTCATTCCGCTTCCCAGTTTTTTCGTCCTGCTGTTTCTAACCCTTTTCCTCTGCAGTGGCCTCCGGCTCCCGTAGCAGACGCTAGCGTGAGGTTGCCTCCGCTAGCGGCGGAGACTCAAACTTTCCACCATTTTCCAGCGACTACGGCTAACCCCTCCCCTTTTCAGTGGCCTGCAGCCCAAGCAAGTGCAAGACCACCTCCGCTTGCAACACAGGCTCAGGCATCTCATCCTTTTCCTCCTTTTCCCCCTGGTGCTTTTCTCAATTTTCCTTCTCAAACCCCACAGGCCGACCTAAGCGTGAGGTTGCCTCCGCCGATAGTCGCAACCCAGGCTTCTCTCCCTTACAGCTATCTTCTAAATGCCAAATCACAATATTCTCTCTTCACAGCTACCCCGATGCCAGTTCCACCAAACGCCGTCGCTCTGGAGCCTCCCCCGGTGACTCAAAACATCCGAGCACAGATTCTGGCAGGTGCGGATGTAGATCTCTCACATTTACTTTCTCTGCTTCCCGTATCCGATTCCAACCGTCAGTTAGACTGCGGGGATTTTTCAGTCACCTTAAAAAATCAAAATAAACATTCGTCACGTTTACTTTCTTTTTCAGAGTTTTCAATTGCTTTCAGCCACTTCACAGACATCATTTGCTCAGCCTTCCCTCATAGGCGACGCGAACTGAATGACTATTTAGCGCTGATAGCCGAGCTCGCGTTGTCCTACGGGGGAGGGCACTTTTACACATACCACAAACTCTTTTCAGCAAAATGCGCTGTCAGGGTTTCTCAGTGGAACCAATGCCCTTACTGGGGAGCACTAGACACTGACTTACTCAGCAGAGTTTTCCTCGGCTGCAGGAATATTTCCTGCGCGGTCTGTAGGTCAGTGGCACATTCCACAACATCGCGCCCCCAAGTTAACCCCTTCGTTCCCCCACGCCCTGAAACAGCACCAGTCAAATCCACCAGCTACACACAAAGAGCGGCGACTAGCAACCTACACGAGTCTAAATTCAGCTCCAGAGCACTTACAGACAACAAACAGCCATGCAACAATTTTAATATTGGCAAATGCACCAGGCAGCGTTGTCGGTACTTGCACATATGCAGCTTCTGCGGCGGTGCTCATGCCCGTCCTGTATGCCCTGTGTATAAAGATGTCAATAAAAGATCTAAAAATTATTTATCGACTCCCGTGAATATTTCTCGCCTTTCCATCGAACTAGCTCACCAACCAGACTCTGACTTCACCGAATATCTGCTGTCTGGCCTACAACACGGTTTTAAACCTGGAGTGGTTTGTCCGCTCTCCCAAAACATCATCTGCGATAATCTCCAATCGGCTCTCGCCGAGCCCGACGTGGTAGACAACCTGATTAAAAAAGAAGTCGAGTCAGGCTTCATGATTGGCCCTTTTGACGAGCCTCCTTTCAAAGTTTTTCGCATTAGCCCCATTGGAGTGGCTACGAGAAAGTTTTCAGGTAAGAAACGCCTCATAGTCGATCTGTCAGCTCCACATAAATCCCTGTTCCCAAGCATTAACAGCCTGATCCCACTCGACGAATTTTCTTTCAAATACCACGACGTAGATCAAGCAGTCGACCTGATAAAAATCGTGGGTCGGGGTGCCTGGCTCGCAAAAATTGACATCACTTCGGCTTTTAAAGTGATGCCCATCCACCCGGATTCATGGCACTTATTTGGAGTGCGCTGGCATGGGAAATTCTATTTCGCCGTACGCTTAACTTTTGGATGCAAAAGCAGCCCCAAAATTTTTGACATGCTATCTGAAGCCGTTTGCTGGATCTTGTCAAACAATTATGCAATTCCTCACCTCATTCACCTGCTGGACGATTTTCTAATAATTTCGCCTCCCGGCGCCATTCCAGCAGCCCAGATCCTCACAGTTCAAAAAGTCTTTTCCGAGCTCAGAATCCCCATCGCCCAGGAAAAAACCATGGGTCCCGCCACATCCATTGAGTTCCTTGGCATTAATCCAGATTCAGTTAAATACCAGGCCTCCCTGCCCAAGGAGAAAATCGATAGAATAATCCTCATCTCATCTACCCTTGCAGACAGTTCAAAGTGTTCCAAACGCGAACTCCTATCCATGCTCGGCCACTTAAACTTCGCCATGCGCATTATTCCACAAGGCCGCCCTTTTATTTCTCATCTCCTCTCTCTTGCGTCTTCAGTTCACGCACTAGAGGATCTGATTTCCCTAATTCCAGCATGCCGCGACGAACTCAGCCTATGGATAACTTTCCTTAAACAGTGGAACGGCCTATCCTTTTTCTATAAGGATCTAATTTCCTCCTCCATCGATATCCAGCTGTTCACAGATGCAGCCCCCTCAGTCGGCTTTGGGGGGTTCTGCCAAGGACGCTGGTTCGCGTCTACTTGGCCCCCCCAAATACAGGACACGCTACAGTCCTCTGCATTATTCGAGCTCTACCCTCTCGTAATAGCAGCCTTCCTATGGGGGAAAGAATGGACTGCCAGCAGCATCATAGTGCATTGTGACAACGAAGCTACAGTCCAGTGCATTAACAAAGGCCGTTCCCATTCACCCGCACTGATGCCACTTTTAAGACGTCTAATCTGGATTTCAGCATGTGATCAATTTATCTTAATTGCTAAACACATCCCCGGATCAAAAAACCAAATTGCTGACTCTCTGTCTCGCTTTATGTTTCAGAAATTCAGGATGCTGGCTCCAGAGGCAGACAAGCTCCCAACTCCAGTACCTCATTATTCGGAATTAATATTCCCGTAACCCACCCGCAAAAATCCCTCCTCAACATATCACTCGACACCATTCTCCAAGCAGTTTCCCCCAGAACTCTCCAATCCTATGTGACCGCATGGAGATGTTTTAAAGCCTTCCACCTTTCTTATAACACGCCATTCCCTGATTTTTCCCTCCTTACAATAACCTCCTTCATTTCTTACCTTAACAGCGTTAAGAGCCTCCAAGTCGGGTCCATCAAAAGTTACTTAAGCGGCATCCAATTTTTTCACAAATTGATTCACGGCGCCCCCTCACCGGAGATAAATAATTCACAAACCTCCCTCTTAATTAAAGGCATCCAACGATCCCAGCCCACCCGCCCAGACACCAGACAACCCATAACGTTAAATTTTCTTACCAAATGTATTCATACCCTCCGCACAGGCTACCGATCCCTTAATACCTCTCGCACACTCTACGCCATGTTTATTTTAGCTTTTTTCGGTTTCCTAAGATACTCTGAACTGGCTATCACTTCCAGATTTGACCCAAAAATCCACCCAAACATCTCAGACCTTTCAGTGCTTGACAGTGAAACTTTCTCTTTTCTGATTAAACAAAGCAAAACAGACCAAACCAAAAAAGGCCACTTCATATATATTTTCAACCTCTCGTCACCAATTCAACCATTCCAAACTATACTAGCATACCTCTAACTGAGAAACTCTCAGGCTAAATCCCATCTCGAACCCCTGTTCATAGATGACTCTAACAAACCCGTGACACGCTTTTGGTTCCAAAAACACCTAAAATCTGTTCTCCAACTATCAGGCATCCCAGCAGAGAATTTCTCCAGCCATTCCTTCCGCTTCGGGGCAGCAACTTCAGCAGCCCAAAAAGGCCTCTCCCAGCAACAGATCCAAGCGCTTGGAAGATGGTCCTCAGACGCGTTCCAAACCTATATCAGAACTAATCGTTTCCATATCAAAAAAGCCCACCAAATCCTCATCGGTTGAAAAAAATAAATAAAAAAAATAATAAAAAATTTGTCCATGTCTTCTCTTTCTCCATCCAGCTAGTACTGATCTCCCAGCGGACAAAGCGAGAGCTTTCCCGGTCGAGCTTCCATGTCTCCTCTTTTTTCGTCCAGCGAGTATTGATCTCCCAGCGGACACAGCGAGAGCCTTCCAGGTCGAGCATCTATGTCTTCTCTTTCTCCATCCAGCGAGTATTGATCTCCCAGCGGACACAGCGGGAGCCTTCCCGGTCAAGCTTCCATGTCTTCTCTTTCTCCGTCCAGCGAGTATTGATCTCCCAGCGGACACAGCGAGAGCCTTCCCGGTCAAGCTTCTATGTCTTCTCTTTCTCCGTCCAGCGAGTATTGATCTCCCAGCGGACACAGCAAGAGCCTTCCCGGTCGAGCATCCATGTCTTCCCTTTCTTTGTCCAGCGAGTATTGATCTCCCAGCGGACCCAGAGACAGGCTTCCCGGTCGAGCATTTATATTTTCTCTTTCTTCGTCCAGCGAGTATTGATCTCCCAGCGGACACAACGAGAGTTCCCCAGGTCAAGCATCTTCATTTCCTCCTCCGTCCAGCGAGTATTGATCTCCCAGCGGACGTAGCCAAACCCTCCCAGTCAAGCATCTATGTTCTCTCTTTCCTGACTGGTGAGGCTTACCCTTTCCGGTGCCGTGACCATTGCCACAAGAACACTCCCGTTCGAACATCCATACTTACCCGTCCGACACCGTAAGCATTGAACTCTTGTCGGACACCGCAAGAGCTCTCCCAGCCAAAACAACCAGACTCTCCTCGAAATGCCAGCCCGCCAATCTCTGCGCTCTTTTCGGGGGGTCTTTAAACAGGCGGCTGTCCTTTGCTCACTTTGCTTTATGGGGAGTACTCTGGGTTCGGGCCCAATTTCCGAGCTCGGAGCCCTCCCCCCGGACAGCACGCCAAATACGCATAACTATTTATTCTCTGATCATTTGTAAGTATGAATTTGTGAATTGATGTTTTATTAACAAGGTTCGGGAGGAACACGTTCTAATGATCAAACAATCAAGTCATTCCAGTCAGCTGTCAGCAATCAGTAATTAACAGGTCCACTCAATCAGCACGAGTAAAGCCTATAAATATACTCAGTCGACTCAACCATATTCCTCGACAGTTTTCAGCATCCCTCCACCACCCCATCTCCTCACACTTGCCTGATTATCTTCCTAAACAGAGATACGGGGGGCGTACTCTGGGTTCGGGCCCAATTTCCGAGCTCGGAGCCCTCCCCCCGGACAGCACGCCAAATACGCATAACTATTTATTCTCTGATCATTTGTAAGTGTGAACTCGTGAAACCACTTTCACTGAAGACTCCTCTGCTGCTGGCTTTGGCATCAGTCAAGCGAGTGGGAGATTTGCAGGCACTCTCCGTGAGCCCATCCTGCCTGGAATTTGGGATAAATGACTCCAGAGTCATTCTCAAGCCAAGGCACGGTTATGTACCAAAGGTGCTCTGAACCCCGTTCAGAGCTCAGGTCATTACTCTGCTAGTGTCACGACACGCACACAAATAGATAGATCCAAGTGCAAATTTTATAGGTTAATCCGTAATTGTAAGTCATCCAGCCAAAGGGTCAAAATCATTCAAAGGTAGTCCAAAACGAGAAACAAAACAGGCAAAAGATCTCCGAAGTGCAAGTGACATTAAACAAGGATTCCATGACAGTGAACGAAACAGACAGGGTATAAATAGGCAGATACAAACAATGTGAGTGGGTACAGCTGTGTGCAATGAACAGTAATGAGTAGAGAGGATAATGGGAAATGCAGTTCCTGATGTGGTGGTGACGGTAAGGGGAAGAGACCTCTAGTGGACACCCAGGGAACACCAACCAGACACTGTGACAGCTAGCACTTCCACCCTCGGAGAATGATGGTGGCACTAATATGCTGTGTCCAGTTAGGGCTCTAAAAATATACTTTATAAATTTGCAGCGTTTAGGCAGTCAGTTCAGCCCTTTGTTTGCTTTGGTGGCCGCACCAAGGGGATTCCGGTCACAAAGAAGAGACTATCCAGATGGATAGTGGACGCCATCTCGCTGGCATACACCTCTGTGGTCCAGGTTTGTCCCATAGGCGCTAAAGCCCATTCCACGAGAGGCATGGCCTCATCGTGGGCGTGGTCCAGTGGTGTACCAATTCAAGATATTTGTGCAGCGGCCGGTTGGTCCTCGCCGTCCACGTTTGTCAGATTTTATAATCTAGCATGTTACTGTCCATAAGCACAAGTAGTCCTAGGACAGTTATGATCCACAGTTTTATTCATGAACCTGACTCGGTCTGGTTAGTGTCATTATACTGGAAGACTTATTATGGCTTGTTCTGTTGAGCCTCGGGGTGTTTTCCCTATTTTCCCTATGCTCCGATTAATTCAGCCAGTTGCTAATGTGCGGCATTTTACATTGCGTCCCCACTGCGTATTAGCTACGCAATACGAAGTGACCATTCTCGAAAGGGAACGTACTCGGTTACTAACGTAACCTTGGTTCCCTGAGAGTAAGGGAAAGAGTATTGCGTAGCCTGCCGCACTATTGCATTCTGCCAGGATGTGTCGCTTCAATCGATTTAAACCTGATATTTTGGCTGAATTGAGCGATATGTATAGGCTTAGGCCACGCCCCATTTAGGCGCCCTCTGAGGTACTTGGCGCCAAGTCAGTTGATTGGTCGCGCTCAGAGGCGCTCGGCCATTGGATGTGCAGTTGCCGCAGCACAGCCAATGAGCAAGCTAGACGCTCTACTGCGTTTCCTGACGTGTCACTAACGCAGTCATGAAGTGTCACTAGTCCCTCCCCTGTGAAGGCCTCCTTCCCTTTACCTCTGTACAGATAATCGTTGTCGGGATAATTCCGGTTCACGTGGCTACGCCGAAGCGATACAATTCTGTATTATAAATTTTAAGGCCAGATAAGTAGTTTGTTGAGGGTTGTTTTTTTAGGGAAGGACTACATGCCTGCGCACATTTATTCAAACGCGCATACCTATAGAATTAACTCTTAATACGCATGTGCACGCCAACAGCGTTCTCACAGGTTCGCGGTTTTAAAGTTGGCGTAGAGAGAACTTAAGAGTTTTCTGTTAAAGCGGTGTCGTGTTGGCAGCCCATAGGTTAATAACTAATGATCGTTGCGATGGAGGTGATTCAATTAAAACTAACTTTAGCTGGAAAATAACTTTATTCTAGAGCTGTCATAAAGCCAAAACAATCTCTGTTACTTTAATTTCCTATTATCACTGTAAAGCATAATTGGAACAATCTACATTGTTTTTTTTTTGTTAACAACTGTTTATTAAGTTTTCTTATTTAAAGTCAAGAAACAAGAATACAAAGCAAAAAGCAACTATACAAGTTGAGAACCCACCCCACCCCACCCCTGGTAGACTTCAAAAAAAATAACAATAAAATACAAACATAGAATGCAGACTCCAAAATATATATAAAAATAATAATAATAATAATAATAATAATAAAATAAATAAGTAAATCGATAAATTACATGGATGTTAAAAGGGTTGACACACTATCAAAGGCAGCTTGCCATAAATTCACAGTCTTAACACTGGATCCATGTATACGAGAAGTTGAGAGTTCCATCGATATAATGTCCAGCAAAGACACTGTCCATGTTCGTCTGTCCATTGTGTGAGGAGGATTCCAACGGTTAACTAACATTTTTTTTGCCGCTGTGAGAGCGGCTAACAGTAAATGTCTTTGTTGAATGGATAAGGTTAGGTCCCTTAAATCGTTTAAAAAAAAAATGTGTGGGGTCAAACAAATATCAGTGTCCAACAGATATGATAAGTCCTGTGAGAGCTGGGTCCAAAAAGGTGAAAGAGAAGGACAGTCCCAAAAGAAGTGCAAGTACGTGCCTAGAGATCCTTGAGAACAAAGATTACACTTGGGAGAGGGGGATAGATTCATATAGAAACGTTTCATAGGAGTCAAGTAAACCCTATGCAGTAATTTCCAGTGAATCATTTGATGATTGGGGTTCTTTGACGACAGCTTAAACATCCTCCATACCTGATCCGAAAATAAAACATGCACATCTTCATTAAGATCCTTGGCCCAAACAGTTGTAATAGATAAGGGTTTGTATGAATGCTCAAGAAGATACTGATAAATGACAGACACAGAAGAGGGAGGTCTCTCAAAAGGAAGGATTAATTTGCGCAGTGGGTGAATAGGTAATTGGGAGTCCCAGGGCACCCCATATGCCCGAAGGGCCGATCTTATTCGCAAATACATATAAAAAGATGTACCTTGTAAATTATATTGAGCTTTGATGTTCTGAAATGATTTTAGACCCATATCATCATAAATTTCTCCCAAAGTGTTTACTTTTTTTTTCCATTGCGGATATTGAAAAGGGGCCTTGTCAGACAAAAGATTATTATTATGGAAAATAGGCGAATGTCTATGCCAGATTGTAACTTGGTGTGTTTGCTTTTCGACTTCCCTCCAAGTAGAGAGAAGATGAGTTACAATAGGACCAAATTGAGATTTACACTGCCTCAGTGGAACCCCGGAAAAAACAAGATGCTTCAGTTCATAGGGATAAACCATAGATTCCTCAACGGTTCTCCATGACACAGAAGCATCAGGATCAAACCAGACTGATAAAGGGCGGAGGGTAAAGGCTTGAGCGTAAAGTCTAAAATTAGGGAAAGACAGACCTCCATGTAATCTGCCACGCTGTAAGGTAGTCAGCTTGATTCGAGGACGTTTCCCATCCCATATATAACGAGAAACGCATGCATCGAGTTTATTCCAGAAGCCAGCAGGTAGAGGAAGGGGAATCATAGATGAAAAGAAATTAATACGTGCAAGAACATTCATTTTAATTACAGAAATACGAGCATGAAGAGAAGTAGGGAGACGAGACCAATTTTCCAAGTCTGAGGATATTTTTGCTAAAATACTATTCAGGTTTTTCGAGATAATTTCCTGAAGGGATGGAAAGATATCTATACCCAGGTACTTAAAGGATTGAACCACCGGAATGGATATAGATAGGGGTGTGAGGCCAATTTTAGAATTGAGGGGGAGCAGACATGACTTGCTCCAATTAATTTTAAACCCAGAGAGAGATCCAAAATGGTCAAATAAATTCAACACCTGGGGGATAGAGTGTGACGGTTTCTCCAAGAACAATAAGATGTCATCAGCAAACAATGAAATATGATGGTGTGTGTTTCTTATAATTATTGGGGAGATAATTTCAGATTGTCGGACCGCTTGAGCTAAGGGTTCCAAGGATAAAGCAAACAACAAAGGAGAAAGTGGGCAACCCTGACGAGTACCTCGCTGTATAGAGAATGGATTTGAACAAACTGAACCTGTAAAAACAGCAGCTGCTGGGTTGGTATACAAAATTTTAATCATGTTTATAAAACTTGGCCCTAAACCCAGATGTTGTAGAACCAACCACAAATAGTTCCATTCTAGCTGGTCGAAAGCTTTCATCGCATCCAGAGATAATACTGCGCAAGGGGACGTCAACATACTCGCTGAATTAACAATATGACATAGCCTGCGCAAGTTATCCGAGGCGGAACGAGATTTAATGAACCCTGTCTGGTCATAATGAACTAATCTATTCATAAATCTCTCTAAACGTCGGGCCAGCACTTTAGCATACAATTTAACATCCGTTCCTATCAAAGAAAGTGGCCGATAGCTAGAGCAGGAAGTCGGATCTTTGTCTTTTTTTAAAAGGAGAGAAATAATAGCTATATTAATCGATGAGTGAAATGAACCTTGCGAAACTGAAAAATTTATCATATCCAACATTAGAGGACCTAATTCAGACCAAAAAGTTGTATATAATTCGATTGGAATACCATCTATGCCAGGGGATTTCCCCTTGTTCATAGATTTAGCTGCTAACTCCAGCTCCAGAAGAGTAATCGGTTCAGCCAGATATTCAGAATCTGAATCCGACAGCCGAGGTAAATCAAGATTGGATAGAAAGGATGTAGAAGAGTCAGGGTCACCACTAGAAGAAGTATAAAGGTTAGAATAAAAAGTGCGAAAAGTGGTATTAATATCTTTAGGATCTGTCATAATGTCCCCAGATTGGGATTTCACCACAGGAATGTTAGCAAACTTTTCACTATTACGTAATCTCAGAGCTAAAAGGTGACTTGGTCTACTCCCCTGAAAATAGTAATTCTGCCTGGATCTTTGAATCAAAAATTCTGCCCTGGATCTCAGTAATGAGTTGAGTTCAATCCTAACCGCCATGATTTTGCTGAGTGTATTGTCCGAAAAGACTCGTTGATTATCTCTTGTCAAGTTCTGAAGCTGCGATTCCAGCTCAACTATCTTTTTGTGTCGTTTTTTCTGGAGGAAAGAGGCATATGAAATTGAGTTATTCCTTATAAAGCCTTTAATCGCATTCCAAAGTGTTCGTGGATCATCCACCGAGCCTAGGTTAATTTCAATAAACTCAGAAAACCTTTTTCTGAACTGACTGCAAAAGTTTCCGTCCTGCAAAAGCCTAGGATTGAATCGCCATCTAGGGGCCCGAGATGGCCGAGGGACTAAAGATAAACAGCACAAATTACCATCATGATCAGACAGAGATAGGGAGAAAATATCCGCATCTTGAGCAGCTGGAGCTAAAGAAGAAGAAATAAAAATATAATCGATTCGTGAATAGGTTTTATGAGGGGCGGAGAAGAAAGTGAATGACCTAGCAGAAGGGTTTAGTAATCTCCAAAGATCCACCAGTGAAGATGAAGTTGCGCATTGTCGTAATTTATCAGAACAAAGAGCTTGAGAGTGTGATTCCTTAGTTCCAGATCTATCTAAAGTATGGGACATTACAGAATTCATATCTGCACCCATTACAATTTCAAAGCCAGAGAATTTCAAGAGATAAACTGAAAGTAAAGAGAAGAAAGCAGGATCAGGAGTACATGGAGCGTAGATTGAGAGAAATACAATATTCCTATTCTCCACAACTGTTTTTAAGTGCGTTACTCTACCCTCCGAGTCACAGCCTTTATCCAAAATACTGATATTTAAAGACCTCCGCACCAAAATTAGGACACCTTTAGTTTTAGTATCAGCAGATGAATGAGATGCCACTTCATAAAACTTATTATTGCACCTGTGTACATCCTCCTCTTTCAAATGGGATTCCTGCACTAACGCTATATCAATCTTTCTTCTTCGTAAAAAATCCAAAAAACTTGTGCGTTTGTGAGGGCCATTTAGGCCATTTATATTGCAACTTAGAATATTAAGTTCAGTCATAAGTATCTAACTGAAATGCTGCTTGATAAACCAAAGTACAACTTAGAAAATGAAACCATTTGAGTCTACCATCAAACCACCCCCCACCCTTCCCATCACTATTTGGAGAAACATAACCATATTCCCATAAACTATGGCGGATCAAACCAAGAACAAACCTTGATCCGCCAACCCCCCTTAATTCGATCCGTGGCGTCAACAGAAACCTGCACATTACTGAAACACCAACATTGGCCCAATACTAACATAATGGCTAGCAGGTACATCAAAAAAATAAAATAAAAAAAAAAATACATAAAATAAAAAATAAATAAATAAAAAGTCAAAAATATATAAAATAAAAATAATACATAGACTTTTAGATAGGCTACCCGTAAATAAAAGCCGTAAAAAAAAAAAAAAAAAAAAAAAAAATTCACGTCACACACCCGATAAGAAACACAATATAGTGAGAGCTCAGCGTTTCAATAATTATGACGTCCAAAATAAAGTGAGGTGAACTCTATGAAATAACAGTCACCTAACCAGTAGGACTTAGAGCATCTCAGCAAAATGCCATCTGAAGTTCAGCGGGGGTTAGTGGCTAACTGGCAACCGAGAAAGTGTCTTGCTTCTTCTGGGGAGTACAGCATTTTTGGCTCGCCTTGATTGAGAATGACCTTCAGCGTTGCAGGATAAAGGAGGAAATTCTGGATGCCAGCTTCCCGCATTTCCCTCCGAATTGGTGCAAACGCACTTCTTCTTTTTGCAGTCATAGGAGAAAAGTCTGGAAAGAAGGACAGCGCTGCTCCATCGCTTGTTTTCACCGGGGTATGCAGTCTAGCAGCCCGCAGAATGAGCTCCCTGTCCGTGTATCGCAGAAGTTTAAAGAGAAAGACCCGTGGTTTAGCGCGATCTGAGGTAGCCTTTGTATACACGCGATGTGCTCGTTCCACTTCAATCTCTCTTCCCGCCAGAGAAGGGAGCCACGTCGACAGCGATCTTTTCAAAAAGCCCATGGGGTCGTCTTTCTCGGATCCTTCAGGCAATCCAACCAGACGCAGATTGCTGCGCCTGTTGCGGTCTTGTAAATCTACCACCTGTTGTTCAAGCGCGGCTAATCGTACATCGTGATCTGCGACTACTTTCTTTTGTTCACGCATCTCACCTGTGAGAAGATCGAGTTTAGAGCATAGTGACTGGACAACTGACATGTGAGAAGCTAAATCACCCCGCATCGCCGTCAACTCGGTTTTTAGAATGTCCTCAAAGCGTGCAACAGTGTTAGCCATTTTGTCAACCGTATCACTTGTGGTCGTCACCGTCGGCGCCTTGGATCTCTTCTTAATCGGAGAAGATGATGGCGACAAATCTTGCTGTTTTCGACTGTGTGACATCTGGCAAACTACAATTATTGAATAAAACTTAAAATAAAACAAAAAATCGGCAAAAAAGGGGCCAAATGTACGGAGCTCTACTCAAGTACGACAGGGTTCATGAGCACGTCACGTGACTCCTCTAACAATCTACATAGTTAAAAGCGCTATATAAATGAAGATGACTTGACACTGCGTTTTAAATTATTGCTTCAATATTTCGAAGAAAAAGGAGTTTCCCCACTGTGTATTAGCTACGCAATACTCGGACCCTTACTCTCAGGGAATCGAGGTTACGTTAGTAACCAAGTACGTTTCCTTTGCGTAGAAGCCTGTGGACATGGCCGACGGGGAACTGCAGTCCCGCCCTGGAGGAGCGAGTCTTAGCCTTCGCTCTCTGGCTTTACCACCAGTTTTGCTTCCTCCGCTCATTTTAAATTTTTAAATTTAGTTATTACAACCTTTTTTACAACAACGTTTTTACATTATTACAACATTTTTTTTCTGTGCACACAGTTAATATGTGTAAAACTTTTTTTATTTTTTTTACTAAAATGGTGAAGTAACAATTTAAACAAGCTTTTCAAATAATTCACTTCAATATTAACATGCTACTAGGGTTTGATACGCACACTTTATAACTTGTATATATTCACACTATGAAGTCTATTTAAATATATATGGATATTATACACTGTTCCTAACAGTTCATACACTGTTCCAAACACTGTTCTGTTTGTGTGTTCTATTTGGACTGTGATCACTGCCTTAATCCTCATAAGCTTTCTGGCCATTTGTAAAATTTTTGTATATGTATAAAACAGATCACTGAACTTGAGTGATTCAAGATCACTTATTTGTGACAAAAAAATATTTTATAGTTTGTGTTTAATTTGCACAAGTTTAAGTGGTCAAAAGTAAAATCTTAACTGTTTCCTTTCACAATTAACGGAAATCATTACAATACATGAGTTTTGCTTTGTATTCAGAGTTAGTGGCTCTTAAAAGAGCCGTTGATGAAAAAACAGTGGACTTTATTTTTTGGGAGCTGCCTTTTTAGGCATGGCAGGTTTAGGCTTTCCCTTAGGTTTAGCTGCCATGGCTTTTTTAGCACTTTTGGCTGCTTTCTTAACGGCTGCTGGCTTCTTTGCCTTCTTGGGGCTCTTCGTCGCCTTCTTAGGGACTGTGGCAGCGGGTTTCTTTGCCTTCTTGTGTGATTTCTTGGCGGTGTGATTCTTTGCCGTTACGCTCTTGGGCTTCATGACCTGCACCAGGGTGCTTTTAGTTACCAGGCTCTTGAGGGCGATCTTGATGCGGGAGTTGAACTGTTCAAGGCAGTTGATGAGCTCGGTTTGGAGTGGGCGCCTCTGCCTAGCCGACCAGAAGCAGTCTGCAGCCGAAAGGACACCCAGAAGAGGCGAGGAAAATCAAAAATCAAAGTCCTGGAACGCACCGCCAATGAGTCGAATGCACAATCTGGGATCCACCCTCATGTGTATGTGAGAAGCAGCCGTTGCCCATCTCCCTGCAGCCACAGCGAACTGGAGAGGGAGAACAACGCTCCCCTCTAAACCTTGCCACACCACCGCAAACTTCGCTGACAAGGGTTTCTCAGCGGTGGGCCAAGCAGCTTCAGTACTGCATGTGATGGCAATCCTCCAGGTCTATCAGGTCAAACTGCTCAGGTCTCTGGATGAGGGACCCAGAAGTTTTCAAAGAGCTCCGGCGTGGCACAGGTCGTGCCCTCAAGTTAAAAGACCCTTGTGGCCCTCAAGTTAAAAGACGGCCCTTCTGGACACACCCGTGAACCCCTCAGGTCTCTTCAGAGCGGTGGAAAGTTCATGGAGTTTTGCGCTTTGTCGAAACGAAAAAACAGTTGAAGGCCATTAGCCACTTCCTGCCAAAGTGCGCCTGAGCGATCCCTCCTGCGCATTCTCGCTCCTCCTCAGTGGCCATTCTGCTGCTGCTTGGTGGTAGCATGAACCGACGGTGAGACCACGACAGCCGTGCCTGAAGCATCATCATGGTTTGAAGAGTCAGAGGCAGGGACAGCAGGCCCGGAAACAAAGCCACGTTCCTGACGCTGCCTCTCAGAGCAGGGAAGCTGTACACATCTCTGAAGACGAGCCACTGAAGAAGTCTGCTCGCTCCGCTGTGTGTGTTCATCATGACCTTGCCGCCCAGAATAGACAGGGGGGCAATTGTTGTGTTTGTATTTTGACTGTCCCACTATGCAGTGCAATAAAGTAAAAAAAATAATAATACAAAACTCACTGCAATATCAGAGCTATTTTCCTCCTTTCACTCCCTCACCCTTCTCACTCCCACACACGTGGGGTATTAAACTCCCCTCTCCCCAATTAGCCCTCATGGTGTACAGTCCGCCTCGCCCGCTGTCACAATTCACAAAAGCGTGGCAGAGGAAGTACACAACTGCAGGCAAAACACGCTGTAGAGACAATCGATTAATCATTAACATCTACACACATAAATGGAGAGTTTTCACAAATTGGTGCAGGTCAAATTGGTGAAAGTGTATGTGGCCGCTATAACAACATTCCACGCGCACGTTGATAATTGGCCAGTAGGTAGAAATGACATAGTGGTACGATTCTTAAAGGGAGCAAGACGGCTGAACCCCCCTCGCCCTTTCACTCTACCCACTTGGGACTTGGCACTTGACACTCTCACGGGACCCCTGTTTGAACCCTTCAATGCAATCAATGAGCTTGTGCGTGCACTCCTATAGGGGTTCGAGCCCACTCCATCAGAGGAATGGCTTCCTCGTGGGCATGGGCAAATTGCATATCTATTCAGGATATATTTCCGCATTAGCAAACGCAATGTCTATATATATTTATAGCCTTATATAGGGAGTGAGCCCGCTCCTACTTCGCTTTTACTTGTTACTTTTCCCACAGCATTTAAGCAGGCTCAGGTAACCCCACTGCTTAAGAAACCCACTCTAAATCTAGCACATCTGGAAAATTACAGACTGGTATCCCTTATTCCATTTGTCACGAAAACACTTGAACGAGTTATTTTCAACCAGATCTCTTCCATTCTGGTTTCAAAAGCAGACGATTAACCGATTAACCTGCTCTTGGTTATTGAAGCTCTGAGACTGGCAAGAGCAGCTTCCAAATCCTCAGTTCTCATCTTGCTGGATCTGTCTGCTCCCTTTGACACAGTTAACCACGAGATCCTCCTGTCAATCCTAAAAATGAAGGGCATCTCGGGAACCGCACTACAATGGTTCAAGTCAACCTCTCAGGTAGGTCCTTCAGGGTGTCGTGGAGGGGAGGGGTGGGGTGGGGTGTCTAAGACACAACATCTAGATACCGGGGTGCCTCAGGGCTCAGGGCAATAATATGTCACTTGTAAAATGACGGGGTAAACGTGCACTTACTCATTAAGATTTTCAACCGGGTTGAAAACTGAACGATGTTTGTGTCCTGTGTGAGGTCCACGTGAAGGAACCACATTCCTAAGAAAAGAAAAAGAACAAGCACAAATATTAGTAAATATTTGTTAGCTTATGTTATCCAAGCTGGCAAACCAGTGCATGCATTACTAATAGACCCTTTTCACATTTGCAGGTTTCCCAGAAGAGAAAAGTTAATTTCACAGTCACTCACACAGCCGCAGTATTAGAAACACTCTAGTTTTTTTTTTGTAATTTGATGCAACGGTAATATAATACTGAGTATAGTATATATTTTAAAAATGTTTAAATATGACGGAAGATCAAAAGACTTCACTTGGTGAAGGTATTTTATCTGACAAAATTATTTCAACTCAAGTCACCTTTATATATACAGTGCTTTTTACAATATAGATTGATCAAAGCATATTTACAGTGATAACAGGAAAATAATGCAACAAAGTTTGTTTCGGCTGTACAGCAGATCTAGAAGAAAGTAGCGTCATAGTCCAGCTTAGGTAAGTTCAGTGTTGATTCATTTCCATTGTAAAAATCATTAGTTATCTATTTAGTTAATTTATCCCACTCCGGAGAAAACAATTATGTCATCATTCAGCTCAGTTCAGTTCTCAGATTATGTGGTGTCAATGCAGGCACAACACTGATATTGTTGAATATTAAGTGACAAAAAGGCAAACTACAGCTAGAGGTTTTAGAAAAAAAAAAGAAAAAAAAAGAGCTCACATGAGAAAAACATCCTACATCGACTGCAACAGTCAGTTATTAATATTCCTCCATTGTTTTTTCTTGGGTTCATAAATTCTATGTATGACAGCCTGGCTAAAAAAATGTCTGTTCAATTTGACAGGTTCCATTGTGCTATCACAAATAAACAACGGACTCCAAGCACAACTACACAATATGCTTACAAAATCTTTAACACATGTTAAAACTATTTAAACAAAGGGTGAATGTGACAGCCTGGCTATCATCCAAGTGGATGCTGCACACTGGTGCTGGTTGAGGAGAGACCCCCTGAGATGATTGTAAAGTGCTTTGGGTGTACAGTAGTACATATGAAAGCGCTATATAAATGCCTCATTCATTCATTCATTCAATATGTCTTTGCCGGACATCCCTTTTGGCCACTGTATGGCAGTTTATTGACTTTCCAACTGATCTTTAAATCTTGCAGTAAAATCAAGCCACTTTTATGAGGATTGCAAGCTTCCCTGAGTTGTTGGACCCATTGATGGAACTCATGTTTGCATCATCACTCCAACTGTAAATGAGGAAACAGAGAAAAGGATTCCACAGCATCAATACATCTGTGATAAATTTGCACAATGCAAAGCAATTTTTTTAAATAAATTTACTTATTAAAGTTTCAGTGTCTTAATTAAATGAATTTATTATAATTACATTAAATTATTGGTGTCATTCTGCAGTGACCTCAACCTTGCAGGCTCACTATTGGCTGATTCAGTGGTGAGGGTGGCCATTTTGGGTTAACATCATTGTAGTCCATAGTTTGCAACACCTAAGTCCCACTTCAGACAGCATTTACAAATCAGTCTAAGACTTTACTGAAAGTTGCTTTTAGTTTCTTTATGGTGTCCTACTCTTAGAGAAGTCCTACTTTTTACTTAGAATTTGTTGACACTTAAGTCAAAGCTTAAGACTATTCTTGAGCATTTCTGAGAAGTTTTATAAATACGGGCACTGGTGTGTTTGTTCAGGGTTAGAGCTGAATAGGCTATAGTCTGGCCAAAGCCCCAACATCTGTGCAAATATATCAAACATAGTGTGAATAATACGACTGTTTTATGAATAAGCATTTGGTTAAATCAAAATTACAACGTGTGACATGTGCATTATTGTGAATATTTATTCATTTAGCAGACACTTTTATCCAAAGACACTTATGAGGAATACAAAGGAGCCAATGACATAAGACATGCAAGAAGCACTACAAAGTTTCAAACAATGTCCAGAAAAGTATGCTACAATCTATATAACAAGGAGGGAAATAAGTGAGAAAAATAAGTTGTTTTTAAGTAATTTGCTATGCCTTGCTGTAAATGAACAAGTCGTTCAGATGAGCTTTTACACAATCCGCATGCCGAAAACTGAGATATGATATGAATGACGAATAAGGGGAAACAAATGTGACGATTTACATTTTATTTACCTGATATGTAGCCTACATCAGCTTATGGAAACGTGTTTAACAAGTTAAAACATCAACACTTGTGTGATCAGGCGTAGGCTATATATTTATTATTGTGATTAATGTTATGACGATTATATCGACAGAACATCTGGTCAAACATGAGTCACAGAGAGACTCGGAGTCTCCAGATGATCGTGTGCTTCAAGCTGCCCAAAACAACATCTGTATGAAAGCCTCCTGACGCCCCTCACTGTTGCCGATTTCACGAAAGTCTCTTCAGACTGTTTGCTGAACATAAAGAAGACGCGTTCAGGCTTTTATCAACTTTTCCAGTTAAACTATTCATCCAATTTACACGCGGCTTTCCCCCGTGGCTGATGCTCGCCTTGGATTTGATCTGATGAAGGCAAAATAAACATTTCCTATTTGCGTAAATTAGTCTCCAATGAAAGCTCAGAACCTCTACTTGGTGGTTACTTTGTTTTGACTGTGCTAAACTATTTTACCGTTCCAGTTTTGCCTCAGATGTAAGAGAAGAAAACACACTCGTTAGGGATTCGTGGACGCGCACAGACGCCGAGCAAGCAGGTTGAGTCTACAAGGTTCTCATGTGTTATTTAAGAGGGCAGCGCCGCGCGAACGTCAGTCATTGCTGCTCCCAGAGATAGCTTTAGAAAGACTGCAGATCCGATCAGAGAGAAATGGCAGAAATCGCGCCCGTCCCCGCTGCTGCCGCCCCGGCCAAAGCGCCCAAGAAGAAGTCTGCTGCTAAAGCCAAGAAAGCAGGTCCAGGCGTCGGCGAGCTCATCGTCAAAGCTGTGTCCGCATCCAAGGAGAGGAGCGGCGTGTCCCTCGCCGCGCTGAAGAAAGCGCTCGCTGCCGGCGGCTACGACGTGGAGAAGAACAACTCCCGCGTCAAGATCGCCATCAAGAGCCTGGTGACCAAAGGCGCCCTGGTGCAGGTCAAAGGGACCGGCGCCTCGGGCTCATTCAAGCTCAACAAGCAGCAAGCCGAGAGCAAGAAGAAAGCGGTTCCTAAAGCGAAGAAGCCCGCGGCCAAGAAACCCGCTGCTGCCAAGAAGCCCAAGAGCTCTGCGGCAAAGAAGCCCGCCGCAAAGAAATCGCCCAAGAAAGCCGCCGCTAAGAAATCGCCTAAGAAGGCCAAGAAACCCGCAGCTACAGCCGCTAAGAAGGCGACGAAGAGTCCCAAGAAGGCAAAGAAACCAGCAGCCGTTAAGAAAGCAGCCAAGAGTCCCAAAAAGGCTAAGACTGCTAAACCCAAGGTGGCAAAACCTAAAGCCGCCAAGCCTAAAAAGGCAGCGCCCAAAAAGAAGTAAAGTTCACTGTTTGTTCCTCAACGGCTCTTTTAAGAGCCACCCACTAACTCGAATAAGAGCAAAACTCGTTTATTAATGATTTCCGAAAGCGGATTATAGAGATGTGACTTTTAACCTCAAGACTCATTCATTATAAACAAACAATACAAAACACCCAGTTTTGAAAAAAAAAAAAAAACATTAAGTAGAACATTATTTATATATAAGAAATGTATTGTAAATGCCCAACAAAAACAAAATAAGAGGGTTCAGACAGTGATCAGAAATGGCATGTTGTACACAACGGTACAGACAGGATATACACACAACACTATGCTGGGGAATTGTGATAATACAATACAAACAACCCCACATCCAACAATATGGACAGTGATGAAACTCCAATATTGGAATAGGAGCATAATACTGTACTGTGTGTCAGATGGTCAATGTGCACAGAATATACATTGTGTGTGTGTTCTGTGTCTGTGTGAAAGGTGCAGCGCTTTTGGTAGCGTACAACATCCATTTTTGTATTTTTATACAACAAAAAAGTGGTTTCACCTCTTCCACTTATTATTATTCACACTCACAAATACTAGTGCATATGCAAACAGGGCACAATAATTCCCGCTAGAATGGGGAGAGAAGTTCAGTGATTGGTTTAAATCTTTCCAGACTCTAAACCAATCGGCGACTGGCACTCTCGTTTAAAGCCGGAGGCACACGCATCTTCACTCTATCACTTACTATTGTCAGTGAAGCGTTAACCAACTAATATAAAAGCAATGAGTGGAAGAGGCAAAACCGGTGGTAAGGCCAGAGCGAAGGCCAAGACTCGCTCCTCCAGGGCGGGACTGCAGTTCCCCGTCGGCCGTGTTCACAGGCTACTGCGTAAAGGAAACTACGGCGAGCGCGTCGGTGCCGGAGCTCCTGTTTATCTGGCGGCTGTGCTCGAGTATCTCACCGCTGAGATCCTGGAGCTGGCTGGAAACGCCGCTCGGGACAACAAGAAGACCCGCATCATCCCCCGTCACCTGCAGCTGGCGGTGCGCAACGACGAGGAACTCAACAAGCTTCTGGGCCGAGTGACCATCGCTCAGGGCGGCGTGCTGCCCAATATCCAGGCCGTGTTACTGCCCAAGAAGACCGAGAAACCCTCCAAATCTAAATAAATGCGAGTTTATTTAATTTGGACCAAAAGGCTCTTTTAAGAGCCACCCATTTTATCTGATAAAAAAGTGATTTTCTTAATATTTACAGACATCACAAAGGCGTTTGGTTGAGGGAGAAAATGACCCATCAAACAAATAAACATTTATGATTGCTCTGCATTATCGACGAGTATAACGTTAATGTTACAGTCGTAGGTGTGCGTGTTTGTTACAAGCACATGATGATGGTCCCCTAATGTGTGTTTGTCACCCAACCCATGTCCCTTTAATATTAAAATATAGTTGGTCTACCAAGCTCTGACAATGTATTGAATATTTTAATAAAGTATCCAAAATAAAAAGCAATATACACATCTCGGCTTCATGGTAACAGAAATTGGTCAATGTTACTCTAGGTCTTTGATCCCCTTTTTTACGGGACGGATGGAAACCCTAGTGTGTCTCGCTTCAGTGCTTTTATACAGACTGTAATGTGATTTTGTTCTAATCCGAAATCTGCACAACCACTGTGAATTAAGGCGAGTATTTCAGAACAAATAAATACAACACTGTGAGTATAAAGACCAGGGAGGTGTCTGTGTGGTGGAAATGAAGTATTCAACAGAACAAAGCAGCTCGAGCGGGAAACCTTCCACTTGTTTGAAAAAGAGGAAACGCGCAGTCATTGGCTGGCACTCATGCGCTGACGTCACGTATTAGCCAATCACAAGGTCTGCATCCTCGAGACACTATGAGCTCGTGGCGGTACAATGCTTTAAAAGCGGGTGTATTACACCAAGCAGCATTTCCAGCACTATTAGGACAAAGAGACGAAGTCCGCAGCAATGGCAAGAACCAAGCAGACCGCTCGTAAATCCACTGGTGGTAAAGCCCCGAGGAAGCAGCTCGCTACCAAGGCCGCCCGTAAAAGCGCTCCGGCCACCGGCGGCGTCAAGAAGCCTCACCGCTACCGGCCCGGGACCGTGGCTCTGCGGGAGATTCGCCGTTACCAGAAGTCCACCGAGCTGCTGATCCGCAAACTGCCTTTCCAGCGGCTGGTGAGAGAAATCGCTCAGGACTTCAAGACGGACCTGCGCTTCCAGAGCTCCGCTGTCATGGCCCTGCAGGAGTCCAGCGAGGCTTATTTGGTCGGTCTTTTTGAGGACACCAACCTGTGCGCCATCCACGCCAAGAGGGTCACCATCATGCCCAAAGATATTCAGCTGGCTCGCCGCATCCGCGGAGAGCGCGCTTAAACCCGCGTCTGCGTCAACACACAACGGCTCTTTTAAGAGCCACCAAAACTGCACTGATCGAGATCATTTCCAGTTTATCTCAATATGAGAAGAAAGTTACGTTCATGCAATACATAAACACTCTCTGGGCCACCGTTCTCTAGCAGTTACCATTACTATCAGAATTAAATATAATCATAACCCTAATTATAAAAATACTTGCACATAAGGAAATAAGAATTATTTGTATGTAATAAAAGTGATTTTTTTATTTTAAAGTCTATAGATAATGTTCTTTTTTTCACTTGAATGCTGTTCTATCAGTTTATCTTAAAACAGTCTTCCCAAACAAGACTATGTGGTTGGTTTTTTTTCCAACTTTTTGTTTTATTCCAGCTACTCTCTAATAGTGGCATAGAGGTGCAAGTTCACCTTAGAGGTAATTTAGACATACAGTATAAACCACTGAGGCCTGAAATCATTTATATTCTGCAAATATATCCGAATTGTCTAATAAAAAATTACTATAACGTCCTTCTAGACTAGCACATTTCATTACCATTCAGTATCTCTAGATATTATATGACGATATTATAACATCCTCTTCATCAAATGAAATAAATCTTATAAAACATGAAAGAAGCCTCGTTTATGGTTTGGGTTACATCATCACATGTGTTTTGTGCTGGAACTATATTGAGGGGAGGGGCGTTTTGCGCCTTGTGACGCCGTGTTGGTTTCTATCAGGTCCTGTAAGTAAATATAAAATGCGTCCTTCAGCGCTGAATATAATGAATATAAGGTGAATAAGAAGATCACGGGGACGAAGCTCCCCTGCATAAAGACCATCGCGGAAAGGCGCTGCCTATCCCGTGTCCACCGGATCCTCTCTGATCCCACCCATCCCAACTATGGAATGTTTTCCCACCTGGCGTCCGGCAGAAGGTTCCGCAGCATCTTCTGCAGAACGACTAGATTTCTGAACAGTTTCTTTCCCCTGGCCATCAGACTGCTTAATACTACTCCCCATATGGATACGCACCTCAGCTTAGCCTAAATTGTGTCTCCAACTTATTGTCTCTTTTTGCTAAACTCAGTGCAATTTTTATTGATTACTCTTTTTGTAATAACTGCAAAAATGTGTATATACACACACACCTAAAGGATTATTAGGAACACCTGTTCAATTTCGCATTAATGCAATTATCTAATCAACCAATCACATGTCAGTTGCTTCAATGCATTTAGGAGTGTGGTCCTGGTCAAGACAATCTCCTGAACTCCAAACTGAATGTCAGAATGGGAAAGAAAGGGGATTTAAGCAATTTTGAGCGTGGCATGGTTGTTGGTGCCAGACGGGCCGGTCTGAGTATTTCACAATCTGCTCAGTTACTGGGATTTTCACGCACAACCATTTCTAGGGTTTACAAAGAATGGTGTGAAAAGGGAAAAACATCCAGTATGCAGCAGTCCTGTGTGCGAAAATGCCTTGTTGATGCTAGAGGTTAGAGGAGAATGGGCCGACTGATTCAAGCTGATAGAAGAGCAACTTTGACTGAAATAACCACTCGTTACAACCGAGGTATGCAGCAAAGCATTTGTGAAGCCACAACACACACAACCTTGAGGCGGATGGGCTACAACAGCAGAAGACCCCACCAGGTACCACTCATCTCCTCTACAAATAGGAAAAAGAGGCTACAATTTGCAAGAGCTCACCAAAATTGGACAGTTGAAGACTGGAAAAATGTTGCCTGGTCTGATGAGTCTCGATTTCTGTTGAGACATTCAGATGGTAGAGTCATAATTTGGCGTAAACAGAATGAGAACATGGATCCATCATGCCTTGTTACCACTGTGCAGGCTGGTGGTGGTGGTGTAATGGTGTGGGGGATGTTTTCTTGGCACACTTTAGGCCCCTTAGTGCCAATTGGGCATCGTTTAAATTCCACGGCCTACCTGAGCATTGTTTCTGACCATGTCCATCCCTTTATGGCCACCATGTACCCATCCTCTGATGTCTACTTCCAGCAGGATAATGCACCATGTCACAAAGCTGGAATCATTTCAAATTGGTTTCTTGGACATGACAATGAGTTCACTGTACTAAAATGGCCCCCACAGTCACCAGATCTCAACCCAATAGAGCATCTTTGGGATGTGGTGGAACGGGAGCTTCGTGCCCTAGATGTGCATCCCACACATTTCCATCAACTGCAAGATGCAATCCTATCAATATGGGCCAACATTTCTAAAGAATGCTTTCAGCACCTTGTTGAATCAATGCCACGTAGAATTAAGGCAGTTCTGAAGGCGAAAGGGGGTCAAACACAGTATTAGTATGGTGTTCCTAATAATCCTTTAGGTGAGTGTATATGCTCTATATGCTCTTACCCTGTATATAGCTAGCTCTTAGTTATAGGAAGTATATTTATTTTTATTGTGTAGGAATAAGGTTTTAGCTTTGTTATACTGGCAGCCAAGTAATCGACATTTCGTTGTCAAATTTCACTGTGTGTTTTTTGTACAATGACAATAAAGGAAGTCTAAGTCTAAGTTGCCTATTTAAAGTGTTTTAACGCCGTATATTTGCAGTAAATCACACAAAAATGGGAAATCGGCTCACTTTTCTATTTCTAGAGATCCACCACCTCTCGGAATTAAAAGTGATTTACAGAAACAAGAATAAAAAAATAAAATATGGTGAAAATAAAAGTGAAATGTCAGCGGCAAAGTTGCTTTGAGAGACTTTCTCGTATGAAAGCTATTTTTAAAGGGATCTTATCGTTGCTATTATTACTTCCCTTCAAAAAGGAGTTTTTAGATTACACGATCTTGCATAATATTTTTGTCTTTTTCTTCAAAATTGTATTTAAACGAAAATAAATAGCGGGAAATGAACAAAGGAACTGTGTCCTGTGGGGTGTCACTCAAACATTTGGCGGTAGGAGGGGCTATCATTAAGCCGTTCGTGATTGGCACTTATTCCTCTCGTGATTCTGTGAGTTGTCCAATGAAATACGATTTTATGGGTTTGGCCTATGAAAACGGGCAATCAGCAGATTCTCGAATCTCTTTGAAAATTTGCATAAGAAGCGAATAAATGTATCTGTTTCGCACTGTCGTTTACATTGAATCGCCAATTTTCTGATCACGCATCATCATGCCTGAGCCAGCAAAGTCCGCTCCTAAGAAGGGATCCAAGAAGGCCGTCACCAAGACCGCTGGTAAGGGGGGAAAGAAGCGCAGAAAGTCCAGGAAGGAGAGCTACGCCATCTATGTCTACAAAGTGCTGAAGCAGGTTCATCCTGACACCGGCATTTCCTCCAAGGCGATGGGGATCATGAATTCCTTCGTCAACGACATCTTCGAGCGCATCGCCGGTGAATCGTCTCGCCTCGCGCACTACAACAAGCGCTCCACCATCACTTCCAGAGAAATCCAGACCGCCGTACGTCTGCTGCTGCCCGGAGAGCTGGCCAAACACGCCGTGTCTGAGGGCACAAAGGCCGTCACTAAATACACCAGCTCGAAGTAAAGCGGGATCTGAGATTTCAGCTACCACAAAGGTTCTTTTAAGAGCCACCCATTTTCTCCATTGAAAGAGCTCCTGTTGTCTCTTTAAATAGTGAAAAACTGCATCTTCTGATAATTGATCTCCACCTCTTCCTCTCAGATGCGTGAATTATTCGATAGTAATATAACCACTTCTTAGCTGTTGAAACCATGAAAACCTTAAAAGTGAAAAAAAGAAAAAAATCAATTTCATCTCACTCCTTTTCACTCACCTGAATAACTCTTGGAACAACGAGTCAGCGACCTAAAGTCTCTGTAACACCCATTTTCTCTTCAAAGGTAACGTTAGTGTAGGCACATTTTTTTCATAAACACTTTTTGTTATAGTTGTTGAAACATCGCCATACCAATCCATAATAGAAGTGGTCTAAACATAAATAAATGTCCATACATATAACAAATATAAAATAAAATCCATACCTGAATTATTGAAAAGCGCTTCAGATGTTTTAGAATCTGTTGCAAATACCACCTTCAAAACTTAAATATGGTAAGTGCAGAAAAAAAACTTGTAAATTGATGGGTTTTCTAAACTAATTTGATGATGCTTTTTTAACCCCTTAACTGTCACCGTGTACTGACATTTAGCTTTTATCCAAAGTGACTGACTTAACCTCTGGTTGTGTTAATGTAAGCACAGTGGACTAAAACTTACTGTGTGTGTGTGTGGTAATGATAGAATGAGGTTTGATGCACTTCAGAATAGGATGAAATTAATCTCTGTAAAAAGAGGCCAAAATGCAGTCAGATCCAAAGAGAAATACAAAACCTGTGCTGAATGAGATTTTGAGAGGTTCTCTTACGAGAGGTTCTCTCGTACTGCGTAATATCTTACGCTAGGGGAAAACCTCTTTTCCACGAGATATTGAAGCCAAAAATTATCCTTAATTTTGAATTAATGTAAAACGCGTTGCGGCAGCATGCAGACATAGGCAAGGCGGCTCGCGTGCCTATTGGCTGTCCTGCAGCAACTGCAGCAGCCTATCGAGAGTTGCCCTTGGTGACGTCAGATCCAATGGGGGCACTTCGCGCCCACTACATCACCTCCCGCCAAAGCGGGCTTGGCCTGGGCCTATAAATGTAGCTCGATGGGCTAATATAATCGGATTTTTCATCTCTTCAGCAAAGCTCACGCACCGCTGGATCCAAAGCGAAGAAGCCGCGCCATCTGAGAAAAGTTTTCTGCGGGACGAGCCTTTGCATCTGAAGCCGCTGGCCTTCATCTCGCCGCCTTCAGTCGCCGTACCTGCTACGCTTTCCGGCGTTTATATCCTTTTACTCTGCCGAGTGTCTGTTCGCCGCTGCGACTCACACTCTCTCTAAAAGAGCAGCGTCTTTTTAAGGATGCCTCGTTCCTGTGGCTCGTGCCGAACCGCACTCAGCGACGGGGACCACCATTTCATCTGCGTTTCCTGCCTGGGTAAGGATCATGCAGCTCTCGCGCTCGCTGACGGCGGCTGCCATCATTGCGAGCTATTGCCATGGTGACTCGGAGGACTCGCCTGGCATTTTTCTCAGAGTCTGCACTTCCGCCCGCTGTAGTGCCACGCCGTAAAAAGCGCCGTACTCAGCGGGTTCCCGAGCCTTCTCCAGCCCGTGAAAGCTCGCCAGTTCGCACGCCAGCTTCACCAGCTTCACTCGAGTCGCTCACCGACGGACAACGGCCGCCGTCCGCCGCCGCTTCCGCCATTAATGACGACGAGATAGCTGCATCTGTAGAGGAGGAGGCCAGCTGCTCTTTCCTGGCGTCGGACAGTGAGGATTGGGCGAGCTCTGTGGACCTCCCCCCCTCTGCCCGCGAGTCGTCAGGGAAACGGGCCAGCATCGAAGGAAAGCTGCTCTCACAGGCCGTGGCGAGCCTCGTTCTTGAGTGGGCGGCACCCGCGCAGCCTGC
The DNA here is from genome assembly GCA_030578255.1 of Tiaroga cobitis. Lineage (NCBI taxonomy): Eukaryota > Metazoa > Chordata > Actinopteri > Cypriniformes > Leuciscidae > Tiaroga > Tiaroga cobitis. The sequence goes on from CM060615.1 coordinate 24,971,561, forward strand.
GCACAACCGACTGGATGGATGTCTCCTGCAAAGGTAACGTGTACCTCTGTCTCAGCCGCATTCTCCGTGGTGGACGGTGCTAAAGACAGAGGATACCACTCTCTTCCTCCAGTAGAAGAAGCTGTAGCGGCCCATCTTTGCCCGCCCTCTGCTGGACGGCGAGCTAAGACGGCGCTACATTCTAAAGCTTGCCGCACTACTTCCGCTATGCACAGCCGCACTTATACTGCCGCTGGGCAGGCTGTATCGGCATTACACCCGATGGCCGTACTGCAGATCGTCCAAGCCGACCTTCTCCGAAAACTGGATGAGGAAGGACCGGAAGCTATCAGCGTGCCGGATTTGAGGAGCGCCGTCTGGATTTGAGGTCCGTAACCTGGCTCTTTGCGCCGCTAAATCCGCTGTACAGGCCATTGGGCGGAACATGGCTTTTCTCACCATGGCTGAGAGACACTCATGGCTGACGTTATCTGAGATGCCGGACTCGGAGCGTTCCGCGTTCCTCGACGCGCCCATCTCCCCAGCTGGCCTATTTGGATCATCCGTCAAAGATTTTGCGGATAGATTCGCTGAGGTTCAAAAGACGTCACAGGCTTTGAAGCTCTTCTTACCAAAGCGCTCTAGCATCGCAGCAGATTGCCCAAAACAGCCGTCTGCTCGAAGCTCCCAGCCACAGCCTCCGCCCACCGCCGCTTCACAGCGCCATCAAGCCCGGGACCAGAGACCACGCTCTCGCTCTGCCGGCCGTGTAGGCAAAGGCAAGCGCGTTTCAAATCAGTGCTTCTCCCGGGAGACTAGCGCAAAATTAATCCCCTATTTTAGCGCCATCTGCTGTTTTAGAAGAGAAGTTACTCATCTGCATTTGTGAGAAAATCTGCCTGAACACATTTGTGAGAAAATCTGCCCGGACACATTTGTGAGAAAATCTGCCCGGACACTTTTGTGAGAAAATCGAGCCGAGAGATCTCACAATCGGATATGCACAGAAAGATATGCATTTGTATGCACTAGATTTGGTATTTGTTCAAAGGTTACATGCAATTTGTTGGATGGTTTGTATTTATTTGTGAAATAGCCTATTATCTAGGCTCATTTATTTATATTTGTAAAACACAATATTGGTTATTCCACTGCATTTTCGCTCAAATCGACCTTTGTTTTTGCAAATTGCTTTCTGTTTGTTTGCGAGTCGAGTTTTCCTTTGCAAAGCAGATCGAGTTTGTTTGCGAGTCGAGTTTTCCTTTGCAAAGCAGATCGAGTTTGTTTGCAAAATGCTGGATTTGTTTGTTTAATACTGGCACATAATTCGCTCCATAAATATTTAAAAAATACAAAATAAGAAAGTAAATACACACATCTTTGCTGAAATTTATTGTGCTGCTGTTGTTGTTAAAAAGCCACGGTGAATGTGCTCTGCCTTAAGACAGGTGAGGGTGTGAGTGGGAAACCCACTGCTGACACGTGACCCTGGTTTGTCCTCAGCACCAGCAGTGAGGAGAATGCTAGACCATGATGATGAACTCATGAACTTAATTAGAGAAGACATGAGATTGAGATTTCTTTTTTTATTATTTACAAATACGTGACATAAAAAAAATCAAAGTAAGTTCAGTTTATTTTTGGAATCGAAGTTAAATGAAGTGATGTACTATACATTATTATGCATTACAATTTTTTTGCATTGTTTTTGTTATGTAACTTGATGTGGTGGGCTGTGAAATAAAAAATAATAGTTCTATACATTGCTTTTTTTTAATGGCAGGTGTAATTTGGAAATACAAATCTTCAATCGAATTTAAAAAAAAATAAAATTTGTAAAAGAAAATAAATAATGATATATATATATATATAAAGAACCTTTTAAAACTCTTAACAACATAACTTATGTATATCATCTGAAAAACAACATAATTTAAATCAACAGTACATACAACAGAAAAATTCAGCTGAGCAAGTGGTGCTGTGGACCTGGATGGACTCCACAATAGAGACCCTGGTAAGGCCTCTCTCCCGGTGGGACATCATCTAGGATGGTCTCCAGAGTGTTTAACTGCATATTTCCACTGTCCACTGCATTGTCTACCAACAGGTTTGCAGGGCTGACTCAATCAACGGCTGCCATGTCACTGAGATCATTTCAAATAGAGGGAAGAATAAAATAAATTAATTCACATTCTCAAATCAAATCAAAGCATAAAATATTTCAACATGAAAACCCATTCTATGGCCATTCAGTTTTTGTCTTAGACACTTTACATTTCTCTGACTTGCCTGTTACAAATAGTTGTGGACAATGGGAACCTCCTCCAGGGCAGACACCTCTGCAGAATTGTTAATTGCTAATTGTTTTTCTGTATTTTTTCAAACGTATTTTCAATGCACTTACTTGAGGTACAAAGGTGTGGTGCACCTCCAGCGCTTTCAGGAAGAATGCCCTAAACCTGGTCTTCATCATCCCAAAAGCACGCTCTATAATGGAGCGTGCCCTGGAATGATGGAGAATAAAGCGCTGGTCTCCCAAACCTCGTACTGGCCTCTTGTAGGGAGTTATGAGGGGAAGTGGGTGTCAGAGACATGGATACACCGCCTGCTAGGATGAAGTGCCCTGGAGGAGGGTACACTGACCTCTGTACATTGGGCTTTATGGAGCACTTGTGCGTCATGCACTCACCCGGGCCAGCTCACGTAGGTGTAAATGAAACGGCATTGATGGTCACAAACAGCCTGCAGGATTATGGATGGGAACAGTTTCCTGTTCCTGTAGCACTGACCATCAGGACCGCTTGGAGGCTTGATGCGGACATGGCAGCCGTCGTTTGCTCCTGCAGCTTTCAAGAAAGCTCTGTCTTGCCAGCCCTGTAAACCCATGGCAAACTGCCTCCAGGTCTTCTGGGGTGTTGGGGAACAGAATGACTTGGTGGCGAATGGGCACCAACTCCTCAGTGACTCAGTGGACAATGCAATGGACAGTGGTACAGGGCATGTCAAACACTCCGGAGACGACACTGTATGATCTACCACACGCCAGCAAGAAAATAAATACCAGGGTCTCTATTATGGCACCCCATCCGTATCGCCATTTACTTCTCAACAGGTCCAGCAGCACTCTTAGGGCCTCCCCGCTCAGCCGAAAATCAGGCCGTGTGTCACAGTCATTAAAAAACCTCTCCAGCACTGGCACATTTTCAGGTTTATCCTGCAGTACAGGGGTCTAGTCAGATTTAGGGAAACAAAGTAAAGAGAAATTTTTTAGAGCTATGACAAAATAATTGTTGGAAGATGTATTGTGATACTTTAGTAAACTACTTTTAGTAAGTATTAATGGCACATTGGGGGAAAACTACTAGTCATATTTAAAACCTTATGTACAAGTGTTCTCTCGTACTGCGTAATATCTTACGCTGGGGGAAAACCTCTTTTCCTCGAGATATTGAAGCCAAAAAATTATCCTTAATTTTGAATTATTGCAAAACGCATTGCAGCATTATACAGACATAGGCAGGCGGCTCAGCGTGCCTATTGGCTGTCCTGCGGCAACTGCAGCATCCTATAGAGAATGGCAACTGACGTCACTGCGACGTCATCGCGCAATGTATTGTGGGGAGTATCCGCCATATTGTGAGGCCACACAAGCCGGTAAGCAAGCAACACACACTGTTTATGTCGTAAGTTAGACTGCATGGATTATTTATTTGAGCATGCTTAAAACTAGTTTACAGCAGCCTATCGAGAGCGGCCCTTTGGTGACGGTCCAATGGGGGCACTTTGCGCCCATTGTGTCACGCTCGCGCCCAAAGCGGCGTGGTCTAGCCCTGTAAAGATAGCTGCTGATATGTCAGTTTGCCTTAAGAGCAAGGAGTGTGTGACAAATGCAGAGATATCAGGATATCGGGCATGACAATGGACAGAGACATGATGGTGGCTTAAAGATGGGAAAAAAAAAAAAAAGTCTGAATAACAATGGTCAAAGGTTAGTGTAAGGAATTTACATTCTGTCTAAATTACAGTCTGAAGAGGCTGTTGAAAAGAGTATTCGGTTGTTCAAGAGAAAGAGAGAGATTGATTGAGTGGAAAAAGAGGGAATGGTACTTTGTGTTTTTCTGTTATAATTCAGCCAAAGCTGAAGAAATGTATGACACAATGAACCAAAACAACACAGCTGACTCTTCTAAAATCAAATGAGTAATGAACCTTTAAAAGCTTTGAAACTGGTTAAGAGGCCATACAAAAAATTAGATAAAAGATACAGGGAAAGGCAAGGTTTAAAATATCATTTAAACTGTAAAATCTTTTTTAGAGAAAAGATATGAATAAGAAAATACGAACAGTTCATAGATGTATGTATTTGATGGTGATTGCACTTTATATCTTGGTAAGTGCGAGTTTAGAGGAGCTACTCTGTCTGAATAGTGTATGTCATTTAATCGCTAGAAAATAGTGTTTTATCGTCACTAACGAGTTAAGACGAATGACAAATTTAAAAGAGGTTGAAAATTTAAGTTTAAGTTAAGCAAAAAAGTTTTGCCTGCCATATTGGTAATTTATGATAGATAGCAGATTTGAATTACTTTCAGGATCAGTTTGAGTACTGATGGAAGTTGGAATTGTGACAAATTGGCTAAGTTAATATCAAATTATCAAGAGAGCCCTTAACATTTATGATTATTGTAAACAAGGGAAAAATAATGACTGACATTGACAAGTATGCACAGCACGACCTGACCTGACAGAAACAATTGATGACTTTGGAAATTGATGCAAGAGTTAATTCATGCATCAAAAGGGGGATGGTAACAATTGAATTGAGAAAATTGCTGTATTCTTCTCCATAACAAAATTGCAGGACTGTTTCGACGGAAAGCGGCAAGGCGAAATAAACTATGTGTACTTAAACTCACAATTTGTTTTTCTCTACAGAGCATGCAGATTTTGATACAGGCTGTTGGGTTTGGTTGTTTCTTTGGTGGAAAACTCTGCTATTTTCAATATAGCTAAGACCAGATAGAGGAACATAGAATTACCATGTGACTACAATGTGCTTCACAATTGCATTAACCGTGAAAATGTTTTCCTCACAACAGGAACTTTGCACTTTTGTCATGCTCCTTAACAAAACATTGGTGTGGGAAGACTTTGAGCCAGATCACATCTCATACTCACATTCTCAAGCTGGCTCCCTGTTAGAACAAACAGGACCAAAATTTGCATCACAATTGTAAAACTCCCTCATCTTTGTTTTGGGGCGTGATGAATTTACACATAGCTAACCACAGCTAAATACAGCCACATAGAGGACATAATTTGATCTTCACACAAAGTCAAATCTGCATCTATCTGATTCTGCCTCACAAAAGTTTGTATACAATTTTAATTAGGTCTTTACATCTAGACTTAATTATAACTGTGAATTTCATACAGTAATTATTTGTTTTGTTTTTCTTTGGTTTTACTTTAATTTAACTTGGTGAGACAAATGAAAAACTTAAATGATATACAAATATTTGTATTCTCATCAATCCTTTGAAACATTTCTGAAACTTTTTTGATTTCTGCTTATTTTTATTTTGTCCATTGTAATGCAATTTATTTAAATGTTTCCAGAAACAGTGTAAGAGCTTGTACGATCTTATTTTATTTTCCCTTGACCATATTTTGAAGTACATCAATTTCAAACCTCTGCCCAATGAAGAATGCCGTATGCTTTTGCTGGTTGTTGTGCTATGTTCTTTTAAATTTCAGAATCCATGCTGCCTAAGTTAATATCAAGTGTCCTGCCAGAAAGAGACAGTTCCCAGTTTGCTGTCCCAGTGTCTAACTCGTTTGATCCGAGATCCAGTGCCTGTTCTTGTGGAGGTGTTAGGTGTGTGATGGATGATTTGCATATCTATGAACGGTGCAACAACATTTAAAGGGTTAGTTCACCCAAAAATGAAAATTAAGTCATTAATTACTCACCCCCATGCTGTACCAACCCCGTAAGACCTTCGTTCGTCTTCGGAACACAAATGAAGATATGTTTGATTAAATGTGACAGCTGGATCACTCCTCCATAGGCTAAGGGATTGAAACCTGACGGCCCAGCAAGTCAGTGAAGAAAATGTTTAAATATTCCATGTCACAACAGTGGCTCAACTATAAGTTTATCAAGCGACGAGAATACTTTTTGTGCGAAAAAACAAACAAAAATAACGACTTTATTCGACTATTCCTTTTCTTCCTTGTAGGCCTGAAACGAGACTTCAAGAGATTTCCACGACGCGCACGCGCGAGAACTTCACTGAAGTAGTTGAAGGAGATCGCAATTCTCGCGCATGCGTCGTGGAAATCTCTTGAAGTCTCGTTTCAGGCCTACAAGGAAGAAAAGGAATAGTCGAATAAAGTCGTTATTTTTGTTTGTTTTTTCGCACAAAAAGTATTCTCGTCGCTTGATAAACCAATATATAGTATAGTTATACTATAGAAATAGTTGAGCCACTGTTGTGACATGGAATATTTAAACATTTTCTTCATTGACTTGCTGGGCCGTCAGGTTTCAATCCCTTAGGGAGCCTATGGAGGAGTGATCCAGCTGTCACATTTAATCAAAAATATCTTCATTTGTGTTCCGAAGACGAACGAAGGTCTTACGGGGTTGGTACAGCATGGGGGTGAGTTTTCATTTTTGGGTGAACTAACCCTTTAACGAAAGTCTCATAAAGCAGGGCTGAAAGGAAAACAAAGACTGACAAGCTGGTATAGAGCTTGGCAACGTGACGTCAGCCACTGAGCGCCGCGGTGGCTGATGGGTAGTGCCGCCATATTGTGATGCCATCGCCGTTCCGCTCTTAATCTGTCAATCTGGTAGACGCAAATCCGGACCGCTAATATATAAAGTAAACATTGATATTTCGGTTAATTTTAAAGTTATGGGTAGAACTTGTTGTGTTGTCGGTTAATGTCCGTTCACACGACCGACAAGGTAAGAAGTTAGACAACGTATTGTCTTTCTTTAGCTTTCCCGTCTGGAGGCAGAATCAAGGAAGCTATGTGTCTGATGTGACAAAAAGACACCGGCTGTCTTGGATATCAGCCATAAGACGTACAGACATCAAGTTTTCCAGCATCCCAAGATCGCTAAAAGTGTGTTCCAGACAATTTAATTCAGGTGAGTGGCAACGTATTAGTATTAAAGTATTCATTTTTTGAATAAAATACATTTTTAAAAGCGTTTTACATTGCCAGGCCCTGTCAAATAGTAATTTCTTATTGATTACATCCCCGATTGTATCTAACATGGTATTGTAATTTCTATAAGAAATATAAGCAATGTTTAGGTCAAATGTAGTGAATGGAAAGTCCAGAATAACTGCCAGGCCCTTATATAGTTGTAAAAAAAACTTACTTTAACATAGCAGATTTTACAAACACATAATGGTGGGTATATACCACCACCTTCATCTACACAGTTAAAAAATGAATTAATCAATATTATCTCAAATATGACATTTTTATAGCATAATGTTTAATGTGTTGGGTACTGACATTTAGAACAAGATTTGTTTGTGTTCTTTAGTTAAGTATTGGCAAACATTCCTATTTTAAATTTCTTATTATGATTTTAATGTTAAATAATGTGTGATTTCTTTAATATGTATCTTATAATGTATTTTCTATGTTGTTTAAAAATAAGTTGTTACACTGTAGTAGTTTTTTTTGTTTTTTTTTTTTGTTCTGTATTTATTTATTGATGTCTTCTTAAAGGTAAACCAGCTTATGAAATGGATGAGTCCAATCCTGACTGGGCTCCAAAACTTCACCTGGGATACTCTGAAGTGCGTGCTATCGAGTCAGACCGGTATTCTCGTCGATTACAACGACAACAAATGACCATGCCAGTAGCAGGAGACGACAGCGAAAAGGAAGGTGATGACCACAGAGGCAGAAGTGGCAGCAGATGCGGGAGGTGATGACCAGGCAGAGGCAGAAGTGGCAGCAGATGCGGGAGGTGGTGACCAGGCAGAGGTGGGAGCTGTAGAAGATGAATGTGGAGAATGGGCGGATGTGGAAGCTGCAGAGGATGAGGAAGGTGGAAACCAGGCAGAAGATGAACAAACAGTTAAGAGACAAAGAAAAGAATGTCAGTTCTGTGAGCGCAACAGTACAGAAATCAACCGTCTGTTGCAGGAGAACAGGGAGCTTAGGTGTGAGCTGAACAAGAGAACGATGGATGAGGACTTTTTAAAGGGTAACGCAAATAAGGTCAGGTACTACACAGCAATTCCATGCTTTGCCATTTTATTGTCATTGTTCACCAATGTTAAAGGGTTAGTTCACCCAAAAATGAAAATTAAGTCATTAATTACTCACCCCCATGCTGTACCAACCCCGTAAGACCTTCGTTCATCTTCGGAACACAAATGAAGATATTTTTGATTAAATCTGAGAGCTGGATCACTGCTACATAGGCTGCCTAAGGGTCTGAAACTTGACGGTCCAGAAAGTCATTAAAGAAAATGTTTAAATATTCCATGTGCCTACAGTGGCTCAATTATAAGTTTATTAAGCGACGAGAATACTTTGTGTGCGAAAAAAACAAACAAAAATAACGACTTTATTCGACTATTCCTTTTCTTCCTTGTGGGCCTGAGACGAGAGTTCAAGAGATTTCCACGACGCATGCGCGAGAACTGAGATGAGGACGTTCTTCTTCGACTCCTCCTTGTTACCGGCTGCTCACCGCTTAGAAGTATTACCGCCACCTACCGTATAAGATGACGTGTTGGAAGCGCAAAACTTTCTGTTTACAAGCAGAGGAAGACGCGCGCTGTACATACGCTTTTCAATTCGACACTTAATGTGCTGTAGGTCTCGCTATATTATATACAATGGTTAAAAAGTGTGCATTTCCAGGATGTCCGAATCGTGAGAAACCAACCAGAGTACGTAAAAGTGCTTCAATGTTGCAAAATGAACGGCTTACCTTTTTCAATCTCCCATTTAATGATCTTGAGCGACTCAAACATATGAGGTTGTGCAGTGAACATTTTACACCTGACGACTTCAAGCCAGTTGAAAAAAACAGTCGACGATTACTGAAATCAACTGCTGTGCCAAACTTGGTTATACAGAACAACAATGTAAGTGTAAGCGGCATGTGGTGTTTGTTAAAATAACAATAACTTAACTTTATATTAGTTATATTATACGTGTAAACAAACTTAACATAACTAATATAAAGTTAAGTTATTGTTATTTTAACAAACACCACATGCCGCTTACACTTACATTGTTGTTCTGTATAACCAAGTTTGGCACAGCAGTTGATTTCAGTAATCGTCGACTGTTTTTTTCAACTGGCTTGAAGTCGTCAGGTGTAAAATGTTCACTGCACAACCTCATATGTTTGACGACTTTCAGTGGTAAATTAACATCCCGCTGAATAGCCAGCAGCCATAGCTTCAGTCGCTCAAGATCATTAAATGGGAGATTGAAAAAGGTAAGCCGTTCATTTTGCAACATTGAAGCACTTTTACGTACTCTGGTTGGTTTCTCACGATTCGGACATCCTGGAAATGCACACTTTTTAACCATTGTATATAATATAGCGAGACCTACAGCACATTAAGTGTCGAATTGAAAAGCGTATGTACAGCGCGCGTCTTCCTCTGCTTGTAAACAGAAAGTTTTGCGCTTCCAACACGTCATCTTATACGGTAGGTGGCGGTAATACTTCTAAGCGGTGAGCAGCCGGTAACAAGAAGGAGTCGAAGAAGAACGTCCTCATCTCAGTTCTCGCGCATGCGTCGTGGAAATCTCTTGAACTCTCGTCTCAGGCCCACAAGGAAGAAAAGGAATAGTCGAATAAAGTCGTTATTTTTGTTTGTTTTTCCGCACAAAAAGTAGTCTCGTCGCTTGATAAACTTATAATTGAGCCACTGTAGGCACATGGAATATTTAAACATTTTCTTTAATGACTTTCTGGACCGTCAAGTTTCAGACCCTTAGGCAGCCTATGTAGCAGTGATCCAGCTCTCAGATTTAATCAAAAATATCTTCATTTGTGTTCCGAAGATGAACGAAGGTCTTACGGGGTTGGTACAGCATGGGGGTGAGTAATTAATGACTTAATTTTCATTTTTGGGTGAACTAACCCTTTAAGGCTTTCCTGCCAGTTACCAAAAAGTTGTCATCCTTTTTAAATGCTTTTGTTGACACTCGTACGTCTGAGGCTTGATCTTCCTGTACAGCACCTTGCCCATCTCTTTAATGTGTCACGTAAAACTCTTTCCTCTGCCTTTACTGACACCATAGATGTTTTGAATGCACGGCTTAATCCATTGGTGTGCTGGCCAGAGAGGCAGTGCTTACAAGCTACAATGCCACATCAATTTTTGGAAGCTTTTGGGAAACGTGTTGCTATTATAGTCGACTGCTTTGAAATACGCACAGAAAGGCTATCAAATCTAAAGGCACGTGCACAGGCCTTTTCTCATTACAAAGGTACACACACCATGAAATACCTCATTGGTATTACACCACAAGGTGCCATATAATTTATTTCCAAGGGATGGGGTGGGCGTGCCTCTGACAAGCACATAACTATGGCCTTCTTAACAAATTGTTACCTGGTGACATATAGTGCTAGCTGATCGAGGCTTCGATATCAAGGATAGTGTGGGGATGATGTGTACAGAGGTCAAAGTTCCTGCGTTCACTAAAGGAAGATGTCAACTCGATGCTAAGGATGTGGAAAACACACGAGCGATAGCACACCTGAGGATTCATGTTGAAAGGGTGATTGGCAGTCTGCGCAACAAGTACACAATGTTACATAAGAGAATACCAATTAGTTTGTTACTGCCATGTGAGGGGGAGACGACACTTCTTGACAAGATAGTAAATGTTTGCTGTATACTTCTAAACATGTGTCCCAGTGTGGTTGTAAAACCAGATGAAAATGAAAAATGTGCTTGTTAATTAAAACTGTTTCATTTTAATGTTGTAAATATGTATACTACTCTTGTAGACGTATATTAGTTTTGATGACATGTTTATATACTTAAATACTTCTATTGAAAACAGATGACACAATATGAATTTGGAAAAACTGGTTTAATAAAAATGAAATTTGCAAGTCCAAAAACAAGTTTTTTGAGGGTGGAATTTATTTAACTTTTTCCAGCGATAAATGTAAACATGTCTGTGTAAACCTCTTCAGAAACTGCAACAAAAAAGCTTACAACTTGTTGCAACGTATCAACCACATCTATATATAATATAACTATAATTATATACAGTGCAATCATGTTGAGAACAAACTTAATATAATGTATTATATAAAGTGCAATCATGTTGCAAACAAACTTAATATATATATTATATACAGTCCAATCATGTTGAGAACAAATTTAATATATATATAGTATATACAGTGTAATCATGTTGAGAACAAACTTAATATCTATATACAGTGGTGGAAAGAGTACTGAAAAAGCATACTCAAGTAAAAGTACTGTTACTTGTCAAAAAAATGTAGTGAGAGTAGAGTAAAAGGACCGGTCCTAAAAACTACTCAAAGTAGGAGTAAAAAGTAGCCCTTTTAAAAGTACTCAAGAGTAGTGAGTAGTGAGTATTATGTTATGAATGTTAGTCCACCTTATACCCTGCAAATTGAAAATGTAGCTTACTCTTTTATCACAGATTCATAGAAAAAAAGAAACAGTATTTCAATATTTCTCCAACAGTTTTATTTTTGACTGCTAGCACTAAAAATACAGCGTTTCCCCTACCATTGTTTTGGACGAAAAAAAAAACTACTCAATTACAGTAACGAGAGTACTCGTAGTTACTTGTAGTATTTGTAATTCGTTACTTTACACCACTGTCTATATATAAAGTGCAATCATGTTGAGAACAAACTTAATATAATGTATTATAAACAGTGCAATCATGTTGAGAACAAACTTATATATATATATATATATTATACAGTGCAATCGTGTTGCAAACAAACTTAATATATATATTATACAGTGCAATCATGTTGAGAACAAACTTAATATATATATTATATACAGTGCAATCATGTTGAGAACAAACTACATGACTGTGCAAGTGAGTTTATAGTACCTGTGGTGTATTCTTTGTGTAATATTTGGCTACAAGCTCTGGAAGGCAAACGTTCTCAAATAACTTTTTGATGTTTTATTAACAAGATTCGGGAGGAACACGTTCTAATGATCAAACAATCAAGTCATTCCAGTCAGCTGTCAGCAATCAGTAATTAACAGGTCATCTCAATCAGCACGAGTAAAGCTTATAAATATACTCAGTCGACTCACCCATATTCCTCGACAGTTTTCAGCATCCCTCCACCACCCCATCTCCTCACACTTGCCTGATTTTCTTCCTAAACAGAGATACGGGGGGGGGGGAGTACTCTGGGTTCGGGCCCAATTTCCGAGCTCGGAGCCCTCCCCCCGGACAGCACGCCAAATATGCATAACTATTTATTCTCTGATCATTTGTAAGTGTGAACTCGTGAATGTGCTTTAGACGTAGATCCCAGAATTCCTGGTCTGGAAAGACCCGTACTACAACAAAGGAATATCAGGAAATGTGACGGCAGGTAAGGCGTCAGGGTCGCGGATCCACTGATCTTTTAGGACTTCATAAGGATCGACATTTCCAATAAAGTAAATTTTTTCAAGATAGCGTTTCTTGGCGTCCGGTAGGAGTTTGTCTCTGTACAATCCACTTTGTTTTAAACTAGTTTTAAGCATGCTCTAATAAATAATCCATACAGTCTAACTTACGACATAAACAGTGTGTGTTGCTTGGTTACCGGCTTGTGTGGCCTCACAATATGGCGGATACTCCCCACAATACATTGCGCGATGACGTCGCAGTGACGTCAGTTGCCATTCTCTATAGGATGCTGCAGTTGCCGCAGGACAGCCAATAGGCACGCTGAGCCGCCTGCCTATGTCTGTATAATGCTTCAATGCGTTTTGCAATAATTCAAAATTAAGGATAATTTTTTGGCTTCAATATCTCGAGGAAAAGAGGTTTTCCCCCTAGCGTAAGATATTACGCAGTACGAGAGAACACTTGTACATAAGGTTTTAAATATGACTAGTAGTTTTCCCCCAATGTGCCATTAATACTTCCTAAAAGTAGTTTACTAAAGTATCACAATATATCTTCCAACAATTACTTTGTCATAGCTCTAAAAAATGTATCTTTTCTTTGTTTCCCTAAATCTGACTAGACCCCTGTACTGCAGGATAAACCTGAAAATGTGCCAGTGCTGGAGAGGTTTTTTAATGACTGTGACACACGGCCTGATTTTCGGCTGAGCGGGGAGGCCCTAAGAGTGTTGCTGGACCTGTTGAGAAGTAAATGGCGATACGGATGGGGTGCCATAATAGAGACCCTGGTATTTATTTTCTTGCTGGCGTGTGGTAGATCATACATGGTCGTCTCCGGAGTGTTTGACATGCCCTGTACCAGTGTTTGACATGCCCTGTACCACTGTCCATTGCATTGTCCACTGAGTCGCTGAGGAGATGGTGCCCATTCGCCACCAAGTCATTCTGTTCCCCAACACCCCAGAAGACCTGGAGGCAGTTTGCCATGGGTTTACAGGGCTGGCAAGACACAGAGCTTTCTTGAAAGCTGCAGGAGCAAACGACGGCTGCCATGTCCGCATCAAGCCTCCAAGCGATCCTGATGGTCAGTGCTACAGGCCCATCCATAATCCTGCAGGCTGTTTGTGACCATCAGTGCCGTTTCATTGACACCTACGTGAAATGGCCCGGGTGAGTGCATGACGCACAAGTGCTCCATAAAGCCCAATGTACAGAGGTCAGTGTACCCTCCTCCAGGGCACTTCATCCTAGCAGGCGGGTGTATCCATGTCTCTGACACCCACTTCCCCTCATCACTCCCTACAAGAGGCCAGTACGAGGTTTGGGAGACCAGCGCTTTATTCTCCATCATTCCAGTGCACGCTCCATTATAGAGCGTGCTTTTGGGATGATGAAGACCAGGTTTAGGGCATTCTTCCTGAAAGCGCTGGAGGTGCACCACACCTTTGTACCTCAAGTAAGTTCATTGAAAATACGTTTGAAAAAATACAGAAAAACAATTAGCAATTAACAATTCTGCAGAGGTGTCTGCCCTGGAGGAGGTTCCCATTGTCCACAACTATTTGTAACAGACATTATAGCTTTACATTTCTCTGACTTGCCTAAGACAAAAACTGAATGGCCATAGAATGGGTTTTCATGTTGAAATATTTTATGCTTTGATTTGATTTGAGAATGTGAATTAATTTATTTTATTCTTCCCTCTTTGAAATGATCTCAGTGACATGGCAGCCGTTGATTGAGTCAGCCCTGCAAACCTGTTGGTAGACAATGCAGTGGACAGTGGAAATATGCAGTTAAACACTCTGGAGACCATCCTAGATGATGTCCCACCGGGAGAGAGGCCTTACCAGGGTCTCTATTGTGGAGCCCATCCAGGTCCACAGCACCACTTGCTCAGCTGAATTTTTCTGTTGTATGTACTGTTAATTTAAATTATGTAGTTTTTCAGATAATATTCATAAGTTATGTTGTTAAGAGTTTTCAAAGGTTCTTTATATCTATATCTATATATATATATATATATATATATATATATATATATATATATATCATTATTTATTTTCTTTTACAAATTTTATTTAAAAAAAAAATCGATTGAAGATTTGTATTTCCAAATTACACCTGCCATTAAAAAAAAGCAATGTATAGAACTATTATTTTTTATTTCACAGCCCACCACATCAAGTTACATAACAAAAACAATGCACAAAAATTGTAATGCATAATAATGTATAGTACATCACTTCATTTAACTTCGATTCCAAAAATAAACTGTACAGAACTCACTTTGATTTTTTTTATGTCACGTATTTGTAAATAATAAAAAAAGAAATCTCAATCTCATGTCTTCTCTTATTAAGTTCATGAGTTCATCATCATGGTCTAGCATTCTCCTCACTGCTGGTGCTGAGGACAAACCAGGGTCACGTGTCAGCAGTGGGTTTCCCACTCACACCCTCACCTGTCTTAAGGCAGAGCACATTCACCGTGGCTTTTTGACAACATTTAGTCATTTAACTGACGCTTTTATCCAATGCGATTTACAATTGCTATATATGTCAGAGGTCGCACGCCTCTGGAGCAACTAGGGGTTAAGTGTCTTGCTCAGGGACACATTGGTGTCTCACAGTGGATTTGAACCCGGGTCTCTCACACCAAAGGCATGTGTCTTATCCACTGCGCCATCACCACCCCAAAGAAAGTGGTGCCACCATCACCACTTTCTTAGGTGATGGTGACACCACTGCCATGGTGGTGTACCAAGCCATCACCACCCCTAAGAAACAACAACAGCAGCACAATAAATTTCAGCAAAGATGTGTGTATTTACTTTCTTATTTTGTATTTTTTAAATATTTATGGAGCGAATTATGTGCCAGTATTAAACAAACAAATCCAGCATTTTGCAAACAAACTCGATCTGCTTTGCAAAGGAAAACTCGACTCGCAAACAAACTCGATCTGCTTTGCAAAGGAAAACTCGACTCGCAAACAAACAGAAAGCAATTTGCAAAAACAAAGGTCGATTTGAGCGAAAATGCAGTGGAATAACCAATATTGTGTTTTACAAATATAAATAAATGAGCCTAGATAATAGGCTATTTCACAAATAAATACAAACCATCCAACAAATTGCATGTAACCTTTGAAAAAATACCAAATCTAGTGCATACAAATGCATATCTTTCTGTGCATATCCGATTGTGAGATCTCTCGGCTCGATTTTCTCACAAAAGTGTCCGGGCAGATTTTCTCACAAATGTGTCCGGGCAGATTTTCTCACAAATGTGTTCAGGCAGATTTTCTCACAAATGCAGATGAGTAACTTCTCTTCTAAAACAGCAGATGGCGCTAAAATAGGGGATTAATTTTGCGCTAGTCTCCCGGGAGAAGCACTGATTTGAAACGGGCTTGCCTTTGCCTACACGGCCGGCAGAGCGAGAGCGTGGTCTCTGGTCCCGGGCTTGATGGCGCTGTGAAGCGGCGGTGGGCGGAGGCTGTGGCTGGGAGCTTCGAGCAGACGGCTGTTTTGGGCAATCTGCTGCGATGCTAGAGCGCTTTGGTAAGAAGAGCTTCAAAGCCTGTGACGTCTTTTGAACCTCAGCGAATCTATCCGCAAAATCTTTGACGGATGATCCAAATAGGCCAGCTGGGGAGATGGGCGCGTCGAGGAACGCGGAACGCTCCGAGTCCGGCATCTCAGATAACGTCAGCCATGAGTGTCTCTCAGCCATGGTGAGAAAAGCCATGTTCCGCCCAATGGCCTGTACAGCGGATTTAGCGGCGCAAAGAGCCAGGTTACGGACCTCAAATCCAGACGGCGCTCCTCAAATCCGGCACGCTGATAGCTTCCGGTCCTTCCTCATCCAGTTTTCGGAGAAGGTCGGCTTGGACGATCTGCAGTACGGCCATCGGGTGTAATGCCGATACAGCCTGCCCAGCGGCAGTATAAGTGCGGCTGTGCATAGCGGAAGTAGTGCGGCAAGCTTTAGAATGTAGCGCCGTCTTAGCTCGCCGTCCAGCAGAGGGCGGGCAAAGATGGGCCGCTACAGCTTCTTCTACTGGAGGAAGAGAGTGGTATCCTCTGTCTTTAGCACCGTCCACCACGGAGAATGCGGCTGAGACAGAGGTACACGTTACCTTTGCAGGAGACATCCATCCAGTCGGTTGTGCGCAGGCTGCGCGGGTGCCGCCCACTCAAGAACGAGGCTCGCCACGGCCTGTGAGAGCAGCTTTCCTTCGATGCTGGCCCGTTTCCCTGACGACTCGCGGGCAGAGGGGGGGAGGTCCACAGAGCTCGCCCAATCCTCACTGTCCGACGCCAGGAAAGAGCAGCTGGCCTCCTCCTCTACAGATGCAGCTATCTCGTCGTCATTAATGGCGGAAGCGGCGGCGGACGGCGGCCGTTGTCCGTCGGTGAGCGACTCGAGTGAAGCTGGTGAAGCTGGCGTGCGAACTGGCGAGCTTTCACGGGCTGGAGAAGGCTCGGGAACCCGCTGAGTACGGCGCTTTTTACGGCGTGGCACTACAGCGGGCGGAAGTGCAGACTCTGAGAAAAATGCCAGGCGAGTCCTCCGAGTCACCATGGCAATAGCTCGCAATGATGGCAGCCGCCGTCAGCGAGCGCGAGAGCTGCATGATCCTTACCCAGGCAGGAAACGCAGATGAAATGGTGGTCCCCGTCGCTGAGTGCGGTTCGGCACGAGCCACAGGAACGAGGCATCCTTAAAAAGACGCTGCTCTTTTAGAGAGAGTGTGAGTCGCAGCGGCGAACAGACACTCGGCAGAGTAAAAGGATATAAACGCCGGAAAGCGTAGCAGGTACGGCGACTGAAGGCGGCGAGATGAAGGCCAGCGGCTTCAGATGCAAAGGCTCGTCCCGCAGAAAACTTTTCTCAGATGGCGCGGCTTCTTCGCTTTGGATCCAGCGGTGCGTGAGCTTTGCTGAAGAGATGAAAAATCCGATTATATTAGCCCATCGAGCTACATTTATAGGCCCAGGCCAAGCCCGCTTTGGCGGGAGGTGATGTAGTGGGCGCGAAGTGCCCCCATTGGATCTGACGTCACCAAGGGCAACTCTCGATAGGCTGCTGCAGTTGCTGCAGGACAGCCAATAGGCACGCGAGCCGCCTTGCCTATGTCTGCATGCTGCCGCAACGCGTTTTACATTAATTCAAAATTAAGGATAATTTTTGGCTTCAATATCTCGTGGAAAAGAGGTTTTCCCCTAGCGTAAGATATTACGCAGTACGAGAGAACCTCTCGTAAGAGAACCTCTCAAAATCTCATTCAGCACAGGTTTTGTATTTCTCTTTGGATCTGACTGCATTTTGGCCTCTTTTTACAGAGATTAATTTCATCCTATTCTGAAGTGCATCAAACCTCATTCTATCATTACCACACACACACACAGTAAGTTTTAGTCCACTGTGCTTACATTAACACAACCAGAGGTTAAGTCAGTCACTTTGGATAAAAGCTAAATGTCAGTACACGGTGACAGTTAAGGGGTTAAAAAAGCATCATCAAATTAGTTTAGAAAACCCATCAATTTACAAGTTTTTTTTCTGCACTTACCATATTTAAGTTTTGAAGGTGGTATTTGCAACAGATTCTAAAACATCTGAAGCGCTTTTCAATAATTCAGGTATGGATTTTATTTTATATTTGTTATATGTATGGACATTTATTTATGTTTAGACCACTTCTATTATGGATTGGTATGGCGATGTTTCAACAACTATAACAAAAAGTGTTTATGAAAAAAATGTGCCTACACTAACGTTACCTTTGAAGAGAAAATGGGTGTTACAGAGACTTTAGGTCGCTGACTCGTTGTTCCAAGAGTTATTCAGGTGAGTGAAAAGGAGTGAGATGAAATTGATTTTTTTCTTTTTTTCACTTTTAAGGTTTTCATGGTTTCAACAGCTAAGAAGTGGTTATATTACTATCGAATAATTCACGCATCTGAGAGGAAGAGGTGGAGATCAATTATCAGAAGATGCAGTTTTTCACTATTTAAAGAGACAACAGGAGCTCTTTCAATGGAGAAAATGGGTGGCTCTTAAAAGAACCTTTGTGGTAGCTGAAATCTCAGATCCCGCTTTACTTCGAGCTGGTGTATTTAGTGACGGCCTTTGTGCCCTCAGACACGGCGTGTTTGGCCAGCTCTCCGGGCAGCAGCAGACGTACGGCGGTCTGGATTTCTCTGGAAGTGATGGTGGAGCGCTTGTTGTAGTGCGCGAGGCGAGACGATTCACCGGCGATGCGCTCGAAGATGTCGTTGACGAAGGAATTCATGATCCCCATCGCCTTGGAGGAAATGCCGGTGTCAGGATGAACCTGCTTCAGCACTTTGTAGACATAGATGGCGTAGCTCTCCTTCCTGGACTTTCTGCGCTTCTTTCCCCCCTTACCAGCGGTCTTGGTGACGGCCTTCTTGGATCCCTTCTTAGGAGCGGACTTTGCTGGCTCAGGCATGATGATGCGCGATCAGAAAATTGGCGATTCAATGTAAACGACAGTGCGAAACAGATACATTTATTCGCTTCTTATGCAAATTTTCAAAGAGATTCGAGAATCTGCTGATTGCCCGTTTTCATAGGCCAAACCCATAAAATCGTATTTCATTGGACAACTCACAGAATCACGAGAGGAATAAGTGCCAATCACGAACGGCTTAATGATAGCCCCTCCTACCGCCAAATGTTTGAGTGACACCCCACAGGACACAGTTCCTTTGTTCATTTCCCGCTATTTATTTTCGTTTAAATACAATTTTGAAGAAAAAGACAAAAATATTATGCAAGATCGTGTAATCTAAAAACTCCTTTTTGAAGGGAAGTAATAATAGCAACGATAAGATCCCTTTAAAAATAGCTTTCATACGAGAAAGTCTCTCAAAGCAACTTTGCCGCTGACATTTCACTTTTATTTTCACCATATTTTATTTTTTTATTCTTGTTTCTGTAAATCACTTTTAATTCCGAGAGGTGGTGGATCTCTAGAAATAGAAAAGTGAGCCGATTTCCCATTTTTGTGTGATTTACTGCAAATATACGGCGTTAAAACACTTTAAATAGGCAACTTAGACTTAGACTTCCTTTATTGTCATTGTACAAAAAACACACAGTGAAATTTGACAACGAAATGTCGATTACTTGGCTGCCAGTATAACAAAGCTAAAACCTTATTCCTACACAATAAAAATAAATATACTTCCTATAACTAAGAGCTAGCTATATACAGGGTAAGAGCATATAGAGCATATACACTCACCTAAAGGATTATTAGGAACACCATACTAATACTGTGTTTGACCCCCTTTCGCCTTCAGAACTGCCTTAATTCTACGTGGCATTGATTCAACAAGGTGCTGAAAGCATTCTTTAGAAATGTTGGCCCATATTGATAGGATTGCATCTTGCAGTTGATGGAAATGTGTGGGATGCACATCTAGGGCACGAAGCTCCCGTTCCACCACATCCCAAAGATGCTCTATTGGGTTGAGATCTGGTGACTGTGGGGGCCATTTTAGTACAGTGAACTCATTGTCATGTCCAAGAAACCAATTTGAAATGATTCCAGCTTTGTGACATGGTGCATTATCCTGCTGGAAGTAGACATCAGAGGATGGGTACATGGTGGCCATAAAGGGATGGACATGGTCAGAAACAATGCTCAGGTAGGCCGTGGAATTTAAACGATGCCCAATTGGCACTAAGGGGCCTAAAGTGTGCCAAGAAAACATCCCCCACACCATTACACCACCACCACCAGCCTGCACAGTGGTAACAAGGCATGATGGATCCATGTTCTCATTCTGTTTACGCCAAATTATGACTCTACCATCTGAATGTCTCAACAGAAATCGAGACTCATCAGACCAGGCAACATTTTTCCAGTCTTCAACTGTCCAATTTTGGTGAGCTCTTGCAAATTGTAGCCTCTTTTTCCTATTTGTAGAGGAGATGAGTGGTACCTGGTGGGGTCTTCTGCTGTTGTAGCCCATCCGCCTCAAGGTTGTGTGTGTTGTGGCTTCACAAATGCTTTGCTGCATACCTCGGTTGTAACGAGTGGTTATTTCAGTCAAAGTTGCTCTTCTATCAGCTTGAATCAGTCGGCCCATTCTCCTCTAACCTCTAGCATCAACAAGGCATTTTCGCACACAGGACTGCTGCATACTGGATGTTTTTCCCTTTTCACACCATTCTTTGTAAACCCTAGAAATGGTTGTGCGTGAAAATCCCAGTAACTGAGCAGATTGTGAAATACTCAGACCGGCCCGTCTGGCACCAACAACCATGCCACGCTCAAAATTGCTTAAATCCCCTTTCTTTCCCATTCTGACATTCAGTTTGGAGTTCAGGAGATTGTCTTGACCAGGACCACACTCCTAAATGCATTGAAGCAACTGACATGTGATTGGTTGATTAGATAATTGCATTAATGCGAAATTGAACAGGTGTTCCTAATAATCCTTTAGGTGTGTGTGTATATACACATTTTTGCAGTTATTACAAAAAGAGTAATCAATAAAAATTGCACTGAGTTTAGCAAAAAGAGACAATAAGTTGGAGACACAATTTAGGCTAAGCTGAGGTGCGTATCCATATGGGGAGTAGTATTAAGCAGTCTGATGGCCAGGGGAAAGAAACTGTTCAGAAATCTAGTCGTTCTGCAGAAGATGCTGCGGAACCTTCTGCCGGACGCCAGGTGGGAAAACATTCCATAGTTGGGATGGGTGGGATCAGAGAGGATCCGGTGGACACGGGATAGGCAGCGCCTTTCCGCGATGGTCTTTATGCAGGGGAGCTTCGTCCCCGTGATCTTCTTATTCACCTTATATTCATTATATTCAGCGCTGAAGGACGCATTTTATATTTACTTACAGGACCTGATAGAAACCAACACGGCGTCACAAGGCGCAAAACGCCCCTCCCCTCAATATAGTTCCAGCACAAAACACATGTGATGATGTAACCCAAACCATAAACGAGGCTTCTTTCATGTTTTATAAGATTTATTTCATTTGATGAAGAGGATGTTATAATATCGTCATATAATATCTAGAGATACTGAATGGTAATGAAATGTGCTAGTCTAGAAGGACGTTATAGTAATTTTTTATTAGACAATTCGGATATATTTGCAGAATATAAATGATTTCAGGCCTCAGTGGTTTATACTGTATGTCTAAATTACCTCTAAGGTGAACTTGCACCTCTATGCCACTATTAGAGAGTAGCTGGAATAAAACAAAAAGTTGGAAAAAAAACCAACCACATAGTCTTGTTTGGGAAGACTGTTTTAAGATAAACTGATAGAACAGCATTCAAGTGAAAAAAAGAACATTATCTATAGACTTTAAAATAAAAAAATCACTTTTATTACATACAAATAATTCTTATTTCCTTATGTGCAAGTATTTTTATAATTAGGGTTATGATTATATTTAATTCTGATAGTAATGGTAACTGCTAGAGAACGGTGGCCCAGAGAGTGTTTATGTATTGCATGAACGTAACTTTCTTCTCATATTGAGATAAACTGGAAATGATCTCGATCAGTGCAGTTTTGGTGGCTCTTAAAAGAGCCGTTGTGTGTTGACGCAGACGCGGGTTTAAGCGCGCTCTCCGCGGATGCGGCGAGCCAGCTGAATATCTTTGGGCATGATGGTGACCCTCTTGGCGTGGATGGCGCACAGGTTGGTGTCCTCAAAAAGACCGACCAAATAAGCCTCGCTGGACTCCTGCAGGGCCATGACAGCGGAGCTCTGGAAGCGCAGGTCCGTCTTGAAGTCCTGAGCGATTTCTCTCACCAGCCGCTGGAAAGGCAGTTTGCGGATCAGCAGCTCGGTGGACTTCTGGTAACGGCGAATCTCCCGCAGAGCCACGGTCCCGGGCCGGTAGCGGTGAGGCTTCTTGACGCCGCCGGTGGCCGGAGCGCTTTTACGGGCGGCCTTGGTAGCGAGCTGCTTCCTCGGGGCTTTACCACCAGTGGATTTACGAGCGGTCTGCTTGGTTCTTGCCATTGCTGCGGACTTCGTCTCTTTGTCCTAATAGTGCTGGAAATGCTGCTTGGTGTAATACACCCGCTTTTAAAGCATTGTACCGCCACGAGCTCATAGTGTCTCGAGGATGCAGACCTTGTGATTGGCTAATACGTGACGTCAGCGCATGAGTGCCAGCCAATGACTGCGCGTTTCCTCTTTTTCAAACAAGTGGAAGGTTTCCCGCTCGAGCTGCTTTGTTCTGTTGAATACTTCATTTCCACCACACAGACACCTCCCTGGTCTTTATACTCACAGTGTTGTATTTATTTGTTCTGAAATACTCGCCTTAATTCACAGTGGTTGTGCAGATTTCGGATTAGAACAAAATCACATTACAGTCTGTATAAAAGCACTGAAGCGAGACACACTAGGGTTTCCATCCGTCCCGTAAAAAAGGGGATCAAAGACCTAGAGTAACATTGACCAATTTCTGTTACCATGAAGCCGAGATGTGTATATTGCTTTTTATTTTGGATACTTTATTAAAATATTCAATACATTGTCAGAGCTTGGTAGACCAACTATATTTTAATATTAAAGGGACATGGGTTGGGTGACAAACACACATTAGGGGACCATCATCATGTGCTTGTAACAAACACGCACACCTACGACTGTAACATTAACGTTATACTCGTCGATAATGCAGAGCAATCATAAATGTTTATTTGTTTGATGGGTCATTTTCTCCCTCAACCAAACGCCTTTGTGATGTCTGTAAATATTAAGAAAATCACTTTTTTATCAGATAAAATGGGTGGCTCTTAAAAGAGCCTTTTGGTCCAAATTAAATAAACTCGCATTTATTTAGATTTGGAGGGTTTCTCGGTCTTCTTGGGCAGTAACACGGCCTGGATATTGGGCAGCACGCCGCCCTGAGCGATGGTCACTCGGCCCAGAAGCTTGTTGAGTTCCTCGTCGTTGCGCACCGCCAGCTGCAGGTGACGGGGGATGATGCGGGTCTTCTTGTTGTCCCGAGCGGCGTTTCCAGCCAGCTCCAGGATCTCAGCGGTGAGATACTCGAGCACAGCCGCCAGATAAACAGGAGCTCCGGCACCGACGCGCTCGCCGTAGTTTCCTTTACGCAGTAGCCTGTGAACACGGCCGACGGGGAACTGCAGTCCCGCCCTGGAGGAGCGAGTCTTGGCCTTCGCTCTGGCCTTACCACCGGTTTTGCCTCTTCCACTCATTGCTTTTATATTAGTTGGTTAACGCTTCACTGACAATAGTAAGTGATAGAGTGAAGATGCGTGTGCCTCCGGCTTTAAACGAGAGTGCCAGTCGCCGATTGGTTTAGAGTCTGGAAAGATTTAAACCAATCACTGAACTTCTCTCCCCATTCTAGCGGGAATTATTGTGCCCTGTTTGCATATGCACTAGTATTTGTGAGTGTGAATAATAATAAGTGGAAGAGGTGAAACCACTTTTTTGTTGTATAAAAATACAAAAATGGATGTTGTACGCTACCAAAAGCGCTGCACCTTTCACACAGACACAGAACACACACACAATGTATATTCTGTGCACATTGACCATCTGACACACAGTACAGTATTATGCTCCTATTCCAATATTGGAGTTTCATCACTGTCCATATTGTTGGATGTGGGGTTGTTTGTATTGTATTATCACAATTCCCCAGCATAGTGTTGTGTGTATATCCTGTCTGTACCGTTGTGTACAACATGCCATTTCTGATCACTGTCTGAACCCTCTTATTTTGTTTTTGTTGGGCATTTACAATACATTTCTTATATATAAATAATGTTCTACTTAATGTTTTTTTTTTTTTTTCAAAACTGGGTGTTTTGTATTGTTTGTTTATAATGAATGAGTCTTGAGGTTAAAAGTCACATCTCTATAATCCGCTTTCGGAAATCATTAATAAACGAGTTTTGCTCTTATTCGAGTTAGTGGGTGGCTCTTAAAAGAGCCGTTGAGGAACAAACAGTGAACTTTACTTCTTTTTGGGCGCTGCCTTTTTAGGCTTGGCGGCTTTAGGTTTTGCCACCTTGGGTTTAGCAGTCTTAGCCTTTTTGGGACTCTTGGCTGCTTTCTTAACGGCTGCTGGTTTCTTTGCCTTCTTGGGACTCTTCGTCGCCTTCTTAGCGGCTGTAGCTGCGGGTTTCTTGGCCTTCTTAGGCGATTTCTTAGCGGCGGCTTTCTTGGGCGATTTCTTTGCGGCGGGCTTCTTTGCCGCAGAGCTCTTGGGCTTCTTGGCAGCAGCGGGTTTCTTGGCCGCGGGCTTCTTCGCTTTAGGAACCGCTTTCTTCTTGCTCTCGGCTTGCTGCTTGTTGAGCTTGAATGAGCCCGAGGCGCCGGTCCCTTTGACCTGCACCAGGGCGCCTTTGGTCACCAGGCTCTTGATGGCGATCTTGACGCGGGAGTTGTTCTTCTCCACGTCGTAGCCGCCGGCAGCGAGCGCTTTCTTCAGCGCGGCGAGGGACACGCCGCTCCTCTCCTTGGATGCGGACACAGCTTTGACGATGAGCTCGCCGACGCCTGGACCTGCTTTCTTGGCTTTAGCAGCAGACTTCTTCTTGGGCGCTTTGGCCGGGGCGGCAGCAGCGGGGACGGGCGCGATTTCTGCCATTTCTCTCTGATCGGATCTGCAGTCTTTCTAAAGCTATCTCTGGGAGCAGCAATGACTGACGTTCGCGCGGCGCTGCCCTCTTAAATAACACATGAGAACCTTGTAGACTCAACCTGCTTGCTCGGCGTCTGTGCGCGTCCACGAATCCCTAACGAGTGTGTTTTCTTCTCTTACATCTGAGGCAAAACTGGAACGGTAAAATAGTTTAGCACAGTCAAAACAAAGTAACCACCAAGTAGAGGTTCTGAGCTTTCATTGGAGACTAATTTACGCAAATAGGAAATGTTTATTTTGCCTTCATCAGATCAAATCCAAGGCGAGCATCAGCCACGGGGGAAAGCCGCGTGTAAATTGGATGAATAGTTTAACTGGAAAAGTTGATAAAAGCCTGAACGCGTCTTCTTTATGTTCAGCAAACAGTCTGAAGAGACTTTCGTGAAATCGGCAACAGTGAGGGGCGTCAGGAGGCTTTCATACAGATGTTGTTTTGGGCAGCTTGAAGCACACGATCATCTGGAGACTCCGAGTCTCTCTGTGACTCATGTTTGACCAGATGTTCTGTCGATATAATCGTCATAACATTAATCACAATAATAAATATATAGCCTACGCCTGATCACACAAGTGTTGATGTTTTAACTTGTTAAACACGTTTCCATAAGCTGATGTAGGCTACATATCAGGTAAATAAAATGTAAATCGTCACATTTGTTTCCCCTTATTCGTCATTCATATCATATCTCAGTTTTCGGCATGCGGATTGTGTAAAAGCTCATCTGAACGACTTGTTCATTTACAGCAAGGCATAGCAAATTACTTAAAAACAACTTATTTTTCTCACTTATTTCCCTCCTTGTTATATAGATTGTAGCATACTTTTCTGGACATTGTTTGAAACTTTGTAGTGCTTCTTGCATGTCTTATGTCATTGGCTCCTTTGTATTCCTCATAAGTGTCTTTGGATAAAAGTGTCTGCTAAATGAATAAATATTCACAATAATGCACATGTCACACGTTGTAATTTTGATTTAACCAAATGCTTATTCATAAAACAGTCGTATTATTCACACTATGTTTGATATATTTGCACAGATGTTGGGGCTTTGGCCAGACTATAGCCTATTCAGCTCTAACCCTGAACAAACACACCAGTGCCCGTATTTATAAAACTTCTCAGAAATGCTCAAGAATAGTCTTAAGCTTTGACTTAAGTGTCAACAAATTCTAAGTAAAAAGTAGGACTTCTCTAAGAGTAGGACACCATAAAGAAACTAAAAGCAACTTTCAGTAAAGTCTTAGACTGATTTGTAAATGCTGTCTGAAGTGGGACTTAGGTGTTGCAAACTATGGACTACAATGATGTTAACCCAAAATGGCCACCCTCACCACTGAATCAGCCAATAGTGAGCCTGCAAGGTTGAGGTCACTGCAGAATGACACCAATAATTTAATGTAATTATAATAAATTCATTTAATTAAGACACTGAAACTTTAATAAGTAAATTTATTTAAAAAAATTGCTTTGCATTGTGCAAATTTATCACAGATGTATTGATGCTGTGGAATCCTTTTCTCTGTTTCCTCATTTACAGTTGGAGTGATGATGCAAACATGAGTTCCATCAATGGGTCCAACAACTCAGGGAAGCTTGCAATCCTCATAAAAGTGGCTTGATTTTACTGCAAGATTTAAAGATCAGTTGGAAAGTCAATAAACTGCCATACAGTGGCCAAAAGGGATGTCCGGCAAAGACATATTGAATGAATGAATGAATGAGGCATTTATATAGCGCTTTCATATGTACTACTGTACACCCAAAGCACTTTACAATCATCTCAGGGGGTCTCTCCTCAACCAGCACCAGTGTGCAGCATCCACTTGGATGATAGCCAGGCTGTCACATTCACCCTTTGTTTAAATAGTTTTAACATGTGTTAAAGATTTTGTAAGCATATTGTGTAGTTGTGCTTGGAGTCCGTTGTTTATTTGTGATAGCACAATGGAACCTGTCAAATTGAACAGACATTTTTTTAGCCAGGCTGTCATACATAGAATTTATGAACCCAAGAAAAAACAATGGAGGAATATTAATAACTGACTGTTGCAGTCGATGTAGGATGTTTTTCTCATGTGAGCTCTTTTTTTTTCTTTTTTTTTTCTAAAACCTCTAGCTGTAGTTTGCCTTTTTGTCACTTAATATTCAACAATATCAGTGTTGTGCCTGCATTGACACCACATAATCTGAGAACTGAACTGAGCTGAATGATGACATAATTGTTTTCTCCGGAGTGGGATAAATTAACTAAATAGATAACTAATGATTTTTACAATGGAAATGAATCAACACTGAACTTACCTAAGCTGGACTATGACGCTACTTTCTTCTAGATCTGCTGTACAGCCGAAACAAACTTTGTTGCATTATTTTCCTGTTATCACTGTAAATATGCTTTGATCAATCTATATTGTAAAAAGCACTGTATATATAAAGGTGACTTGAGTTGAAATAATTTTGTCAGATAAAATACCTTCACCAAGTGAAGTCTTTTGATCTTCCGTCATATTTAAACATTTTTAAAATATATACTATACTCAGTATTATATTACCGTTGCATCAAATTACAAAAAAAAAACTAGAGTGTTTCTAATACTGCGGCTGTGTGAGTGACTGTGAAATTAACTTTTCTCTTCTGGGAAACCTGCAAATGTGAAAAGGGTCTATTAGTAATGCATGCACTGGTTTGCCAGCTTGGATAACATAAGCTAACAAATATTTACTAATATTTGTGCTTGTTCTTTTTCTTTTCTTAGGAATGTGGTTCCTTCACGTGGACCTCACACAGGACACAAACATCGTTCAGTTTTCAACCCGGTTGAAAATCTTAATGAGTAAGTGCACGTTTACCCCGTCATTTTACAAGTGACATATTATTGCCCTGAGCCCTGAGGCACCCCGGTATCTAGATGTTGTGTCTTAGACACCCCACCCCACCCCTCCCCTCCACGACACCCTGAAGGACCTACCTGAGAGGTTGACTTGAACCATTGTAGTGCGGTTCCCGAGATGCCCTTCATTTTTAGGATTGACAGGAGGATCTCGTGGTTAACTGTGTCAAAGGCAGCAGACAGATCCAGCAAGATGAGAACTGAGGATTTGGAAGCTGCTCTTGCCAGTCTCAGAGCTTCAATAACCAAGAGCAGGTTAATCGGTTAATCGTCTGCTTTTGAAACCAGAATGGAAGAGATCTGGTTGAAAATAACTCGTTCAAGTGTTTTCGTGACAAATGGAATAAGGGATACCAGTCTGTAATTTTCCAGATGTGCTAGATTTAGAGTGGGTTTCTTAAGCAGTGGGGTTACCTGAGCCTGCTTAAATGCTGTGGGAAAAGTAACAAGTAAAAGCGAAGTAGGAGCGGGCTCACTCCCTATATAAGGCTATAAATATATATAGACATTGCGTTTGCTAATGCGGAAATATATCCTGAATAGATATGCAATTTGCCCATGCCCACGAGGAAGCCATTCCTGGTGGAGTGGGCTCGAACCCTTATAGGAGTGCACGCACAAGCTCATTGATTGCATTGAAGGGTTCAAACAGGGGTCCCGTGAGAGTGTCAAGTGCCAAGTCCCAAGTGGGTATAGGTGAAAGGGCGAGGGGGGTTCAGCCGTCTTGCTCCCTTTAAGAATCGTACCACTATATCATTTCTACTTACTGGCCAATTATCAACGTGCGCGTGGAATGTTGTTATAGCGGCCACATACACTTTCACCAATTTGACCTGCACCAATTTGTGAAAACTCTCCATTTATGTGTGTACATGTTAATGATTAATCGATTGTCTCTACAGCGTGTTTTGCCTGCAGTTGTGTACTTCCTCTGCCACGCTTTTGTGAATTGTGACAGCGGGCGAGGCGGACTGCACACCGTGAGGGCTAATTGGGGAGAGGGGAGTTTAATACCCCACGTGTGTGGGAGTGAGAAGAGTGAGAGGAGGAAAATAGCTCTGATATTGCAGTGAGTTTTGTATTATTATTTTTTTACTTTATTGCACTGCATAGTGGGACAGTCAAAATACAAACACAACAATTGCCCCCCTGCCTATTCTGGGCGGCAAAGTCATGATGAACACACACAGCGGAGCGAGCAGACTTCTTCAGTGGCTCGTCTTCAGAGATGGCGTGGCTTTGTTTCCGGGCCTGCTGTCCCTGCCTCTGACTCTTCAAACCATGATGATGCTTCAGGCACGGCTGTCGTGGTCTCACCGTCGGTTCATGCTACCACCAAGCAGCATCAGAATGGCCACTGAGGAGGAGCGAGAATGCGCAGGAGGGATCGCTCAGGCACACTTTGGCAGGAAGTGGCTAATGGCCTTCAACTGTTTTTTCGTTTCGACAAAGCGCAAAACTCCATGAACTTTCCACCGCTCTGAAGAGACCTGAGGGGTTCACGGGTGTGTCCAGAAGGGCCGTCTTTTAACTTGAGGGCCACAAGGGTCTTTTAACTTGAGGGCACGACCTGTGCCACGCCGGAGCTCTTTGAAAACTTCTGGGTCCCTCATCCAGAGACCTGAGCAGTTTGACCTGAAAGACCTGGAGGATTGCCATCACATGCAGTACTGAAGCTGCTTGGCCCACCGCTGAGAAACCCTTGTCAGCGAAGTTTGCGGTGGTGTGGCAAGGTTTAGAGGGGAGCGTTGTTCTCCCTCTCCTGTTTGCTGTGGCTGCAGGGAGATGGGCAACGGCTGCTTCTCACATACACATGAGGGTGGATCCCAGATTGTGCATTCGACTCATTGGCGGTGCGTTCCAGGACTTTGATTTTTGATTTTCCTCGCCTCTTCGGGGTGTCCTTTCGGCTGCAGACTGCTTCTGGTCGGCTAGGCAGAGGCGCCCACTCCAAACCGAGCTCATCAACTGCCTTGAACAGTTCAACTCCCGCATCAAGATCGCCTTCAAGAGCCTGGTGACTAAAAGCACCCTGGTGCAGGTCAAGAAGCCCAAGAGCGCAACGGCAAAGAATCACACCGCCAAGAAATCACACAAGAAGGCAAAGAAACCCGCTGCCACAGTCCCTAAGAAGGCGACGAAGAGCCCCAAGAAGGCAAAGAAGCCAGCAGCCGTTAGGAAAGCAGCCAAAAGTGCTAAAAAAAAGCCATGGCAGCTAAACCTAAGGGAAAGCCTAAACCTGCCATGCCTAAAAAGGCAGCTCCCAAAAAATAAAGTCCACTGTTTTCATCAACGGCTCTTTTAAGAGCCACTAACTCTGAATAAAAAGCAAAACTCATGTATTGTAATGATTTCCGTTAATTGTGAAAGGAAACAGTTAAGATTTTACTTTTGACCACTTAAACTTGTGCAATTTAAACACAAACTATAAAATATTTTTTTGTCACAAATAAGTGATCTTGAATCACTGAAGTTGAGTGATCTGTTTTATACATATACAAATATTTTACAAATGGCCAGAAAGCTTATGAGGATTAAGGCAGTGATCACAGTCCAAATAGAACACACAAACAGAACAGTGTTTGGAACAGTGTATGAACTGTTAGGAACAGTGTATAATATCCATATATATTTAAATAGACTTCATGGTGTGAATATATAAGTTATAAAGTGTGCGTATCAAACCCTAGTAGCATGTTAATATTGAAGTGAATTATTTGAAAAGCTTGTTTAAATTGTTAAATTGCATTTTAGTAAAAAAAAAAAAAAAAAACGTTTTACACATATTAACTGTGTGCACAGAAAAAAAATGTTGTAATAATGTAAAAACGTTGTTGTAAAAAAGGTTGTAATAACTAAATTTAAAAAATTAAAATGAGCGGAGGAAGCAAAACTGGTGGTAAAGCCAGAGAGCGAAGGCTAAGACTCGCTCCTCCAGGAGTTCTGGAGTCAGGAGTCAGGACTGCAGTTCCACGTCGGCCATGTCCACAGGCTTCTACGCAAAGGAAACGTACTTGGTTACTAACGTAACCTCGATTCCCTGAGAGTAAGGGTCCGAGTATTGCGTAGCTAATACACAGTGGGGAAACTCCTTTTTCTTCGAAATATTGAAGCAATAATTTAAAACGCAGTGCAGCTGCACAGTGAAAGTCAAGTCAAGTCATCTTCATTTATATAGCGCTTTTAACAATGTAGATTGTTCCAATTATGCTTTACAGTGATAATAGGAAATTAAAGTAACAGAGATTGTTTTGGCTTTATGACAGCTCTAGAATAAAGTTATTTTCCAGCTAAAGTTAGTTTTAATTGAATCACCTCCATCGCAACGATCATAAGTTATTAACCTATGGGCTGCCAACACGACACCGTTTTAACAGAAAACTCTTAAGTTCTCTCTACGCCAACTTTAAAACCGCGAACCTGTGAGAACGCTGATGGCGTGCACATGCGTATTAAGAGTTAATTCTATAGGTATGCGTGTTTGAATAAATGTGCGCAGGCATGTAGTCCTTCCCTAAAAAAACAACCCTCAACAAACTACTTGTCTGCCTTAAAATTTATAATACAGAATTGTATTGCTTCGGCGTAGCCACGTGAACCGGAATTATCCCGACAACGATTATCTGTACAGAGGTAAAGGGAAGGAGGCCTTCACAGGGGAGGGACTAGTGACACTTCATGACTGCGTTAGTGACACGTCAGGAAACGCAGTAGAGCGTCTAGCTTGCTCATTGGCTGTGCTGCGGCAACTGCACATCCAATGGCCGAGCGCCTCTGAGCGCGACCAATCAACTGACTTGGCGCCAAGTACCTCAGAGGGCGCCTAAATGGGGCGTGGCCTAAGCCTATACATATCGCTCAATTCAGCCAAAATATCAGGTTTAAATCGATTGAAGCGACACATCCTGGCAGAATGCAATAGTGCGGCAGGCTACGCAATACTCTTTCCCTTACTCTCAGGGAACCAAGGTTACGTTAGTAACCGAGTACGTTCCCTTTCGAGAATGGTCACTTCGTATTGCGTAGCTAATACGCAGTGGGGACGCAATGTAAAATGCCGCACATTAGCAACTGGCTGAATTAATCGGAGCATAGGGAAAATAGGGAAAACACCCCGAGGCTCAACAGAACAAGCCATAATAAGTCTTCCAGTATAATGACACTAACCAGACCGATTCAGGTTCATGAATAAAACTGTGGCTCATAACCGTCCTAGGACTACTTGTGCTTATGGACAGTAACACGCTAGATTATAAAATCTGACAAATGTGGACGGCGAGGACCAACCGGCCGCTGCACAAATATCTTGAATTGGTACACCACTGGACCACGCCCACGATGAGGCCATGCCTCTCGTGGAATTGGCTTTAGCGCCTATGGGACAAACCTGGACCACAGAGGTGTATGCCAGCGAGATGGCGTCCACTATCCATCTGGATAGTCTCTTCTTTGTGACCAGAATCCCCTCGGTGCGGCCACCAAAGCAAACAAAGGGCTGAACTGACTGCCTAAACACTGCATATTTATAAAGTATATTTTTAGAGCCCTAACGTGACACAGCATATTAGTGCCACCATCATTCTCCGAGGGTGGAAGTGCTAGCTGTCACAGTGTCTGGTTGGTGTTCCCTGGGTGTCCACTAGAGGTCTCTTCCCCTTACCGTCACCACCACATCAGGAACTGCATTTCCCATTATCCTCTGTACTCATTACTGTTCATTGCACACAGCTGTACCCAACTCACATTGTTTGTATCTGCATATTTATACCCTGTCTGTTTCGTTCACTGTCATGGAATCCTTGTTTAATATCACCTGCACTTCGGAGATCTTTTGCCTGTTTTGTTTCTCGTTTTGGACTACCTTTGAATGATTTTGACCCTTTGCCTGGATGACTTACAATTACGGATTAACCTATGAAATTTGCACTTGGATCTATCTATTCGTGTGCGTGTCGTGACACTAGCAGAGTAATGACCTGAGCTCTGAACGGGGTTCAGAGCACCTTTAGTACATAACCGTGCCTTGGCTTGAGAATGACTCTGGAGTCATTTATCCCAAATTCCAGGCAGGATGGGCTCACGGAGAGTGCCTGCAAATCTCCCACTCGCTTGACTGATGCCAAAGCCAGCAGCAGAGCAGTCTTCAGTGAAAGGGGTTTGAGGTCGACCGTCTGTAGCGGGTCTGTGGAAAGGTACCATCCCGGTATAGTGTGAGGCCTGTGTGGATTCAACCTCCTGGCTCCTTTGAGAAAACGAACGATAAGGTTGTTTCTCCCCAGCGACTGGCCAGTCACAGGAGCATGGTGAGCTACCATGGCCGCCACATACACTTTGAGCGTGGATGGGGAGCGACCTGCATCCAAAAGCTCTTGTAAGAAAGAGAGCACCACTGACACTTCATATGAGTCGCCCTCAAAGTCTCTGGCTGAGCACCAGCCAGCAAATACTGACCACTTCAAAGCATAGAGGCATCTTGTAGATGGTGCTCTAGCCTCAGTGATGGTATTTAAGACCTTTTCTTGGAGGTCCCTGGATACCCGTTCAGGGGCCATACGTGGAGGGCCCATAAGTCGGGGCAAGGGTGCCAGATCGTCCCATTCGCCTGTGTGATGAGGTCTTTCCTCATTGGCACTGGCCAGCAAACAGTGTCCATCATCTGTGCCAGCTCTGGAAACCATGCCTGATTTTTCCAGAGGGGGGCTACTAGGAGTACTGAGTATCCGCTCTCCTTGATCCGTCTGATGACCTGAGGGATCATAGAGACCGGTGGGAATGCATACAGAGGGCGTCTTGGCCATTGTTAAAAAGGCCATTACCAGGAATATGCCTTCTGACTTAAATCTTTTTCTTTTGCCGAGATTGATCGACGCACAGCCTACAGCAGGGGTGCCCAATAGGTCGATCGCGATCTACCAGTCGATCGCAAAGACAATGCTGGTAGATCGCACATAATTTTAATATATGCTTTTGTTAAATTTGAATAAAAATAAATATTGGCTAGCATTGTGCCACTGTCCTTCCTTCTCCTTTTAGTTTCTGTCTGATTTGCACTTGACGAATAAAATTTGACCATGCGAGATGTGTTTTGTTTATTCGGTTGCCATGACAACTAGCCGGCTTCTAATCGGTAGCAGTAGCGGTTTTAGGCACGGGCGAACCGGGCAGGTGCCCGGGGCGGCATTTCTTCATGTCACATGGGGGGCGGCACGAGCAGTTAAAAAAAATCCTCTGCGCGGCGAAGGTTTTCTATTTTCTATCATTTCAATTCAATTATTGGCAATGGCGCCCCTGCTTGCTGAGAAGGCGCCGTGCACAGAAGTGTCAAGGAAGTCTCCTGATTGGAGGTAACTCACCAAGGGGCCGTTCACATATCGCGTCTTTTGCGCGCTCGAGGTCGTTATTTCAAATGTAGGCGCACGGGAAGCGCGCTCATAATTGAAGCGACGCGCTCATTTTTTCCAGGAGCAGCGAAATGAAAATTTTGAAACTTTTCAGTATGGGGGTGCACCCAAACACGTGGGTGTTTTTCTCTTCTCCGTAAATAAATCTTTTAGCAGAGCTACAGCAAGCGTTTTTCTGTGGTGGAAATCCATACTAAAACTTCTTTGTCGTTGTGGAGAGCGCAGTGCATAGTTGTATAGCAACGACATGCAGCCTTGGGAAATCCAACCCTGTATGAAATACGTTCTGAGGAAACTATTTTGCAAATCGCAATTACGTTACATGCCAACATATAAGCAGTGCTATTACGTTGGTCCTTAACGTAATATAGCCAATCTATTGCAGTGCTATTATGTTTGTCCTGAACATAATACATCAAAAGCAGGTTTCTTTTCACACGTAGCAGCACAACAACGTAATTTATTTACGTATGAACAAATCTACCGACGAAGAAATGTGTACGTATTACTATTTGCATAATCGTGGCATAAATGTTTTGACTCTATTGCATTCACACTTTTCAAGAATACACGTTTAACCTTAAAAATACCTTGTTTAACCGTTTAACCATTTTGTAGTATTTAGTGTATTTACACAAAAAGCATTTTCTCCAATAAAACACAACATACTGATACATTCACAAAAGACATACATTTTATTTGGATGTAATCCAAATCCTAGAATCCATACGTTGTTTGCAAGAAACAGATCCAAATTCAGCCTTTTATCCAGTGATCTTCATCTTCATTTCTCAGCAGCGACCGCAAACGTCAAATCTATCCCGCGCTGGTGATGAATTCAAATTCAAAAAACGCGCCTTCAAGAAGCGTTACGACATGTTTTATGGCCGTGATATCAAACGCTCATTGGCTCTCGTCTGCTTCGTCACAGATTGCGACATGCCGTGTTTCAGTCGGTGTAGTACATTTGAAATGGAGAAGCGCGTGCGCCTTCAGAGAGCGAACCGAAATCGGGTTAACATTTTCATGGATTAACGTTAATAACTTAAACTCTGATCTGTACCTCATACACAACTACTATAATACTGACAGAGAGGACTTTGACTGCAACGCATCATCACGTGAACGACTTTTGGTAATGTTAACGTTACCGGTTTTGACATTTTCGCAATAAATAAATTATTGTGAAATGTATACTTGTCTGTCTGTTATGTTTTTTTCTTCTTCATAATTGTGTTAGCCTACGTATTTTTAAGGAATGGTTATGGGTAGGTTTAGGGGTAGGAGTAGGATTAGTGGCTCAAAATATTCTTTAATGCTATATTGATAATAAAACTGCCATTTACCTAGCTACACATCTCTGTCCATTACGTTTTATCCTTTTTATATTCTGTATAAAATGGATATGTTTAGGTTTTGGGAGTAGGATCTTGTTACATTTATCTTTAAAAGTGAAAGTATACAGATATCTTTAGGATATGAACTATACGTAAATGGTTAACGTTTTGTAGCTGTAAAAACGTAATAATGTTACGTTTAAATGTTGCAAATACGTCAATATTATACGTTTCAGCATCTATCCAAACGTACAAAAACGTACGTTTTCTATCTTTGAAAATAACGTATTAATACCTACGTATTAACAATGAGACCAGGCTACTGTATTAGGTTAAGGACCAACGTAATAGCACTGCTTATATGTTGGCATGTAACGTAATTGCGATTTGCAAAATAGTTTCCTCAGAACGTATTTCATGTGATACAGGGGAAATCGGACCGAATTTTACTATTAATAATAAAAGATAAGCTACTGTGCATTATAAATGTCAGTAATTTATCTTTATTGACTCATTCTTTTTATAAAGATGATTTTAAAGGCTGAAATATGTGAGGTTTATCTTTTTATAAAACCTTTTTTGTCAAAAGTTTATTTGAACGTGTACATGTTATAACATAAAAACCACTCCTTTAAAATTTGGCCATCATCTTTAATGTTATTAACTTGGTGAATTGATTTCATTGTGTATTAGGTCTACTTTTTGAACAAGATTCTGTGTTTAACCGTGATAATTTTGGTCAATATATTCATGAAAGAAAATTAATTTTCATAATGATCAAATAAAATCAACTGTAATTTTACAGTAGCCTAAAATGCAAAGTACAATTTTCTATTAAAAAATCATCTCTGATTCTGCCCTTTTCTCTGACATTTAAGAGTGACAGGCCTACAAAAGCTGTTTTAGGTCTAAACCAGTTTGCATAGTTGTTAATATGAGAGTTATTAGAAATTATTTAATAGATAAGTATTGTGTTACTACATAAGTAGCCTAGCTCTCGGCCACTTTCACTTTAAAAACTCTATTTCGTGACATAGTATAGTTTAACAAGTCATAACTAAAAGTGTGCCATGCATAGAATTCGAGGCAGTAACCAATGAGCTAATGGTTCCTCCC
The DNA here is from genome assembly GCA_030578255.1 of Tiaroga cobitis. Classification (NCBI taxonomy): domain Eukaryota; kingdom Metazoa; phylum Chordata; class Actinopteri; order Cypriniformes; family Leuciscidae; genus Tiaroga; species Tiaroga cobitis. The sequence continues at coordinate 25,008,640 of CM060615.1, forward strand.
TGAAAGTTAGATTAACAGCTATAGCAAAATAACTGGATTCTCTTAACTGTGTTTTTCAAATAAACGGTATGCGCTCGAAGGGGGTCTCGCCCAGGGTGTAATTCAATGTAGAACCGCCACTGATCAGTAGTGTACACAAATGACATTCATTCATTCATAAACTCCAACCATTTGAAAATGAATGCGGTACCAAGCAAAAAAACAAAAACGTACCATTTCCATGCGGAGTGGGAGGAATATTTTTTTTCGCAATGTCCTTTTCTAAATGCATTTGTATGATCTGCCAAACAAGTATTGCTATTCCAAAAAAAGGAAACGTTGAGAGAAATTTTCGGACACAATAAAAACTATGAGAACGATTTTTAGAATGTCCCATTTTCGTGCAAGAAGCGAGCTTAGAGAAACAAAGGTGAAAGAACTGATATCTCAATTAACTGGTCAATAGTCATTTTTTACTCGCCCAGGCCTAAAAGCAAAGGCTGTCTGATTCCATTGCAAGTCATCAGAATAAGATAAATGCCCTGGCTATTGTAATCTGTTGTGCTGTAGATATTTTGAGTTAAGTGTTTAAATTTAATATCAACCATGAACATTATTTATTATTTATCTCCTTAATTACAAGATTACATGCAATAGTAGCAACAAGCATTTGTTTACAATACAAGTGTATTTTTCCAATAAAACTGTGTTTTTTAATTGGTAGATCTCATTGTGTTGATTAGACATGTGCCGGTATTCGGTAATGCGATAAATCGCGGTATACACTCTTAAAAATGATGGGTTAAAAATAACACAACTTGGGTTGTTTTATAACCCAACCGCTGGATCAATATATCACCAGACCAGCAGTAGTTAATTTGACCCAGCAAGATGGGTCTGTCATATTTAACCCAACAGATGAGTTAAATATTCTACCCAAAATGCTGGGTCAAACTAATTACAATTATGGGTTGATCTAACTACGTATTAGTTATATAGTGTACTCAAATGCTGGGTCAAATTAATTACAATTATGGGTTGATTTAACTACGTATTAGTTATATAGTCTACCCAGATGCTGGGTCAAATTAATTACAATTATGGGTTGATTTAACTACATATTAGTTATATAGTGTACCCAGATGCTGGGTCAAACTAATTACAATTAAGGGTTGATTTAACTACATATTAGGTATATAGCGTACCCAAATGCTGGGTCAAACTAATTACAATTAAGGGTTGATTTAACTACATATTATGCTCTGTAAAATTAACCCATATGCCAGATTGTCTAACACATTACAGTACAATTTAGAAAATAAATTGCAATTGACTACCCATTTAAAACTCTTAAACTACAAACCTAGAACAGAATACATGCGAGATTTAGGCATATATTATGCAATAAACACTTTAAAAAAAAATACAAAAACAGAACAATGGAATCTTTGAAAATTTATTACATTATTATCGACAATATACTGGAACTGGTGCAGTTCCTAACAATATACTGAAACTGGCGCAGTTCCTAACAATATACTGAAACTGGCGCAGTTCACAACAATATACTGGAACTGGTGCAGTTCCTAACAATATACTGGAACTGGCGCAGTTCCTAACAATATACTGAAACTGGCGCAGTTCCTAACAATATACTGAAACTGGCGCAGTTCACAACAATATACTGGAACTGGTGCAGTTCCTAACAATATACTGGAACTGGTGCAGCTCCTAACAATATACTGGAACTGGTGCAGTTCCTAACAATATACTGGAACTTGTGCAGTTCCTAACAATATACTGGAACTGGCGCAGTTCACAACAATATACTGGAACTGGCGCAGTTCACAACAATATACTGGAACTGGCGCAGTTCACTTGGGTTGGAACATCCAGAGCAAAACAATAATTTTGATTAAACTGGATGAACACTCGACAGGCCTATATTGAACAAATTAAAATTCCTAAATGCTGCTATTAAGCTACTTGCAAGCAAATATTCTAGTTTTAAAAAACTTAACTATTTTTGACTCCCCTCCTGGAATTTCATAGATCACATTTTGCACGAATTTCCACACATGCTCACATTGTTTTGGGTATTCGACGTCAAAGACAAAAAATGCCTTAAAACAGACATCAATGGCCTGAAGAAGTGTTTCTTGCTCCAGGGCCTGTCCAGATATTATTACGAATGCCTGGGATGCACTCCGGTCATTACCCAGCGTCAGGACGTGGGGGTATGGCTTGAACGCCTTGGCCTCATGGAGGTACTCGACCATGTTTATTCCAGGCTAAAAAAGAAAATACAAGAGAGTTAGATATACAAGAGTGCGAGTAAGAACCAAATGTCTACTGACTACTAGTAAAAAAATGTAACTGTAATAGTCTACATTGCATAACGAAATATTCCAAACCTTTATTTATCAAGTGTTAGAGCATATAGCTCACATTACAGAAAATAAAGGATTCAGACCTCAAATGACTTAAAAAGCCATAAATTGATTGATGATCTATCATTAAAATAAACATTCTCAGAAAATGCGTGCGGCTCAACTTTTGTCAACTTTCTGATAAATGTTAATTTCTGAAATCAATACTTAGTCGGTGCCTGTTTTAGAACAAATTACTGCATCAGTGCAGTGTGGTACAGAGGTAATCAGTGGCACTGCTGAGGTGTTCTAGAAGCCAATGCTTTGATACTGACCAACTTAGTTCAGCAAGTTCTAAGCTTGTAGAACAGCTATTTTCCGAATACTGTCTGGCTATATTTGATGCCTGTCCCCAAAAGTATAATAAAACCTGAATATGCATGTGTGCGTGCAGTCTTGAGCTCAGATATGTTGATAAAATGAATAAAGTTTCCTGTTCAGAAACTTGTGCTTCGAGGACTCACAGCCTTATGATCGATGAAGGCCATGCTGCATTCACAATTGGTGTGGCGTACTACTTTCGCACCGCGGCCACGGCCAACTTTGTATGTTGTAGGGGGGAGTAATCCTGGCAGCTGCCTCAGGGCGAGTTCCCCAACGCCATCTGTAGGAAGACATAGGTGTCAATACGATGTGAAATAGCATACCTTTGATTTCACAATACCAGCAATCACATAAATATCCTGCATATTCCATAGCATTCCCTGCATTTACAAGATCTGCTGACAATATATTACCTGGTGTTAAACCATCCAGGGGCAATGTTAGCTTCCCCTCCTGTCTTGCCAGGTACAGGACCTTCTGTGCATAAACGGGCAGCCAAGTTTCAAAAAGCTTGGATGCAGCTTCCCCATGTAGGACAAGAAAGTCCTGTGCAATCTATAAAATGGAAAACATTTTTTTAATTCCAATTCAACGTGGCACACTTAAAATACGTTATAAACAATGTATCATATGCAAGATCATTTTTCCCTATACCTACCATGCCTTTGGTCATTAGGCGAGGAAACTCTTCAAGGATTTGATCAATAGTCCAACTGTTGTCTCTGATCCACTTTGCCCTGTAGACTGCCGTGTTTTCCATATAGGTCTCTATCTGGCTGAGGGGCTGAGAATTGTTTCTCAGCCATTCTTTAAACTGTGATGCACGTTCGTCTGATATGGTACATTCTGTAAAGAACAACAAAGTTGTCAGTCACTGAAATATGGATGTTTCGCTTCAAATATATATATATATATATATATATATATATATATATATTTTTTTTTTTTTAATTACCTGGTATGACAGGCCTTGCAAGAGCAGCATTATCTGGCATTTGTGGTGATGTTGTCTGTGCCGTGCTCCGCGACCTGCTGGTTGATCTCAGCCTCTTCCTGACGTTCCGCAGCCTTTCCTCCAGGAATCCAGTGGCTGGCCGGTGGCTCAGTCCTGGGGTGTACCATATTTCCTGCCACGAAATCAAAATTTAAGGAATAGAGATGAGGCACGTTTGACTGACAGCATGGGTTACGGTTAGAACAGGGTTTGTCTGTACGTCTGTCTGTCCTCAGAGAAGTAGATCAATTATTGTTCCTGCTGCTTAGTGCATAACAGCACAGATATGTTTCAAGGAGGAGTGAGCTGTACTTTAACAAACTGTTTCAGCTTTTACGCACAATGTATGCTGCTCCACGCTCCGCTGCCAAAAACAAGTGCGTCGAGGTTGTGACTTCCAGCCAAATTTAAAGCCTCAAATTCCCAATTATTATATTATTTATATATATTTACAAGGACCTGCGGGACAATAATTTTCACACGAACCCTAGTGTCTATTCTTTGGTGATGATTCGCCAAAAACAGGAGATCTAAATTTGAAATCTAGCAAAAACCTAGCCCTCGGCTGACTCTAGTTAACCAAGTAAAGTTAAAATTGCGAATCAAATTGGATTGCAACCTTGAGGAAAAAACAACAAAAAAACAAACAAAAAAAAAAAAACAGCAAGCTGAATCAGTTTGAGGATCATGACAACCCAAATAAATATCTCAATGACATTTTTCAAAAAACACTCACGCTGCCACTGCTTGATGAGTCTTTCAAACAGGAAAACGACTGAACCAAACCCAATGCTAGTGCCTTTTTGGTTTCTGATGTAGGACTGTAAAACAGAAAAAGCTTTTTTAATTTAAGTAAAATGAAAGTACATGTTGTACTTGTTACTTATGTTGAAATATGTTAATTCAATTTCAAAACGTGAATGTAGGCGTATTAAACAGGAACCCAATTCTATATATAAAAAAAATTAATTACTTCTCTCCAAATTTCTCAATGAGGTACGACACCAAGATACGGACGAGGAGACGTCTCTGACTTGTTGTGATGACATTATCCTCATCAAGGCTCTCAACAATTCCCTTGCCATCATGCAAAAATTAATTACTTCTCTCCAAATTTCTCAATGAGGTACGACACCAAGATACGGACGAGGAGACGTATCTGACTTGTTGTGATGACATTATCCTCATCAAGGCTCTCAACAATTCCCTTGCCATCATGCAAGCCTGTAAGAACCTGCCGGACATCCTGAAAAAATGTACACAAGAGACAACATTGCAGATCTCGTACTTTATGAAGTGAAGGGTGATACGAATTCAAAATCGATATCACCATTATTTCAAACCTTTGCCTTGATTTCAAATAATGAACAGTTAGCTCACATCGCATCACAATGTGTTTCACTCTTTTCAATCACTACTATTGTACAGCAACATAACAGTCTTTAAGGTGCTAATCAAATGAATTTAGCTGATAAGAAAATTATTAGTTTTTATCCAGGTGGATTTGCTAATTTAAGAGGGAAAAAAAAGTATCTTGATCAATCAACATACACAAGATACATTCAATTGTTTCTATATTTTGGCTTTGATTAATTGCCCAGCCTACTGTTGATTAAACAAAGTGACACCCAAGTCTTAAAGTGGAACTTACAAACTGTGGAATGATGTGTATTGTCTCCATCAGCTGATTTACTGGTACCACAGCTGCTGCTTGATCCTCCATGGGGTTTGGAGGAGTGGCAGTTGGTGTGACATCAGAGATTGTAGGTGGGATAGCAGGGACAACAGCAGGTTCAACCTATGCAGAAAATCCAGTTCAATATAATAAACAGTGGCAGCCACCTAGAATAGCTTGCTAAGCATCAGTAATGTAAACTCCTGGATGGATAGGAAACAAGGTGACAGATGGGATGGGGGGTGGGTCAAGATAAAACTGTGCATTTTCTTTACCACATCAAAAAACTGCATGCATGGTGTGACATGTGTAGCCTACCGGCTGGCATTCTCACAGAATGTATACTGTAGTGAACTGGTTGGTAAATGAGGTTAACCTCTTGCCCCTCTTGGCATTGCGGTTAGGAAGCATGCATTGGGACCAGGGTTCGAGACAATATTTCGAACAATTATTTGTTACAATATATTTGGAAAAAGAGTGCATGGTTTCAGACACAAAACTGCTCAAATTTATCACCCAACTGCCAAGTTTTTAGTTGTAAAAGGTGACATTTCCTTTCTTGGACCATGCAGGTGTCTTTAAAAAGGTGACTGCTAAAACATAAATGTGGCAGTGACTAAGAATGTACATGGAGCAGATGATAGACGTTAAGTGATTAAACAAAAATACTTACAGTACAACTTATAACACCCCAGTAGTCATTTCAAGAACATCCCAGGAGTTTGGTAACGTCATCCCATCCCAGAAGTAGTTCCAGTAGTTCTTCCCATCCCAGAAGTAATTCCATTAGTTCTTCCCATTCCATTAGTCCATTACTGATCATCCTCAAGCAATGGACACTTTACGTAGCATGTACGGCTAAAAACTAAACTAATATGGCAGACAATGTCAAGCTATGCATTTTAAACATCTATAAACTAGTCAAAATACTATTTACAAGTGTCATACACGCACACCTGGTGGCAGTCCGCTGATTATCTAAAAAAGCCTATAACGCAGGGAAATGTATAAACTATCATCATCCTCTCTGTGCGACTTGACAGCATGGATGGGATGGTAATCAAGCAGCTCGCTCACATCTACAGCTGCCAAAACTTGAGTGGGAATCACACTGTACGCAAATAAATGCCTATCAAACCACTGTGTTTCCCACTTCTTTACAACAAGTGTTATTGTTGGTGTATGTGATGTTTGCTCCAGTAGTAAAACTGATAGTATAACACCAAACTGAGGCTCTCCATATGGATCATAGGACAGGAATACGGTCATGCCTGCTCTATATTCAGTTCCCTTAAACTTTACCCAGGCTGGGACATACAATTCACTAAAAAGGGGAACACCTTCTAGACCACTTTGGATCTCTTTAAATCCCTCAATGTTGGCCAGAAATGTAGTGTACCCAGGACCAACTTCTGTATTGTGGCACAACACAGTTCCACACAGGAAACTGTAGCACTGCATCATCTGATGGCGAAATGCCATGGTTTTACAAATGTTTTTAAAGTTACCAGTTACATGGCTAACCTGTTTGAAAAATGCATGTCGAGCTTCAAATCTCATCGCCCAGAACTGCCTCAACGGTCCGAGTTTTTGAATGACTCCTGGGTAATGTAGCATGAAGTGGTGTTTTGGCCGTAAATGTAGGTGAGGATAGAGCTCCAGGAAGAGAGAGTGATGCTCTTCAATGATTTTGCTTAGGTATAGTGTTGCTGCTACAGTAAGCGAAGGAGAAAAGATGAACTCCATGCACAAGAGTAGGAGGAGTAGAAGTTCCCAATGCTTGTTATCCATAGGGATAAGGTCACCTATCATTGTCGGCAATAACCTAAGCAGGCACCACATTTGAGATGCTGACTGCCGCAAGGGGGCTTCAGGGTTTCTGAGATTGCTTATGACAGTAGGTTTGTTACCCTTATCACAAAATCCATAGTCAAAGCTTGTTATTCTGTAATTGAGCTTTTCTAGTGTGAGATACTTTTGCTCAATTAGTGAATTCAACACAAGTTTGACTTCATAGGGCCCCACCCCTTCCAGTACATCATGCATGATGTCAACTGCCACATTGTCTGATACATGATAAAAAGACAAGTTGTTCAAGACACTGTCTCTTTTCAGGCCTGTTTGGGAGGAGTCAGCTCTACGCAAATCTGCCTCATAGCTATTGCGATCACGCAACAAAGTAGGATCTTCCAGCGTCAGAGACCTCACACCCATTTTATCTGCTTTGCAGAACCGACACACATAGTTTCCACTGAAGCTTTCAATGTAGCCAAGAACGCTATGCAAGCCTAAATTGTCTCCAACTACCTGGACCACCGTGAACTTGACAACACCTTGATAGTTGGGGGTATTAACAAAGATGCCATCACTCTCTAGACACCTGATCTCTTCCACGATAGGACGCAGGATTGCATCAAGGCCATAGGTCACTACGTCATCAGATTTGTACACTGCTAAAAGGAACTGTGACTGCAAACTTGATAGCAGGTCTGGTGGCAAGCTCTTCAAGATGAAATAAATAAGTCCTAACTTGTGAATCCCAGTCTTAGAACCAAGCGGATTTACTACCTCACAATCATCTTGGTAAATCACAAGTGGGATTGAAACCTCATTCTGGAACAATGGATGTGTTTTACAAAATTCCCCATCAAAAACATCCTGAATTGCATCACCATCTCTGCGCTGCCATTCCAGCATGGCCTGTACAATCCCAGGAATTTCAAGAATCTTGGTCAAAAGGCTCTTTAACGGAATACGGTGATATGAATCAGGAACTGCAACTTGTCGGACAATGCCAGTGGCAGAGGCGATTGGCTGAACATATGAAACTCCAGACAGAAGCTCCTCAACTGGCTGAATGAAGTTTCCAGATTTAGCAAAATACTGCATCTGTTTATAATCTGTCTCCAATCCTTTGAAAGGCTCAGCTGCTTCTGTGAACTCCACCTCAAGCTCTTCTACCTCTAGGCTTTGATCAAGACCAAACTGACGGAATAAAGACATAGTCTTTGATTGCAGTCTGCTGACAATATTGCTAATTAAACTGGAAGTATGCTGAACCACAAAGTTTATGTTTGAGTACGTCATAGAAGATTTGGATTTAAGGTGGGCTAAAAAGAGGGCCACCCGATTGGTAATACCCTCTGGTTCTAATTCATCCCAATCCTCCTCATCTCCCTGTGCTGGCTCCATTTCCACATTCAGCATTTCAACATTCAGCATTTCAACATTCTGTACATCAACAGGTGGGGCTTCAAATGAGTCATCAAGAGTATTTCCTACTTTATGCTCCTTTTCCAAGTGTCTTTTAAAAGACCACATGTAATAAAATGTCCTACCACAACCACTTTCACTACACTGGAAATGTGTTGATGCGGACTTCACATGGTGTACTGCACGTAAGTGCATAAAAAGACTATTGGTACCACCTGAAATTAGCCTTTTGCACTTAAAGCAAGTATAACCCATCTTCGCAAAGAAATTAAAACTGAAGAATTGAGCTTCTAATTTCATTGATCTTACAAGTTCTCTAAATTTTTTGAGGAACTTCAGCCGAGGGCCAGCTCTTGGGATTAACTGGTTGATGGTAGGCTCATCCAAAAGAATAAAACTCTCCTCATCAATCCCCTCCTCTGAAAGATATAGAAAACACAGACATCTTTGTTTTTACAACAAAACTCATCTTCGAGTACAAAACAAAAATGTATGGGTAATTAAAATTGAAGATTTAGTAATAAACATGCATATTCCATCATTTGTTATTAGGGGTGTAACTGTACGCGTATTCGTAATGAAACGTTTAGTACAAGGCTTTTGGTTCTGTGTTAGGTACACATTTTCAAACATAACGGTTATTTCAGATGTAAGTGCGTCACAAGCGCGCTCATAATGTAAGAGATGCTGCCGCGACCACAACATGAAATGGCAAACGTAATGTAAGTGTAACAAAACTGAGCTACTCGTGACTGACTGTTTATCAGTTTGGACCAAAGCAGAGCGAGCCGATCTTATACTACACAGCGCTAGAGATCCAGTAAAGAAAGCATTTGAATTCGCCACTGAAGTAATAACATCACTGTGAGATCTAGTGAAAAACAATTCACATTTCTCCATTATTAACGGATCAAACAACGCTGATGTGGAAACCAGGAAGAAACATTGTGCCATGAATGAACTATCTGGTGTCCACAGATCAGGAACATTCACCATGGATTTACTGTAGTAACACTAAATGTAACTTTGGAAGTTTGTCAGGAATAGTAGGCTACAATGCTTTTAAGTAATGTTTTGGTTTTATTTCAACATTATGAATAACATTGCAGGCATCAAATGTTAAAGCAGCACTCAGTAGGAATTCTGTTTTTGTCAAACGGCGACCCCCAGAGTCGCTGTGGAGTACTTGTACTGTCGTGAATAGCACTCACGCAGAGATGGCTCGCACTCACGGCCGGATCCCCTCCCCCTGTACACCGGTACCTGTTCAGTAGGATGGACGCTGTAACGAGTGGAAATAAGGTATGGCCCCTTTAAGAGCTGCGCGCGCCCAACACCACATGTATACGGCGCCGGGTTATTTCTGTTTGATGCTCATTTTATCAGATCTGTTTTTTGCCGTAAAGCAATTCGTTACCTCGCGAGACCTGATATCACACGATACTTCCTAACACTGAGGCCGGCGGCCCGCCGGCCCAAAGTTGCAAGGGTGGTTTTGCGGCTCACAGGCACCAGGGGGGGGCGAGACGACCACCATTCAACACGAAATCAGTAATATAAACATTACAATGACTCCAAAGCTGTTCGGTTAAGGTAAAAAAGTTACTTAGTTCACCTTTAATGTGAAGTAAAATAAACATTTGTTTATAACTACAAAATATTACATTTCATTTTTTCCAAGGAGCTGTTTTTTTTTTTATATGCTCTTAAGAAGATTCAATTGTAGCTCCATCTTTGCTCAAAGAAAAAAATATCATACTTTATGATGTTAGTCTTAATTTAAAAAAAATATATATAAAAATAAGAAAATTCAAGGAAATTTCTCTGGCATTTCTTTGCTGTATTGAAAACATACCGAACCATGACACAAGTGTACCGTATTGAACCGAACCGTGAATTTTGTGAACCGTTACACCCCTATTTTTTATTACAAAACAGTATGAAGCACTAAAAGCCTACAAAAGAAATTTGCCACATTCATTTATTGGAGTCACTTTGACATAATATTGAAGCTATATCGAAAAAAAGAGGAAATTATATTTCATAAGAATTCATGTCTGAAAAGGGCTTGAGTAGCAAAGACTTGATATGCTGTGGATGGAAAAAAACTATCCCAATATTTCTTAATTCTTACCTTTAAATATTTCCACAAGGTCTGTCAGTTGCCAGTCTGTCAAAGTGTTTATGACAAAGGTGTCCATTGATCTGAAACAAACAAAAAAAGAGCTTAAGCAAAAATACAATTTCTATTGCATTACCTATTCATGTCACCATGCAAACGCAACAATAATCCAATTTGAAGATACCAGCTAAGCCTATTTTATTTAGCATCCCAAAATCCTTCTTTCTTTACAATTCATATGACAAATTGTATAACTGTTACATGTAAATTGTTCTTACTGCACAATAATATTTGTGGCTGCTCAAAGTATAGCTTTAAGAGAGTACATATATATTATATATCTCTTAATGTCACAGGCCCCGCGCAGAAGGCAAAATAGACAGATAGACTGACAGTTCTGCAAAATAAGTGCATCCGATCTTTATATGTAATAGATCACTTAATAAACCAAACACAAATTTGAAGTAAACTCATAACGAAGACTATAACCTTAACTGGAATCAATTTGAATCGAATAACCGTAAACGCACTTCACAATCACCTCGTCCCAGCCGGCACACGACCGACCTTCAACGTTGAAATATGGTTGAAATAATGTCAGTTGTCGTTTCAACGTTGAAACAACGTTGATATAACGTCTAATGCTAAATGGTTGAAAAAGGTTAACAAAAACACTTCTAAATCAACGTTGAAATTTTCACAAGATAATTACGTTGAAACAACATAATATTTTCAACAACAGAAAAGTATTGTAAATATAACTATTATCATTAACAATAATTTCAACCACAAGAGAGCAGCAGAAACTTTGCCTTAACGAGATTTTGTGTGGATTTACAATTTTGTGTGCTTGCCGTTTACCATGCAAACACTTTTGTCAAATTAAACAGACTGCAAATCAACACTTCGCCATTGGTCGTTTCACCGTTTTACTTTTGATCATGATTGGTTAATCTTTCTGTCTTTCAGGAAACTGGCCAATGACAATGTTCGCGCCTATTCATGTTTGAAAAATACGTCCGTTACTGTTTGAGTCGACTCGTGGCACGTGAGCACAGCAGTTTGCAGATATTTCTCGGTCGGAGCAGATTATATTATATTATATTGGTTAACCACCCAGATATTTACCCATCGCGATAAAGTTAATTATATTTCGCGCAAGATTGCTCAGGTGGCTCAAGTTCAAGGAAGGACACCGAGAGAGCAGAGAGGGGGGATTTTGAGCGACGACGAAGGTAACGTTAAGTTAATTTATAATGTGAAGTTGTATGACTGAAACACGAATGTTAACGCTACAGTTAGCTAAATTAACTTATTAACGAGGGTCAGGAAATGTGTTTCGACATTTATTTCAAAACTACTTTTGCCACCATTGTGTTTTTGCAGTTGCTATGGTGATTTTCAGAGAGACAGTGTTGTGTAACGTTAACGTTAGGTCGACCACCATAACGTTAGAAGCTTTTAAAAGCTTTTTTCACTCTTTAACTCTAGCTAGGGCTTATTTGTATGGTTAATAAATTCCCCTATGAATCTGAAGTAAGTTAATTATAGCCGCGTGTGATTCGGTAGCGTTAGCTAAGATAGGGGCTGTTTTGCAAGGTTTTTTATTTGATAATAAGCGTCATGTAACATTGGCGTAACGTTACCAATGAAATGTTAAAGGACAATGGGTGCTTCTTATTTTTGCATCTTCGTTGTTGTCTGGTTCGTGAAGGAATCGTTCTTTTGAACAGGTTCTTTTTAGTGAACCGGTCGAACCAGTTCACCAAATCTGACTGAATCGTTCAAAACAGTTCGCGTCTTTAGTCAGCGCTCACAGTTCCTCACATTCGGACATGCCTGACAGTCCCTCCGACTAGAAATAAACCAATACCCCGGAGTATATTTCTCCAGTAACTCAACAGCTCACGATTTGATGTGCTGAGAGAAGTGATGAGCACAAGCTGTTGATACTGAGCATGCGCGTACTACCGAATGCACAGGTACAGCGGTTCTCGAATCACCAGTACTGAACCTAGAACGTTTTTTTTCGGACAGTGCATCACTAAATTGAGCATTTTCACGTCTTAAATCTATAATGGTTCTTAACCCTTGTGCATCAATTAAAAAAGTTAGACATAGCTACATAGAGGACAAAAATGTCCACTTAAACTCAAACTTTTGGGAGCACAGACTTAAGTTTGGTATAATTTTAAAGAAGACCCGTGGCAATTACTGAAGTTAAAAAAAAAAAAAGTAAATCCAAAAAAGTGGGTAATAAACCTAATGTGGTCTGTTTCCTTAATATTGATCAAGCAACAAAAGAGAAGCATTCACTGTTCGTTAATAGCTTTAATAAGGATTCATTATATTTAATTCATACAAATAAATGTCTGCTGCTTGAAAGAATAAAGAATGATGTATGCAAGTAGGCTAGTTATAAAGAATGCATCATTCATTGAAAAGAAGACTATTCTACTTTAGAAAAAGTGATTTTATTTAATTTTAAGATATTTTTTTAAGTCACATTAGTTAAATCTGTATCTGATCTGTATACAGATTTATCTGTATCTGTATCTGTATTGCATGTTCAAACTTTAAAATCATTCATGTTAACTAGGGGTGCTCAGATCAGAATTTTTGGGGCCGATCACCGATACCCGATAAGTACCATTTATGCCACACATTGCTGCATTTATTTAAAATAAATAATTACGCCACACATTAAGCTCTAGTTTCTTGCTGTCATTGCAATGTCTCTGCTCTATGCAAAAGACGTTGCAAATGTATTGTCATGTATTTAACATGGAAAAGATACCTTTTATAAATGAGTACTTAATATATATTTACATGCATGTTTGTTTTTTAGAACTCTCTCAAATGCCTTGATGGCACAGATGAATTTAAAGGGGAAATGTGGGAAGCTGCCATTTTCTCAGTCTCTGCTATGCCAGATCATCTGTGGTAAGTAAAAAAAGAAAACGGGTGCAGAACAACTCATTTGTGGGGCATTTGTGTTTGATTGTTTTTTTTGTGTGATTATTTTGGTTGTGCTTATCCAAATGTAATTAAATTACAGTAGTTACAAATTGTAATTCTTATTGATCATTTAACAAGTTAATGGCAGTCTTTTAATTGTTTGTGCCTCTTTTACTTCCAACAGTCAAAAGTTAGCACCAACAAAGTGGTTTTCTGGCTTCACATATCAAGAATGTTTGCAAATATTTCTTAACATGCACCTACATGTGATTCTATTCTATAGAAAAAGTAAAACACAGGATGTTTCATGGGCTGAAATATACAGCAGTTATGTTGATCTAAACTGTCTTTATTTTTCTCTTTAGACGCTGTCATCAATGCATACAACTCAACATGTACACAAATATTGGAGACCATGTCAAAATACTTAAAATATGCACCAGAGAGGATGGGTGGTGGTGGCCGTAAGACGACTCTTACATGAAGACTCAATTCACAAAAAAAAAAAAAAAGTTTATTTATTGTTTCTAGGTCAATATATAATTCAAGAATGAAACCTAGAGTAAAATGTTTTTGGTTCATTAGTGATTTACTGATGTTGAAAGATGTTACTTGATGATAATTCTGGCATGTAGTTTTATAAGAACTTACTTGAAACCCACATAAAAAAAAGTTTGAATAATGGGTTTAATGAGCATTCTAAAATAGTTTTGCTGTTGAACAATATTACTCGAAATAATAGTTTATTATTATTCTGGCTTGTACTGTAATGCCTTTTTTAAAGACCTGTTGATGTTACTTGAAATTATATATTTATTATTATTATTCTGGCTTGTACTGTAAGACCTGTTGATGTTACTTGAAATTATATATTTATTATTATTATTCTGGCTTGTACTGTAAGACCGTTTTTAAAGACCGGTTGAACTCAATGAAATTATGTAGCCTATGTATTATTATTCTGGCTTGTAATGCTGTAAGAACCTTTTTAAAGACCAAATTTTTGATGTTTAATGATGCTTTCAATTGATGAATTCAATTTATTTCATTATAGTTTTGTGTTTTGCTGTTGTTGAACAAGACAAATAAAAAAGCATATATATGTATTCGAACAGTTGTTTTTTTTTTTTTTTTTAAATCTGGCATAGTGCTAACATTTTTTTCCCCTATACAATGTGTAACATCTCACCCCTGAACTACCGATCTGTACACAGTTTGAACCAAATGTTTTCCCTGATGCGACTATAGGATAGTATTGCAAATTATACATAGCAAGTTACATAATTACAGTTCCTTTGATTTTCTGTACAAATGTCATGTCTTCAGAGAGTAGGCTACAGTGAAAAGGAAACTCAATCTATAGTTTATTCAATGTTAGGTTGCATTTTCAACGTTGTTTCGTTTTGCAAAATCATTTAATTAAACCAATTAATTCGACGTCGCTGCAAGACGGTGGAACAATGTCACGAAATCAACGGTGAAACAACGTCACGATTTCAACGGTGAAACAACGTCACGATTTCAACGTTGAATCGTTTTGCAAAATCGAATCATAATCCAACGTTGATTCAACCTTGGTCCCTGACGTTGATTCACCGGTGAATCAACGTTGAAATGCCGGCTGGGGTGTTACAGCGTTCACAAAATGGAGGACAGTCTGCATTATATATCAACATATTCACAACCTCGAACGTCATTACCCGAATTATCTGCGGTATGAACATATACATTTGCATTACAGATCTCGTGTGCATATTATCAAGTTGTAACAACAATACCTGCAAAATAACAGGAAAAAAATTATGAGTAAAAATCTGTGTCACGTCGCAGCAAACGCTCAGCAGATGTAATGGCGCGCAGGTGCACACACAAGTTCCTCCTCCTAATTGAGAGTCTTCTTCTTTTAAAGTTTTTTGGCGGTTGGCACACAATGATATGGTGCATTACTGCCACCAACTGGTATGAAGTATGTAACTGAATGACTATTTCTTTATTACAAACGAAAAAAAAAAATTTAAATCCTCTCAATCATATTAATTAATCTAAAATAATGAAAACCAATTCCAGAACACTTATCTTTAGAATTTTTCCTAAAGTTTGTTTTGCGATTTTTTTTTCCCCTTAAAGTATAACTGTTAACACCTTTACACAAAATGTGCATACTTTGGCGTGTCACATCAACCCTTCACTCAAGTGGCCCTTGTCGTTTGCCAGGATGCCATTTTAAATAAGAATTTGTTCTTATCTATTGTGGGTCACCACATAACTTAAATAAATGCATTTAGTCAGACATATCAGATTATCTCACTGTTTTTACATATTTTAATCAGTCAAACACCTAAAAGCTTAAGCAAAAGCAAGCACATTCGTTTATAGCCATTTAAAATAATATAGCTAGCAAAGCAACTAACTGACTGTTGGCTAGTAAACGAGTGAATCACCTGGCTAGCTTGAAACAAGCTGGCAAATTTGCCTTGCAACCATGACCATATGCCCATGGGCATTGTGAACTTGTTTAATTAATTCATTAATATAATTAAGACCAAACGGATAAGTTAAGGTGTGCTATCCGTGCTTCCATGATAACGGCTAAATGGCTAACGTTAACTACGTAGTAAAGCCAAACCAACCAACTAGCCTCGACAATATAAAGATACTGCTTTAATAGGTAACGCAACACAATACAATGTGAATAAGAAATGTAGTGTACACATACCTTTTATTATTTATTTGCCTCGCTGGACGACCAGTCAGGTTCTCTGCTGTGACGAGCGCTCGGTGTGTGGACTGTGCTGTGCTGATGATGTTCGAAGCACAAACAACCCACTTGCTGGGTCAAACGATATATGTTGGGTTGATGGATTTTGACTCAACGCATGAGTTGAACAAAGTTACCCAAATTCCATATAAATAACCCATAATGGGTAAAACATTTCCTAACCCAGCGGTTGGGTAGATTAAATAACCCAGCATTTTTTATGCACGATATTGTTATCGCGGGGACTTCGAAATACCGTGAAAAATAATAGATCCGAATTTAGATTTTTCTAAAAATCAGCTTATTTTCCATCAACCGCTTAAAAAACAATGCGTATGCTGCGCAAAACACGTGCGCACGTTGATGTAAACAATCCCCACATCACATGTATAAGCACTGTGTGCATGCAGTGCTCACTCTAGTCTAATGTAAACAATCCTCACATGGAGAAGAAGCACGGCGGAAGGAGGAACGCTGCCGACTATTTATCCCCCGCATGGCTGCCAACTCTCACGCATTCAGCTTGAGACTCACGCAATTGAAACTTTCACACGGTCTCGCGCCACACATCCATTTTCTCACCCAGAGAAAAATCGCGGAGCAAAGAGGACACTGACACCGACAGACTAGACAGAGCAGGTTACTTTTGATATGAAAAAATATCAGCTCTCAGGTTTTATAACGAAATTCAGACAATAAATACTGTTTTGGGTGCTTGTAAATGTGACGTGACAGATCGCGCGCCTCAGATCAAGTAAACCGATCATCTGTTACTTTTTATTAAAGATACAGTACAACCCACCGAAAGGTACGTACTTTCGATCAATCAGTGTTTTTCAACCGAGGTCAATAACACTGCAGGAGAACAATTATGTCACAGAACGTTACATTTACCTCAGGAAAGCCATTTAATGTTAGTTGACTATAAGAAAATAGCTATAGAGAGGAGTATTTTGCTAAATATGTGCACTATATTACATATTTTAATATATGTACTTGTCATTATATAATTGTTATTATAATGAAAATTACGGCATATATTACATTTTTATATTTATATTATTATTATATTTATATTGTATGCATTATATTTAATTTCTCTCTGTATGTTTACAGCATTATGTGAGATATATTTTTTCTTGAGAAACATTTAAATCCAGGCTATCTACTGTAGCCTACCTAATATTTATCCAAATGAGTCAATATTGAATCAAGATTGAAATTAAATCCAAGAATTTAATTGAAATCATGAAAATTGTGTTAAGCAATAATACAAACAGTAGCCTCAGTAACCATGTAAACATTATAACATGTTGTCACTAAAAAATAAAATTAATGTTTTGACAATCACAATTACACATTGTGATGCAAGTTTTTTTTAGATACCCCCATTCCGTCTGTTTCTCTTGTGCAATTAAAATATCGTGATAATACCGTATACCGTGATAAAAGCTCAATCAATTAATCGCAGCATGAAAATTTGATACCGGCACATGCCTAGTGTTGATAATTTTAAAAGTAGATCATCAAGCAAAAAAGTGTGGGCACCCTTGGCCTACAGCATAGCAGCCAATCAGCGTTCGCTGATCTATGTGCATGCGAACATCCCGCCCACAGTGCTCAGTGAGAAGTTGAGAGTTGATTCTGTCGGAGCGCTAACGCTGAACTTTGCCGTTGTAAATAACATTTAGTTTGTTCATTTCATGGGTGTTGTGCGTCAATGCAAAGTGAGTGTATTATATTTGATCTCTAGCAATCATATGTGCAATCCTAGACCTGTTTAATATTTAGTTTGCCGTTATAACGGGCATTAGCTTGTTGAGGTTAATTATAGGAATTATCACGTCTTTGGAATGATGTTGTGCTGTATATAGGATGTTATATATCTGCTTAGTGGTTTATATTGATGTAATTTATGTATATTTCATCGATGTTTGGTGCATTTCAATTGTCAAAGACTGCGTTTGAGGTATTCTGAAGTTGTAAAAAACTTCACTAAAAACTAAAAAACTGTAAAAAAAAAGAACAAGCCCAGACAGAGCACCGCTGACAAACTATGTGGCGCAGATAAAACTGTTTAGAGTTGAATTTAATGTATGACATAGCAAGTTTGTTTTTCTTTCTTTATTTATCTCATTTCTGTATTTTGTTGTGTTCATGTCCTTTACTGATCTGTATTAGGTCCTTTGCTTTTTAGTCTTTATATTAATGATCTTCCACAACACTGTAATGGAGTTGATATACATGCCGATGACACTGTTCTGTACACACATGCAAAAAATGCTAAGCTAGCAGCTGAGAAATTAACTTATGCCATTCAAGGTGTTGTTGAATGGCTTGAACAATCTTGACTTACCTTGAATATTAATACGACAAAGGGTATGTTCTTTAGTAAAACTAAGGGGCAGACTCAAATTGCAGACATTTTAATTAAAAATGAATCAATTGACATAGTAACTAAATTTAAATATCTTGGTGTCATTTTAGATTTAAATTTAAATTTTAAGAAACACATTAAGAAAATGACAAAAGCTATAAAATACAATTTGGCAAACTTTAGATTAGATTTTTCCTACCTATGGATGTAGCCAAAATATTTATGCATGCCTTGTTGGGGACAGGCCAGTGAGTCTGCCATTAGACCTCTAGAATCATTATACAAGCAAGCTATAAAAATCCTTGATAAAAAGCCATTCCGAAATCACCATTGCAAGATCTTAGAGAAACATAATTTGAGTTTTGAAAATTTCAGACTCTTTTCAAACTTGACACTAGTGTATAAGATTCTACACGGCCTGCCCCCTGCTTGTTTATTGGTTTTTGTTTGCAATCGCCCTGTAACTTCAGTGAAATCTACCAGAATAGCTTCCATTTTTGACTGTAACATACCCTTCTGTCGTTCAACCTTTAGACAATCTGCTTTTTCTTACAAAGCCACTACACGGTGGAATGCAATAGCGAATGAAGCTACAATTCCATCAAGAGTTTTAAGTCAGAACTGAAAACCTTTCTGAAGACCACTCAAATCTGTACTCACTGAAGCTGATGTGGTGTTGATAAAATGTGTTTTTTTGTATGTAGGGGATGGGGGGTGGATGAGTTTGTTCTCTTACGAGAGTATCTCTCGTACTGCGTAATAGCTTACGCTATGGGGAAAACCTCTTTTCCACGAGATATTGTAGCCAAAAATTATCCTTAATTTTTTATTAATGTAAAACGCTTTGCAGCAGCAAGCAGACATAGGCGAAACAGCTCGCGCGCCTATTGGCTGCTCTTGTGGCAAATGCAGCAGCCTATCGAGAGAGGCGTTGCGTGACACATATCCAATGGGGGCATTTCGCGCCCATTTCGTCACGTCCCGCCAGAAAGGGCGTGGTCTCGCCCTATAAATATAGTTCGATAAGGCTGGTACACTGATTTTCATCTCTTCAGCGAAGCACTCACATCGCTGGATCCGGAGTGAGAAGCTGCACCGTCGACGCAAGCCTTTCAGCGGGACGAGCTCCTGGAGTCGCTGGCCTCGCCGCCTTCAACTGCCGTACCTGCTGCGCTTTCCGGCGTTCTAAGTATCCTTTTTATCCTTTTTATCCTTACTCTGCTGAGAGTGTTAGCTCGCTTACGTGAAGAAAAGAGCTGCGTCTTTTTAAAGATGCCATCCTGTGGCTCGTGCCGCGCCCCACTCAGCGACGGGGACCGTCATGTCATCTGCATGTCCTGCCTGGGTGAGGATCACGCGGCTATCGCGCTCGCTGACGGCGGATGCCCTCATTGCGAGCTTCTGCCTATGGTGACTCTGAGGACTCGCCTGGCGTCATTCTCCGAGCCTTCACCACAGCCCGCCGTGACGCCGCGCCGCAAGAAGGGCCGCGCCCAGCGCGCTCCCGAGCTCTCTCCAGCCCGCCAAAGCTCGCCGGTTCGCCCGCCAGCTTCGCCGGCTTCGCTCGAGTTGCTCACTGACGGACAACGGCCGCCGTCTGCCGCCGCATCCGTCCACGAGTTCGACGAACCCACCGAGGCGTGTTCTCTTCTGGCGTCTGATAGCGAGGATTTTGCGAGCCCCCTTCTCCGCGGCTAGCTTTATTTATGTTATAAGAAAGCTACCGCTACCGCGCCCCCGCCCCCCGTGGGCATGCGTCACCGGCGAAATGAGGAAAGAGTTTGTTTTTAGTCCCGCCGAGGCCGGACTAATCTCCATTTCTCAAGCATTTTTCAGCTCCTCTTAGTTTGAGCGGCTGAAAATGTCAATATTGTAGCAATGAGCCTGTTGTATAACACGCACGTCTGCAAACAAACGCCAACACACACAAACTGTGATGATGCTCTCTTATCTGCTCGAGCTATTTTAAGCTTTTGTCGTTTCCCCCTGTGGCTCAGCGGCGAAACCCAAAGCTTTCGCACGGGAGACCCGTGTTCGATCCCAGGACTCGCAGCAGATAAAAATTTTGTCTCGCCGCGGCCAGACTTGCACCGAAATTTTTCGCTCGTTCAGTTTCAAGAAAATGCGACTGTTCCAGTGTATTTTACAGTAAACAAGCCGGTACCATGGCCCGCTTGCCTGCACAAAAATGCCGTTTCCACGGCGACCCAGAAAAATCATATAAGCAGTGTATTTTCTGGTATTCCGGCCACAGCCGATGGTGTTATGAGTGTAATAAAAATGCCCACAGCCCAGTGTTCATTTCTACACACAAACGCAGCCCGCCACAGTGCAGGGCACGCACAAATGAGATCGACTCATGTCATTGTGCATTAAATGTAGTGAATGTGCCCACAACCCAGTGCCCACAAACACTACACACTGCATGTGCCACGTTTTCTGTAAAACGAAACCAACACACATACAGTCAGCTAAAACCCACGGTGTTTAAGTCTCGCTGCGGCCAGACTCCACCAAAACTTCTCGCTCGTTCAGTTCCAAGCATTGTGACTGTCCCAGTGTATTTCGCAGTGAGCCAGCCGGTGTCTCAGCCCGCTTGCCTGCGCACAAAAGCCGTTTTTACGGCTACCCAGATAAATCCAATAAAGAGTGCATTTTCTGGTGTTCCGGCCACGGCCGATGGTGTTATGAGTGTTGTAAGAATGCCCACCCCCCAGTGCCCATTCCCACACCTAGACAATGGCCCGCCACGGTGCAGGGCTAGCACAAATAAAATCGATTCAGGTCGATTGTGCAGAAAATGTAGTGAACGCGCCCATGTCACAATGCCCGCTTGCACTGCACGCTGCGTGTCCCTTGGTTTCTGTAAAAACGAAACCAACACACATTCAGTCGGCTCTAACCGACAGTGTTTTCAGTGTAGATGTGCCCGCAGTCCCGCGCCCACAGTCTCTCACAAACACACCGAATCCTACGGGATCCGCCCCGCTCACTTTCTCTGCACAATCTGCCATAGAGAAGCTGAGCGCGGCCAGGCTGCCCGCTGTGATCAGCGCGCCCCCCGCCTCGAACGCTATTTACACGGTGTTGTGTTCCCAGTATACCAGGGCTCTCGAGCTGCCGTTTCGCCGCGGCCAGAGCCCGGATTTCATTCTGCCTCTAGCTATTCACGCAGATACGTGGTCAAAGCTTCCCGGGGTATCAGAATGGGTGCTGAACACTATAAAGAGAGGCTATTCGCTACAATTCGCTCGACGCCCTCGCCGTTATATGGCGCGTGTCGAAACTACGGTGAAAAACGAAGTGTCTCATCTACTTCGAGCCGAGATAGCGAAACTACTGAGCAAAGGGGCTATAGAACCTTTATCTCAGTCTCAGAGCGAAGGGGGCCTATACAGCAGATATTTTCTGGTACCGAAAAAAGATGGGGGTCCCAGACCCATTTTAGATCTGCGACAGCTGAACAGAGCGCTTGTGAAGCGCCAGTTCAGAATGCTTACGACCAGGAAAATCCTCGCGCAAGTGCGCCACGGGGACTGGTTTATGTCAATAGATCTGAAAGACGCCTATGTCCAAATACAAATAGCGTCCCATCACAGGCGATTCTTGAGATTCGCCTTCGAGGGCCAGGCATATCAATACACAGTCCTGCCGTTCGGCCTGTCTCTAGCACCTCGTACATTCACGAAGTGCATGGACGCGGCGCTCGCACCCCTGAGACTTCAGGGCATGCGAGTCCTGAACTACTTGGACGATTGGCTGATTCTAGTTCGATCTCGATCGGAGCTCATAGAACACAGGGCCGCATTACTCGAGCACCTCGAGAAGCTGGGCCTCAGAGTCAATTGGGTGAAAAGCTCACTGTCTCCCAGTCAGAAAATTTCCTTTCTGGGAACAGGGTTAGACTCGATATCCATGATGGCACGCCTGTCACCGGAGCGCGGACTAAATATTCAGCACGTCGCGAAATCCTTCCGCCGCGGCTCGATAGTTCCGCTCAAAAGGTTTCAGAAAATGCTGGGTCTGATGGCCTCAGCAGCCTCTGTACTCCAGTTGGGTCTGCTTCGCATACGCCCACTGCAGATGTGGCTGAAAGCGCGGGTTCCACCCAGGGCATGGACAGCGGGTCTGTTTCGCCTCAGGGTCGACCTACAGTGCGTTTCAGCTCTGAAACCTTGGGAAATAACCGACTGGTATCAGTCAGGTGTGAGTCTGGGGACCGCTTCGAGTGTGAAGGTGGTGTCTACGGACGCCTCCACTTCGGGGTGGGGAGCGCTGCTCGAGGGCAGACCGCTAGCTGGCCTGTGGTCAGAACGGGAAAAGCTCCTTCACATAAACTGCTTGGAAATGATAGCAGTCGACAAAGCGCTATGGCACTTCTGTCCCCAGGTAACTGGCCACCACGTCTTGGTCCGGTCGGACAACATGTCAGTGGTGGCATACATAAATCGCCAGGGCGGCGTCAGGTCACGAAACCTTCACAAGCTGACGGAACGCCTCCTGGTCTGGGCTCAGCACAACCTGCTCTCACTAAGAGCTGCGCACGTGCCTGGTCACCTGAATGTGGGACCAGACAGACTGTCCAGGAACCATGTCCCAGCAGGGGAACGGTCGCTGCACCCGCAGACGGTCCAGCTGCTGTGGAAAACGTTCGACAGAGCAAAGATGGACCTATTCGCGTCCCACGAAAACGCTCATTGCCCGAAGTTTTTCTCGAAAAGCAAGGACGCGCTGGCTCATGTTTGGCCCCGCTGTCCCCTATACGCTTTTCCTCCTGTCTCGCTCCTGACTCAAGTGTTTGAACGAATCAGGGAAAACGGATGCCCAGTGCTCGATCTGGCATCCTCGCCCGGAGCTGTGGTCCCTGCACGCATGGGCCATCAACGGGTACCCACTAACCTCCCAGAGGGAGTGTTAAACACGATCGTGCAGGCGAGAGCGCCGTCTACCAGGCGGCTCTATTCCTCGAAATGGTCGGTGTTCTCTGCGTGGTGTCAAGCCCAGAGCTTTTCACCTGTGGACTGCAGGGTTTCGGAAGTGCTTTCCTTCCTTCAAGAGCTACTGGATAGGGGCAAGACCCCATCCACGCTCAAAGTATACGTGGCGGCCATACCAACGTTTGCAAAACAGGTGCCTGGCCAGCCGCTGGGGAAGAACGACTTAGTCATGCGTTTCCTTAGGGGAGCTCTGAGGCTAAACCCTCCCAGGCCCCCTTCAGTCCCGACGTGGGACCTTTCCACGGTCCTGGAGGCCATGAAAGGCGCCCCGTTCGAGCCAATCCAACTGTCGGACATGAAACACCTGTCGTTCAAAACAGTGTTTCTCACGGCTCTCGCTTCAGTGAAGCGCATAGGGGACTTGCAGGCGCTTTCAGTAAGCACTTCATGTATGGAGTTTGGGCCTAATGACTCGAAAGTCATTCTCAAACCGAAGCACAGGTATGTGCCAAAATCCCTCAAAACACCGTTTAGGGCCCAGGTAATTTCCCTGTCTGCCCTTCCGGTTCTCAATGAGGAGAAAGACGCGAGTCTCCTTTGCCCTGTCAGGGCATTAAGAGCTTATGTGTCGCGCTCGTCTGGTTTCAGACAGACTGAGCAGCTTTTCGTTTTGTTTGGCGGGCGTTCCAAGGGACTTGCCGCCTCAAAGCAGAGCCTATCCAGATGGATAGTGGATGCCATTGCACTCGCTTGCGCTGCAAAGGGCCTGCAGCGCTCCTTGGGTGTCAGAGCGCACTCCACGAGAGGCGTGGCCTCTTCGTGGGCATGGTCTAGCGGGGTACCCTGCAAGATATCTGTACGGCCGCGGGCTGGGCCTCGCCGTCTACATTTATAAAGTATTATAACCTGGAGGTACCCGCCTTGCAGGCTAAGCTTTTGGCGGTCTAGAATTCAGTGCTATCTGCCCCACTGTGCGGCCCAGATACTGAGTTTACTTCAGCCCCATGAGTATTGACACATGTAATGCCACCCAGGTCGGGTGAAAGCTTTCACCCTGGCTGCGCGTTTAATTGTCACATGATTAGCCCCTCTGGGTGCTATTTTATTAGGAATGACGCTTCCAGCCTTTCTTCCTCCACTCTATGTGAGTTTATGGTGATTATGCACTATATGGGCCCCTGGGCTTCGGCCCCGGGGACTTTGGTGTTGGATCCCTGTACGCACGGCGTGTTGCATTGTGTTCCCCATAGCGTAAGCTATTACGCAGTACGAGAGATACTCTCGTAAGAGAACGTATTCGGTTACTAACGTAACCTCGGTTCTCTCTAGAGAGGGAACGAGTACTGCGTATCTTGCCGTGCATACAACAGCGCTGGTTCGCTTCGGCGATGAAAATCAGTGTACCAGCCTTATCGAACTATATTTATAGGGCGAGACCACGCCCTTTCTGGCGGGACATGACAAAATGGGCGCGAAATGCCCCCATTGGATATGTGTCACGCAACGCCTCTCTCGATAGGCTGCTGCATTTGCCGCAAGAGCAGCCAATAGGCGCACAAGCTGTTTCGCCTATGTCTGCTTGCTGCTGCCAAGCGTTTTACATTAATAAAAAATTAAGGATAATTTTTGGCTTCAATATCTCGTGGAAAAGAGGTTCCCTTTCGAGGGAACTTAACACTGCGTCGATAAAATCGACTCTTTGGGGACGCTCCCTAAGCGTGCGCCTCTGAAGTATGAATGAAACTAATCCGATCCTGATTGGTGTTGCGTCGTGACGTAACATGTGACGGCATACCCGGAAGTATAAAAGTGACGCTGTCACAACACACACTAGCTTTCACTCTTCAGCAAGCGCTCTGTGTTGAAAACTGTCTGTCTATTTGGTGTTGTTTGTCTCAGAAAAGTATTGTATATTATGGCCAGCGAACAATTCAAAGCTTATGTGCATCCTTGCCCTCGTTTCATCACGGGTGGGGACACACATGCTTTGTGTGTGAATTGTTTGGGAGCGCAGCATGCACGGGCAGCTCTCGAGGGAGCTGCTTGTGTAGACTGTGAAGCACTTCCCATTAGAGTGCTGCGCTCCCGGCTGGCGTGCTTTGATGAGCACGGTCAGGCTCACGTTCCCCATGGTTCTGGTCCCGCGTCCGTTGAGGCGGCGCGGCGATTGAGATCGTGGGGTTCGCAGCACGATCTTGTGGATGAGCTTGAGACTGCTGAGGCACCTTCTCACTCTTCATCCGAGGATCGCGTAGCCTCTGAGAGTGGTGCAGGAGCCCGCATCGCGGCTTCTCCTGCCCATGATCAGGTCCCGATGCTTGAGCTCTCTGCTTCTGAGGAAGTAGATGTGCTCAGCATTGATGCGGATGACCGTGATCTAGGCGCGCCAGCTCACGGCCAAGGTTATGAGGAGCTGGTGGAGGTTGTGACTCGTGCTGTGGCCAGACTTAACATCAGCTGGCCACATGATGAGCAGGGAACGCAAGTGAGAAGCAAGCTTGATGAGCGTTTCCTGCAGCACAGATCACAACCTCAGCGCCGGGGTTTGCCGTTTTTCCCCGATCTCCACAAATAGATCTCGAGATCGTGGGATAAACCGCACTCATCCCGTGTCTCCAATCCCAGTATGGTGGATTATAGTAATGTTATGGGGGCACGGGATATGGGTTATGGGAAGATGCCTAAAGTGGAAGAGGCTTTAGCGGGTTATCTTTCTCCTGAATCGGCATCTTCCCTAAAAACCCCGGCGTTGCCTAGTAAGCCCTGCAGAGATACATCTGCATTAATAGGCAGGGCTTACATGGCGGCAGGTCGGGCTGGTTCATGTCTGCACTCTATGGCACTCTTGCAGGAATACCAGGCCGACCTCCTGAAAGATTTAGATGAGGGGGAGGGGCCAACTCCTGACGATATTGCGGAGTTAAGGAGAGCCACAGATCTGTCTCTTCGGGCCACAAAAGAGACGGCCCGCGCCATTGGCCGCTCTATGGCAGCTATGGTGGTCACGGAGAGACATCTGTGGCTAAATTTATCTGGCATGAAGGAAAAAGATAGATCCTTTCTGCTGGATGCGCCGCTTTCGCCTTCTGGCCTGTTCGGCAACGCCGTTACATCGGTCGTCGACAGGTTTCAGGAGGCGAAGAAACAATCTGCGGCGTTCCAGCAGTACCTCCCCCGTAAGGCAAAATCTAAATCGAGTAGGGTGGGGCCAAAAGATCAGCCCCAGCCATCAGCCGGCTCCTCACACCGAGCAGAGCAGAGAGAGAGCGTTTCCTCTAGAGCCCCTCCTCCTGGAGCTTGGCAACAGAGGAAACAATCTCAAAAATCGAAGTCCTCCAGTCAGAAGGGCGACCTGAGGGACGTCATTCAGGCTAGGAGGGCTTCGGGGAAGAGGTCCTAACCGAAGTGGTAGGACCTCTGAGGGCTGTCCCCTCCGCTGTAGGGCAACCGAGGTTGTTCTCGCAGCGGAGCCCTCTAGGAAACGATGTATGTTGCCCGCCGTCAACGACGCTTCGGGCCGCATCTCTATCCAGCGAAAATATTCTAATAAAGAAAAAGCATCAATTATGGTCACAAAAGCCGTATCGACTACACCCTGCCGGTATTCCGCTTCAGAGAGTCGAGAAAGATGCTCGAAAAACACCAGAGGCCAGTCTCGAGAGGCTGGTACCCCTAGTAGATTTTGTAGAGGCATGGTATCATCTTCCCATCATATCTGCATGGGTCCTGCATATAATAAAATCAGGGTACAGACTGCAGTTCGCGCGCTGCCCCCCCAGGTTATCGGGGGTAGTGCAGACTACAGTGGTTCCAGAGCAGGCTCAGGTGATGGAACAAGAGGTGCAGACTCTGCTGCTAAAGGAAGCCATAGAGCGTGTTCTTCCTTTGGACAGGGAGTCCGGGTTTTACAGTCGGTACTTTATAGTTCCAAAGAAGGATGGGGGGTTAAGGCCAATTTTAGATCTCAGGGTTTTGAACCGGTCTCTGAGGAGGTTCAGGTTCAAAATGCTAACCATCCCTGCAATCGTGAGTCAGATCAGATCCGAGGACTGGTTTGTCACGATAGATCTAAAAGACGCTTATTTTCACATCTCCATCCTTCCATGTCACAGGAGATACCTGAGGTTCGCTTTCGGGGGCGAAGCTTACCAATATCGGGTTCTTCCGTTCGGCCTAGCACTCTCTCCCCGCACATTCACCAAATGTATGGATGTAGCCCTTGCTCCACTGAGACTTCAAGGCATTCGTATATTGAATTATCTCGACGACTGGCTCATTCTGGCTCAGTCTCGGGAGATGGCAGTTCGGCATCGAGATGTTGTCCTTGGCCACATTCAGAAATTGGGGTTGAGACTCAATACAAAGAAGAGTGTGCTAGAACCATCCCAGTGCACGATGTTTTTGGGAGTCGTATGGAACTCGATTACGATGCAGGCACGAATGTCTCCCGCACGTATCGAGTCAATTCTGGGGATGGTATCCAGGTTAAAGCTAGGCCAAGCCATCACTGTAAAGCAATTTCAAAGAATGCTGGGCCTCATGGCAGCGGCATCCAACATCATTCCTTTGGGCCTTCTACACATGAGGCCCCTTCAGTGGTGGTTAAAAACCAAGGGGTTTTCTCCCAAGGGAAATCCGTTGCGTATGATCAGAGTAACGCACGCGCAGATGCCTTCGTTCTCTACAAATATGGAAGAAACCTTGGTTCCTGTCCCAAGGGCCAGTGTTGGGAGTGTCTTGTCGCCGGAAAACCGTTTCGACAGACGCCTCCCTCACTGGCTGGGGCGCGGTCATGGACGGCCACTTTGCCAGGGGTCTGTGGCAGGACCATCATCATTCTTGGCATATAAATTGCCTGGAGATGATGGCTGTGTTCAGGGCTCTGAGGAGCTTCCTCCCAGACATCAAAGGTCACCATGTATTAGTACGATCAGACAATACGTCAGTGGTAGCCTATCTGAACCGACAAGGGGGACTCAGATCGCGCCCTCTGTGCAGACTGGCGCATCAGATTATTCTTTGGTCCCAGGGGAAAATACTGTCAATCAGAGCAATGTATATTCCGGGGGTTCAGAATCAGGGAGCAGACATCCTGTCGAGGCAGGGGCTGAGGCCCGGGGAATGGAGACTTCACCCAGAGGTGGTGAAGTTAATATGGGAGAGGTTTGGACCGATGGAAGTGGACCTGTTTGCGTCTCGAGAGACGTCCCACTGTCCACTTTGGTTCTCCCTCTCACGTCCAGCCCCACTGGGGTTGGATGCCATGGTACAGGCCCGGCCGAGGCTTCGCCTGTACGCTTTTCCCCCGATCGCTCTGCTTCCGGGAGTCCTGGAGAGGGTCCGTCAAGAGGGCATCAGTCTACTTCTGGTTGCCCCAATGTGGCCAACCCGAGTATGGTTTTCAGACATAATATCACTCCTGATAGCTCCGCCATGGCAGATTCCTCTGAGGAGGGATCTGTTGTCTCAAGCGGAGGGCACAGTCTTCCACCCTCACCCAGAGCTGTGGAAGCTGTGGGTCTGGCCTCTGAGGGGGTTCAGTACCTAGATGCTGGTCTATCAGCCGGAGTGGTTGAAACCATACTTAGTTCTAGGGCTCCATCTACTAGGAGATTATATGGCCTCAAGTGGAATGTTTTTTTCCGCTTGGTGTAGAGAACAGGAGTTAGATCCGGTTAACTGCCCAGTGGCTTCAGTTCTGGAGTTTCTTCAAAATCGTTTCTCTGCGGGTCTCTCCCCCTCCACGCTTAAGGTGTACGTGGCTGCCATTGCGGCTTTCCATGCACCATTGAGTAAGGGGCCTCTGGGGAGGCACCAGTTGGTCATTCGGTTTCTCCGTGGTACTCGGAGGATGAGACCGACAACCAGGTCCAGGGTTCCTACCTGGGACCTGGCAATAGTTCTTGAAGGGTTATCCCTGGCCCCCTTCGAACCTTTGCAGTCGGCTTCGCATAAGGACTTAACGCTAAAAGTGGTATTTCTCTTGGCTATTACCTCACTTAAGAGGGTGGGAGATCTCCAAGCCCTGGCAGTAACACCAGCTGGCTTGGAGTTTGCCCCTGGCAGAGTAAAGGCTTTTTTGCACCCGAGTCCGGGCTACGTGCCTAAAGTTCCATCTAATACGGCTCGGTCTACAGTCCTTCAGGCATTCCATCCTCCACCTCATGTGTCGGCAGAAGAAGAGAAGCTTCATTTGCTCTGCCCCGTCAGAGCTTTGAGCGTGTACCTTGAGAGATCCTCTTCTTGGAGAAGGTCGGACCAATTATTAGTATGTTTTGGGTCACCTAAGAAGGGGCTCCCGGCATCCAAGCAGACTATTAGTAATTGGATTGTTCAAGCTATTTCTGAGGCTTACAAGGTGCGCAACTTGCCTTCACCTTTAGCCGTGAGGGCTCATTCAACTAGAGGCATGGCTTCCTCTAGGGCCCTTCTTTCGGGAGTACCCCTACAGGAGATCTGTGAGGCAGCCGGTTGGGCTACTCCACATACTTTTATTAGGTTTTACAGTCTCCACCTTCCTAGTACGCCTGGCGCACACGTGCTCAGTCCTTGCTGAGTGCCTAGACAGTTTCACTCCGGGGCAGGCCTATTTCGGTGCGTGGCCTTTTATCGACGCAGTGTTAAGTTCCCTCGAAAGGGAACGTCTCGGGTTATGACTATAACCCTTGTTCCCTGAGAAGGGAACGAGACACTGCGTCGTTCTGCCACGCCCCTTGAGGCCATGGAGCGTCTTGCTTCATCGCGAGACTAGTGTGTGTTGTGACAGCGTCACTTTTATACTTCCGGGTATGCCGTCACATGTTACGTCACGACGCAATACCAATCAGGATTGGATTAGTTTCATTCATACTTCAGAGGCGCACGCTTAGGGAGCGTCCCCAAAGAGTCGATTTTATCGACGCAGTGTCTCGTTCCCTTCTCAGGTCATAACCCGAGACGTTTTCCCCATAGCGTAAGCTATTACGCAGTACTCGTTCCCTCTCTAGAGAGAACCGAGGTTACGTTAGTAACCGAGTACGTTTTTATTGTACCCTGCCAGGACACTGCAGATGTAAAATAGCCTATATGG
The DNA here is from genome assembly GCA_030578255.1 of Tiaroga cobitis. Taxonomy (NCBI): domain Eukaryota; kingdom Metazoa; phylum Chordata; class Actinopteri; order Cypriniformes; family Leuciscidae; genus Tiaroga; species Tiaroga cobitis. Next base: position 25,039,475 of record CM060615.1, read on the forward strand.
CTAATTCTGGTACAATGCATCAAATGGCAACATTTATGTTTGAAATTGTACATGGTCCCTAATAAATAAATACATTTTTTTGAAATGTATCGGTTTTAACCTGTTAAGCTTCACCAGAGCGCGGGCGCACTGAAGCGTTTTTTTTTTTTAAATAGTTCAAAGTTACTATCAGATTTAATGTTATTACCTTGACAAACTATACATCATTAAAAAGATATAAGACTCAAGTTTCAGTATTTGACCACTATTGTATTCTGTGAAACTTATAGTGACAGTTATGTCTTAATTTGTGTCAGGAGTTATGAAATTAAAAAATGAGTCGTTACCTTTAATATGAATTATGAGCGTCAGCCGGTCTCATTCAGAAAAAAACTCCCGTGCGATCGTCATGACAGCTCTTGACAAAACAACGTCCCTCAGGGCTTTTAGCTCAAACATGTGCAGATTTGGAGAAATATTGATAGATTCTCATAGGTTTACATCAGACTTCTATAGACAGGAATAATATTTATTGAATTTATACCCAAATGCGTCGATGTAATCATTTTGAGCGCTGTATACTCTGATGTACTGTGTTATCAATTCATACTAACGGTCTGGGGCGCTGTTTGAACAGTAAAGTCCATATATGGATCACATGAAGAAGAACTATAATCATGTGACATTCAGGAAGTCCTGGCACAACAAAGCTATCCGAGATCGCTGTAAAGTGCAGATAAAGATGTTTTGAAGACAATAAACATGATTGCAATGATATTTGATTTACCTGTGTTCTTCGAGTCATGTCAGGTATTTTCATAATAATAGATTATATGTATAATGTAATGCTAATCGAGATAGACTTTCAAATTGTGCAGAATACAATAAAATAATATATTTTCTATCTGATTTTTTTTATCTGAAGCCAAATCAGATTACAGAAAGTTATTTAAAACACTCGACTTGCGCTATAAAGTAAGTTGAGCACAAACATAGTTTTATTCTCATAAATTGTCGTGTATTGATGGTGTGCTAAGCTAACATGCTAGCTAGTACTGAGCACCTGCTACCTAACTTCGGTGTAATTTTTATGATTTTTTTCTAAATAAGAATGCTTACTGAACTGTTTCGTTTTTCAAAAAGGGCATTTGATACAGTTTCACTGTGAAGTGAGAACTTTTATAAAATAAATGAGGGATTGAAACAGTGTGAATTGCTAGTCGTTAGTGATTATAATGCAGACAAAAGAAAAGCATATTTAGAGCAATAAACAGGCTGGAGAGGTGTGAATATGTGCAGGGGAGACTGAGACTGAATGGGGCTCGTTTTTGCATCACAAAACAATAGAGGCAATAGACTGAATAGATGCTTATAAGATGACAATAAACACCAGTCTAATCAAAATAAAGTCATATGACATGATCTTGAAAAACATTGAACTAAATACAGAGTTTTAGACTTATCATCTTCAGATTTTAAATATAACATGGCCAGACATGTGGCTTTAGCTGCAGTGCATTTCTAGATTGCTCCAGGGCCAACTTCAATTTTATTTTCATGAAGATGTTTCATAAAAATAAATGTATAATAACTTTACAAAACTTTGAAGCTATTTATAACTATTTTTTTTCATTATGACAATAATTAATTCTACATTTACAATAAACTTCCAGGTGTCAGCTTTCAAATGAGATCTTACTTGTGCTTTTAGTACAAAGGGTTCATGAACTGTATCTGTTTCAGTTTGGGAATGCCATATCTGGGGATTTTTCAAAAATGGGCTTGAAGCTTAACAGGTTAAAACATTTAATGTTATTATCATGTATGTATACACTTGCCTACATTTTCTGTTTTTTTTTATAGAAAAACCACACCTACACCCTGTGGCGGGTTTCCAACTTAACTGGCAATTTAAATAAATGTGATTGAGCTGTCATCAGCCAACTCATTTCTTCAGCCATGGTTGGGCCAGCGCGTCCCTGCTCTTTGAAAAGAATGTTGCGCATTGACCGTTGTTCCTGGAGGCGAAGAGGTCGACCTCTGCCCTGCCGAATACACGCCATATAAGACGAACCGTCTGTGGGTTGAGAGACTACTCGCCTGGGGGAGTGTTGTCTTGAGATAGCATGTCTGCACCCACATTTTGGACTCCTGGAACATGCGCAGCTCTCAGGGAGCGCAGGTTGGCATGCGACCAAAGGAGGAGCTTTCTGGCCATGACATACAGGCTGCCTGATCTGAGGCCACCCTGGCGATTTATATAGGCTACCACCGACATGTTATCCGTGCGGACCAAGACGTGTTGTACCCTGAGGTCTGGCAGAAAGGCATTCAGGGCTAACCAAACTGCTCTCATTTCCAGGCAGTTGATATGTAAGCTCTTCTCCGGGCCAGAGGCCGGAGACAGGCTTGCCCTCGTGCAGCGCTCCCCAACCTTGGTTGGAGGCATCTGTGAAAATGACTTTTCTCCTGGAGGCTACACCCATAATTACACCTGACCGATACCAGTTCTGGGCTTTCCAAGGGACCAGAGCTTTCACACATCTCCATGCATGGGCTTGCACACCAGTGCTGAAGGGGGCACATATGCAGTAACCCTAGTTGGAGTACTGACGATTCGGTAGCCATGAGGCCAAGAAGCCTCTGAAACTTCCTGAGGGGTGCGCGTGCAACTACCCTGAAGGAGGCTATCAGCTGTTGGATAGAGAGAACACGCTCCGGAGTGAGCTGCGCTTTCATCGTTACAGAGTCGATAACTGTGCCCAAAAAGATTACATTCTAGGTGGGTAACAGGGGTGTCAGCTGCAGGGCGGGGCTGGGAGACCCGAGGCGCTGGTTTCACTGGCTGTGGAGGCGGCGTGCTCTTTTGACGGCTCGAAGCAGAACTGGAGCATTTAGGCAGGAAGTGTCTCATAGCCTGAGAAGATTTCTGTGCCTCAGTAAACCTCTCGGAGAATCCTTTCACCGCCGGGCCAAAGAGACCGGTGCTGAAGATAGGAGAGTCGAGGAACGCTGTTCTGTCCGCCTCCTTTAAGTCAGTGAGGTTTAACCAGAGTTGGCGCTCGAGCACAACTAGGTTAGCCATGCCTCTACCGATGGCCTGGGCGACAGCCTCTGTAGCGTGTAGCGCTAGATCTGTGGCACTGCGCAGGTCACGGAATGTCTCAGGGTTCAGGCCAGACTCGTCCATTGACTTGAGAAGTTTTGCCTGATACTTTTGTAACACCGTCATGGTGTGTAGAGCCGAAGCAGCCTGACCGAAAGCGGAGAAAGCGCGTCCAGCGAGGGCTAAAGTGTTCCGGCAGGGCTTCGATGTGTGCACCCCTGTCGATCTCCAGCCAGCAGCAGTGGATGGACACAGGTGGGCGGCGACTGCTTCCTCGAGCGGCGACAATCTCTCATAACCTTTCTCCGCTGCGCTGTCGACAGAGGAGAGCGTAGTGGAAGTGGAAGCGCTCGTGCGAGCTGAGTATGGCGCGCGCCGTGACTTCGCAAGTTCGTTGTGAACTTCCGGGAAGAAGGGTGCTGATTTGTGGCGGGGGGCCTGCTGGCACCCTGGCAGAAACCATCCATCCAGCCGACTCCTAGGCGGCTCCTCGGGCAAGGCCCAATCGAGACTGAGGTCTGCAACGGCCACAGTGAGGATGCGCAGCATTTCAGTGTCCGAATTATTCCTGGTCACGTTAGCTGTAGCGCTAGCACAGGACTGTGAGAGGGCGGGGTCAACCGAGCCCGTCCATTCCTCCTCAGACGCAGCAATGGAGGGCTGTCATGTTCTTCATCCAATCCGCCGAAGGAGATGAGGCCTGTCGCATGAGGGGAGGGGTGCTGATCTGCCTGGGTGAACAGGACCGGAGAAGACTGTGAAGGAGAAAGCGAAGCACACGGGGACGTGGCTGGTGTGGGCTTGCTTAACTCCATGTGTTCGGGGCTGCCTTTGTCTGCGGCGCTTTTTTTTCGCGGCTGAAGTAGCGCCGGGAAAGGAACAATAGGAAGAGCGGTGTCGCCATCTTGAAAGAGATCTAACCGTATCCGCAGCATTGAGATGGAAAGGTTATCTCGCAATGAGAACAGCCCGCGGCAGAGAGAGCGGCTCCAGCGTGGGTGGGTCCCAGGCACGTGGCGCACTCCACTACACTGGCCCGTCATCCTTGTGTAGACGAGCTCCGCACGAGGTGCATGAAGAACGAGGCATTTGAAACAACGCCTCGTGGAAATTTGCTCTTTCACAAAAACTGAGTGTCGCAGTGCGAACACAACAGTAGCAGTAAAAGGAGCGTTGTCTCGCCGGATGGCCACAGGAGAGCAGCAACAGAAGAGCAGCGGCTTCCGGGTAAGTTGAAGGCGCTGTCCGCTGTTTTCAAAGGCTTGCTCTAGCTGATTCTGGCTTGGTTCGACGGTGAAAAGCTTCGGTGAGGACTCAGAGACAAGAAGTGTCGTCTGGTATTTTGGCCGAAATGAGCGATATTTATAGGCTTAGGCCACGCCTATTTAGGCACGGTCTGACGTACTCTGTGCCAAATCAGTTGTTTGGTCGCCCGTTCAGAGGTACTCGGCCATTGGATGTGTAGTTGCCGCAGCACAGTCAATGAGCAAGGTAGACGCCCTGCTGCGTTTCACTGTGCACGGTGTGCAGCTGCACTGCGTTTTAAATTATTACTTCAATATTTCGAGGAAAAGGAGTTTCCCCACTGCGTATTATCTACGCAATACGAATTGACCGTTCTCGAAAGGGAACTACGGCGAGCGCGTCGGTGCCGGAGCTCCTGTTAATCTGGCGGCTGTGCTCGAGTATCTGACCGCTGAGATTCTGGAGCTGGCTGTAAACGCCACTCGGGACAACAAGAAGACCCGCATCACTAGCCACAACAACCAAGTGAGTCTCTTGAATAGAAAGATACATGTACCATCCATGCACCACACAGTTGAGTAAAAATCAATATCACTCAAGTCGTTTTCACTGTGATTTGTTCTGGTGAACGGTTTGTAATGATCTAGGCTAATCATATGACTGTTAGTTCTACTGTATTAAGCACTTTTTGGGCAAGTATATATGGTCTTTAACCTGAGCATCCTTAGTCTGCAATTCTCTGTAGATTTAATGTTAAAAAATACTGTACTTATTACATAAAATATGTCTATCACAATATATATATATATATATATATATATATATATATATATATATATAAATATATATACAAATATACATGTACGACTTGGTTTATGTGTTCATAAATATATAATTTATATAAGTGCATGTATATGTAAATATGTTATATAATATGTGAATTATGTGTGGTTATACAGTATATGCATTTACACACATACTGTAATGATCCAAAAAGTCCAAAAATAACTAGTTTGAATGATTTTTCATTTAAAAGCATTTCTTAGATTTACATTGTCTCGTGCATTCAAATAAATATTATTTAAAAAATTGTCTACACCATTACAGCACCAGACTTCCTTCCTTCCTTCTCCTATAGCATCCAAACAGAAAGGGTCAGGTAGAAATCTAAAATTGTGCTCTACCAAATGTTTGAGAGGTCTGTTAATGGGTTAAGCGCTTAACATGTTTTGAACCGTAGTTTTGGTTCTAGAAGAAAATAACATCATAGTCCAGCTTAAGTTCTGTGATGGTTCATTTTTGTTGTAAAAAGTTATTAATTTAGTTCATTTATATGTCTAGATGCAGTGCATGGTTATGATTCAGGCAGCATTACAGGTAAGAAGTCAGATTGGATCAGAACATTCAGAATATTATCCAGTTCCATGTGGTTGAAGATCGGAGTCACGCCGGTATGGAAGAAATCTAGTTTACACAATCTCTGCTGACTCTTCGGGGATGCGTTGTGGTCTTTAAACATGCTGGGCAACCACCCAGGTTAATCTAGCCTTAAGTCCCGCATGAAAAATGCGGAACACTTAGTGCATGTATTTTTGTACATGTATTCATGAATGCATTAACTAACTGTTCCGCATTTTTCTTTGAAAGTATATGTCGTAATTTAGAAATATTTTTTTAAGATAGAAGAATGCGGTTTTACAGATGCTAAAAATGGGGCTTTCAAATGAAAGATTGGTATCAAAGAGCACATCCAGGTTCCTAACTGACGACGAAGACTTGACAGAGCAGCCATCAATTGTTAGACAGTATTCTAGGTTGGTATACGTGCAGAGGTTCCCTTTCGAGGGAACTCTCGCTGCGTCGGAAATCGACACATTGGGGAACGCCTTCGGCATGAAGCGTCTGAAGTTAACTATTCAATCTCGATTGGCGTAGCCTAATCACGTCACTCGTGACGTCGCATGTGACGGAGAGCGGAAGCTATAAAGGGACACCGGAACAAAGCAGCGTCAGCTTCTGGTCTTCAGCAAGCTTTCTGTGACAACCTGTTTGTCTTATTTGGTGTTGTCTGTCACTCTGAAATATATATATATATATATATATCATGGCGAACAATGAGGAGAAACTATTCAGTCAGTGTGTGTCCCCTTGCCCACATTATTTAAGCGAGGGTGACGCACACTCACTCTGTGTAGTTTGTCTGGGAGTGGAGCATGCACAGGCAGCGCTCGAGGGCGCTGTCTGTGCAAACAGTTCTTTATATGAAAGAGCTCCGCTCGCGTTTGAGCCTGTTCAATCAAATAGATCAGTCTCGCGATTCCAGTGCATCAGGTCTCGCGGCTGTCGAGGCAGCGCGCCGCTTGTATGCATGGGATTCGCACGTGGGGCTGGCATATAATACTGAGACGGTTGCGACCCTTTCTCAGTGTTTATTTACCAGCTCCACTGGTCTCGCGCTCGGTTCGGAAGCCCGCGCTGCGGTTTCTTCCGACCGTGTTAAAGACCCGGTGTTTGATTTATCTGGCTCCGAGGAGTTAGATATTCTCAACACAGGTTCGCCATTTTCCTGTTATAAAAAAAAAAAAAAAGAGTTGCTGGAGGTTGTAACCAGGGCAGTGGCTAAATTAAATGTTGAATGGCCATTTAATAAGCAGGAAGCGACTAAGAAAAATAAAATGAATGAGCGCTTCCTGCAGACCCAGTCACAATCTTCGTGTCAGAGCCTTCCCTTTTTCACTGATCTCCATACTGAGGTGTCGAAATTGTGGAAAAATCCATGTTCATCTTAATTATTTTCCCCCATGTATATATTTACATCTATTAGGGAATCTAATAAGAATGGTTAGGAGGTGATATGCCTCAGGTAGAGGAATATTTTGCGAAATATTTTCTCCCTGACATTGCGTCACCCCGGATAGCTCAGACACTTCCCTCCAAATCTCGTACTTCGAATTTGTTAGGGAAAGCATATATGGCAGTGGGTCAAGCCGGTGCATGCCTACACACGATGGGGTTAACTGGGAGGTCTCACTCAACAGTACTACTGAATTTCGTAGAGTGGTTGACTTATCTCTCTGTATTATTAAAGAGACGGCCCGTGCCATTGGCCGTTCTATGGCAGCACTAGTCGTCTCAGAGAGACATTTATGGCTAAATCGCTTGGGGATCGGGGAGAAGGACAGGGCCTTCCTTCTCGATGCCTCCCTTTCGCCTTCTCGCCTTTTTGGCGACGCGACAAGAACCGTTGTCGAGAGGCTTCAGAAGCCAAAGCGACAAGCAGATATCCCCAGTTGTCAGTCCAGGTCTCATGGGGTTGCTGCCAGGGGGCAACCTCATGGGACAGCCACCAGCTCCTCATATTTTTTGAGAAGGTTGCCTCTCGTGCCCCCCCATATAAGGCTTGGGGCCATAGGAAACATTCTCGCACAAGGTCCTCCATACCGAAGACAGGTCTGAGGACTGTCTCTTAGGTTAAGATGGTCCTGACCAAGAGGTCTTGTCGTAACACGCGGACCCTTATGGGCGTTCCCCCAGGAGGGCGAGTACAAGAGTCTCGCCCCCTTATGCAGCCCTTAGGGAATCGATGTTTACTTCCCGCCGTCGATGGCGCATCGGGACACATCGGCTTCCAGCGAACACAAATGGCAGTGTCCGCCCGGAGACGTTGCGGCCCTGTCGAGTTCGCCGCCTCTCAGGAGGTCTGTAGAGAGCATATTTCGGTTAGTTCCTGCCAGTTAGCTGCTTCAGGTCACCGAAGCCGTTTAAAAATTTATAGCCGAGGCCAGTCTCGAGGGACTGGTCCCCCATAATGGCATATCTAGACACCCTGAAGGGTCTTCAAAATACAGCCTAGGGGGTCCTGCTTATAGTGGAACTAATATAAAAAATATTATCTACTAGGGGTGGTTCACATGTTGGCCAGCCCCGAGCAGGGTCGGTTCTTGGAACAGGAAGTCTAGTCCCTCTTAACACAGGAGACCTCAACGTGGGCTCTTCTTTGTTTACGGGAGCCTGGGTTCTACAGCCGGCAATTCATAGTTCCTGTGAAGGGAGGGGGAGTTAGGCCTGGGTTTGGATCTCAGGGTACTGGATCAACCTCCGAGGGGGTTTAGATTCAAGATACCGTATGTCAGTCAAACCAGCTCCGAGGACTGGTCTGTCGTGATAGATCGACAAGCTCCTTAACTCCTCGTTCCCTTCTAACCCCATCACAGGAAGTTTCCGAGATTCGCTTTTGGGGGGAAAAGCTTATCAATATACGGTTCTTCCTTTCGGCCTAGCCTTATCTCCTCGCACCTTTACTAATGTATGGATGCTGCCCTTGCTCCATTGAGACTTCAGGGGATCCGTATTCTAAATCATATAGATGACTGGCTCGTTCTGGCTCAGTCAGAAGAACTGGCGATTCAACATTGAGATGTTGTTTTGCGTCATTTGAGGTGCTTGGGGTTGACACTCAATGTGAAGAAAAGTTCCTTAACTCCTCTTCAGAGGACTAAGTTTCTGGGAGTAGAGTGGGACTCAGTCACGATGCAGGCACAATTGTCTCCTGTTCGTATAAATACTAATTTAACCACAATAAAGAGTATTAGGTTAGGCCAGGCCATCACTGTCAAACACTTTCAAAGAGTTTTAGGGCATCATGGCTGCAGCTTCCATCGTAATTCCTTTTGGTCTGCGTGATTCCTTTGGAATGAGGTTCTTACAGTGGTGGCTCAGGACCACGGGGTTTCTCCGCTGGCGAACCCCTTTCGCATGATCAGAGTTACGCGCAGATGCCTTCGTGCTCTTGTCATGTGGAAGAAACCATGGTTCCTGTCTCAAGGCCCGGATTCGGGAGCACCATGTCAGAGAAAAACTTTGACTACAGATGCGTCCCGCACGGGTTGGGGTGCGGCTATGGAGGACCGTTACACCTGAGGTACTTGGAAGGAACATCATCTCTCATGGCATATTAATCGCTTGGAGATGTTGGCTGTATCTTTTGCCCTGTGGGACTTCCTTGTAGACCACAGAGGCCATCATGTTCTCATTAGGACTGACAATATGTCGGTGGTCTCTTATATCAACCGCCAAGAAGGCCTGAAGTCACGCCCTCTTTCTAGACTGGCGCATCAGATTCTTCTATGGTCCCAGGATAAATTTCTCTCTGTTAGATCTATTTATATTCCTGGGGTTGATAATGTGAGAGCAGATATCCTGTCGAGGCAGGGGCTGAGGCCCGGGGAATGGCGGCTCCACCCTGAAGTAGTTGAGCTTATATGGAGAGAGTTTGGCCGAGCGGAGGTTGACCTGTTCGCTTCTCATGAGAACACTCATTGCCCGCTCTGGTACTCTCTCTCACATCCAGCTCCTTTAGGCCTGAGTGCCATGGTACAGATGTGGCTGAGGTCACGTCTGTATGCTTTTCCCCCGATCGCTCTGCTCCCTGGGGTTCTGGAAAGGGTCAGGAGGTACGGCTTGAGTTTACTCCTTGTAGCTCCGTACTGGCCGAATTCGGTTCTCGGACCCTATAAGTCTCCTGGAGAATCCTCCCTGGCAAGTCCCTATTGGGAGAGATCTTCTTTCCCAGGCCTATGGTACAATATTTTATCCACGGCCGGAGTTATGGAGACTATGGGTCTGGCCCCTGAGGGGGATCAACCCATAAATAGGTTGCCCTTTCCATCGAGGTGGTTAGGTCATCCATTCTAGAACCCCACTCTACTAGGAACTAAATATTTTTAAGAGGTTAGGTACGGCATTGAACCCAGTTAAATACTGCCCACTTGCTTCAGTACTGGCGTTCCATCCTGTTCTCTAACGGGACCTCCCGTTCATGCTTAGGGCCTCTGTGACGGCCTTAGTGCCCTCCGCAAGCTTCTAAGGGTGGGCTCGTAGGGACATTCCCACTAAAAAACTCCATGTTCCTGTAGATTGGAGGATGAATCCTGTCATCTAGCCTATTGGCATCAGGCTGACGGGTTAACCCTGGCACCCGTCATGTTCTGGGGATGAGTTATATGAGAATACATATAAGAATCTTGAGTCTGCTTCCTGTTCGTCCTACTCCCTGGAAGAGCGGTGGCATTGCCCCCTCTTACTCGAGGGCGTGGGAGCCACTCTATCTCATTTCTGCCTCGACACAGAGGTGCCTGTAGGCAATATCATGATTCTCCGGGTATTCATCATATAAGAATCTATTTGAGTCTGCTTCCTGCTCGTCCTGCTCCCTGGAAGAGTGGTGCTGCTGCCCCCTCTTACGTGATGACGTGGCAGCCACTCTACTTTATTTCTGCCTGGACACTGAGGTGCCTGTAGGCAGTATAATGATTCTTCAGGTAATCCATCCTCCATCGCATGTGTCGGATGGTCAAGGTCGTAGCCTGGGAGGCCCCTATGTTAGGCCTCGGGCTGGTAGGAGTTAGATCTATCTAGATATGTATCAAGGGCTAGGAACTATCCCGCTTTTTCAATTAAACAGTTGGTTATCTACGGAAACCTCTCATAACTGATATACGAGGTGTGCTCTTGCCTTCACCTCTCATCTAATATTTCTTTACTGTCTGGGGCTCCCATCCATGGGGTCTGTTGAGCCACCGGCTCCAGACCTCCCCTTCTTACACCAAATCTTATGACAATCTAGGTTGGATCTGCCTTCTCATTCCTATCGTTCGTGAGTGTGCCAGATGCTTCACACCAGGGCGTATTCTCTCAGTGTGGCGCAGTGGACATTTCGTTCCCTAATGTGTCGATTTTCGACGCAGCGAGAGTTCCCTCGAAAGGGAACGTCTCGGGTTACGACTGTAAACCTCGTTCCCTGAGAAGGGAACGAAACGCTGCGTCCCTCGGCCACACTGCTCGCGCCCTGAAAACGACTTGCTTCGACCAATCAGAAGCTGACGCTGCTTTGTTCCGGTGTCCCTTTATAGCTTCCGCTCTCCGTCACATGCGACGTCACGAGTGACGTGATTAGGCTACGCCAATCGAGATTGAATAGTTGACTTCAGAGGCTTCATGCCGAAGGCGTTCCCCAATGTGTCGATTTCCGACGCAGCGTTTCGTTCCCAGGGTTACAGTCGTAACCCGAGACGTCTTTTGCCCGATAATTAGAATTTATTTTTTATTTTTTTTCAGAATTAAGAAGTAGGAAATTACTAGTCATCCACATTTTTATATCAGCTATGCATTTCGTTAATTTTGTGAATTGGTGAGTTTCGTCGGGGCGCGAAGAAATATAGAGCTGAGTATCATTGGCAGTGAAAACTAATGCCATACGTCCTAATGATATCTCCCAAGGGTGGTATGTACAGGGTGAAAAGCAACGGTCCTAGTACTGGGCCTTGTGGTACTCCATATTTAACTTGTGATTGATAAGACATCTCTTCTTTTACTGCTACAGACTGATAACAATCAGATAAGTATGATTTAAACTAGTGGTTCTCAACGGGGGCGGTGCCGCCCCCCAGGGGGCGTTCAGAGAACAACGGGGGGCGTTGGAAGCAAGATTTTTGAAAGGGGGGCATTCAGGTGTTAATGGGGGGTGTTCATGAGTTTAAATATATAACGCAAATTTTTGCTCATTTACTTTTATTCATTTTAAGCATTTAGTAATTTATTTGTAATAAACACTTTAATTGGGCTATTTAAAAAGTGTTAGGACTATGTATATGTTAAATTATGTTGTAAAACATATGCGTAGATTGTGATGTCATATTGTGTGCACGCGCGTCTATGGTGCTCGAGAAAGAAAACGTCAGCAGCGCTCAAAAAAAGAGATTCGTCCGCAGCCGTTCTACTCCTGACCGCTAGCAGTGTTGTAGGTAGGCACTAGCAGGTTTTTTGTGTTCATTTCTATTGCATTACGATTGAAAGCAGTATCAATAATGTCAAAAATATGATGTGCAGTCAAGTTCGGGTGTAGATGAGTGTTCTCACTTCTCACCGACACGTTTGTTCTTCTTCCAGTTTAATGCACATGAAGCCTATGTATCGTCACTTTTGCAACGACTATTTTTTCCAGTCATAGATCAGCGCTCTAGAATCCAGCGCTGACAAGAATCAGCATTCCCGCGCTCAAAAATGTGTTTCGCGCTGACAACAATCCAGCGCTGGCTAGAGTCACGCAGCGGAGGAATGGAAAGTTCACAAGCCATTAAAAAGTATTGACTTAAGAAACACTCATATTTTTCAATAAATCATGTTCCCATTCACTCCGGCGACGAATTTTAAAATTAAACTAAATTCTATAAGGTAAAACTTTTACATTTTTAGGCATTAACTAATTCCAATGCCTAATGCCAAAATGTTTTCTTTGTTCACCAAGCAATTTACTGGTCAGGCATTATTGTTAACTCAATTTGAAAATGACTATTTGATGGATAATTTAAATATATTCTGCAATCACATTTTGGTAATGTATTCATTCCGCCATCACATCTGAGCGCGAAACGCTGCTTGGGTAGTTTCAAGATATAAAAATAATTAATAATAATACAATAATAATTTAATTGTTCATATGTGTTTATTCTTGTTAGAAGGTTTTTTTTTTTTTTACTGATTATGAAAACAAAGTAATCACGACAAACCAAATTAATTGTAATTGTATTCATTATAGGCCTACCTGATTTTAGGCCTACAATTTTAACATAATTTTTCATGAAAAATCATGATTGTATTTATTTATTTTTCGAACGTAAGGTTAGCAGCTTCTTGCAATACTCTAAATGCGTAATAAAACCTAAGTGCAAACATTACCGCTTTAATGACTGTTCTTTATTTTTCAGTGCATTTGTTTTACAATATATGGCTATTACTGTCATGGGATTAATATTATAACCATTATTATGTAGTGGTGTAATGTAGACAAACACAACAAAAAGAGGTTTGAATTTTTCTTTGTTTAATTTGCACACTGAATATGGGTTGGAGCTTTTAATTTTGAAATCTCAAAGTACACCAGATTGATGAATTTAACAGTAAAATGCACACATTTTTCTTACGGGGGTATGCCCCCGAACCCCCCTAGAAAGCCAGAGGTCCACCCACCACAGATTTACCAAAAATCTGTGAGAAACACTAGTATTGCTATTCAATGCAGTTTATAGCTTGTTTTTTGGATTAATCACTGTGGAGTATAGTTCGATTGTATTAATAAATTACAATTTTGTACTTATTTCATCTAAAATGAGAAGTCATCCACCTCCACAGAGCCCTCTTTATTATGGGGGTTCAGGGGGCGCGTAGATCTAGGCTATGCACGGAACGTTTTTTTTAAGCGGAAATGTAATAATTTTCAAATATATGTATAGTGTCTATAAACAACTATATATTTTATAATGACATTATAATTATACATGTAGCCTACATTAATATGTTCTCAATAGAATTACGATTACTGTAGGCTTACTAGGCTAATATAGCAGGGCATTCAGTTACTTTTGAAAGGACAATAACAAAGTGTTGTATTTCATAAGACTTTAACTTTGCCAGCTATAAAAAAAATCTAGCATTTCCTCACGTTTTACCACTGTTTTTAGTGACAGTCGATATGCATGGCATACTGGCGATGACAGTGATGGCCTTACCACACCCCTTCTCACAGCCATCCACGCCCATTTAAGTTGCATTTTTCAAAAAGATTGTGAGCTAGACTTGAGCTGAAAGAGGGGGGTTTCATGACCCTTTAACTCTCACTCGTTCCTGCTCGCTCATTAGTTTGGGGGTGGGGGGCGGTCGGGGACCTGGACATTGGATAGGGGGCGCTGGCACAAAAAAGGTTGAGAACCACTGATTTAAACCATTCTAATGCAATTCCACTAATGCCGACATAATGTTTGAGTCTATTCAAAAGATTGTTGTGGTCGAGGGTATGAAATGCAGCGCTAACATCCAGTGACACTAATGAGATACAACCACGATCGGATGATAAGAGCAAATCATGTGTAACTCTAATGAGAGCAGTCTCAGTACTATGATATGGTCTAAATCCTGACTGGAAATCCTTGCAGATTAAATTTCTTTCTAAAAAGGAACTTAGTTGTGAAGATACTGCCTTTTTTTAAAAAAAGAAAAATGGTAGATCTGAGAACGGCCTGTAATTGACTAATTCTCTAGGATCAAGTTGCGTTTTTTTAATAAGAGGTTTAATAATAGCCAGCTTAAAAGTTTTTGGTACATATTGACAAATGATGTTCTATTAACAGAGTTCGGGAGGAGCACGTTCAGATAAGTAACACGAGTGGAGAGCACTCAACGAAAAGAGGTGTATATTCAGCAGTCTCACCTCAATTCGTTGACATTTTAGCAGCATCCCTCCACCACCCCTTCTCCACACTTCTAGTCCTAATTTACATACAGGGGGAGTACTCTGGATTCGGGCCGAAATCCAAGCTCAGAGCCCTCCCCCGGATAGCATGCCAAATACGCATTAAATTTTACTCCCTCTAATTGCATATAAGTGTGAACTCGTGAAAGATGAATTAATGATATTATTGATTTAGATGATTTAACAAGGTTAGACTATTCTTCCTCTCCTATTGCAACGAATGAATGGAAGTTCCCTTTCAAGGAAACTCGCGCTGCGTCGATTGACTCTAAGGGAACGCTTTGCGTGATGATGTATTGAAGCACATGTAAAATCAGTCCAATGGTGTGACGGAACGTCAGAGGCGGGTGACGTCATGAACCAGGACACTATAAAACCTGCCCAAAAAAAAAGCAGCGTCAGCTTCTGTGTCTTTACAAGGGCTATATGTGAATTGTCCCTGTATATTTGGTGTTGTCTATTATATACAGTGATGTGCAAGTTACTTCCAAACTGTAATACATTATAGATTACTTGTTACTGTTATTTAAAAGTAATTCTTTACATTACAATATTACTGTCTCAGAATTGTAATGCGTTACATTACTCCTGTATTACTTTTGAGTTACTTTCACCAAAATAACTACAAGGTAGACCTTCAAATTCTAAAGTGACAAAATGTAAAAAATTGTTACATGTAACATTGTAGTTTACATCCAGTAGAAGGCAATATGATGTTCCAAAATGACTGTGGGCTATCCAGGCTACTAACAATATAGCATATAATTGGCAAAGTGAAGTCTCAAGACAAGAAAGCATGACACAAAATGATCACAAATGATCCAAGTCTGTTAAAAGTATGGTAGAGGTAAAGTGATTATCTGGCAATATCCGTGAATAGCTTGGGTCTATTCAAATTAGACACAACAGAACTGTATGTAAACTCTAATGCCATAACAAGATTTGTTCTTTATTTTCTTTGAATTCAAGAGGTTCACAACACAAAACTGTCATGAACAAAGTGCACATGATGAACAAACCGTATGCTTTCTCAGGAAGTATAAAGTGCAATTGGAGGACCAACCCTCACCCTGTCAGACCATAGAAATTAACATATAACATAACATAACATAACTGCTTAGTAAGATAACACAGAACAAAAATAGAGACCCTTAGGCCTATGCCTCTAAAAAGACAAAAACAAAACAGGCTACCAAATAGAGGCAGGTTAAAACAAATCCACTTGCTAAAATGACCAGACAGTTTGCAATTGGCTCTATGAAACTATAGGACTAGACATGTTTCGAGAATTACAAAAAATGAAATTAAAGTGCTTGGGCCTACAGGCCTAACAGGAAATATGGCTTGGTCATTAAAGTCAAACTCAAAAAAGGAAGTTATACAAGAAAAAAAGGCCCACAAGGCCTGACAGCAAATATGGTTCAAAATCAGAAACTTCAGTAATGGTCAGATATTTCCAACAGAAAAATTGGATTCAAAAAGTTCTGTTTCCTGCCTAACATAAAACAGAGGTAGCGTGAAGCTAAACACATTGAAAAAATGAAAGTAAAGGGAAATTGAAGCTGTGCTTCCGGGTATGGTGGGGGCTAGACTATTCCATTATACCCATTTGACTGAAAGATCTGTTGAAGCGCATCAGAATAAGGCGCTGAAAGCGTTCATCACCAAGACGGTTGCGTTTTGGGGTGAGTACCAGACTCCCAAGACTGAAAAGTCTTTCTACTGGTGCACTGGATGGTGTTGGTGCATTATAGCGTAGTGCGATTTGTTTAATTCTTGGAAACTGATGCAGGCTTCTATCACCGGATCAGAATTTAAATAAGATGTTACCTCTGTTTCCACTGACATAAGTGCATTGGCCATGGCATTAGGCTTTTCATCAAATGAAAAGAAGTCATCCTCACGGGAGGTGACTGCAGCAGGTTGAGCAGCATCCCTCATTGGGGTGGCAGGCTCTTCAACTGTTAGGGTGCGGCACTCAGTGGTGAGAAGGTGCTTGATGTGATCTCTTCTGGTTTCCTCTTTTACCCAGCGAAGTACAAATTTGGGCAGCGAGACGGCAGCTAGTAGGGCATTCTTGGAGTCAATTGTTGTGGCAAAGCGAGTTTTAATTGCTCCCACAATTATTTCAGGCAACCCAGTGATCATCTGTGAAAGGCCATTTTGCAGTGCTAAAGTTTTGGCCATTAGAACTTCAAGTGTTGGTTGAAGTGTCCCATAAAAACAAGTTTCCTCATCCTGTAGGATGTCCAGCGCAACACAGAAAGGCTTCATAATGGAGCAGTATTCCTTCAGAAACTGGTATTCCCTGTCATTCATACATTTAATCTGAATCTGTGTGCATAGATTGTTAATGTCAGTTAGCAGCATTTCTATGATCCGAACATAGGCGTCATAAAATGAGTTCCACCGGGTTACTGAGGGCACAATCAACTTCCTTTCACTGATCTCTTCTAGGCACTCAGATGCAACTGTGGACCGGCTAGCTTTGGTCCATAGTGCTGAACACTTAGCTGTGGAACTGCGGTAAACAGTCCTGGATTCTGGGTTTGATACCAACCATTTATGAACCTCATTGTTGGCAATGAGGTTGAGTGTGTGAGCTGCACATCTATGATGTGCAGGCAGCACACACAGTCCTTGCTGTGCATCCTCATCATCTCCTCCAGTGAGAATGCTGTGGAGGTCAGTGAAGGCCACTTTCCCATCATCATCTTCCTCCACCTCCTCTTCTTCATCATCCTCAGTTTCGACTCGTTGGTATTCCTTAAATGCTTTAACAAAGTTGCTGCCATTGTCTGTCACACATGCAGCCACTTTTTCAGTGGTTAATCCATACTGGGAAAAAATATCCTCAAGTTCAGATGCAATAGCGTCATAAATGTGTCTACCTCTGAACCTACGACAAGCGATCGCAGCCTTCTTCCGTTGCAACGTCTCTGAATCGATCCAATGGACCGTCACCCCCAAAAAACTCCAGTTCATAATCATACTGTGCTTAATCACACGTTTGCAAGTCGTCTGTTTCAATCAGATGCAAGAATATACGTTCACATTATGCTGCTGTATATATATTGAATAAATCAATGATTCATAAAATGTGCTTTTTTAAGGTAAGTGGTTGCAATCAGTTTATTTTAGCTAAATTTAAATAAACAAATTTAGATGACTTTCAAAATTATGTTATATTTTAAATGTAGTTAAAACAAATTGATTGCAACCACTTAAAAACATTTCGTAAATTCAATGAATCTTTTTTTTTTTTAGTTTAGGTCTGTTGATGGCTATGATATTTTGACTATACATTTTTACCCAGTGACCTAGAATCTATATGAACTAGATTAAATACAATTCTAGCTAGTCATCATGGAAACGATAGCTTACCTTGTCGTTGTTGGTCACAGGGATCTTAGGAGATTCCCCCGTAGTCAATGGTAACATCTCTTCGACGACATACTCTGCCACAAGTCTTCTGACTTCTCGAGGTTCAAGAGGCATGATGGCAGGCCGAGAGAAATTTAATTTCTGCTGCTTTGGCTTATCTCTCTCGTCCTCAGCTATTTTTCTCTTCTCAGCAAGTGTAGTGGTCGCATGGCACCGTTCGAGATGTTTTTTTAAATTGCTAGTACTATTTCGCGACGTCGACAGTTCTTTCGGTTTTACACAAAGTTTGCATTTGACTATTATGTTCTTCTTGTCCTTATCTCTGACAAACTCGAAGTAATGCGCATACGTCCATCTCGCGAATGTACAATCGTCTTCTGCCATCTTCATTATCTGCTTTTCCACTGGCAAGCGCGAGCACATACGCAGAAATCATGCCTCGCGCCACTCCTGTAAAACCCGCCCTAAATCCTCCTTCATTAATGTCTCGCGGTCTCGCAGTCTTAAAAAAAAATAAAAAAAAATTAAGTGTTGTAACGCAAGCTTTGCTGAACATGTACCGAGTAAAATATTACAGAAAATTAATTAGTAATGCCTTACACTACTGCGTTACAGCAAAAAGTAATACATTACTGTTGAAGGGTTGGTCAAAATCCCTTGCCTCTTCAAATACATCTATAATCATAAATCCTTTTGGATGCTTATATACTTCCTTATAAAAAATCAATAATCAAATATATTCATTATCATACTCATTTTTATATTCTTTGTGCTTGTGAAATTATATTTTCTTAAATGCATGTGATGGAAGTAACCAGTTTATTTTAGGTGCATTCCAATCTTACTTTGAGATTGCACGTAGTACACGCAGGACACGAAGGCCATGTAACCCACAAGGCCGTTTGTCTCTTTCTCTGGTATCAGAAGAAAGGTTAGAGGGTCCTAAAGGCAGCATGGACACATATGATCCTTCGCTGGACAGATGGTCAAGCTATATTGAGCGTTACTATTGAACTTTAATTGTTGTATTAAAGTGTATTCTTTCCAGTATATTTCCTTCCTTGGGAGTAAATGCCAGTTATCTGTTTTTCTCCCAAACGAGTGAATGTTTTAGCATTATGTTTTGGTATACTTAACTGATAATAAGGAGCTCAGACTCTCTTCAGCCTTGATGGGAGCTGTTATTTGCTAGTGTCTGTTATTTGTGTGTGTGCGTATGACATTCTATGTAGGTTCTGGACGTTCGGACCAGACAACCCGACGCCCTTCTCTAACCTGCGAGGCCACCACAGGTCTAAATCTATTGAGTGGACGACAACTATCTTTACTAATGGCGATAGGCACCCCTATCTCCTCACGTGTGTTAAATTGTTTAGGCTCTTAATGTTTCTTAGCCAATGAGAATCATTCAACCTGTAAGCAATGACGTAGCTTAGACCTTGGAAATGGTATAACTGCTGTGATCTTTGTAACTGTAAGGGAGGCGGCCTACGAACTCCTGTGTGAGTCTTGAAGCTGACTTCTGCTGATGAAACTGCAAACTATCTTCAGTAAAACTTTTCTTTAATTTTTTATAATTCTGACTCCGGGTCTTCATTCTTCATATCTGGTTCTGGGTCTTTAACTGTACACCCCCTTACAGTTATGGTGGAGGATGCGGCAATTATTCTTTGGTGACATCCCTGGCTAATCAACAAACAAGGTAGTAATTTTATTATTTGGTTAGGGCTATCTGATTGGGAGAGATTTTGAAGGGGAGCGGGAGAGCTTCACTCCGATGAGGAGAGTGAAGATTAATTATACTGAAGGTTAAAGTATAAAAGGAAGTCGCTGATAGCATTGTTTAAAGTTTTAACAAGAGCAGACAGCGCAAGCGAAGCGTGCTCTGTGGGGGCCCCATTGGGCATTGTTGGTATAGCAACAGCCCAGCAGAGTACGTCCCTGGATTGTAGGTCCAGTGGCACCGAAAATCTGCTCAATCTCTTCCATCTCAGATAGGGGATCCCCGAACTTAGTGAAGTGAATCAGGCAGTTAGGGATACTAACAATAATAGGGTTGTTTGCCAGGGATGCATCAGGAACGATTCCGAGAGAGAAAAAAAAAAGAAGTTGTGACCCAAATTGGCATGGACCAGTATATGTAACTGTGATTTTGGAGTATACTTTGCAGTTTCATCACGCAGAAGCCGAGCTGTGTTGTTAAAAGATCGCCGCCTCCATTTCTGCAATAAAGTATAAAAGTATATCAATAAAAGTATGAACCATGATTAAGATATGGCAGTCCTGAAACAAATAGTGAGACAGGAAAGCAAACGTTGTTAGCAGCTGTGCTCTGAAGCCCTCACTTCAAAGAAATTTGCAGAAATTATTAAGTAAATGGTAGTCAGTATTTTGATTCTGATTGGAAATTTAAACAACTTGACTGGCTACAAACAAATACAGAAACTGGAAAATTTAAATGTTTAGCCTTGTATTGCTTACGATGATTACAAAAAGCAAGTGAAGTAAATTCTGGGTCGGGGATAATTTCCCTCGACAAGCGACTAAAGTTAAAAGGAAACTTTGTGAAAACAACTTACAATATTTTGAGCATTTCCATGCAGCTTATGAAAATCAATGTTCTGCCAATGATAATGATGAAGATTATGATTTGGCTATTATGATTAAATCCGCCACTGGTGGACTGTAAAAGAATACAGAGAACTGCTTATCAGTGGCTCTGTTTGCATTCCTGAATGGGACACACACTGCTTCAAGAGTGTGCAGTAAGTGGAGCCGACAGAGAGTGTTTTTAATGGTGGTCATCAGGACCATTTAATACGTAACTGTAAATGCCCACCGAGAAGGTGTTTAAAAATGTGATGGTGACAAATTTCTGGTATTAATGTGGGTTTGAAAGTTGATCAGTGTTTAAATGACGACATTAACATTTTTCGTCTGAAAAATAAGAGATAAAAAAACAAGGTCAAAAGATTGAAGTCTTAAAGTGAATCTTGTTGAAGAAAAGATCTATAATAGTAATTTTTATAAGTGAATTGATGAACACTAGTTGATGTAAAATTAATGACTCCAACAAATGTGAGTTGCAAAATATATCAAAGTAACTAAAAGGATGATTGTGTTATAATTAAACATTTTAAAAAGGTTTTAGATGATATAGAGAGACTTATCTCACAGATGATTTACAATAACTGCAAAAGTATCACAAGCAGATAGGTCTAGCCTCGTCAAAGTTAGTGTGAATCCTAATTGGAGATGCATAAACTCCAAGAGAAAACTTAAGTCAAATATTAAACTATGGTTGATAACTTGACACTAAAATCAAGATTGAGAAATGTGAAACATTATTTAGAACTAAAATAATTATTTTTATTGAAGATCAAATAAGCAGAAGCAGGACTGGATTAACAGTTGCTGAATGCTGATTAAACAAACAGCTTGAAAAGTTGACCATGAAAGAACTAGAAGCTGATGTTTTGCTTTCAAAAGATAAGTTTATTATTGGCTGTAATGAAACAGTTTGCTTATCTGGACCTGATGTGTACTGTGGCTGAAACTGCCAGTGCAACAGAGTCTCAATCTGAGTGGAAATTTGTAATGTCTAAATAAAGACAACTATAAAAATTATGTTTATTTGGAAACACATGTAATTTCTGGCAAATATGCCTTAAGCTGGGATAGAGTTATAGGATGGTAGATAAAAGTTTGATGTTAGAAGTTTATGAGAGTGCAGTGTGCCAGTCCTGAATGTCTCAGAGTCTCTCTCATTCAATGTCAGCTAAAAGCTGTTATCTGAGCCTGTCATTAGTGATAATAAGCTATTTGAATTAAAACACAGTGAAGTGACATCTTTGATTAGGTTATTTTAGGACCAGTAACTTCTTTGTCTGATCTTAGTCCCCACCATGAAACGGGGGTGGGCCGACGCCTTCGGCTACAGAAACTGTACACTGAATGTACGGTTGTGATCTAAATCCACTGAGTAGCTAGGTTGCTGCTTTTAAGATGGTTAATGGATTTAAGTGATTAAATACTGTTGTTATTAACCTGTCTCCCTGTGTTACAACTATTAGGCAGTCCGAATGGCCCTGGTGACTCTTGATTGTGTCTTTCCTAAGCTCCAGAGAACAACAGATTTTGTTGAAGAAAACGGTCAAAGATTCTGTGATGGGAAAGAGCGGTTACCAGTGGGCACGAGTGACTATCCCAGTGACGGGTAAGACCTTCTTTGGCCAGACAGGGGGCAACCTAAGGCAGGGGGGTCACGTAAAGTCACTGGGCATTTCCTGAATGGAGATGTTTTATGTGAGACAGGTATGAGAGTTGAGCAGGAGCTGTGAGGCCAGCAGCGTCCTTATACCGTTAAGGGGAGATGAAGCTATGACGAGTCATGGCAGTCTGCCCCATAATGCAAAGCTCCTCTATACCACTCACCAGAAGAAACCGCATTAGTTGTATGGCTTGTTTTTCATTGTGACAAGCGTCTGCAAATATGCCAGGGGAAAAAAACACCCTGATGGAGGTTATAGATAAAGAGCTAACAGGAATGGGCTTTCGGGGTTCAGTCGGGGCCATGAAGTGATTCCCATTAGTTGTTGTGGAGACAGTAATAAAACTTTTTGATGTCGGTTGCCTTATGGGCAAGGAAAATGTAGAGAAGTTGATTTAGAACTAGTATGTCTATAACATGGTTCCCTTTCAAGGGAACTTCGAGCTGCGTTTGAGACGCGGTGGGAACGCTCTGCGTGATTGCGTCATGAAGCACGTGTAAAATCAGTCCAATGGAAGCCCGATACGTCATGGTTGACGTCATAGACCAGGAAACTATAAAGCACCCTTGAAAACAGACCGCGACAGCTTCTGTAGTCTTCAGCAAGCGCTCTCTGTGATTCTGTCCTTGTCTATTTATTGTTGTTTGTCAAGCCCAATATATATATCACTATCTATCATTATGGCGAGCAAAGCAATATTATAGACGTTGTGTTGTTCCCTGCCCTCGTTACTTCACGGGTGGGGACACACATCAGCTTTTTGTTGCTGTTTGGGAGTGGAGCATGCAACAGTCATTTCTCGAGGGATCTGACTGTGCATTGCGAGAAGCTGTCCGTGAGGACGCTCCGCTCCCGCCGGGCGTGCTTCGAGGAGGACGGTCCGGTTCGCGTTCCCCGAGCGGGTCTCTCTGTTGCCGAGGCTCGGAGACGGCTCGTATTTCGGGGTTCGAAAATGGATCTGACAGCGGGGGTTGGGACGGGCTCCGCCCTTTCTCAGCTTTCACATGCCAGATCTAGTGTGCTGCGATTTCCAGTTCCGAGGAATTGGTATCGTTAGTGTTTTGTTTTAAAAGAAGGAACAAAGCAAATACAAATCTTTATAAAAAGGCAGATGTTTGAGTTTTCAATGAATACATTTTCCAGCTCATAACTCTGTTGAATAAAGAGGAGCTTTTTTAAAGAAAAAAAGGAGGTTTTATCTAGTGCTGTTGCCAGTTAAATATTTACTGGCCAGCTAAACATTATGAGATTGAAAATAAAGAAGAGTTTGTTAAAGATGAACTGTATCTTAAACAGGGAAAACTCTGTATCTCAGCCTCCTCGTCTGGGACTGTGGTTTTTCCCTATCTCCACACTGAGGTGTCGAGATCGTGGAATAAACCGGTTTGTATTTTATGTGTTTAATCCCCAGATGTCTGACTATAGTAATGTTTGGGTATTAAGTATCATAGTATGACATTGCCTCGGGTTAAAGAGACGCTTGCGAGCTTTCTCTCTCCCGAGTCGGCGTCATCGTTATTAACCCCGACGTTACCCACCAGCCATCTTAAATAATGAATACATTTTATATTAGGCAGCGCTGGTGGGTAAAGTATGTAAGGACATGGATGAATGTGAGGGGCGACTCTCTGAGGAGGGTCGCAGCGCTGCCAGTTCGGTTGTTTCCTGCTGGTGGCCACAGAGTGATATATGTATGTATATATATATATATATATTTATAAGTTTTTCTGATATAAAGATAAAGAAAAATAAAGATATAATTATGTCTGTTCTTCTGGATGCTCCGCTTTCAAGAAAACTGAGATATAAACCATTCAGCGGCGTTCCAGAGGTTTCTTCCTCACCAATCTAATGTTCCTGAGACGGCCTATTAAGCTCCTCTCAGCACAAAGTGCAAAACAGAGCGTCGCCATTCGGGCTCCTCCGCAATTGAGGGGTACCTGGGTGGCGGTCGCAGTCTAGCCAGTTAGAGACATGCAAGATCTGAGGACTGTTTTATCTCTAAAATAGCTTTGACAAAGAAGAAGCCTTGACGCCGAGGCGATCAGGCTTCTAAGGGTGGTCCCCTCTGGGGTAGGGACGGTTTTTAAGAAATCGTTTCTCCTCAGCGCCCTTTGGGGTGCGACTCTCTGAGGAGGGTCGCAGTACTGCCAGTTCGGTTTCCCTGCCGGTTCGCCGTTTCAGGGCACCAAGGTGTCAGTGTCCCCAAACGAGCCTTCAAATAAGAAAAAAGAAGAGCAGTCAGTTCGGTTTCCCTGCCGGTTCGCTGTTTCAGGGCGCCGAAGTGCCTGCTTTTTTCAACGATCCTCCGAGGAGGGTCGTAGGAACTAAGCTAGTTAGAGGTAGGCAAGATCTAATAAGAAAAAAAAAAAAAAAAAAAGAAGAAAAAAGGAAAGAGGACTGTCATCATCTCTAATAAAGCTTAGACAAGAAGTCCTGTCGCAAGAAAACGAGGCTATCAGGCTTCTGAGGGCTCCTCCGGGGCAGGGACGGTTTTGAGAAATCGTTTCTCCTCGGCGACCTCTGGGGTGCGACTCTCTGAGGAGGGTCGCAGCGCTGCCAGTTCGGTTGTTCCCTGCCGGTTCGCCGTTCAGGGCACCGAGGTGTCAGCGTCCCCATACGATCCTCCGAGGAGGATCGTAGAGCGGTCAATTCGGTTGTTCCCTGCCGGTTCGCCGCTTCAGGGCACCATAGTGACTGTTCAACCAAGGGACGGTTTTGAGAAATCGTTTTTCCTCTGGGGTGCAACTCTCTGAGGAGGGTTGCAGCGCTGCCAGTTCGGTTGTTCCCTGCCGGTTCGCCGTTCAGGGCAC
The DNA here is from genome assembly GCA_030578255.1 of Tiaroga cobitis. NCBI lineage: Eukaryota > Metazoa > Chordata > Actinopteri > Cypriniformes > Leuciscidae > Tiaroga > Tiaroga cobitis. The sequence continues at coordinate 25,064,579 of CM060615.1, forward strand.
CGAGGTGTCAGCATCCCCATACGATCCTCCGAGGAGGGTCGTAGAATGGTCAGTTCGGTTGTTCCCTGCCGGTTCGCCGCTTCAGGGCGCCGTAGTGACTGTTCAAACAAATCCAGAGGCCAGTCTTGAGAGACTGGTTCCCCTAGTAAATTTCTGGCAGCGTGGAAACTACTGCCACATATTTCTCAGTGGGTCCTGCACACTATAGAAAAGGGTTTCAGAATTCAGTTCGGTTCTCGTTCGCCCAGATTTCTAGGGGTCCTCCTTTCATTGGTGGACCCCGAGCAGGCTTTGGTTATGGAGCAGGAAGTACTGTCACTTCTGCAAAAGGAGCTGTAGAAGGGGTTCCTCCTCCCAGCAGACAGCCATTACTTCATTGTTTCCGAAAGAGGATGAGGTGTTTCCCGAGGTTTGCTTTCGGGGGCGAAGCATACCATTATTGGGTTCTTCCATTCGGCCTAGGTTTATTACCCCACACCTTTACAGTATGCGTGGATGCAGCTCTGGCTCTTCTGAGACTCCAGGGCATTCGCGTATTATACTACATCAATGATTGGTTGTTCCTAGCTCAATCTGAGTTTATGGCAGTTCGGCATCGAGATGTCGTTCTGTCTCATTAAGGATGTTGGGGTTGCCTCTCAACGCCAAGTAGAGTGTGCTCTGAGGACAACTTTTCTAGGTGTAGCAATTCTACAGCCGTAATGGGGTATATCTAGGCCAGTCACTCACTGTGAAACAGTTTCAGACGGGTGGGTCTCATGGCAGTTGCGTCCAACGTTTTACTTTTGGCCTTCTGTTCATGAGACCCCTGCAGTGGTGGCTCAGGACCAAGGGGTTTTCTCCGAGGGGAAATACGTTTTCGCATGATCAAGGTCACGCGGCTATGCCTTCGTGCTTCGGTCATGTGGAAGAACCTTGGTTCCTCGCCCAGGCCCAGTGTTGGGGGCTTCTTGTCGACGCATATTGCTATCGACGGATGCTTCCCTCACAAGTGGGGGCGATCATGAGTGGTTGCTCGGCGAATGGCGGACAACACACTGATGGTCTCGTATATCAGAGCAGATATCCTGTTGAGGCAGGGGCTGAGGCCCAGGGGATTGGAGACTTCACCCCGAGGTGGTGGAGCTTCTTAGGGAGAACTTTGGTCTAACTAAAGTCAAGTCGACCTTTCACATCGTTTGTACAAACGCATTGCTCTATATGGTTCCCCCTCACGCAGCCAGCTCTTCTCGGACTGGATGCGATGGTGGAGGTGTGGCCGAGGCTGCACCTGTACACATTTCCCCCGATATCTATGCTCCCGGAGGTTCTGGAGAGGGTTCGCCGGGAAGGGGCTCATCTGCTACTAGTAGCCCCATACTGGCCGACTCGAGTTTGGTTCTCGGACTTTGTCTCTTCTGGACGGCTCTCCCATGGAGATTCCGTTCAGGAGGGACCTGCTGTCCCAGGTAGAGGGCACGATATTTCACCCTCGACCGGAGTTGTGGAAACTGTGGGCCTGGCCTCTGAGGGGGCCAGGCTCATAGAATCCGGTCTCTCGACTGAGGTCGTTGAGACCATTCTCCATTCCAGAGCCCCTTCCACGAGAAAACTGTATGCGCTGAAATGGAAATTATTCTCCACCTGGTGTGGTGAGCGTCAGTTAGATCCTGTTAACTGCCCTGTTGGTTCAGTTCTCGATTTTCTGCAAGACCGTTTCTCTGCTGGATTATCTCCTTCCACCTTAAAAGTTTATGTGGCGGCTATATCGGCCTACCATACCCCTCTGGGGGGTACTTCTATTGGGAGAGATCCTCTGATTACTCGTTTTCTCCGTGGTACATTGAGGTTGAGACCTGCACTGCACTCCAGAGCACCGGCTTGGGATTTAGCCATTGTACTTGAGGGTCTAGCTCTGGCTCCGTTCGAGCCCATTGAAGAGGTTTCAGAAAAATTCCTCACTTTGAAAGCGTTATTTCTCCTTGCTATTTCCTCTATCAAGAGAATTGGAGATTTGCACGCCCTGTCAGTTGCTCCGTCATGTTTGGAATTTGCACCTGGTATGGTGAAAGCATTTCTATACCCTAGACCGGGTTATATTCCTAAGGTCCCATTCAATGTTGGGGGCCCAATAGTGCTGCAGGCCTTTTATCCTCCACCTTTTAATACCCCAGATCAGGAACAATTGAACCTGTTATGTCCAGTTCGGGCATTGGATGCCTACGTTCACAGAGCTGCCCTGTGGCGTAAGTCAGAGCAATTATTTGTATGTTTTGGGTCACTCAGAAGAGGGTGCCCTGCATCTAAACAGGTTATGAGCAAGTGGATAGTCGAGGCTATTTCACTAGCTTATGAAGCGGCCGGTCAGCCTTTACCTATGGCTGTACGGGCCCATTCTACAAGGAGTATGGCGGCCTCTACGGCCTTAATTTCGGGTGTTTCCCTTCTTGACATTTGTAATGCGGCAGGTTGGTCCTCTCCACATACATTTGTCAGGTTTTATGACCTTGACCTCTCCACTCCTGGGGCGAGGTTGCTTGCTTCTTAGTGTGCGCAAGGACTTCACACAGAACGGGCATTTGTCACTATGGCGTAGTGGGTATGGGGTTCCCACCGCGTCTCAAACGCAGCTCGAAGTTCCCTTGAAAGGGAACGTCTCAGGTTACGTATGTAACCCTGGTTCCCTGAGAGGGAACGAGACGCTGCGTTTGCCTGCCATACTTCCTGCATGCCCTGATCGACTTGCTTCAGACTTTTTCAGAAGCTGTCGCGGTCTGTTTTCAAGGGTGCTTTATAGTTTCCTGGTCTATGACGTCAACCATGACGTATCGGGCTTCCATTGGACTGATTTTACACGTGCTTCATGACGCAATCACGCAGAGCGTTCCCACCGCGTCTCAAACGCAGCGTCTCGTTCCCTCTCAGGGAACCAGGGTTACATACGTAACCTGAGACGTTTTTAACTCCTGAAGGTCGTTAGACATGGTGGTGACTAAAGATGAAGACAGTTTTTGTAGATTCAAGAAAAGTCTGGCTAACAAAGGTGAATGGTCAAAGGTTCATAGTGAGAGAGACTGCTTGAGTGAAGGAAGGGATGTGTCTGTCTTTCTGTCATTGGCCTGCAAAAGAAAGCTTAAACAAAATAATGTTAATGAACCAAAACAACCGAGCTGACCTTGTTAAAATCAAATGAATAATGAACAGGCATGCTTTGAAACTGGTTTAGGGACCATGTAAAATTAGATAGAAGCTACAGGAAAATGGAAAGGTTAAAATCTTATTTAAAATTTAAATCTTTTAGCAACAATATAAAATATATGAATATGAGAATATGAGCAGTTCATAGTAAGGTATGAATGTGTTGGTGACTGTGCGTCATGTCTTGTATGTGTTAGTTTGGGGTACTATTATTTCCTGATTTTGAGGGTATTGTGTCATTAACCTCTGGAATTAGTGTTTTATCATTACAGATGGGTTAAGTGAAATGACAAACTTTAGAAAAAGTTGATAATTCTGAGTCAATCTAATTATGAATGCTTTTGTCATTTATGATATTGATCTGAATTACTCTCTGGATTAGTATTTTATATAAATTGGAATTGTAAAGAAGATTGCCGTCCATTATGGGGTAAAACTCTTGTCTAAATTCAACTGAGGGTCTAAATTTAAATAGACAACTAGGCGGGATCATAAGGATAGACGTAGGGGAAAAAAAACGTCTCAGGTTACGTATGTAACCCTGGTTCCCTGATAGGGAACGAGACGCTGCGTTTGAGACGCGGTGGGAACGCTCTGCGTGATTGCGTCATGAAGCACGTGTAAAATCAGTCCAATGGAAGCCCGATACGTCATAGGTGACGTCATAGACCAGGAAACTATAAAGCACCCTTGCAAACAGACCGCGCCAGCTTCTGAAAAGTCTGAAGCAAGTCGATCAGGGTGTGCAGGAAGTATGGCAGGCAAACGCAGCGTCTCGTTCCCTATCAGGGAACCAGGGTTACATACGTAACCTGAGACGTTCCCTTTCAAGGGAACTCGAGCTGCGTTTGAACCCCATACCCACTACGCCATAGTGACAAATGCCCGTTCTGTGTGAAGTCCATTGCGCACACTAAGAAGCAAGCAACCTAGCCCCTGGAGTGGAGAGGTCAAGGTCATAAAACCTGACAAATGTATGCGGAGAGGACCATCCTGCCGCATTACAAACATCAGGAAGGGAAACCCCTGAAATTAAGGCCGTAGAGGCCGCCATACTCCTAGTAGAATGGGCCCGTACAGCCATAGGTGAAGGCTGACCGGCCGCTTCATAAGCTAGTGAAATAGCCTCGACTATCCACTTGCTCATAACCTGTTTAGATGCAGGGCACCCTCTTTTGAGTGACCCAAAACATACAAATAATTGCTCTGACTTACGCCACAGGGCAGCTCTGTGAACGTAGGCATCCAATGCCCGAACTGGACATAACAGGTTTAATTGTTCCTGATCTGGGGTATTAAAAGGTGGAGGATAAAAGGCCTGCAGCACTATTGGGCCCCCAACATTGACAGGGACCTTAGGAATATAACCCGGTCTAGGGTATAGAAATGCTTTCACCATACCAGGTGCAAATTCCAAACATGACGGAGCAACCGACAGGGCGTGTAAATCTCCAATTCTCTTGATAGATGAAACAGCAAGGAGAAATAAAGCTTTCAAAGTGAGGAATTTTTCTGAAACCTCTTCAATGGGCTCGAACGGAGCCAGAGCCAGACCCTCAAGTACAATGGCTAAATCCCAAGCCGGTGCTCTGGAGTGCAGTGCAGGTCTCAACCTCAATGTACCACGGAGAAAACGAGTAATCAGAGGATCTCTCCCAATAGAAGTACCCCCCAGAGGGGTATGGTAGGCCGAAATAGCCGCCACATAAACTTTTAAGGTGGAAGGAGATAATCCAGCAGAGAAACGGTCTTGCAGAAAATCGAGAACTGAACCGACAGGGCAGTTAACAGGATCTAACTGACGCTCACCACACCAGGTGGAGAATAATTTCCATTTCAGCGCATACAGTTTTCTCGTGGAAGGGGCTCTGGAATGGAGAATGGTCTCAACGACCTCAGTCGAGAGACCGGATTCTATGAGCCTGGCCCCCTCAGAGGCCAGGCCCACAGTTTCCACAACTCCGGTCGAGGGTGAAATATCGTGCCCTCTACCTGGGACAGCAGGTCCTTCCTGATTGGAATCTCCATAGGAGAGCCGCTCAGAAGAGACACCAAGTCCGAGAACCATACTCGAGTCGGCCAGTAAGGGGCTATTAGTAACAGACTGGCCCCTTCCCGGCGAACCCTCTCCAGAACCCCCGGGAGCAACGATATCGGGGGAAAAGCATACAGGTGAAGCCTCGGCCAAACCTGCACCATCGCATCCAGTCCGAGAGGAGCTGGGTGCGTGAGAGAGAACCACATGGGACAATGGGTTGTATTTGAGGATGCGAAAAGGTCTATCTGAGCACGACCAAATTTCTCCCAAAGGAGCTCCACCACCTCGGGGTGAAGTCTCCACTCCCCGGGCCTCAGCCCCTGCCTTGACAGTATATCTGCTCCCACATTCTGACGCCCCGGAATGTAAACTGCTCTGAGAGATAGCAACTTTCCTTGGGCCCATAGGAGGATCTGATGGGCCTGCTTGCAAAGGTGACGTGACCTCAGACCCCCCTGATGGTTGATATATGATACCACCGACGTGTTGTCCGTACGGACCAACACATGATGGCCTCTCAGGTCTGGCAGGAAATATTTGAGAGCTCGAAATGCCGCCATCATCTCCAAGCGATTTATGTGCCATGACAGATGATGGTCCTGCCAAAGACCTTGCGCCGAGCGGCCACTCATGACCGCCCCCCATCCCGTGAGGGAAGCATCCGTCGAAAGCGTGACGCGTCGACAAGAAGCCCCCAGCACTGGGCCTTGGGCGAGGAACCAAGGTTTCTTCCACATGACCAAGGCACGAAGGCATAGCCACGTGACCTTGATCTTGCGGAACGGATTTCCCTTCGGAGAAAACCCCTTGGTTCTGAGCCACCACTGCAGGGGTCTCATGTACAGCAGGCCAAAAGTAATCACGTTGGACGCTGCTGCCATGAGCCCCAACAGTCTCTGAAACTGTTTCACAGTGAGTGACTGGCCTAGTTTTACATTCTTTACGGCTGTGAGAATCGCAGAAATCCGAGCAGGAGATAGACGTGCCTGCATTGTGGTCGAATCCCAAATTACACCTAAAAAAGTGGTCCTCTGAGCAGGGAGGAGAACACTCTTCTTGATGTTGAGCCGCAACCCCAACTCCTTTATGTGAGACAGAACGACATCTCGATGCCGAACTGCCAACTGCTCTGACTGAGCTAAAATCAACCAATCGTCGATATAATTTAATACGCGAATGCCCTGGAGTCTCAAAGGAGCCAGAGCTGCATCCACGCATTTTGTAAAGGTGCGGGGTGATAAACCTAGGCCAAACGGTAGAACCCGATACTGGTAAGCTTCGCCCCCGAAAGCGAACCTCAGGAACTTCCTGTGATGAGGATGGATGGATACATGAAAGTAAGCGTCTTTCAGGTCTATTGTGACAAACCAGTCCTCGGACTGAATCTGTGATACAATTTGCTTTAGTGTGAGCATCCTGAACTTGAGTTTCTGAACTCTGCTGTTTAACTGGCGCAGATCTAGAATAGGACGCAACCCTCCATCTTTTTTCGGAACAATGAAGTAACGGCTGTAAAACCCTGACTCTCTGCTGGGAGGAGGCACCCCCTCTATCGCTCCTTTTTGAAGAAGTGTCAGAACTTCCTGCTCCATAACCAGAGCCTGCTGTGGGTCCACCACTGTGGGAAGGACCCCTTGAAATCTGGGCGGACGAGAACCGAACTGAATTCTGTAACCCTTCTCTATTATATGCAGGACCCATAAAGAAATATTTGGCAGAAGTTTCCACTCTGCCAGAAATTCTGATAAGGGAACCAGTCTCTCGAGACTGGCCTCTGGATTTGATTGAACAATCATTTCGGTGCCCTGAAGCGGCGAACCGGCAGGGAACAACCGAACTGACCGTTCTACAATCCTCCTCATAGGATTGCATGGGGACGCTGACACCTCGGTGCCCTGAAACGGCGAACCGGCAGGGAACAACCGATGTGGCAACGCTGCGACTCTCCTCGGAGAACCGCCCCCCGGAGGGCGCCAAAGAGAAACGGTTCCTCGGAATCGTTCCTCCCTGGAGGGGACCACCCTCAGAAGCCTGGCACACTTGGCGTCAGGACTTCTTCTTAGTCCAGGTTCTTTTAGACATGACAGTCCTCAGATCCTGTCTGCCCCCAGCAGGCCTGGACTGCGAACGCCACTCGGGGACCCCAGATTGTGGAGGAGCCCGAGCAGCAACGCTCTGTTTCTGCTGGTATCTGTATGAGGAGCTCGTAGACGGACGAGGCTGCTCAACCTTTATATTGTGTGCAGCCTCGGGGACATTAGACCGGCGAGGAAGAAACCTCTGAAACGCAGCCGCTTGTTTTTTTATTTTCTTGAAACCTATCGACAACACAATTTATAGCATCGCCGAACAGACTTGTAGGAGAAACCGGTGCGTCCAGAAGAACAGATCTATCTTTGTCTTTTATCTCAGAAAGATTCAACCATAAATGACGTTCCGTGGCCACCAGGGCTGCCATAGAACGGCCCACAGATTTGGCCGTCTCCTTGGTGGCCCGGAGAGATAAATCTGTCGTGCGACGTAATTCTCGAATTGCATCAGCACTAACTTCCTCACATTCATCTATGTCCCTCAGCAGGTCAGCTTCATAGGCTTGTAATATCGACATTGTATGAAGGCATGCTGCCGCCTGACCTGCTGCCGAATACGCTTTACCCACCAGCACTGATGTATTTTTTAATGGTCTGGTGGGTAACGTCGGGGCTTTCAGTGATGACGCTGACTCGGGGGAGAGATAGCTCGCAAGCGTCTCTTCCGCACGAGGCATCGTCAAATAACTGTAATCATCAATACCTCTCACTTTACTGTAATTACTAGTTTGAGGATTATGAACTCTGAAAGATGCCGGTTTATTCCATGATCTAGACACCTCAGTGTGAAGATCAGGAAAAAACGGGAGCTCCCGACGAGGAGGTCGTGATCTAGATGGTAAATACCGATCATCTAGAAGACTCTTTTTTGATTCAACATAAATATCATCAGCTGGCCACTCAATATTTAATTTAGTAACAGCACGAGATAAAACCTCCATTAACTCCTCATCATCGGGGATATGAGCTGGCGAAAACTCAAAATCCCCCATATCAACGACATCCGGTTCCTCAGAACTGGATAGCCGCAACATTGGTGCCTCAACCTGGGGAGGAGAAACCGCAGGGCGGGCTCCTTCCTGGGCTGGGACACCGGAACTAGCAGGTAAGGGCTGAGAAAGGGCTGGGCCCGTCTCAAACCCCGCTACTAGATCCATCTGTGAACCCCATGATGCACGCCGCTGCTGTGCCTCAGCAGCAGCGGGACCCGCACCACGGGGAACACGAACCGAACCATCCTCCTCAAAGAATGCCCGGCGGGAGCGGAGAGTTTTCATGGACAAACTCATGCAATGCTCACAATCAGCCCCCTCGAGGACTGACTGGGCATGCTCAACTCCCAAACAAGCAACACACATCTGATGTGTGTCCCCACCCGTAATGAAACGAGGGCAGGGAACAACACAACGTTTGAAATCTTGCTTGCTCGCCATAATGATATATATATATATATATATAGCAATGTGATCGGACAGACAACAATAAATAGACAAGGACAGAATCACAGAGAGCGCTTGCTGAAGACAACAGAAGCTGGCGCGGTCTGTTTGCAAGGGTGCTTTATAGTTTCCTGGTCTATGACGTCACCTATGACGTATCGGGCTTCCATTGGACTGATTTTACACGTGCTTCATGACGCAATCACGCAGAGCGTTCCCACCGCGTCTCAAACGCAGCTCGAGTTCCCTTGAAAGGGAACTACAGTTGTCAAGCCCCTCTTGAAAAAGAGCAATCTGGATAAGACTATATTAAGCAATTATAGACCAATCTCAAATCTTCCTTTCATAGGCAAGGTCATTGAAAAAGTTGTCCTCAATCAGCTGAACAAATTCTTAAGCTTGAATGGATACTTTGACAATTTTCAATCTGGATTCCGATCGCATCACAGCACAGAGACAGCGCTCATAAAGATAATAAACGATATTCGCTTAAATACTGATACCGGCAAATTATCAGTACTGGTACTACTCGACATCAGTGCTGCATTTGACACTGTCGATCACAACATACTTCTTGACAGGCTGGAAAACTGGGTGGGGCTTTCTGGGATAGTCCTAAAATGGTTCAGATCATACTTAGAAGGGAGAGGTTATTATGTGAGTATAGGAGACCATAAGTCTGAGTGGACATCCATGACATGCGGAGTCCCTCAAGGGTCGATTCTTGCACCACTCCTATTCAACCTGTATATGCTCCCAATGAGCCAAATAATGAGAAAGAACCGAATCTCTTACCACAGCTATGCAGACGACACGCAGCTCTACTTAGCCCTATCGCCTAACGACTACAGCCCGATTGACTCCTTGTGCCAAAGCATTGATGAAGTAAACAGTTGGATGTGCCAAAACTTTCTTCAGTTAAACAAAGACAAAACTGAAGTCATTGCGTTTGGAAACAAAGAGGAAGTTCTTAAGGTGAATGCATACCTTGACGCTAGGGGTCTAACAACTAAAAATCAAGTCAGGAATCTTGTGGCGCTTTTCCACTACACAGGACCGGCTCGACTCGGCTCGGCTCGGCTCGACTCGACTCGACTCGCCTTTGTTTGCTTTTCCACTGTGTAAAAGTTGTACCTGTACCTGCTTTCGGGTACTTTTTTTCGTACCACCTCCGGCGAGGTTCTAAGCGAGCTAAGGCGATACTAAAATGTGACGTGAAAACAATGCCGACTGCTGATTGGTCAGAGAGAATCGTCACTATTCACTGCGTCATCATTGCACGCGGCAGACGGAGTATCCTGAATAACAAGAGAATAACCCTGCCATTTTTAAATAGTTTGCCCAGATATACTAAACTTACGACTATTAATATGGCAACTCGTAAGAATACGCCGTGGACAAACGAAAGGATCCAGCGAGAGCTTGATGGGGCAACGAGAAACGAAAAAGTGTATCAAGAAATCTCCGAACTGCTGTCCACACATGGCTACAACAGGACTTTCCAGCAATGTAGGGAAAAGTTAAAAAAACTGAAAAGTGACTACAGAGCTGTAAAGGACCACAACGGCCGCAGTGGTTCAAACCGAAAAAGCTGGAAGTGGTACGAACAGATGGACGGTATCTACGGCCATAGACCGGCGAGCAACGGGAGGGAGGGTGGACTTGACTCGGCCACCAGTTTGTTGGAGTCGCTGATGGAGGATGGTAAGTGTTTTAAGTTTACATTACATTAATCCTGTAGGCGCACTCTGCTTGAGAGTTTTGTTTTCTGTAGGCTGGCTTTTGAAAAGCTGAAGCTCACTTATAACAACGAAGACTGTAAGCTTGTGTCGCAGATAACAATTGCTGCTACCTCTAACTAGTTGCTAACTAACGTTATCTGCCATTGCTATTTTCGTATTGTGTTGACGTTTGTATGATCTTTCTATCTAGATTCCTTTTCGACGAGCGAGAATGGTTCAGTGACTCCCACTGATCCCACGTCGGCACCAGAACCAGCGGCACCATCGACACCAACAAGATCAGCAGCGTCGACACCGGCAACCGGTTAGTATAATTGGAGAAAAAGTAAACTCTTCTAGCCTGTTGTCTGTGAATCTATACACACTTATTAATATATCATTAATCGTATCAATAACTCATTAATATAACGTAAACTTACTTGCATAACAACAGGAAGCATTCCCAGTTATGGGAATGCAGGATTCATTAATAAACCTGTTCAGTATTTTTATAACTTTCCAGACGTACAGTGTACACCTATACTGTACACATGGTATTTTAAAGTTGACATTTACTAAAATAGTTGGGCTCAGATGTTAAGTCGAGCCCAACTATTTTATAATAATAATATACTATATAAGTAATATAATAAGTAATATACTATATAAGTAATAGTAAGTTGTGGGCTTGTCTTTTTTTATGTAGAAGCTGTAATGATAATACATGTGAACAATTTACAAAACACACAACCTTAGAATGAAACGTGACTTGTCCGTTTTTCTTTATAACTCATTCATTGTAATTATTTTTTGGCCAGGACGGAGGAAACGAAAGAGGGAACAGGAGCATCTGACTGTCCTGAGGGAGATGCAGACATCGGATGTCGAGCAGCTGGAGTTGAACCGGGCACAGCGGGAGCGCCATTTACAGATGGCACTCGATGATGCAGCACATGCCCGAGAACTAGAAGCGTCTTTAAGGAGAGAGGAGATTGCTGCAATGTTGTCCTTCAACCAGGCCTTTCTGGGAACCCTGAGCCAGCTTGTCCAGGCACTGAACCGGCGGGATGCTGTTCCACCGCCCCTGGACTGAAACCCCTTTGTTTATTTTAATTTAATGTTTGCACTACATGTAACATATGTATATAGTTGGATGTGTGAATTTATATTAATATTATATTTTTTTCTATTTGTATGGGTGTTTAAATAAAACCTTTTTGAAACTTATTACAAACAGTGTCTTTTTTTGATGGTTTGCTTTTTTACAAGGGTTTGAACAAGTATTTTCAGATTTTATACTGTGATAACCTTTAATGAAAAACAGCAGAGACAACATATTTAATGATAATGTATTTATTTAGCAATTAAAATAACGCATCAGACCCTCCCGTACATCTCTGCCCTCCTCCTCAACACCCTGTGCCACTGGCACCACAGGCTCTGCTGCTGCAGGTGCATCCCAGTCATTGTCATAGTCCTCTCCATGACTCTCACAAAGGTTATGCAAAGCACAGCAAGTAAGAATCATAGATTTCACGATTGTAACATCACAGTCATTTCTTTTCATGAGGCAACGCCACCTTCCCTTCAGTCTACCACAAGCGTTTTCAACCACTACCCGTGCTCAACATATTTTTTTGTTGTAGATCTGCTGTTCTACTGTCAGCCGTCCAGTGTCAGTGAATGGCTTTAGGAGCCAGTTCTGCAGGGGATAGGCAGAATCTCCCAGGATGTAGTAGGCAACATTCACCCCACCAATATTCCTGGTGTAAGCTGGAAAGTGGTTGCCACGGCTGGCCAACTCCCACAATGTGGACAGTTTTAAAACGCGAGCATCATGCAAGCTGCCTGGCAGTCCTGCAAACACGTTCCAGAACAGTCCTTTTCCATCTACAACACCTTGAAGAACGATGGAGTGCCAACCTTTACGGTTGAAATAGTCACAGTGGTACTCCTGTGGTGCCAAAATGGGTATGTGTGACCCATCAATAGCACCAACACACTGCGGGAGCCCCCATCTGTTCTCAATGTAGGCAGCCATTTCTTCAAACTTCTCCTGGTCTGGGTAACGGATTTGTTCGGGAACCAACAACGTTTCTGCAGCAGCAGTGAACTCTTGAACACACCGGCAAACAGTTGTTATGCTTACTCCGAAAAGATGGCCGACAGTTCTGTACTCTGAACCAGTCGTAAGCTTCCATAGAGCGATGGCCACTCTCTTCTTTAGAGGAACACACTTGCGGAAGCTTGTGTCTTGTCTCTCCATCACTGGACGCAGTTTGTTGTACAAATATATGAATGTTTCTTCCGGCATTCTGAAGTTCTGAACCCACTGCGTGTTTGTGAAACCAGGAACAATAACATCCCACCACTCGGTAGCTCGGTTGAAAGCCCAAACAGACGGTCTGCCGCGGCGACTTTGCAAAGCGAAACAGATCTGAAACACATAAACCATGCACATTTTAGTACGTAATACTGGTAGCTATAAAGTTGATTAAATACTTTGCATATAGTATAGTATTTACACATATACAAACGTTAGCTATGTTAGCATAACTTACCCTCTTGCGTCGGCTTTGAACAACCGGATTCGTCTCGTAGTCTGAACTCTGTAGTAATTCCCAAACTCTCCTGTTTTTTTTCAGCAGTGTTTCGTTTTGCTGCCCTCAGCCTCTCATGAAACAACGTTTGTCTTCTTGCTGTGAGAAACAGCCACATCCCGAGGATCAAAAACAGCATACACTCGATTTCCTCCATTGTCCTGTGTGTGTGGGTAGCGGATGTGTGTCGCGTATAAGATTACGTCACGGCAGTTTCCTGTGGCGTCGCTATGACGACCGGGTACTATTTGTGGCGGTACTATCTGCAATGGAAAACGGAGCGAAAAGCGAGCCGAGTCGAGGCGAGCCGAGGCGAGTCGAGCTGGTACTGGTAATGGAAAAGCGCCAATAGTGTGTCTCTAGAGTCAGACCTTAGGTTCAGTAGTCATGTCAAAGCAATAACTAAATCAGCATACTATCATCTGAATAATATTGCAAGAATTAGATGCTTTGTTTCAAGTCAAGACTTAGAGAAACTTGTGCATGCTTTCATCACCAGCAGGGTGTATTATTGTAATGGACTCCTCACTGGCCTTCCTAAAAAGACCATAAGACAGTTGCAGCTCATACAGAACGCTGCCACCAGGATTCTGAGCAGAACCAGAAAATATGAACATATCACACCAGTCCTCAGGTCTTTACACTGGCTCTCAGTTAAATTTAGGATTGATTTTAAAGTATTATTACTGGTATATAAATCATTCAATGGGTTAGGACCTCAATATATTGCAGATATGCTCACTGAATATAAACCCAACAGATCACTCAGATCATTAGGATCACATCAGCTAGAAATACCAAGGGTTCACTCTAAGCACGGAGAGTCTGCTTGTAGGCAGCTGGAACCAGCTTCCAGAGGAGATCAGATGTGCTCCTACAGTAGTCACATTCAAATCCAGACTCAAAACACATCTGTTTAGCTATGCATTTACTGAATGAGCACTGTGCCACTGTTCGTCCGACTGTTTTTACTGTACTTTATTTTATTTTTAATCTAAACTGTTTTAATTATTCTTATTTGTTTTGATTATTTTAATTTCTTTATTCTAAACTGTTTTAATTATTGTTATTTCTTTTTCTTTTTATTTCTTCTATGTAAAGCACTTTGAATTTAGCCTGACTACGTCAGACTTCCTACTTCCGCTAATTTCATTTCGCTCCTATAGTCAGTCTGAGAGAGCAGCCTATCTTTCTGTTTTCCACTGGCCTGAAAACAGCCGGCCAATCAACGAACAGAGGGCGGGCTGAAAGCCGTGACGTAGTCGGTAAGCGCCGTGTTTAAGATTAGGTCAGGGAAATCGAAAACGACCACTGATATGGAGACGCGGATGCAATTCGCTCTGTTGTGGAGAATATTCCCGGCATTAGCAAACTGAAGCCCGAACACGAAGAGTGTGTATTAAACATTTTGAATGGAGGTGATGTTGTGGCCCTACTCCCTTTGGGAAAAGTTTAATTTATCAACTATTACCGATCGTCAGCGAGAAACTGGGGAGCCTTTTGACAGGTCAGTGTCTCTTTTCTTTTCCAGGTCTTAAATACCGTAAAACTTCAAATAATAGCCCGGGCTTTTATTTGCCCAAATCGTCGAACTGCACCGGCTTGTACTTGAGATAGGCGTCTAACTTATATGAGACAGGCCTTTATAGTTGAGATGTTGTTCATTGAGATGTTGTTCCTAGAGTCTATAATCTCTAAAAATCTCCAAATGCTCCACGTGAAACCGCGGTCTTCCGACCTCTTACTATCTTGTCGATTGATTTTTATGAATATGCGCGAGGGAGAGAGAGCAAGACAGCGCTCGTGTTGTTTGTAGACGTGGGAGTGCGCGCGCGCGGCCGGGGCGCTCTCTCTCTCTCTCTCTCTCTCTCTCTCTCTCGCTCTCTCTCAGCAGTCATTCTATACATCACTCACAGATCAAAAAAGTCGTTTACAGCCATGTTCACTCGGGTATTTCGCTCGCATCATCAAGTGTTTACAGTGGAAGTTCGATCATAGATTTGAGTTCGATGCATGATGTCTGTGGTTCGATGCGGCTGTGTCGGCGCATAACATACGTCATAAACAAACTTATCTGATTGGCTTACGGGTAACCAATGATTTTAAACTTCAGTACGCGCCCCCTAGCGAGAGAGAAAACACTTCTCTATTATGCTATCCCAGACTCTGTGTACGAAGCAAAGTGAAGTAGCAGAGTCTGGTATTACCAGGCTACTTTGAATTACCATTGTGTATGAAATGTGCTATATAAATGAACTTGCCTTGCCTTACCTAATACTGCACAATGGCGGCGCCCTTGCCGCGAAAGATATAACGGTGTTTCTTTTATATGGTAACATTTGTCATGTTTCTAATATAATTTTTGATTATAGTGGAAATCCATATTGTAAATCATGTAAACTTGACTGACTGCTTCATTTCCCCTTTATTGGGTAAAGGAATTAATTGAATGGACAAATCAAACAGAAACGTGTAAGGCTTTTATTTGATCACATAACATTGAAACTATGGAGTGTGTTGTGGAGGCTTCATCTGCTTCTTACACAGGCTTCTGGCTGCTTTATTTTAATTTAGCACCAGATGGCGCTGTTCTCGACACTCGCGAAGCTTTGAATCTTTTCCCGGAACAGTCAGGGGAAAGCCTCATTGCTTCATTTCCCCATCCCTAGAGGCCAGTGGCTTCAGAAGATGGCTCGTCCT
Source organism: Tiaroga cobitis (assembly GCA_030578255.1). Classification (NCBI taxonomy): domain Eukaryota; kingdom Metazoa; phylum Chordata; class Actinopteri; order Cypriniformes; family Leuciscidae; genus Tiaroga; species Tiaroga cobitis. Next base: position 25,080,344 of record CM060615.1, read on the forward strand.
GCAGAAGGCTTTTACAACGGCTTCTTCACTCAGGATCCAGCGATGAAGAGCTTCGCTGAAGAGATGAAAAATCAGTGATATCAGCCCATCGAGCTATCTTTATAGGGCTAGACCACGCCCCTTTGGGCGCGAGCATGACACGATGGGCGCGAAGCACCCTCATTGGACCGTCCCTAAAGGGCCGCTCTCGATAGGCTGCTGCAGTTGCCACAGGACAGCCAATAGGCACGCTGAGCCGCCTGCCTATGTCTGTATGCTGCTGCAACGCGTTTTGGAATAATTCAAAATTAAGGTTAATTTTTTGGCTTCAATATCTCGGGGAAAAGAGGTTTTCCCCTATAGCGTAAGATATTACGCAGTACGAGAGAACCTCTCGTAAGAGAACAACTATGTGCTGACCTGCTGATCTCCCTTTTTTGTGGAGATTATTGTGATTCTAGTAGCCTACAATATTTATAATTAAATATAATCAACTTATAAAATGGTAAATGTTTATTTTGGGTTCCTTTTTGAATGTATTGGGAAAGTAGTAGGAAAGTAGAAAGTAAATAGTGTAAATATGACTGTTTTCCTCCTGGTTAAATTGTCTTTAGGTGTGAATATGTGTGCCTGTGTTTGCACTGTGATGGACTTGCCATCTGTCCAGGGTATTTCTCTCTTCTTGCCTGAGACACTGGCTGCAGTTTGGTTAATCGATGTATGGAATTCAGGATTAGAGTCACTTATAGTATATGAGCTTCTCAGATGTGTAGTCAGCCTATATACCTTATTCAGAGCAGCGCCATGACAGGAATGAAAGCGAGGCTGTGGAGGATAGACGTATCAGCTGTAAAAAGCTCTAAAGCTCCTATCACTCTTTTCCACAACTCATGTTTTTTTGGTCTGCAAAAATACCGGTCCATGAAATGTAACTAGTGTTTCATTGTTAGAATTTAATGTGTTTGCATTGTTCTGCTAAAGTACAACCCACTGAAGAGATGAATGTCTATCCCACAGCCTCGCTTTCATTCCCATTAAAAATCAAAGATGGTGCTGCTCTGAATCAGGTCTAAAAGCTTCCAGCAATCAGGCTCTATTACATTAACTCCTTATGGATGCAAAGCTACCACATTTAAGATCATATTAAGGGAAGGTATCTGATTACAAAGCAGACCAATCAGTGCAGTACTGAAAAAGTGGTTCAACTTAAGAAATCTTAATAAAGGGGATGAATACTTCCTCAATTTTCCAGTCTGTGCAACTCTGCTACAGTTTACCTGAGAAATGAACCCATTCCCTGTAATATTGATAGAAAGCTGCAAAAACATCCTGAAAAATGCACTGAATTAAGACGATTGACATCCTATCGTTATATACCTAATACTTATATTTCTAAATGCCCCCTTTTTCTGTCTTTTCACACTCTTGTACACTGTGACTGACAGCATTTGAAAAGGATCCTTAAACTGGCAGGGAATTTTCTCCTCTCTGGCTTCCCACGAGGCCACAGTGCTCAGGTTGCGTAGATGCACCACAGAGAACAATGGGTAGATGTTCAATGGATTATGCTCGCAAAATCTCAAGTTATTAAGAAAACTCATTAAGAGAGAATACATGGAGAGGTTACACCTTCTGCATTTCTCAACATAGTTCACATAGGTTTAAAATCTCCCATCACGCATTTAATATTTAAAACCCCATTGAATCGGAGGTGTACTTTGAATCCTGAAGATATTAGACATGCTCTAACATTTGTGCTTATTTCAGCAATTTACACCATAAGGGAAATGGTTCACTACACTGCATTCAGCCCAGATTATATTACAATAATAATGCTACTTTGATTTTCTGGTTTCATAAAAGCATTGTGAAAGACAGTGGTCATAAAAACTGCATTCAGCACATGGGGAAATATTGATCGGTTTCCAAAAGGGTCTATTCATATGAAAAAAAAAAAAAAGTCTCCTCACACTCTCACACATTGTTGATGTAGTTTATTTATAAAAATAATGTACATAGTCCAATTACACACCCTCTTTTGTATTTGAATTTAAGGCACATTGTTGTGCACCCAGGTTTGAACACTCACAAATGGTTGTGCCATTCCTGGAAACAGTTCCTGTTCAACTGAAGACACAAATGAACGTCACATGCCTGGCATTTCCATGGTGTTTGTTGCTTCTTGCCACGCACTGCTTTGCAATGCACACATATGCGGCGACCAACAGTGGCAATATTTCTGACATTGGAGGTCAGCTCAGCTCCTGGAACCGGCACATGGTCATTACTGGTCTGTTCTGGATCTGCTTTCTCAGACACACCACAGAGCTCTGCAACAAGGTCTTCCATAAACGCCTTGTGCGTCATGTTGCCGTGTAGCTCCTTGTGCAATATGAAAGCGTTGGTGGCAGCAACATCCAAGAACTGTAGAAAGACTTTTCTGTACCACTTCATGGTGTTGTGCTGTGCAGTGTAGTGTAGTACTGCTACAGCTGGTCGGACAGGTCAACACCTGTCATGTGCTGGTTGTACGCAGTTACAGGCGCAGGACATGGAAAAGACTTTGTCCTCCGTATATCTTGTGCTTCCACTTGTAGTTGCACACGGTCTCCTGTATAGGCAGCATGGATGGTGGAACAAACAGACACCTCTTGTTTGTTCATCCATTTTACACACACAAGAGGCCCATCCCGAATCCACCGGATGGATCCCCTGCTGGACTTTTTGGTCAGTGAATTAGATGCGCTCCGTGGGAAGTCCTTCCTATAGTCTCTGTAAGTCCCACAAGCACCAAACTTCATAGCAAACAAGTCTGTTAAGAGCTTTGGACTTGTATAGAAATCAGCCATGTACACATGGTACCCAGACCCCAAAGCTTTCTTGTCCAGGAGAGACATCACAGCATCATAAGAAAGCCCACGGCCAGTGGGAAAGATGTTCTTGCCCGTGTACACAGAGAGGTCCACAGTATATCCATTCGACGAGTCCGCCAGGACAAAAAACTTGAAGCCCAGCTTTGCTGGCTCGGCTTTTATGAATCTTCTCATTCCTGCATTTGCTCTGGATGCCACCAGTCTTTCCTTCACAGCTAAATTTCTTCTGGGATGATAAAAGGTTTTGCATGCAAGACGGATGGTGTCCAAGAGGGGTCTGACTCTGAAAAGCTGGTCATGTTCAGCTGTTCCCCTCTTTTTGTCATTTTCCTTGTCTGCGTCTGGGTGACTTATGTGCAAATTCCATGAAATGGTGCGGTATCGGTCCCTAGACATGACTGTGGTGGGAAAAGGCACAGAGAAGAGACTGTCCTGCCGCCAGTAGTCCGCGATGGAGCTCATCTTCACAGAGGCCATGTAGAAAACGAGTCCAATGTAGCGGTACAGCTCGCCAACACTGACATCTGTCCAACTGTATTTGCGACCCTTTGCAAGTGCCCTGGCAGCCTGAGCGTTTGTGTTGTGGCACAGATTGGACATGGCGCTCTCAGAGAAAAACAGTTTGAAAAGACTCATAGGAGAGTGCGAGTCAGCAAGATTCGACTGCGGCCCAGGTTCCCGAGCCGGCAGGAATCTCAGAGACTTTGGAGCCACATCGATATCAGTCTCTTTTCTCCATGACTGACCAGATTCCTATTTTAAAGAGAGCCAAGACTCTCTGTCATTCTCACATCTGTCGGGGGAGAAAACAAAAGTGAACATGTTGACAACAGGATCACAACACCATTATCAATTACTTATACTGATATTTTGTCCACTCTTTAAAAAGCGATTACACGCACATATACTTTGCTTAGATTAATTTTGATTACATATACTGTGGAATAATATGTCACTTGTAAAATGACAGGGTAAACGTGCACTTACTCATTAAGATTCTCAACCGCGTTGAATACTGAACGATGCTTGTGTCCTGTGTGAGGTCCACGTGAAGGAACCACATTCCTAAGAAAATAAAAAGAACAAGCACAAATAATAGTAAACATTTGTTAGCATGTTATCCAAGATGGCAAACCTGTGCATGCATAAGTGATAGACCCTTTTCACTTTCCAGGTTTCTCAGAAGAGAAAATCATCCTAGTTAGGTTAAATTCTAAAGTGGTGAATGATATATATATATATATATATATATTCAAAAAGAGTAAAAAATATATATATACAGAGAGAGCTTGATAAAGGCAGTCAAGAAGAGAGAAATATGTTAATTTCACAGTCACTCACAAAGCCACAGTATTAGAAACACCCTAGTTTTTTTTGTCATTTGATGCAATGGTAATATAATACTCAGTATATAGTTATAAATGTACATACAATAAATACAGATAGATGTATAGACCTGTAATATACACTTTGCAGGATTTACGATGCTGATCACCATTAAAACTAGTCGGAGTCTGTGAAAAGGGCGCATTGATAATTAATGGATATACGGTCGCGCGCTTATGGCTGTTGATGGGGCATCGACACGCTTCTGTTATTCACATTAAAACCATTTACACCTCAGCAGATGTTGGCAGTGGCGGTTCTAGAGGGAGGCCAGGGGGGGGCCAGTGCCCCTGTGACAAAAAGCTTGGCCCCCCTAAATGTGGAGTTTGAAATAATTTTTACAAAACTGTTTTTTGCTATCGTTGTAATCGTATGCGTATTATTTTTTATTATTCTATCTTTGTGGATTTGCATTTTCACGTGACAATTCGCATCACATTCGCGGGAATCGCGGCAGAGTAGGCTAACGTCTGTCTCCTGCACGCGAGAGAGGAGAGAAGGAGAAAGTTGGTAAATGTCAATTCAGTTGTAAGTTCATTATGTGCGTATGGAGTGTGATGATGTGTAGCCTATTGTCTATTATGATATTGTAATCATTGTTTTAACTATGTACGAGGCACTGTGAGCTGACATCGCATTTGTCTATCGTCCTTTCACTGCTGTGTGCAGTTCATAGGTAGGCTATGTCACCAAATTAGTTTTTGTCTTATTCTAATATAAGAACATAATATGATATAAATATATCACATCAGCAAGAGTGCCGTTTTCCCGTGCACAATTGCAACTGTGATATTTATGTTATACAACAGTTAAATTAACAATAAGTTAACTTTGGGAGTTACTTTTTAGACACAATATTGTCAATATTGTTTGTTTTCCCTTTATTTCGCCGACTAGAATTTCATAATGAAACCGTAGCAGAGTCTCAATGCAACACAGCGATGATTTATTGACTAGTCTGAAATCCGCGTTTTGAACGAATCACTTGCTTCTTTCCCGAATGAATCAGCCGTTTGAACAAATCGGTTGAATGAATGAATCCCTCTTACAGGGACTTGCCGCCGCCTACTGGCGGTTTTAGTTTCATATTTAAAGTATCCTTTAATTAAAACGTTAAAATTAGAAATCATTTCATATTTAAATATTAATTTAAAAAAAAATCTCATAGCTTTATTTATGCAATTGTAAATGGAGTGTAAATATATTAATGCCACTTCTGTGTCACCTCTGCACTGCAAAGATGGATTTTGATTGAATTAATTAATTTGACTGGTAACAGTGGTACTGTATAATTATTGTATAATTAACTATTATTGTATAAATAAGTATAATTGTTGTTTAATTTGAATTTTAGTATTTGACATAAAAGGTGATGCATTGCATAACTCTAAATAAGTTTAGACAAAATGTCCATATATAGGTGAAAATGCCCCTGGAAATCAGTTTAAGGTGGCAAATATTGCTCCTTAATTAAGAAATTTATTTCTGTCACTGCTGTGAACTGACCACTGCATATTAGGGATGTCAATTTTCACAAATTCCCATGATCGATCGTCGTTTAAATTAACGATCAATTAATCGATTAATCGTTAGTTAATCGTCATTAATGGCAAACAGCACAGGGTCTGCAAATGCTGCTCAAAAAGCTATGTTACTCACCAAATTAATAAGAATGTTTTTTGATCTAAATAAAGGCTTAGTATGATTGTAAAATGTTTTGATGTGATTGATAAATTAAAATAACTATTTAATATATAAATATAACGACAAATACAATGTGTCACCAACGCCGCCTCATATGCGTGCTTGTCAGAATGTGTGACTGTTGTAGAAGTGCTAGAACAACGCACTGAAAACGGCAACTAAATGAATTCACAACCATTTAATAAAATAGTGTTCTCATGTTATGTAATATGAAAGTCCCAAATTAACCATCGTTATTATTAGTTGTGCATTCTGCTTGAGCGGCGCGCGCTGAATGAATAACCGTTGAGCACTTTGTTAGCGTTTATTTAACTCAAAGAAACGCATCCTATTTGATATTAATCAGATATATACAAAATAAGCAGAATATTACAAAATTATAGCTGCACAAAATGACGTGAATGCACAAGTGAACTTTAAACTGAGTTACGTGCCATTCAGAATGACTCATATGTTGTGGTGGACGCGCTCAAAGTCTCTGACGAGCTCTTCCTGGAACAACGCGACATGGCATCTAAACCCAAATAATTCACAATATTTTATTACAATAGTGTTCTCTTTATAATCTTGTGTAATATGACAGTCCCAATGGTCATTATTAGTCGTGCATTGTCGTTTGAGCTGAGCGCGCTAAAGATCACGTCGATTCTTAACCAAATGCATCCAATATGAGACCAATCAGATATAGATAAGCGTACACAAAATAAACTATTACAACTTACATTTGCACAAAACAAAAGGCTGCGAATGCACACGCAAACTTATAGTCATGATGAAGGTGTAAAATAGTCCCAAACAACTCCGAGGTGTGTCATTCAGTGGGACTCAACACTTCACCACACAGGCGCGCTCGCTTACATGTTTCGCGGTTGAGCAGCACGCACGCGCATGATCCTGCTTAATCGATGATCGATAAGTTTTATCGATTAAATGTATTATCGACAATTAATCGATCGTCGATTAATCGTTGACATCCCTACTGCATATAATATGAAAAATATTAATATCTCCGTGAGTCAGCTGTCAACAACAGGCCTAAACCAGCCATGGCACCAGCACAAAAACACAATCAGTAAAATATCATCTAATTATTATCAACAAAACGTTGAAAATATTTAAATATATTTTTGTCAATATTGCACACCCCTACGGTATTAATTTTGATTTCTTTAGGTCTTAAAAAGCCTTAAATTTGACTTTAAAAAGTGTGCAGGAACCCTGTAAACGGTTAGACGTAGTTACCTAAGTCAGTTATTTTCAGTAAATGAATTAATAAGCTTCTTGGTCCCCATTGCTTTTGCTCTATAGTTCTCAAAATGAAGAGAAAGAAGGACATCATGTCTATTACAGTTACTGTGACTAATACTGAATATGTAATGCAAATGTAAAAATATAATGGAAATGCAAATACATTGTTGAATGATTATAAACACGGTATTTTGCCTGTTAATGCCTGCAGCAGTGCAGAAAATGATAGGACAACAATAAGGTCTAAATGTAACTGGCCCCTCTAACAGTACAACTGGCCCCAGCTTGGCCCCCCCAGTTGAAATGGGCTAGAACCGCCACTGGATGTTGGAGAACAGTTACTCTCTCACTCTCGGAAAATTACAAACTGGTAGATTTCCGTCTGGCCATATTGGTTTGAAACAGCTAACTTATATGCGCCTCTAATAACTAAAAGAAGAATACACGGCTTACTTTAAAGAAAATGTGTCCTGTGCTGGATATAGGCCTTCATCATCAACGTCTTCATCGTCTTCTGACTCTGACGAACAAGTGAATTCTTCCTCGCTGTCTATGATCAAAGGGGGTAATCCATCAGCCGGAAGTTGAAGCCTCGCGGGAGCCGCCATTGTAGCAGAACTTCACCTGCTGTTAGCATCCCATTGACTCCCATTCATTTTGGCGTCACTTTTACAGCGAATAACTTTACATCTGAGGTGTCCAAAGGCTTAATTTGTCGATTATTTATTTCTAAAGAAACACGACAATGTATAAAATGCTCCATTACTTTGTATCTTACGTTACGACCCCGTAGAAGCCGTTTTTGTAAAAATAGGCTAAAGATTGCGTCATAACCACGGGACTTTCTGTCGCACAATAGAGACATTACCGTATAGACAGGAGGAGAAGCTCGCGGCAATCTTTTACTGTCTATGAGGCAATCGGGGGGACATGAAGGCACAAAGTCAAGGGAGAAGCTCATAAATAGAGAGTCCATAAAAGCAACGGGACAAAATATTTCAACAACGTTTTTGAGGAATTAGGGGATTCAGATTTGTCTTGGCACAGCTACTAGAAGATTTTCAACAATCAGACTGTCGTCACGCTCAGTTTGAGCCTGCGCAGTCGCTCAGACATCAGACAGGAAGTGCAATAATCGGGCTTCAAGTCTTCTCCGTTGAAATCAATGGGGTCGCTGTGTCCATTTCTTTTACTGTCTATGTGATCATCCGAAGAGCTTCCTCGTGTGCGTGACGAGCCATCTTGAGGAAAAGTCAATAAAGCTAAACAAAAGTTTGCCGCCAGTTTTATCCTGTTGATCGGGGGCGTTTCCCCCATCAGTCATTACCATGTGAATGACGCACTCTGCCGGTGGGTGTGGCCAGACCAGGGCTAAACGAGACCAGGAAAAAAACTTTCTTTTACTCTCTATGTAAAAACCCCTTCAACTTTGTATTTTGGCTAACTCTCGTTATTTTTTTATTTTAGATGTTTCTTCCCGCTTTGGTCGGCCGTCTTGGTAAGCGCCTTCTTTGAGGGCAGATTTCACTGGTTCGGGAATGTTAATCTTTCGGCTCACAGTGAATCTGATTCTTCTTCTTCCTCTTCTTCTTTTTCTGATATTTGCGGCAGACTAGACGCTACAATGGCTGCCCTCATCAGTTCATTTGAAGAATTAATAGATTTAAGCAGGGTTCGAAATGAGGGGGGTCTGGGGGGGTCCAGGACCCTACATAAGCATTTATTTTTGGATTTTGGGGGTCCCCGACAAATATATTTTAACATTAAAAATTATTGTGAAAATGATAGGTCTTTAGTGACGTTTTATATTTATAACAGTAATTAATTTATTTCCTAGCGCGAGGCAGCAATCAGGGCAGCTATAAGCCGAGTGACTTTCAATACAGCGTCACAGATTGTTGTTGTGATGCTCGCGCATACACGTAACTGCTCAAAAACGAAACCTCACAGAGTGAAATCCTGAATAAAAATCCTGTAAGTGCTTCGATTATGTTTATATTTCCATAATAATTGCTTATAGTAAAATATTATGAGTTCGAGTTCCTATATCAAAAGTTGCATTAACTAGATATGTAGAAGAGTACGTTTGTCAACGTTTCTTGCTAGCTGTAACTGTTTATGTGTATTTTTTTTCCCAAACCACTTCAGCGGAAATCCCGCCCTGCAGCCAATTTCATTGGTTTAAGGTTATAGTGACGGGTAGGTTTAGGGATCAGTGTTTGGTGTAGGCAATCAGTACAGTGATTGACATGACCAATGCAAACTTTAGAATCAGCTGCAGGGCGGGATTTCCGCTGAAGTGGTTTGGGAAAAAAATCACGCGAAGCCAAATGATCTGCCAGCTAACAGCAGACCTAGCAGCTAGACTAGTTATTAGGGCTGTAACGATACGCGATATAAAATCGAAATCGCGATACTCAGGTCCACGATCCTGTATCGCGATGTGAGAAGGCAGAATCGCGATCACACCCCTTCCAACTCCCAGAGTTATCCTTCCTGTCCAGAACCAGGGCTCGAATTTCGGCGCGGGTATTGCGCATAATTCTAATCATTCCCGCAGGTCTCCCATTTATAATGCGGGAAATTCCCGCAATCGTAATCCACACAGATAATAAAATCAAATCATTCTTTTAACAACTATCTGCCAGACGCAATTTCACAAACAGCGTGAGTGGTCAGCGGTGCCGCGCGCGTCTTCTATCTCTTCTCTCATAATGTGTTGTGCAAGGCAGGCGCTGCATGCGGCGATAATACACACTCGCCTTTTGGAGTCGGGACCATAGACTGTAAAAGTCTTTTTAAGTCTTACCAGTTTAAACATTCAAGCAATTTTACACTAATCAGTGCTCGCGCGCTCTCTGAGAGATTATTTTCTATGCGCACATTCATAGAAAATCCGCCTCAAAAACAGCTGGCCAGTAACTATTTTTCGCGGATTATATTGCTTTAACACGCAAAATTGTCAATTTCGGTCTTTGTGAGTAGGCTATACTCTAAACATAGTCGGTTTTGTCTTTAATAGGCATAAAACGCATGCCAGTATAATGAACACAGGATCCGTGCACTAGCTCTTAAAGTGACGGAAGCCATATGTGTCTGTCATTAATTTTGTTGTCAAAAAAACAAAAGACGGCTTTAAGTTAAAGGAATCAGGATTAATAGCCTATGCATTTAATTTATTCAGGACTAAAATACTACCCAGTGTTATTTTCCATTTGATTACTTTATTCAGTTTCTGTATGTGAATACTAGTGTTAGACCTATTCAAAAACTTTTCTCTTTAATTGTCTTTATTTGTATCTTTATTCTATTGTATTTATTTGGCTACTTTTTTCAATTTAATTAAACAATTTAAATCAAGCTTCCTTGTGATGTGTAAATTCTTAACAACAATATTACCCCATTGTAAAAATGCAATGAGCGTAAACATTTAGGCAAGATAAATGTAATAATTTTGTATGGAAAAAATTTTCTTCTCTCAAAATCTCTTTTTTTCACCACAAGCCCCGCCCCCGTGATAGAATCGCGATACGAATCGAATCGTGGGTCAAAAATCGTGATACGAATCGAATCGTAGGTTTGGTGTATCGTTACAGCCCTACTAGTTATTCAAAACTAGCGTAACAACCTAATTCTCCAGTCAGTGATTACGAAAGATAACCAGGACCTAATTCAAGTCTGTGAGTTGATTAAAGTGAAAGTTATTTGAGCATGAATGAGTACAGGGATGCAAACAGCGCGCTTTTCGGAGCCTCCCGCATTTTTTCACGTCAGTTTGGGTGACTTTATTACCAAGAGTAATTCTGGATTGCCTCCACAGTGGAGGCTCCACCAAACAAGTAAATAGGAAATAAGCAAATCAGAACACTGCGTGACAAAACAGCAGTATGCTATACAAATTATTTAAAGGCTGAAATATGTGAGGTTTATCTTTTTATAAAACCTTTTTTTGACAAAAACTTTATTTAAATTTCATTTTATAGGGATGGGCAGAGGTTGGTGGCAATGTAAATACCGGTATCTGGATATTTGCTGCGGGACGAGGGCTTCGATAACCCTCTCTTTTTTCACCATACCTGTGTTTGCATCCCTGTATGTACATGAGAGCTTGGTAAGCTATCTAGGAAGCTAATATTATTTTTCTTAATTTAGAATCCTGCATCATGGACAGAAAACGAGGAAAAAGAAAGATCAGCGACTTTTTTCAAGGGTAAATAAATTGTGCTTATGGTTGTTTTTAGGGGAAATTGTAGATATATTGGTCAACACTTATTATGTCTTCTTTAAAATTAATTTAATATAGCAAAATGTTTTACAATAATAATAGTAATTAAAACAATATTTTGCACTATAGAATACAGTTAAAAAGGCCAGCTCACAGCAGCTCAGCCCAGCCCAGCCAAATACAGCTCAGCTTAGGGCAGTCAAGTAATCCCCAGCCCAGCCAAGTACAGCCGAGCTCAGCGCAGTGCAGCCAGCCACAGCTCAGCCCAGCACAGTCCAGCTCAGCGCAGCCAAGCACAGCAAAAACAACTCATTTCAGCGTGCTAGATCGCCTCTTATTTAACAAACGAACGAAATGAATGCTCTGCTACTTAACTAGAGATGTTTTATTTATTTTTATTAGTTACATCCGTGCCGCAAGATGTTTCAAAAGTGGTGGGGACAATATCGACCCTGGCAAAAAGTGGTGGACCCAAGACCATTATCCCACCTTCAACATTGGTCCATATAATTTTGCCTACATTATATAGTGTAGCAAGGTAGTCTTCAGAATTTTTAATAATTCAATTTTAGGGGACCCCCCAAGAGTACTAAGTCATTTAGAACCCTGGATTTAACAGATTATATCCTTAGTACAGTCCGGTGCAAAAAGTTGATAACATTGTATGTTGTCTCATAGTCCCTAGAACAGAGTAATGATCAATAAATAACTTGAAGTTCCAGCTTCCAACAGTTCTGAGTACATTAGTTTATTTCATCATACAGAAATAAATCTTGAGCATGGCGCACTGTTTCTACTTCTTCACATATGCATCTGCCATCTGGATGTTTTCCAACCATTGCCAGCCCATAATTCAATGCAAAGTGCCCCAATCTAAGTCTTGTTATAATATATCATGTGACTTTTATATGTAGTAAATATAATATATATCGTGATACATTACTTAATCACTTTAAGAAAGGGGAGGATATAATTAAGAAAGGATATTTTAGTGAAAGGCAGGACAGACAGCTATACAGAGCACTAATTAAATTCATATAAGGTGTAGAATATAATTTGTGTGTGGATGGAATTTGAGCATTAATCCTGGGTTAAATGTCAGACTCATCAACCATGCTAATTTGTCATTCAGTACAGTAGATGGCGATAATGCTCCTAAAGAGTTAATTGCCATTAAAACCTGAAGAAGAAGAAGACCTCCCCCACAAGAAAGAACAGGAATACATACAGAAAAAGGCGAGAAGAAGATGTGGTGTGATGAGGCTAGGACATACAGGATTAAATAGAACTTTATTTATAATGAAAAAGCATGTGGATGGAATATGTGAATACTGCAATAGTCAAGAGACAGCAGAGCATGTAATTATATTTTGTCCTAAATACCATCAAGCTAGACAAAGATTGATATCACAACTTGGTGAGACCAGATGACACTAAATTGACATGAAAAATGCAAAGAGAATCTGGCGAAATTTGTTTTTATATTTTGTTTTATTTTTTAAAGACAAACGGGTTTAATTTAAAGAATTTAAAGAAGTGTAGTTTGACCCATTGATCCACACTGCAGTCCAGATGGTCGCGGTAATGGACCAAAAAGCTGGTTGCCAACCGCCATAGAAAGAGAAGAAGAAGAAGACGTCCCATAGCGACCTCCCCCACAAGTTTCAGGATCATTATCCTCCTTACTCTCCCGTTCACATTTTGGTAAAGGTGTGGCTTGGTTTTTCCCCAGGTTTCACCAACTTGCCTCATTTTAAAAGCAGCAACGCAATGTCTGGAGAAATTGTATTAAATATCAAGCATTACCCAATGATATACAAACTAAACAAGACTCCTGGACATCAACCTCAGTTTGGAGTTATCAAAAGGAATTTACAGAAACGATTATTTTTATTTTGCAAAAAGTAACAGCTGTAAGGTCAACTGACTGAATTGAAGAAGTCTCTGAATGCAAGCGTGTATGCATTTATATTGTAATTGTTGTTTTTTTACTTGACTTGTTATTAGTCTAGAGTGGTTAACTGGGTATTTATTGAAAGCTCATTTCAGAGGGCTGGATTGTTCTTCTCTGTATTTTTAATTGGGCTGCTAAAGAGACTCATCCGCCAACTGAAAGCTTCTAAATGTGAATTCCTTTCCATTGCCGAACCGCAGTAAGGTGACTCCACCACGCCACGAGTCACGCGCCTCTGTCTGTCTTTCCCGCTCATGAGTGTCATGACAGATCACAATCATGGCAGCAAATTACTTTAAATGGACAATTGTAATTATGCAATGTTCTTACATAATATTGTGCACATTAAATTGACGCTTTGAACGCGAATAAAAATGTGTGGATCAGACATCAGTCTCACTACACTACATGTCTCGCGGTGTGTTAGAACCATAGTCTGGTTAGAACCAGTGTAACTTTAGTGTAAAATGGAACTCGGACTTTACATTTCAAAATTCCACTTTTACAGACTAAATTTTCCGAACCTCTGTAGATTTTCAGACCATAATTAAGTTCAAACTCTTAATTCTATATTGTATACATTTAAATAGGAGCAATACTCTGGAAACACAAGTTCCGCAATTACTAAAATCAAATCCAATACTTTTCAATCCCACACTGCGTATAAGCCACGTCTGAATATGACTACAGAATACACTTAACACATAACGTTACTCCTTTTCAAAATGTGTGTGGCTCTTAAAGAGCCGTTGGGTTTGAGTAGTTTCTCCTGAAATCAGTCGTTTATCCCCCGAAGCCGTACAGGGTGCGTCCCTGTCTCTTCAGCGCGTACACAACATCCATGGCGGTGACGGTCTTTCTCTTGGCGTGCTCGGTGTAGGTGACGGCATCGCGGATCACGTTCTCCAGAAACACCTTCAACACTCCGCGTATGGCGCTCGAAATGTTCCATTCGGCGACGAGACTGACAAGCACGACAGATAACATATGGAAGGCCATTAGGGCCAAAACGTGTGAAACTGTCGTGTTAACGCGTAATTACGCGTTAACACGTCATTTACGTGTTAACGCGTCATTTACGTGTTAACACGTAATTATGGAAAGCCGTTAGGGCCAAAAACACGCGAATTTTAACGCGTATTTCACGCGTATTTCACGTGTAAAATACGCGTATTTTACACGTGAAATACGCGTTGATTATGTCACTCGTATTTCACGCGTATTTTACACGTGAAATACGCGTGAAATACGAGTGACATAATCAACGCGTATTTCACGTGTAAAATACGCGTATTTCACGTGTATTTTACACGTAAAATACGCGTGAAATACGCGTTAAAAATCAGTATGAACGGGTCCGTGTCATTGGCTGCTGAAGACTTGGGTCTAACCATTTGTGTGAGCTTAGAGGGGTGTACCTTTCATAGACTAGGCTACCACCAGTTAACATTCTAGATCAGCTTATTCAGGTTTTTTTGTATAACCTATATGAATAATATATTTAAATAGCAGTTTTATGACAATTTAGATAAAAATAAAATTAACTTGTTTTTCTCCACTCATGCCTTTTTGTAAATAAACACATTAGTGGACATTCTAGCTTTAACATCAAAGCATTAACGTGTGTGGGGAAATCAGTTACAGTGGAGGTAACCAATGCAGGTTTATGATCACTGCAGGTTTCAGATACAGACCACTGTAATCAATATCTGTCTTTGGAAAACAACGTGAGCTTTTGTTGTGCTTACATTTACAGCTATAGCAAGCAGGGGGCGCTTTTTCAAACCTTTTTGTTCTGAAATTGGGCACTCAGACAAACTGTAATTAGGTATACAGGTGATATTATCAATTTAAAGGAATTTAATGACTTAAAGTATTTAAATATGTTATTTAAGGCTTTCAGGATTAGAATGAGAGCTTGTGCTCAGGTCAGGACCGGTATAAGAACTTGATTTGGCTTTCCTGACAGCAGAAGTATTTTACAGGTCACCTTGGTAATTGGTATTAAAGCAATTTATCTGTAAAAATTATTAGACACTTTGGTAAAACACCATATAACATTTAAGTAAACATATAAACATAAAAATCAGTGACGTAACTTTGTTTTAAAAAGTGGGTGGAACAGGTGGGGTGGGGGTTACTAATAAAATGCTAAATCAGATTTATGCTACAATAACATTACGACGTCCAGCAGTCGATTTAAATAGTAGGCTACATGGGGTTTAATTTGTTGTTTAATGAGATGAAGTATAATGTATAATGTATGTTGTCAGTGCCGTGTTGTCTCTAATATTTAATGTTAGAATATTTACTCTGCATTTTCTGTTTCTATAGAAAACCACACACTAATACACCCACAACTAAGTACCATTCAATCCTTGTTAATAACTGAGTTGTTGTGGTGACAAATAAACAGGTTACTCTCAAATTTCCAACATATTTTCACCAAGTCTCTTACGGACACCATGTGGCATATTTCATAACCAGCAGTTTACTGAAATAAGACTGCTATAAAGCCAACTCGTTTTTTTTTTTTTCAGTTCCCCACTTACTTTACCTTCCTCAAGCACTGACAGAACACATCCAAGCTTGTGATCATAAATTCATACAAATCATCTGCATGATAAAAGGCACAGTGGGTCAGTTTGTTTTACATATGCATTACTATTTTAAATCAGAATTGATTTCACTGAAAATTTATTACATTTAGAAAAAATGAAATGAAGCTGAACTCTGCAGGGCAGAGGGCATTGACCCTTGAGGACCGTGTTTGCCCATTGCATTCGGAGCATTCCAAGTGAACCCTGCTGATGTAAAAAAAAAATAAAAAAAAAGTGTAAAGGATTAAATTAGCAATTTAAAAGGGTAGTCATTGCAGTGTCACCTGTCAATCTATCTTTGTTATCATGGGCGTCAGTTTGGTTTGAAATGTGCTGGGGACAGAGACGCATTCAGAAGTGCATTTTCAGAAGTGCTGGGTACAATGACGTATTCATTTTTTCTCTCTCTTTCGCGCAGGTTATGTTTTCAAAGACGATGTCCTGTAGCTCAGGCATGGCCCCACTTTTCAACAGGCCCACCCAAAACTTTCACACACACAAAAAAAACCTTTTACTATATTCTAATTTTGTCAATAATTATAAAAAAAAAATTGCCAAATGCTCATAATTTGTGCTCAAGCGCACGACCGCACGCATAAAGCTTGCCACAAAGAACCGGTAAAAGTAATGATTATAAATGCGTCTAAATACGCTGTGAATGTGAATGTGCATTATACGCCGAGTTTCGGTTAATTTATGAGACGAACTCCAATTCACTCGCCGGCGCCTCCATGTCGTGATTCTGCTATATTTATTAAATAAATCCAGACAATTGGTTCATGAAACATTGATTAAAATTAAGATATAATTAATATAAAACGAAAATAAATGTAAAGAAAGGCAGCTGTTCTGTTTGAGGTCTCTGTGAAAGTTTTAAAGAAGTCGTTTAGTGCCGCTTTCAGAACGCTCACGTCCGTAAACGAGAACTGACACGTTGTTTTTTCCCTCATAAATGCGAACAGAAAAATCAATAAAAAATGTATTATAGTGGGTTTTTTTTTGCTGGGTCAGACAATGATTGCCAAATTTCTCTCTCACATTGCTCCTCATAACCACTGAATATAATAGATATAATTTATTGATCCCAGGTTTAAATTGGTCATGTCACCATTGCTCACATTTAAGAAAAGAAATAAAAGCGTATGTGAAATCTTAAAAATTAAGATTACTTGTACATATACTCTACTTATGAAACTAAACAGTAGAAAATATAGATTTGAGTATTGCACAGTTTAATTTATTGCATTTGTATTATTGTACTATTAAAGCATTGTATGTTTAAAGATATAAAGGATATGGAGCTAAGATAAAAGGATATTAAGCTGCTGACAAGTCTGAGGTAAGTACAAATTGCCCTGAATATTAGTTAATAATATATGACACTGAGGGAGGACTTGAAATTATGACCTGGAATGGTTTCCTGAGGCTGTATTGCAGAAACAACTTCAGTCAGAGTAATATCTTGTCTTAAGTAACCACTGTGATTTCATTTTGGAACCAATTTAAAACACTGAACTTGTCAGATTATAACTTGGGGCTTAAAGGGATAGTTCACCCATTTACACCCTTATGTTGTTCCAAAGTTTCTTTCTGGAACTTCCATACTATGGAAAAAAATATTATGGAAGTCAATGGGGACCAGCAATGTTTGGTTACCAATAATCTTCAAATATTAGTAACCAAACATTCAAAGAGGCTCATGCATGTTTGAAACAACATGAGGGTGAGTTAATGAAGACAGAATTTTAAATTGAGTGAACAATACCTTTAAGATAGGACGTTTCTGTAATTTGGTCCCTGCAAGCAAGGTTATGTTGTTTTAACAGATATTCATTACAATTGCATTGATCAAGAACCACAGCTGTAAACTTTTCCACAATCAAATGTTAACTTTTAATATTAGAAATCTTGAGTTGGGTTGATTTGTTTTACAGATAAATTCCTACTTTTCCTGTAGCTCAAACAGTAGAATGTTAGCGCTTGCAAAATTCATGCAAGGGTTCGATTCCCAGGGAAAGCAAGAACTGATAAGAATGTAAATGTGTACATTGAAATGCAATGTAAGGCACTTAGGATAAAAGCATCTGCCAAATGCCAGGGACTGCAGATGAAATTTAGCTCTGTAGCTAATTCTGGGACAGTTCTTTACTGTCCATTGTCCCTGTTATAATAATAATAATATGTAAATGTACTAATATGCAAAAGGGGGCAATCTTGGTAAAAATATTTGTTCATAAAAATGCAATCTATCTATTTTCTTTGGGCTACACAAGAAAACGAAGAAAAAGAAAAGAAATAGGAAAAGAAATAGGAGGATATTTAATTTTGGTAGCAGTAAAATACTTCTGTCAGGAAAGCCAAATCAAGTTCTTATACCGGTCCTGACCTGAGCACAAGCTCTCATTCTAATCCTGAAAGCCTTAAATAACATATTTAAATACTTTAAGTCATTAAATTCCTTTAAATTGATAATATCACCTGTATACCTAATTACAGTTTGTCTGGGTGCCCAATTTCAGAACAAAAAGGTTTGAAAAAGCGCCCCCTGCTTGCTATAGCTGTAAATGTAAGCACAACAAAAGCTCACGTTGTTTTCCAAAGACAGATATTGATTACAGTGGTCTGTATCTGAAACCTGCAGTGATCATAAACCTGCATTGGTTACCTCCACTGTAACTGATTTCCCCACACACGTTAATGCTTTGATGTTAAAGCTAGAATGTCCACTAATGTGTTTATTTACAAAAAGGCATGAGTGGAGAAAAACAAGTTAATTTTATTTTTATCTAAATTGTCATAAAACTGCTATTTAAATATATTATTCATATAGGTTATACAAAAAAACCTGAATAAGCTGATCTAGAATGTTAACTGGTGGTAGCCTAGTCTATGAAAGGTACACCCCTCTAAGCTCACACAAATGGTTAGACCCAAGTCTTCAGCAGCCAATGACACGGACCCGTTCATACTGATTTTTAACGCGTATTTCACGCGTATTTTACGTGTAAAATACACGTGAAATACGCGTATTTTACACGTGAAATACGCGTTGATTATGTCACTCGTATTTCACGCGTATTTCACGTGTAAAATACGCGTGAAATACGAGTGACATAATCAACGCGTATTTCACGTGTAAAATACGCGTATTTTACACGTGAAATACGCGTGAAATACGCGTGAAATACGCGTTAAAATTCGCGTGTTTTTGGCCCTAACGGCTTTCCATACGTAATTATGCGTTTTGCGTGTTAACACGTATATTACTGGACATTAGCACAGCACCCCCTACTGGTTTTTTTATTTGCTCAAACACACAGAACTTTAATGTTTTTCATGTGTAAATACATGTTGAACAATGTCTATTTTCACAATCACAATGTAAATTGTGTAAGGATAATTAGACATTTCTCCAAAATAATTTAACATTATTTGTTAGAGAGCCCCTTATGGCACCCTTAAGCCTCTTGAATCATTGTTTTGCAGTGTTTTTAGAAGTTATATATATATATATATATATATACATGTATTACAACACACACACACATTACACTTTACACATTACATGACATTACACACACACACACACACACACACGCACACACACGCAGACACACACACACACACATACACACACACATATAAGCTGTTTTTTATACAACAATATACTGGCACACACATTACACTTTACACATTATATTACATTACACACACACACACACACACACATATATATATATATATATATATATATATATATATATATATATATATATATATATATATATATATATATATAAGCTGTTTATTATTTTATACAACAATATACAGGCAATAGAAGACAGAATAAGCATGCATGCATAGGAAACAACTTTGTTCAAGTATCGCATTCTCTCAACAGGCATACAGCCTCTCGGTCACTGTTCGTTATTAGGCCATCCAATTATTATAGGCCGTCCATTCATGCTTGTGAATCACGACAGGGTGAATAATCTGTGAAGGACAAACATATGCAATAATAATAATAAAAAACAAGAGTGGCTTGAAATATTAATAATTGAAATCAGACAGAACTTCTGCCTTATAATGACATTTTACAATGGATATTCAAATGAGAAATTATTCAATGAATATAGGACCAACAATTATTAAAATATATTTTGATAATAGGCCTACATTACAGAACAAGAAATTATGCTATATTCTCGCCAAAATGTTGGATAGATTTGGAGTGCTATTACACTCGTGATCTATCACACACACACACACAAACACACACACGCACACACACACACACACACACACACACACACACACACACACACACACACACACAACAACAACAACAACAACAACAACAACAATATTCAGTTTCCTGCAAGGTTACCCTTCCGTCAATGTCGTTGGCTTATGATGGCTGATGAGGTAAGCGCAGCGTAGTGCTTGGGTCACTCTATCGTGAATAATTAAAAAAGAATTAAGGTGTTGTGTCACGTTGACATTGCCTGTCGTAACTGTTTGTAATCATTCTCATGACTATTAATGTGGTGATGCACACCTTCGTTTTATTGTACTTATTCATGAGATTGTGAACGAGCGCTTACCTAATGGGTACGATGAGCCTACGTCACCAGGCATCTTCAGTTGGGTGCGCGCCCGTGATGCGCTTCATATAGTACTGCTGCTAGTAGACTAAATACAGAGACGGGAATATAGCCTACTTCTTTCCAGGTATGAAAAACAAACCGCACAAAACATAGCATACTTTCGGTTTTAATAAACACTGTTAAACATTACGGTGGGTTGTAGGCTATTATACGTTGGAAATAGTTATGTTTTACTTTATTTAAGTTTGTCATGAGTTTGTTGGTTCGCGATTAGCGCGACAGCCCGCCATACATCTGTAGTAGCCTAATAAATCAAAATACGGATGCCGTTGGATAAGAATTGATGTTGTTTCAGAGAGTTGTGAATTATCTTCGACTTACATATTTGGTCATTTAACCCCCCATGTGATATGACTGTTAACAGCGAGTTATAGCTATACATTGGCTAGCCTAAGTGAATGTCGTCTTAACCCATATTAAAAATATATGTTATATGGTCGGCCTATTTAAAACAAGATAATTTAAACTATCGATATCAATGATGCAAAAAAAGTCCTTAAAAGAGAAAATGGGTTTAATCTGGTCACAAAAGTTTATTGTGTTGATTTTTATATTATTTTTATAGTTTTATTTTATAGACTATAGAACGATAGAACGATAGGGTAACACTTTAGAATACGGTTCCTTCGTTAATGAATAACTACACAAGAACCAATGAGTAACACAATATTAACAAGCTAACTATTATTAACTTGTCATGTCTCCTTCTCTGTCTCTCTCTGCTAGTCACACACATACACACACACACACACACACACACACACACACACACACACACACACACACACACACACACATCTCGCTTTCACCTTCATACTGACAGCTGTTATCACTTTTCATTATGCTCATTCCTCTCCAACTGTTCCTCATCTCCTCTCATTATCTTGGCTTCTTCTAACCCTCTCTTTCCCTGTCTTGTTGTCAGATTGGTTGATGTCTCAGATACTCATTTACCAGAGTCTTTCTCTGTCCTGTCCTGTCCTGTCCTGTGGAATAACTTCTACTGCTGGAATTACTCTGTGCTCGTCATTGTACATCCACAGAACCTGCTTAAGGCTGAAGCTGATTACCTGCTCCGTGCTCGTCACCTGTATCCAGCTCCATCTGTTTCTCCGTGAGTTACGAGAACCGCTGCTTCACCAGCCTTCTGTTCGTCCCTACCACAGAGGAGATTTATGTTCATGTGATTTTGCCAGTTCTACTGGTTTCTTCGGTTGCTGATTATTATTGAACTTTCAGTTTGGATTACCTGTGGTCTGACATTTTGATTCTATTAAAGAACTGTGATTGTCACTCTCGCTTTTGAGTCCTCTCTAACCTCATCACATAACTAACAAGAAACTATTAACTGACTAGTAAGTAATAGCGCACAGATGAAAGTGGTAGTTCACTATTAACTAATCAATAACTATTTTTTTAATGCTTCCCAGAGAACTACTGAAAAAGTTTATTAACAATATAACGATTAACATATAGATTAACGAATTAGTAAGCTAATAGACCACAGATGAAAGTGGTACTTCATACTTGGGAATTAATTATTTGGATCCATATTCTAAAGTGAAGATCATGGGAACTAACTAGTAATGAATCAAGTGTTACTACATGATCTAGTCATGATTTGTGCAACCGAACACAAAAGTCATTTCAAGCGTTTGAGATGTTTGGTGAACTTTTTTAAATAGTAGGCCTACTTTTAGAAAATTTCTTTAGAAGTATTTAGTAAGTAACAATTCACTTTAGAATAAAAATAATTAGTAATTGCTATGACTAGTTTGTTACCATGATTCTTACAGTAGTTACTAATAAAAAGCCAATAAAGTGTAGCATCTTCTAATCAAGATATATATATATACACACACACACACACACACACACACACACACATATATATATATATATATATATATATATATATATATATATATATATATATGAGCTAGGAGACAAACATAAAAACATATGTTTTTGGGAGGTATTAAATAATAAAATCACTGTATATGGTATTTGGATGGCTGATAACTCAACATGTTCCAGTCGTCACCATGACTCTGATTCAATGCCAGTCCAGAGGAATGCCGGAAAATTGGCTACAGGACAAGTAAGGTATCGACAACTAAAATTCCATTTCTTTAAAATTATTCAGTTGATAAATAGACAGCATAGGGCAATTATTAACAGCTTTCACAAATCATAAGTCTGCTATGCTATTACATATTGATAATGTAAACAACCTTGTCTATTCGTTTACAGCAGTTAAAATGTTAATGTAGTGCTAGTCATTTGTCCTGCATTGGTTATTGATTAGTTTTGCATGAATTATGAAACTTTTTGTGAAATTATGAAACTGAAAATAGACATTGTTCAACATGTATTTACACATGAAAAACATTAAAGTTCTGTGTGTTTGAGCAAATAAAAAAACCAGTAGGGGGTGCTGTGCTAATGTCCAGTAATATACGTGTTAACACGCAAATGACGTGTTAACCATAATTACGTGTTAACACGTAAATGACGCGTTAACACGTAAATGACGTGTTAACACGTAATTACGCGTTAACACGACAGTTTCACACGTTTTGGCCCTAATGGCCTTCCATAGATAACACACGTGTATACGTGCGTGTACGTCTCCATTTGATTTATATGGAGACGTACACGCAAATATCACGTCATGTAGACACGTCAATAACGTGTAGCTGTTGATCTATGCAAACGTCACGGCGGCGCCACGTTAGAAGTAAACATGTGGATTACGTCTTGACGTCTGCACGTCTGCACGCCTGCAACTATCTAAGTTTACAAACGTGACTACGTGCGTCTGCCATACGTCTAGAGATATCTATTTTTCCTGATTTTCTCATACATTTAGTGTTATAGATGAGAAAAAATACCAAGTAAAGCACACATTTGTAAATATTTATTTTAAGGTTTCTGTAATGAGCAGTCTTTAGCTTTTAAAAAAAAAAAGAATCATTCGAAAACCAGAATGCCTGTAAATAAACAATATCTTAATGACATTTCACACAATAAAAAAAAATTGTCCCAAACAGCACCACAGCAGAACAATTGCAATTGTCTAAAATGAGTAGTTGTGTGGATATTAAATATAGCCTATAGCCTCTTTGTGATTTTGAAAGAATAGGTTGAACATTAACCAGTAATGTCAATAGAACAGTGCCTTGCCGCCATCTACTGGCGGTTTTATATTTATATTTAGTAGTTTCATATTTGTTTGGCCGAGCTCCTTTCATTTCGGCATTTACAACTCGGTTTAAATGAGCTTGCTAGAAGTTAGAACAATTTTTTATAACATAGAAATTCAGAATATAATTCCATCCACTGCCACTCTACTATATATATATTTTTGTATTATTATTAAATAGCCTATTGCCTATTCCCATGCATGCTCGTGCATAATTGATACAAAACGAAATTCACTTTAAAGAAAGTGTCTTTGCACAAAACAAAACTTAATGAAGTGGTCAAAATCATGTCTGACCCACTTCATGTCTCCCGTCATATTTCGCATCCCGTTGCTCTTACTCATGCTGTTCACTGTTCATAATCAACATAAATGAAATAAAATAACAAAAGCCTATTATAATATTTAAACAAATGTGAAACTGGCAAAGAGCGGATATTGAGCGGACAGTCACGGTGAAAAGTAACTTGAAACTTGTTTTTAAATGGGAAGCGCGTCTTGGTTCACCCTCCGCCTGTCAGAAAATTAATAGGCTATATGCTTTATTACACAAAACGAAACGTTGAAAAAACATTATATTTATAAATGACTATATGCTACAGATTGGGGCTGCACGATATTGAAGAAAAATGCGAAATATTATCTTTAAAATAGGCTATTTTTAAAATGATATGTAGGCCTACGTGTTTCACAATCTTTTTGTGACAAAAAACATCGCTACAACTTCTATAAAGTGAACATCAGAGTGTTTTATAAGAAGCGCTATTTTAACATCAATGTAAACCACGGGGTTTGTTCAGGTTATACATTAGGGATATTTAACAACAGAAACTGAATCAAATGTAAAAAAAAAAAAACAAAAAAAAAAACACGCACATTAGTTTTCACTGTATCAATTAAATGTAGGCCTATACTGATTCTTATTAAAGCTACAAAAGTTATTCAGCCAAGAGCAGTGGGTGATTTTCTCTGGTCTTTTGCTCAGTTATTGCAAGCCGTTGCGATATGCATATTGCGAAATACATTTGCGATATTTCGATAATTTCGATATATTGTGCAGCCCTTCTACATATGTAGGCTTCATATTTTATTGCTTTTTGGTATGTATTGTTTTTATCATTGTGTTGTTGGAGGAATTGAAACGTTTTTGTTACTCATTTTGATGAAGTTGGCAATATGTAGCAGGCTATGCAAAAGGATTGTGGTCTAGGTTGTATGATGGACTATCTGGCGACTTCAGTAATAATACGGGATCTTATTGTTTTTGTGAGAAGTCTGTTTCTCAGATCATAATAAAAAAAATGCTTGCCCCCCTATATGAAAACGAAATGAGTAGCTATACAACATAACGTTAGTCCTAATAACGATAGAAAACCAGAACCCTTAAGACGGATCGCCATTCAGATTGACAATCTACTACGTCTTTCCATCTACTTCATAAAATGGACTGAACTTTGAAGAAAAGGCAGTGGGGCTGATTATAATATTATACAAAACGCCGCTTTTTACGCTGTCTTTGTCAGACAGTAGCGCCGCAGATTACGGCGCACTATGGATGGCCTGCGGCGTCAGAAACGGCGTCATTGGCTGGATAAAAAAACGCTGAATGGAGATAGCTCCAGACGGGCAGACGTTAAGACGGGCAGACGTTCTCCACACGCACGTTAACACGTCTTTAAGCTTGGTTAGGAATCAAATGACACAAAGCGAGCGCCATACCGCTATGGCGAGTATTTAGTGCCGAATCATGGATTACCAGGAGAAGGAGAAGGAGAAGTCTACCCTGCCGTCGCCGCCAGAACGTGTGGATTTTTGAATGGGATTGATTGGGACTGCCGACGGGAGACCAGCGGCGACTTGGCGGCGACGTCACAGGAGGAACGTCTTCCGGTGGCGACGTCACGGCGACGTATATTAAAATTCCAGTGAAAAATAACGCCTACTAACAACGTCTGAACTAGGTACGTCGCCTCAAAGCCGTGTGACACACACGTCGTCACTAAGTACGTCGCCACCAGTACCCATTGTCAGTGTAACTTTATTTTAACTTTATTGAGTGAATTCAAGCCATGTCTTGTACAGCCTGTTAAATTATTACCACCTTCAAAAGTAAAAACTCAGAATGACACAGTCCAGAATATTATGTTTATAGATTACAATTAATGAATTGTTCTGTTCAACTTTAAAGTTGTTTTTAATAATTGTGCAAAAAGTTGTGACTTTGATGGTGTAGGCTATAATTTGCATAGTCCTCATATCCAGAAAGTGAGTGAATTTTTAAAAAATTAAATTATTAAAATATATATATATATATATATATATATATATAATTTCGTAAACCATTCAGAGATGCACCCTAGATGCCAATTGCAATCTTATGATATTCAAACATTAACTCACAAGATATTATCGACTTTTTCAGCCTAAAATGTATTATTAAATTGTGCAATTGACAAAAAATGCAACAGTGCCATCATGTGATGAAATAACAAAACAGCAAGACATATTGAATCACTCCACTGAAGAGAACAAATAGGAAATATTTTTTTCCTCTATATTAGTATAACAGTATTAACAATGCAACATACAGGAATACATATAGTCTATGCTTACAACACATAAAAATACAAACTGCAAATAGGAAAGATGAAAAAGAGAAGATTTGATGGTTACTTTCTAGAGGGGAAGTTAAAACTATGTAAAGGTGTTTTGCCTCAAGGAGTTCATTGAACAGTGGTCATATTTCTAGAATATTTTCACACTTCCTTTTAGTTTGATTTACAAAAGAGCCTTTTACAAATTTGGACATAGACATAATATCAACAAAGCTAAAGTAGCCTAGTGTTTTTTTTAATACAAACTTCTCAGCTGACATAACTTACAAATTTAAGCTCATTAATATCTTCGAATAAATATCCATTAGATTACCGTCCTTTTAAATTTCTATGTAAAATTAAATTTTACAGCAACACTTTTAATGAAGGCTGGAGCATGTAGGCCTGTACACTCCAGTCCAGTTGGTGGCGCTAATGCACCTCTCAGCTAGTTTGCCAACCGACAATAAAAATGAAGAAGTCGACGTAAAAAAAAAAATCAAGGCTGACGACGATGGGCTTATCGACGACGTTGTGCACTGACGGAGTACCCTATCCACATCCACACACGTAGCTGTCACACGACAGTCTCCTTTGTTAAGTTATCTGTGGCACTATCCACTCGCCATATACCGCGAGTCTCCTCGTAGATTAGCCCGGAGATGCGCTTGAGCCAGACGACGGATGGCGGGTTTGGTAATTCACTGGATATTATCGCGCAAAACTTTACGGTGACGCTGAGCGCCTCCTTTCCCAAGTCCTTTACCGCCTTTGCCTCTTCCAGACATTCTTATAACGGACTAAATCTTTTTACAGCTGAAAATCCGAATGCTAGAAGAGCGTACAAAAAGAGCTTTTACAATCGCTTACAGGACCTTGTTGAAACACATGAAGGCGGAGCTGCAACGCCATTTGATGCGCGTCGTTCCAGCAGAAAGTCTACACAAGCTCAGCGTTTGTGGATGAATAAATTAAGACAAATAACATTGGCACAGGAAACCAATGCAACTGCGATTTCATATATTATGTAAACAATATAAATTTTAGTACAGATAGTCATCTCTTTCCTTTATGATACATCTCTAAATATCCTTATTTCCACTGATATTTGCACAGCATAAGCAATGCAATTCTTTAGCATTATTCAGACGTGTATTTTATGCACCCAGAACTAAAAGTGTTGTATTTACACTACAGGTGAATGGGACGAGCTACACATTGTTTTTATTTTTCTTTACTTGACTTGTTATAAGCACATAAAAACATGCATTCATTGACTGCATGATTAAACCAGTTGATTTTACAGCTGTTTTTGCAAAATAAAAATAACCGTTTCTGTAAATTTCCTGTAAAAATCCCCTTTATGCCTCCAAACTGATGTAGATGTCCATGGGTCTTATTTAGTTTGTATATTGATAAATAGGTAATGCTTGATATTTGATTAAATATCTCCAGTAATCCCTTTGCCGCCTTTAAAATGAGGCAAGTTGGTGAAACCTTGTGGGGGAAAAGCCACACCTTTACCCAACATGTAAACAAGAGAATAAGGATTAATGATCCTGGAACTTGTAGGACATGTGATTCAGGGGTGGGGCTATAAGTGGCAATGGAGCAGACGCATCTGTGCTGTCCGCCTTTTCTAGCCAATGAAACACCTTCAAACCATATATACAGCCAATCAGAGGCAGACAATCCAGCCATTCTAAATTACCATGAGCTTCAAATAAATATCCAGTGCAGAATCAGATCCACTGTGAGCCGAAGATTAACATTCCCGAACCAGTGAAATCTGCCCTCAAAGAAGTCGCTCACCAAGACGGCCGACCAAAGCGGGAAGAAACCATAGACTGTAAAAACATAGGAAGATACATCTAAAATCCCAAATAAAGAGAGTTACACCAAGTTACAAAGTTGAAGGGTTTTTTCCTCTATGGTTTTTCCCTGTTCTCGTTTAGCCCTGGTCTGGCCACACCCACCGGCAGAGTGCGTCATTCACATGGTAATGACATGAATGTGGGAAACGCCCCCGATCAACAGGATAAAACTGGCGGCAAACTTTTGTTTGGCTTAGTGACCTTTCCTCAAGATGGCTCGTCACGCACACGAGGAAACTCTTCGGATGATCGTAGACAGCGAGGACGAATTCACTTGTTCGTCAGAGTCAGAAGACGACGAAGACGTTGATGATGAAGGCCTATATCCAGCACAGAACACATTTTCTGAAGAGTAAGCCGTTTATTCTTCTTTTAGTTATTAGAGGCGCATATAAGTTAGCTGTTTCAAACCAATATGGCCAGACGGAAATCTGCCAGTTTGTTATTTTCTGAGTGAGATGTGTTGTCCTGGATTCTTAGTACATCTAAATGCATTGCAAAACAAGACTATACATGTTATACTCTAATGTGGAGAGAGAGAGATACTTCGCAACGGAGCTTCTGTGTTCTCCAACATCTGCTGAGGTGTAAATGTTTTGAATGTGAATAACAGAAGCGTGTTGATGCCCCATCAACAGCCGTAAAGCGCGCGACCTTATATCCATTAATTATCAATTGACCCTTTTCAGTGTAAGAGCGATGCAGAGACGGATACAAATTGAAAGGGATATACATTTATACATCACACACCCTTAGTACCAAACCTTGATAATGGCATGGCTTATTTCAGTTAGCCTAATAGCTGGTTGGATTTGCATTGAGAGATAATCTTATGGAAACTACCCCATGCCAATCTCTAGGTAGAGTGATTTTTACTTTTTTTTTTACAATTAAAGCAATAAGGTCAATTTACAAAATATGATTTTTATTCCTTTTTTTTTTTTGTCAAATTTAGCATGGATGTATTCACTTATGCTTAGCACTATAACTTAGTTAGCTAACGTTAGCAGGCTAGGCAATAACGTCAGGTGCACTTCATGACTTTAAAAGCTGCACATAAACACATTTAAATTATTTTTAGAGAACTTACCCGAATGAAAATGCATAGAATACACTCTCATTGAGTCGGAGATGCGGTCGAAAGTAATGTCCTTTCTTCTAACAGCTGCAACCCAAGAAATCTGACGTCTGTCACATCGGAGACATGCTCTCCTTCATGCTTTTTCCATTTAGGGAAACAAAAAAAAAATGTAACAAATGGTTGCTACGGTTCCCACGACGATCGTGTGAGACACTGGAGCAGTTTTTTACACAGCAGTGTTTTCCAGGCATTCTAACACTGCGACAACCTCCTCTACTACCAATATAAACAATAAGCGTTGCTGGCGGGTGTCCTCCCAAAATGGCGGAAAGCGGTCTCCGGGGGGGAGGAGGGGGGGGGGGGGCGGGGCGCTGTGTCGTGACGACATCTCCTCATTCTCAATACTTGGTCAAAATTGGTACAAAAAAACTAGGGTGTTTCTAATACTGCGGCTGTGTGAGTGACTGAAATAAAAAATCTCTTCTTGACTGGCTTTATCAAGTTTTCTCTATCTTTTTACTTTAAATTTGTGAAAACACAATTGTGAAGTTTTTCTATTGCTATTTGAGCAAATTAAAACAAAATATATATTCAATGTAAACTCTCATTCACCACTTTAGAATTTAACCCAACTAGGATGATTTTCTCTTCTGAGAAACCTGGAAATGTGAAAAGGGTCTATCACTTATGCATGCACTGGTTTGCCATCTTGGATAACATGCTAACAAATGTTTACTATTATTTGTGCTTGTTCTTTTTATTTTCTTAGGAATGTGGTTCCTTCACATGGACCTCACACAGGACACAAGCATCGTTCAGTATTCAACGTGGTTGAGAATATTGAGTAAGTGCACGTGTTCCCTGTCATTTTACAAGTGACATTATTCCACAGTATATGTAATCAAAATTAATCTAAGCAAAATATATGTGTGTGTAATCGCTTTTTAAAGAGTGGGCAAAATATCAGTATAAGTAATTGATAATGGTGTTGTGATCCTGTTGTCAACATGCTCACTTTTGTTTTCTCCCCCCACAGATGTGAGAATGACGGTGACCAGATTCCTGTTTTAAAGAGAGCCAAGACTCCGTCATGGAGAAAAGAGACTGATGTTGATGTGGCTCCAAAGTCTCTGAGATTCCTGCCGGCTCGGGAACCTGGGCTGCAGTCGAATCTTGCTGACTCACACTCTCCTATGAGTCTTTTCAAACTGTTTTTCTCAGAGAGCGCCGTGTCCAATCTGTGCCACAACACAAACGCTCAGGCTGCCAGGGCACTTGCAAAGGGTCACAAATACAGTTGGACAGATGTCAGTGTTGGCGAGCTGTACCGCTACATTGGACTCGTTTTCTACATGGCCTCTGTGAAGATGAGCTCCATCGCGGACTACTGGCGGCAGGACAGTCTCTTCTCTGTGCCTTTTCCCACCACAGTCATGTCTAGGGACCGATACCGCACCATTTCATGGAATTTGCACATAAGTCACCCAGACGCAGACAAGGAAAATGACAAAAAGAGGGGAACAGCTGAACATGACCAGCTTTTCAGAGTCAGACCCCTCCTGGACACCATCCGTCTTGCGTGCAAAACCTATTATCATCCCAGAAGAAATTTGGCTGTGAAGGAAAGACTGGTGGCATTCAGAGCAAATGCAGGAATGAGAAGATTCATAAAAGCCGAGCCAGCAAAGCTGGGCTTCAAGTTTTTTGTCCTGGCGGACTCGTCAAATGGATATACTGTGGACCTCTCTGTGTACACGGGCAAGAACATCTTTCCCACTGGCCGTGGGCTTTCTTATGATGCTGTGATGTCTCTTCTGGACAAGAAAGCTTTGGGGTCCGGGTACCATGTGTACATGGATGATTTCTATACAAGTCCAAAGCTCTTAACAGACTTGTTTGCTATGAAGTTTGGTGCTTGTGGGACTTACAGAGACTATAGGAAGGACTTCCCACATAGCGCATCTAATTCACTGACCAAAAAGTCCAGCAGGGGATCCATCCGGTGGATTCGGGATGGGCCTCTTGTGTGTGTGAAATGGATGGACAAACAAGAGGTGTCTGTTTGTTCCACCATCCATGCTGCCTATACAGGAGACCGTGTGCAACGACAAGTGAAAGCACAAGATATACGGAGGACAAAGTCTTTTCCATGTCCTGCGCCTGTAACTGCGTACAACCAGCACATGACAGGTGTTGACCCGTCCGACCAGCTGTTACAGTACTACACTGCACAGCACAACACCATGAAGTGGTACAGAAAAGTCTTTCTACAGTTCTTGGATGTTGCTGCCACCAACGCTTTCATATTGCACAAGGAGCTACACGGCAACATGACACACAAGGCGTTTATGGAAGAGCTTGTTGCAGAGCTCTGCGGTGTGTCTGAGAAAGCAGATCCAGAACAGACAAGTAATGACCATGTGCCGGTTCCAGGAGCTGAGCTGACCTCCAATGTCAGAAGAATTGCCACTGTAGGTCGCCGCATATGTGTGCATTGCAAAGCAGTGCGTGGCAAGAAGCAACAAACACCATGGAAATGCCAGGCATGTGACGTTCATTTGTGTCTTCAGTTGAACAGGAACTGTTTCCAGGAATGGCACAACCATTTGTGAGTGTTCAAACCTAGGTGCACAAAAATATACCTTCAATTACACACTCAAATTCAAATACAAAAGAGGGTATGTACACTATTTGTATAAATAAACTACATCAAAAATGTGTGAGAATGTGAGGAGACTTTTTTTTTTTTCATTTCATATTAATAGACCCTTTAGGGAACGGATCAATATTTCCCTATGTGCTGAATAAAAATTTTATGACCACTGGCACTGTCTTCCACACTGGTTTTATGAAACCAGAAAATCAAAGTAGCATTATTATTGTAACATAATCTGGGCTGAATGCAGGGTAGTGAACCATTTTATATATGGTGTAAATAGCTGAAGTAAGCAAAAATGTTAGAGCATGTCCAACATCTTCAGGATTCAAAGAACACCTTAGATTCTATGGGGTTTTAAGTATTAAATAGTTCATGGAGGTCTAACATCTCCCATCAAGTATTTTGAAAAACTCAAAGAAAGGGTAACCTCTCCATGTATTCTTTCAAGGAATTTCTTAACTGTCATTGCTTTTGCCAGCATAATCCATTGAACATTTCCCCATCTTTCTCTGTGGCACATTTACTCTGGCAGGGAATTTTCTCCTCTTTGCCTTCCCATGAGGCCACAGTGCTCAGTTTAATCATCCTGTTCAAATGCTGTCAGTCACCCAGTGTACAAGAGTGTGAAAAGACAGAAATAGGGTTGATTTAGAAATATAAGTATTAGCCTATATAATGAGGGGAAGTCCCAATCATCCTAATTCAGTGGATTTTTCAGGATGTTATTGCAGATTTCTATCAATATTTCTATCGCTTTCCACCTCTGCTCTGAAGAGACCTGAGGGGTTCACGGGTGTGTCCAGAAGGGCTGTCTTTTAACTTTTAACTCAGTCTGGGTGAGCCACAGGTGACAATCTAACATCACAAGATTTCCCATGTTGCGGCCGATCGCTAGAGCTGTCACTTTCGTCGCTCTCAGGGCCAGACCTGTGCCACACCGGAGCTCTTTGAAAACTTCTGGGTCCGGCCCGCCCTCATCCAGAGACCTTAGCAACTTGGCCTGATAGACATGGAGGATTGACATGCAGTACTGAAGCTGCTTGGCCCACCGCTGGGAAAGCCTTGCCAGCGAAGTTTGCACCCCTCGCTTTTTCGGGGTGTCCTTTCGGCTGCGGCCCGACTGGAGGAACCACTCATCCAGACGGCTTCTGGTCGTCTAGGCAGGAGGCGTCCACTCCAAACCGAGCTCATCAACTGCCTTGGACAGTTCAACTCCCGCATCAAGATTGCCTTCAAGAGTCTGGTGACTAAAGGCACCCTGGTGCAGGTCAAAGGTACCGGCGCCTCGGGCTCATTCAAGCTCAACAAGCAGCAAGTCGAGACCAAGAAGAAACCGGTAAAGAAAGTGACTCCTAAAGCGAAGGCTGCGACCAAGAAGCCCAGGAGCGTAGCGGTAGAGATGCCCGCCGCCAAGAAATCGCACAAGAAGGCAAAGAAACCCGCTGCCACATCCGCTAAGAAATCAGCCAAAAGTGCTAAAAAAGCCAAGGCAGCTAAACCTAAGGCAAAGCCTAAAGCTGCCAAGCCTATCCACAAGTTTCCTACGTCCCATGAGGCCTTGCGTCAAAAGTGGGTGCGTCTTCCGGTTCGAAGTAAACAAGCGAAACGTGACACTCATTCATTCATTCGACTATCGATTAATCATTAATATTTATACTAAAATGTATTATTTAATTTGTTTAACTTTTTATCAATTACAAATGCAATGAAAACACAAAAATACAGCGTGTTTTTCCACGATGAGTTCTTCAGTTAAACTGGACATTCGGTTATGGCTAAACTTGAAGATATGCGCTGCGGTGCTCTGGACTGCCGGTGCGAGTCGGCGTTTTTTAAACAGAGACCCTTGTTTGTTCCTAAATAGTAATAAAAAAGAATCATGTTAAATAAAACCGAAATCGCCATACTCAGATCCACGGACCTGTGTCGCGGTCAGGGAAGGCAGAATCACGATACGCCCTTCCCACTCCCAGAGATATCCTTCCCGTCCAGATCCAATATAGCTACCATATCTTTACTATTTGTATTATTTGAAGTTAACATTATAAAATTTGTAGACCTACACCACAAAACTAGTTGAGGATAAATTATTTAAAATTGGGCGATTCCAGCATTATGGACGTGACATTTGCAGTCAAAATATAAA
Source organism: Tiaroga cobitis (assembly GCA_030578255.1). Taxonomy (NCBI): domain Eukaryota; kingdom Metazoa; phylum Chordata; class Actinopteri; order Cypriniformes; family Leuciscidae; genus Tiaroga; species Tiaroga cobitis. The sequence continues at coordinate 25,114,539 of CM060615.1, forward strand.
TTCTCCGAAAATGCATTTAGGCTATTGAAACCTCGGTTTATATACATATCATATCATATCATATCATATATCATATCATATATCATATCAATAAAGGAGTCCAGACATTAGAAATATATAGCACATGCATTTTGTATTTAATATGAGGGAAATACACGAGGGTGACACAAAAAAAAAACTTTAACTTTTTGAAAGCACTGAGCCTTTATTTAATATAAGTAAATAATATATACAGGGCCTGAAATTAACACCCGACCACCTGCCAAATGCGGGTGAATTTTGCTATTGGCGGGTAACACTGTCAATCTACCTGCCACATTGGCAGGTAGCCAATGAGAATTGAGTGATTCATTAGGGTTTTTTTTTTACGTTTTCATTTTCATTGCGTTGGACCTTAGCTATAATGTGGCGGCACATTACTGGGGTAAAAAGGCCAGCTGAAACAAACAACCAACAAAAAGATGGGGATGAGTCAAAGAAAAGTAAAAGAAGTCATTTTAATACAAAGTGGGCAATTGGCGACAACGGCAAGGTTCGTGAGCGGCTGATTTATGGCAACGACTGTTGTTTTGTAACGTTCATGCGATCAGAAAGAAGATGAGGCCCTTTTCTGACTACGTTTGGATGTGCGAGTATTAAACTGTTGGTGAGATGGGATGAGATAATGTAACGCTGACGTAGGCTCCAGAACAATGACAGTTGCACAGATGTGTGCGTGTGCAACTGTAGTACATGTTGGGAGTTGGGAACCGGTGAGAAAATGTCCGGTACCCGGTAACTTTACCAGTAATAATATTAATTTAGTTCTGCTTAACGGTTCCTGAACGCTGTAACTAAAAGCTGTCAGGACCTAGCTGTCTACGTGACTAAATCAGCCATCAACACAGCCGCGGGTGATTTGTTTACATACGAGCTGCGGTAGGTCTATAGATCTGTTGTGCGTGTGTGTGTCAAAATCAATGAATAAAAATATTTTTTTAAATGTATATTCTAAGAGTTATTATTACTTATATTGATTTCGTTAATAACTTGACAGCACTTAAATGTGTACAAGTTAAAGAACAATATTGTGAAATTCCCGTTTTTTCACCTTTAGGCTATGAGGCAACAAAAAAAAAAAGGCTGGTAAAAAGTCTCTGTGGCAGGTGAATTTTGATATCCACCTGCCACAGTGGCTGGTGGCAAAAAAAGTTAACTTCAGGCCCTGAATATATATATATATATATATATATATAAGTTAATTTCGTTTTGTATTAATTGTATCTTAATTTCAATCAATGTTGCATCAACAATTTACCTGGATTTAATAAATAATAAGTAGCGGTAAATATAGCAGACATTAATCAAGACACGGAGGCGCTGGCGCCTGAACTGCAGCTCGTCTCATAAATGAACCGAAACTCAGCGTCTACTTGCCTTACAGACCTGAAAAATATATATATAGCCTATATTATATTAGATATACTATGAAATGTTTACTGTGTGTCATTCATGTTCTGAATATGTTGCTTCACAGTAGCCTTCACTTAAAATCTTTAGTCCAAGATTGTTGGATAATACAATTTGCCACTGAATTAGTTTAGTCCGGTTATAGGCCTATGTACAACCGCGAACAGCACATGTTGTCCCTGAGCTCCGTAACGACATCTCTCATAAAGGTTTGCGACTTATTTTAAATTGTAAAATATTATCTGAAAAACACCTAGCCTCTTCGCTAAATAGCACACAAAATACCATTGGTATGCTACTTCCGCCGCCTGACCGGAAGTTGCACCCACTTTATTTTTTACAGTAGCGCCCCCCGGAAACAGGTGGATAAAGGCAGCTCCCAAAAAATAAAGTCCACTTTTTTTTTTTCATCAAAAGCTCTTTTAAGACCACCCACTAACTCTCAAAATTAACAGAACTCATTACAATACATGAGTTTTGCTTTTTATTCAAAGAAAACAGTCAAGATTTTACTTTTGACCACTTAAACTTGTGCAATCTAAACAAAAACTATAAAATACTTTTTGTCAAAAATAAGTTACCTAGTCTTGAATCAATCAAGTTGTGTGATCTATTTTATACATATAAAAATATATTAAAAATGGCCAAAAAGCTTATGAGGGTTAAGGCAGTGATCACAGTCCAAATAGGATACAACATGCTGGAGAATTGTGACCAATACAAACAAACCCACATCCGGCTATATGGGCGGTGATAAAACTGCAATGGAACATAATATATATATAACATAGTATCAGAAGGCCATTGTGTACAGAATACAGTATGAAATGTGTAGGAACAGTGTATAATATCCATATATTTATTTATTTAGACTTTATGGTGTGCATACATGTTAAAAAGTGTGCGTATCAAACCCTAGCAGCATGTTGATATTGAAGTGAATTATCTGAAAAGCTTGTTTAAATTGTTATTTCACCATTTTAGTTAAAAAAATGTTTAAGACATTAACTGTGTGCACAGAAAAAAAAACATTAAATTAATATTAATTCCCCTAACATCAGACAAGCAATTTCATGAATTTCTATCACAAATATTTCAATAGTTTCAGCTCTTCTATCTTGATGGTCACAAATACTTGATACATACTTATTTAATGCATAATTATTCCCGCTGGAATAGGGGGTTGGGCTTTGGAGCGAAGGCCAGTGATTGGTTTGAATCTTTATAGACTCTAAACCAATGGGCGACCTGCACTCTCCTTTAAAGACAATAAGTGGAAACACGATATTTCATTTGCTCAACCTCGGCCTTGAAGGTTGTAATAAAGGAATTGAAATAAACATGAGTGGACGAGGTAAAACCGGTGGTAAGGCGAGAGCGAAGGCTAAAACTCGATCCTCCAGGGCAGGACTGCAGTTTCCCGTCGGGCGTGTTCACAGGCTTCTGCGCAAAGGAAACTACGGCGAGCGCGTCGGTGCCGGAGCTCCTGTATATCTGGCGGCGGTTCTCGAGTACCTCACCGCTGAGATTCTGGAGCTGGCTGGAAACGCCGCTCGGGACAACAAGAAGACCCGTATCATCCCCCGTCACCTGCAGCTGGCGGTGCGCAACGACGAAGAGCTCAACAAACTTCTGGGCCGAGTGACCATCGCTCAGGGCGGCGTGCTGCCCAATATCCAGGCCGTACTGTTGCCCAAGAAGACCGAGAAACCCTCCAAATCTAAATAAACTCGAGTTTGTTTAATTTAGACCAAAAGGCTCTTTTAAGAGCCACCCATTTTATCTGATAGGGAGTTATTTTCTTTGGTAATATTTATAAACACCATAAAGGCGTTTGGTTGAGGGAGAAAAAGGCCCATCAAACCAATAAAATGTATGATTGCTCTGCCTTATCGACAGGTAAAACTTTAATGTTACAGTCGTAGGTGTGTGTATTTGTTATAAGCACATGATGGTCCCTTAATGTGTGTTTGTCACCCAACCCACCCAACTTAATATTAAAATATAGTTGGTCTACCAAGCTCTGGTAATGTATTGAATATTTTAATAAATTATCCAAAATAAAAAGCAATATACACATCTCGGCTTCATGGTAACAGAAATTGGTCAATGTTACTCTAGGTCTTTGATCCCCTTTTTTACGGGACGGATGGAAACCCTAGTGTGTCTCGCTGCAGTGCTTTTATACAGACTGTAATGTGATTTTGTTCTAGTCCGAAATCTGCACAACCACTGTGAATTAAGGCGAGTATTTCAGAAGATATAAATACAACATTGTGAGTATAAACACCAGGGAGGTGTCTGTGTGGTGGAAATGAAGTATTCAATAGAGCAAAGCAGCTCGAGCGGGAAACCTTCCACTTGTTTGAAAAAGAGGAAACGCGCAGTCATTGGCTGGCACTCATGCACTGACGTCACGATTTAGCCAATCACAAGGTCTTCATCCTCGAGACACTATGAGCTCGTGGCGGTACAATGCTTTAAAAGCGGGTGTATTACACCAAGCACCATTTCCAGCACTATTAAGACAAAGAGAAGAAGTCCGCAGCAATGGCAAGAACCAAGCAGACCGCTCGTAAATCCACTGGTGGTAAAGCCCCGAGGAAGCAGCTCGCTACCAAAGCCGCCCGTAAAAGCGCTCCGGCCACCGGCGGCGTCAAGAAGCCTCATCGCTACCGGCCCGGGACCGTGGCTCTGCGGGAGATTCGCCGTTACCAGAAGTCCACCGAGCTGCTGATCCGCAAACTGCCTTTCCAGCGGCTGGTGAGAGAAATCGCTCAGGACTTCAAGACGGACCTGCGCTTCCAGAGCTCCGCTGTCATGGCCCTGCAGGAGTCCAGCGAGGCTTATTTGGTGGGTCTGTTTGAGGACACCAACCTGTGCGCCATCCACGCCAAGAGGGTCACCATCATGCCCAAAGATATTCAGCTGGCTCGCCGCATCCGCGGAGAGCGCGCTTAAACCCGCGTCTACGTCAACACACAACGGCTCTTTTAAGAGCCACCGCAAATGTATCTAAAGAGTCAGTTTCCAGTCTCAAACAATTTACTATCATTACGAACAAATTTTATCGAAATTTTTTGATCGACTTCAAATGTTGACTACTGTATATACCTTTTTTTCGAAGTGGTAGAAATTAGTTTCTCTGTGACATTTGCACTCACACAAAAAACAACTTTGTCACATGACTTCACATACACTTTATTTTGCTGTCACTGTTGCCCTTTTATGGTTAATTTGTCCTCTCAGTTTCAGTTTTAAGGTGCTTTATTGGCATGACAAATATTCTTACATTTGTATAGCTAAAGCATTTGCAGGGATTGGTGATCAGTTAAAAGTGCAAAATGGCACTACTGTTGATTTGGATGTGTGCATGTGGTTTGTAAACCCTATTATTGGGACAAACTTCACCACAAAGGTGTTAATATTTTAAATCCTTGTCCTTGTGGGGACATATTTGGTCCCGATGAGTAAAATTGCTTAAATTATCCATTTATAAGGAATGTTTTTAAATGTAAAAATGTAGAAACTTTTCGGCTAGGGGAGAGAATGTAGATTGTACCGTAAACATCATTATGTCTATGGGAGGAGGTGGAGACCACAACTTCTCAGCTAGGATTTTCTTCATTTATATAGTGCTTTATACAATACAGATTGTTTATAAAACTTAGTGGTTACAGTGATGCCTGGAAAATAATGCATGTTGGCTCTTCAGCTGAAGTCAGATGATGAAGATCATCACCACGGATTAGGTCTTTAGAGAAGCAATGTGCTGAATGCAGGCATTTGGGTGAACTAGTTGTATGCATTTTAGTAAACTGTCAATGCATTTACAATTTTGACATTGAATTAAAAAAATTGTGTAAAATGTTGTCTGTCATGTTATTGGCTTATGGATATTTTTATTGAACATACTCAGTTTTTTTTTCAGTGAACATGGAGCAAAATATGTAAAATATTTTGACAATTATTTGCTTAAATAATTTTGCTTAAAGAAACGTGATTTGTAACGTAAATAAACACGTTCAGTAGTTTAATGAAAATATTTACTTAAGTATATAACTAGTCAACTTAATTTTCATTTCATCATATTTCCTGTATTTGGGTAGGCCTACTGTTTCATCAGTTCCCTAAGTATTCAGGCTACCGATGTATGTTCACCATCTGTTATTTTTTCAGATAAACACAAATGAAGATTTTTAAGTTGACGCTTGAAAAACTGGAATTTGGCAGAAACGGACAAGATAATGAACACTTTGAAAAATGTCATAATTAAAACAGAACTGATGGGGGAAATATGCAAGTAGTGTGAAGAATGCAGGAGTTCATGACTCCAGAAGATGGCAGTAGTGCGACATCTAGGTTACGAGCCCTTAAAGCCCAAAGAAGAAGAAGAAGAACTAGGCGCCAAATTTTGTATCGATCCTTCACGATACAGTGAGAGAGAGAGAAAAAATATAGGAATGAATCATGAATCTTAAAGGCAAAGGTGAGGATTATTTACTCATGCTATGAGTTCATGTAACGATCTCAATCTTCGCATATGATACTAAAGCAAATAGCCGAGATTTTTACCTTGTGTATTACATCGAATAAACAGAAGATATTTAACTACTATTGGAGTCGAGTGCACGTCAATGTTTACTGACGAGCTTTGTTGTCCTTAATATTAAAACCATATTTACTATAGTTTTGTTATAAATGTATTTTATCTTTTATGTTTCCTTTCAGCAACCGCGGAATCAAACATCAACAGGTACATACATATACACACAGCCGAAAGATAGTAAACACTGCGTGCTAACACTTCCGCGAATAGTCAAATATATTTATATAGCGCTTTTCACAATACAGATTGTATCAAAGCTGCTTCACAGTATCAATCAAAAAAAACAACTTAACAATGTTTGTTTATTACTGGAAAAGTGTCTTATACCATTATCTATAACGTTAATTATACACCGAGCAGTGATGGGTAGTAACGATGGTAGTAACTGATTAGATGTTAAAATGGATTACGTAATCGGATCCCTAAAATTGCGTAATTAATGATTATTAAAAAAAACTCGTAATCGGACTACAGCTATGTTTCTATTGAGTAACATTATATGGTTACATGTTATTCTTACAATAGCAGTAAATTATGCTATGCATTGATTCTACTTCTTTGTTATATTTTAAATGTTCCTTTTCTAAAGAAAAAAAAAATATATATATATACTGTTTATATCCGTTCAGAAGGTCTTCCAGGGACAGACCAGCCACTATACTATGAGCCGATCACTGAAAACTGAGAACCACAGCATTTGATCATTTCATTTTTAAGAAGTGTTTTCCCAACATTGCATATCTAATCAGCTCCTGATGAACACATTCAGTATTAGTTGAATGATCTTTCAGTGAGTTATTTAACCACACGTTTGTTTTTGTTTTTTGTTAGCTGAACCTCTTTGCCCTAATACTGGAGGGAGCCCTTATATTTTAAGTTAATAGGTCAATAATAACAATAAGTCGATAATAATAATAAAATGAAGTTCATGGTTCTCTGATGTCAGTTAATGGTCACATGACATGCAGGTAAACATTTTTTTTAAATATTTTTTTTAGTAAATGTTTTATTTTGATTGTTTTTATTGTAGAATTATCTATTTATTAAAAATTTTACTTAATAGCTTTTCATTAAATTCAAGAACCCCATTCTGGGAAACCCTGACATAATGTCATATTTAATGCACTTCCTGTTGTTGATAAAGAATGTAATATATTTTCTTTCTCGTTGTAGTTTTATATCAATAATGTACACGATTGTCCTATCCAGATCAATGTGATGAACGAGTTTGGTCAAAAGTAATCAAAAAGGAGTCAGAAAACATTACCTAAATTGAGCAATCTAGATTACATTGCTAACTACAATTTTTGTCATTTAATTTGGAATCAGCAACTAACTACAACGCTGGTTATTAAAGTGTCACTCCACTTTTGAGCACAGATCTTAACTTTGATGGTTGTAGTTCATGAATGCGTTGGAATACAGACTGGTCTCTTTTTAAAGAAGACAGATTATTGAAGGAGTCAACGCAGCTTAAAAAAAATGGTGTAAAATTACCATACAAATTTGTACGGTTGCATCCCTTTATCCTGAATGTGGATCCAACAGATTTGTGTTTTACCGTCCGAGACTCATTTCCTCCTCTAACATCCTCATGCAGTGATGGAGATGCCATCAAGGTGTTTGTGCGGGTACGGCCACTGACTCAAGGCACTGGGTTATCAACAGACGGCGATCACAGTCTGTGCCTGACCGTGAGCTCGCCGCACACTGTCAGACTGCACTGCAAACCGGAGCCTCGGACCTTCACTTACGACCATGTGGCTGACATGAACACAAGCCAGGTGAGACAGGGCTTCAGATGTGTCTCTGGGTGAAGATCAGTCGAGGAACATCTCATCCACTGCTCTTTGTGTCTCTCAGGAGGAGGTTTTCTCCAGCGTGGCTAAACACATCGTGGAGTCGTGCATGAACGGATACAACGGCACCATTTTTGCCTAGTGAGTTCCTGTGTGGCTTGTATAAAAATGTTAGAGCCTAGTCGATTCATGACGTTGCATTTATTTTTCAGTGGACAGACGGGCTCAGGAAAGACCTTCACCATGCTGGGTAAGTGCTGAGATCTCGTGTCAGTTTGTCTACTAGTTAGCTTTTTGACTGTGTGCATACATAGCAAACATGAAGTAGCTCCCAAAAAGTAGACACTTGAGCTACAATTAAACATGGTTGTTAACACTTTACAATAAGGTACTAACAGTGAACAATACATTTGTTACTATATTAGTTAATCCTTGTTAATGTTAGTTAATTAAAATCCAGCTGGTCATTGTTTGGTCATGTTAGTTCACAGTGCATTAACTAATGTTTACAAATACAACCTTTGATTTTAATAATGTATTCGTAAATGTTTAAATTAATTAACTAAGATTAATAAATGCTGAAGTATTATTCATTCTTTCAAGGTATTTAACTAATGTTAAATAATGAACCTTATTGTAAAGTGTTACCAAATGTTGTGATAACATTGCAATATATAACAAAAATATCAAAACAAGTGGCATTTGTTTAGAAAATAAGCTCAAGCTATTTTTGTAGTTTTTGTATCTTATTTTGTAGTTGTCAAATGCTAGTTCATATGAGTTTGATGTGATTAGAATATGAATTATGAGTGAACTTGAAGGGAACCAACTGCATACATGCACTACAAATCACAACAGCTGAGACCGGTCATTTAAAAATGTCTCAGGACAGTAAAGCTGTGAGAACAGTTGTTTGATCAGATGACGTTTTATCTTATCTAATGCGTTGTCAATTATACGTTTCAAGTGTGGCTTTTCCAGAAGTTTATTTACTTTTTTGGTACCACTGTAAGCATTCAGAAAGATGTATGCATTTTGTGTCTGCAGGTCCCTCAGAGCTGGATAACTTTTCCGATGAGCTGCGTGGTGTGATTCCTCGTAGTTTTGAATACCTCTTCTTCCTCATCAATCGAGAGGTGGAACGGGTGAGACAAGTTTCAATAAATATAAAATAATGCAAGTTTTCGTGTCAGTACTACATTAAACTACTAATATATATATATATATATTTATTTGGTGTTGTGCTTTGTGGTGTTTATTAATTCTTTCTGTTTTCTGTCCAGTCTGGTGGGACGAAGAGCTTCCTCTGCAAGTGTTCGTTTATAGAGATCTACAATGAGCAGATTTATGACCTGTTGGACAGTGTGTCTACCAGTCTGTTCCTGCGCGAGGACATCAAGAGGGGCGTCTTTGTGGAAGGAGCTGTGGAGAAATACGCTGCATCTGCTGCAGAGGCCTATCAGGTCTCGCACATGTTGACCTCGAATAGTTGTCAAAAAAACACACTAGCAACAGACCTTAATAGCTTTCAAACCGCAAGACTCTTTTCAGGCTTTTTGTCAAACCAACTTTTTGAAATATTCTACTCATGTTGCTAATTCTATTTTTACTTAATTATGATGTATAACAATATTTTTAATGTATAATGAACAAACATTTTCTTTTTAAGAGCCGAATGTTCTTCAGGGTCCCGTTCTTTTTAACCAATGACTTTTCCAGTTGTTTGATATTTACTGGATAAACTAGAAAAATGTACATTCTACGTTACATACAAATACCTGTGGCTATTTAAATTTGATTAGGCAATCTCACATTTTTAGGTTTTCCAAAACTGGGAACCTGGTTGTATATTATCTTTTTATACTATTTTGCCAGTTCTATTGTGACCTTGTGATGCGTTTCTGAATGTTTGTGTTTGTAGGTGTTGTCGATGGGATGGCGGAACCGGCGAGTGGCATCCACCTCAATGAACCGCGAATCCTCTCGTTCACATGCAGTGTTCACCATGACGTTGGAATCAAAGGAAACTGGGCATGAAGTGGTCAACATTAGGACCTCTCAGCTCAACCTGGTGGATCTTGCCGGCTCAGAGAGACAGAGGGACACGCATGCAGAGGGTTCACGGCTCAAGGTGCTTATGTTGAACATTTACCTCTCAAAACACTTTAAAGCAGTGGTTGTCAATCTGTTCTGTTTTCAAACAAAATAAGAGTTTAGTTTCAGGTTATCAGGAACACATTATTATTATAAATATTACTACTCATACTAATAAAGATGCTTTATTTTTCAGTCATGCACTTTATTTGGTTTCTGCTCTTGATCTGGTTTGTTTACTAAACATTCTGTTTTTATTAAAGCCTACTGCACAGCGCAATTGCGCATTAGGCTCCAAATAAATAAAAAAGTTAGGTTATTACACTAAAACATTGAAATATGCCAATTCTGATATGTTCATATAGCCTACTCAAAACAGACAGGGCAAGCTAACGCAGACAAGTTAGCTTACCGCTTTTAGATGATATGTCATGTTTGTCGTCGAGCTGTGGAAGGCAAACTAGTTGCTTGCAAACTTTGCATTCAACCTTTTTCCCGTTATCAATTTTAACAAAATGCTGCCACACTGTCGATATCTTTGTTGTTGACATGTTAGAAGAGGACTGACTATTGAACGCTCACAATTAAATAAATAATATTCCGCATCAAACCTTCTATAGCCTACTTATCGTTCTCTCTTCTCCAGTGGGTTGGGCTAAACCAAAAAAAGTGAAAATAAGGGGGGTGGTCTGAAGACAAACTCTTACCTGGGAAACAGGGGTACTCTGAAAACACCCCCATGATGGCCAGCAGCCATATCACCCTGTAGCCCAAGACTGGTCCCCCACTGAAGCTAAGCAGGGTTGAGCCTGGTTAGTACCTGGATGGGAGACCTTCTGGGAAACCAGGTTGCTGCTGGAAGAGGTGTTAGTGAGGCCAGCAGGGGGTGCTCACCCTGTGGTCTGTGTGGGTCCTAACGCCCCAGTGTAGTAATGGGGACACTATACTGTCAAAGAGCACCGTCCTTCGGATGAGACGTTAAACCGAGGCCCTGACTCCCTGTGGTCACAAAAAATCCCAGGATGTCTTTCGAAAGAGTAGGGGTGTAACCCCGGCATCCTGGCCAAATTTGCCCAGTGGCCTCTGTCCATCATGGCCTCCTAATCATCCCCATATATACCAATTGGCTTCATTACTCTGTCTCCTCTCCACCAGTAAGCTGGTGTGCAGTGAGCGTTCTGGCGCAATATGGCTGCCGTCGCATCATCCAGGTGGATGCTGCACATTGGTGGTGGTTGAGGAGATTCCCCCCTCTATGTGAAGCGCTTTGAGTGTCCAGAAAGGCGCTATATAAATGTAATGAATTATTAATTATTACCCCCATTAGCAATTAGTGCTTTCCACCTGATGGAATGAGCACGGCAAAACTGATGAAATGAATGCGGCAAAAAATCGGCCAATCAGAAATTTAGTCGAACCAGAACGTATCGACCAATTAATCGACTAAACGACTGGGACAGTACCACCCTAGTCGTGTCCAGGCGCAGGTCCTTCATCAGATCTAGATATGGTCTGAATCCGGCGGGGCAAAAAATCGGCCAATCAGAAATTTGGTCGAACCAGAACGTATCGACCAATTAATCGACTAAACGACTGGGACAGTACTGCCCTAGTCGTGTCCAGGAGCAGGTCCTTCATCAGATCTAGATACGGTCTGAATCCTGTGGACTGCGGTAAACCTCGGGATAAACGAGAGAGTAATATTAGTGTAGATGCCATCCTTCTTATGACGTAACGAGTACATCAGGATTTATGGAAAGTGTTCCTGGTTCTGGCTGACCTAATCTATGCAGCCTTACATTGATTTATAGATGTTTATAATGTGTTGTGTATGCTAGGTCAAAGAGTTGTGTTTTTTGTCTAGATTTGAACTGACAGAGTGTGTCTGCTTCCCAAACAATGTTAGGAAGACTGTTCCAGAGTTTATGTGCTAAATAGGAAAAGGATCTACCGCCAGCAGTCGATTTTGATATTCTAGGTATTATCAACTGGCCGGAATTTTGAGATCGCAATAGATGTGAAGGACTATAATGCGTTAAAGCAACACTATGGAACTTTTCAACCTTCATAATATACCGTAAAACTTCAAATAGTAGCCCGGGCTTTTATTTTCCCAAACCGTCGAATTGCACCGGCTTGTATTTGAGACAGGCGTCTATATGAGTCAGGCCTTTATAATTTAGTGTTGAGATGTTGGTCATTGAGTGTATGTCTCTAATCTATAAAAATCTCCAAATGCTCCACGTTAAACTGCGGTCTTCCAGCCTTTTACTGTCGCGTCGTCAATTGATTTTGATTAATATGCGCGAGGGAGAGAGAGCAAGACAGCGCTCGTGTTGTTTGAAGATGTGAGAGTGCGCGCGCGCGGCCGGGGCGCTCTCTCTCTCTCTCTCTCTCTCTCTCTCTCTGCTCGTAACGCGCCCTGTCAAGCGCAGCAGTCATTCTATTCTACATCACTCATCGATCAAAAAAAGCTTTGGAGGGACAAAAAATTGCTTTGGCGGCCGCGAAAAAGCGGACGATCTGACGGTTTTAGAGGATTAAATACAACCCGAAACTAAAAAACAGACCCGGCCTCTATTTGAGACCGGCCTTTATTTACCCAAACCTGCAGCCACACCAGGCGTGTAAAAGAGACAGGCGTCTGTTTGGGACTCGGCTATTATTTGAAGTTTTACGGTATTTCCAAGACCCTTGTGATGGTACATCGACTTACAATAGGTTAAATGACACGTCTGCCATAGTGCGAGTAAAAGCGATACAGACCACGTCAGGCTATGTAACTTCGGGTTTCGGGTAGTAACCCGAGTACAAAAAGAACTACAAAACTCGACTGCTTTACGGCATACGTCACTTCCCCCACCACTTCCTCAAATTGTCTATGGCCATTGCAGACATCCCAAGTCTATAGCGTCTCCCTGATGCCCGTAAATTAGTTTAAATCTGCCGGAATCTAGAGCGCGCATGCGAGACAGAACATACTGCGCGCATAACATAGGCCTACATAGCGCGAGCACGGCAGAGAGGTAGAGCGTGAGAGACCTTACGAGTGTGCCTCACGAAAGCTAGTCAACCAACCCGCCACCCCCCGTCAACAATCCAGTCACCAAGATATACCTCCCTGAAATGACTTCTTGCAGGTTGGGATGTCTGCCATTGTTGATTCCAAAGCTGGATAAACAGCGAGCGTGCGCGTGTGACAGTAGGCTGCGGTAGGCTAAATGATTTACGACAGCGGTAATGGACAATTCCGCTTCCAACCTGTAGGGCGACCGCTGAGGAAAAGTTCCTTGGTGTTGCTTTAAGAGCTCGCTCAAGTCACGATAGCTATTTATGTTGTGCGATGTATTGTCCTAGAATTAATTGCGATAAACGATATTATTGTCATTTTAAGACCGTTTTTTGCAACTGAATATATAATCATAATGTAACAGCATAATAATGCAAGTAGGCCTACACACTTTCAAATGACAGCAACCTTTAAATTATTTAGAACATGAAAATTAAATGTAAAAAATGTAATACATTTTTTTTTGTAAAAAAAGAAAAGTAATAAGTATAATAAAATAAAATAAAAACTTGCGATTGCACAACAGGCATTTATGGAGATTTCCCATTTACAGATTTTGCCTCAACAGGTCATATCTGCTGCCAAAACTATTTTAGTGTGCACCATTTTGCACTGATGTTTATATTCGTACCGGAACAGTGGATTGAAACCAAGAACAGACAAGATGACAGCAAGACGGCGATCGATAAAAATGGGCGATAAATTGCGTCAACAAAAATTATTGAGGTCATGTACGTGTGATACGTCGATATATTGATTATTGCGACAGACCTAGCTCAAGTACTGGAGAGCTAAACCATTTAGTGCTTTGTATAAATGTTAAAATATTGCTGATAACTTACAATGTTTAATAGGGAGCCAATGCAGTGTTGACAGAACCGGGCTAATATGGTCATACTTCCTGGTTCTGGTCAGAACTCGAGCTGCTGTGTTTTGGACCAACTGTAGTTTGTTTATTAAGCGTGCAGGGCAACCACCCATAATAGCATTACAATAATCTAGCCTTGATGTCATGAACGCATGAACTAATTGTTCCGCATTTGTCATTGAGACCAATTTAGACTTAATTTAGATATATTTTTAAGATGGAAAAATGCGGTTTTACAGATACTAGACACATGACATTCAAATGAAAGATTGGTATCAAAGAGCACACCCAGGTTCCTAACCGACGATGAAGACTTGAGAGAGCAGCTGTTACCCCCCAGTCTAGGGGTCAGGGAGGCAGTAATGCTGTGTTCACACAAAATGCGAATAGAGGTCTGGCGCGAGTGATTCCCATGTTAAGTTAATGTAAAGGTGCGTCTGGAGGTCCTGCGGCGCAAGTGAGGTGTTTAGCGTCCAGTTTGCGTGAATGATGCAAACTGAGCGAGTGATTTTATTTGGTGCTTTTTGTGCAAAAATCTGAACTTTGGCGTCAGTTCGCGCCGCCTTAACCAATCAGGAGCCTGCTTGCTGCTGTCACGTGGTGAAGTGATGTGATAAACGGGGACAGGCCCGCTTTTCAGTTTATAATGTAATTTTATATATTTGGCCTCAAATTATTTTATGTTTGGCCTCAATAACTTACTTTGTAATATGACTAAATGCCTGGTGTGGTTCTAATGCACAACAAAGCACATATTTTATCACATAAAAACTTGATTTCAATATATGAGACATATTCATTTTTTATTGAATGCTATTTATTCCATATCTAATCTAGATTATATGAAACATTATTATTCTAAATGTAAAGACAACCAACATGCTTTAGTGCATAAGAACATAGTTTGTGTCTGGACAGTTTTGTGTGAGAAAAAAAAAAAAGACAGATTAGGTGGGTGAGGGCGAGGGTGATCTTCGCTCTGATGCGGGACAACAGGTCATCAAACTGGGCGCGGGACAGGCGGAAGTACCGCTGAAAGTGGTCGTCATCCAGGCGCAGCTCCTGGAGCAAATGGTGAAACTCACCAAACTGGGAACACCTCCGGAGGGTCTGGTGGACCCAAGTACGGCGAACTATGACCCCTACGCAGCTGTTCTGCTCTCCAGAGCAAATACAGAGCGGTGACTCTCTCGATGAATGCTCGATCAACATCAGCCATCTTGCAAACAGACAAGCGCCTAGCACTTGTCCCTACCATAAGAAGCGGATTTCGCCTCAAGACGCGCGTCTATTTTGCTTCAAACTTTTGCTTTTTTTTTACGCGCGTCCTATTCGCTCTGGACGCGCGAATGGATTCAAATTGTTCAAGCGTACAACTAGACGTGATAGACTCGAATTTGACGCTCTATTCGCGTTTGGTGTGAATGCAGCATAACAAGGAAATTACTAACAGTTTGGCAACCAAGAACTCTCCTCTCCTGTCCCAGCACTCCACGAAAATCACACAGATTTCTCAAACACTCAAAAATGATTTTTTTTAGATTAGTCCAAAGTACAAAAAAAGGGAAAGCATCAATAGGCTTCAGGATGGGACAAGGCCAAAACAATAAACATAAAGTTCTGACTTTAGGGGGAATACTTTCTTAACCTTTCAAAATAAGATTCAAAATGAATAACAAATTTCTTACCTTACTCCCTCTAGCCAAACACAGGAGAAAAACATGGACATAAACAGAAATGGCATCCGCCTCCATACTGCTTCCCAAATAAACTATATCAAAATAGGTTAGAAATGGTTTAAACTCAAGGCTCTTTTAGTAACGTTTAAAGAACTTAAGAAAAGTTGGCTCAACTGCAGTCCAAGCCTGCTCAGGTTTACAACAATCAACAACGAAATGTACAATCGGTTTTTGCACACATGCTGAGGTGTGAGGCAGGAGAAGGTCAGTCTTGGTGGCCTGGAGTCAAAAAGGGCCTCTCCAAACTGGGTTTTCCTCTCCAGCTTTATCCACAAGTTTTCCTAGTCAGGAGCAAATCAGTGGAAACCAGGAGATGATGGTAATTAGTGTCAGCTGGTCTCCATTTGCACCCACGAGAGAAAAAGAGAGAGAGCACAACAAAAAAAAAACACCACCAAAACATTGCACACATAATAATAATTACGCCCTGGGACGAAACTGCAGCCATCAAGTGTTAGACAGTATTCTAGGTTATTACGTTAGAGTTTTTTGTCCAATAATTAAAATCTCTGTTTTTTCAGAATTAAGTAGTAAGAAATTATTAGTCATCCAGTTTTTTATATCAGCTATGCATTCCATTAATTTTGTGAATTGGTAAGTTTTGTCAGGGCGTGAAGAAATATAGAGCTGAGTATCATCAGCATAACAGTGAAAACTAATGCCATGCTTCCTAATGATATCTCCTAAGGGTAGCATGTACAGAGTGAACAGCAACGGTCCTAGTACTGAGCCTTGTGATCGATAAGACATCTCTTTATTTACTGCTACAAACTGATAACGGTTAGATAAGTATGATTTAAACTATGCTAATGCAATTCAACTAATGCCAACATAATTTTCAAGTCTATTTAAAAGAATGTTGTGGTCGATAGTATCAAATGCAGCACTAAGATCGAGTAACACCAATAGCGAGATACAACCCTGATCGGGTGATGAGCAAATAATTTTTTACTCTAATGAGAGCTGTCTCAGTACTATGGTACGGTCTAAATCATGACTGAAAATCCTCGCAGATACCATTTATTTCTAAAAAGGAACATAGTTGTGAGGATACTGCCTTTTCTATTATCTTTGACAGAAAAGGTAGATTTGAGATCGGCTTGTAATTGACTAATTATGTAGGATCAAGTTGCGGTTTTTTAACAAGTGGTTTAATAATCATAGCCAGCTTTAAAGTTTTTGGTACGTATCCTAATGACAAAGATGAATTAATGATATCAAGAAGAGGATCTATGACCTCTGGAAGCATCTCTTTCAATAGCTTATTCGGTATAGGGTCTAACATACAAGTTGTCGATTTAGATGATTAAACGAGTTTAGAAAATTCATCCTCTCCTATTCAATGAATGAATCCAATTTTTCCTCAAGGAGACTACAATGCACTGCTTGATGCGATACTGTAGAGATAATATTAGATCTAGAGTATGATTATGACAATGAGTAGGTCCTGACACGTGTTGTCTAACTCCAATTGAGTTCAGAATGTCTTTAAATGCCAATCTCAATGCATATTTTTCGTTATCTACATGTATATTAAAATCACCAACAATTAGGACTTTATCTGCAGCCACTACTAACATAGAAAATCAGCAAATTCTTTGATAAAGTCTGTATGGTGCCCTGGTGGCCTGGATAAATTAGGCAGCACAAATCTCAAATGCGATTTATCATTTACACTGAAGTGTTGGTGCTTAATGTAACACTATCTAGAATAATTATACTTAAAACTAGACTTCTTAGTAATCCTGAAGATATTATTATAAATTACAGCAACAACTCCCCCTTTTCCTTTCAGACGAGGCTCATATTTATAACAGTACTTTAAATGAGTCCACCCCCCAGGATTAATGTAATCGTCTGTTTTTAGCCAGGTTTCTGTCAAACACAGCACATCTAGGTTATGATCTGTAATCATATCATTAACAATAAGTGCTTTTGAAGTGAGGGATTGAATTTTCAGAAACCCGAGCTTTATCATTTGTTCATCTGTATTATATCATATATAATATATACTCACCTGGAATTTTTATTCTTTCCTAATTCGGGGAACAGACACAGTCTCTGTATAAAGATATCCAGGTCTCTATGTGATGGGATTTATCTGACCTCAGTGACATGAGACAGCTAGCAACGGTCGGTTTAGCCAGTCTGTCTGCTTCCTGACTTGAGCCCCAGATTGTCATGTTTGAGCTCTAAGACTATGTGCCATATTACTAGAGAGAAGAGCAGCACCATCCCCGGAGGGATGAATGCCATCTCTTTCCAACAGGTCAGGTCTGCCCCTAAAAGTTTTTTCCAATTGTCTATGAATTCTATATTATTTTACGGACACCACTTCGACAGCCAGCCATTGAGTGAGGACAGTATACTAACTATCTCATCACTCCTGCAAACAGGAAGGGAGCCAGAGCAAATTGCAGTGCCTGACATCGTACTTGCGACAATGTCAGCGTACTTTACTTAGTGATCTCCGACTGGCGAAGTCGAACATCATTAGTGCCAACGTGAATAATAATCTTAGAAAATTTACGATTAGCATTAGGCCAGCACTTTTAAATTTGCTTTGATGTCAGGCGCTCTGGCTCCTGGCAAACATGTGACTATGGTGGCTGGTGTCTCTATTTTCACGTTCCCTGTAATAGAATCGCCAATAACTAGGGCACATTCAAACATATGAGGTGTTAATGTTTTAATTCTACCTCAGTATGTCTTAGGCCAATCATGCAGTCCTAATGTAATTGACAAAATCAACTCATAACACTGTTATAATTTATTTGTATAGTGTTTCTGTAGCTTGCTTCATAATTAACATGGCTGTTGTTACACATAAGTGTGCAGCCCAATTTCTTTTGGTTTGTCAAGCAAAAGTAGCAATGTGGTCATTCTCAGTGTGGTAAAGTTAAGTATGGATCGTAAAAGTGAGGCTCTTTAAAGATATATTTTTAAACTATACACTAATTCAACTTTTAGATACTTCGTAGATGTTCTGCAATTTTACTGTTGATGTTGCCCACCAACTGAAAAGTTTTAAAACAACTGGTTTAAAGAAATTTCTGTTACCTTTGATTTGAAATACCTTTGTATGCTTTAGGAGGCAAGCAGCATAAACCGGTCACTGATGTGTCTCGGTCAGGTGATCATGGCCCTGATGGATGTGTCCAATGGGAAAAACCGTCATATTTGTTATAGAGACTCTAAACTGACCTTCCTGCTTAGGGTAAGGGTACTTTTAGAACGTTACTCTGAACGAATGCAGATGAGTGAATCGTGGCTGACTGCTGTTCATATTGTCAGGACTCTCTGGGCGGAAATGCTAAGACGTACATCATCGCTAACGTTCATCCGGGTTCCAGGTGCTTTGGAGAAACGCTGTCCACTCTGCAATTCGCTCAGAGAGCCAAACTCATCAAAAATAAGGTTGAACAGCAGAATTATTCATCCGAACATTCATGATCTTCTCAGTATGTTTGAAGAGATGTGAAGACTGATCTGTGTGTTTGTGTCTCTGTAGGCTATGGTAAATGAGGACACTCAGGGTAATGTCAGACAACTGCAAGCAGAAGTGAGAAAACTAAAGGAGCAGCTTGCAAATGCTCTTTCTCAAGGGCGCATTGTAGAGCTTACGCCAACAGACCAGCAAACAGGTATACACACATTACAGAGCTCACACAGACAATACATCTGCCTAGACATAGTGTCAGAAACTACAACTACAGTGAGCACATTCATTCATTATTTAAACGGGTGTTTGTGTTGCAGCAGACTCTGACCCTGAAGTTTCCTATAAGACACAGTTCATTCAGGCTATGAGCTTCTGGAAGAAAGGACAGGAGGAGAAGAAGGTGCTTTTTTATTTATTTCATTATTATTATTTTTATTTTTCTATTGAGAACTTATAATCTGTGCACTTATAATCTGTGCCCATGATTTAGTAATGGTACGCACCAAAAAAATGAGGAAATCAATCATTTAAATATAAAAGTTAAAATTAATTAAAATATATACAGTATATATACCCAAAAATTTTAATTCTGTAATGTACTCACCGTCATGTTTGACTTCAGCAGTAAACACTTTTTTTCTATTATGAGTTTGTGTGTTCTTCCCATTATGCTCAGTCTTAACCACAGTTGCCTCTGCTGCTGTCTTTCTTACAGGCTCTTCAGCAGAAAGTGTCTCAGCTGGAAGCTGCCTGGGCTCAGAAGGAGAAATTCATCCAGTCAAACCGCATGATCATGAAGTTCAGAGATGATTACATCGCTGAGCTAAAGCAAGAACTTCAGACAGGCCAGAGATCAGATCCTGAGCAGCAGAACCAGGAGCTGCAGGAAGAGATCCGACTGCTTCGAGATCAGGTAGACACACTTAAATTCAATAAGGTTAACAGACTGCATAACAGTGGTGTTTGAGTCAACAGCGATAGCATGGATCAGCATGTGTTTGATCCAACAGTCAAAGTGGAGTGGAAAAATTTAATGAACAGAACAGAACATAAATGGCTTCAGATTTCAATATTTACGCATGTGCTGATATTAAATATCTACATTTTGTTAGACTGATAACAAAAAAGCTCTTTTACACTTAACACAAATGTCTGGCACAAATACGATTAAGATTAGATTGTGAAACAATGGATGTTTGTTCAAGCAATGTTTGCCGAGGAATTTTTTTTTTTTTTTTTTTTTACTATCAACAAAATATTTTTTGTTATTTTAACTCTTTTTAAATATTAACACTGCATATTAAGTCAGTAGACATAAACAATTTGCTAAAAAGCAGGCCTTAGTAAGAATTGTAAATTAATGGTTTCAACTACCATGTTCCATCTGTAATTCGTTAAATGAACTGGTGTTTAACACCTTTAATGCCTTTCAGTTTTGGTGTTGACCTGCTGATATATTCCTAGTAGTAGTTATACAGCTATGCAAACATTTTCTAAAAAATATTTTTCTTTTTGTCAGGTGGAACACCACCCACGGATGATGCGGTATGTGGCGGAGAACTGTGCCCTACGTGAGGAGAATCGAGCCCTGCGCGCTCTGGATTCTGTCAGATCTGCCGTTGAGGCCAAGGTTCAGTCGTTAACTGCGCTGGAGAAAAACTTTCTAGAGCTGCTGGAGGCTCAGAGACCAGAGGAAGCCACAGGAGGTGAAGAACTCAAACCATAATCATTATGCAGATATGTATAAAGTAGGGTTGTCAAAGTTAAACACACATGATTTAATTAAACATTAAGAACTTTGTAGCTGAAGCTTCTTCTCTCTGGCCCTGTTCACACCTGGTATTAAGATGCATTTTGGTCGATCGGATCACAAGTGGACGATGCTAAATAAAGGTGTAAACAGGGTCTAAAACGTTTTGAGCTTGCCTACTTTCGACCACTTCCAGAGGTAGTTGAAAACATTCACGATCATGTGGTCGAATGCATTCAAACGGCCACAAAAGACGCCGAATCTCCGCATATCAGACCTAATGCATAAACATGGGAAGAGCTCTAGCCAGATGAGATTTAAACTGTGTCAGCTGAAGATCCAAGTTTGGTTTGAAGACGAAAAATGTACCAAGCACAATGTTCTCTCACTATTCCTGATTTCTAACACACACTTTGGAAGATGGATTTATCATGTACATTATGGTGTCATTATATAATTTTTTTATATTTTTAACAAACAAAGGTACCTTTCACTTTAAAAAGAATTGATTAGTTGCAATTAAAAATTTCAATTAATAGTTTTACAGTAAAGTCAACACAAGCACTTTAAATGTGAAACACAAGCAGATCACTTAGACTAATGTTACTGCCTTTATTATTAGCTCCTCCCATCTACTCCACCCCTGTCACCATGGAGACGCTGTCATCAGTTTCCATGGAGAGAATGAAGGTTCAGCTGCTGCAGAAACAGTCAGAGCTCACAGCAACAATTCAAGCTTTTGAGGAATTTAAGGAGGTCAACAAGTATGTTCATGCCACATTTATGTGTCTCTTCCCAAATGCTTGCAGAGGCCTTGGTGGCTGTAAATTTGATCATTCTGACCAGTATGTCAACATTATACTCTTCAGAAAACAGATAACTGAGCTGGAATCTGAGAAACGCTATCTGGAGAAGTCCAACAAACACCTTGAGAATATCCTCGAGGCCACTAAAGCCTACAGCAAACAGGAAGTGTCTCAACTCAACAAGATTCATGCTGAGACCATTAAGGTTGGGAGACTTTAAGTTGGTCTGTTTTGGAATGATTTCAAATTGAAATGTCTCATAATGACGACTGCTGCTGCTCCTCAGATCTTGACTACGCCCACAAAAGGCTATAACTTGCGAAATCGACTGGTGCCATTGTCTAGCCCAGAGCATCTGAACGGACAGGCCCAGGATATGGACGTTGATGATATCCAGAGTGAACCACCGCCCCCTGAGATGAATGAGCTAGCCTGTGAAGCGCTCACTGAAGAGCTCAAGCAAATGCAGGTGCTCACAAAGAACCATACTTTTTAATCTGTATTGAGGGTTGTTTTGCCATTTCAAAGCAGCATACTAGGGCTGCCCCGACTGAAGATTGTTCTAGTCGACTAGTCATTCATTTAAGCCATTAGTCTACTAAACACGATTGTATTAATTTAAAGGGGAAGTTCACCCAAAAAGTTTTAATTGTCATCATTTACTCCCCCTCAAGTTGTTCCAGACCTGTATGAATTTTTTTTTCTGCTGAACACAAAGTAACCTTTTTGAAGATTATGGGTAACCAAACAGTTGATGTGCATGGGAAAAAATACTATGGAAGACAATGGGGTCCATCAACTGTCTGGTTACCGAAATTCTTCAAACTATCTTCCTTTGTGTTCAGCAGAAGAAATACATTAATACATGATTGGAACAACTTGAGGGTGAGTAAATGATCACAGAATTTTCATTTTTGGGTGAACTATTTTTTTTTTCTGCGACTTACAGACTAATAACATTTTGGTCGACTAAGCCTCTTCTCATCGACTAGCGTTTAGTCGACTATTAGGGGGCAGCCCTACAGCTTACCATCAAATTACTGTACAAGAGCTTTTTTTGCATTCTTACTGTATGGAAATCTTCAGTGCATGTTCTAGAAAAAAAATCATAATATTGCATAAAATGTTGATCATTTGATTTGATTACTGAAATGAATATTACAGTTTACAGTAGATTGTGGGAATCTGTTTAAACTTTCTTATTGGTTTGGTTTCAGGAACATGCTCTTGGTGTTCAGGGCCAGTTACACGAAGAGGAAGCCAAGAACAGGAAACTGCTTCTGCAAATCAGCAAGCTGGAAGAACAGGTCACCAAAGCCACTGAGATGTCCAGTCGCACAGAGGAGGTGTGTTTGTAACTAGTGTTCAGTTTTTCTGGTGTTCTGTTTCCTGTGCAAATGGGTTTGATGATGCTTTCTAACCGTAGTTGTTCAGTGCTGAGCGACACTCCCTGCTGGAAAAAGAGGATCATCTGCAGGAGAAAATCAGTACCCTTGAACAGCAGCTGGAAGATGAGAAGAGAGAGATGGATGGTGAGTCTTGAGTGGTTCAGATGCTTAACTCCTTGTCACATGGGTTCCCAAACTTTTTTAATGCTGGGACCCACCTTGAAGAAATAATGACTTGGAACTTGCAGCTCAGTAAGTGAGTAATAATATGTTTAATTAGTAGCCAATATGATGGATTCTGTGAGTTTGTCAACCTCTTTTAGGCTCCTAAATGAACTAAGTGTACAAAATTATGAATCAGTCTGTGATTGCTGTGACCTTTCTGCAGTGCTTCTGGTGGAGGTGCGAGATCTGCGTGTTGTCCTTCAGTCCTCTGATAAAGAGCTGGAGACCACGCGGACAGAACTGCTGCAGCAGAAAGCAGAACACGAGAGAGAGACGACACAACTGTCCAACAGCCTGATCAGCACACAGCTGCAGCTGGACACCATCAAGTACAAACACACCGTCACATCAAATACACTGCCAGCCACAAGTTTGAACACACCTCCGCCTTATTTACTATTGTTCTAAAAATGGTATATATAATTGAAATCAAGGAATTATGCAGTAAATGAACCAAATCAAAACTATCCAAAAGTAACCTTTAAAAAAGCTGAACTTGTTAAATGCTCTATCGGTTAATAAACATTAACTGCAAACTGCATTAATAAACAAAGCTACTTCTCCAAAGCAGCCAGTGTTAGTTTAATACATTTTATTTTAAGCTGAAGCCTTCATATCAAAAGGTATCAAACTTTTGACTGGTAGTGTAAATTAAACTAAAACATACTCAATAGAAACTGTCTCTCTGATAGCTGAATTAATCTCATTCAGATTATAATTGTACTCAGTTAATTGTACTAATTTAAGATAGACAGGTTACACTGGGTATCATTCAAAACCTCAGAGATAGACAGGTTTGTCTATCTCTGAGGTTTTGAATAGGGATGCACGATGATATCAGGACAACATCGGTATCGGCCGATAAAAGCTTAAAATGACCATCATCGGCATCGGCCGATATGAATATTTCTGCCGATGAGCCTTGCCGATAGGGTGGCGTGTTTCCTATGCGCACGTGACGACCGCGAACGAAGCATAAGCGCCAGCAACTTAAACTTCCAACTAGGGGTGTGCGTCTCATGGTTTTTGATCGTAGGCGATTAAAATGTCTCCACGATCTGCTTTTGAAGAAAAATCATAGTATCGTGCATTCTATCAGTTCAATTCTGCCGCCTTCATCTCAACATACTGTACAACGCGACGTACATTCACATCACATCACATGTAAACTTAGAGGTAGAGTTACACTCACGGGACACCGCAATTCACAAAAGTTCATTATTTGCATGTGCGTCAAGTCTTGCTAGGTAAACATATCATTCACGTGCTGATGCGCTGTTCTAACATCAGCTTTTCTGAGCGCGTTACACCCGACGCTCACAGGAACTAAAAGCCTTTCACAGCGCCTGCATACTGGACTAATCTTGCGCTGATACTGTCAAATACACACAAGGTTTACATAAACAAAGTTGGTTATGTCTAAAGTGAAAGCAAACAGAGAAAATCTGCTTGTCAAATGCGTGTATATTAGACGCGCCGCGTGCAGTTCTTAAAGAGACAGTAATAATATGCTGCCGCTTGTCCTTGCCACTTGATACTGCACCCAGAAATAAAAATTCTGTCATTATTTACTCACTCTAATGTTGTTCCAAACCTGTATTCATTTCTTTCTTGTGCTTAAATATACTGGAAGTCACTGGAGTACAGCAACTGTTTGGTTAGCCACATTCTTCCAAATAACTTTTATAATTTCAACAGAAGAAAGAAACTTGAGAGAGTAAATGATGACAATTAAAATTTTTGGGAGAACTATCCCGTTAATGTTAATAAAACAACAAAACACAGAGGAAATCACTCACTGCTCTTGACTGAGAATTTTAATAGAAGCTTTAATAAGCTTTTTTTGCACTTAACCCTCTGAGGTCTAAGGATTTTTGGGGTCCTTGAGGTGTTCTGACATGCTCTGACATTTGTGCTTTTTTCAGTTATTTATAAACATGTTAATGGCAAAGGTGTAAATTCACTCAATAAAGCACAAACTGGACTACCGTAATTTCTCAGCAACAATTATGAAACATGTTTGTATTTTTGAGAGAATATTGCTTATGCATGGTTATTGAAAAAACTAAAACTTAAAGTGTCTGAAATAAGGCCACAAAACACATACTAAATATGTGTCCACAAGACTTGACTAATCAGTGTTGTTGCCTAGAATTTTTGCTTCAAAATGATCTGAAAATCATCCTGCCTAATCATTTACACAAACACATACACTGATTTAAATTTTATTAGAGACCTTTGGTTTGGAAAGGCAATATGCGTGGAGGCGTGTTCACACCTGAGAAGACAAAGGCCGGATAATGTGCCGCATAATGAGCTGCATATTAATTAGCCCTTTCACACAGGTGTGTCACAGGATCCCAAAGAATGCAAGGACAAAAGAAATGATCTATATAGCCTATACATATTTTACAATTAGAAATTGTAACAAATTACAAATAGGTTACAATTACAACAACAATTACAATTTTAACAATATTTCAAGTGTATTTCTTTGTAAAAACTATACATTTTATCATACGTATTAAAAAAAAGGTAAGGATTCATTAGTTTGAATATTGGAACAAACACTATAATAACATCTTAGTTGATAATTCAATATACCTACTTTATTTTTGACAAAACATCATACTATAGTATATTTAACTATGGGCAGAAATTGGTGAACAAAAGCGTACCTATTTAATGTGACAGTAGTCTTTTTTTACAGTCAAAACTTTATAAGCTATCCAAAACTAATCACAAAATCGTGTCTAAACATTCATATTTAGTCTGTAATATATTGTGTATGATATATTAGTATATACATGTGAATTTGCAGCTTGTTGCTTATACAGACATTTTATTTCAACATATTTCAGTCTATTTTTACTCATACAAACTATATTGCTATAGCCTACTAAGATGTGTTTATGTAAACATAACGTTTACTAATGTAGGTGCGAGAGTGAATGAACAAGGCACAGACACGCGCTGTATAACTGTAAACAAAGCGCGCGCGCCTTTGCCGTTCACTCATCATTTAGCCTACACAAAGACACGCAATTCATATTTAAACAGTCTTTTTGCGGTTTACAGTCCGACACTTCAATATCACGATTAGAACAAAGCACTAGAATAAGTGACTTGCTACATCAGCTGGATCCGTTGCTCCTCGAAATGAAACTACCAGCACCTCTGGTACATTTTCCAGGGTTAGATATTCCTCACAGTGAAAGGATACGCTGTGTACACAGCTGTACAATATACTTACTAAACACGATGTGTTTTATAATCCAGCTGGTGGGCGTTGGCATGTTTGAACGGCTTGTCTAAAATCATTTGCGTTTGAATAGCGCGCGCTCTCCGTGGGCGTGGCACATTAACGCGTAATTAGGTATAATGAGCTGGAAAGAAAAATACTGACATCTCTCTCTTTTCATACAGATTACATAAGCTAAGAATATTTGTTTTTTTATATAAATTAACTCATTTAAAAGAAGAGAGTTCAAGCTTCATTATGGAAAAACATTCGTGCCTGTATGACAAGTATTCGCGGAATTAAAAATAATTTTAGGACGCGTTTCAGAATGGACTTCACTGACAGAGAGAAGGCAGAACGCGCATCATGTTTGTTTTTCTTTATTTGGCGAAAAGCACAACACTTTGTTTTTATTGTGAGTATCCACAAAAAAAAATAGACACTTATCAGGATCTAATGATGTACAACACTTAATATGTAAGATCAAAATCAACAGAGTATTTTGAGTTTCTTTTGCACTGATAAGAAAAAAGCGAGACTATCGCGCCGGCGCGATAGCCGACCTCAGAGGGTTAAAATACAAATATATCGGTATCGGCATCGGGCAAAATTAGTTTGAAAATATTGGCATATCGAATATCGGCCAAAATCCTATATCGTGCATCCCTAGTTTTGAATGATACCCAGTGTAACCTGTCTATCTTAAATTAGTACAATTAACTGAGTACAATTACTTGCCCTCGTGTCGTTTCCAAACTCCTAAGACATCTGTTCTTCTTCGGAACACAAATTAAGATCTTTTTAATGAAATCGGAGAGCTTTCAAAACACCCGCGTTGCTTCATAAAATTGAGGTTAAATTGAGTCGCACATGGATTACTGATGTCTTTCCTACCTTTCTGGGGCTTGAAAATGGTATTTGCGTAGGCTTTCAATGCAGATACATTACAGAAAGCTTCTCCCGAAAACGTCCCAGATCGTTTGGGGATGGAGGGTCCATTCCCCTGGGGACACATTGCCCCGGGACAGCATATCTGCTCCCTGGTTCAGTTTGCCTGGCACATGCGTCGCTTTCAGCGAACGCAGGTTGCTCTTTGCACATAAGAGGAGACTTCTGGCCAGTTTGTACAGACGTCTCGACCTGAGCCCGCCCTGGCAGTTTATATTGGACACCACTGTCGTGTTGTCCGTCTGGACCAAGATGTGGTGACCTGCCAGGCGTGGTTGGAAGGTTTTGAGGGCCAGCAAAACCGCCACCATTTTTAGGCAGTTGATATGCAACTGTCTCTCCGTGCTCTACCAAGAACCGGAGGCCGGTTTGCCCTCGCACAGAGCACCCCAATCTGTGTTGGAGGCACAGTGAAACTGTGTTGGAGGCATTGTGAAACACAATGGCTTTACATGCCTAGGCCCGGCTGGCTATGGGTTGGATAATTTTGGGTGACGGCGTGCTGTATTTGAGCGGGGAACCGACACTCTTGTTGTGTGGAAGAGGAAAAGTGCTCTTTTGCTGAGTATTTTTGTTTTTTTTATTTTGTTCGCTATAACAGCGGTCAATTGCAAGGGGGGTGTAAACTTGAACGGGTCCACTAATTGCAATCGCATCATCTGTTCCATTGACTAGAACTGAACAGGGCTTTGAGAGGAACACTCTGGGCTTTTTGGAGGGTGTTCTAGCCGTGAGACTTAGCCCTCCCCACTTCCTGTTTTGCTGATCAGGACTGCTTCTTGGGTTCAGGGTCCAGCATAATTCTAGGCCGGGGTCCCTGACGTCTGGAAGACTGATGGAGGGGCTGCCGCTGCTCAGGCGCTGGATGAGGCTGAGTGGCTGTAGGCGCTGGCTTGGCTGGCTGCTGAGTTGGCGTGGGCTTGTGGCGACTCGGAGCTGCAGAGCTGGAGTGCTTGGGCAGGAAGTGTCGCATAGTGTGCATCGTTTCTCATAACCCTTCTCCTCAGCGTCGTTGATGTTTGAGAGTGTGGCGGAGTTAGAGACACGTAGGCGGGCCGAGTAGGGGGCGTGCCACAATTTTGTCAGTTCTTCATGAACTTCTGGGAAGAATGGTGCAGATCGCTGGCGAGGGGCCTGTTGGCGCCCCCGGCAGAAACCATTCATCCAGACTGCTGCGTGTGGGCTCCTCGGGAGCGGCCCAGTCGAGGCCGAGCTCCCCGACTGCTTTAGACAGGACGCGGATAAGCTCGGTGTCCAGTCCTGCTCTGAAGTCGCTGCATCCTTTAGACGGCACTGGCCATTCTCAGAGCCCACCCAGTCCTCTGCGTCCGAAGTCGCCAATGACCATGAGTTATCGTGAGGATCCGCCGAATGAGACGAGTCTACTCGCATCACAAGAGGGGCATTGGTCTGAACGGGAGAACAACACAGCTGATATCTCTCTGTGGAGAAAGTGAGGCACGCAGGGTCTGAGCCGGCGTGAGCTCACTAAATTCCAAATGCTCAGCCCTCTGACTCCTCCTTTTTTTCCTTCGAGGCTTGAGAGGAAAAAGAAACAGGAATGTGCAAGGGGCGGAGTCGCTTTCTGAAAAGAATGTGATCCGAGAGCAAAGAGATCAGAGCGGCATACTCTCACAGAGATAGCAGCTCGTCTCAGTAAGAACAGCGTCTGTGTGGGCTTTGCCCAGGCAGGCAACACACTCACTGTGTTTGTCATAGGCATGCAGAGGGGCTCTGCATGTGCTACAGCCGTAGCGGGACATTTGCATCAACGTCGCTTGCTCTTTTAGAAATGTGCCTCTCTCAGGCGCTCGCTGTAGAGTGCAGGGAAACAGCGCGACAGCTCACAGCGATGAATTCCGCTGGTTTAAAAGAACGCTGGTCTGGTGCAGTCTGCTGGCTTGCTCGCTGTTCCGCTGCTGGCTCTGCTTTTTCGGCGAAGGTGAATGCTTCGAGTAGAGTTGTTCTGCAAGGTCCGTAGATCGTCGCTGAAGGAGATAAATCTGAATCTATGGTGAAACGAGCATCTTTTATAGGCAGATGCCTCGCCCATTCAGAGTCCATTTCAATCCCTTTGGATTGTAGAAAGGTGACCACCTGTTGCTCCAAGGAGCTGACATGCTGCATACGGGGCTCCCCCACGTTATCAGCGGTCACTGCTCGAGCATATGACCGAGGTTTAATGCGGAGCCCAGTGATGACCACATCGTTGATCCTGGTGTACTGCTCCTACTCTGCTCTCCAGGTACACCAGACGCGGTTCAGCGTTCTGGATCCGGAGAGCCTTCACCTCCTCCACCAGGTCCACGATGGATTTCTGCTGCAGTTTGACAGCAGAAATCTCCTCTGTCATAAACTCCAACGACTTCTTAATGACATCGCCTTTCATGGCTGTTAGTGCCTTTTTTGGTGGCATAGCCCCTGTCAGCCGGAACTGAATGATTCCAATATGAACTGCCATAGGTTTGTGCAGTTACCACTGACCAGCCAATAAGCGTGCGAGTAGCATCTGCACTATTATGGCTGTGCAGTAGCACTGCGTTATTATACAAAAAGGCTTCAGAAGTCTGAGAAAAAGGAGTTTTCCCCATAGCGTATAGCTACGCAATACGACTGACCGTTCGAAAGGGAACACGCAGTGTAGATCAGAGGTTTGATTACTAGGGTGTTCAGATTGATGTTTTTTCCCCCTAACATTTTGTAACATGTATGTCTCTGAAAACATTTATAGCCAGTATAACTTATCTGTCTTAGATTACAATGATGCTCAGTATAATCTGTTTGTCTGTTTCAGGTTGGAGTGGGAGCAGGTGTTGGAAAAACAGCGCGTTCTTCAGGATACGTATGACACACTGCAGGCTGAGTTTCAGTTTGAGTTGGATCAGCACACACAGCAGATGGAGCTCAAGGGCCGAGAGCATTCAGAAATGCATACCAAGATTAATGTCAGTATTCATTCACACTCACACAGTTTTAGTTTTCACTTAAGGGCTTTTCATACTGTGCCTCACCCTGGGATATTGCCACAGCTTTTATGAAACCCTGTACTAGAGCAGGGTTAACACTGCTTTTGCACTTTTAACTCCACAATGTGGTGCCAAACTGGTGCAGTGTTAGAATGTTAAGGCTAACCCTAACAGACACCCAATTGCATTTCTCATATTCGCATACTTTAGATACAGTCACACAGTCACTGCTTGTTGAATAAAAAGTAGTTTCAGCGTTTGAGGGGAAAAAGTCAAATGGTTACAGAAAATACATCTACTGGAGTTAAGAAATACATTTTTTATAGTCTGAAAAAGTCCATTCAGGTAAAACTTGATATATTCAGAAATATATAAAATGAAGATGTGCAGCGCGAGAGCCTTTATTTACAGTGTACAGTTGCTATCACACTGTAGCCCACTGAAGCTAAGCAGGGTTGAGTCTAGTCAGTACCTGGATGGGAGACTCCTGGGAAAACTGGGTTGCTGCTGCTGAGGCCAGCAGGGGGCGCTCACTCTGGTCTGTGTGGGTCCTAATGGCCCAGTATAGTGACAGGGACACTACTGAAACAAGCACTGTCCTTTGCAAGAGACTTTAAATCGAGGTCCTGACTTTTTGTGGTCATTAAAAATCCCAGTATGTCCTTCAAAAAAAGGTGTAGGGGTGGAACCCCGGCATCCTGGCCAAATTTGCCCATTAGCCTCCTAATCATCCCCATATATACTGATTTCAGGGATGGAAATTAACTTTTTTTGTCCACCGGCCACTGTGGCTGGTGGATTTCAAAATCTACCAGCCACTCAATGTTTTTACCAGCCACTTTCTTGTTTTTAACCGACAATGTGTAACTGCATGTGAAAATTAATACTACAAGATCTACAATACTTAACCAGTTTATTTAATCTCAAGTCTCAATGAAATACTGACATTTTCTCTTCCTCTCTTATACACACACAAACCATGAACTGATATACATTTCGTTAAATGAGTAGGGCAGATTAAACAAAAAACTGAACCGATGCTAAACCGCACTCTATGCTGGAGGTTGCTCTCTCTGCGAAAGTACCGTAAAACTTCAAATAATAGCCAAGTCCCAAATAGACGCCTGTCTCTTTTACACGTCTGGTGTGGCGACAGGTTTGGGTAAATAATGGCTTTTTTAGTTTCGAGTTGTATTTAATCTTCTAAAACCCGTCAGATCGTCTGCTTTTTGGCGCCGCCAAAGCCTTTTTTGATCGGTGAGTAATGTAGAATAGAATGACTGCTGCGCTTGACAGGGCGCAAACGAGCAGAGCAAGAGAGAGAGAGAGAGCTCCGGCCGCGCGCGCGCACTCTCACGTCTTCAAACAACACGAGCGCTGTCTTGCTCTCTCTCCCTCGCGCATATTAATCAAAATCAGTTGACCCGATAGTAAAAGGTCGGAAGACCACAGTTTCACGTGGAGCATTTGGGGATTTTTAGTGATTAGAGACTCTAGGAACAACATCTCAACACTAAATTATAAAGGCCGGTCTCAAATACAAGCTGGTGCAGTTCGACAATTTGGGAAAATAAAAGCCCGGGCTATTATTTGAAGTTTTACGGTATGCCTGTTCTGTCATATTTACATCATGCGCTCGCGGCTAGCTCCCACCTCTCGCGCTCAAGCCTCGATGGAAGAAGCGCGCGGGTAGATGTTCGCGCGGCTAGCTCTTTATGACAAAAGAGAGCTACCCCGCCCTAAAAATACACCATGCGCTCGCGGCTAGCTCTCCCTTTGGACGGCAAACCGCCTCTCGCGCTCCCACGTTTTCTTCCCTCGTCGAGCCTCGACGGAAGAAGCGCGCGGGTGTTAAAGGTGTGCCTCCTCTAAAGGTGTCCGCCGTCCGGGTGAAACAGTATGCTATTTTTATTTACCCGCCACGGTGGCCGGTAGGTGAAGCGAGTTTACCCGCCACAACACAAAATCACCCGCATTTGGCTGGTGGCGGGTGCTAATTTCCATCCCTGACTGATTTGCTTCATCACTCTGTCTCCTCTCCACCAATAAGCTGTGTATTGTGGGTATGGGTGGAACGGTTCACAAAATCCTAGGTTCGGTTTGTATCACGGCTCTGTGATCACGGTTTTCGGTTAGATAAGGTATACATTGTTAATGTTTTTTTTTCCTTTTTAACACTTTAGAAATACCATACATCAGCATTACATATACACTCACCTAAAGGATTATTAGGAACACCTGTTCAATTTCTCATTAATGCAATTATCTAATCAACCAATCACATGGCAGTTGCTTCAATGCATTTAGGGGTGTGGTCCTGGTCAAGACAATCTCCTGAACTCCAAACTGAATGTCAGAATGGGAAAGAAAGGTGATTTAAGCAATTTTGAACGTGGCATGGTCGTTGGTGCCAGACGGGCCGGTCTTAGTATTTCACAATCTACTCAGTTACTGGGATTTTCACGCACAACCATTTCTAGGGTTTACAAAGAATGGTGTGAAAAGGGAAAAACATCCAGTATGCGGCAGTCCTGTGGGTCGAAAATGCCTTGTTGATGCTAGAGGTCAGAGGAGAATGGGCCGACTGATTCAAGCTGATCGAAGAGCAACTTTGACTGAAAAAAACACTCGTTACAACCGAGGTATGCAGCAAAGCATTTGTGAAGCCACAACACGCACAACCTTGAGGCGGAGGGGCTACAACAGCAGAAGACCCCACCGCGTACCTCTCATCTCCACTACAAATAGGAAAAAGAGGCTACAATTTGCAAGAGCTCACCAAAATTGGACAGTTGAAGACTGGAAAAATGTTCCCTGGTCCGATGAGTCTTGATTTCTGTTGAGACATTCAGATGGTAGTCAGAATTTGGCGTAAACAGAATGAGAACATGGATCCATCATGCCTTGTTACCACTGTGCAGACTGGTGGTGGTGGTGTAATGGTGTGGGGGATGTTTTCTTGGCACACTTTAGGCCCCTTAGTGCCAATTGGGCACCGTTTAAATTCCACGGCCTACCTGAGCATTGTTTCTGACCATGTCCATCCCTTTATGGCCACCATGTACCCATCCTCTGATGGCTACTTCCAGCAGGATAATGCACCATGTCACAAAGCTCGAATCATTTTAAATTGGTTTCTTGAACATGACAATGAGTTCACTGTACTAAAATGGCCCCCACAGTCACCAGATCTCAACCCAATAGAGCATCTTTGGGATGTGGTGGAACGGGAGCTTCGTGCCCTGGATGTGCATCCCACAAATCTCCATCAACTGCAAGATGCTGTCCTATCAATATGGGCCAACATTTCTAAAGAATGCTTTCAGCACCTTGTTGAATCAATGCCACGTAGAATTAAGGCAGTTCTGAAGGCGAAAGGGGGTCAAACACAGTATTAGTATGGTGTTCCTAATAATCCTTTAGGTGAGTGTATATCCTTATAATGTACCATTTACAGTATTTAAAAAAATAAGTTATTCTCAAGGTCATGTAATCAAACAACTGAAAGAATGAGGCAGCTTGATTTTAGGAATAGACATTATTGTGACAAATTTGACAATCATAAATTAAATCTGTGAGATTCTGATGCCAGAGGGGAGATGTTGTTCATTTCAACAGGCTTTTCATTTATTTGTATAATAAAAAAAAAGTTTACAACTGTTGGCCTTAAACAAATTTTAGCTGAGAACAAAAGCACTTATTGTCAAATTTAAAGAATAGGCTTTCTTGTCACTGTTACACCGTGTCCTAACCAGACGCGATGCGACACGCAATAAAAGGTGTCTTTTCCATGTTAATCCGAGTTTTTGTCCTAATCAGCCACACGCAATGATTCTATTTTAGAAACAGTTCCTATTTCTCCAACGTCGCGGAGAACAGAAAGTATGCTAATCTCAGGTAGGCTACTGTTTATCTGCTTTATTTAATGTTAAAAGAATCTGTGTGAGTTTGCATATTATTTTAGCCTTTTATAGCCGTTACTGAAAGCAACAATTCACCTGTTCACCAACAATTCAATCTGAAATATTCATATCTTCTAAATAAATAAAAGTGAACAAGAACGTTCAAACTGTCAACTCATTGTTAAAGGTAGGGTATGGGATTTGCAAAACGGCCGGCAGTTTTTGAAAATACACAACTCAAAAGTTCCTACCTTCTTTCCTCCAACGCTGGCCCTGACTCCACCCATTCGAAGAGCATTGACGCGCAATCATGCATCTGCAAAACTCAGATGCGCGAGATTGCACTACTCTCTCTCTGTACCGGGGAGACTTGCACTTACTGTGACTGGGTCACGAGCTTTGAGTAGGCGCACAAAGGGGACGCGCGCGTGAGGGGTGTGGGGGGAGGGGGGTATGGTTCGACCGTTTGATTGACGGTCCAATGATTCTTGTGGTCTTGGAAATGATTGGCTGGAGTTTTTCGAGTCCTGCCCGTTCCACAGATGATAAATTGCTTAATTTTCATTTCAGTGCTTCTAACTCAGTGGCTGTAAGTGGGTTAGGAATAGGATTTCAAGTGATTTTGAAAAAATGGTCAAAAAAGAAAATCACATACCCCACCTTTAACAGACAAGTATATTCTATGACAACGATTGTTTCAGTAACTCAGTATGTATTTTTAATAGTGTTAAAATGGTGAAATATTCATGAATTTGATTATGTACATATCCATTTAGTTGAGAGTGCCGTGAGCTTGCCTAGAGAGCCCATTCACTCACGCTCTTCTGATTGGCTGTGATTTTTGATTGACTACATCGCGTCCCATAGTTGCATCGCGTCTGGTGTGGACGGTCAAATTATTTGTCGCTGGAATCTTATCACATTTCGTCTGGTTAGGACACAGTGTAACATTCGCCTCTGTGCCAAATTATAAAAAAAAAAAAAAAACACATTGTGCTGCCCGTGGCTGGACCCGAACAATACACACATGTCTCGAACTGTGACAAGTAAATTGAACGGTTCGGATTTTTTTCATGAACTGTTCCACCCCTAGTTGTGGGCCTTCTTATGCAATCTGGCTGCTGTTATCATCCATCATCCAGGTGGTGCTGCACATTGGTTGTGGTTGAGGAGATTCCCCCCTTCCATATGTAAAGCAATTTGAGTACCCAGAAAAGCCCTATATAAATGTAACTAATCAATTAGCTAATTACAGTGTGAAATGTCTTATGAATACCCAGTATTTAACCCAGAATAAATTATGACCAGTGTGAAGCAGTCTAACCCAGGATAATTCAGGGTTAACTATTACAAGTGTGTAAAGCCCTATACTGTTCACGTTTATTATACAGGTTCACTAGTGGTTCAAACATGCTTGGTTGAATGATTTTTAGGTCAGATGTCTGTATTTCATTTTATTGTGTGGTTGAAGGTCTAGCTATTATCAAAGCATTGACCGTATAGTATGGTTTTATTTGTAGGAGTTGCTGCATACTCTTCAGGAGGAGAAAGATCAGATCAACAGTGTGAGATCCCAGCTGACTGCACACCAAGAGAGTGTGTCCAAGTGAGTGAAAGAGACATGAAAACATCTGTCAAAACCCGCCTTAGTATTTGATGTATCTGATTTTTGTATTAAATATTATAAGCGTGTAAATAATGGACTTGTTGATATAACTCTGTATAGTTAAAGTTTTGTTGTTGTTGTTTTCCTCCATCTTGTCTTGTGTGCATAAGTGTCTAAATACTTTTGGCCGTGTGTGTGTGGAGAGAGCCTTAGAGAAATGAAAGCACTTATAATTTGCATTATGTGCACCTATAGAAGTTTTGATGTTGAGTGTTTTTCAGAGAGCTTGTACAGTCTGTAGAAGAGAATTCCTCACTGAAGAAACACATCACTGACTTGACAAACAAAAATCAACAACAGGTATGTGTGTCCATTTACAATTTTAGTGTTTTGTAATTTGTATGATGATATTCTGATGCTGTATTGCATGACGTCTACATGTCTGTTTGGTTCTGATGTGTCTGTGCAGTGTGATGAGATCAGTGCTCTACAGCAGAGTGTGTGTTCAGCCAACATGACTATCAACAGCCTCAATCAGAAGATTGAACAGGACAAAGTGAGAATGCAATACACTGATCACAAAAAGCAGGAATCTTTCACTCACTGTAAAAATGTCTATTTAAAAAAAGGTTTGGTTATTAAACAGTTTATTTTTAATAGTTTATGCATTGGGTATCAAGAACTAATAAATGCCATAAAATTGATATAATGCTATATTAAATGTTAATGGTTATAACTTAATGTTAACATTCAACATGTTTAATGTCAATCCAAATGTGGAATGTGGTATATGTAGAAATTAACATTAATGGAACAAGACAAAACACACTTAAGGTTTCAGTAAAATACTCAAATTTATACTCTGAAAACAGCTGGAAAAACTGATCTTAATGTCAGCATGAAACTCAAGTTGCTTCCTTCCTTCCTTCCTTCCTTCCTTCCTTCCTTCCTTCCTTCCTTCCTTCCATGTGAAACGGGTTCTCATACAAGAAAAAAATTTGGGTGGGACTTGTACTACATTAACTATGATTTACACTACACATTACACTACATATATTTATAAACAAAATACTGCAATATTCCATTAAAAATAAAATAAGAATTGTCAATTTTGATTTCAAGGTGAACTTTAAAGTGTGTTCATGAGAAACCATAAACACAGGCAACTTATGATTGCTGTCATTAGGTTGAATACTGAAAATATCATGATTCGTGCAATTAGTTGTTTACTATGTATGATCGTATAGGTTTCTGATATTGATGTTTATATTGAGCTTAATCTAAATATACATGTAACTGCAATTACATTTTTTATATGTATTCAAGATCTAATTTGAAAACAAGTCAAGATAACATTTTATCTATAATTCTTATTGTAACCTATGTTTTAATGAAAAACAAGACTAAGACTGACTGAATAACAGTAGGATTTAGTTTTTCCTCTGCTATGTTACGACTGGGGTTTCACTATGTGTGTGTTTGTTTGTAGGATGTGGTGCTGGAGTTTATGCAGGAGACCAGAGATCTTCGGAGTGAGGTGGCTGAGAGAGATCAGACAGTGTGTTTGCTGCGAGGAGAGATCGCTGACATCAGTGTGAGTTGCCCTATCCTATCCATCCTGCATGCTCATAATGCTTAGGTAGGTTGTATTGATATATTAAGTGTTGTACCTGCAGGGGAAGTACACCACGGTTTGTACTGAGAAAGAGCAGATGAAAGAGAACATCCCAAAAATGCAGAATGAACTACAGGAGCTGCGAGAAGCTTCAGAGAGGCGTCTTGCTTCTGACCGTGTAGAGGTATGTGTGTAACTGGGTTAAGTTTTTATATTTTGTCACAAGCCGAAACTGAAGTATGTGTGTGTCACAGCTGGAGCTGCTGCAGGAAGATATGTCCTATGCTACTGATGAGATGGATAGACTCAGTAAAGTGGTGGAGGAACAAGCTGCTTTATTGGAGAGGTCTAGGACTCTGAACACAGAGAAAGAGAACAATATAAACACCCTAGAGGAACAGGTACTGCCCCTTCTACCACAATTCATGCTGCTGTTTTTAAATCAAATTGGAGTTAATGTAGAGTCCACCTGTCATTCAGTCATTATCGATGGCTCTCTGCAATACTTGATTCTGAATGAACAGTCGTGGTATTTTGCAGTGAAATATTTTTTAATAATGAACTCTAAACCAGTGGTTCTCAACTGGTGTGTTGCAAACCAAAAATGGGTCTTGTTAAAAATGGAATTGTTCTGATGTGTCTTAGACTGCAGGCAAACAATGTGAAATCCAATTATTAGAATGCAATATATATTCAAGTATAGGTAGGTTAACAGTATTCATCAATTTTTCAAAAGGGTGGAGAAAATGCTTGTCGAACTCAGACCACCTCCTACAGGTAGTCTTGGGTTCGATACCATGAAGCGCTCCTAGGTGCTCATTACAGCTTTTACATTACCAATTTTTCATGCAAACCGTGCCCTGTTTCTATCTAAACTGCCAGTGTGAAAGCACTCGGTAACAATTTAGTTTAGGGTCCAATTCTCATTATATTAATAGTTGCTTCTCAGCATACATATTACTATGATATTGGCTGTTTATTAGCACTTATAAAGCACATATTAATGCCTTATTCCGCATGACCATTTTCTACATACCTTACTCCTAAACTTAACAACTACCTTACTAACTATTAATAAGCACTAAAAGTTTTGTGAGGCTAAAGTTGTAGTTAAAAGTTAGTTAATAGTGAGAATTGGACCATAATCTAAAGTGTGACCAAGCACTCTTTGTACAAGCTAGTTGAATCAGACAAATGTCCACAATATGCATGAAAACATAACAGAATGATTTCTGGTGCACACACATTCACAGGTGAAACAGCTGAATGATGAGATTAACCTTCTGAGAGTGAGAGAGTCTGTCAATCAACCTCCAGCTGCTGCCACACCCAAAGGAAAAATGCAGGTGTGTGTGCGTGTGAGAGAGAGAGGGTGCTTGCTCTTGATTGTGATGAAAGAGTCCGTTTAAAAATGAAGCCTTTATCAAACATTGTCTGTTTTTTCAGACACCCCAAACCCCCGGTGGCTTTAGCGCGAGTCTGACTCAGGTGCTGGAGTGTCAGGAGAGAGAGCTGGAGAGTCGACGCTCTTCAATGATCACCATGGAGGTTCTGCTGAAGGAACTCAACGCAGAGCGCACAGCCAAGAACCAAGAGATCGTCAGATTAAAGGTTAAGGTCATGCACACGCACAGTTCCCACTTCAGTTACAGCAGATATACGGGTTAATATAATAAAATATAATATAATAAATATATTCATTTGTAATTATTTATTTATTGTATTCAAGAAACTGTTCATCTAATTGAGAGGGAGGAGTTCTCTTTTTCAAGCTGTATTTTGCCAAATAAATTTTCATAGCAGTGTATGTTTTTTTTGTTTTTTTGTTTTTTTTATAAAAGTTTTCAGGAGGTTCATTGTACATAAAAATGTTTGCCTGTGCATCTGTAGGCCCAGCTGAATGAAAAAGAGATTGTGCGAATGGAGATTCAAACCCTGTTGGACCAGTTTTACACCGTCCAGAATCAGCAACAGCGGGGCAGCTGTGCGCAAGAGTAAGAATGACTCACTCATACACTCGTTCATACGTGTGTGTTCTGTCTATGAAATGGTCTCTTTGCTTTGTCTTTATAGAGATGTGAAGGAGACCATACCCATTCCTGTGCTGAGAGAACTACAAGAAGAGATGAAAGTGAAAGTATGTCCAGATCTAAAAAATCTCTATATGAATTAGATTGCATCAACCCTCTGGAGTCTAGACTGTTTCCAATAACCTGGGCCAATGATGTGATCCGATGATATCATTTTATTTAAAGATATAAAAAGGGCAAATTATTATATTTAAGAAAAATTCAACGGTTCAGTGTCAGTTTTTATCACTTATATCGTGCTTATATCTCTGTTACCACTTTTCTGGTAATCTATGCGTGTAGAATTTATATGCCACTAATTCAGCATTTTGCTTAGAAAAAGATGTAGTTGGTAACAGTTGACTTGAGTACCTACTATAGTATTTGTTATTGGAATAACTAGGTTGTGTTGGCATGTGTGATAGAGAGTGATGTTATTATCTGCGTCTGCCATGGCTTTCAACAGTATTGAGCAATTGTGTTACTGAAACAGTTGAACTACTTTCATGAACGAGCATGTGAACGCCGTCAGCGGTAATCACAGGTTCGCGTTTAAAAGTCTGATCATTTCGACGGAGGTGAATCAATCAAAGTTAACTTTAGCTGGAAATAACATCAAGAACCGCTATTCAAGAACCGCTATAATGCCAAAACAATCTGTTACCTTAAATTATGTTTATCTCTGTAAAGCTGCTTTGAAACAATCCATTGTTAAAAGCGCTATATAAATGAAGATGACTTGACTTGACTTGACTTTCACTTGGAACATTTTTCCATGCATGAATGTTTTCAAGGCCCTCCTAACATGGAGATCAGAGCAACATCAATGTAGCAAAATGTAAATGTCTGAAATTATGTTTTTGAAGAAGTAATTGCTTCAGGTTTTTTTGTCTTTATAACTTTTGGTGTAATCCAATTGCATTTATTAATTTAACTTTAGCTGGACAATAACTTTATTCTAGAGCTGCTGTAAAGCCAAAACAATCTCTGTTGCTTTAATTTCCTATCATCACTGTAAAGCTGCTTTGAAACAATCTATATTGTTAAAAGCACTATATACATGAAGGTGACTTGACTTGACTAACTTGGTAAAAAGGTACATTAGAAATGCTATATGCCCCTTTAAACGACGCACTGGATTGAATTTTGTTAAGTTGAATCTCTTTTTCCTCAGAGCTCCATGATGATGCAGTTGACTGATGCTCAGACAGCGTAAGTGAGCTGATATTTTTACTCTTTTTTTTTTTTTTCTTTTTTTTAATGAAATTTAAGATCTGAAGCTAAATGAAAAATGAACAAAATATTTGTTGTTGAACAGTAGCTGACAGTAGTATTAGGGTGTCCTGTGCTGCTTTTTTCCTGGAAAATTGGCTTTTAACTAGGGATGCTTATAATTAACTGGTTAACCATTTACTGCCAGCAAGAATGTTGACCGATTAATACTATGTTAAACGGTTTAATCTTTGCTAACTTTAGTTTATACAAATCCAGGTGTTCATTGTTTGTTCATGGTACTTCACAGTGCATAAACTAATGTTAACAAATACATATTTTGATTTGAATAATGTATTCGTAAATCTTGAAATTGACATTAAAGGGTCATGAAACCCCCCTCTTTCAGCTCAAGTCTAGCTCACAATCTTTTTGAAAAATGCAACTTAAATGGGCGTGGATGGCTGTGAGAAGGGGTGTGGTAAGGCCATCACTGTCATCGCCAGTATGCCATGCATATCGACTGTCACTAAAAGCAGTGGTAAAACGTGAGGAAATGCTAGATTTTTTTTATAGCTGGCAAAGTTAAAGTCTTATGAAATACGACACTTTATTATTGTCCTTTCAAAAGTAACTGAATGCCCTGCTATATTAGCCTAGTAAGCCTACAGTAATCGTAATTCTATTGAGAACATATTAATGTAGGCTACATGTATAATTATAATGTCATTATAAAATATATAGTTGTTTATAGACACTACATATATTTGAAAATTATTACATTTCCGCTTAAAAAAAACGTTCCGTGCATAGCCTAGATCTACGTGCCCCCTGAACCCCCATAATAAAGAGGGCTCTGTGGAGGTGGATGACTTCTCATTTTAGACACACACACACACCTCTGAAGGGATAGAAAAGTCCTCGGGACTTGGTACCGCATCACTCGCAAGACGCAACCTGCATTGGTTGTCAACAAGGCGAAGTCCACCATTCTCCAATTCTCGAAGCTCAAAAATGTTTGCGGCACACACGTTTAGATGTGTCCGTGGTTGATGGAAAACCAACCGCCCGGAGCCAGAGTCTAGCCCGGGCAGCATCGCGGAGAAACATATTCAACCCAATTGGACTTTTGCACCACGAAAACAAACACTTGCGTGCGTCCCATGATTGCCTCTCTCATCTACTACGCGATATCACAGTTTGACATGTCTGTCACTGGAAAGATCCACATGGTGTCATGAATAATTAAGAGACAGTGTCTTCTCATAGGATATGAAAACTCAGTCTCATTAATAATTATGAGACACCGATGAGTCATCAACGCACTATACTGTGCTCTGC
The DNA here is from genome assembly GCA_030578255.1 of Tiaroga cobitis. Taxonomy (NCBI): domain Eukaryota; kingdom Metazoa; phylum Chordata; class Actinopteri; order Cypriniformes; family Leuciscidae; genus Tiaroga; species Tiaroga cobitis. The sequence continues at coordinate 25,156,678 of CM060615.1, forward strand.
CACGTCACAGCCTGCGATGAAGATTTTAAACCCGGAAGACGAAAATAGCGGAAAGAAACTAAAATTTAACCATTTTACCCTACTATTAAATCTAACAGATGCTAACATTGTCTTCAATGGTGTTCAACACACATACCTCTGATAAAATCTCAGAAAATTTGGTTTAGGGTTTCATGACCCTTTAACAAAAAATGTATAAATGAAAATAATTATAAAAGAATTATAATTTTATTAAACAAATAAATTGCAGAAACCTTATTGTAAAGTGAATTACCAGTAATAAAATACCAGTAATTTATAAGGTAAATGTTCAAGATATTTTTAAATAAAATGAGAACAAAAATCTAATTACAAGCAATAGCATAAATAAATACAATATGACACATATACAAATAAAATATACAACAGTGCTATTCAGGCAGGTCTAATAGTTTTCAGGTACTGAAATTGAATAAAGTAAATAACACTACATAGTACAAGAGCAGTGAGTGATTTTTGATTTTTTCTTTGTACTTTGTTGTTTGATTAACATTAAAAACACACAGTTGCAGGATTGCATTTCGTTTTTTGTTAATTTTAACAAAAAAACTGTTAATTTTAGGTTTATGTATGTATTACAACTAAGGAATCAATTAAACTACAACAATGTTAATGTTTATAGAGTTGATTTGATTGTAAAAAATATTTTAACTTCAATTTAAAAAGACCAAAAGCTAAGGCATTCCAATGATTAGTAGCTTAGCTTTCACTGCGAAAGACGATAGTCCAAAAGCAGAATGATGAAAAGGAACAAGACAATTACTTATGCATGATAATCTGGTAGATCTCAGAGTTTTCAGAACAAAAATAAACAAAATCACATAGTACAGAACTTGGAGCCAAGCCAATTAAGATTTTATAAACCATACGCGAATTTGAAAAAAAGTCTAAAATTATGTTACAGCCTTATTCCAAATGGATTAAATTAATTATTTTCCTCAAAATTCTACAAACAAGTCAAGTCAACTTCATTTATATAGCGCTTTTTACAATAGATTGTATCAAAGCAGCTTCACAGTGATAACATGAAAATAATACAACAAACAATATCCCATAATGACAACGTGAAAGAAGTTTGTTTGAAATCTTTGCAAATGTATTAAAAATATAAAACGAAAGATTACATGTACATAAGTCTTTGTTCAAGTACCTTTGGCACCAATTACAGCCTCAATTTTTGAGTATGACGCTACAAGCTTGGCACACCTATTTTTGGGCAGTTTCTCCCATTCATCTTTGCAGAACCTCTCAAGCTCCATCAGGTTGGATGGGGAGCGTTGGTGCACAGCCATTTTCAGATCTCTCCAGAGATGTTCAATTGGCAATTGTGCTTAGGGTCGTTGTCCTGTTGAAAAATTAACCGTCGCCCCAGTCTGAGGTCCAGAGCGCTCTGGAGCAGGTTTTCATCAAGGATGTCTTTGTACATTACTGCATTCATCTTTCCCTCGATCCTGACTAGTCTCCCAGTTCCTGCCTACAGCATGATGCTGCCACCCCCATGCCTTACAGTAGGGCCAGGTGATGAGCGGTCCCTGGTTTCCTCCAGACATGACGCTTGCCATTCAGGCCAAAGAGTTGTTTCATCTTTGTTTCATCAGACCAGAGAATTTTCTCATGGTTTGAGAGTCCTTCAGGTCCTTTTGGCAAACTCCAGACGGGCTGTCATGTGCATTTTACTGAGGAGTGGCTTCTGTCTGGCCACTCTGTGATACAGGCCTGATTGGTGGAGCGCTGCAGAGATGGTTGTTCTTCTGGAAGATTCTCCTCTCTCCAAAGAGAAACCCTGGAGCTCTGTCAGAGTGACCATCGAGGCCACTGTGCTCATTGGGACCTTCAATGCTGCAAACTTTTTTCTGTACCCTTCCTCAGATCTTTGCCTCACTACAATCCTGTCTCGGAGGTCTACAGACAATTCCTTGGACTGTATGGCTTGGTTTGTGCTCTGACATGCACTGTTAAAGGGATACTCCACCCAAAAATTTAAATTCTGTCATCATTTACTCACCCTCAAGTTGTTGCAAACCTGAATGATTTTCTTTCTTCTGCTGAACACAAAGGAAGATATTGTGAAGAACGATTGGAACCAAACAGTTGTGGGGCACCATTGACTTTTATAGTAGAAAAAAAAATCTTGGTTCCAATCGATCTTCAAAATATCTTCCTTTGTGTTCAGCAGAAAAAAGAAAATCATACAGGTAGATGTACAGACCAGATCTCTTATGTGTCCTCGGATAATATAGGCGCTGCTGGGCTTTTCCCACCACTGTGGAGATGTGAGTGGTCCAGCTGAGCTCCTCTGTGATTGGTACCCCCAGAAACTTGAAACGCGTGATCCTCTCCACTTCATCTCCGTTAAGTTGTTTTGATTGATACTGTGAAGCAGCTTTGATACAATCTGTATTGTGAAAAGCGCTATATAAATATATTTGACTTGACTTGACTTGACTTATGAGGAGCGGGACATGTTCAGTCCTTTTTGTTTTCCTGTAGTTGATGATTATTTCCTTTGTTTTCCGAGGTTGTGGTAATCACACCATGTGTGCAATCTCTGTACCTCTTGTCTGTAGGCTGTTTCACTGTTGTTTGTTATCAGTCCAATGACAGTAGTGTCATTCTCAAACTTGGCAATATGGTTTGTGGGGCGAGTAGCAACGCAGTCATTTGTGAAAAGAGTGTAAAGCAGTGGGCTAAGAACACAACCCTGCAGTGCTCCCGTGCTCAGGGTCAGGGTGGATGAGATGTATTTTCCTAGCATTACTGTCTGTATTTGGTCCGTTAAAAAGTCTAAAATCCAGTTGCATGTGTGTGCATTTAGCACATTTAGGTATAGTTTCATGATTTACTTTGTTGGGAACTATAGTGTTAAAGGTTGACAAAGAGAATCCTGGCATAGGTGTTAGTCTGTTCTAGATGCTCCAGAACAGTGTGTGTAAAACCATGGAAATTGCATCATCTGTCGATCTGTTTTCCTTGTAAGCAAACTGCAGCTGGTCCATGTTTGCAGGAATGTAGTTCCTAATGTGGGAGAGGATCAGCCTCTCCAGGGGCCGGCTGCATAATTTGGCCATGCTGTGGAAAATGCCTGTTGATGATCTGGGAGGTGAAGAGATTGAGGAGGTCCTGCAGGAAGAGCACTGTAGACAATTTCAAGACGGGCCAGGCTCAGGTCTCAGACAACTTCCAGAGAGAACATGTTTTGTGCAAGGAAAATCCTCAATTGCTTGTGTCACTCCACTTCTTCTAACTTCCTTCATCTGCCAAATCTCACCCTTCTTGCGGTTTGTGACAGATTCGTTTTGTTTTCTTTGCATCCATCAATTAAAATAAGAATTGCTTCATCACTGAAATTTGTCTTCCCATTTCTTTTCTCCTCCACGTGTCGGCTAAGATATTTTCAATTAAAAGTTTGAATGTTTGTTTAAAGTTTAAAGCAAATTTGCTTTAATTTCTTTTTTTCTTTCAGTTTCGGCCAGTCAAGAATGAGTTAGGAAATATTCTGAACAGCACATAATTTCAGTTTACCTATTAGAAGGCTTGTGATTAGGTTAAGAAAAATAGACATCATTCTATGCAACAACACATTACGTTTAAGGGGAGTTTACGACCTATTTTCTGCCTGAAAAACAAATGGAGCTACTGAAAAAAGTAGAGTTAGTTAAAAACTAACTAGTAGTTACTAAGCCTCTAGTTTGGACTTTACGTTCCAGTTTAAGTTAGGGATGTGTAAGACTAGTCGATTAAACGGTACAGCTGCTATTAGTCGAAACCAAAACAAAACAATAGTTTTACAAAAACAAAAAAATACACAAGATTTTATCATTCAAATTACTGTCGTTTTAATGTTACTGTAAAGAACTGTGGAAGCGGAGTGTGGTGACGCGAGTGTTAATGACCGTCACTGCGCTCTGTAGTCAGTCTGGAGTCCCAGGAGCTCTGAAGGATAAGAGGAGGAGTGAAGACAATGGAAGACGAGAGAAGACTAGGCCTGGGACATTTAAGTTGCGTTTTTAGTTTCGTTTTCTTTATTTTACAACTTCCATTTACCATTCCCCATTCTTGCCTGAGCCTTGAACTTTGATACATTTATATTTAAAAGTATTTTAAATAGCACATTAAAATAAAACACTTGGAAAAATTATACCTTAAGAGGTAGGGACTAATCCTTTTACCTCAGATCCTATGTGTGTGTGTTTTTTTTGTTTTGTTTTATTCATGTCACAGAGAGCACAGAAATGACCGCTCAAAAGACAAAGCTTTTCTGTTTGTTTGTTTGTTTGTTTTTTTATTCAAAATACTCCCGCAACTGGTTTATGTAAGCTGTGCCATGTTAAACTGCCATAATTCCACTAGAGCCATGCATAATTCAGCACATACACAAAGGTGTGATAGCCAAAGCAAGCAAATGCCCATCGCATATTCACTTTATTTCCCATTACGCATTTAACATATTCTCCAAAAAATAACTGAGCTTCAGAATGCGCTTTAAGAGTGCAGTGTTTGATATGATAGTTGATGTTTGAAAACAGGCTGGTACTATGGCATAGGACAGGGAGAGGTTAAAAATGTGGGTGAGGATTCAGTCAGCTGATCGACACAGTCTGTCAGGACACGTCCTGGCACACCATCTGGTCCAGCCGATTTGCATGGGTTGATGCACAAGTTGCATCTCACCTCATGTGTTGTTAGTACCAGTTCTGGACTTCTTTCAAGTGACTGGGCTGGCATCACTGTCCTTTTGTTTTCCCTGGCAAACCTGGCAAAGATGATGTTCCTCTGCTAATGCCGGCTCACTGTTGACAGGGTCTGAAGTCTTGTAATTAGTGATGTTCCTGAATCTGATCCCCTCCCACATGGATTAGTGGCATTGTTGAAACATGTCAATTTGTTGGCTATATTGACATTTGGCAGCTTTGATGCATTCCCTGAGGTTCCTCCTAGCCTTACTGTATGTTGTTGCATCTTTAGAATAGTAGGCTGCATCCCGTGCCTTGAGAAGGTGTTGTTCTTCGCTGTTCATCCATGGTTTTTGGTTTGGGAACACAATGATGATTTTACTACTGGTAACAGTGTCCACACATAATTTGGTGTACTCCATAACAGAGGTGGTATATCCATCTATATTAATCCCAGCTTTGTGTGATGATGCCAAAGCGTGCCGCACAAGCCCTCAAAAGTGAGGCCAAAACGTCTCGATCGCCCCCCAGTGACCGGTCCTAGTATAGGTCATAAACCCCGCCCCCCTATGGTATTCAACGGGACGTGAGACCAACTAAACAATTAAATTACAGTTCACATATCCTTTTTCCAAACATAGTTTCTGTCATTTACTGTAGTTTCTATCACGTTGATGTAATTTCAAGAGTTTGTTTTTAAAATAAGTTTGTTTTTAGTTAGTTATTTGATGCTATAAAAACGGTGCTGTGACATCATGATTGACAGCTGTGATTGACAGGTTCTCTGTGCGAAGTGGTCACTAAAGCACCAACGGACTTTTTTTCATAATGTTGACTATGTGGTTAGTAGTTGTATTTACCTTATTTTAACGAGGTACTGAAATCAGCAGACATCATTGGAGAGGAACGGAGCAGACAGAGGCCACTTAAGAAAAGTGCAGGGGCGTGTGCTTGCGATTGATTCTGCGAGAGTGAGGGCGGGACCTTGATTTTGCGGCTTTACTTCCTGCTCACGACTGCGCATCTCTGGTCCCGAAAACGCAAGTGCGCAGACTCAAGTCCCAAGATGTCAGCGCCATATCGGGACATTGGCGGCTTCAATTCTCTCGGATGGAAAAGGGCGAAGGCGCGCCGTCCATCTTTTTTTACAGTCTATGGATGATGCTGATAGTGCAAGTCCATATTCCAGTCTGTTGCTTCTAAGCAGTCTTGGAGCTGAGAGTTGGCTTGCTATGGGCCACACTATCACAGTTTTGATTATTGGTGTCCTTGTCTGTATTAGTGGTCTGTAGGCTGGAAACAGAAAAATAGCCAGGTGGTCAGAGAGCCCCAGATGGAGGGAAGGATATGCCTTATTGGCCCCTCTGATGTTAGTATACACCTGGTCTAAGATATTGTTGCCCCTCGTAGGGCATTTCACATTTCTGGAAAACTTGGGGAGAAGATTGGCTTGGTTGAAATCTCCAGCAACAACAAACACTCCATCTGAAACGACAGACTCGCTTGTTAATAATACCATGCAGCTGTACTAGTGCCAACTTGGTGTTAGCTTGTGGTGGTATGTATACTGCCATGACATAAACAACAGAGAATTTCCAGCTATAAGTAAAAATGTCTGCATTTAACCAATAAATAATTTTATATATACATACATAATCATCCTCCTGATTTCTTACCGAAGTGGTGTGTTCTGTCGGCTCTATAAACAGTTCGTCCAGCTAACTCAATGGATTCATCGGGAGTGTTGTTGTCCAGCCAAGTTTCCGTGTATATCATTGCACAGCAGTCCCTCTGTGGGGGACGCCAGCAGCACACAAACATGCCAAATATTAAAAATAAAAGGATTACAATGTAAAAGATTATTGTGTACAAAGATATGGTGGAATCTGGCTTGTCCCATAGATGGTCTGCTTGCGTGCTTTCACCTCGCGCACGAGCAGATCTGTTTGCTCTCTGGAGAAGCGTTCAGTTTTTCGCTTGCAAATTGCAAAATCTAAATAGCGAATCCGCCATGGCGCGAGCGCAACTGGCTTTTAAAGGTCCCATATTATCAGAACTGAAACTTTGTGGCTTTTTTTCATGATAACAGAGGTCTAGGTGGCTGTGTAACTACCATATAAGTTTCAAAACAGTCAATCCACAGACAAATGCACACAGCCTGCATAAAGTAGCTGTGCCTTTTCTCAAGCCGTTGTGACTTCCGTGAAAATGTGACGTCAGAACTACTCGGTCACCGCCTTCAGTGACCACCCTGAGCACTGCCCACCGTCCCTCCCTCATTTTGCCCAACCCCAGATAACATCGCCTCTATGCCATTGCTGAGCAACAACAACACGGAAACATGTCGAGAAAACGCTGTTCAATCGATGTATGTCAGGAAACTACATCATTGCACAGGCTTCTGAACAACATTAATATAAGAGACCAGTGGCTAATGTTTATTTATTCGGAAATACCACAGCAATTTAGTTTGACCTTAACCGTCTGTTCTGCACATTTCACAAGTGACTGCTTCGTCAATCAGGCACAATTCAATGCCGGTTTTTCAAAGAAGCTACTCATTAAAGATGCTACAGTGCCTACATTGTTCGGTCCGACCTCAAATTTGCAACCTGTAAATAAACTTCTAACACATTTTATGTTACATTATGGAGCCAGCATAATCTGAAATTATAGTTTGTAAACGGATATGCAAACCCCACTTTAGTGTTGCTAAATTGATGCTGAAGTGTTGTTTTGTACAGTCTATGGTTCCTACAAGCTTTGATAGAATATCTGTTGGAAACAAGACAAAAAAAAAATATGTTGTTTGTTTTCCTTAGTTAGAGACACTGGCCATATCTTGGTGTCTGTTGTTTTTGAGTTAAAAACGGTGAGATTGAGTTAACTCAGTCTCTGTGTCTTTTGTTTTTCTAACAGAAACTAACGTTTAGTGTAACTTACTTGCATGAATGTTATTTCAAAAGTCTGAGTTTGTTCACAGACAGTTTAAATTAGCATTAACGTTAAATCTGCCTGCAGCATTGATGCAATGGTCATTATAATACTCTTACAATAATGGCGAAAGTAAAAAAAAAAAAAAAAAATTACTATTCTAAAACATCTGCGTTTGAGGAGGTGGTTGGTTGTCTCCTGTCGTCGCCGATTTGGGGTCTGAGTCCGGCACGAACATATAAGGCCGGATAACATTTTTCTCAGCAATGTCCATCATTACAGGTGTTTTATTTACCTTACTTGAGCATCACCAAGTCACAGCTGTCACAGTCCTCGTCTGCACCAGTCTGTCTTTGTGTCTGCACTACACTTCCCAGAATCCTCCTCGTTTCCACACATGTATTCACTCCCTCACTTACCAGCCTGTCCCTCGTTTTCATCATCAGTGTCACCTGTTTTCAACTTGTTATGTTTGATTCATGCTTGTATTTAGTTCCTTCCTGTTCAGTCTGTCCTTGTCGATCGTTAGTCATAGTTAGAGTGTTGTGTTTGTCCTTCAGCCTGCCTGTATCCGTGCGAGTATTTGTTATATTGTGAGTAAAGTTTATTGAAATTGGATCTTTGACTTCAGCCTCTTCATCTACCTGCACCACACCCGTGACAGAACGATCGACCGCCCCAAATGGACGACGGGGTGAAAATTATCGTCCTGGCCCAGGAGAGCCAAGATCTCCGTTCATTTGTTGCAGGCTTCATCCGCATTGCCGTCATCAGCGAGGAGGACGATGAGCGGTTGTGCACCTTGTTCCGAATCGGGGCCACCTTTCACCACCGGATCGATCTCCCAGACACCGCCGTTCTGAACTGGAGGGAAACCGTTCTCCGGTGTCTGGAGAGTGTCGAGCCCCGATCCGGAACACTACCTCCAAGCCTTCACCGCCGGTCTCGTCCGACCCCGAACTTCCACCGCTGGTCCCGTCCAGCACAGAGCTTTCTTCGCCGCTGGTTCCGTCCAGCTCAGAGCCCGCTGATCCTGCACCAGAGACGATTCACGTCCAGCCTGCCCAGCCAGAGACGGTTCACGTCATGCCTGCCCAGCCAGAGACGGTTCACGTCATGCCTGCCCAGCCAGAGACGGTTCACGTCATGCCTGCCCAGCCTGAGACGATTCACGTCATACCTGCCCAGCCTGAGACAGATCCGTCCTGCATCAAGCCTTCGCCGCTGGTCCCGTCCAGCCCTGAGCTTCCTTCGCCACTGGTCCCGTCCAGTCCAGAGCTCCCTTCACCGCTGGTTCCGTCCAGCCCAGAGACCCCTTCACCGCTGGTTCCGTCCAGCCCAGAGACCCCTTCGCCGCTGGTTCCGTCCAGCCCAGAGACCCCTTCGCCGCTGGTTCCGTCCAGCACCAAGCCCTCTTCGCCGCTGGTTCCGCCCAGCTCAAAGCCCTCTTCGCCGCTGGTTCCGCCCAGCTCAAAGCCCTCTTCACCGCTGGTTCCGCCCAGCTCAAAGCCCTCTTCACCGCTGGTTCCGCCCAGCTCAAAGCCCTCTTCACCGCTGGTTCCGCCCAGCTCAAAGCCTTCTTCGCCACTGATCCTGCCCAGCTCAGGACCTTCGCCGCTGGTCCCATCCAGCAAAGAGCCCTCACCGTCTGTCCAGCCAGAGACCGTCCAGCCAGAGACCGTCCAGCCAGAGACCGTCCAGCCAGAGACCGTCCAGCCAGAGACCGTCCACGTCCCGTCTGCCCAGCCTGTCCCTCATCCAGTCACTCTCCCCAAGAATTTTTTTGGGGGGGGGCCATAGGTCTCCGCCATGGCTGCCCGAAGGGTTTCCATCGCCATGGCCGCCCGAAGGGTCCTCACCACCATGGCCGCCCGAAGGGTCCTCACCACCATGGCCGCCCGAAGGGTCCTCACCACCATGGCCACCTGAAGGGTCCTCACCACCAGGGCCACCTGAAGGGTCCTCTCCGCCATGGCCGCCCGAAGGGTCCTCTCCGCCATGGCCACCTGAAGGGTCGTCACCACCATGGCCACCCGAAGGGTCCTCACCATCCTGGACGCCCGAGGGTCCAACAGCTCCGCCATGGACGCCCGAGGGTTCGTCTGCTCCGCAGTGGCCACGCCCACGTCCTGCTCCGCCCTGGCCAAGCTCACGTCCTGCTCCGCCCTGGCCAAGCTCACGTCCTGCTCCGCCCTGGCCAAGCTCACGTCCTGCTCCGCCCTGGCCAAGCTCACGTCCTGCTCCGCCCTGGCCACGCCCACGTCCTGCTCCGCCCTGGCCACGCCCACGTCCTGCTCCGCCCTGGCCACGCCCACGTCCTGCTCCGCCCTGGCCACGTCCTGCTCCGCCATGGCCACGCCCACGTCCTGCTCCGCCATGGCCGCCTGGACCATCCTGGAGTCTGTCCAGCTGCACCCGGTCCGCCTTCCTATCACAGACTCCAGGATGCCCACCCTCCCACCCCTGTTCTACGGCGTGAGGTCACGCCTACTGGGAGGGGGGAGTAATGTCACAGTCCTCGTCTGCACCAGTCTGTCTTTGTGTCTGCACTACACTTCCCAGAATCCTCCTCGTTTCCACACCTGTATTCACTCCCTCACTTACCAGCCTGTCCCTCGTTTTCATCATCAGTGTCACCTGTTTTCAACTTATGTTTGATTCATGCTTGTATTTAGTTCCTTCCTGTTCAGTCTGTCCTTGTCGATCGTTAGTCATAGTTAGAGTGTTGTGTTTGTCCTTCAGCCTGCCTGTATCCGTGCGAGTATTTGTTATATTGTGAGTAAAGTTTATTGAAATTAGATCTTTGACTTCAGCCTCTTCATCTACCTGCACCACACCTGTGACAACAGCAGGCTACAGCATACATAACCCTAGTTACTTGTGGTTGGCCTGGGCGTGTGTCACTCAGAAAACAACAAGCCAATCAGAAGAGAGGCTCATGAATATTAATTAGAAAGGCCAAATTCGACCTGTTCTTAGCAGAGGTCCTGAGAAAGGAGCTGTAAAAATATATTGAGATGGTTTTTGGTACTTATACTGAAAATATATATTCTTAAGGACATTAAAACCTAAAATAAAACTCCAGAAAGGTGTACAATATGGGACCTTTAAAGTGAACCCCGACTAGTGTGGCATGTTGGCCTTATAAGATTAACGTGGGCGTCAGCTATAAAAAGGTGATACAAAAACACTCCAAATGCTTTTGTTTTTATTTTAAAAAAAGCCGAAAATCCGTTCACTCGTAGGCCGCCATAGTTATTTACGTCTCAATGCATTCTGGGTAGTGACGTGTAAAGGTTGTAGTCGGTTGAGCCTAGCCGCTGTAGCCGCTTCGTTTATTGTTTTTCCAACGTACCGGCTAGCTAAGTTTTGACAGTAGTGAGATGAACACGTCTGCCGTTCAGCCTTTTCAGTCTGAACCAGAGCGCACGTAGGCTTAAATCAAGAGAATAAAGCGGTGTCTGTGCTGCTTACCAATGCCAAGCGAGAACGCCCGCATTTGCTGTAAAGAGATCAGTATAGTCAGTAACGTTATAGTCTTAGATTTAAGATTTTAAATATCTAGTGCAAGGCAATTCAGTGCAATGGTAATTATTAATATTGTAAGATTTGAAAATGTACATGAGGTAGATGAGCAGAATAGTGTCGACTTTGTAAAGGGGGTTGCACACCGGGTCCGGACGAGAAGCGCAGCGCAGTTGTCTATGACAACTCGAGGTATCGCACATCGGACGCGCACTTTGTCAGTTTATGGCCACCAATATTGTTATGTTTAAGGAAGGACATTATGGAATTAAGATCATCTATGTATTATGATTGTACTGTACAATTAAATACAATCGTTGCTTATTAGTCTGCAGTCTGAATTCACTTTACCTCAGAGCGTCCGTTAACTGAATGAATTGAGAATATCACCTGAAAATCCGGTAACATCAGCAATTTTCATTCAACCAGCTGATTTCTGTAAATAAATGTAAAACTAAATGTATATTGCTGCGCAGGGTGAAGTCAGTATATACATTAACAACGATTTGAGACAAATAAATGTAAATTTAATATAAAACTATGTAAATGGTGCTCTGTGGCGCGGCAGGATTTTAAACAAGGTCCGAGAGGGCATTTCTATGCGTTCAACATAGTGACTGCTTAGGGAAAATAAAGCAAACGACGGCGGTAGATGACTTATTAAATTATGTATACCGTTAGTACGATCGTCTGATCTATACAGCCTACCCTGGACAGCTACTGACAAAAAGTGGAGCTCTTTACAGCAAACGCTCTTGTTCTCGCTTGGCATTGGCAAACTGCCGCAGACACCATCTATTTTGCCCCACTCTCGCTTCTTCAACTCTCTGATAATCTTCATTTTCATGTAACTCTTGAGTAGGCCTATCGTTTTCCGCGTTATTCTCTTGATTTAAGCCTACGGTGCGCTTGGGTTCAAACTGAAAAGGCTGAACGGCAGACGTGTTCATCTCGCTACTGTCAAAACTGGGCTAGCTACAACCTTTACACGTCACTACCCAGAATGCATTGAGACGTAAATAACTATGGCGGCCTACGAGTGAACGGATTTTCGTCTTTTTTTAAAAAAATCAAAAACATTTGGAGTGTTTTTGTATCACCTTTTTATAGCTGACGCCCACGTTAATCTTATAAGCCCAACATTCCGCACTAGTCGGGGTACCCTTTAAAGGGAATGGGAAATTACACTCTGATTGGTTTATTGCATGTTACGCCCAAAACACACCCACTACTCATTAAAGGGTTAGTTCACCCAAAAATGAAAATTAAGTCATTAATTACTCACCCCCATGCTGTACCAACCCCGTAAGACCTTCGTTCGTCTTCGGAACACAAATGAAGATATTTTTGATTAAATGTGACAGCTGGATCACTCCTCCATAGGCTGCCTAAGGGATTGAAACCTGAGGGCCCAGAAAGTCAATGAAGAAAATGTTTAAATATTCCATGTCACAACAGTGGCTCAACTATAAGTTTATCAAGCGACGAGAATACTTTTTGTGCGAAAAAAAAACAAACAAAAATAACGAGACTTCAAGAGATTTCCACGACGCGCACACGCACGCGCGAGAACTTATCTGAAGTAGTTGAAGGAGATCGCAATTCTCGCGCATGCGTCGTGGAAATCTCTTGAAGTCTCGTTTCAGGCCTACAAGGAAGAAAAGGAATAGTCGAATAAAGTCATTATTTTTGTTTGTTTTTTCGCACAAAAAGTATTCTCGTCGCTTGATAAACTTATAGTTGAGCCACTGTTGTGACATGGAATATTTAAACATTTTCTTCATTGACTTGCTGGGCCGTCAGGTTTCAATCCCTTAGCCTATGGAGGAGTGATCCAGCTGTCACAGTTAGGCATGTGCCGGTATCAAATTTTCGTGCTGCGATTAATTGAATGAGCTTTTATCACGGTATACGGTATTATCACGATATTTTAATTGCTCAAGAGAAACAGATGGATTGCGGGTATCTAAAAAAACAACTTGCATCACAATGTGTAATTGTGATTTTCAAAACATGGTAACTAAACAGAATTTTATTAAGTTTAGTGACAACGTGTTACAATGTTTACATGGTACAATGACTGGTAGGTTACTGTTTGTATTATTCAAATAAATTCTTGTATTTGATTTTAATCTTAATTCAATATTGACTCATTTGGATAAATATTAGGTAGGCTACAGTCTGCATGTTAATTTTTCTCAAGAAAAAAATATATCTCACATAATGCTGTAAACAGAGAGAAATTAAATATAATGCGGTTTTCATTATAATAACAATTATGTAATGACAAGTAAACATATAATTAATATGTAATAAAGTGCACATATTTAGCAAAATGACAATTTTTTCTAGTCAACTAAAGTGCTGGTCATTAAATGGCTTTCCTGAGGTAAATGTAACGTTCTGTGACATAACTGTTCTCCTGCAGTTTTATTGACCTCTTTCCGTGAAAAACACTGATTGATCGACATTTTGTATGAGGCATAAACCTTAAGGTAAGTTGTACTGTATCTTTAAATAAAAAGTAACAGATGATCGGTTTACTTGAACTGAGGCGCAGGGATCTGTCACAATGGACAGAACCTTTTTTTTTTCATATCAATTAAAAGTAACCTGCTCTGTCTAGTCTGTCGGTGTCAGTGTCCTCTTTGCTCCGCGATTTTTCTCTGCGTGAGAGCGTGTGAAAAGTGTCAATTCCGTAAAGCGGCTTTCAGACAGAACGCGATTTGCTATTTTGCAAATAAAAAATTTAACTATTTTGAACTTTGACTCCGGCGTGCTTTGGTCGACGCAGCAACAAAACGTCCCCGCGAGTATTCTGCGTCCTGTCTGAAAGGCGCTTGAGTCTCAAGTTGAATGCGTGAGAGTTGGCAGCCCTGCGGGGGGTAAATCGTCGGCAGCGTTCCTCCTTCCGCCATGCTTCTACTCCATGTGATGATTGTTTACATTAGACTAGAGTGCGCTCTGCGCCGCGTGGACACAGTGCTTATACATGTGGGGATTGTTTACATCAGAGTGCGCACGTGTTTTTCGGAGCATATACGCAGTGTTTAAGCGGTTGATAGAAAATTAGCTAATGCGTGTTCTAAAAGTCTAAATTCAAATCTATTATTTTTCACGGTATTTTGAAGTGGCCGCGATAACAATATCGTGCATATTCATTACCGTGATTTATCGCATTACCGAATACCGGCACATGTCTAGTCACAGTTAATCAAAAATATCTTCATTTGTGTTCCGAAGACGAACGAAGGTCTTACGGGGTTGGTACAGCATGGGGGTTAGGAAATAATGACTTAATTTTCATTTTTGGGTGAACTAACCCTTTAAGAGAATAGGGACAACCCTTTTAGAGCATGCGCTGGGCCCGCCGACCATTTTTCCCGTCGTTAAACTGGCAAAAGTGGATTCGGACATGCCCTAAGTGCACTTGCGCCGTGCTCTTTATACCATACGCTTAGATCGTTTAAATAGGGCCCCAAGTCTGATTTCGTCCTTTTTGTTTGTTATTGATTGGATATTTGTGAGAAAGATACTTGGTAGAGACGCCTTGAATGGTGAAGCCTTTAGCCCGGCTCGCTTTCCCCACTTCGGCTTCTGCCCTCTCCACTGCCTGTGGAGCTTTTCGTCTGGTGTTAGCTTCCAGGCTAGCCCTGATGCTGGAGGCCATCTCTGATGGGATCTTGTAATCCGGAAGAAAATTCAATGCATCTTTGCTCATGTGGTATATGTCCAAAAGTTCTTGTCGACTGTACCTCATAGCAAGTGACCTGCATTCATGTGAAACTAAACACAAACGTAACAAAAACATACTGAGCGTAGGAGAGCTTAGAGCCGCTGCGTTCGAGCGTCCCGCCATTAGTATAAAGTGAAATATATTTTGCATATAGGCCTATTTATTCCTTTTATACAGTATATCTGATTTCATCCTTTTTGTTTGTTATTGATTGGACATTTGTGAGAAAGATACTTGGTAGAGACGCCTTGAATGGTGAAGCCTTTAGCCCTATTTTTTTGGTGAAGCCTTTAGCCCTAGTCTATTTTTTTTGGCGGCGCGTCCACACGCAGCGGCTTCTCTCGCTCCCAATAGAATGGTGTTTTCATTTTTGTCTTGTGAGTCGCAGTGTTTTTGTACGTCTTCATCGAATCAATGTGTCAGTAAGCGCGTATACAGCTGTGAGTTTTTGCTGGAAGTCGGCAGAACCACATTTTTAGAATTAAAATCCGCGAATTCGGTCTGCTCCGGAGGCCGACACCATCACTGACCCCCACTACTGCATCTCGCCCACAGTGGAGGTGCCACAAGCGGCGTCAGAGGAAGCAAAAGAGGGGTAAGCGCGGAGGTATTTGGGCTAGGCTAACGGCTAACCCACACAAGCCAGCTATCCCCACCATCTTACTGGCTAACGTACGCTCTTTGGACAATAAACTGGACAACATCCGACTACTACGTTTAACTCAGAGGACCGTAAGAGATTGCTGTGTGTTTGTGTTCACTGAAACATGGCTTAGCAACAGTGTTCCTGATGGTGCTATTCAGCTCGATCAGCTGACATGTTATCGAGCGGACAGAGTTCTCGTCCCGGGAGGAAAAACCCGTGGCGGTGGGCTTTGTGTTTACATCAATGATGCATGGTGCTGCCATGATGCTGTTGTGATCTGCAAATACGGCTCACCCCGGATGGAGTGCATGATTATTAAGTGCCGGCCGTTCTATCTGCCGAGGGAATATACTGCCATACTGCTCGTTTCTGTATACATTCCTCCGCAACAGGAACAGGAACGAAGCACTATATGAACTATACCAGCACATCAGTGAGCAGCAGACAGCCCACCCTGATGCGTTTCTCATCATAGCTGGAGATTTCAACCATGCAGACTTAAAGAGTGTGTTTCCAAAAATACACCAACACATTAACTTTCCAACACAAGGTAATAACATTTTAGACCTTGTTTACACCACTCAGAGAGGAGACTACAGAGCCCTCCCTCTCCCCCACCTTGGTGCCTCCGATCACATCACCGTCATGCTAATGCCTGTATACAGACCGCTCATCAGAGTCGTTAAACCAGTTCAAAAACAGATACAAGTATGGCCGGAAGGGTCGTCAGAGGCTCTTCAGGACTGTTTTGACACCACTGACTGGAATATGTTCAAGCAGGCTGCCACATACAATAACACCGTAGACCTCCAAGAGTACTCAGAGACTGTCACTACCTACATCAACAAGTGTATTGACGATGTAACAGTCACAAAGACCATCACTATCCGGGCCAACCAGAAGCCGTGGATAACAGGGGAGGTCTACAGACTCCTGAAGATGCGGAATGCTGCCTTCAGAGCTGGAGATGAGGGGGGTCTGAGAACAGCTAGGGCCAACCTGTCCCGCGGCATCAGAGAGGCTAAGAGAAAGTACTCTAGGAGGTTAGCCCACCAATTCAGCGATAGCAGAGATACTCGGAGCCTATGGCAGGGGATACAGACCATTACGGACTATAAGCCCCCACCACGGACCTGTGACAGTAACATCTCTCTGCTGAACGAAGTGAACGCCTTCTTCGCTCGCTTTGAAAAACAAAACAGTTCCACTGCACAGAAGATTCCACCTCCTCCCGGCGACCATATGATGATGCTGACCCCGGACAACGTGAGGAGATCATTCAGAAGGATCAATGCACGCAAAGCTCCGGGTCCTGACAACATTCCTGGGCTGGTACTGAGAGACTGTGCAGCAGAACTCACGGATGTCTTCACAGACATTTTTAACATCTCTTTAAGTCAGGCTGTTGTCCCAACATGCTTCAAATCTACCACCATCATTCCAGTTCCCAAGAAGCCGTCTCCATCCTGCTTTAATGACTACCGACCAGTTGCACTTACTACTATTATTATGAAGTGCTTCGAACGGCTAGTCATGCACCATATCAAGTCTGCCCTCCCCCCCTCCCTGGACCCCTTCCAGTTTGCATATCGGTCAAATCGCTCGACCGATGATGCCATCACAACTGTTGTCCACTCAGCACTTACTCATCTAGACAAAAAGGATTCATATGTCAGAATGTTGTTCCTGGACTTCAGTTCTGCATTTAACACTATCATCCCTCACCAGCTTATTCACAAATTGGTTCAGCTGGGGCTCAGCATTTTGCTTTGCAACTGGCTGTTGGACTTTTTAACTGGAAGACCTCAGACAGTACGGGTCGGCAGTAACACATCCAGCACCATCATTCTGAACACTGGGGCCCCCCAAGGATGTGTGCTGAGCCCCCTCCTCTTTACTCTGCTGACTCATGACTGCACAGCGTCACACAATTCCAACCTCCTTATTAAGTTTGCGGATGACACGACTGTGGTGGGTCTCATTAGCAACAATGATGAGACAAACTACAGGAGCGAAGTGAGCCGCCTGGCCAGGTGGTGCAGTGACAACAATCTCTCCTTGAACGTGGACAAGACGAAGGAGATTGTAGTTGACTTCCGGAGAGTGCCCACTCAGCATGCTACTCTAACCATCAACGGTGCCACTGTGGAGAGAGTGAGAAGCACCAAGTTCCTGGGTGTGCACATTACTGAGGACCTCTCCTGGACCATAAACACAGCAGCACTGGCAAAGAAATCACAGCAGCGTCTCTACTTCCTCCGTAAACTGAGAAGAGCCAGAGCTGCGCCCTCCATCATGTACTCATTTTACAGAGGCACCATTGAAAGTATCTTGACGAGCTGCATCACTGTGTGGTACGGGGCCTGTTATGCATCCTGTCGGAAGAGCCTACAGCGCATAGTGAGAGCAGCTGAGAAGATCGTTGGTGTCCCTCTTCCCTCCCTCCAAGACATTTACGGAACCCGTCTCACCCGCAAATCCTTCTGCATTGCAGGAGATCCCACTCACCCATCATACAGCTTCTTCAGTCTGCTGCCATCAGGGAGGAGATTGCGGAGTCTCCAGGCCAGGACCAGCAGACTGAAGGACAGCTTTATTCATCAGGGTATCAGGAAGCTGAATTCGCTCCCGAAATTGCCCCCCTCCCCCCTCCTTAGTCTGCCCTCGGCTTATGTTGATGCACCAGTCACTGGTGACGCATGGGTCTGCTTACTACCTCACTCAGCATAGAACGGATGTCGTTCTACTACGTCATCAGTCAGTTTTTAATAGGACTGCCCTTTGAGCCCTTTTGGCACTTTAATCAGACAGGAACAAGCACTAAATATATCTTTATCGGCACTGTTTGATCACTTTACTTGTCGTGTTCTACGCTGTTTTTTTTTTTTTTTTTTTTTTTTTTTTTTTTTACTATTTATTAGAGAGTCGTATTTTGATATTGATCTAGATTTCTAGGCTTTACTGTTGATATTATTTGTAAGCACCAGGGGTCTGAGAGTAACACAATTTCAATTCTCTGTATGTATGTACTGTACATGGAGTAGAACTGACAATAAAGCGTACTTGACTTGACTATATATATATATATTATTGTATTCTGTTTTCGCTGTTCACGGAAGTGCTGCAGGAGCGTGATGTGATGATGTGTGAATCCTCATGTTCTGTTGTTATGCTGCTATTTGTGCATGTAAAACTAAACCCCTGGAAAACAAATGATGGTATTTTTAATGGGTCACTTCTAATTTAACATAATCTTGTCAGTTAACCGTTAATGATCTGTTAACGAGCGGGGGGAAAGAAACGAACGTTGAGCTTTGACCAGTCCTTAACCCAGATCTACACTGGAAGTGTTTGAAGTGGCAATTTTTTTCAGTTGATGGACTGTTAATGTCATGCTGAAAACCTTTTCCAACCTCTATTTTCACCATCCAGATGCAATGAAACCGATTTTATTCTTACATTAATTGATTGCCATTAAACTCCACAACATTAACAAACTACCCAATCCCCTGTTTGTGTGTGTTACAGACTCCAGCGTAATGAGGTTACTCTTGCCCAGTCTCAGACGTGTGTGCAGGAACTGACCACTGAACTTAGGAATCGTTGCCTGGAGCTGCGGGATCTACGGGAGAAAGACCATCAACAAGAAAAACTGCAGCAGGTCAGAGAGAGCGCAATAGCCACATTTCCACTGCCTGACAGTGGAAACGCAACTTGATTGGGCTCTGTTACTAGGGCTGAACGATTAATTGGATTTGCGATAATATCGCGATGTGATGAAACACGATTTGTTTTACCCGCAAAAGCTGCGATTACACTCTGCTCACGTGACACGCGAGAGTAAAGCATATAGGCCTGGCATACAGGAAGGAGCAGTTTGTTTAATTTATGTGATATTGTGTTATAGATTCTCTCTCCAACGATTCTGGATCGATTCAGAGAAATTCAGAATCGAGTCTGAGCTTAGTTTTTAAATGGTGTGGTGTAAGCGGCCTCTAAGTTAATAACTGATGATCTTTGCAATGGAAGTGAATCGATCAAAACTAACTTTAGCTGGACAATAACTTTATTCTAGAGCTGCTGTAAAGCCAAAACAATCTCTGTTACTTTAATTTCCTAAAGATGCTTTGAAACAGTCCATATTGTTAAAAGCGCTATATAAATGAAGGTGACTTGACTTGACTTGACACAGATGCGTGTGCTTTAGAAACAACCGTAACCTCCTTGCTTCTTGCATTCCTCTCTCTCTCTCTCACACACACACCCACGCGCTCGCACACCACTCGAACCTTCCGAAAAATAATCTTTCATAAAGTTCGGAAAGGTTGAAGCGAATTACAAGGACATTCATTGCACAGGTTATGCTCTGTGAGAAACGCACGCTTTGCTTGATGTTACTCTTGCAGTGCACAGTCTCGCCCGCCGGTATTTTCCTTATATCTTTTGAAATGCATTCGTCTTATATATTAAAAATATTAAAATCACTGAAAGAAGGTTGTTTCAATTTCAAATACTCACGCGCTGTGAGCGACTCCGTCTACGTGAATAAATGTACTTGCATCTCAAAATGCTTTTATGACGCTAAATTAATGTAAACAGTCATTTATTTCTTAAGGGGTTAAAAGGACAGGACAAACCCTAAGCTTTACCCTAAAACCCACCCTTAACATGCCTCCATAGAACAACGTCACACAACCTCACCATTTCACCAGTTGACTGAACTTGCTAGATCGCAAAATGAGCATGACTGAAGTGAAAGTTTAGCTTTACTTAAAGACTTAAGATTCTAGCATTGATATTTGACAAATGTTTTACAATAAAAAATGTTACAGTGACAGTTATTTATTAATTTGTGTCAGTAGTGCACATCAATCATGCTGAATCAAACTGGTATTTACCATTTCACATAAAAAGAGAACACATACCTTCAGTTGCACCTGCTTCCATTCATTTACGATCATAGGAATGCACAAAACAACTCTAATAAGGCTTTTAAGTCCAAAGACTAACAAATATAGAAAAATATTGATAAAATATGTTTACGTGACATTTCTGAGCATTTTTATTAATTTTCCACAAAATTATGCAATAATTGCTAGGAGGTTTGAGTGATCTCTCCCGTCTCACTATACTGTTATCCTTTCAGCCAGAGCAACAGAGGAAGCTCACGAGAAGAAAACAGGACTTATTAGTTATACGAGTTTACCGGAGTGCGTGACATATTTGTGGATGCATTAGTCCGATATAGGGCTGGGCGATATGGCCAAAAAAAATTATCACGATAATTTTTTTTATATCAGTCGATATCGATAATTATCACGATAAATATCAAATCTTTATTTCTTTTAAGTTTAAAGGCAGATTTTTGCTCCTATAAGTGAAAGTTGTAGAAACCAGAGCGTTAATTGTGGTTTTAAACTACTCTTTATTGTCAGAACATATCATGACAAACACTTGCCAAACAGGTGAACATTTCACAAATCTGAGGTAGAACATGCAAACATTTGTCATTTTTCCTTAACAAAATAAACATCTGAATAGAAAAATATTTCTTCAGCACAGTTTGCAATATACAAATTACATGTTTTGTCTCGAAACGCTTATTTGACAGCGAGTTGACAGTAAATCTGCATCCTAACTCAAGCTAATACTACTATGTTAAATTTATGTTCATTAACAAAAACAGTAACATCTGTTTAAAAAAAGAAATGTAACGACCACATTTTTATTGGTAAAATGTAATATTCTGACTGTTTGAGTTTTATTCAAATTAACCATTGGTCATCCAGTATCATGCACTTAGATCATGATAACCACAGATAAAACCAGGCATAGCCTATAACTTAGCACCTCACTATCATGGCAAAATGTAACTTTATGGTTTCTATGGTATTTGTATGAAAAACAGTAGCCTAACAGTTAAATACATTATTAAATACTGTAATTAAATTCCATTAGTCATTTAATACATTGTCTACATTAATAATATAATACAATTCAATATATATATCTCACATTTCATATTACTAGGCTAACGTTACAGTAAATCCATGGTAGGCTAAATGAATTCAGTATCAATTCAGATTCTGACTGTATCGTTCCACACAGTGTTTCTCCTGTTTGTCAGTGCTGTTTCATCTACCTTTAAATTGGTTTGAACTTGACATTTGTGTTATTCGCTGAATTCAAGCGCTTCTCACTGGATCGAGTTGTGAGCGAGACAATCAGAGTAAACGCGCATGTGCTCTAGTGAGCTCCCGTTTGGACTTTGAGCCGAGCGGATAAATGGTCCGTGTGGCGCGCGGTTCAAATGAGTTTCGTTCCGCTTTTGACGCATACACATTATCGAACATTTATCGACCTCTTGATATCGTTTTATCGAGGAAAATTATATCGCGATAATTATCGTTATCGTTTTATCGCCCAGCCCTAGTCCGATATCAACAAAGGCACAGGGAGGGAAGAGACATATATGGATTATAATCATGTATTTATTCGGTTTCATGTTTTATCTGATTTGTCAACGTTTGACAATAATTGGTATTTTCCATAAAAATCTTTGTATCATCGCAAAGATCAGCATAAAGTAGCCTTCAGCATCGCATATAAATATATTTCTGCCTCATCCTTTGATCAGAATCCCCATCGTATCGCAAGTTATTTCAAACACTCGCTGGTGTCTAAAAGCGAGTTTTAAGCTGAAAATTCATTAAAATGTCTTAAATGTTGAGGTTAGCTGGTTAGCCTGATATAATAACATGGGAAATGAGCAGTGTTGTTGACAAAACAATGCTTGGAACAGTTGAGGGAGTTCACCACGTTGGAATAATAAGGTTCTATCTGCATTCTGAGCGGTTTTGAGATATTGAGCTTCAAAGATGTTGCATTCCATATAGCAAAAATTATATGGGGAACAATTCTCTTTCATACCTGAATATGACCCTAAATGTATTCTAAATGTACAATATCAAAATCATCTCAAATTTGTAAATGTTTTAAATGTAAACCTTCTAATTCTAAAAAATCACTTTCCGCTTGGAATTATAAGTTTCTATTTTGCAAAACATTAATTAAAGCAATAATTTTCAAGAAACACAAACAGTTTACTTATAATTTGTTTTAAAACAAAATTAGTGTTGTAACAATGGGTGTTTCTCAAAACCAAGAATGCAAAGAACGGACTTGGGGAGAACACTCTTGCTTGTTGTTCTTGGAAGAATGAACTCACAAGGTGACGAGCACACAGAACGCTGCTGACAGTTTGAGACGATGTGTTCTTGTTGATATTGCGCAATAATACCCCCGCACAGACGCCGTCTGCAGTACCCAAACATAACGAGAATTATTGACGATAACAGCCAGGCTGCAATGGTCTCTTGACTGTGGGGTAAAACGAGTCTGTGTGCAGGCTGGCCGGTTGGCTCGTTAGCTAACTTAACACCCACAGGCGCTTATGGAGATTCTCACTTCCGAAAACGTTTGAGCACATTTTCGATTCGCCGTACATTTTCGTAAAAATGTCAATATTTGAAGTCTACACTAGAGTTGTTCCGATTCCGATACTAGTATCGGAAATGCCGCCGATACCAATAAAAATGCTGGCATCGGTATTGGCGAGTACTTCTACCCATGTACCGATCCGATACCATTTTCTTAAACAATATCTAGTTATGCACGCTAGCTTTGCATAACGCTGCAAATCGGAGATCAATTCTTCTTCGCTGCTCTAAACAGTGGTTGCTTGTGGCGACACAGGAAGTTGTGCTGTAGCCACAAGCAACCACTGTTTAGAGCAGCGCAGAAGAAAGCGCGCGCACGCGATAGCAGTATGTCCGCTGCAGAGCCGTTACTGTTTAGCAGTATTTCAGACTGGACCAACCAGCCAGGAAAACGGCGACATGTCTCGTATGCCATACTGCAATTTCGAGGGTTGGAACAAGTATTAGCAACTTCAACACGAGTAACTTAAAGCATTTGAAGACGCGTCACCCCGCATAACGTCTCAGGTTACGACTGTAACCATAGTTCCCTGAGAAAGGGAACGAGACGATGCGTCAATGACGCTTTGGGAACGCCCCCAGCGTGAATGCGTCTGAAGTATCTATGTCAACTAGTCCAATGGAAAGAATGAGCGTCACGGGCGGGTGACGTCATGACCAGGAAGGGATAAAAGCACATCCGGTGCAAACCGGCATTAGCTTCGAAAAATTGCCGAAGCAAGCCGATCACAGGGATGCAGGGAGTATGGCAGGGTGACGCATCGTCTCGTTCCCTTTCTCAGGGAACTATGGTTACAGTCGTAACCTGAGACCTTCCCTTTCGAGGGAACTCGTCAATGACGCTTTGGGAACGAGAATACCCAAAACGCCAGACTTTCAAATGCCTGAGTGTCAGCCTGTTGTCACACTGCATCAAGCACCTGGGACCCTGGGGCAGCATCCAGGTCCAAGCTGTAAAACCTCACGAATGTGAGCGGTAAGGCCCAGTCCGCCGCATCACAAACGTCTTGGAGAGAACTCCAGATAATAAGCTTAGAAGCCATACTCCTGGTGGAATGAGCCCTGACCACCAAATGGTTGGCCAGAGGACTCACAAGCAAGAAGAATAGTCACAACAATCTATTGCTCAATAGGTTGGATTTTCCCGAAGAGAAGTCCAATGAACATAAGTGTCTCGCACTGGGCACAAGAGGTTCAGCTTTTCCTGGTCCGAAAAACGGGGGAGGACAGAAACCTGCAGCACAATAGGCCTCGAGATAATGGTAGGCACCTTAGGAACATTTACCTATGTTTGGGGTAAGATTGCCTTGGCCATTCCCGGTGCACTCAAGCCAGGTGGGGACCGAAAGGGCCTGAAGGTCTCGACTCTTAGAGGGACGAAATAGCTAGCAGAAAAAGGTCTTAAAAGAAAGGAACTTCTCTGAGACCAAATCTAAGGGCTCGAAGGGAGCCCCAGATAGGCCTTCTAGAACTATTGCAAGGTCCCAAGCCGGCACCTTAGTGCAAGTTGCAGGCCTCAGCCTCAAAGTGCCACGAAGGAAACGAGTGATCAGGGGGTCTCAACCCAAAAATGTACTACCCACCAGGGAGTGGAAAGCCGCAATGTCCGCCTCGTATACCTAAAGCGTGGAAGGACATAGACCTGAAACAAAGCGTTCTTGCAGAAACTCGAATACTGTGTTTACTGAACAGTTAACCGGATCCCACTGACGCTGCTACCACCAAGAAGTGAAACACTCTCGAAATAGTGAATATAGTTTCCTCGTAGCGGGAGCTCTGGAGCTTAGAATGGTCTCAACAACCTCAGTTGAGAGACCACTCTCTATGAGTTGGGCCCCCTCAGAGGCCAAACCCACAGTTTCCAAATCTCCTGCCGGGGGTGCAATATTGCATCCCCTGCCTGAGACAGAAGGTCTCTCCTGATCGGGACCTCCAAAGGAGGGCCGTCGAGGAGAAGAATTAGGTCCGTAAACCAAATTCGGCTCAGCCAGGGTGGTGCTACTAGCAATAGGCTTATTCCATCCTGACGGATTCACTCCAGAACTCCTGGGAGCAGAGCAACAGGGGAAATGCGTACAGACGTAGCCTCGGATACGTCTGCACCATAGCATCCAGCCCCGAGGGCGCTGGTTGAGTGAGGGATAACCAGAGTGGACAGTGCGTCGTATGCTGAGACGAGAACAGATCCACTTTGCCTGGCCGTAAAACTCCCATATTTGCTCCACCGCCTCGGGGTGGAGCCCCCTGGCCTCAGCCCCTGCCTCGACAGGGTGTCTGCTCCAATATTCTGGCCCCCTAGAATATACACTGCCCTCAGACAGCGTAATTTCCTGAGGGACCAAAATAAGAGGCCATTGACGTGTTGTCTGTGGGACAAGAACCAGATTTTCCTCCATATAACCAAGGCGCGGGGATACTGCCGCGTGATCTTGATCGTACGGAGTGGGTTTCCCCTCAGGGAGAACCCTCCGGTCCTGAGCCACCACTGTACCAGAGCAACACATGATGGCCTCTCAGGTCTGGGAGGAGATGTCTCAACGCATTGAAGACGACCATCATCTCTAGGCAATTCACGTGCCAAGAGAGATGATGACTCCTCCACAGGCCCTGAACCGAGCGGCCTTCCATTACCGCTCCCCAGCCGGTGAGGGAAGCATCTGTCGAGATCGCAACTCGATGGCAAAGAGCTCCCAACGCAGGACCCTGGGTTAAGAACCAGTGTTTCCTCCATATAATCAAGGCGCGGAGACACCGCCGCGTGATCTTGATTATACGAAGTGGGTTTCCCCTCGGGGAGAACCCTCTGGTCCTGAGCCACCACTGCAAAGGTCTCATGTACAGCAGGCCAAAAGGAATCCCGTTGGACGCCGCTGCCAAAAGACCCAACAGTCTCTCGAACTGTTTTACAGTGCGTGTCTGGCCTAGCCTCAGCTCTTTTGTGGCTGTCAGGATAGCAGCTACACGAACGGGCGACAGAGTGGCCCCCATCGTCACTGAATCCCATACCACACCAAGGAAAGTGGTTCTCTGTACTGGAGAAAGCACACTCTTCTTGGCATTGAGCCTCAACCCCAACATCTGCATATGAGCGAGAACGACACCTCGGTGCCG
The DNA here is from genome assembly GCA_030578255.1 of Tiaroga cobitis. Lineage (NCBI taxonomy): Eukaryota > Metazoa > Chordata > Actinopteri > Cypriniformes > Leuciscidae > Tiaroga > Tiaroga cobitis. Next base: position 25,182,841 of record CM060615.1, read on the forward strand.
AACCGCCAACTGCTCTGATTCCGCTAGAATCAGCCAGTCATCTATGCAATTTCAGAATGCGTATGCACTGCAGCCTGGCGGGGCCAGAGCTGCATCTACGTGCTTCGTGAATGTGCGGGGTGATAGAGCTAGACCGAAAGGAAGTGCCTGATAATGGTGTTCTTTGCCCCAAAGAAAATCTCAGGAACCTCCTGTGCTGAGGGAGGATGGAGATATGGAAGTATTTTAGATCTATCGTGACAAACCAGTCCTCGGATCTGATTTGAGTCATGGTCTGTTTGAGTGTCAGCATCTTGGACTTGAGTTCCAGCACCAAACACTCAAACAGACGAAGATCTAGTATGTGACACAGCTCTCCATCCTTTTTTGGAACAATGAGATAACGACTGTAAAGACCCGACGCAATATCGGGTGAGCACACCTGCTCTATAGCTTTTTTTGCTAACAGGGCCTTTACCTCTTGGTGCATTACCAGAGCCTGCTCGGAATGCACTAACGTGAGCAACACCCCGTTGTAGCCTGGAGGACGAGAACCAAATCTGCCTCTTACTACTAACTGCAGGACCCATAGAGATATATTTGGCAGTAGCTTCCACGCTGCCCGAAAATCTACCAAGGGAACCAGCCCCTCGAGGCTGGCCTCTGGTGTAATCAAGACAGCCAGTTCGGGGACCTGAAGCATACTGGCAGGAACCCCCGAACTGACTGTTTTCGAACCCCCCTCAGAGGGCGCAAGTCCGACGCAATGTCGAGTTGACGCTGCGCCAGAAGCTTGCTTGGAGACCGCTGCGCCCCGAGCACCAAGGGTGGCGAGGTTGGCAGAACTGTCCCCTGAGGCCACCGAGATGGAAAGGGCACCGTATAATGAGGTGTACATTGACTCTTTCCATTGGACTAGTTGACATAGATCCTTCAGACGCATTCACGCTGGGGGCGTTCCCAAAGCGTCATTGACGCGTCGCGAGTTCCCTCGAAAGGGAACAAGATTACACAAAGGCAAGGGCAGAGAAGAATGAGCCACGCCAGAATCAACAATCTCTGAAACCTTCATTCAAACAAAGAGAAAAGTTTTCAAAAGACAGCCAACGAGCGATAAATATAACCGACAACATGTATTGAGTTTATTGTTCTGGATGACCAGCCGCGGTCAAAACTGAAATGCCGTTTATTTAACAAAATTGTTTATGGACTTTAAATTATAAAGAGAATATTTTCTTATATTATTCATACATCATTTTTTAGATTCCTAGATTTATTTGTTGCACTTTTTTATGCAGTTATATAGTAAAACTAAAATACCTTTTTCAGTTTACAATATTAGATGTGTGGCTGCATTTTAAGTTCTTTTTCATTGAAGAAAGATAAATAATATATTGCTGTGAAATGTATGTCAGATAATAAAAATACTCTAGTTCAATACTCTAGTAAAATACCTTTTTCAGTTTACAATATTAGATGTGTGGCTGCATTTTAAGTTCTTTTTCATTGAAGAAAGATAAATAATATATTGCTGTGAAATGTATGTCTGATAATAAAAATACTCTAGTTCACTGTATGTATTTGTTCATGTTTAATTAAGGGATAAGTCTGAAGCACGCCATAAAATAATTCTATCAATTCATACAGTGCTAGTATGAATTGCAGCTGTATAGATACTGTACACACCCAGGTATCGGATCAGTACTCGGTATCGGCCGATACCCTGAGTCCAGGTATCGGAATTGGTATCGGGAAGGGAAAAAGGGTATCGGAACATCTCTAGTCTACACAGTTGATTTATCGCATCTAATTTTCTCAGAAGTGAATTTAGTGATGAAATCTCTCCTCAGAGATAACCCAGCAAAGAAACATTCATTACAGAAATCAAGTACTGTACTAACAGGCCAGAAACAAGATTCAGAAGGCGTTCTCTGCACCAGGCAGAGAACAGTTTTCATATCAATGCATATTTAGTCTTCTCGTGGAGGGAGCTCTAGACTGGAGTATGGTCTCCACGACCTTGGTCGAGAGACCTGAATCTATGAGCTGGGCCCCCTCAGAGGCTGAGCCCACAGTATCCATAACTCCATATGAGGGTGAAATATTGTATCCCAGAAACTCCCGGGAGCAGAGATATCGGGAAATGCGTTCAGGTGTAGCGTCAACCACACCTAATACATCACATCCAGTCTAAGCGGAGCTGGATGCGTGAGGGAGAACCACATAGGGCAATACGTTGTACAAACGATGCGAAAGGTCGACTTGAGTTTGACCGAAGTTCTCCCTAAGAAGCTCCACCACCTCGGGGTGAAGTCTCCATTCCCTGGGCCTCAGCCCCTGCCTCAACAGGATATCTGCTCTGATATACGAGAGCATCTGTGTGTTGTCCGGAAGGACAAACACATGGTGACCTCTCGGGTCTGGCAGGAAGTATTGAGATTCTCAGGAATACCGCCATCACTTTAAGCCAATTATGTGCTAAAAGGTAGATGGTCCTGCCAAACACCCCTCACCAAGCAACCACCTATGATCACCCCCGACTTGTGAGGGAAGCATCCGTCGATAGCATTATGCGTCGACAAGAAGCCCCCAACACTGAGGCACGTAGGCATAGCCGCGTGACCTTGATCATGCGAAAACGGATTTCCCCTCGGAGAAAACCCCTTGGTCCTGAGCAACCACTGCAGGGGTCTCATGTACAGAAGGCCAAAAGTAATTACGTTGGACGCAGCTGCCATGAGACCCACCAGTCTGAAACTGTTTCACAGTGAGTGATGGCCTAGATATACCCCATTTACGGCTGTGAGAATCGCAGAAATGCGTGCTGGAGACAATTGTACCCGCATCGTTGTCGAATCCCATATTACACCTAGAAAAGTGGTCCTCTGAGCTGGGAGGAGCACACTCTTCTTGGCGTTGAGCGGCAACCCCAACATCTTTAAATGAGACAGAACGACATCTCAATGCCGAACTGCCATATGCTCAGATTGAGCTAGGATCAACCAATCGTTGATATAGTAAAGGTGTGGGGTAATAAACCTAGGCCGAATGGGAGAACCCGATAATGGTATGCTTCACCCCCGAAAGCAAACCTCAGGAACCTCCTGTGATGAGGATGGATAGATAAGTAAGCGTCCCTTAAGTTTATTGTGACAAACCAGTCCTCCGACTGAATCTGTGACACAATCATATTTAGCGTAAGCATACTTTGAACTTGAGATTCTGAAACCTGCTGTTTAATTGACACAGGTCTAGAGTAGGATGCAACCCCTCATCCTCTATCGGAAACAGTGAAGTAATGGCTGTAAAACCCTGACCGTCTGCTGGGAGGAGTAACCCCTTCTACAGCTCCTTTTGCAGAAGTGTCAGTACTTCCTCTTCAATAACCAAAGCCTGCTCGGGGTCCACCACTGCGAGGAGGACCCTTAGAAATCTGGGCGGATGAGAACCGAACTGAATTCTGAAACCCTTTTCTATAGTGTGCAGGACCCACTGAGAAATATGTGGCAGTAGTTTCCACGCTGCCAGAAATTCTACTAGGGGAACCAGTCTCTCAAGACTGGCCTCTGGATTTGGTTGAACAGTCACTACGGTGCCCTGAAGCGGCGAACCGGCAGGGAACAACCGAACTGACTGTTCTACGACCCTCCTCGGAGGATCGTTCAGGAAGGCTGAAACCTCAGTGCCCTGAAGCGGCGAACCGGCAGGGCACAACCGAACTGGCAGCGCTGTGACCCTCCTCAGAGAGTCGCTTCCCAGGAATGATAACATAACCAGAGCCTGCTCGAGGTCCACCACCGTAGGGAGGACCCCTAGAAATATGGGTGGATGAGAACCTAACTGAATTCTGGAACCCTTTTCTATAGTGAGCAGGACCCAACGAGATATATCTGGCAGTAGCTTCCACGCTGCCAGAAAATCTACTAAGGGTAGCAGTCTGGCCTCTGGATTTAACCGAACAGGCACTTCGGTGCCTTGAAGCGGATAACCGGCAAGGAACGACCGACTTGACTGTTCCACGACCCTCCTCAGAGGATCGTTTGGGGACGCTGACACCTTGGGATGGGCATTTTTCAAAAATATTGCATTCGAATATTCGGGCTCATAAAAATCGAATATTCGTTTATTTAAATGACGTTTAACGAAAAAGATGTTGTTTTTTTTTTACGTTTTTGTCACCATTTCTGAACAAGCTTACAACATCTTTTAAAGTTTTCTTTTAGTTGAAAACATTAAACAGCAGGCCTATGTGTAAACAAAAAATATAAAAAACAAAAGCATGCTCAAGCAGAGCGAACGGAAAAAAAACGCCTAATAAAGCAGATTGCGCCAGATATTGTACAGAACGAACACACACTCGAGTCAGCATATGATTATCGTGATTATATTGTTTCACGTTTATATTGAGAAAAACAATATCCACATGCTGGGGTGCCGCCAGCAATTTATGCTCGAGTGAGAAAAGGCGCTTTGCTGACAGACGCTTCAGAGACACAAAGATAACGGTGTTCTAAGTTTCTAAAGGCACTTTGCGTTTTCTGTTCTTAAACCGGTCTCCCTCAATGAAACTTAAAGGAAGCATATGTCTCAAAATCATTACGCTATAAATGGTAAATGGACTGCATTTATATAGCGCTTTCACAGACCCAATGGCCACCAAAGCGCTTTACAGTTTTGCCTCACATTCACTCATTCATACACTCATTCATACACCGACGGCGGTGTCAGCCATAAGAAGCCTATAAGAAGTTATCACCTCGGCTCACGCGGGGTCCATCTGCGCTTACCTGCAGTCGTGATGCAGTGTTGGTCAGCTGTCTTTCCTCAGCCGACTGTTTGAATTCCATGTGATTTCTCGTTGTGGTGATGATATTATAACTCAGATTAATTATTAAATTTGATCAAAAGTAATTCCGTTTAGTAAGATTATTTTGAAGTAATTCCAAACTTCGCGAGGCAGACGACAACATTGTGTGATCAAATACACACAACTTGTTAAAACACTCCACAGCGCCACCCAGTGCATTTAATTATAACTGCGAGTTAGTGCTTGGGATTTATCATGGATTCACTGCTGCATTTATGGCCTGCAAAGCAACGTAGTAAAATTCGAATAGTATTTTATTTTTCGAACAATAATTACAGATCGAAAATTCGAATATTCGTGCACATCCCTACCCTGCACCTCGGTGCCCTAAAACAAATAACCCGCAGGGAACAACCGAACTGACAGCGGTGCAACTCCCCTTGGAGAGTCGCCCCCCAGAGGGCGCCGAGGAAAAGCGATTTCTCGAAACCGTTTTTCCCCTGAGGGGCCACCCTCAGAAGCCTGATAGCCTTGGCGTCAGGGCTTCTTCTTTGTCCAAGCTATTTTAGAGATGAACAGTCCTTAGATCTTGCATATCTCTAACTGGCTAGACTGCGACCGCCACCCAGGTCCCCCTCGATTGTGGAGTAGCCCAAATGGCGACGCTCTCTTTTTGCACTCTGTGCTGTGAGGAGCTAAATATATATCACTCCGTGGCCACCAGCAGGAAAACAACCGAACTGGCAGCGCTGCGACCCTCCTCAGAGAGTCGCCCCCCAGAGTAAACCGTCCCTCCCCGGTATAGTTTATCTGTTTTTGCACAACGCAATTCTCGAATAGCGTCAGTGCTGACATCCTCACATTCATCCATGTCCTATATACTTTACCCATCAGCGCTGCCTAATAAAATGTATTTATTAAGATGGCTGGTGGGTAACGTCGGGGTTAATAATGATGACGCCGACTCGGGAGAAAGAAAGCTTGCAAGCGTCTCTTTAACCCGAGGCACTGTCATACCATGATACTTAATACCCATAACATTACTGTAGTTAGACGTTTGGGGATTAAACACATAAAATAGAAACCGGTTTATTCCACGATCTCAGTGTGGAGATAGGGAAAAAACGGCAGTCCCCGACGAGGAGGCTGAGATACAGAGTTTTCCTGTTTTCTTAGATATATTTCATCTAATAAACTCTTTTTATTTTCACTCTCATAATGTTCAGCTGGCCAGTAAATATTAACTGGCAACAGCATAGATAAAACGTCTCGGTTGCGTATGGTAACCCTCGTTCCCTGAGTAGGGAACGGAGACGTCTCGTCGGAGGAGTTTCCAACGAATTGGGATCACGCTAGGGAGACCAATTGCCTTCGAGTGAATTAAAACGAGCCAATAAATATTGGCATGCGGGATTTGCATTCTGCGTCCCGCCTATCAATGCGGGTATAAAGCGGAAGCGAGCGCACACACATTTGCTTTACGCTGAGGAGCCGGACGGTGTCCAGTCCTCCGCGAAGGTACAGCAAGCATGGCGACGGGACGAGACGTCTCCGTTCCCTACTCAGGGAACGAGGGTTACCATACGTAACCGAGATGTTCCCTTTCGTATGGGAACTCCTACGTCTCGTCGGAGGAGTTTCCAACGAATTTGGATTCCAAATAAAATGCCATGGTGCTGGCCCCTTCCAGCGCCCAGCTGAGCTCCCCGCCAAGCAGTTTCCCATCTTTAGGGAGGGGGCTAGCTAGGAAGAAATCACACTGCTGTTCCGCAAGACCCGCTCAGAGGATTTGGATAACACTGGGGAAACGTGCCCATGTGGGAACGTTGCGGAGCCCCTGGCCAGCCCGAAGGGAGGCACTGAATACACATATGAACTAGCCCGTAGGGTAGTAAAACATATGGGAGTCCTCGAGGTAGTCCCAGCCCGTAGGGTGGGGAGCATACTCAGCAAGGACGACAGAGTGAGTCTGTCGAGGGGAAGACACGGAGCTAGCCCGTAGGGTAGCAGGAACGTGGAAAATGACCACGAGGAAGTCATCGTGAAGGTCACCCAGTCTACTAGCAACTTCTTAAGAGAGGTAATAGACCTAGCGTCAGGCAGTCCGCCGCGCGTGATGCCGAGGGGTGATGGAGGAGCTCAGAAGGTTAGCCGTTTGTTGGGGAACCAAGGAGCAAAAAGGCGCACGGATCCAGCTCATAAGGCGGAATGGCGCAGCAAGCCGACAGAACCTATTCCATCGCGCCACTGACCGTAGCGAGTAAACGGGAGGAAACCGGTTCAACACGTAAGCTATAAAACCTGGCAAACGTGTTAGGTGTCGCCCAGCCCGCAGCTCTGCAGATATCTGTCAGCGAGGCGCCTTGTGCCAACGCCCAGGAGGAAGCAACACTCCTAGTGGAGTGAGCCGTCAACCTGGGAGGGCAAGGCATGTCCTGGGATTCATAAGCCGGACGATAGCATCCACTAGCCAGTGGGCTAACCTCTGCTTGGAGACAGCCTTCCCCTTCTGCTGGCCTCCGTAACAGACGAAGAGCTGCTCTGAGGTCCTGAAGCTTTGCGTTCTGTCCACATAACAACGTAGAGTACGTACGGGACAGAGAAAAGCCAGGGCTGGGTCTGCCTCCTCCACGGGCAGCGCTTGCAGGTTCACTACCTGATCTGCAAATGGAGTGGTAGGAACCTTGGGCACATATCCGAACCGGGGTCTCAGAACCACGTGAGAAAGGCCCGGTCCGAACTCTAGGCACGATTCGTCGACCGAAAAAGCCTGCAGATCCCCGACCCTCTTGAAGGAAGGTAGAGCCAATAGAAGAGCAGTTTTTTCAGACAAAACTTTTAACTCTATGTCATTTAAGGGCTCAAATGGGGGCCTTTGAAGCGCTCTCAGCACCAGGGCTAAGTCCCAAGAGGGTACAGGGTGCAAATTACGAGGGGGATTTAACCTCCTAGCACCCTTAAGGAATCTGATGATCATGTTGTGCTTCCCTAACGACTTCCCGTCGATCACATCATGATGGGCAGCTATTGCGGCCACATATACTTTGAGGTTGGAGGGAGACAGCCTTCGCTCCAACCCGTCTTGTAAAAAGGAAAGCACGACACTGATCGGGCAAGTTCGGGGGTCTTCCCGGCGGGAAGAGCACCAAACAACGAACAGGTTCCACTTCAACGCATAGAGACGCCTCGTAGAAGGGGCTCTAGCGGAAGTTATGGTATCTACCACAGCCTGTGGTAGGCCATCTAGAACCTCCGCGTCCCGTCCAGGGACCAGACATGAAGTCTCCACAGGTCTGGACGCGGGTGCCAAAGAGTGCCCCGTCTCTGAGAAAGCAGGTCCTTCCTCAGAGGAATGGGCCAAGGAGGTGCTGTCGCAAGGAGCATGAGTTCCGGGAACCATGTCCGGTTGGGCCAGTACGGCGCAACTAGCAAGACCTGCTCCTCGTCCTCCCTGACTTTGCACAGTGTCTGTGCGAGAAGGCTCACTGAGGGAAACGCATACTTGCGTGGGCCCCGGGGCCAGCTGTGTGCCAGTGCATCCGTGCCGAGCGACCCTGCGGTCAGGGAATAGAACAACTGGCAATGGGTCGTGTCCGGAGAGGCAAACATATCTATCTGAGCGGCTCCGAAGATTCCCCATTTCAGCTGAACCATCTGGGGATGGAGTCGCCATTTTCCCGGAAGGGGCGGCTGCCGTGAGAGCTCGTCGGCTGCACGGTTGAGCACACCAGGGATGTGAATGGCCCGAAGCGACCTCAGATGCTTCTGACTCCATAGGAGGAGATGGCGGGCGAGTCGCGACATACGACGGGAGCGTAGACCCCCTTGATGGTTGATGTACGCCACGATCGCAGTGCTGTCAGTACAGACCAGTACATGCCTGTGCAGAAGCAGCCCCTTGAGGCGGCACAAGGCTAAGCGTACTGCTTGCAACTCTAGGCAATTGATGTGCCAATGCAGCTGAGGCCCCGTCCACAGACCTGAGACTGCATGCCCGTTGTACGTGCCCCCCCTTCCGCTGGCAGAGGCATCCGTGAAAACCACAGCATGCCTGGACACCTGGACTAAGGGCACTCCGGCCCGTAGAAAGGCAGGGTCCGACCAAGGACTGAAGGTTTGGCAACAGTGCGGGGTAATGTTGACCCGGGTCGTGACGCTCTGCCACGCCCATCTCGGGACTCGATCGTGAAGCCAGCGCTGAAGCGGTCTCATATGCAACAGACCGAGCGGCGTTGCTGCGGCTGCCATATGCCCCAGGAGCCTTTGAAATTGCTTCAGTGGGACCACTGACCTGCCTCGAAAAGACCTGAGGCAGTTGAGCACTGACTGGACGCGCTCCTCTGTGAGGCGCGCAGTCTGACTGACCGAGTCCAACTCCATACTAAGATAAGAGATCCTCTGCGTGGGGCAGAGTTTGCTCTTGTCCCGGTTGACCTGAAGTCCCAACCGGCTGAGGTGCCGGAGCACCAGGTCCCTGTGATCGCACAACAGATCTCGCGAGTGAGCTATTATCAGCCCGTCGTCGAGATAGTTGAGAATGCGAACGCCATGTTCTCTCAAGGGAACAATGGCCGCCTCCACGACTTTCGTGAAGACGTGGGGCGATAGGGCCAAGCCGAAGGGTAGGACCTTGTACTGATATGCCCGACCCTCGAACGCAAACCGAAGAAACGGCCTGTGTCGAGGCAGAATCGAGACATGAAAGTACGCGTCCTTCAGGTCGATCGCTGCAAACCAATCCTGGGGACGGATGCACTCGAAGATGCGTTTCTGCGTAAGCATCTTGAATGGGAGCTTGTGAAGGGCCCGATTCAAAACACGCAGATCCAGGATTGGTCGCCGCTTTTCTTGGGTACAATGAAAAGCGCCGCTTTTCTTGGGTACAATGAAGTAAGGGCTGTAGAACCCAGACCTCATCTCGGCTGGAGGGACCGGCTCGATCGCGTCCTTCGCCAGCAGGGCAACGATCTCTTTCCTCAGGACAGGGGCGTCGCCACTCCACACTTGGGTTAAGAGGACACCCCTGTACCTGGGAGGCCGGCGGGCAAACTGAATTGCTTAGCCGAACCGGATGGTGCGAATGAGCCACCTGGACGGTCTCGGAAGCGCTAGCCAGGCTTCGAGAGACTGAACCAAAGAGCCCACTCGGACCACCAGCGTACCCGCGGGGGGGCAGCGAGGTGGAAGGCAGGGACCCGCCCTCGGAGGCATTGCTGCGGCCGAAGGTGGGGTCTGTGTGTGTGGTGCAACACTTACCTGCCCCCACCGGGGGGCAAACAGCAGGGAAGGCCCATCTTTCTCTGGGGCGTTCGACTGCTGAGTGTCCCGTGGTGAAGGTCGGAGGGGAAACGAGGAGTGAGGCTGAGGGGCGTCGAGTCCTGGCTTCCACGCCTCCTTGGCCAACGACAGACGAGAGTGATGAGGCCGGGGCGGCATCACTGAGCGCTGGAGCGAAGGGAATGCGTGTGGCGAGGCAACGTGGCGGCGCACACAGACATTCTCGCCTTCTTCGACGGAGGAGACTGAGAGTGACGAGGCAATTGAGCGTCGTTCTTGACTGCCAGTCTCGACCGTGGGTGACCCAGAGGAAATGGAAACTGCTCTTTTATTGAGAATTTGGGTACCTGACTTGAACCGAAATAAAATAAAATAAACAGAAATAAAAGGAAACAAAAGATTCTCCACCCGGCCCTCCTCCGGGGGAAGGAGAGGTGCAGAGGTCCTCTCCCGAAGAGCAGCAACCACGTCCTCTGGGTGGCCCGTCTCAGGGTCGCTTACCTCTCCTCTTGCCGGGGGGTTTAGACGAGGCCTGAGCAGGCTGCGCATCTCTCCTACGGCCGGCACCCTGTTGTTTAGCGGGCTGCTGCTTGGGCTGGGCAGAGGCGGCGGCAGGAGGGCGCCCTCGGCGACGAGCAGCTGGAGGCGCGACCGTCGGAGGCGGGGCAGCCCTAGCCCGCTTCCGAGGCATGATGTGTTTGATCACCTCCGACTGCTTCTGGGCGGAGGAGAACTGTTGGGCGAAGTTCTCCACCACATCGCTGAAGAGGCCATCCTGGGATGTGGGGGAAGCAAGGAACTTATTTTTGTGTCCTTCATGTCCGACAGGGTGAGCCATAGATGTCGTTCCTGGACCACAAGAGTGGACATCGCTCGACCCAGGGAACGCGCGGTGACTTTCGTCGCCCGTAGGGCAAGGTCCGTCGCCGTGCGCAGCTCTTTGAGCACCCCTGGGTCGACACCACCCTCCTGCATGTCACATAGCGCCTGGGCCTGGTAGACCTGCAGGAGCGACATGGCATGCAGGGCAGAGGCAGCCTCTCCACACGCAGTGTAGGCCTTTCCAGTCAGACTGGAAGAGAACCTACAAGCGCGGGAGGGGAGCGAAGGGTTACCCCGCCAGGAGGAAGCGGAGGTGGGACACAGTTGCATCGCCACCGCGCGCTCCACTGGGGGGATGCCTTCGTATCCCAGGGCTGCTCCGCCATCGAGAGTGGTGAGGGAGGAGGAGGGAGTCAACCTCAGTCTAGCCGCCAGGGTGTTCGACCAAGATTTCGTCACCTCCTCATGCACCTCCGGGAAGAAAGGAACCGGAGCGGTGCGCTGAGTACCAGCACGGGCCGCCCCGAGATACCAATCGTCGAGCCGAGACGGTTCGGGACGCGGTGGAGGGTTCCACACGAGCCCGACCTTCTCGGCCGCCCGGGCGAGCATAAGTGTCATCTCCGGGTCAGGCTCGGACAACACTACCACACCCGAAGGGGGCAATGCAGCCGAGTCGTCATCCCCAGATCGCGACTCATCTCCCTCCGATGCCTCGATCGACATCTGATCTTCCGGAGGGGCCCCGAAGGAAACGACTGGAGCCACACGTGATGACCCAGCACGCTCCTCCGAAGACCCCAATGGTACGGCTGAAGAGGAGTGGGATGTCCGAGGGGGTCTTTCACCCGGCAGATCATTCCTCACTGTAACCCTCAGACCACCGATGGGATCAGCCGAAGTAGCTTTCTTCTGGAGTGAACCAGAAGAACAACTAGATCGGGGGATCTCCAACGGGACTCCTCCTCTGGTGAGGGATCGCAGTCTCAGTCTCAACACCGTGACGGTCATGTTCCCGCAATGAGAACATGACTCATCCACGAACGCTACTTCAGCGTGCGCGAGGCCCAAGCACGTGACACAGCGATCGTGACCATCGGCCGGAGGCAGAAGTTGACCGCATCCAGAAACACACGGGTGAATCGTCATCCTGAAAAGGACGCGAACTTCACTCGTGTTGCTCTCTCAGAAAAGAAACGCTCTCTTATTGTGTCTAGACACACAGGGACCAACGCGGCGACACAGCGGGGAAACTGCAAGCCTGCTGCGTGCACTCAACCAAATACCAGCTGTTACAACAGCTCTTTGAAAACAAGGCAGATCGCGTGAAGCAACAGCTGACACCGGGAGATCACGAGGATCACTGAAGCGCCGTCACACCAACACAGAGAGGCTCTTCCTGGAACAGCAGACTCATTGAGCGTGAAGATATCAAACCAATTTTTGTAGCTCATCACTCAGAGGACACTAAGTTCGGCTCCGAAGCTAAAAGCAAATGTGTGTGCGCTCGCTTCCGCTTTATACCCGCATTGATAGGCGGGACGCGGAATGCAAATCCCGCATGGCAATATTTATTGGCTCGTTTTAATTCACTCGAAGGCAATTGGTCTCCCTAGCGTGATCCCAATTCGTTGGAAACTCCTCCAAAGAGACGTAGGAGTTCCCATACGAAAGGGAACCTCCTTTTAAAAGCTCCTCTTTATTCAGCAGAGTTATGAGCTGACTTATTTATTTATTAATTGAAACAGCGGGACCCGAACTGTCCTCCCCGAAGAACGCCCGGTGGGAGCGGAGCGTCCTCACGGACAGCTTCTCGCAATGTCATCTTTATTTATATGGCGCTTTTAACAATGGATTGTTTCAAAGCAGATAAACATATAATTTAAGGTAACAGAGATTGTTTTGGCTTTATAGCGGTTCTTGAATAATGTTATTTCCAGCTAAAGTTAAATTTGATTGATTCACCTCCGTCGAAATGATCAGACTTTAAACGCGAACCTGTGATTAACGCTGACGGCGTTCAGATGCTCATTAAGAATTGATTCTATAGTTGTGTGCTTTTGAAAATATGTGCAAAGGGTTTGTAATTCCATACAACCCATGCCTAAATAAACTACTTGTCTTGCCTATAAATTTTGATACAGAATTTTTTTTTTTTTTTTATCACTTCGGGGTACGCGAACCGGATTTTCAACAACGCTTTATCTGTAGAGTGGGAAAGGGATCCTCCATAGGGAGAGGATAGTTGACACTTCAGCACTGCATTTTCATCGGGTCCAGGCGGATCTCCTTCGTCAGATCTGGATACGGCCTGGATCCGGCAGGCTGCGCGAAAACCTCGGGATAAACAAAGACACTAATATTAGCGTAGATGCCATTCTTCTTATGATGTAGCGAGTACATCAAGATTTAAGGGAAGTGTTCCCAGTTCCGGCTGACCTAATCTATGCAGCCTAACATTGAATTATAGAAGTCTATAATGTATTGTGTATGCTAGGTCAAAGAGATGTGTTTTTAGTCTAGCTTTGAACTGACAGAGTGTGTCTGCTTCCCGGACAATGGTAGGAAGACTGTTCCAAAGTTTTGGTGCTAAATAGGAAAAGGATCTACCGCCAGCAGTCAATTTAGATATTCTAGGTATTATCAACTGGCCGGAATTTTGAGATCGCAATAGACATGAAGGACTATAATGCGTTAAGAGCTCGCTCAAGTACTGCGGAGCTAAACCATTTAGTGTTTTGAAAGTAATCAACAATATTTTAAAATTTATACGATGTTTAATAGGGAGCCAATGCAGTGTTGACAGAACCGGGCTAATAAGGTCATATTTCCTGGTTCTGGTAAGAACTCGAGCTGCTGCGTTTTGAACTAGCTGTAGTTTATTTATTAAGCGTGCAGGGTAACCACCCAGTAGAGCATTACAATAGTCTAGCCTTGAGGTCCTGAACGCATGAACTAATTGTTCCGCATTTCCCAATGAGAGCATATGTTGTATTTTAGATATATTTTTAAGATGGAGAAGTGCAGTTTTACAGGTACTAGACACGTGGCTTACAAAAGAAAGCTTGGTATCAAAGAGCACACCCAGGTTCTTAACCGACGACACAGACTTGACAGAGCAACCATCAAGTGTTAGACAGTATTCTAGGTTATTACGTGTGGAAGTTTTTTGTCCAATCATTAGAATCTCCGTCTTTTCAGAATTTAGTAGTAGGAAATTACTAGTCATCCAATTTTTTATATCAGCTATGCATTCCGTTAATTTTGTGAATTGGTAAGTTTCGATGGGTTTTGAAAAAATATACAGCTGAGTATCATCGGCATAACAGTGAAAGCTAACTCCATGATTCCTAATGATATCTCCTAATGGTAGCATGTACAGACTGAACAGCAATGGTCCTATTACTGAGCCTTGTGGTACACCATACTGAACTTGTGATCGATAAGACATCTCTTCATTTACTGCTACAAACTGATAACGGTCAGTTAAGTATGATTTAAACCATGCTAGTGCAATTCCACTAATGCCAACATAGTTTTCTAGTCTATTTAAAATAATGTTGTGGTC